>OX422211.1:355545086-356795086 GCA_949130495.1 Sambucus nigra | reverse complement strand
TCCAAAAAGGACCAAACTGTCAACTCGTTAGAAGTCTCGTTCGAACGAGACTGTTCGAACGAGATTCCTCTGCCAACTCGTTAGAAGTCTCGTTCGAACGAGGTCCCAATTCGTTCGAACGAACTGTACCTTCTAACGATATCTCGTTCGAACGAGATATCGAACAAAATCCATTCTCGTTAGCAGCGACTGGTCAACTCGTTAGAAGCTCGTTCGAACGAGTTCGTTCGAACGACCTGGGTAGGGGCTTCTAACGAGCTGCCAGATTCGTCCCAGATTTTCTAAGTTACGTTTCTTACCATTTTTAACACCTCAATCCTTCTCCAAAGTTCGTTCTAACAATGATTTAAGTCCTCTAATCATACTAAAACATGCTTAGGTCATAAAATAACATCTTTTAAGGCATTAATGCATCCTAAACATCATTAAATCACAAGATTGTATACTTTTCCCCAATTTTATCAAGAACATGAACCCTAGATATATATCATCATCAAATCCCAGAATTTAACCCGTTTAATTTCTTCTAATCACAAATATTATGAGAGAAATCCTCTACCTATCATTCTACATGCAAATTACTTCCGAATTTCCAAGTTCTAAACTCCAACTACATAGGTTTTCATTTAATCTTTCAAGAACAATCAAAATTCTTCAATTTCTAACATGGAAAAGACATTCTCTGAATTTAAATGGAATAAAGTCACTTGGCTTGGTTTGATTTCTGATTTTGGTGTAGGTTTGATGCAGTTTTCTGCAGAAATTCCTCTCTCCAAGCTCCTTCTCCAATGGTGGCTTAAGGTGGCTAGGGTTTTGATTTGGGAAACTTAGAAAACCTAAATGATAACCTACGTAGCTTTTTAGGTTAATGTGGGTTGGTTATGGGCTTAGTGGGTCAAATCCACATCAGATTTAATTAACCAATTTTCGTCACTTTTAATTCCTCAAAATGTAAAATTACCAAAATACCCTTTAAGTTGTCGGTATGGCCTAAAAATATCCCGGGACCCAAACTATACCCCCGGCTAGTGTTTTCTGACTATCTCGACCCTTCCGGACACGTTGCGCACTCAAAACGACCATACGGATTATAGATTTTAAATTCACTTTTATTATCAAAATATTACACCGTGACGCGGCGGTCCCACGCGTCTCAACAAAATTTCTAAAATGCCGTCTATCAATCTCACGACAAATTTTATAATACCAAGTTCATATATAATCATATATGTACATAATCAAATACCAACTCACATCTCGTAAGTATTTATAACCCGGATTAATTTTCAATTAATACGCATTTAATTAATTAATCCCAAAAATAAATATAGTCAAAAGTACGGGGTATTACATACTTCCCCCCTAATAACTGAATTTCGTCCCGAAATTCGAAACTAGAAAGTACCTGCTAAAAATAGCTCTGGATAACGTTCGCGCATCTCATCCTCGCGCTCCCATGTGGACTCCTCGACATTGTGATGTCGTCACTGAACACTCACTAACGGGACTATCTTTGACCGCAATTTCCTCTCGCTTCGGTCCAAAATAGCAATCGGCCCCTCCTCGTAGGAACTATCCGGCTGGAGATCGATGTCCTCCACAGCAATGTGAGAATGGGCCAAATTATCTCTAAGGTATTTCCTCAGCGAGGAAATATGGAACACGTCGTGAATCCGATGCAAATGCTCTGGTAGTCCGAGTCTATACGCAACCGATCCGATCCGCTCAATGATAGGAAACGGCCCCACATACCTCGGTGCCAACTTCCCCTTCTTCCCGAATCTCATAATCCCCTTCATAGGAGATACCCTGAGCAAAACCTGGTCCCCCACTTGGAACTCCCTGAAAAACCTCTTCGCATCAGCATAACTCTTCTGCCTGTCTTGAGCTACCCGAATGCGACTCCGAATCAACTCAATCCTTGCCGAAGTATCCTGAATACTTCCGGCCCAAGTAGTTTGTTGTCCCCCACCTCCAACCAACATGCTGGGGAACGACAAGGCCTAACGTACAATGCCTCAAACGGAGCCATGCCAATCGTGAACTGATAGGAGTTGTTGTAATCAAACTCCACTAGTGGAAGGTACTGCTCCCATCCACCCCCGAAGTCAATAATGCACATGCGTAGCATGTCCTCCAACATCTGGTTGGTGTGCTCTGTCTGCCCATCGGTCTGCGGATGATAAGCCGTACTCAACCGCAATTCCGTGCCCATTGCCTCCTGGAAACTCTCCCAAAACCTCGAAACAAACATCTTGTCTCTATCAGACACGATATTTAGGGGCACACCGTGAAGTCTCACAATCTCTGAAATGAAGAGCTGGGCATTCTGTCCCGTGGTGTAGTCAGTCCTTACGGGTAAGAAGTGAACGACCTTGGACAACCTGTCCACAATCACCCAAACGGAGTCGTGACCCCTCTGCGACGTAGGTAACCCTGTGATAAAGTCCATGGATATGCTCTCCCACATCCACACCGGGACTTCCAATGGCTGTAGCAATCCTGCCGGTCTCTGATGATCCACTTTTACAAGCTGACAAGTGGCGCATTTCGAAACAAACTCAGCGATATCTCTCTTCATACCGCTCCACCAATACTGCCGTCTCATGTCTTGGTACATTTTATCCCCTCCGGGATGTACCGCGAATCGTGAGCCGTGCGACTCTGCCATCACATCGTGCCGCAATTCTTCCCCTTTCAGAACCACCAATCTCCCATTGAAGCGTAATCCCCCGTCTGAGCTAACGGTATATGACTCGGCTCCCTCTGCTAGTAATCGAACTATCTACTCCTGACAGAACGAGTCATTAGTCTGTGCCCGTACTACCTTTGTGACAATCTGCGGTGTAACGGTCATCACAGACATGAAAGGTCGGGCCACTACATCCGTTCCTTCCACTTTGCCTTCCACACCTCTGCCACCTCATCTGCTGGCCTACGGCTCAACGCGTCTGCTACCACGTTAGCCTTACCCGGGTGGTACTGGATGTCGAACTGGTAGTCTTTCACAAACTCAAGCCACCTACGTTGCCGCATATTCAACTCTTTCTGCGTGAACAGGTACTGTAGGGACTTGTGGTCCGTGAACAGTTGGAACCTCTCCCCCAAAAGATAGTGCCTCCAAATCCGTATGGCAAATACCACTGCTGCCAACTCCAAATCATGCGTGGGGTAATTCTTCTCATGAGGCTTAAGCTTACGGGAAGCATAAGCTATGGCCTGTCTCTCCTGCTGCAATACACCTCCCAGTCCTTGCAAAGACGCATCGGTGTAAACCAAATACTCAACTCCCGGTCTCGGCAATGCTAACACAGGTGCTGAGGTCAATTTGTCCTTCAATTCATCGAATGCCAACTGGCAGGCATCACTCCAGATGTAGGGCACACCCTTACGAGTCAGATGTGTCAAAGGACCTGCTATCTCCGAGAAACCCCGAATAAACCTCCTGTAGTATCCTGCTAGACCCAAGAAACTACGAATCTCCGTTGGTGTCGTGGGCTGTCCCCACTCCCTCACCGTTGACACCTTCCCCGGATCAACAGATATTCCCCGGTCAGAAATAATGTGACCCAAGAACTGGACTTCCTTCAGCCAAAACCCGCACTTCTCATATTTTACATACAACTCGTTCTGACGAAGTGCCTGCAAAACCTGCCTCAAATGCTCGGCGTGTTCTTCCTCTGTCTGGGAGTAAACCAGAATGTCATCAATGAAGACAATGATAAACTGATCTAGGAAATCCCTAAACACTCTGTTCATCAAGTCCATAAACACAGCTGGAGCGTTGGTCAGACCAAAAGGCATAACCCGAAATTCGTAAGAACCATATCTCGATAAGAACGCAGTCTTCAAGACATCCTCCTCCCTGATACGCAACTGATGGTAACCCGATCTCAAGTTAATCTTCGAGAAGAAAGAAGCTCCTCTCAACTGGTCGAATAAGTCATCGATTCGAGGCAACGGATACTTATTCCGTATCGTGACCTTATTCAGCTCTCGGTGGTCCACACACAATCTTAGTGAACCATCCCTCTTCTTCACAAACAGAACTGGAGCGCCCCAAGGTGAGGTACTCCTGCGAATAAAGCCCTGACCTAACAGCTGCTCTATCTGATCCCGTAACTCCCTCATCTCAGCTGGAGCCATACGGTACGGTGCGCGTGCTATAGGTCTCGTACCCGGTAGCAAATCTATGACGAAGTCTATCTCTCGACTGGGTGGTAAGCCTGGTATCTCCTGAAACACATCTGAATACTCCCTGACAACCGGAATCGAATCTAAAGGAATCACAACCTCCTTAGAGGTATCCTCCTCTATGTAATACAGATGAGCGGTCCATCCTCCCTCTGGGCGAGGCATCGCCACTATAAACATCTCTTGCCCCGGAATGGCAAAAACAATGCTCCCGCTGAAGCAATCAATCATGGCCCTATATGCTACGAGCCAATCCATACCGATGATCACATCGTGAACATGCATGTCTAACACTAACATGTCTGCAGGCAATACCAAACCACCAATCTCTACCCCCACTCCCCGGCATATAAAGAAAATAAGTGACCCACTCCCCAATGGTGAGTCGACACACGTCACTGTGCTCTCTGCCGTAGCTAACAATCCTAAAGCTTTCGCAAAGTGTGTAGCTATAAAACAGTGTGTAGCACCCGTATCAAATAACACCCGACCCATAGTGCCATGGAGAGGAAATGTACCCTCGATCGCGGGCGGTGCCTGTGGAACTGCAGCCTGGTGGACGTTGTAGACACGTCCATACTGTAGTTGCCCCTGCTGAGCTGGGACTGCTGGAATGGGTGGCAATGCTGCCATCTGTGGCGGTGCGAGAAGAGCGGCGGGAAACATAGGCCTCTGTGGCTCCTGGCGAGCACCCTGCTGCTGCTGCTGTGGGGCCCTGCCCCTATCAGGACAATCCTGCTTCTTATGGCCAGTCTTGCCACAAACAAAGCACTTCCCTGGGAAGTTCCCTCCCCTCTGCCCCTGCTGTCCCCGGCCCTGGTGGCCGTTACCGTTCCTCCCTTGGCCCTGATAAAACTGCTGCCCATTCTGCCCCTGCTGGCCCTGATGGCCGTTTGGACCCTGATGGCCCTGACGGAAACCTCCCTGTCCCTGCCTGTAGTTCCCTGACCGGAACCTCTTATTATCCCCCTGCTGGGAGCCCTGCTCATTCTGTCTCTGCCCCTGACCCGATTGTGCCCCGCTAGCACCATGTCCTCCGGTCCTGCCCTGATGGCTAGACTCTCCTGACCTTTTGCCCTCGGCCATATGAAAACGGTGGTCCTGGCAGTGTAACAATGGAGCGTTAACCACATCAGAATACGTGGCCAACGATAGGTTCCCTAGCAGATGCTGACGGATCCTCCAATTCAACCCATCGGTGAACTTCTCAATCTTCTTCTTCTCTGTTGGAATCTCGTCTGGAACGATATTCAACAGGTTAGTGAACTCGGCCACTGTCTTGCATTCCTGCTTCAGACTCATCAGCTTCCTCCTCATCTCCGTATGAACAGCCGACGGAAAGTACTTGCGGTCAAACCGCACCCAGAACTCCTGAATCGTGAGAGTATTCCTCTCCTCCGCGGTGGTAATAGACTCCCACCACTGCAGTGCAGATCCAACTAGCTTGAAAGTAGCTAGCACCTGCTTCTGAACATCAGTGCACTCATGCATCCTCAAATGTCTCTATATGTCCTTCCTCCATTGGCTCGAGACTACCACATCTGAGCTACCTGCAAACTCTGGCGGATGCGCTTTCTAAAAAGCATCACGTACACGCTCCCAAGCAGACGAGAATGCATTAGCCTGTGCTGGCGCGGCAACCGACGCCTGAGGTGGTGCCTGCTGAATCACGGCAATCGCGGCATTTACCGCTTGGGCTACTATAGCTGCAACCTCAGCGGCTTTCATCATGCCTTGAACTGGAGCGGGCTGGGGTTCGGGCGTTGCATCCCTGGGAACTCGTCGTGCACGTCGTGGAGGCATCTGAAATAAGAACAAAGTTTATAAGTTCACGGTTATAAACTTAATATAGCTGAAGAACGAAGCATACACAAAAAGAGTACAACAGTCCTAAAATATAGGGCTCTATATCAAAGAAACTTAGCGGAAACATAATAAGCCGTCAGATCCTAAAGGACACTAGAACCTGATGCTCTGATACCACCTGTGACACCCCGACTAATTAAATACCGGGTAGCTACTCCTTTATCAAATTAATTCAAAATGCCAAGTTGGCTCAGTTAATAGCATCACTGTCGAAAACCTTTTTAAAAATTACTAACCACCTAGTATTTAAAAAGTAAGTTGCCAAATTTTAATTTAAGTTTGATTAACATGCAACAAGTGTAATGAAGAAATAAATAACACCATTCACCATACTGAAGTAAAACGAATAACCATCACAATAGAGTAAATAAAGTCTGGAGGAAAAACTCCTCACTACAATCCCATAACTGAAATAAATAAACGAATACTGAAATAATACATACTAAAGTCTGAGAACTGAAATGTAAAAGATGTCTCTAAATAGAAATGGGCAACATGCCCTACAACTGATAGATAGTGACTCTGGAATCCAAAAGATAGAAGCGTATACATGCAAATCCCTATAGCCTCCACAAACAGCTACAGCTCGTCACCTGAATGAGTATCCTATGCTTGGTGTCCTTGTGGCTGGGCACCTAAAATGGTTTTACAAGAAAAAGATTTGAAAAGCAAACGGGTCAGAGCCCGAATGTGGAGTTATATTTTAAAAACCTGCAAGTGCTTTAAAAACATTTAAAACATTAAATGCAAAGTACATGTTAGGACGTACACTCACATGATATTCTCACCTCTCGTCTAACTGTGCACTCCTAACGTAAGTACCCATCTACAACGATATAAACCACTAGCTAAGTGACATCATAACTAGCTAGACTGTAATACTTTCTACCCTTATTACTCGGTTCTATTAACATATAACGCTCGTAATTAGATAGGGATTTAATGTAAACTCAGATGCTCAAAATGCAATATATTTCTCTATCAGCTAACTCATTTTATTTATCGAAACAATACCGTAATTATATTCACATCATTAACATGAAGGTTCTCATTAATTAAGTGTATATTATTCACATCATAAATATACAATACGAGCACCCCGAGAACTAAGCTGCGGTGCACACATACTCTGCTATCCATCCCGGTACATCACGTACATAAGGATCACATATTCCGAATCTCTCAGGAATAGTTCAGATAACACAAATCACAAATAGTGGAGGCGAACACAGTCACATCACATGGGTCACGCACATACCTACGCTCCCACGATCAGCGGACTTATTAACATCCCAATAAGTCTTTCTCTGACCTATGTTCATCGAGGTACCAGTCTATATCCCCCCCGTAGGCACACAAGGATTAGAGGGTCCTAAGCGAACGCAACCTCCCGTGATAGCAAGTATGGTAGGTATGTCATACACACAATCATATACCAATACTAAGTAAACACACGTCTTAGTAATACCGTAGTTTATTCGTAGTACATATCGCATTCTCGTACTAACTTATAATTATCACAATTCATACTATTCCGGTTTGTAATTATACGCGCCATAATTCATCCTCACGTCGTAGTAGACACTCACGTCTCAACCCAAATGGTTCATTGAATATAACCCTCGTATATAATTTACTCCTCTCAATAACCCAAAAGTCCCAAATCTATCCTTACATCATCTTAGGAAGGTCATCTATATCCTCGAACAAGTTTACGGGACTCCAAAAGTCAAAACAGTCCAAAAAGGACCAAACTGTCAACTCGTTAGAAGTCTCGTTTGAACGAGACTGTTCGAACGAGATTCCTCTGCCAACTCGTTAGAAGTCTCGTTCGAACGAGGTCCCAATTCGTTCGAACGAACTGTACCTTCAAACGATATCTCGTTCGAACGAGATATCGAACGAAATCCATTCTCGTTAGCAGCGACTGGTCAACTCGTTAGAGGCTCGTTCGAACGACCTGGGTAGGGGCTTCTAACGAGCTGCCAGATTCGTCCCGGATTTTCTAAGTTACGTTTCTCACCATTTTTAACACCTCAATCCTTCTCCAAAGTTCGTTCTAACAATGATTTAAGTCCTCTAATCATACTAAAACATGCTTAGGTCATAAACTAACATCTTTTAAGGCATTAATGCATCCTAAACATCATTAAATCACAAGATTGTATACTTTTCCCCAATTTTATCAAGAACATGAACCCTAGATATATATCATCATCAAATCCCAGAATTTAATCCGTTTAATTTCTTCTAATCACAAATATTTTGAGAGAAATCCTCTACCTATCATTCTACATGCAAATTACTTCCGAATTTCCAAGTTCTAAACTCCAACTACATAGGTTTTCATTTAATCTTTCAAGAACAATCAAAATTCTTCAATTTCTAACATGGAAAAGACATTCTCTGAATTTAAATGGAATAAAGTCACTTGCCTTGGTTTGATTTCTGATTTTGGTGTAGGTTTGATGCAGTTTTCTGCAGAAATTCCTCTCTCCAAGCTTCTTCTCCAATGGTGGCTTAAGGTGGCTAGGGTTTTGATTTGGGAAACTTAGAAAACCTAAATGATAACCTACGTAGCCTTCTAGGTTAATATGGGTTGGTTATGGGCTTAGTGGGTCAAATCCACATCAGATTTAATTAACCAATTTTCGTCACTTTTAATTCCTCAAAATGTAAAATTACCAAAATACCCTTTAAGTTGCCGGTATGGCCTAAAAATATTCCGGGACCCAAACTATACCCCCGGCTAGTGTTTTCTGACTATCTCGACCCTTCCGGACGCGTTGGCGCACTCAAAATGACCATACGGATTATATATTTTAAATTCACTTTTATTATCAAAATATTACACCGTGACGCGGCGGTCCCACGCGTCTCAACAAAATTTCTAAAATGCCGTCTATCAATCTCAGGACAAATTTTATAATACCAAGTTCATATATAATCATATATGCACATAATCAAATGCCAACTCACATCTCGTAAGTATTTATAACCCGGATTAATTTCCAATTAATACGCATTTAATTAATTAATCCCAAAAATAAATATAGTCAAAAGTACGGGGTATTACAATCATGTCTTTTTATAGTGAGTTCGGTAATTATAATGGTTCATATGGGAATAGTTTTCAATCTTTTTATTTTCAAGAATCTCCGCTTCGACCTATTAAAATGGGTGAGTGGCTTTTAATTCATGAATATGAAAGGCTTGAAAACAAATATCGGGAAAAAATCATTTTTGGGAGAAAGAGTTGGATGCATTATTCGAATCCAATGACGATTTTTCTTCCGAGGTTATAGAGCCAATGAATCCTACTTTGGAAGAAAGAATGTTTTTTCTAATCAAACAAGTACTTGATTTTCTTTCCACCCAAAGTGTAATGGATGTTGGACTTGTTACGAAAATACTCTCATTTTGCGATGAGATGCGTTATGATTTGGAAAACAAAGAGGAGGTTGAGACTTGTGTGTCACCTCAAATTTTTGAAGAACATCTCATTGAAAGTGAGTCTTGCTCCCTTGAAATTCAATCTCCAAGTGATGATGAATCACTTGAGATTGAATTTATTTCATCACCATTTTCGTTCACCGTCATTGAACCATTAGAAGTACCGCTAGATTCCTATGAGTCGGTTGAAAATTCTGAAACGTTTACACCTTTTATCGACAAAGACACTTTGCTAGAATTATTTTCTAATATGGACTCTTCCTTTTTGTGTGCCCCTCTCCCAATACTACTTGAAAAAGATTTGGGAGGTGATTATATTTTTCTTGGATCTCAATTGTACTTGTCCCACCTAGCACCCAAACCCCCCATCATCCCGTTAAAATTTTTAATTGGTGATGGTTCATTTTTTCCATCTCACACATGCCTTCCGTTGTTCAAACGGAATCCTTATTTTTCAGGAGGCATGCATCCTAGTGAGGGTACACCATTAATCCCTCAAAGTCATATTGTATTTTGGGTGGACCCTCAAATTTTTTTACTTTTAGTGTATAACTTATTAGAATTTAAAAATTGTAGGGTGTACAATAGTTAGCTTATTTTTTTTTAGTTTAGAGTTTTTGTTATCATTTTTGCTATGCTTGGTTCTAACGTGTATTGTAGATTCAATGGACTCGTACTTTTCGGGGATCGCTCCATTTTGGGTAATATATTTCTTTTCCTCTCTTTATGTTGTGTTCTTGATTCGCATTGAGGACAATGCAACATTTAAGTTAGGGGATGTGGGATATTCTTCCCTTTTATTGTTTAGATTCATTGATTCGATCACATGTTCTTTCCAATAGTGTTTTTTTTAGAAAAAAAAATTGAAAAATTTGGAAAAAAAGCCAAAAATATTTTTCTTCAAAATAAATAAAGATTGGAATTCAAAAGCTTCAAAAATGTCACAAATATTTTGTCTCAAGTTGTAAAAATCAAATGCACAAAGCCGAAATTGACCAAAGATGGAAATTGTGCGAAAATTGACGACTTAACGAATAAGTGTGGAGATTAACAAAACCCGGTGAGATTTCGAGCCTATCGATCTTTTTGAGTTTTTAAATCAATCCGAGTTTATGGTTAACTCATAGTTCTAATTCAGCGTTTTACAAAAGTCGTTGATGATCTCTATTTTATTGTTTTGATCGGTTATGAAAAAGGGAATGTTGTCTCGAAGCGCGCGCTACAAATCTCTAAATTAAATTAATCTCGAGACGCATATGGTAAATTAATAAATAATTCGGACAATGAAGTAGGCCATCGTTTGTTACCCAAAAATATTAGCCATAAAACGATGTAAAAAATTATCCCTTTGATAACCCAATTATGCCGAATTAAATTTATCCTTTTCGTTTGGTAACCCGAAAAACCCAAATACCCCGGAATTGTGAAAAATGAAAAAAGTCATAATTTAAGTCCGAAAAATGCAACAAAAAATGGCAAGAAAAAAATAGAAGAATGCTCAACAAAAATAGCAAGAAAAGAACAAAAGTGAAAAACAAAAAAAAATAGAAAAAGAAGAGAAAATGAGCAATAGCCCTCCCTCCCCCCAAAAAAAGCACTAACGGACATCATAAGAAAAATTTTCAATTCCGAATTTCCCAACCATTTCATGTTACCCAATTACACCTTAAACCCCAAAAAAGTCCTAGCCGAGTCCGAATTGCGAAATTGGTTACCGCGTGGAGAGTTAAAACACAAAAAGATAATAAAAGAGATTACATGGCATGAAAAAGAGATGATGGTTCCCGTTTCCCTATGATCGTATTCCGATGAAGAGATCTTTCCACCCAAAAATTTCCGTCTTTCAATTTGTGTGCGTGACTTTGCGTCCATTATATTTACTCTTTATAAATCACGCATACCGAGAGAATAGCCACATTCCGAGAGATTCGTTTAAGAGAGCATCCCGTGAGCATTTGAATCAAAACGAATTTTCGGAAAGTAACGTAATGATCAATCGGTGGAAGTTAGCGGTTCAATTTTTGGCTTCGCACACACACACTATGACTTGAGACTCCTAAATAAGATTTTAAGGTGACCATTTTTGAGGAGTTTAAATTTTACAATTTTTAAGTATTTTAATTTTTTCTTTGAGTCAATAACAAATTTTGTGGGTATATTCACTGCAAACCCTCACGAGACACCACTCGTTCTACTAGGGTAACCTAGAGGTTTAAAGGCTTGTTGCATGCGTTAAATGCAATCGCTTGCCCGCGAAAGAGGTATTCTATCCCAATAAAGTTTTTGAAGGGTCCTTAACTCATACTCTCATTCTTTTACATTTCTCGGGACGCGCAAAGTTCTAAGTTAGGAGGGTTTGATTAGGCATAAATTCTTCACATTTATCCCCTTAATTACGGTATTTTTATGATCCCGTGCGGTGTAAATAGCTTGGATTTATCTCATATCTATGATACTAACCCATTTTGGCAATTATTTCGTATTTTGTGTATCTCTTATGTGTTTTACAGAAATTTCATGCAAGACAGATGGAAAAGAGAATTCAAAATAGTGAAAGAAACCAAGAATCGGGGAGTTGAAGGGAATTTTCGTAATTTTGCAACCTTATTCCGGAGGTGGGGATAATTTTAAAGTTGGAGATCTTTCAATTACAAGAACACTGGAAAAAACGGCACCTCAATCCGAGTTACGTTGAAGAAGTTATGCCCATTTGAAGTTGAGAAGAAATCCAAGAAAAAAAGCTGTCAGACCCGAACCGAACCGAAGCTGAGAAAAAAGAATCGGTCCGCCCATTTGTCACGCACCAGATCCGTCACAAAATTAGTCACGCTCAAGATCCGTTACGAAATTAGTGACACTTCTCTAAGTGTGACAAATTGGTAGATACAAGATTTTTATTTTGTGCTTATCTTTTAGCCAAAAGAGTTTTATGTTTTGGGGACTCTTCTAAACGACCTCTAGCCTATATATTTAGTCATTATGACTCTTTTTATTCAGATTTCATTGATGTAAAAGCTCCATAACAAGTAGGAACATCTAGGAGAAAGATTCACATATTTTGCACCATTAATTCAAGAGCTTTTCCAGTTTTTCTTCAATCTTTGATTTCTTCTTGCATGTTCTTGTTCTTCAATCGTGGTATCTTTTATTTACAACACTTTTATTATTATTCACCATGTTAGGCTAGGTTTTTAAAGGTTTGGATGTATGAACCCAACCTGATGTGTTAGTGCGTGCGTATAAAATTAATCCGCTGAATTTCGTGATTGATTATGACCGTATTGCGTAGTTACACAACAATTGTAGATCTTTATATCTCGTTTGCCTCTGGGTACTCGTGATGATTTAGAGTGCAATTCGAGTGCTACTATCGCGATACTGATTTACTCATCCTCAGATTAAGTATGACGCGGGCTTGAACCTCGTATACGTAATGCTTGGGAGTATTAAATTCCGGGTCAAATTAATCAGTTAAATTTACGATTAGTTTTATACCATCAATACTCTAGGGTTGGGGGATTGTGTCTCTACCTTAATTTTTTCAATTAGTTTTAGTTAACTTCTTTATTTTTCCCTTTTTCCTTTCTCACTCAATCATCATCTTTTACACTTTATTTTTTGAAATAATAAATCAATTAAAATCTAACATTCCCTGTGGATTCGATACCCAAACTCGCCACTATACTCCGCAAGAGTGTAGTTAAAGTTTAGTTTTTTTTTGTATTGTGGTTGGAAGCCGACAACAACGACTAGCGTATTTACACGGACGCTCGGTTTTCCACTCGATCACTAGGACAGTCTTATTCTGATGATCCCATCGGGGGAATATGGACTTGTACCTCAGAACCATAAAACCTTGGTATAGCCTATATGTGCATGATAATGCAGACAGTCGTAGGGGTGAGTGGGTATGTGCGTCTCCCTTTTGACTTGGGACTATAATTTGCCTCCATTATGTGTGACTTGTATTTTTATATGGTTCTAAAGTGATTATGAACCTATAGTCTTTCATGTGGTATGTGATATGTTGGGACTTGATAGCAGAGTATGCGTGCATCATAACTTATTCTCGGGATGCCTTATGAGTATATATATATTATGATAGTGATGTATACATATATATATATACATACACACACGCTAGTGATTATTCTAATGTGTTTCTTAATAGATCAGAAAGAGTACGTCATATAAAATATGTTATAATTATGGGAACTTATATGAGTAAAGAAATACTTGAATTGATTAATATGTTATAATCGTGGGAACTTATATGAGTAAAGAAATACTTGATTTGATTAATAAATATTGGACATGCAAGAATGTATTATTCGGGTAATACGGGTGGAATCAGTGACTCGGGCATCATAGTAAGAGACTTAATTCAAATTATTTAGGTGAGATAGTATAACTAGTATGGGTTAGGAGTATACGTTAGGAGTGCACAATAGTTGAGAGGTGAGAATTTAAAGTGAGAGCATGTGACTAATATGTATACAATATATGGTATTTATGTAATTTAAATACTTGTTGTTTTAAAAATATTTTCAACTCGGGCTCTGACCCGTTTGCTTCCAAATATATTTTTATCAAACATTTTTTAGGTGCCCAGCCACGGGGACACCAAGCATAGGAGTTCCATTCAGTTGACGTGATGTAGCTGTTGTGGAAGTTACAGGACCTCAGTATTAGACGCCTCTACATATATCCTTGATTCATTCAGAGTTATTTTTTTTCAGTCAGGGCATGTTACCCCTTCTTATTTAGAGATAGTGGTTTCAAACATTCATTTATATTTCAGTTGTTGGGTTTTATTTCATTTCAGATTATTGTATTAGAGATTTAGACTGGAAGTGTTTACTCCAAACTCAGTTTATTTCATTATGTCGTTTTAATTCCTATGAGATTGTTATTGGATGCTGAATGTTTAGTTAATCATTTAAATTGCTTTCATGTTATATTAAAAGATGAAATTTGGCGTCTGACTTTTAAATACTAGGTGGTCGGCCAATGTTTTGAATTTTTGAACTTTTATACCCATTAACTATTTGAATATACGCCGACTAACTTTTGCTCTCATTTTATGCAGATGGAAGGAAAAGGAAACCTCATCACAAGTCAGAGGTTAACTTTGAAGATTTGAGATATATCTGGTTTATTTAACAGAGGCTAGGAGAAGAACACCTTAGATCTGCTTCTGTACTATTGAAGTATAAGAGATCCATCACATCTTTCATTGCTCGACCTACTGAATCAATACTATAAGACTTTATTGACCTTGAAAAGGAAGAAGAACCTATTTTTACCTCTTCGGCAGAGAAGGAGGTAGTTGTTAGAGGAACATCTGATTCTTTCGAGTCACTTGATATAAATACCATTCCTATAAAGGGTTTTAAAAATATGGGGAAGGGGAAGATTCCTAACTTGATGTCCCCAATCAAGAAGTCTGCTGCAGATAAGGGCAGTAAAAAGGCAAGTGAGAGTTATGAGAGTCCTGTTGTTATTTCCACTAAAGAACTGGGGGAGTCCAATCCCCAGTTTACTAATAGATTGAAGAGAAGACATGCTCATCAGCAGGAAATGGTACAAAAAAAATAGGACGACCGGGCAACTACTGAGTCGACTTTAGTTGATGTGAACCCTGGTTTAGCCAGAGGTTTGATTCACTCTGAAGTTCTTCTGATTAGCAGCACCCATTACTAAAGCCTAACTTTTGGAGAGGGAAAATCAAAACTTACCTTTAGTAATCTATACTTCTTATTTTTTATTTTTACCCATCTCTTGTTCGCTTTTACTACCTGTTAACGCAAAAATTCTCCATCTACGAGGACCAATCAGAAAAGGACACATGTCATCCTACGTGGCAATATTCGACACCGAGGAGTGTTAGTCGGCACCCGAGGAGAATTAGTCGGCACCCGAGGAGAGTTGGTCGGCCCCCGAGGAGAGTTAGTCGGCACCCGAGGAGAGTTGGTCGGCATACCAACCAGGAAGATCAAGGGATAACTATGCATTTAATGTGCATTAATGAAGATGACTATGCATTTAATGAGCATTAATGTACATTTATACTGTAGATGACAACACATAGCATACCAAGCAATTCAACAATTAGATTCGTTGAATGTAGACATAATGTATAAATGTTTACATACAATGAATCTCTTTATCTCCCATCACTATAAATACATGTATTCCCTTAGCCAAAAGGGAGGAGATCCGACAAGGATGAGAGGCACCATACACAAGATCCACACCTTTTTCTCTCTCTACACCACATTGTGCTATTGTAAACCCCTGGGAATAAAATAACAGTGGACGTAGGCTTTTCCTTATAGCTGAACCTGTTGATACCAAAATTAGTATGTTGATGTGGACTAATAATAAGAAGACACGTGTCAATCTACGTGGTACAATAGCAATGAGGAAGATTGTTTCCCTGACCAACATACTCATTCCGAGCAACAAGTATACTCCGAGGAACACCAACCCTCCGAGGAACTCTTATCTTCCGAGGAACTCCAATGCTCCGAGGAACTCTTGGACGACGAGCAACTAAGGCGGTTCGAGCTGCACCTCCACCACAGCATTAATTGCCAGATAATCAACAGTTCAACTATTCATTGAATGCTTATCATCTTGACGCGCACGTTTGAAGAATATTAAATGAATTACCCTTTCATATGTGTGTCATTTAATGTAATACCCTTTCATGTACAGCCTAAGGGCTATAAATACCTTGTATCACCCTCATTCAAAGGGACCGGAATTTCTTGATAGCACTTGTAATCGAGAATTCTCAAACACTCAGCAATAACATAACAGTGGATGTAGGCCATTCATATAAGGCTGAACCACTTTAAAATCTTTTGTCTTATTTATTTATTTATCTGTGATTAAATAATTAGAGTAATCTAGTTTTTTACATCAACAGATTGGCGCCGTCTATGGGAATCGATTGTTATTATCGTTTTTCACCAAAAATCATTCATCATCAATGGCGGATAATCCAGAATCTAGCAATCGAAACGCTGGAAATGCTGGAAATCCTCCAAATCCCTCTGCACCTCCAGATCTGGCCGGGATTATGACGAATCTGGCTCAAGGACAAACCGCCATGCAAGACACAATGAGGCAACTCATACAAACCCTTCATGGCGGTGCACCTGCACGTTCAGGACAGCGAAGTGGTCAGAGGCAAACTTATTTACTTTCTTCACGATCCAGGCGTACTGAGTCATATCGTAATGAGGAGTCTGATGATTTCTCTTATCAACCTGGGCGAACTTCGTCAATAAGGGCTACAGATACTGATCAACGTATCACTCTCTCTCCAGAAAGACCCAGTGCCTTAGAAAGACTGAGTAGGGTGTCTCCTTTCAGTCGATTAGGCCCTAGGAGGAATAGGAATCCACCTAAGACCATGTCGAGGAGTTTTCGACAACCATCAGATCTAAGAGAAGGATCAGCACAATCACGACCAGTTGCTCGTCAAGATAAATCTCAAGAGGCTACTTCAGAACGATCTATTGCTCGAACCAATAGGCCCGAGGAAGGAAATTAAGCGTGGAAAGGGTCCCTTCAGCGATTGGAGGATAGATTGGGATAAATGGCTAAGGCGAAGAATCCCCTACAACGAACTTTTGTTCAAGGGACACCTTTTGTCCAGGCCATTGTGAATTTTCCTACACCGTCAAAGTTTAAAGCACCAGTAGTGACCCCTAAATATGATGGAAAGACAGATCATGTTCTTCATATAGAGCAATATCAAGCTGCCACCGATATCTATGCTGTCCCCAACGAGATGAGATGCAGAGCGTTCTCAGGAACTCTTATTGGAGCTGCCCAGATATGGTACAACAATCTTCCTCGGGGTAAGATTTCAACTTTATTTCAGTTGGCCGAGTTGTTCATCGGCAATTTCTATTTCGGAGCAAAGCCAGTAAAACGAGTAGCACACTTGCTAAGTGTTAGACAAAAATATGGTGAGAGTACTAGAGATTACATAACTCGTTTCAATAAAGAGAAGATGGAAGTCATAGATTACGAGGAGAAAACAGCAATCACCGCCTTGATGACTGGGTTGTTGCCTAATAAGCTGTATTACACTTTGGCGAAAGATCCACCTAAAACTATGTCAGAGTTGATGGCAAAAGCGGCCAAAATCATGAATGCCGAGGAAGCTATGGCTGCAAAGAAGAATATGGATAAAGACACCAAGGTGGACGTCGACAAGTCTAAAAATAAAGAGCATAAGGGCAATGGCGGTGACAAGCGTTCCAGAAATAATAAGTCATCATGGGAAGTCCTGAAGAAATTCGATAATTATACTCCCTTGAAAATGGGTATTAATCATGTCTTGAAAGAAATCAAGAATAGCGAGGAAGTAAAGTGGCCGAAGAAACTGAGGTCAGATCCTGATGCGAGGAACAGGGACAAATATTGCGAGTTCCACAAAGATCATGGCCATATGACTAAAAATTGCATAGCTCTTCAGAACGAGATTGAGACACTCATCCGAAGAGGAAAGCTAGCAAAGTATGTTGATCGGGGAGGTGAAAGAAGAAATAATGATCGAACTAGAGAAAGATCTAGATCTCCTCATCGAGCAGAGGAGAAAAAGACGAGAGGCCATGAAGATGATGCCGAGGACGACCCCGATCTTCCCAAGAAACCAAGGCAGCCAGAACAAGAGATATTTTCCATACGTTTTGGATCATTTGATTGTAATGTTATTATAGGAGGAGATGCAGGAGGAGGAGACCTTACTGCAGAGAGAAAAGCTTATCTCGGAGAGGCACAAGCTTGCTCGTACATTTAGCGAATAAATTTGGCCGAGGAGGATCGTTCGAGGAAGGTAAACAAAGAGAAGCTAGTTATTGGCTTTTCAAAAAATGACCTGGCCGGTGTTCTTTACCCTCGCGACGACCCTTTGGTGATCAAAATGAGGATGAAAGAAGTAGTGATTTCAAGGGTGCTGGTAGACAATGGCAGTTCGGCAGACATCATGTACTATTCATGCTTTGACAGTTTAAATTTGAAGTTATCTCAATTGGAGCCTTATCACAGACCTCTTCTGGGTTTCGCTGGCGAGAAAGTTTTTCCACTTGGGACGATCAAGTTGGATATATTCATTGGAACTTGGCCTGCTTATCGAACAGAGAGAATACGCTTCTTTGTGATGGATAAGAATGTGCAGTTAGCCTACAACATCATCATGGGAAGAGTTGGTTTGAAGAAGTTCGAAGCTGTCCCATCTACAGTACATCAATGTTTAAAATTCCCAATAAATTTCGGAGTGGGAGTGGTGAAAGGTGATCAAAAAGTAGCTCGAGAATGCTATTATTCATCTGCCGAGCAAGAGGAGCTTGAAGAATCAAGGAAAAAGACTACTACTTACCAGGTGGATGAAAGTACGGAAATTGAAACACTTGATCCAAGAGATGAATCCCAACTTGTAAAAGGGCAGGTGGTAGAATCTATAGAAAATGTTATTCTGGACGACGAACACCCTGAACGAGTAACCCAGATAGGTTCATCGTTGGATGCTTCAATAAAACAGGAGTTGATAACTTTCTTGAGAAACAGAAAGAAAACTTTTGCGTGGAGTCATGAAGACATGCCAGGAATAGATCCAAACTTCTTGTATCATGAGCTCAATGTGAATAAGGAGATCAAGCCTGTAAAGCAGAGAAGAAGAGTGTTTAGCCCCGAGAAGAATCAAGCTATTCAAGAGGAGGTCGACA
The DNA here is from genome assembly GCA_949130495.1 of Sambucus nigra. Lineage (NCBI taxonomy): Eukaryota > Viridiplantae > Streptophyta > Magnoliopsida > Dipsacales > Adoxaceae > Sambucus > Sambucus nigra. Next base: position 356,775,827 of record OX422211.1, on the reverse strand, counting down.
AGCTCCAGAAAGCCCAATTCATTGAAGATGTGAAGTATCCGGACTGGTTGGCAAATGTGGTGATGGTAAAGAAGAAAAACAATAAATGGAGAATGTGTGTTGATTTCACTGATCTCAACAAGGCCTGCCCAAAGGATCACTTCCCATTGCCCAGAATTGACCAACTAGTGGATGCTACCTCGGGGCACGAGCTGCTCAGCTTCATGGATGCTTACTCTGGTTACAACCAGATCAAAATGAAACCCGAAGACAGGGAAAGCACTTCTTTTATTACCCCTAGGGGAACTTATTGTTATAATGTTATGCCTTTTGGTTTGAAAAATGCAGGAGCGACGGCTGATGAATAAGGTTTTTGCTGAACAAATCAATTGCAACATGGAGGTCTATGTCGACGATATGCTGACAAAGAGCAAGAAAGCTGCTGAGCATCTAGTTGACTTAGGTCAGACCTTTGATCAACTGGATAAATACCAGATGAAGCTCAATCCGACGAAATGCACCTTTGGAGTACGAGAAGGAATGTTCCTCGGGTACATCGTCAACCAGCGAGGCATTGAGGCAAATCCAACAAAGACCAAAGCTCTTTTAGGATTGCGATCTCCAACGACGAAGAAATAAGTGCAGAGTCTCACAGGACGAGTTGCAGCGTTCAATATATTTGTATCTCGAGCAACTGATAGGTGTCTTCCATTCTTCAAAACACTCCGAAAAACTTTCGAGCGGAATGATGAATGTGAAAAAGCCTTTCAAGACTTGAAGAAATATCTGGGAACACCTCCATTGATGTCCAGACCAGTGATGGGAGAAAAGTTGTACTTATACCTGGCAGTATCAGAAAATGCGATCAGCTCGGCATTGATCAGATTGGAGAATGGAGTCCAGAAACCAATTTATTACACAAGTAAGGCTTTCCGAGGTGCAGAGATCAGGTACCCAAAGTTGGAAAAATTGTCATTGGCATTAATTGAAGCAAGTAGAAGAATGAGGCCATATTTTCAGGCCCATACCATCATCGTGTATACCGACATGCCATTAAGACAAGCCCTTCATAAGCCAGAAAAGTCAGGACGACTGATGTACTGGGCAATAGAGCTCGGTGAATATGATATTGTGTATGAACCCAGATCATCCTTAAAAGGGCAAGCAGTAGCAGACTTTATAGCAGAGTTTACATATCCTGATACCCATGAGGAACAAAAGCTGCTTGCTGACCAACCTGTGGATGTTACAGGATCAACAGACATAAGTCTAGACCAACTCCGGTTGGTAAAAGGGCTTGTGGAAGTAGAAAGATCATCAAATTCAAACCCAGACCAACTCCGGTTGGTAAAAGGGCGAGAAGAGATGGTCGACGAGGAGCGAAAAATACCAGGGGATGATGAAACAAAACAACAAATATTTCACCGAGGAACGTTGTCAGATAGGAATTTTGAAGATGAGTTACCTACGTGGAGATTGTATGTAGATGGGTCATCTTGTACAACAGGTTGTGGAGCAGGGATTGTTTTGAACACCCCAGACGAGATTGACGTGGAATATGCCTTACGATTCCAATTCAAAGCTTCCAATAATGAGGCTGAGTATGAAGCCTTAATAGCAGGTCTTAATTTAGCAAAGATTATGGAAGCGCAACAAGTGATGGTATTCAGTGATTCTCAATTAATTATGAATCAGATGATGGGAACGTATGCAGTTAAAGGAGAATTAATGGTCAAGTATCATGCAAAGGCGATGAAGTTGTTGGCAGAATTTGATGCCATTCAGTTGATCAGAATACCAAGAATGGAGAATGCACAAGCAGACGCACTGGCCCGATTAGCATCAGCTACTCGTACCGAGTTGCGAAGAACGATACCAATTGAGGTGTTAGAAAGTCGAAGCATAGATGAAGGTCTGACGACGAATGTTATTTACCTTGATTTAGGACCATCTTGGATGGATCCCATCAGGGCATATGTCGAGGAAGGGGAATTACCGGAGGATAAGATCGCTGCCAAGAAATTAAAGTTTAAAGCTGCTCGGTATGTACTAACTAATGGTGTTTTGTATAGACGAGGAATTATGGCAGGTTTGCAAAGATGTATACATCCCTCCGAGGTGAAAGAATTGATTGAAGAGATCCATGAAGGGTCCTGTGGAGCCCATGTAGCAGGTCGAATACTTTTACAAAGGGTGATGACGCAGGGATATTACTGGCTGACGATGAGGGCTGATTGTATAGCATATGCCAAGAAGTGTGACAAGTGCCAACGTTTTTCCTCCATCCGACGTACTCCACAAGCATTATTGACAACCATAACTTCCCCTTGGCTATTTGCCATGTGGGGAATTGATCTGGTTGGACCACTGCCAACGACCCGAGGAAGATTCAAGTACCTCGTCGTCGTAGTGGATTATTTTACTAAATGGGTAGAAGCTGAGCCTCTGATTGATATGACGTACGAGAAGGTGTACCAATTCGTTTGGAAGAACATCATCTGCCGATATGGTCTCCCTCATGCCTTCATCACAGACCATGGAACACAGTTTGATAACGAGGAGTTTGCCGCCTATTGTCATCAGTCAAACATTTTGAAGGTTCATTCAGCACCAGGCCATCCTCAAAGCAATGGACAGACTGAAGTGACGAATAGAACATTATTAAATGGTTTGAAGAAGAGGTTAAATGAGGCTAAAGAAAATTGGATTAATGAGCTACAGTCAGTATTGTGGGCTTACCGAACAACTCCCCGAGCAGCAACTGGAGAGTCCCCATATATGCTGGCATTTGGAAGTGAGGCTGTAATACCTGCCGAGTTGGGTCTACCAACACACAGAGTGCTAAATTTCAATTCCCCAGTCAGTGATTTGATGAGAAGATTAGATTTGGACATGGTCGAGGAGGTTAGAGAAGAAGCAGCCATTAGGAATGCTGTATATCAACAACGAACAGCTTTGTTCTATAACAAGAGGGTGAAGAAATGCGATTTAACGGAAGGAGATTACGTGCTAAAGAAGGTCATTCAGAAGCACAATAAATTAGAAGCAAATTGGCATGGACCTTACCGAGTTACAGAAGTTGTTCGACCAGGAACTTACCGAATAGCAACTCTAGAAGGAGAGGAATTCAAGAATGCTTGGAATGCTGAACACCTTCGCAAGTATTATCAGTGATGTAAAATGTACAGCAGGTCAATCAATATGAATAAAACGATGACGTTTCACCATTTTTCTCTCCTTTGTTTGAAAGTTTTTCGGGGAATACTAGTGTTGTACACTACGCTGCTCGACAGCAAAAAGAAGACGATAGTTCAGACCCACGACCAACTCCGGTTGGTAAAAGGGCGAGAACAAACTATACTCCTTTGGTTATGAGGCATACACTAGCGTGACCAACTCCGGTTGGTAAAATAACTAGTAGATAGTTCAGACCCATGACCAACTCCGGTTGGTAAAAGGGCGAGAACAAACTATACTCCTTTGGTTAGGAGGCATACACTAGCGTGACCAACTCCGGTTGGTAAAATAACTAGTGGACACTGATAGTTCGAGCGTGATCAACTTCGGTTGGTAAAATAGCGAGAACAAACTATACTCCTTTGGATAGGATGCGTACACTAATGTGATCAACTTCGGTTGGTAAAAGAGTTAGTGGACATGATAGTTCAAACCCATGACCAACTCCGGTTGGTAAAAGGGCAAGAACAACATTCTTAAAAATGCCAATTTCGATTGGTTAAGAAACAAAATATGCCAACTTATGTTGGTCGGAAGGTAAAACTATTCTAGAAAATACAAAATATTCCAAACTGAACCAAGTATGGTTGGTCGGGGATAAAAATCCACTAAGTGTATTTGGTCGACGAGGATAAAATGATCGACCTTGGTTGGTCGGACACATTTTATGAAAAAAATTATCAAGTATGGTTAGTCGGGGATAAAAACTCTCACTAATTATAATTGGTCGACGAGCACAATTTAACAACCTTGGTTGGTTGGAAAAATTTTAAACATTTTTTATACTCATTACTTTGTTATTAAGTGATCGAGCAACATTTTTTATACTTGTAATATTTCATTACTAGATTGGTCGATGAACCACAAAGAATTGTTATGCAATCACAAATATAAAAGTGTTAGACAAGTACAAAACAATAGCAATACAGATTTGCAAACAGAAAATGAAAGTCTTTCATTAAAATTCAAAACGAATTACAAATTACATGTGTGCTAACTGTTACATTGAGATTCCTACTCTATTGGTTTCTTTCCCTTAGCTTTTGAAACAGGCTCCTCGCCTGCAGGAGGATCTTCCAGGCAAAGAGGAGAATTAATGAAGTTAATATCTCTGAGCATTCTGACGTTCATCACAGAAGGTGTATCCAGTAGATTCTCGGGACGAGATACCTCGATTTGTGAATGAAGATTATAGTCACCGAGGTATTTTGCAATTAAGCTCCGAGGAATGGCACGAGCTGGGATCCATTCCATGTCCAATTTATAAGGTGGCACAGGCAAGTCTAATAACCCAGGAGTATGATAATCCCATAAATAATGCCCTTGCTCCAATTTTAATACACCCAGGGCGTTCAACCATCCCTGCTTATAACTTTCATTATTGGCATTTTCAATGCGAGCATCCAAGTGATAAAGGGCTTCATTGTAGCCTGCCATCCAGAACTCACGAGGTTGTTTGTGGAATTGGAAAGTTAATTTCTCTAACTGCTCATGAAAGTTCTTGGCAAGAGCATCCTTATTATCCAGAGCAGATTTGGTCGATGCAAGTTGATCCTCCAGAGTTAGGATTTTCTTGGACATTTCAGACAAAGCCCGATCTTTGGCATTTAGTTGATACGCTTGGGTTTCCAATGTTGACAGAGTACGAGCTTCTTCAATACTACGAGGAGCCCTTGATCCTCCCCGAGCAGGTCGAGAACCTCTTCCTCGTCCCCGAGCAGTAGCAGAAATACCAGACCTTCTTAAGGTATCCAATTCTTGCCTTAATTTGGCATTCTCGACCTCTAAGAATGAGAACCCTTCGTCGGAGACTGGTACCAAGGCAGTGGAAGATGAAGCTGCAGACTTATACTGTGCCAACTCTTTCTGCAAATTGTTGTTCTCTTGTTCCAGCATCTCGGTGACCTGTCTGTAGGCCTCAACTTCACCTTTTAGGGTTCTCTCCCTAACATCGTACCCAGCAATGATCTTTTTGTGGCCTGTCTCGGAAGAAAGCTGTTGATATCTATTCTCATACTCCTCGTGCAACAGGGCAGTTGATTCATTGTGTTGATTTTGAAGATCTTCTAGGGTACATTGAAGCTCCTCGATCAATTCGTAGTATGCCACATTATTGGCCACAGCTCGATCAAGTAAATCCTTCAGGTACTGATAAGCCTCAACTGCTTGCTCTGAAGCATCATGGCCAAGGATGTCAGCAATTTCTGATACACTCAGGTCTGTGTGACCAGCCTTATAATATTCATGGCATTGCCGCATCAGCTTTGTATCATGGGTAGATATCAATTCCATTCTAGCCATAAACTAATAAAGGAGAGAAGGCAAGAGTTAATAAAAAAAGCAAACAGAGCATCAACAATGTAGAAGAACAAAAAGAAGAGATTTTATTAGATCATAAGGCAAAGTTACAAAGATCTGAGATACAAAGTACAAGTAAGAAGAAAAACAGAAAGATAGTACCGAACAACTTCACGCCTTTTCCTTGTCTCCCAAGACTTTCTCGGGAGGCTGGGACGAGGAGCTTGGTTGCTCGGTGGGAACACTGATTTGATCGGCTGAAGTTGGGATTTGTTCAAGAGAAGCAGGAAAAGAAGAAATCTCCTCAGCAGATGTCTGGTTGGGTTGAGGAGCAAGGATTTGATCACCCACAATCATTGAAGATTCTTCAGATGCAGCTTCGTCTTCATCTTCGTCTTTAATAATTGGAGGAGGACCAGGGAGATGTTGTTGAAATTGCTCGGAGTCCTCACTCACCTTCAATTCCTGCAAGGCAGCAACCCAACCATCATGGAAGTATTTCAAACTTCCATACTTCACCTGGGTCATCATTGCTGCTACCCCCCTATCCCATCCTTTATCCCAACCAGTTCGAAAGGATTTCTTCACAGCTGTTTTTCTCTTCATCTTCTCCGAGGAGAGCTTCTCGGATAGAAGGTCCTCGGAGGCTTTCAGCTTGGCCTCCAACTCCTCCTTCTGACGATTTGCTTCGCGCAGAAGTGTCAGCTCTTCCTCAGCTGATTTCAGCTTATTTTCAAGCTCCCCGAAAGTAGTGAGCTTCTCGGAGTATTTCTTGTTCTCCCTCTCCAAGTCCTTCACTTTGTTTCCCAACTGCACCTTCTCTGCTTCAGATGCAACCAATTTCTTCTCCGATTCACCTTTATCCTCGTCGTACTTCTGACGGGATTCCTTCAGAGATTGGGCCAAACCCAGGAATGCATCCTCTACTCCAAACGAGGAGCTTGAAGCCTTGAGCGCTTCATCTTTCTTCACAATGGTGTTAAAACAACTCACCAGCTGAAAAAAGAAGGTAGTGATGAGTTAGTGCCGAGATACATATATTGATAGAAGGAAAAATTCAAGATAAAAAGAAACTTACTAAAGCAATGTGACGAGTAGCTAGGGATGTCAGCATATCCCTATGCATGTTTTCCTCGATGCCTTGGACTTCAGGAATAATCCAAGTCTTTACCGAGCTCATTGCAGAGCTCGGGGGAATGATGGTTGGAACACCAGCTCCACTAGTTTGGAGCTGGGGATTGGCTTCAGAAAAACTAACCGAGGAGGATTTCTTTAATCTCCTCAGTGGAACTTCAGTAGTTTCAGCCAAAGAACCTTTGGTGGGGGAAATAGTGACCACTTCCACATAAGTACTTCTCTTGCTCGGAGCCATTGGGGGCTTCTCGGCAGCCTTCTGAACAGCAACAGAAGGAACAACATCAATTTTCTTGGTCCCTTTTGGGACTTCAGCCTTGTTCCTCTTTCCATCCCCGGCAGAGGAAGTCTCCTCGAAGATAGCAGGAACTCCTCTCTTGCCCATCTTCTGACTTAGAGGAATGTGAGATTCTGGTGAAGATTCCTCGGAAGCTGGAAATGGGTCACTAATGCTGACCACATGACGAGCAGTAAAGGATGATGTGTAGCTCCTGTACTGCAACAAATATGAAGCAGACCTGATGTGCTCGTCTGCAACCCTCTGATGCAAACTCCAGATATGTTTCAATTGCTTTATATTAACTTCTGACTCTTTTGGAGTTTTTCCCTTGCTGTCAACCGCAAACAAGAACATAGTGAAATATCAGTCATACATTTTGTCAAACACAATGAAATCATAATTTCAAAAAATAAAATAAGATGAAAATAACCTATCCTATTGCCATATGGAGGGCATTTGGGACCCTCATATACTTTGTCTCCAACCAGAGGGGCATGTTGCCAATTTTTTATAACTACCCCGTGTTCAAAATAATCCCTGTTGGCATCAGGGAGGTTGACTACTAAGGCCCTATTCAAAAACCTAGTTTTTAAATAAAAAACATTGTCTAAAATAGCCCATCTGTAACAGTACATAATCTCTGGAATTCCTATACGAGTTCCATGAGTTTGATTTAACCTATGTACCCCATTAACTATTCTCCATGTGTTGGGGGCTATTTTTGCAGGGACAACATCGAAGTACTGACAGAACTCTAAACACAACGGATTTGGTGGAAAAGAAAATCCACATTCAGCAATAAATAGGCTAGGGAACCAGTGTCCCTCAGCCAAATCAAAGTAACTTGAAGGCTCAGAAAGAACCTCCAAAACTACCCAAGATGGAATAGAGAAATCAGAACGGAATTTCTCAAGAGACTCAATAATGTAAACCATGATGAATAAAAGAAGAAGGAAGAAGAGCTTACAAGGAAAAAGGAGATCTATTGACAAACAAATGAAGAAAAGGATGGACGCACAGGAGAGAGTAAAGCTATAGAAAACTCGAAAGCATAAATTGAAAAGGTAGAAGATGATGGGATTGCCTCTGAAGTTTAAATACTTTGCCTTGGGAAACAGCGAAAGAAATGATTACAAAAAATAAAACTATTAAGCTACCGGCGGCTAAAAGGACAAAAAGGGCACGAAGATCGAAGCGCCTATAAAATTGCAAAAAGGCGGATTCTGCGAATTTGGAAGGAAATTCAAATATGAAGAAAAGGCTCCTAAAACCCAGGAAGGTCATTTAATATCGCCATATACCGAGAAAGAATGTTCCATACTCCTCAAAGTTTGAAATATGAAACATTGGGGGCTCCTGTTGATACCAAAATTAGTATGCTGATGTGGACTAATAATAAGAAGACACGTGTCAATCTACGTGGTACAATAGCAACGAGGAAGATTGTTTCCCGACCAACATACTCACTCCGAGCAACAAGTATACTCCGAGGAACACCAAACCTCCGAGGAACTCTTATCTTCCGAGGAACTCCAATGCTCCGAGGAACTCTTGGACGACGAGCAACTAAGGCGGTTCGAGCTGCACCTCGACCACAACATTAATTGCCAGATAATCAACAGTTCAACTATTCATTGAATGCTTATCATCTTGACGTGCACGTTTGAAGAATATTAAATGAATTACCCTTTCATATGTGTGTCATTTAATGTAACACCCTTTCATGTACAGCCTAAGGGCTATAAATACCTTGTATCACCCTCATTCAAAGGGACCGGAATTTCTTGATAGCACTTGTAATCGAGAATTCTCAAACACTCAGCAATAACATAACAGTGGATGTAGGCCATTCATATAAGGCTGAACCACTTTAAAATCTTTTGTCTTATTTACTTATCTGTGATTAAATAATTATAGTAATCTAGTTTTATAACTACCCCGTGTTCAAAATAATCCCTGTTGGCATCAGGGAGGTTGACTACTAAGGCCCTATTCAAAAACCTAGTTTTTAAATAAAAAACATTGTCTAAAACAGCCCATCTGTAACAGTACATAATCTCAGGAATTCCTATACGAGTTCCATGAGTTTGATTTAACCTATGTACCCCATTAACTATTCTCCATGTGTTGGGGGCTATTTTTGCAGGGACAACATCGAAGTACTGACAGAACTCTAAACACAACGGATTTGGTGGAAAAGAAAATCCACATTCAACAATAAATAGGCTAGGGAACCAGTGTCCCTCAGCCAAATCAAAGTAACTTGAAGGCTCAGAAAGAACCTCCAAAATTACCCAAGATGGAATAGAGAAATCAGAACGGAATTTCTCAAGAGACTCAATAATGTAAACCATGATGAATAAAAGAAGAAGGAAGAAGAGCTTACAGGGAAAAAGGAGATCTGTTGACAAACAAACGAAGAAAAGGATGGACTCACAGGAGAGAGTAAAGTTATAGAAAACTCGAAAGCAGAAATTGAAAAGGTAGAAGATGATGGGATTGCCTCTGAAGTTTAAATACTTTGCCTTGGGAAACGGCGAAAGAAATGATTACAAAAAAGAAAACTATTACGCTACCCACGGCTAAAAGGACAAAAAGGGCACGAAGATCGAAGCGCCTATAAAAATGCAAAAAGGCGGATTCTGCGAATTTGGAAGGAAATTCAAATATGAAGAAAAGGCTCCTAAAACCCAGGAAGGTCATTTAATATCGCCATATACCGAGAAAGAATGTTCCATACTCCTCAAAGTTCGAAATATGAAACATTGGGGGCTTCTGTTGATACCAAAATTAGTATGCTGATGTGGACTAATAATAAGAAGACACGTGTTAATCTACGTGGTACAATAGCAACGAGGAAGATTGTTTCCCCGACCAACATACTCACTCCGAGCAACAAGTATACTCCGAGGAACACCAACCCTCCGCGGAACTCTTATCTTCCGAGGAACTCCAATGCTCCGAGGAACTCTTGGACGACGAGAAACTAAGGCGGTTCGAGCTGCACCTCGACCACAGCATTAATTGCCAGATAATTAGAGTCTCACAGGACGAGTTGCAGCGCTAAATAGATTTGTATCTCGAGCAACTGATAGGTGTCTTCCATTCTTCAAAACACTCCGAAAAACTTTCGAGTGGAATGATGAATGTGAAAAAGCCTTTCAAGACTTGAAGAAATATCTGGGAACACCTCCATTGATGTCCAGACCAATGATGGGAGAATAGTTGTACTTATACCCTGCAGTATCAGAAAATGCGATCAACTCGGCATTGATCAGATTGGAGAATGGAGTCCAGAAGCTAATTTATTACACAAGTAAGGCTTTCCGAGGTGCAGAGATCAGGTACCCAAAGTTGGAAAAATTGGCATTGGCATTAATTGAAGCAAGTAGAAGAATGAAGCCATATTTCCAGGCCCATACCATCATCGTGTATACCGACATGCCATTAAGACAAGCCCTTCATAAGCCAGAAAAGTCAGGACGACTGATGTACTGGGCAATAGAGCTCGGTGAATATGATATTGTGTATGAACCCAGATCATCCTTAAAAGGGCAAGCAGTAGCAGACTTTATAGCAGAGTTTACATATCCTGATACCCCCGAGGAACAAAAGCTGCTTGCTGACCAACCTGTGGATGTTACAGGATTAACAGACATAAGTCCAGACCAACTCCGGTTGGTAAAAGGGCTTGTGGAAGTAGAAAGACTATAAAATTCAAACCCAGACCAACTCCGGTTGGTAAAAGGGCGAGAAGAGATGGTCGACGAGGAGCGAAAAATACCAGGGGATGATGAAACAAAATAGCAAATATTTCACCGAGGAACGTTGTCAGATAGGAATTTTGAAGACGAGTTACCTACGTGGAGATTGTATGTAGATGGGTCATCTTGTACAACAGGTTGTGGAGCAGGGATTGTTTTGAACACCCCAGACGAGATTGACGTGGAATATGCCTTACGATTCCAATTCAAAGCTTCCAATAATGAGGCTGAGTATGAAGCCTTAATAGCAGGTCTTAATTTAGCAAAGATTATGGAAGCGCAACAAGTGATGGTATTCAGTGATTCTCAATTAATTATGAATCAGATGATGGGAACGTATGCAGTTAAAGGAGAATTAATGGTCAAGTATCACGCAAAGGCGATGAAGTTGTTGGCAGAATTTGATGCCATTCAGTTGATCGGAATACGAAGAATGGAGAATGCGCAAGCAGACGCACTGGCCCGATTAGCATCAGCAACTCGTACCGAGTTGCGAAGAACGATACCAATTGAGGTGTTAGAAAGTCGAAGCATAGATGAAGGTCTGACGACGAATGTTATTTCCTTTGATTTAGGACCATCTTGGATGGATCCCATCAGGGCATATGTCGAGGAAGGGGAATTACCGGAGGATAAGATCGCTGCCAAGAAATTGAAGTTTAAAGCTGCTCGGTATGTACTAACTAATGGAGTTTTGTATAGACGAGGAATTATGGCAGGTTTGCAAAGATGTGTAATCCCTCCGAGATGAAAGAATTGATTAAAGAGATCCATGAAGGGTCCTGTGGAGCCCATGTAGCAGGTCGAACACTTTTGCAAAGGGTGATGACGCAGGGATATTACTGGCCGACGATGAGGGCTGATTGTATAGCATATGCCAAGAAGTGTGACAAGTGCCAACGTTTTTCCTCCATCCAACGTACTCCACAAGCATTATTGACACCCATAACTTCCCCTTGGCCATTTTCCATGTGGGGAATTGATCTGGTTGGACCACTGCCAACGACCCGAGGAAGATTCAAGTACCTCGTCGTCATAGTGGATTATTTTACTAAATGGGTAGAAGCTGAGCCTCTGATTGATATGACGTACGAGAAGGTGTACCAATTCGTTTGGAAGAACATCATCTGCCGATATGGTCTCCCTCATGCCTTCATCACAGACCATGGAACACAGTTTGATAACGAGGAGTTTGCCGCCTATTGTCATCAGTCAAACATTTTGAAGATTCATTCAGCACCAGGCCATCCTCAAAGCAATTGATAGACTGAAGTGACGAACAGAACATTATTAAATGGTTTGAAGAAGAGGTTAAATGAGGCTAAAGCAAATTGGATTAATGAGCTACAGTCAGTATTGTGGGCTTACCGAACAACTCCCCGAGCAGCAACTGGAGAGTCCCCATATATGCTGGCATTTGGAAGTGAGGCTGTAATACCTGCCGAGTTGGGTCTACCAACACACAGAGTGCTGAATTTCAATTCCCCAGTCAGTGATTTGATGAGAAGATTAGATTTGGACATGCTCGAGGAGGTTAGAGAAGAAGCAGCCATTAGGAATGCTGCATATCAACAACGAACAGCTTTGTTCTATAACAAGAGGGTGAAGAAATGCGATTTAACGGAAGGAGATTACGTGCTAAAGAAGGTCATTCAGAAGCACAATAAATTAGAAGCAAATTGGCATGGACCTTACCGAGTTACAGAAGTTGTTCAACCAGGAACTTACCGAATAGCAACTCTAGATGGAGAGGAATTCAAGAATGCTTGGAATGCTGAACACCTTCGCAAGTATTATCAGTGATGTAAAATGTACAGCAGGTCAATCAATATGAATAAAACGATGACGCTTCACCATTTTTCTCTCCTTTGTTTGAAAGTTTTTCGAGGAATACTAGTGTTGTACACTACGCTGCTCGACAGCAAAAAGAAGACGATAGTTCAGACCCACGACCAACTCCGGTTGGTAAAAGGGCGAGAACAAACTATACTCCTTTGGTTAGGAGGCATACACTAGCGTGACCAACTCCGGATGGTAAAATAACTAGTAGATAGTTCAGACCCACGACCAACTCCGGTTGGTAAAAGGTCGAGAACAAACTTACTCCTTTGGTTAGGAGGCACACACTAGCGTGACCAACTGCGGATGGTAAAATAACTAGTGGACACTGATAGTTCGAGCGTGATCAACTTCGGTTGGTAAAATAGCGAGAACAAACTATACTCCTTTGGATAGGATGCGTACACTAATGTGATCAACTTCCTTTGGTAAAAGAGTTAGTGGACATGATAGTTCAAACCCATGACCAACTCCGGTTGGTAAAAGGGCAAGAACAACATTCTTAAAAATGCCAATTTCGACTGGTTAAGAAACAAAATATGCCAACTTATGTTGGTCGGAAGGTAAAACTATTCTAGAAAATACAAAATATTCCAAACTGAACCAAGTATGGTTGGTCGGGGATAAAAATCCACTAACTGTATTTGGTCGACGAGGATAAAATGATCGACCTTGGTTGGTCGGACACATTTTATGAAAAAAATTGCCAAGTATGGTTAGTCGGGGATAAAAATTCTCACTAATTATAATTGGTCGACGAGCACAATTTAACAACCTTGGTTGGTTGGAAAAATTTTAAACATTTTTTATACTCATTACTTTGTTATTAAGTGATCGAGCAACATTTTTTATACTTGTAATATTTTATTACTAGATTGGTCGATGAACCACAAAGAATTGTTATGCAATCACAAATATAAAAGTGTTAGACAAGTACAAAACAATAGCAATACAGATTTGCAAACAGAAAATGAAAGTCTTTCATTAAAATTCAAAACAAATTACAAATTACATGTGTGCTAACTGTTACATTGAGATTCTTACTCTATTAGTTTCTTTCCCTTAGCTTTTGAAACAGGCTCCTCGCCAGCAGGAGGATCTTCCAGGCAAAGAGGAGAATTAATGAAGTTAATATCTCTGAGCATTCTGACGTTCATCACAAAAGGTGTATCCAGTAGATGCTCGGGACGAGATACCTTGATTTGTGAATGAAGATTATAGTCGCCGAGGTATTTTGCAATTAAGCTCCGAGGAATGGCACGAGCTGGGATCCATTCCATGTCCAATTTATAAGGTGGCACAGGCAAGTCTAATAGCCTAGGAGTATGATAATCCCATAAATAATGCCCTTGCTCCAATTTTAATACACCCAGGGCGTTCAACCATCCCTGCTTATAACCTTCATTATTAGCATTTTCAATGTGAGCATCCAAGTGATAAAGGGTTTCATTGTAGCCTGCCATCCAGAACTCACGAGGTTGTTTGTGGAATTGGAAAGTTAATTTCTCTAACTGCTCATGAAAGTTCTTGGCAAGAGCATCCTTATTATCCAGAGCAGATTTGGTCGATGCAAGTTGATCCTCCAGAGTTAGGATTTTCTTGGACATTTCAGACAAAGCCCGATCTTTGGCATTCAGTTGATACGCTTGGGTTTCCAATGTTGACAGAGTACGAGCTTCTTCAATACTACGAGGAGCCCTTGATCCTCCCCGAGCAGGTCGAGAACCTCTTCCTCGTCCCCGAGCAGTAGCAGAAATACCAGACCTTCTTAAGGTATCCAATTCTTGCCTTAATTTGGCATTCTCAACCTCTAAGAATGAGAACCCTTCGTCGGAGACTGGTACCAAGGCAGTGGAAGATGAAGCTGCAGACTTATATTGTGCCAACTCTTTCTGTAAATTGTTGTTCTCTTGTTCCAGCATCTCGGCGATCTGTCTGCAGGCCTCAACTTCACCTTTTAGGGTTCTCTCCCTGACATCGTACCCAACAATGATCTTTTTGTGGCCTGTCTCGGAAGAAAGCTATTGATATCTATTCTCATACTCCTCGTGCAACAGGGCAGTTGATTCATTATGTTGATTTTGAAGATCTTCTAGGGTACAATGAAGCTCCTCGATCAATTCGTAGTATGCCATATTATTGGCCACAGATCGATCAAGTAAATCCTTCAGGTACCGATAAGCCTCAACTGCTTGCTCTGAAGCATCATGGCCAAGGATGTCAGCAATTTCTGATACACTCAGGTCTGTGTGACCAGCCTTATAATATTCATGGCATTGCTGCATCAACTTTGTATCATGGGTAGATATCAATTCCATGCTAGCCATAAACTAATAAAGGAGAGAAGGCAAGAGTTAATAAAAAAAGCAAACAGAGCATCAACAATGTAGAAGAATAAAAAGAGGAGATTTTATTAGATCATAAGGCAAAGTTACAAAGATCTGAGATACAAAGTACAAGTAAGAAGAAAAATAGAAAGATAGTACCGAACAACTTCACACCTTTTCCTTGTCTCCCAAGACTTTCTCGGGAGGCTGGGACGAGGAGCTTGGTTGTTTGGTGGGAACACTGATTTGATCGGCTGAAGTTGGGATTTGTTCAAGAGAAGCAGGCAAAGAAGAAATCTCCTCAGCAGATGTCTGGTTGGGTTGAGGAGCAAGGATTTGATCACCCACAATCATTGAAGATTCTTCAGATGCAGCTTCGTCTTCATCTTCGTCTTCAATAACTGGAGGAGGACCAGGGAGATATTGTTGAAATAGCTCCGAGTCCTCGCTCACCTTCAATTCCTGCAAGGCAGCAACCCAACCATCATGGAAGTATTTCAAACTTCCATACTTCACCTGGGTTATCATTGCTGCTACCCCCCTATCCCATCCTTTATCCCAACCAGTTCGAAAGGATTTCTTCACAGTTGTTTTTCTCTTCATCTTCTCTGAGGAGAGCTTCTCGGATAGAAGGTCCTCAGAGGCTTTCAGCTTGGCCTCCAACTCCTCCTTCTGACGATTTGCTTCGCGCAGAAGTGTCAGCTCTTCCTCAGCTGATTTCAGCTTATTTTCAAGCTCTCCGAAAGTAGTGAGCTTCTCGGAGTATTTCTTGTTCTCCCTCTCCAAGTCCTTCACTTTGTTTCCCAACTGCACGTTCTCTGCTTCAGATGCAGCCAATTTCTTCTCCCATTCACCTTTATCCTCGTCGTACTTCTGACGGGATTCCCTCAGAGATTGGGCCAAACCCAGGAATGCATCCTCTACTCCAGATGAGGAGCTTGAAGCCTTGAGCGCTTTATTTTTCTTCACAATGGTGTTAAAACAACTCACCAGCTGAAAAAAGAAGGTAGTGATGAGTTAGTGCCGAGATACATATATTTATAGAAGGAAAAATTCAAGATAAAAAGAAACTTACTGAAGCAATGTGACGAGTAGCTAGGGATGTCAGCATATCCCTAGGCATGTTTTCCTCGATGCCTTGGACTTCAGGAATAATCCAAGTCTTTACCGAGCTCATTGCAGAGCTCGGGGGAATGATGGTTGGAACACCAGCTCCACTAGTTTGGAGCTGGGGAATGGCTTCACAAAAACTAACAGAGGAGGATTTCTTCAATCTCCTCAGTGGAACTTCAGCAGTTTCAGCCAAAGAACCTTTGGTGGGGGAAATAGTGACCACTTACACAGAAGTACTTCTCTTGCTCGGAGCCATTGGGGGCTTCTCGGCAGCCTTCTGAACAGCAACAGAAGGAACAACATCAATTTTCTTGGTCCCCTTT
Source organism: Sambucus nigra (assembly GCA_949130495.1). Taxonomy (NCBI): domain Eukaryota; kingdom Viridiplantae; phylum Streptophyta; class Magnoliopsida; order Dipsacales; family Adoxaceae; genus Sambucus; species Sambucus nigra. The sequence goes on along the minus strand of OX422211.1, from coordinate 356,759,533 downwards.
GGGACTTCAGCCTTGTTCCTCTTTTCATCCCCGGCAGAGGAAGTGTCCTCGAAGATAGCAGGAACTCTTCTCTTGCCCATCTTCTGACTTAGAGGAATGTGAGATTCTGGTGAAGATTCCTCGGAAGCTGGCAATGGGTCACTAATGCTGACCACAGGACGAGCAGTAAAGGATGATGTGTAGCTCCTGTACTGCAACAAATATGAAGCAGACCTGATGTGCTCGTCTGCAACCCTATGATGCAAACTCCAGATATGTTTCAATTGCTTTATATTAACTTCTGACTCTTTTGGAGTTTTTCCCTTGCTGTCAACTGCAAACAAGAACATAGTGAAATATCAGTCATACATTTTGTCAAACACAATGAAATCATAATTTCAAAAAACAAAATAAGATGAAAATAACCTATCCCATTGCCATATGGAGGGCATTTGGGACCCTCATATACTTCTTCTCCAACCAGAGGGGAATGTTGCCAATTTTTTATAACTACCCCGTGTTCAAAATAATCCCTGTTGGCATCAGGGAGGTTGACTACTAAGGCCCTATTCAAAAACCTAGTTTTTAAATAAAAAACATTGTCTAAAATAGCCCATCTGTAACAGTACATAATCTCAGGAATTCCTATACGAGTTCCATGAGTTTGATTTAACCTATGTACCCCATTAACTATTCTCCATGTGTTGGGGGCTATTTTTGCAGGGACAACATCGAAGTACTGACATAACTCTAAACACAACGGATTTGGTGGAAAAGAAAATCCACATTCAGCAATAAATAGGCTAGGGAACCAGTGTCCCTCAGCCAAATCAAAGTAACTTGAAGGCTCAGAAAGAACCTCCAAAATTACCCAAGATGGAATAGAGAAATCAGAACGGAATTTCTCAAGAGACTCAATAATGTAAACCATGATGAATAAAAGAAGAAGGAAGAAGAGCTTACAAGGAAAAAGGAGATCTGTTGACAAACAAACGAAGAAAAGGATGGACGCACAGGAGAGAGTAAAGCTATAGAAAACTCGAAAGCAGAAATTGAAAAGGTAGAAGAGGATGGGATTGCCTCTGAAGTTTAAATACTTTGCCTTGGGAAACGGCGAAAGAAATGATTACAAAAAAGAAAACTATTACGCTACCGGCGGCTAAAAGGACAAAAAGGGCACGAAGATCGAAGCGCCTATAAAAATGCAAAAAGGCGGATTCTGCGAATTTGGAAGGAAATTCAAATATGAAGAAAAGGCTCCTAAAACCCAGGAAGGTCATTTAATATCGCCATATACCGAGAAAGAATGTTCCATACTCCTCAAAGTTTGAAATATGAAACATTGGGGGCTTCTGTTGATACCAAAATTAGTATGCTGATGTGGACTAATAATAAGAAGACACGTGTCAATCTACGTGGTACAATAGCAACGAGGAAGATTGTTTCCCCGAACAACATACTCACTCCGAGCAACAAGTATACTCCGATGAACACCAACCCTTCGAGGAACTCTTATCTTCCGAGGAACTCCAATGCTCCGAGGAACTCTTAAACGATGAGCAACTAAGGCGGTTCGACCTGTACCTCGACCACAGCATTAATTGCCAGATAATAAACAGTTCAACTATTCATTGAATGCTTATCATCTTGACGCGCACGTTTGAAGAATATTAAATGAATTACCCTTTCATATGTGTGTCATTTAATGTAACACCCTTTCATGTACAGCCTAAGGGCTATAAATACCTTGTATCACCCTCATTCAAAGGGACCAGAATTTCTTGATAGCACTTGTAATCGAGAATTCTCAAACACTCAGCAATAACATAACAGTGGATGTAGGCCATTCATATAAGGCTGAACCACTTTAAAATCTTTTGTCTTATTTATTTATCTGTGATTATATAACTAGAGTAATCTAGTTTTTTACATCAACAGATTGGCGCCGTCTGTGGGAACGTGTTACAAGCATTGTTCTCCATCAAAAGCTAAGTTTTTTATTTTATCTACGTATAATCAATTATACATACATTTTTTGATTCAATCGTGATTTTTATGTTTATATACATAAATTTATTGTCCAATTTTTATCTGCAAAATGTTGCATATCATGATTTTAAAATCATAAATGTTAGATTAATTCTTATTTAGAAATCTGAAAAATAGTGGATTTCATAAATCATAACTTTTTGCTTGATTCTCAAGTTTCTATTTTATATCATGGAATAAATATTTTAAATGATTACATATACCAATATATACGACGATGATAAGATTTGATAATTTTCATTATAAATTTTGTAAGATCTTTGATGTCTATTCAAATTCCCATCATATTTTTAATAAAAGAATGGGAAAAGGTTAAAGACAATAAAAAGTCTTCTCATGGAAATCATGACCCATATATATTCTCTCTCTCTTCAAGTTTGAGTCTCTTTGCATTCACTTTTATGAATTATATACTTAATTTGGTTCATCTTCCATCTATGTCAATAAAGTCAAATTGATTGATTTTTTATATAAATTTGGTAATAACTTCTATTATTCAGCATATTTTTATCTCTCCAAATAGGGAATAGGAAGGGATCAATATAAAAAAAAATACATTGAGAATGAAAATGTATACTAACTATTACATTGAGATTCCTACTCTATTGGTTTCTTTCCCTCTTTTTTTGAAACAGGTTCCTCGCCAGCAGGAGGAGCATCCAAAGCATAAGGGGAGTTTATGAAGTTAAAATCTTTCAGCATTCTGATGTTCATCACAGATGGTCTATCCGAGCAGCTCTTGCTCATGCCCGAGAAGCTCTTACTCGTCCCTGAGAAGCTCTTGCTCATCCCCGAGCAGGAAGTTGCTCTTCAAGACTCATGATCTTCTCGGACATCTCAGCCAAGGCCTGGTTCTTTGCCATTAGTTGGAAGTATTGATTCTCCAAAGCAGATTGAGTTCTCTGTTCTTCGACAGTTACCCGAGCACCTCTTGCTCGTCCCAGAGAACCTCTTTCTCGTCCCCGAGCATAGGTAGAAGTCAAAATCATCATCTACAACACTGAGATCTTTTCTACTACTGTCTCGACGAATAATGAAGAAGTTGTGTGAAAATGTTTCGAAGTCCACCACTAGCTTGGTACTAATCAGATTGAAGAGTTGGGTTCAAAAGCTAGTATGTTACTCGACAAAGTATTCAGAGGATCATAAATCAGAAGAATCAAGCACGTGAAGTTAGCACACAGTTACTCGGCACAGGAGGCAGTTAGTCGGCTAGCAAACCAATCAACATACTTGAAGATTATGACAAGCTACAAGTTGCATACTATAGCATGGCTGTATCCAAATTCCCAGGGGTGATACATAGCACACGAAGTTCCTCAAAAGAAAGATTAGTAACCATCGATCAGCCTGCATCATATGTCGTCCAGGAGATAATGCACTTTATGTTAAACAAATAAAGAAGGTAGATCAAGAATTTCACGAGCACCGAGCAACACTGCAGAATAAATACTCCATCCTTTCAAGTAAACCATCAAGCATGGAGCATTGGGGGCTTCTGTTAACGTAAAAATTCTCCATCTACTAGAACCAATCAGAAAAGGACACATGTCATCCTACGTGGCAATATTCGACACCGAGGAGTGTTAGTCGGCACCCGAGGAGAATTAGTCGGCACCCGAGGAGAGTTGGTCGGCCCCCGAGGAGAGTTAGTCGGCACCCGAGGAGAGTTGGTCGGCATACCAACCAGGAAGATCAAGGGATAACTATGCATTTAATGTACATTAATGAAGATGACTATGCATTTAATGAGCATTAATGTACATTTATACTGTAGATGACAACACATAGCATACCAAGCAATTCAACAATTAGATTCGTTGAATGTAGACATAATGTATAAATGTCTACATACAATGAATTTCTTTATCTCCCATCACTATAAATACATGTATTCCCTTAGCCAAAAGGGAGGAGATCCGACAAGGATGAGAGGCACCATACACAAGATCCACACCTTTTTCTCTCTCTACGCCACATTGTGCTATTGTAAACCCCTGGGAATAAAATAACAGTGGACGTAGGCTTTTCCTTATAGCCGAACCACTTTAAAAATCTTTGTCTCTCATGTGCTTGATTGGATTGCTTTCATCTATTTATCTGTGATCATAAAAATGGGATTCGGTCCAGTTTTTTGCATCAACACTACCAATTGATAAGTGTTTCTCTGTTAGTGCAGTTGTTGGTTGATTACGATTAATTGTTAATAAGGGATGATAATTTACGATCGTCATTTACTGACGTTGTGGAAGCCTTTGAGGGATTGAGAAAATATTTGTATAACTCTCCGGAGGTCTATGAAAGGGATCGAAAATTTTGGCAATATAAATTAAAGGCGACCGGGGATAGGGAATCGGTATTAAGGGGAAGGTAGCAACAACCGAGATGAGTGCTTCTAACTCGACATTGAAGGTTAAGGTTGAGAAGAAGAAGTTTTTTTACCTTCAGGACAAGTATAAAAAGGCTAAGGAGGACACCTTTAACAGGGGCTAGGAGAAGGCTTCGATGTTAGTGTTGTTCAAGTTGAACATATGAAGAATGTGTCTTTTAAGAAAGGTTGGTAGGAAGCCCTTAAGGAGGTCAGCACAACAGAGAACTCAGACTTGTTTGAAAAGTATTATCCTGGAATCCCCACAAACATTGAATAGGTTGTTGATGACAAAGAAGGCTCTAGAGAATCCTCCATTGTTCTTGTGCCTAAAATTGACCTTCCTCCTCCTGCTGAAGCTGTTAAAGATAAGGAGAAGGTGTAGCCTTATTTTCCAGCCTTTTTACTTAAAATTTGAATTTGAAGTATGAAGTTTTTCCTTTGTTTTTCTTCTATTCCTTTGTATCACCAAAATAAGTTTTTATAATAGGCTTTTATTGGATGAATGGAATTGAATATTTTAGATAAAGTGCCTCTCTTGTTATTCTTTATTCTGCATATTTTGTATCTTTGCCTCTATTGTACCATTATCCTCATATTTCTATATTTCAGTTTGACACCAGGAAGGGTAATTTTTTGTCTGCTGAAAGTGACTTACTTAAAAGAAGTCGTAATTTGTATGAAGTTGGACACACAAACTTACCCGAGGATGAGTTAAAAAAGTTGCTCGGCCTTGATGCATCTACCCAAGTGAAAGAAGACTACTTTCATATGAAGGGTTTACTTGATAGTATAATAGACAACAACGCTGCCTACTATCAGATGATTGAGCAACTTACGGATGATTATAATTCTTCTCGAGCTTGACTACATTCTAACTGCGAGGCTAAGTTTGAGGCTTTGAGAAAAGGATGCGGTTTTGATAAAAAACGTGAGGATATTTCTTTGGCCTACCGAAAGAAGTAATGGCTATTGAACAGAGACTTGGATAGTGTTAATGAGGTTGCCACATTATTAGAGCAGGAAAATAATGTTCTCGAAAATAATTAGAGAGCTTAGAGAAATATGTAATAGTTGTACCTGATGAAGGGGTCTCCTTTTTAAAAATAAAGAATACTCGTTTGATGGAAGAACTGAAGAACTTAAAGAAGGGTAAAGATGGTTAGTCTTCTACACAAGTAACTATTACTCGGCCCACTATAGAGGAAGAAAGGACCAAGAAGACTTTGGCCGACCAAGTTACCTTATCAAAAGATAAAGATATGGCCATCAAAATGCTTCATGACCGAGGGGACAGATTAACCTTTTATTTTCTTAAGCAACCAAATGTTGTTTGTATGGACGGGTATGATGAGGCCTTAATTCATATGGGCGATCACCTAGAATAATCTTATCGAGAAGGGTATAAGTGGGGTTGGCTAAACGTGATGGGATTGTTGAAGGTGGATAGAAATAATGAGCTATGGCATTGGCATAATCCAGTCATATTGGATTATTCTGACCCTCCATTTAGGACTAATACCGAGTGGATTTTGATTGATGCCATTCCCTAGAGCTTAGTGAGGAATAACTTAGGTGATTATGGTCTTCATGGTGAAGATGTGTATATTCGCCCCCCTCACTTGTGAGATCAACCGAGTAGTATTGGTTGTTATAGGTTAGGAGATTTTAGAACTACAACTTTGCCCAGTGCTCTTGATGTTCCCCCTGTTGGAATGGATAAGGCTGAAGGAAAACATCCTATAGAATAATTTTGTTTTTCTTGCTTATTTATGATTGTATGCTTGTCTTCTATGGAAATTTGATGAAATGAAATGATTATTTTCTGTTTTGCATACATGTTTATCTATATATTTTAGTCTTTCCTTACCAATTGAGCTTATGATTAGTTAATCGGTTATATGTCCAACTCCTGCTTAATTAATTTGCGTATGGTTATGAACTTGAGTTTTGGGGCCTTGGGTTCTACTAATGTACTTAGGCAAGACGAATCTTTATCGTTTTTAGAGCTAAGTGTTTACATTAGTTGCCTTTGGCAATGACTAAATGTCTTAGGAATGTAGGATTTTCCTGAATTTAACTTGGTTGGCTAAAACTTCTCGTTTTTGAATTTAGGTTATACATGAAGTTTTAGGGACTTCTTGTTCGTGGATTGCCAAAGACGAAGTCATATATGAAGTCTAAAAGATTTTTTATCTCTTTTTTGAAGTTAGAAAAGTTTATTAGGGATGTCGTCATCATCGTACTCCAAATAAAAAACAAAAAAAGGAATAAGAATTGATTGGAAATCACGACTTTTATTAAACTCGATAAAAATATTACCTCAAGACCTTAACAGAGATACTGATAGTATACCCTGAGATGATCGACGTTCCGTGGATTCTTGAATTCTTTCCCTACTAGTGTTTCTAAGTGATAAGTGCCTGGTCGGACAACTGTTGATATGCGATAAGGACCATGATAATTTGCTTCTAACTTGTTTCCTTTATGGATTACCTTCTTAAGGACATAATCCCCTTATTTTAAGTTGATCGGCTTGACCATTCTATTATAAAATCTAGTTTTTCTTTGTTGATAAACAGTTACTCGCAGTGTAGCATCCTCCCTCACTTCCTCAATCAAGTCTAGATCTGATCTTCTCATGAGGTCACTTTTAGGTGAATCAATGTTTAACACCTTGTGAGTTGGTAGATCTATCTCGGTTGGTACTATTGCCTCAGTTCCAAAAGTAAGCATGTAAGGTGCTTCACATGTGGTTGTTCCCGACATAGTTTTGTATGCCCGAATAACACTATACAATTCATTTATCCAGTTTCCTTTAGCTTCCTTCAATTATTTTTTTAACCCATCCAGTATAGTTTTATTGGTGACCTCTGTTTAGCTATTACATTGTGGGTGTCCGGATGAAAAGTGAAGTTTTTGAATCTTGGACTGAATGCAATACACCTCAAATTCCTCATTATCAAACTGAGGGTCCCAAATCTACCTCAATGAAACTGATCGTAGCATCCACACCTATACTTATATATGTAAGAATTTCCACTGGGACAATCCTCCTGAGTGCATTTGCTCGGACATTCTCTATCCTTAGCATCCTGACCATTTGGATTGTGGAAAACTTCTAGATGACTTCCATAGCTTTGGACATGTACTCAATCATGTTATCTCCATTGACCCCATATATTTGGAGTACTTGGTTAACAATTAGATGAGAATCGTTATGTGTCATGACCTAATCGACTCCCATTGATAAGGATAATTTCAAGCGTGTGATTAGTGCTTTATACTTTTCTTTATTGTTGGAGGCCTGGAATTAAAAACGAAGTGCACATTCCACATCAATATCATCCGGAGTGTTAATGGTAAGACTAGCTCCACTGCCAGTGGCACATGAGGATCCATCCACATACAACTTCTATACTGGAATGTCTTTATTAAAGCTCTCTTTAGATTAAACTCCTTGGTGGAACATTTTTTTTCTCTGCTCAGTGTATCATTGAGCCATTTCTTGGACAACTGATGATTTAGGTTGATCCGCGATAACTTCAGTTTGCTTTGGAGCGGAGCTTTCTTCCAAGGAAGTATGCTCAACAGGAAAATTTGGGTTATTGATCATCTCTAAATACGTGAATTTAATAATAAAATCTACTATTGCGTATCCCTTCAACACAACTCTCGACTCATAAACGATTTCATATTCTCTTAGCTTCACTACCTAAGACATCAATTTCCTTGATTTCTCCTGTTTGTGGAGTGCTTGGCGGAGAGGTAAATATGTGTAAACACCATCGCTTGAAAGTATGGCTTACTCCTCCTTGAAGCCCTAATAAGAGCAAAGGCTAGATTTTTCAGGTGTGGATATCTAATTTCCACCCCTCTGAATGCTTTACTGGTGTAATACACCGGATTTTGAATTCCATTTTCCAGTCTAACTAATGTCGAGCTAACAACAAACTCTGAGATAGCCAAATATAAGTACAATTTCTCCCCTATAATTGGTCGGGAGAGCAATAGTAGGGATCCTAGGTACTTTTTTGACTCCTGAAAGGCACTTTCTCATTCTTCATTCCATTTGAAAGTTTTTTCGAGCACTTTAAAGAATGGTAGGCATTTGTCAGTGGCTCGTGATACAAATCGATTGAAGGCAGTTACCCTTTTAGTGATTTTCTAAATGTCTTTCTTGCATACATGATATTGTATATCAATCAATGCCTTTATTTTAGTTGGGCTGGCTTTAATTTCTCATTTATTCATAATAAAGGCCAAAAACATTCCTTTTTGTATGCAGAATAAACATTTGGTTGCGTTGAGCTTCATTTGATGTTTTTCAAGTTGGTTAAATGTTTAGATGAGGTCTTGGATATGATCAACCTCCTTCTTAATCTTTGTGAGCATGTTATCCATATACACCTCCATATTCTTCCCCATCTGTTCCTCAAAAAATTTATTTACGAGCCTCTGGTATGTTGCTCGAGCATTTTTTAGCCCAAATGGCATAATGTTGTAGCAGTAAGTCCCTCAGCTAACGATAAACGAAGTACTTTGTTTATCCTCAGGCTTCAGTTTGATCGGATTGTACCCTCAATAGGCATCCATAAAGCTTAGCAACTCATGATTTGCTATAGCATTTACCAATTGATCAATCATTGATAAAGAAAAAATGATCTCTTGGTCATGCTTTGTTGAGGTCGGTGAAATATATACACATTCTCCATTTATCATTTTTCTTTTTTTACCATAACTACATTGGCCAACCAACCAGGGTATTAGACATCTTTAATAAAATGAGCTTTTTGCAGTTTGTCCACCTCCTCTTCGATAGCCATATTTTTCTCAGGGCTGGATACCCTACATTTTTGCTTGATCGGCTTGGCATCTTTATTGATGCTTGGGTCAATTCCAGGCATATCTTCATGGCTCCAACCAAACACGATTTTCCTTTCTCTAAGGAATGTGATTAATTCATATTTGATGGATGGTGCTAGGGTGGAACCAATCAGAGTAGTCCTTTGTGGCTTATCCTTATATAGTATTATGGTTTATTGACCTCTGTAATTTATCCTTTGACCAACTCAGCTTCCTCCCGAGGATATAAAGTGTCAATCTGGTAAGTGGTGGTCTTTTTCTTCAACCTTTTCAACTCTTCTTATTCAGCTAAGGTAAAGTAACACTCTCTGCCCTTCACGTATCTAAGTAGGATAATGTTGTAGGCTGATTGAACATTCTTGTCTAAAATAAAGAAAAGAATTTTCTCTATTTTTCTTTCCAGCCAAGTGTTAATCAACACATCCAACTTGATTATTCCCAAAGGATAGATTTTTTCTCCCGAGAAACCAATTAAGGGCCTGTGATAAGGTTCTAACTTGCTTTCTTGTAATCCTTGGCTATGAAAGTAATTATAGAACATAAAATTTGCAGAGCTACCATTATCCACCAGAATTATTTTAATCTTTGCTTTCTATATTCCAAAGCTGACAACCAATAGGTCGTCATGGGGGTAAAGTACTTATGACAAGTCATTTTTGAAAAAGCCAATGACAAACTTATCTTTTTTCACATTCATTGGTCGACTATGTCCTTCATCTGATAGGTTGATGCGCCTTATATGAGAGCAAGCTTTAGCCTCATTTAAATAGGCTTTCCCCTCAACCACTTCATCATCGCCTCCATCATCTCCTCTTGTAATGAAATGACAACCAAACGATATCATGCCTACCTCAATTTTCGATTCTTTAGGTTTCTTTGGTGGGTCTGGATCATCTTTAGAATCACCATCTCGATTCATTTTCTTATCATCTTTGCCTTTGCAAGGATATTTTGATCTTCTTCTGGACTCCCGAGCTTCTGTTCGATCTACAAACTTGGTTAGTTTTCCTTGGCGAATGAGGTATTTAATTTCAATTTTTTGAGCAATACAATAATTTGTGTTATGCCCATAATCTTTGTGAAAATCACAATACTTAGACTTATCCCTTCATTTAGGTGGTGATTTCAACTTTCCAGACCATTTTAATTCCTTATTGCCCGAATCGCTTCCAAGATTTGATGTATACCAATGGTGAGTGGGGTATATTATTCATATTTCTTAGGTTTTTCTACCCTCCTATCCTTCCGTCTATTCTTCTTAGAGCTATTTTGGTCGTCAGATTTTGTTCGAGGGACTTTCTTGGCAACTATTCTTCTACGGCCATCATGATTTTATCAGCCTTTGTCATGAGTTCAGTAATGATTTTTGGAGATTCTTTTACCAATGCATAGTACATCTTCTCAGGGTGCAAAACACTCATCCAAGCAATGATAGCTATTTTTTCTTCATAATCCACAACGTTTAGTTTTTCTTTATTGAAGCGAGTAATATATTCTCTAATGGTTTCGCTTGGTTTCTGGCGAATGCTCAGTAGATGGGTTACTCTCTTGATCGATTTAACTCTGAAGCAGAAATTGCTAATGAATAATTCGAAAAGTTATTGAAAAGTGAAAATATGTCCTCTGGGTAAATTATTATACGATATCTGGATTGATCCAGTGATAGTACTTGAGAAAACCCGACAACACATTTCATCAGGAATAGAATAAATATCAGTTGTAGCCTAGTATTATTCAATATATAGGACAAGATCTGTATTACCATCACACTTAGGAGTAACTACCGGTGGTTTTAATTTATAAGGTGTAGGGAAATCCATAATAGTTGAAATTAAGGGAGATACCTTTATAAAACTTCATTGTTAGGGATTCTTGGTCTTGGCCATCTCCCCCAAACGATCCTTCACTCGTTGTATAAACCCTTTCCACAAATGGTCTTCTGGTTTGTACTTGTTTGAGGTAGCCCGAGCATTCCTACCATGCATTTGTGTTGAGATCTCTTCTTGAGAAGTCTGCTCGACATGCACGGATCCTCGAATGCTCGCTCTAGACCTAACTTATCCTTCTTGGTGCTCGATATGATGTTCATGTAATTGGGTTAGCTCCTTGCGATGGCCTTTGGTTACTCTGGGTCCAAAATGATCAAAGGCTAACGCCTTACTCAACCTCTCCAAGACGCTCGATCGTTCTAGAGAAAGAGAGCATCCATTATAGTAATCAGTAGATCTAGCTGATGAAGCGGCTCCTGGTTAGTATGATCTATCACGTGAAGACCTAGAATATCTATTTCTGTCATTTTTAGGAGGAGGTGGCGGCATGTCCCTCCTGTAAAATGGTGCGACAGTAAACCTAACTTGTACTGATTGAGCTAATTGCCTCATCATTTCTTGCATTGCTTCTTACCCTCTGTCAAGATTGATTAAAATTCTATTTAACTCTACTGCACTTTACGGGTTTTAGGAGGCTAGCGTCGGTATTGGATGAGACTCCCCGCTCTACTGCAGTTCTATGTGCTTTAGGAGAGAGATGGTGGGACACTACCCACAACAACCATTTTGGCTTCGAGGAGATGACGGTGACTCCCATTGATGTTTAGCAGCTTTTGGGGGTGAATTGCGAGGGTGCCCAGATTGAGGTGGACATGACGTTGCGGGTGATGCCGAAGGCAGTGATGACGGCTCTTGGTGACGTGGAGAGGGTGATTTCTGGAGATTCCCTCCGCTTGTTTTCTTTGAGGGAGATTTTGCTAAGGAGAAGGGTTGACGGGAATGATGGGCAACAGGTGCGTCAGATGCCCATTTATTTATCTTGTTGATGTTGGGAGGCTTTCTGGTGGCGACGAGTGGCGACGTTGTCCATCAGTGGTTTTTGCCATTTCTGAGGGTGTTTTTGAACATCCGCTTCTATGACTGGGGGAGCCTGACTTTGGCGACCCTTTATTATTTTTTGGATGCATTCAACCGGTGCTATCGGTCGACATTTACTAGGGCCACGTATCTTCTGGAGGTATTCTTTATTTTGCGCATTTTTCCATTCATGCATTTCCTTTTGATTTCTTGAATGTTGATCCTTGTTCTTTGCAGACGTGGTTCTACGAGGTGATTGGGTTGAACACCCAACAAATATCTTTGAAGGATGACTCCGCGTTGGGGACTTCTGTTGGATGTTTCGATGGCGGAGGTCCAACCGACAGTCGAAGAAGAATCTCTTTCTAGAGGCAGTGCGTTAGGTCTTGAATGGCCTGACTAGTGAGCGGGTAAGCATTCTTTTGTCCCTGAGACTGTTCTTTTCCTTTTATGCCATTTTATTAACACTGATCCTTCGCTTTGACTGGGGATTTCCAGGTGACCTTTTATCCCCCGGGGATGGCTATTCATCAGACCGGGGTGACTGGGGGACATGCGCAAATACGGCGCCTACTGGTGCATGAGTTCAGCTGCTCATGGTATCTTGGGAGAGGGTAGTCTGTCAGATTGTGGGGGATGAGGTTGCGGTGCCGTCGGCGAGCCCCACTATGTTTATGAGTCGCATGTGGGAGATGTCTGATGATGCCCGGGTGGATGCGATTATGGGAGAGCCATACTCCCTGTATACTGACATAGCAGCGATGTATGATTATTTGGACTTCGTCACGAGTTGGATGATTCCCCCTAGCATTTATGATATGAGACCTCTCCCAGTGTGGGCTCGAGTCAACTGGTGGGGTCTTCTCATGGTGCAGGTGGTGTGGCTACGCAGCGGCGACGACGATGACTTCAGGTCCTTCTTTCGTGCAGCTACATTCCCCTAGTTACAACCTTTGACGAGTTGATGGGGGGTCCGCACGTCTACAACATTTCCCTCATGCGATGGCCCCGACGGAGTTGGGTCTGATGGAGGAGGTCCTTCGGCCTGTGGTACGTCTTTTTTTATTTCCTTGATTTCTTTCTCCCTCTTCATGATTGACTGATTTGAATTCTTCCTTGCAGCATATCAGTGTTTTGACCGCATGGCTGAAAGACATCAGGGACTGGATATCTTCGATGACTGCTCATATTCGTGAGGCGATTTCGCTTCCTTCTTGCTTGGTGTCGTCTGCCTCGTCTGGGGAAGGATCGAGCTCTGGCAGTGGGGGTACGTCATCTTTCCACAGGGGGAAGAAGGCACGCCGTAGGGATGGGGGATCCTAGAGAGAGAGAGATCGGGCTGAGTCTCGTTATTTTTTCTATTTTTTCCTGCAAAATGTTAATGTAACTCAGCAAAATATATGCAAAGAATGAAAGTTTTTGTTAATTTTCTTGTTTAGTGATTAATTCACATGCTCTTTTTACTTTGCTGCTGAGATCTTAAAAATAATTTTGGAAGATTGATTTAGGAAGGATTTTATTTAAAATGATATTAATAAAAGCATGAGTATAAAGGAAATTCAGAATTTCCTTAAGATAAAAATTATTTTTGTTAAATTTTTTATTTTGACAAAAGAGGAAAAAGGGAAGTTTCCCAAAATAGGGGGTTGTCGATCGGCATGACCCCTGTCCTACCTATCGGCATATCAGTTCAGTCCAATCAATCCAAGGATTTGATTGCACTTTCTCCAATTACTTGGTACTTGGTGGGACAAGTTTTACTCCGATTTCTGCAGGGTCCCTTGCCTTGGATTAAGATTTTCCAAGTATAAAAAGGGGGTGGGGGTGGATTGGGTTTTCTCCCTCACACTTTCATGTTATTTCTTTTCCACACTCTTACTTGCTTACTATCTCTTAGTCTTGCAAGATGGCTCTCCCTGGTAACCTTGAGTTCGCTAACTACCCCGAAGCAATGTGTTCTTACGATGATGATTATGACGCCTTTCACATGCGGAGAGTCTCTTCGTGGCGCAACCGGAAGATTGAGTGGAATATGCCGATGGTGACTGTCGAGTTTTGGTATCCAGAGGATCATGTCTTTCGCTTTGGCTTAGATGATATTTGTCCTCCCTACGAGGAATTTTCTGCCATGCTGGGGAAAATCCCAGCGCCGCTGCGGCTCTGCCTGAGTTTTCCCGTTCTCCCAGGGAATTGTTAGCTGGGCTTCTTCATATTTCTCCTTCGATGGTCAGGCCCTTGGTTTCGGGGAGAATGATTTCCCTCCCAGCAGTGTTGTAGTTCGTGCATTCGGAAGACGTGGGTAATGTTGAATATGTCGGGGCCATCATCTTAGGCATCATTTCAAAAGTTCTGTTGGTGACTGGGGAGACACTGATGGACCCCCAACTGACTTCTATTATTTTTTGGATATGGTACCCTCGTAATTCCAAATCAGTGATATTGACGGAGACCTTGAATGACCTGGAAGCTTGGCGAGAGGGTCGTTCTGATTTCTGAGAGGGAGCCCTATAATGTTGTTTATGTGGCTGTCAAAGAGGTTTCGTATGTTGGTCCCACCTGAGTATCCTTTGTTGGCGGTGCTAAACTTCTTATAGCGTTATTTCATTAGCATAGGCCTGGATATTGAGAGTTGGGGGAACTGGTTTGTAGAGCATGGGGCGCGAGGCTTGCGCTGGTCTGTGCCTTGGTGGGGGGGAGCTATTGCCCATTCTAGATCTTGGAGAGTACCAGTACGTCAGACTGGTTGGGCCTCAGACAGACCTCTTTCTACCTTCCCTGATGGCTGCTGCGCCAATATGATAGGGAGCAAATTGTGGCACCGCGAACACCAAACTTCTTTCCTATGGAGGACCTGTAGAGCGTATGCGTATGCGGCTTGGTTCTCTGTGGGAGAATTGTCGTCTGTTGATTCTTCCTTATTAGTCTACTGAGTGAGTCTGGTATGTCTCTGGGGACTACATGAAGTGGTTGTGGAAGAAAGTAGTGGCCAGGATGTTGGCTGTGGAGATTGTTTAAAGGTGGTTTGCCATATTTGGCACTATGAAGGGGGTGTTGTGGTCCACCCTAAGTTGGTTCGGGCTTATCGCTCCCTGGAGTGTCTGTGATACTCCATTCATGCAGGGGAGGCTTGTGGAGTCCAGGATGCAGGTGATGATGGTGCTGGTTCCTCTGGCCGCTGCGGGTAGGGCTTTGTGAAGCTTATTGTGATATGTGTGGTTTTGTGCTTTGTAGGATTAATTGGAGTGATTTTCAGGAGTAGTGGGACTTGTTATTATCTATTTTTTTTTGCCAGGGAAGTCGTTTGACTCCTTACGCTGATGTAATCATACGAGAATTTCAGATAATGAAATAAATAAATATTTAATCATCTAGTTGTGCCTTTTGATGACTTTTTGCCTTTTGAATTATCTATACCAATCGCTAAGGCATACATAATCATTTTGTTCATGTATATGTTAAGTTGAATTGTCGTTCTCGGGGACAAGAAAAGAATAGCATTTTGTGAAAAATAAGGGGGCCGGGATCATGTGAAGTGAATGAGCTGCCTACGTACCTTTGAGGGTTTTGAAATTTTTTGAAATTCATTTGTTTTATGTTTTTAGAGGACCAGGCCCACGTAGTTCTGGGAAGGGGAAAATAAGAGAGATTATTTTATTTTATTTTTTTAGAATATGAGGGAGATGAGAAGAGTCGTAGAGCGCCGAGATTTTGGACTAGGAGTAGAATTTCTTGAGATGGTCCAGGTTGACTGGATGATACATTTCTTCCTCATCGAGGTCGATGAGCATAGCGGCGCCGCCCGACAGGATCTTCTTCACAATGTAAGGGCCGCTCTAATTGGGCTTAAATTTTCCTATGGGGTCCCATA
This sequence comes from Sambucus nigra, assembly GCA_949130495.1. Taxonomy (NCBI): domain Eukaryota; kingdom Viridiplantae; phylum Streptophyta; class Magnoliopsida; order Dipsacales; family Adoxaceae; genus Sambucus; species Sambucus nigra. Next base: position 356,743,557 of record OX422211.1, on the reverse strand, counting down.
TGGGCTATACTATTTCTTTGAGGGCTAAGTCCCCCTTTCGAACACTGTGGTCCTTGGCTCTCTTATTGAATGATCGTGCTATACGATGATGGTACCCTTGTATGTGATATAGAGCTTTTAATCTCCTTTTATCTAGGAGGGTTAGCTCGTCAATACGGCTTTGGTACCAGTGCTCTTCGCTGACCTTACTTTCAAGTATGACGTACAACGAGGGTATTTTAAGCTCCACGGGTAGGACCGCTTCCATGCCGTAGACTAGAGAGTAAGGGTTAGCCCCAGTAGAGGTTTGAACTGACGCGCGTTAGCCCCATAGGGCCTAAGGGATCCTATCAAACCAATCACAAAAACTCTCAATCATCTTACTAATGATGGCTTTGAGATTCTTATTAGCTGCTTCAACTGCTCTGTTGGTTTGAGGTCGGTATGGAGAGGATTTATGACTTTGAATCCCATACTCATCGACCACTTCAGTAACCTCTGCCTCAAAATGTATCCCATTGTCTGATACCAGCTCGTATGGGACCCCATATCGGCAGATGATGTTTTTCTTGATGAACTTGGCCACTTTCTTGGCATTCAGAATTACGCATGACTCGATTTTGACCCACTTGGTGAAGTAGTTAATAGAGACTAGGATGAACGCATGCCCATTGGATGCTTTCGGCGTGACTTTTCCTATGATATCGATGCCCCATGTAGAAAATGGCCAGGGAGAAGTCATGTTGTACAGTTCTCGCGGAGCCAGATACTGTAAGTTTGAGAACTGTTAGCATTTGAGATATCTTCGAATGTAGGTTGTGCAGTCATGTACCATGGTAGTCTAGTAGTATCGCTGTCGGATTATCCTTTTGGCGAGCATATGGTCGTTCATGTGGGGTCTGCATTCCCCATTGTGGATTTTCAGCATCATTTCTTCAATGACAGCCCTGCAATGCAGTGTAAATGAGTTCCATCGAAGTTTCTCTTAAATAGTTATTTATCACAAATAATGTACTGGGCGGACAGTCTGCGGAGAGTTGCTCGATCTTTCTTATCTGCTCCTTGGGGATACTTACCGTGTTTGAGGAGGCGCCAAATATCATAGTACCAACAGTCGGCTATTTTGAATTCTTTCTCTGTGCAGAGCTCGATGTGGTAGCAGTGGGTTGGTTTATCTTATTTTTTGACAAGGAAGGGATCCATGGTTATTCCTTCGAGCATGTCAATCATGGAGGCTAAGGTGGTAAGGGCGTCAGCTAGGTTGTTCTTTGCTCAGGGTAGGTAGTGGAAGGTGATTTCTTGGAATTAGGAAGTTAGTTCTTCAAGGTGGGCATGGAAGGGTAAGAGTTTATCGTTATTGACTTTCCATTTCCTGACTACTTAACCGATGATGAGGTATGAATCCCCATAGACATTGAGGTATCAAATTACTTTCTTGATGGCAACCTTAAAGCCTACCGTGCATGCCTCGTATTCAGTCATGTTGTTAGTGCAGGGGCAATCCAATTTGATGGCAATGGGACTGTGGGGGTCATCAGGGGCAATTAAGAGGATTCCAATGCCATATCCTTTTTTATTGGCAACACCGTCAAAGAACATTTGCCATTGAAGATCTTCTTGTGAGGCGCAAAGGATATTCTCGTTTGGGAATTCGAAAATCCAGACATCGACTTTTTCTATAGGGTAATCAACAAGGTAGTCAGAGATGGCTCTCCCTTTCATGGATTTTTGTATGACATAGGTGATATCAAACTCGGGTAGAAGCATAACCCAACGGGTCATTCGGCTGGATAGGGCAGGCTTCTCGAGTAGGTATTTAATGGGATCTATCTGGGATACGAGTATGATGGGGAAGGCGAGTATACAGTGCCGTAACTTTTGGGTAACCCAGACAAGAGCAACACATGCCTTCTCCAAGGCGGTGTAGTTAACCTCATAATCGGCCAATTTCTGAATGGCATAGTAGATGGCTTTTTCTTTATGGGTTTTTTCAAGGTATTGAGCTAGCAAAGCTCTGGCCGCAGTATCGGTCATGATTAAGGATAGGAGTAAGGGAAGGCCAGGCTGCAATGGCATAAGCAGCGGAGGTCGAGTTAGGTATTGCTTAATTTGGTCGAAGGCTTCTTGGAAAGATTCTTTCTTGATCTTAGACGAATATTTTCAGAGGAGTTTGAATATGGGTTCACAGATGGAAGTCAATTGGCTGATGAATCGACTGATGTACTGTAATTTCCCAAGGAATCTCAAGTATAGCTTTCAGCTTGGCAGGATCTGCTTCTATCCCTTCATCACTGACCACGAATCCTAAGAGTTTCCCTTAAGTAACGCCAAAGACACATTTATATGGGTTAAGTCGCATTTGGTACTGTCGTAGTCGTTCAAAGAATTTTTAGAGAGCATGAACATGACCTTCTCTAGTCTTGGACTTGATAATCATGTCATCCACATAAACTTTGACTTCTTTGTGTATCAGATCATGCAGAATGGTTGTGGAAGCCCTTTGGTAGGCTGCCCTTGCATTTTTAGACCAAATGGCATGACAGTAGAGCAAAAGGTTCCCCAAGGGGTGATGAATGCGGTTTTTTCTTGATGATCAGGGTGCATCTTGATCTGGTTATATCCAGAAAATCCATCAATAAATGACTTGAGAGCATGACTGGTTGTGTTGTCCACAATTATATTAATATTGGGTAACGGGTAATCATCCTTCGGAGAGGCCTTGTTCAAGTCTCAGTAGTTGACACATATGCGAACCTTTCCTCCTGATTTCAGCACAAGTACGTTATTGGCTAGCCATGTGGGATATTCAATCACACGAATGAGGCCCACATTCAGTTTCTTGACTTCTTCTTCTTTTACTTTGAGTGACCATTCGATACGGAGCTTTCACAGCTTCTGTTTGACTGGTTTACATTTCAGGAGAGTTGGAATCTCATGCTGTGTTATCTCAGGGTCAATATCGGGCATATCATCGTAGGACCATGCGAAGACATCCATGAATTCCTTAAGTAGTTCTTCGAGTTGCATGTGCTCGTACTCATCAAGGGTAGCTCCTATCTTAATCTCGTGCATTTGGCTACTAGAACCGAGATTAATAACAACAGTTTCATATTTATTAACTTGAATGCGATTATTTTATTTATTATTAACCTCATTTAAATCAGTTCATAATTATTCATTTGCAAAGTCATCGTCATCAAGAGTTTGATTATAATAAAGACAATTAATGTAAGGCACAACAAGATACTCAAAATTTTTATCTATTTCATTGATAAGAAAAACAACATTGAGAACCTCATCAAAGGAGGTATCAATTACATCAGAGTGAGAGGAAATAACTACAGGGGAAAAGGGGGTAAACATCAGGGTTAGGTTGAATATCAGTAGATGGCACAGGTGCAACATGCCAGTTGAGAAGAGGTGTATCAACATCTTTGATGAGGTAGGATGGATCAGATGATGTAGTCCCTGAGTGGATCATGCAGAGTGTCATCCCCAGTATCTGCAAGTTAAAAGAATCTATGGAGTCACTGTCCTCAGAATCCAAAATATCAATTATGGTCTCCTCAGTGAGTGGTTATACACAGTATTGGGAATTTTTTATTCCAGAGTAGCTGTCTTGAAAAAAAATATCTCCATTCCTGGTTTCATCCTTTTGTCTATAGGGTCATACCAAGGTTCAGGGAAGTCGCAAAAGGGGAAATCTTCGCCCTTTATGATGAATCTTCCATTTAGGGAATCTCTCGAGATGATTCTGGCGTATTATAATTTTCTCTTCAGTCGAGGCTGACGGATCAATCCGAGTTCTTCTTCTGATGCTTGATAGCCCAAGCCACAAGGAGGAAAGGCCTCCTTCAACACAATAGGTTCGGTTATCCCTTGATATCTTTGCCATAGCCCCAGTCAGGGCATGAAGTGTATATTCTTGAATATTTGGATTACATTAACATTTCCATGAGGATCATATTTTGGACAAACCTTGTCTTTGAATTCGTCCCCTTCTGGGAGTAGGAGTGGCTCGACCTGGAAGCCTGATAGCAGCATATCGTTCACCCCGTGTTGTATCACGAGTATCGAATTACTGGTGCTTGCATTCTCGGTGTTGTCACTATCTCCCAAGATGGTGATAACTTGTCCATTGGTAAAGAACTTTAATTTTTGATGAAGGGAAGAAGACACCCCTTTGATGCGATGGAGCCACGGTCGTCCGAGCAATAGATTAAAATAGGTTGGGATGTCGATGACTTGGAATTCAATAACAGGATTTATAGGGCCAACCCCTATTGCAAGCTTGATAGATCCCATTACTTCTCGACGAGTGCTGTCATTGGCACATATGACATCAGAGGTTGGATCAAGATCGCTCACTTTCAATCCCAAATAATTTAGAGTTCTAAGTGGGCACACATTCAGAGCTTATCCGTTATCGACGAGTGAGAGGGGGATAGTTTTCCCCATAACTTCAACAGAGATATTGAGAGCATGATTGTAGTTGGGACCATTCTTAGGGGTTTCCTCTTCGGAGAAAGAGAGCATTTAAGTAGAGGTTAGGGATCAAATTAGATTCACTGCTTCTTCTGGTGTGGTTGAAGCAGGAACTCTGGGTCCCGTGAGTAGCTTGATTAGGGCATTTTAGTGCAGTTAGGAAGACATGAAAAGTCCCCATAGAGTGATGTTGGTTTGAGTTTTCTTCAGTTGATCAAGGATCTTACTTTCTTCAAGAGTCATTTTTGGTATAGGGAGATTCTCAACACCTTTCAATTTATCGCTTGCTGATGGTTATAAGTTCGGATTCTGGTAATGTCTCCACGACCTAGTCATGTGGTTCATGAAAGAGGGAAAAAATAGAAACCATGTTTCTTCATCGATGTCGGGTTGATTATCTACCTAGTTGATCCCTCCTAGAAGCTCCTCAAATGATATCACTCCGCATAGCTTGGCTATCAGACTAGTCTTTCTTAAATCTGACTCTTCATCTGAATCTTCGTAATCGCCCCCATCCGGTGGCAATGATATTGTCTTTCCATATAAAGTTAATACACTCTACAACTTCTATGGCCTCTTCGTATAATTCCTTATATTCGGTAGGGAAATATGAGACTGAGGGGACCAGGTACCGTTGTAATTTCAATGAGTCGAGCAGCTCGGTTATGCTATAAATATCACAAGTCTGTCAAAATAGAACTGCCATAATCTGGACCAGGTCATCAAGACTGACTTCGTTGGCTGGCACTACCCAGTTGTCTGACTATTGGGCCCATTTTCAAGCTTCTAATAATAATCCACTAAATCTCTGACAGTTAATGGTCATCTGGGAGGGACATTTCAGCCCGAATTCTAGGAGTTGGTTCAGCACTTATGATAATTCCATGTCTTTACCTCCAGAACGGGTGCGGACAGTGATGCGGGCTCTGGTGAGGAGTGATAAGATTTGATCGGCGAGGTTGGTAGGGTGTAAGAGGAAATATGGGCATGTTTATAGAGGTTTAGGCGAGTATATGGGCATGATTGGTGATTTACTTGGACTGATTGGGGTAGATGGGTCGAGTTCTGAGTTTTCTTCTAGGAATATGGTGTTTGTATGACTTGGGAGTGGATTATGGGTAGTGTTTGGTTTAAGATTATCTTATGGGGCGATGATACATCGATCAATCAGGCTTTGGATTGTGTTTTGGAGATGAAAACATTATTCGGTGGTATGGCCAGCAGTTTGGTGATAGTCACAATGGGCATCAGGTTTGAAATTCTTTGAAAGCGGATTTGGTAACGGACGAGGATCCAAGGGTTTGATCAGGTTTCGGTTCAAGAGAGCCTGGTAGACTTTGGAGAGAGGAGTGTGAAGCTCGGTATATTCTTTCCGAATTAGGTTTGGGCGATTTTCTAGTGCCCATGAAGCGGCAGGCTGAGGTATATTATTAATAGTAGAGACTGCGGTACTAGCAGGCTTTTTAAATTTCGTAAGAGCAAATTATCTTGAGATTTTCTTCGGCTCAACTTCTATCTTGGCAAGACCTTCTTCGATTTCTAATCCTACTTCTCAGAGGGCTCGGAAGTGAGGGTAATACTGTCCTCCCATTGTTGCTCGGATATGGGGGAGGAAGTTTTTCTTCACAATACTGACTTGTTCTTCTTCGAAAGGCCGATTGGTCATGGTAGTTGCTTTTTTGCTCCATCTTTCTATGAAGTTACTGACCGATTCCCCAGGATTCTTTTTAAGTGGATCTAAGTCATGGTGGGTAACCTCTATCTCCTCCTTATACTTGTACTGTGATATGAACTCACGGGCAACGTCTTCCTAATTACGGATTCTGTATTCTTCTAGGGATAGGAACCAACGGAGGGAACTATCCTTCAGAGTCTGCTAGAACATCTGAGCCATTATTTCTTCAGAATCCCCTAGGAGAGTCATGGCTCGGTGGTAGCTACGAAGATGAACAATCGGGGGTCCACTTTTTCCAAACTTCTTAATATTGGGCATCTTGAATTTTTTTGGTAACCTGGCTTTAGTATACGGAGACATGTGGCTGTAGTCCATGTAATTCCCAGAGATTTTGACTTGGTAGAATTTCTTGGTTAGCATCTTGAGGTCTTCCTTGACCTTATTCAGTTCTTCCTCCTTCGGATCAACAGTTACGGGTAAATTAGCCCCAGTTTGAGAAAATTTTGGAGTAGGAAGTTGGGCTGGTGGTGTCCCATTAGCAAGAGGAGCACACGGAGCATGATGGTATTCTTCAGGGATCAAAATAGGCTCAGGTGCAGGCGGACCCATGGCGAGCGGGAAAATAACCTTTAGGATATTCGGGGACAGGGACTTAGTTTCTTTGCATCCCATGAACCTCGATTTGAAGGTTGAATCGTCAACAAATCTGACTGTACATTCGGTACTTGATCCGTATTCTCCATAGAAGGCAGGTGAATCTCGAACTCGGAGGAAGTAAAGGGATCGACATAAATATAGGGCGGTTTGACTAAAGATCGAAGCCAATAGGGAGCCAGGCCAAGGGTATGTGATCCACCTGAGAAGTAGAAAAATTATAATTTATTTTCGGAAGAGAGAAAGGGAGATTCATTATTTTTGGGAAAAAAATAAGGAGGAAAATATTTTTGACATTTTTGGAAAAGATGAGAGCAAAAATGTTTTTGGTATTTTTAATAAAAGTGGGAAAAAATGTTTTTTGACGCTTTTTGGAAAAAAAGAGAGAGGAAAAGACTAGAGACGGGTCTCAGCATGATTATTATATTTATTAGGTTCTCACTTGTATTAAATTCTCCTAAATGCAAAATGAAATGCCGGACGGGACCCGAGCCTTGGAAATTGGGTTTGAAACATATGTAAATCTATGGTTGTACTTGTAACCAGGCTCACGGGTAGGGTCCCGTTTTAAAAAATGCGCGAAAATTTGGGCGGCAGGCCGATCCAGAATTTTGGCAGAGTTTCGAGTCAAAATCGATAATCTAATATGTGTGTCCTAGGCTTGACACCTATATACGGGTATGCAGTTGGTTGGGTGAATTGGAAAGGGTTCCCCCTTTTGGCGTGACTTCCACGATATACGTGTTGCTTTTGAGGGCAATCGGTACGTGTGGACAAGTCATTTGATATACCTGAGTGTAAGTGAATTGCCTCACTATATACCTCATGGGGACGGTACGTGTGAGAGCGAATTCGATATACTCGATGTACGTGAATGAGTTCCTTGTGATATACCTCCCGTCATGACTTTGGTCAAGCGGTATGATGCGAGGGAATCGTTCGATATACGTCTAAGGTACTTGGGTAATGGAAGGTGATAGTTATATCGCTTAGGCTAAGAACGCCTTGTCGGACCAGCGCCCATCACGAAGTGACTCTCCAGTTACGGGACAAAATTTAGTCAATAATAATGCTCTTCATTGATGTTGTGTGAATCATGCATGATTCTCTTATTAGTATCTTATGGTGAGAGTATCTTTCTTAATTATTCCAAATAGCGAGCAAAGTACAAGTACCAATAGTATGCCAAGCATGGATAAGTGATGTGTGCAATACGTGGATATATGTGATCCTAGGTGCACGTGGTGTGAAGTGTACATGGAGAATCTTCTACAAGCGTGTGAATAGTAACATAAGCATGAGGTACACATGAATAATAAAAGGGGAACATTCAAGTAGGGGAATATACAAGAGAATAAAACACCCATGTGAATAGAGTCTAGCTCTCTTAAAAAAAAGTCCCCAGCAGAGTCGCCACTATGGCCGTCCCGGTCTGCGTGACGTTCGTTTCGGGGGGAAAGGAGAAAGAGGATCCCCCGGGAAAAAAATTGCGTCGTGGTCTCGCATCCTTCTCTTCAAAAAGGGGGCTTCGTCCGTCATCGGTGTGGGATGAATGTAAGGAGATAGAGTCGCCAGTCGATTTTGTTCAAAACAGGCAAAAGAATATATTGCCACTTCGAGAGAGCGGCATCAAGGACAAACTGATACATGCGAAACTAATAGATCGAAGGTCTGAGGGCTAAGTTACATAATGGGAAGGTGTTAGGCACCCATCCCTCCCTTTCGGTCTCTCATGGACAAGTGTTAATATTTTCCTTTATCCCCGTGAAGTGTGTGCATGTGTTTATATAATGGAGATTGGAATCGTTCGACCCATACCATGGAAAATATAGGGTGAGGACATCCATAGGAATATTTCCAAAGTAATAACAAATGTATAAGATAGAATATAAGCGTTCAACGAGATATTGATCGCAACTGTAGCTCATGTGAAAGTTGCATGACTTTGCTATTGACACTTCATTCACTTATTCCTAGTGTAGGAACTTTATATCAGTACTCATTTGGTCATGTTGCCCTCAGATTTAGTATTCAGTTATTTATTAGACTTTTTGTATCCAGGTTATTGTTTCAGTTACTGTTGTATTTCATTATTGAATCGATAGTTAATTCGGTCATCTTTATTTATATTATTCATCTCTATTGGTTTCAGTTATCATCTATGTTGATGATTTATTAATAATTATTCTCGCTTGTTGTTAATTAATGAAAGATAAAATTTGGCACCGGTCTAATTAAATTACTACGAGTTAGTAACTTTAAAAAGTTTTTGACAATGATGCTAAGAATGAGCCATATGAGATCAATATTTTATTTTGATCACGGCCTGAACACCCAGTATTTTAGTACGCGGGATGTCACATCCCCCCTCCTCGGTGGTTACGAAGCTCGCTAAACAAGTTAACTTATCTCTCACGATCGGTATCTACTTGGCCTACTTGTGATAAGTTCAAAACTTCATTCACACCTATGTTAGAACAGTAGATGGACAATATTGTGGTTAGACAACACCCAAATTTCTCGTTTAATTCCATATATGTCTCTATACATGTGGTGATTAACTCTCATCACTTAAAGTTGCTCCTATGAGCCCAAGATTTCACTTGAAAGCTAATCCTGGGTGTCGCTGCACTTCACCCTACACAGTTGCCGTTGGATATTCTCTTTCCCTCGGCTTATCACACTTCTTCTCTTACTTAGATAATTATAGGTGCCTCTTCAAAAGAGTTTCTCTTACTTTCCCCATGCCGACTGCACTGGGTGAATCTGAAATTATACTACCATTACCTACGACGGTGTTTGGGGAAACTACTGTTCCCGAGTTGCTATCCTATTGTTACTTGTCTCAACAATAATTATGATGACTTCTATTGCGATCACCATTTCCAAAATACTCCGTGTCTTCTGCTGATCCCTCTCCTCTTGTAATCCTCTTAATGGCCCTTGTTGGTCATCCTATCATGTTCGGTGTACGAAGACCAACCGAACTCGTATATGAATCTCATCAATTATACTTAATGGTAGTAGAATGTAATTCGCACACGTAGAGGAATAAAACAATCCTATGATAAGGCTCGATATCAAAGAACGCTACGCTGAAACGTGAAAAGTCGTACAGATCCTAAGGACACTTGAACCTGATGCTCTGATACCATCTATGACACCCCATCTAATTAAGTACCGACTAATCAAGCATTTATTAAATTAAAATAGGATTCCCATCTGGTTCATTCTCAGCATCACTGTCGAAAACATTTTTAAGCATTTACTAACCACCTAGTATTCAAAAAGTCGGTACCAAATTTTATCTTTTTAATTAATAAACCACATGCGAAAATACCATAACTAAACCATTCACGTAGTAATAATATAAATCCAATACAAGATATATAATGAATAACACAGTAACGAATAAACTATCGATTCCCAAGTCCAAAATAATGTCCATCGGAAGAATGTAACCTGAGTACAAAGTCTGAACTGAAATAAAGTAATGATTGAAGGGCTAACACGCCCAAATGGAATAACTGAACTACCTCCTACTCTAGGACTGAAGTGACCGAGGCGTCTAATCCAAATCCTATAAGCATCCATACGTGCTTTAGCTTCGCATCCCTAAAACATACCATATAGCTTGGCGTCCCTATGGCTGGACACCTAAAAGGCTTTGGAATACGGGTCAGAGCCCAAGTAAAAACATTTGAAAACATTTATCAAGTATTTAAATTGCAGTTTAAATGAACCGTTATTAGATACACATATTAGGTTGCGTACTCTCGCTTGAGTTCCTCACTATCCTCTATAGTTCACACCTAAGGTCCCACTTAGGAAAGCTACCCAATCCAACTAGGTTCACAAGTATCTAACTAACTACTAGTTGATATAGCTCACGGCACCGCCCATACAATACATTGACGAATAACCTTAATTCTCATTAAGTTCATGGTTAAATTTCTCCTTTAACTAACCCGTACCGCCCATACAGTTCGCTATCAATCTATTTAATAATTAACATCTTCCTCATGTTATTATTAAATTTCGGTTAACATTTCACATATATCATCGTTTCAACCCTTTCATTAAGTTCCTCTGAAATATGGGGTGTTACATACTTCCCTCCTTACAAAGGAATTTCATTCTCGAAATTCGAATAATACTAATACTCCAAGGTTTCTACACTACCTTAATCACGTACTCTGAAGATCACGACACATACTTCTATCTCTCTAAATTGCGGATAATATTAAAATTTTTGACTACCCAGGGCTTCCATACACCATATACCCGTGCATAACTGCACCAAAGTTACCCGACTCCACTAGCCTCAATTTATAACATAGCTCACTACAAGAAAATTGTCAATTAGTGGCAATTTATTTGGTGGCAAAACGATTGTTTGCTATGAAATATAATAACTAGTGAAAAAAATTTCCATTGCCACTAAAAATAATTGCAGAGGAAGTATTAGTAGCAAAAATGTGAAATTTTCCACTAAAGATTTGGGGCAAAAAATTTCTACGAGGCGGGAAATAAATTGTATTGAAACAGGTGGCAAATTAAAAATATTGCCACTAAAAATCAACATTTAATGGAGATTTTGAAATTTTGCAACAAAAACTTTTCTAAATTAAATTTAATAATGATTTAATTTTGCTACCAAATATTAAATTAAGAAAAAAAATTATTTGGTAAGAATCCAGCTCATATCCGGATACAATCGCCACTGAAAGACTCAAATTCGTCTAAAATAACAAATCACGCTCATATCCCATAACTGCTCCAATCCGGCTCCCTCTATCCCTCTCTCTCTCACCACGTTTCTATATGTTCATCTCATTTATGGTTTCTCTCTATCAACGCCTCTCTCTCATTGAAGGTTGGCTTTAAAATCTTTACCTATTTTGTTTATTTGAATTAGATATATGTATAGTTACATATGTATATATATATGTATCATAGGTTTGATTTGAATCTAGTTTCAAATGGGTATTATGAAGTCTTTACCTATTTTGTTTATGGGTTGATTTTAACCATAGATATGTATCGTTGCTATGTATATATATGTATCATAGGTCTGATTTGAATCTAGTTTCAAATGGGTATTATAAATTTTTTTTATTTTTTTCGATTGTTTTTTTTATGAACAAAAAAGAAGTTTAAGAGTTTAAAAGAAGTTTATAGATACATATTCTTTTTGCATATTGAAAATTACAACTTTATCAAACTCTGTATGTACCTATTAACTTCCTTGCAACTTTCTTGTAAGATTTCTTATTTTTCTATTTTTCATGAAATTCAGCACGTGGTTGGGGGCAGACGTTTTTTCCCTAATTCAGTTGGTTGCCCAGAGATCTTAGGTAAGTTTATTTCTTTAATTTTTTATTTTAAATTCAAGGTTATACAATGTACTTTCTTATATATATATATATATATATATATATATATATATATATATATATATATATATATATATATATATATACATACCCATTACTATATGAACTTTAACTCAGCCCATGTTAAACGGATTTTGTACAAAACTCTGTTTTGATGGATGTAGAGTTTTTTTTAATAGCTGAAACAATTTTTTTTTAGCTGAAACAGTTTTTTCTTTTAATAACTGAAACATAAGTCATTTTTTATTACTGAAATAGTATTTTTTAATTTTTTTTATAAATGAATTTTTTTATGGTTGGTTCAATGTAGTTATTTTTGTATGATAGTATTTATTACGTGTTTGAGATATGGATCTCATTATCCGTTACGGGTTTATATTGAGATTGGATATGTGGTCTCCAATCGTATTTCCGATTAAAAATTATTTTCTGTTTTTATTTCGAGTTTTCATTTCTATTTTTATTTTCATTTTCAATAGAAAATTTAGAGAACGAGGGAAGCACATTCATTTGTTAATCATTATTTTGAAAATGTGATTCATAGATATTTAGAAAGATGAAATATAACTTAGAGAAAGTTTGACGTCAAAAATGTAATTTACCGATAATGTAATGGCTAAAATTTAATTTATAGAAAGTTTAGGGACAATAATATAACCGCGAAAATTTCATGGGCTAAATCGTAATTCATAGGGAGTTTTGGACTCGTTATTGTTTTCTTAATATTTAGGTATAAAATGTATTTTTTTAAATTTTAGGGGTCAAAATGTAATTTGTAAAAAATAGGGGTGTAAATGTAATTTTGAATGTTTCAAAATTTGCTGAAAAGATGTTAAAGTAGTTTATGGAAATTTGGAAAACCAGAAGCTATTTTCCAGCTTTTTTGGAAAAATAAATTTGAACAGATTTTCATTTTTATGGAAAAAATTTCAGAATTTTCTTTAAGAAAATAACCTTATTTTATATAACTAAACACGACCTTAGTGTCTTAAGATATTGTTTTGCATTTTTAAAGGTTTAAAAAGGAGAGAAAAGATAGAAAAACAAAATAAAACAAAACGATGTAGTTCTTTAATTGGTGCATTAAAATGCCTTATGCCCGAATGGCTCCCAAATAATGCTAAACAGCGTCAATCGTGCAAATAGCATGAAAAGATGTCAAAATCACGTGCCATATCATCAATTGAGCACACTAGTTGCACTTCTCGCAAATCAGAGTGGGCAATATCGCATTATCGTGCAGAAAAGCGCAATCGCGCACTATGTCACGTCCAATTGCGTGCTTTTTAAAATATTGAATAATGCAATACCAACCATCTCCAATAATATTAAGGGGCATTTAGCAAATAGTTCCTCGAATATTCTTTTATACACATTTAGTCCGGGCCTTTTTATTCAAAACGTCCATCACCACAAAAAAAACACTCAAAAAAAGGAGCTCCGGTAAGGATCGACAGAGCTCCGATAGAGGGATGGGGTGGGGAGGGAATGCCACTAGCGCGACCCTTTAAAAATACGAGAATATTGGTCAAATGGGTATTTGAGGGATTTTTTATAACAAAATAAAAAGGATTGAATTAAATGTGTATTAAAATTGTTTGAGGGACTTTTTGGTAATTGATCCTAATATTAATAGAGATGGTGGCCTTAATATGAGTTTTCGAGTACGCAACATTACTTAGTGCAACATGTTGTCTGGCTATTTTTATATATAACTATTGTTCAGTTATTTCTAAATATCTCATGACTTTATTATTATTTGTTTATCATTGATATTTTTGAATGTTCTCTCAAGTTGTAGGGTTTAGAAATGGATAAGAGTTGGATGCATCATCCAAATAGAATTAGTAGTACATATCGAGATGGGGTTAAAGAATTTCTTGATTTTGCATTTGCTAATGTTGAGAAAAATGGAAGATTAAGTGCCCATGTAAGAAATGTAGTAACTTCTATTGGAAAAATCGTCAAGATGTTCAAAGTCATTCGCTTATACATGGTATAGTAAAGAGTTATACTAGGTGGATATATCATGGTGAACCATTGGAATCAGAGAAGGATAATGTTTATGATTACAATGAGTATGAGTTTGAAGTTGGAGATGATGATATTATAGGGCAGGAAGAACACACTACAAACGAGTTTGTGCAAGATGACATGGAGGGAATATTACATGATATGTTTGTCGGATCTTACAATAATGATGTTTTAGAGGATGAATCTGATGGCCATGCTACTCAAATGCCCGAGGTTGAAGGAGAAAAAATTACTAGATTAGCTAGGGATATGCAACAACAACTTTATTCGGGTTGTCAGAAGCTATCTAAATTATCTTTCATTGTTGAGCTAATTCATCTAAAGTCAATGAACAACTGGAGTGAGAAATCTATTGACTCGCTTCTTGAACTTTTTAAGAAAGCACTTCCAGATGATGCCCACATTCCAAAGTAATTTTACGAGGTGAAGAAAATAGTTCGTGACCTGAGATTAGAGTATCTGAAGATTGATGTTTGCATAAATGATTGTGTTCTCTTTTGAGGACCAAATGAGGAAAAAACTAAATGTATAACATGTGGAGAATTCAGATGGAAAATAAAAAAAGACAAAGGTGTGAAGATCCCTCAGAAAGTCTTTCGTTACTTTTCACTTTAACCGAGGTTGCAATGTATATTTATAAATAAGGATATAACTTCAGAGATGAGGTGGCATAAAGATAAGGTCGTTGAAGAGGCCAATGTATTAAGACATCCAGAGGATGGGGAAGCATGGAAAGAATTTGATAAGGTTAATGAATAATTTGCTAGAGATGCTCGCAATATTAGGCTTGGACTCTCTAGTGATGGATTCAATCCATTTTCAAATATGAGTAAGCTAGTTATCATGGTGATATATAATTTACCGCCATGGAAATGTATGAATCAACCATTTTTCATCTTATCAATGCTTATACAGGGTCCTAAGTCTCCTGGAACTGACATATACGTGTTTCTTCAACCATCGATAAAAGAGTTGAAAGAGTTATGGGATGTTGGGGTGCAAACATATGATGCCGTTGCAGAGACTACATTTATGTTACATGCAGTAGTGATGTGGACTATTAATGAATTCCAGCTTATGCTAACTTGTCAGGTTGGAGCACAAAGGGGAAGTTAGCTTGCCCAGTATGCAATAAGGAGACTTATTCCATGTATTTGAAGAATGGACATAAGACATGCTACATGGGGCATCGTCGTTTTCTACCAATGAATCATAAATGGCGAGAAAATATGTCTTCATTTGATGGTAAGAAAGAGCATCGAGAACGAACAAAAGAGCTTAGTAATGATGACATACTTGCTCAACTTGAGAGGGTTCGACCTAAGGCATTTGAGAAAGCATGAAAAAAGAGGAACCACAAGGTGTATGAGTTGCAATGGGACAAAATAAGTATATTCTATGATTTTCCATACTGGAAAGATCTTAGATTGCGTCATAATTTAGATGTCATGCATATTGAGAAAAATGTATGTGAAAGCATTTTAGGAACATTGCTAGACATTGATGGGAAAATAAAAGACACAACCAACTCTCGGTTAGATTTAAAGGAAATGCGTATATGCAAAGATTTGCATCCATATAAAAAGGGAGACAAATGGGCGATTCATCCTGCTTACAACAGTTTGTCAAAAGCAGAGAAGACGGTTTTATGCGAATTTTGGCAATCACTGAAGTTTCCCAACGGGTATGCATCCAGAATTTCCCGATGTGTGAGTGCTAGTGATGGCGAGATTTCAGAGATGAAATGTCATGACTACCACATTTTTTACAACGTTTATTACCGCTTGCAATTCGTGGTCATCTTTCGAAGGAAGTGTGTCAACCGTCAATTGAACTCGGGTTATTCGTTAAGGAGTTATGTTAAAAAAACATTAAGATTGGATATCTTGGAGAGACTGGAGGAGAGACTTGCTATAGCTATGTGTAAACTTGAAAGGATATTTCCACCGTCATTCTTCGATGTTATGGTTCACTTGCCAATTCACCTTGCACGAGAAGCCATTCTCGGTGGACCAGTGCAATATCGATCGATGTATCCATCTAAAAGGTAAATGTAATAACTAATATCTTATTTTAGTAATAATTTAATGTTTTCATTGCATTTTCTAACCATCTTACTTCTCGACGGATATATGCACACCTTAAAACTTACTGTGGGAAACAAAACATGTTCGGAGGGCTCAATTACCGAGGTTTACGTTCTTAATGAATGCCTAACATTTTGCTCGATGTATCTACGCGGTGTTGAGACAAAATTCAATCAACCCGAGCAAAATTATGATGGTGCTGATTTTCAAGAAGGTTTATCCATTTTTTGATACAACGGTCGTTTGCTTGAAAAAGCGGATTACCAATACCTCACATGAAGTGAATGTGAAAATGCTCGTTTACATTTGTTGGGTAAATTTGATGAAATACAAGAATTTGTGAAGTATATTAAGCTATACTACTTCTTTTCCTTACACACACACACACACACACACACACACACACATACACATATATACACATTATTTTTTCTAATTAAATTCATTTATATATGTTTAGTGAGCATAAGAATTTGTTAAAAGCCGAAAGGAACACAAATATTGACCGAAGACATGCAGAGAGATTTCCCAAATGGTTTGTAGACTGCGTAAGTAGTTAAATATAATATTTTTTTGTGTAAACCGATTAGGCTTGTTATTTCTTACTAAGCATTTATATATAAATAATGGTTAGAATATTAGAGCGTGAGTCCCCCGATCGTTCTAGTAAGCAACTTCGCTCTTTATCTTGGGGTCCCAATCGAAGTGTGAAACATTATAGGGGTTGTTTAATCAACGGTTATAGGTTTCACACCCAAGATCATGATAAGTACAAAAAAAACTCAAAAAGTGGAATCGTTGTAGTGAACGAATATGAACAAAAAGATATTGATTTTTATGGTGAGTTGATTGACATTATCGAATTGGAATACCCAAAAAATAATCGTGTTGTTCTATTCAAGTGTGGCTGGTGGGACTTTGAAAAAAAGAAGGGGGTGTGTGGATTACATAAAGATGAGTATGATTTCATTAGTTTGAATACCGCTTGTTGATACGAGAAATCGTCCACTAGTTATTCTCGTACCAACAAATGAAGTAAAGAATAGAAATAAAACAAGTAAAGAGACATGAACACAAAATATAGAGTGGTTCGGCCATAAAAGAGCCTACGCCCACTTTTGTGCCTCCTTCTCATTATATTCATATCTTGATGTATAAGTTTACAATGCTACAATGGGCGTACAAGATAGATGAGAGAGAAGAATACATGACTGAAGCGGTTCCAGGAGTGCCGGAGATATGACTACGATGTAGGTGAGTATCCCCAAGACGTGTGTTGAGGTTATGTAGAGAGAATTTAGCGAGGCTTCTCCAGGTTCTATAGAATCTGACCCCCCTCCCTCGCTAATCTCGAGGGGTGGACCTATATTTATAGGAGGATCATGTACTGTCTTTACTGTAATGGATTGGGGCTGCGACCTGTTAGTGAACAGAATAGGGCCACACCCTGTAATATGTTAAGTTAGGAGCCGCACCCTATACTGTACAGGCTGCGGCCTGTTAGCGCGGCTAGAAATGTGGGTGCCGCACCCTGTGATGATTGGGCTCATGGCCTATAAGCTTGTGTTGAGTGAATGCCGTATTTGCACTATCAACAAGCCCCCAAGTCATAGTGCCAAGAGATTTGCGATTGGGGCTGCGGTTGAGTAATCAAGTACTCTCAAGGTGCCGTGATACTTTCAAGGCGATGCTTCGTCTTCCCGCGCCCTCTTATATAAATTATTCCGGTCGTGGACTTCATTACGTTTCCAAAAACCTTGAGAGTAAATCAAAAGTCAAACTCTGTCCGTTTCTTCTCTTGATCTTCTCGATGACTTTTCAAGGCCGCGTGTGGTGGTTCTGAGGCGGTTTGAGGATGAGCATCATTGGTTTCTCCATTTCCAGGTAATTTTTCCAACCAACAATCTCTTTAATAGCTTTTTTAGTTCATAATTCATCCTCTGAACTTCTGAATTTCTATATTTCTGAATCTCCTGATCTTGAATCATGTCTGCTGCTTTCTGAACTCGTATTAGATTTTAAACTGCTTGATAGAAACTTAGGGTTTTGATTGAATAATCTGCCAATTTCCAAGAATTGAACACATCCGAATGATAAATAATTGTAATTGTTGCCAAATTATTCTTTGAATCAATCTTCATATGATGAAATGAACCATTAATCTTCTATTGCTTGGATCATATGGCATGTATTTGTGTTGAATCGCATTGAAATCATATGACTGTTCTTGTTGTTCTTAAATAAACCCTTCGCATTCTGGGTCTTCAATCTTTGAATGAATCAACATTAGATACTAAACTGTTTGAGTTAGTGGCCGCAGCATGATAAAATACCCCTTTAGTAATCTAGGGCTGCCCTTAATCCATACAACATTCCAACGTTGGTTTAAGCTCTAGCTGCGGTTATGGTAAGTGATGGCTGTGACCCGTAGCCTCTTTTAATAGGGTAATCCATTAGGATCTTAGATTTAGACTCCGCGACATTTTAGCCCATAGTTTGATGACTACGGCCTGTTAAAACTAGTTTTGACAATATTCTCCTTAGGTTCTAAGATTAGAGTCAGCAGGGTTTTAGCCCATAGTAACTATGGCATGTAAGAAAATAATACCTTCCATCAAATCAATATGTCGTGGCGATAATTATCTTTTAGGGCTTTAGAACCCAACATTTGGTATACTTAGCCCATTTGGCCTAATGTTTCTTGTTCGTCCTCAACTTAATATATCATTGCACCTATCTCAGATATCATATTGGCTGCAGCACCTAACTGTTGATTGTGATTTTCAGGTACTACTGCAACCATATGAACTTTGACCCAGACGAATTTTTGAGAAGCTTTTGGGAAAAACATTTTGGAGCCTCTCTTCCCGAACTTCCTATAGTGCCGCCTTTGAAGTCAATAGGGCCTTGCCAATGGAAGGATTGCCCCAACTGCGTAGTACTAGACTCAGACTCAGATTCTGTAGTTATGGAGGAAAAGGCCAATTCTAGTAACCAAATAATGTACGTAGATAATAATGCCATGGAAGGGGGTTCATCTAACGTTAGGGATGAACCTGCTGGCACATCTGGGAGGGCTGAGAGACCTTTTGCTGCACTTAGCATCCGTAGCACGATGACCCAAGAATGGGTTGATCAGGTAGCTGAGGCCTTTAAATTTCCAGAGAACTTGATGTGCTCAGCACCTGCTGCGGAACAAAGACCATGCACAACGCTTACTGACGGTGGGGTCTGCTTTCCCCTGCACGCCTTCATTTATGGGCTGCGGCTGCTTATCCCTGTTCCCATTAGGATAACTTTCTAGATAATGAGGTTATCCCCAGCCTAATTAGATCCCGCGGCTGGAGGGCCATTCTTACGGATGTTGTATGATGGGAGAACCAATTCAAGAGGGACATTACTCCCGCGGAGTTTTTCCACTTCTACCGCCCCAAGGAAAATTTTGCAAAGTTTGCGAGGTATTATTACTTCTCAGTCCGCGGGAGGGATGAGACCCTTTACTTTGGGAGGCCCACCAGTGTGAGTAATTGGAAGGGCAAATACTTCTACATTTATAGAGAAGGGTAGGAGATTTACCTTGAGGAGAGTGAGAGGGAGATATCGTTTAGGATGTCAAGGTAATAGGGGTGTCTCTCTAAACTAGGTACTTTTCAATTATAGCCGCATCCCCTCTTTATAGTTGCATATTATTCTTCACTTTGCTTCAGTACTAACCTTTGTATTTTTCTACAGTTCTTGACAATTTGCAGCTGAGTAAGCGGCAAGAAAAGAGAATTGGAAAGGCCACGACAGTTCTTGCTGAGCAGAAGAAGTTCAGCACACTTGTAACTTCTACCTCTATATTTGAAGCGGGCTACTTCCCCAGCAAATCCATACCAAAAGAGATGGCCACAGAAGGTAATAACTGTCAATAATTTGTTCTGTTGTAATTATTTTTAAAACTTCAGATATTTATCGTTGCATTTATTCTTTCAGGCGAGGAAGTTAATAGGGAGATCTTGGCTGCCCAACTGGCAGAGATGGATGAGGACACAATTGTCCTCAACAACACTACTAGGCACAGGAAGAGGAAGAGATCCCAAACCAAGGCTCCTGCCGCAGTCCCTTCTAGTGATAAAAATCCACCTACTACGACCCAAAATCAAGTTGCGGAACAAACTATCCCTGTCGTACCCCAACTTCAAGTTGAGGAGTTAGGCCCTCACGAGAGGCCTGAGGGTACTATCGATGATGATATTGGGGCCAATTTGGCCGCTGTAGGGTTGATGTCAACGTCCAAGGGTCCAAACCATTAAAATTATCCTCCCCACCAATTGTTGCAATCAATGCCAATTTGGCACCTCCTCAGTGCCGCGCCACTGTTGGTCTTTGATTATGCATAAATTCTTCCCAATTTATCCCTTAATTTAGTTTCTTTTAGCACCTCGAACAACGTAATTGATTTGACTTTATCTTATAATCTTACTACTGACTTATCCTAACGAGTACACCGAGTTTCTGGTATTTCGTAGTGATTTTACAGGTATTTGATGTCAATTAAAGGAAGAAAGAAACCGGAAGAATCGAAAAAGAAAAGAAGGAAAGTCAAAAGGGAAAAAGTGTAATTTCTACCTAGAATTCGGATGAGGCACCTAAAGAAAAGTTGAAGATATCAATTCATGAGCATATAGGAAGGGACGGCACCTCAATCGGAGTCCTGGTGAGAAAGATATGAACAGTCAAAGTTGGAAAAAAGAAAGTCAAAGGCAAATCGATCCGCAGGAAGACCGGACCGGTCCGCAGTGCCATATTCCAGAGAACCCCGGACCGAAAGCAAATCGAAGAGGGAGGAAAAATAAAAGAACCGGTTTGCCCCTGATCGATCCGCCACAGAAAGAAAAGAACCAGTTCGCATTCCAGGCAGACCGATCCGCAGGAGCCTCGGACTGGTCCGGATGTCGAGTTTTGAAATTCTATCCTTCTCTAATGGAGAGTCCTAATATAGCTAAAACTCTTAGAATTTTGTAGGGTATATAAACCCAAGTTTTTATCATTTTTAGCACGGAGAATTAACATAATTTTCCATTCTTTCCAGAAAATCCTAGTTTAGAGATAATTTATTCTTTTAATTTCAAGAGTGAAGATTATTCAGATTTCTGTGATTACAAGTGTTCTTAATTGCTGTGTTTACTGCTTTGGTAAGATTAGGAGTTACTTTTCATCAAGCAATTTCCTTTCTACATCATTCTACCAATTTTCCTTAGTTTAATTATGGTTTTCTGCAATTCAAAAATTATTTTCATTACTTTTAGCACGCTAGGCTAGATTTTCTAAGGTCGGGATACATGAACCCAACTTGATGTGATAGTTGCATGTGTATAACATTAATCTACTGAATTTAGTGATTCATTACGATCGTATTGTGTAGGAATAAGACAATTGTAGATCTTTGGATCTCGTTTGCTTTCGGGTCACCGATATGCTTTAGAATGCAATTCGAGTGTAACTATCGTAATACCGATTTACTCGTCCTTTGATTAAGTATGGTGCGGGATTGAACCTCATATACGTAATGCTTGGGAGTGCTAAATTATGGGTCTATTTAATCAGTTAAATTTACGATTAGTATTATACCTGCGATACACTAGGGTTGGGGGATTGTATTCCCGTCCTGTTTTTCTCATCAGATAGTTTAAAGTTTCAAATCATTCTTCATCAGTATTTTAGGTAATTTAGTATAATTGCATCTTTTCATAATTTCATAATTTCATCTAGTGTAGTCATTCCACAAACCAAATCATTTTTATTTTTTTCTTTAGAGTCAGAGTTAAGATTTCTTCGTTTATCTAACGTCGTTACAATTCCATTGTCCTATTTCCCTGTGGATACGATCCCGACTTACCGGGTTTATTACTAACGTGACAGGTTTGCACTTGAGCCTAGAGTGAACGCACATTAGAGACACTTTCTGAGTCACGTCAAGTTTTTGGCGCCGTTACCGGGGAATTAGGTAGACTTAGGATTAAATCGAGTCAATCTAAAACTTTGACCAAAAATTTCCAAAAATCCAAAAACATATAAAAATTTCAAAAAGCACAAAAAGATTCATCATCATCTCTCATAAGCTGTTAATGCAAAATTCTGAACTCACTCCCACACCCCATAAAACTCCAACCCATATTCACGAAAACTCGATTGTCGAGTACGACCCCGATATCCCCCACACTCCTAATGCCCCACAGTTCTGGATTCCACCTCCCACACCGTCACACTCAATCTCAAATAACACTCCATTTTCTTTCTTAGGACACACTTCATAGCACACTCCGAGTACACCAAGTGAGGACACCGAGTCTTTAAGAGAGAGAGAAATGTCGTAACACGGTAGTGCAGCCGCCGGTGAGGAAGAGGCCCCATACCGCCCGCTGAGAGAAATCTTATATCCTGAGCGCACTGTCACTCCGGGATGCATTATACTCCCGTATAATGCCGGGCAATTTCGTTTTAAAAATGGGATGATCCAGATGTTACCCCATTACCATGGTATGGATTCTGAAAAGCCATATCTCCATATCAGGGAATTTGAGGATGTGTGTGATACTCTCAATGATCAAACTTGTACACAAGAGGTGATCCGCCTCAAACTCTTCCCCTTCTCGCTAAAAGATAAAGCTAAGACCTGGCTATGGTCTTTACCTCCAAGCTCGATCCCATCTTGGAACGAGTTGCAATCTAGATTTCTTAAGAAATTCTTCCCACCACATCGAACAATCTCCATAAAGGCTAAAATTCAAGCATTCAGACAATCAGAAAATGAGCCATTTCATCGATGTTACGAGATTTTCAATGAGTTAGTTACTTCGTGTCCCCATCATGGATTTGATACAGTGCAAATCATCTCCTTTCTCTATAATGGGTTGAATCTTAATTCCAAATAACTCGTTGAAACCATGGGTAGTGGTTCTTTTGTCGAACTAGACGCCCACGATGCTGAGCTTCACCTGAGGTATGTCGCCGAGACTACCCAATCCTGGGATACATTTGATCCTAATGCTCAAAATCGAAATCGTCAAGTGACCACCACTCCAGCGGTGTCCGGCCTATTTCACGTAGATATGAATTCTATGATGGACAGTCGATTGTATACTCTTAAGAAAGGATTTTGAGACCTATGCGAGGTATGTGGAAGAGGACCAACTGTATCCATACCAAACCCCGTCGAAAAGGTGTGTGCAATTTGTGAGGCGGGTCATTCAACTGAGGAATGCCCGACTATACCCGCCTACAAAGTGATGCTTCAAGAGCAAGTTAGTGGTATAGGTGGATTTAAGGGTAATTTTGGTGCACCGCACGGGAATTCTTATAACCCTTTATGGAAAAACCATCCTGGTTTTAGCTATGGGCAACAACATGCTGCGATGAACCCTACCTCCCATGTTGCCCCTCCTCCACCACAACACTTTCAATAAGCTCCACACATGCAAGGACATGCGCAAGCACCACCACCTCAAGGAGCATATATCTCGCCACCACGAAGAACTCTCGAGGATACTATGAATCAATTTATCACTATCTAGACTGCAACCAATGCGAGATATGATCACTTGATTAGCGACATAAATGCAAGTCTGTCAAAGATACAATCCTCGTTGAGTGTCCAAGATAAGGGCAAGTTTCCTGCCCAGGTCCAAAGACCTCCCCATGGTCAAACTAGTGTTAGCGCCACCTCTACTGAACATCAGGAGCGATGTCAAGTTGTGATCACTCTTCGTAGTGGGAGAGTCGTTGATTTATCACCTCCCCCACACGACACAATGAAAGACAAGGAGATTTCTCCCGGCACGAAAGAGGCTGAAGATGTCCCCTTGAATGAGAGTGACAAAGAAGATGCTAGCGAGCCCTAGGTAGTAGTGAAACCACCCTCCGCGGCACCGTTTCCCCAAATGTTGATTCCTTCCCATAAAGGAAACCCACGTGAGGACGTGCTAGACTTGCTAAATCAAATAAAGCTCAATTTACCTTTCCTCGATGCCATTAAGCAAATTCCAGCTTATGCAAAAGTCATCAAAGACTGGTAGATGGTAAAGAGAAAGATGAAGGTAAAGAAAAATGGTTTTTAGCACAGAACGTGAGCTCCATTCTACTTAATGATCTCCTACCTAAATTCAAAGATCTCGGTGCACCCACCATTTCCTGCATCATTGGAAAAAACAAAATCGAAAAAGCCTTACTTGATTTGGGAGCAAGTGTCAATATCCTCCCTTAATCCATCTATAGGCAACTGGATTTGGGCGAACTCAAGCCCACAAGAATCACTCTCCAATTAGCGGATCGAACTGTGAAGATCCCACGAGGTGTAGTTAAAAACGTGATCGTCCAAGTTGACACTTTCTCCTTCCCGGTAGATTTTGTCATTTGGGACACGGAGCCTTCCTTCGCCTCGAGCAATCATGTTCCCATCATTCTCGGACGCCCATTTTTAGCTACGGGTAACGCTATTATCAACACTAGGAATGGGCAGATGCAACTCACTTTTAAGAACATGACCTTAGAAACCAACATCTTCCATATAGCCCAACATATGGGGGAAGAAGATGATCTTCACGCGGTGAGCTTCATAGATAAGATAGTAGAGGAGTACTTTGAGGAGAATTATTACGGAGACGCCTTAGGGTCTTATTTAGTGTCAAGACACGAGAGTGAGGGGACGTACACCGAATTCTAGAGGGAGGTTGGGGAGTTGAGAGAATTTCTTGATGAGAGAGCATCGAACGAGGATGCGAGAGATGTAAATTAGGTTTCTAGATTCGAGGAGTTACCACCAAGGGATACGCTCATGGTTCTCTCCAACGAAAAATTTCCAATCGTTGAATTGAAGAAACTTCCTTCCCATATTAAGTATGCATACCTAGGAGAGGATGAGACATTTCCTGTTGTTGTCTCCTCTAGCCTAGACGAAGAGCAGGAGGGTAAACTGTTAAAAATTCTGAGAAAGCACCAAAGTGCTTTTGGTTGGTTCATTACTGATTTGAAGGGGATAAGTCCTGTGATTTGCACTCACAAGATCCATCTCGAAGAGGATGTCAATCCCTCAAGAGAAATGCAAAGAAGGCTAAATCCCAACATGAAAATTATTAGATGCCGGGATTATCTACCCAATCTCGGATAGCAAGTGGGTGAGACCTATTCAAGTCATCCCGAAGAAGTCGGGCATGACAGTGATTAAGAATGCTAAGGGAGATCTAGTTCCCCAATGTACCACCACCGGGTGGCGCATTTGCATTGATTGCTGGAAACTCAATGCGGGGACTAGGAAAGACCATTTCCCCTTGCCATTTATTGATCAAATACTTGAGAGAGTAGCGGGCCACCCTTACTATTGCTTCCTTGATGGTTATTCCAGATATAACCAGATTGAGGTAGATGTACTTGACCTGGAGAAAATGACCGTCACTTGCCCTTTTGGTACGTTTGCCTACAAACGTATGACATTCGGCTTGTGTAATGCACCCGCGACCTTTCAAAGGTGCATGTTGAGCCTATTTAGTGACATGGTCGAGAGAGGACTCGAAGTGTTCATGGACGATTTCAGCGTTTTTGGCACCTCTTTCGATCTTTGTCTAGAAAAACTAGAACAAGTAATTGCCCGGTGTGTGGAAAAAAACTTAGTGCTGAATTGGGAGAAATGCCATTTCATGGTCACTGAGGGAATAGTTCTTGGCCACATAGTATCATCCAAAGGGATAGAAGTTGATAGGGCAAAAATAGATGTCATAGTTGATCTTCCCCCACCAAAATCGCTCAAAGACGTGCGCTCCTTATTGGTCCACGCGGGGTTTTATCGAAGGTTAATTAAGGATTTTAGTGCCATCGCTAGACCCTTAAGCAACCTACTAATGAAGGACACCCCATTTTAGTGGACAGAAGCATGCCAAAGCTCTTTTGAAAAACTGAAAACCATGCTTGTGTCTGCTCCCATCATGCAAGTTCCGGATTGGTCTTTACCATTCGAACTTATGTTTGATGCTAGCGATTATGCAATAGGGGCTGTTTTGGGCCAAAGAAAAGATAAGCAGGCTCAAGTCATCTACTACGCTAGCCGAACTCTTACCGGACCATAACTCAACTACTCTACCATGGAGAAGGAGTTGCTAGCAGTAGTCTTTGCCCTTGATAAATTTCGGTCATACCTCATCGGTTCTCCCATTACTTGCTTCACTGACCACGCGACATTGAAGTACCTACTTGCAAAGAAAGATGCAAAACCGTGCCTTATAAGGTTGATCCTAATCCTACAAGAGTTCAATCTCTCTATTAAAGATAAGAAAGGAGTAGAAAACGTCATTGCCGACCACTTATCACGGCTTTCGTCCGACGAACCTAGTGATCCCATACCCATAGATGAATACTTTCTGGATGAGCAACTCTTTGCTACCTCTTCTTTGCCCTGGTTTGTGGATACAGTGAACTACCTTGTCACGGGAGCCGTCCCTCCCGACTGGATACAGCAAGATAAGAAGAGGTTTATTACTTGATTGCGCATGTTTTTCCTATGACGATCCCTTTCTTTTTAAATATTACGCCGACCAAATCATCCGACGATGTGTACCGGATGACGAGATCTCGAAAGTCATTTAGTTTTGTCATTCGAAAGCTTGTGGAGGCCACTTTTCGATAAAAAAAAACGGCCGCTAAAATTCTGTAATGCGGCCTCTATTGGCCCACAATATTTCGGGATATGAACGCTGCTTGTAAATCTTGCAATAGGTGCCAACAGATGAGAGCCATCACCCGACGAGACATGATGCCTCTTACCCCATACTCATTATTGAGATCTTCGACTGTTGAGGTATTGACTTCATGGGACCTTTTCCCTCGTCCTTTGGTTTCCTATACATCCTTGTCACGGTAGACTACTTTTCTAAATGGGTGGAAGCTATAGCTACCAAGACAAATGACAACAAAGTGGTGATAAAGTTCCTGCAGGAACACATACTTTCTCGCTTCGGTGCACCGAAAACGATAATCAGCGATAATGGCACGCACTTTTGCAATAGGCCATTCGAGAAGCTAATGAGAAAGTATGGCGTCGTTCACAAGGTTGAAATAACTTATCACCCGCAAACGAATGGGCAGGCCGAACTAGCAAATCGGGAAATCAAGAACATTCTTAAAAAGACCGTTAATCCTACCCAGAAAGATTAGTCACTTACATTGAACGATTCGCTATGGGCCTATCGCACCGCATATAAAAATCCACTCGGCATGTCCCCTTTTCGCTTTGTGCATGGCAAACCTTACCATCTTCCATGGAGTTAGAACACAAGGCGTATTAGGCGATTAAGCAGTTGAACTATGCCATGAATAAGGCCGGTGAAGCTCGCAAGCTTCAATTAAATGAGTTAGAAGAGATATGCAATGATGCGTATGAGAATACTAAAATTTCCAAAGAAAGGATGAAAATCTCTTACGATAACATCATTCGTTGCAAAGAGTTTCTTCCCGGACAAAAAGTTCTTCTCTATAACTCTCGACTTCCTCTCTTTCCGAGCAAGTTGCGGTCACGATGGTTTGACCCATTCGTTGTGAAGAATATTTTCCCTCATGGAGCTGCTGAATTAGACGATTTAAAAGGGGGAAATACATTCAAAGTAAATGGACAATGCCTAAAGACATATCTAGAGGCGTATGTGGAAGAAGTCGACACCGTTTGGTTGTTGAACCCCGTTTACGGGGTAGAGTGAACTGCTACAGTAAGGTCGTCGCACCCCCGACGCGTATGGGGTGAATTCTTGTGTATAGTAGATGAAATTTACGTGTGTAGTGAGAGTCTATAGGATTAGGGTACATTCGGGTGAAAGCATTCACATTTTCGGGAAATTGAGTCAAGTTGTGTTGGCCAATGGTATCGAGAGGTTTCTAATCCAAAATTAATAGGGAGTAGTGAAAGTGAAAATTTTCGGAGAAGAGCGATCGAAATTAAGTTAGGGGGAAATCCAGCTCACAATCAAGAGCCTGACCGGTTCCTTTAATTTTTTGCCGGACCGGTTCCTTTATTTTAGGGCCGGACCGATCCGACTACTGAAGAGTTTGAATATTCACTTTCAGCAGAATTTTTCCCCCTTTCCCAAGGTGCACCCCCCTTCTCCCCAATCCCCTTCATTCCCTCCTAATTCATCCCCCCATACCCAACCCTTCCATTTCCCTCCCAAATTCACCCCATTTTCCCTCCCAACACTTTCCCTCCAAATCCAAACCCTACCCACCCCATTCCACCTATAAATAACTATCTTTAGCCTCCCTTTCTCTCCACACCTTCAACTATCACTCCTCTCTTCTCTCTCCCTAATTTTTCAGCCACATCTCCATGATATCATGGCCCAACAACCTGCCCCCACCAAATACGACTCCACCGACATCCTCCTCTCCGACCATGGTGAATTTTATTCCCGCCAAGAGGAACGTTGGTGCCATCGGTTCTTCGGTCCGGATCGTAAACTCCACGTGGAGCGCGCTATCCAATGGACAGGTCTGCCCAACTCCGTTACCGCCCTCTTCATGGCTCGGGGTTGGTGTCGATTCCTCAATAAACCATACGAAGCGGTTTGGGCAGCCGAGGTTCGCTCCTTTTATGGCACCCTTATTCGGACGAGCCAATTCGAGGCTCAAGCATACGTGGATGGTACCGTCATCCCCTTTTCATTGGCCCTTCTCACGTCCAAGTTGACCGAATACGATGTTCCCGACGTTCAAGAATTCACATACCCAAGGAACGTCGCCTCGGTCGCCAAAGATGTGATCATGGATTGCATTGCCCCGGATGTTATATGGACTGGGCAAACTGTCGCCGTTGGACGTCTTAATGAAAAGGCGTGCCTCACTATTGTGTGCGCCAATATTTTACAAATGTCCAACGATTCCGCGATGCGACCCCGTCAGGCCACATTGACCTACCACCTATTTAATCCACACACTTCCATCCACTTGGCCCGCACCCTATACGCCGACATCATGGTCACAACCCTGGATGAAAAGGGTGCAGCCCCACTTCCATATGCAAGATTGATTACTTCCATCCTCAAGGATGCTGGCATTGCGGCGCCGCTCGATCGTACTCTCATTTCTGGTCCTTTTGGATAGGGAACCCGCACTAAGAGCGCCAAATGGCTAGCCGTCCTTTGAGCAAGGCGGGGAAGTGATAGCAAGGAAGAGGCTGCCTCAAGTGAGAGCGAAGAAGAGGAAGAAGAAGCAGCCAGTGCTGATGTAGAGATGGGTGACATCGGTGCGGATGAAGAGTCGACGGACGATGAAGACGACCCTGATTTTGAATGGGCGGGTAGCGACCTCACAAACCGCATGGAGGCGCTTGAGACGAGATTCGATAACTTTTTGACCAACTACCGTCACGATACGAGCATGATGTTCCGTTTCCAAGCGGACATATACCGACGCCAAGGGGATCCCAATGAGCCATTACCATCCTATTTCTATGACCCCTATGGCCTCGACGCGCCCGGTTTTTCCCAACCCCCGCCCAATGAAGCTTTATGTGGTTATGGCAGTATTTATTTGTTTTCCCTGTTTCACATGGTTGTATGTTTTTCCCTGTAATTGTACCACAGTCCTGTTTTCTATAAAATCTGTATTTTCTCCATTTGTTTCTTTTATTTATCGCACTTATTATTTTGCCTTGTTTAGATTTTAGTCCTTTTTGTTTGAGGACAATGCAAAAGTCTAAGTTAGGGGGTCACAAGTGCGTATTTTTAAAACTTCACAAATTTTCAAAAATGCCCAAAAATCTCAAAAAAATCATAAAATTTTGAAAAACCCAAAAATATTTTTGTTCAGAATAAATAAAAATTGGAATTCAAATTTTTGAAAAATATCATTAAAAGTCGGTGTAAAGTCTCAAGTTGTAAAATTCAACATACACAAAGCTGGAATTGACTAAAGATGGAAATTGAGCGAAAATTGTCGACTTAACGAATAAGTGTAGAGATTAACAAAACCCGGTGAGATTCGAGCCTATCACTTTTTGCAAGTTTTTAAATCAATCCGAGTTAATTGTTAACTCAAAGTTCTTTTTAGCGCTTAGAAAGTTGTCAAGGATCTCAATTCTTTCATTCTGATAGGTTATGAAAAATGTGTGTGATATTGCTTTGAAAAGCGTGCCAAAATTGATCTCTAAACTTAAATTCATCTCGAAACGCATATGGTAACGCAATTGGTATTTTGGACAATGAAGTAGGCCCTCGTTTGTCACCCAAAAATATTGGGCAGAAAAAGATGCGAAAAATCACCCATTTTGTAACCCAAATCGAGCCAAATAGATTTTTCCTTTTCGTTTGACAACCCGCAAAAACCCAAATAGCCCGGAATTGTGAAATATGGAAAAATTCAGAATTTAAGTCCGAAAAGTGCATATAAAGGGGCAAGAAAAAAAATAGATATGCTCAACAAAAATAGCAAGAAAAGAAGTGAAAAATAGAAAAAATAGAGAAAAATAATAGAAAATGAGCAATAGCCTGGAAAAAGCACAAATGGACATCATAAATGACTTTTCCAATTCCAATGTTCCCTACCTCTTTCATTTTACCCAATATACCTTCAAACCCGAAAAAGTCCTAACCGAGTCTAAATTGCGAAATTGGTTACCGCGTGGAGAGCTAATACACCAAAAGATAATAAAAGAGATTGAATGCGCGAAAAAGAGGCAATGTTCCCGTTTTTAAAATCGTATTCCGTTGATGAGATCCTATCACTATAAATTTTTTGTCTTTCTACTTATGTGCGTGACTTTGCGTCCATAATATTTACTCTTTATATCACGCATACCGAGATAATAGCCACATTCCAAGTGATTTGTTTGAGAGAGCATTCCGTGAGAATTTGAAATTAAAACGAATTTTCGAATAAGTAACGTAATGATCAATCGGTGGAAATTGGCGGTTAAATTTCTGGCTTCGCACACACACACTACGGTTTGAGACTTGTAAATATGACTTGATGATGACTATTTTCTGGGAAAGTTTGAATTAAATAATTTTTACGTATTTTGAATCTTCTTTGAGTCGAATTTTGTGGGTATATTCTCTGCAAACTCTCACGAGACACAACTCGTCCTACTAGGGTAACCTAGAGGTTTAAAGGCTTGTTGCATACGCTAAATGCAATCCCTTGCCCGCGAAAAATGTATTATATCCCAATAAAATGTTTTTCAAGAGTTGAGCCTTGCTAGGATTCTTTTACATTGCTCGGGACGTGCAAAGTTCTAGGTTAAAGGAGTTTGATTAGGTATAAATTCTTCCCAATTTATCCGTTAATTTAGTTGCTTTTAGATCCTCGAACAACGTAATCAATTTGACTTTATCACATAATCTTGCTACTGACTTATCCTAATGAGTACACCGAGTTTCTGGTATTTCGTATTGATTTTACAGGTATTTGATGCCAATTAAAGGAAGAAAGAAACCGGAAGAATCGAAAAAGAAAAGAAGGAAATTCGAAAGGGAAAAAGTGTAATTTCTACCCGGAATTCGGATGAGACGCCTAAAGAGAAGTTGAAGATATCAAGTTCATGAGCATATAGGAAGAAACGACACCTCAATCGGAGTCCTGGTGAGAAAGATATGAACAGTCAAAGTTGGAAAAAAGAAAGTCAAAGGCAGATCGATCCGCAGGAAGACCGGACCGGTCCGCAGTGCCATATTCCAGAGAACCCTGGACCGAAAGCAAATCTAAGAGGGAGGAAAAATAAAAGAACCGGTTTGCCCCTGATCGATCCGCCACAGAAAGAAAAGAACCAGTCCGCATTCCAGGCAGTCCGATCCGCAGGAGCCTCGGACCGGTCTGGATGTCGAGTTTTGAAATTCTATCCTTCTCTAATGGAGAGTCCTAATATAGCTAAAACTCTTAGAATTTTGTAGGGTATATAAACCCAAGTTTGTATCATTTTTAGAACGGAGAATTAACATAATTTTCCATTCTTTCCAGAAAACCCTAGTTTAGAGATAGTTTATTCTTTTAATTTCAAGAGTGAATATTATTCAGATTTATGTTATTACAAGTGTTCTTAATTGCCGTGTTTACTGCTTTGGTAAGATTAAGAGTTAATTTTCATCAAGCAAATTCCTTTCTACATCATTCTACCAATTTTCTTAGTTTAATCATGGTTTTCTGCAATTCAAAAATTATTTTCATTACTTTCAGCATGCTAGGCTAGATTTTCTAAGGTCGGGATATATGAACCCAGTCTGATGTGATAGTTGCATGTGTATAACATTAATCCTATGAATTTAGTGATTCATTACGACTGTATTTGGATCTTGTTTGCTTTCGGGTAACCGGGATGCTTTAGAATGAAATTTGAGTGTAACTATCGTAATACCGATTTACTCGTCCTCTGATTAAGTGTGGTGCGGGCTTGAACCTGATATACGTAATGCTTGGGAGTACTAAATTCTGGGTCTAATTAATCAGTTAAATTTACGATTAGTATTATACCTGCAATACACTAGGGTTGGGGGATTGTATTCCCGTCCTATTTTTCTCATAAGATAGTTTAAAGTTTCAAATCATTCTTTATCAGTATTTTTGGTAATTTAGTATAATTGCATCTAGTGTAGTCATTCCACAAACCAAATCATTTTTCCTTTTTCTTTAGAGTCAGAGTTAGGATTTCTTTGTCTATCCAACGTCGTTACAATTCCATTATCATATTTTCCTATGAATACGATCCCGACTTACCGGGTTTATTACTAACGCGACAGGCTTGCACTTGAGCCTAGTGTGAGCGCACATTAGAGACACTTTCTGAGTCGCATCAGTCTTGATGGCCGCCCGTGACCTCAACTTAGGCAGCCTAACCCTGAATCCTCTTGGGACACGACCGCGAGGGCTGCCCGCAGGATAAAGAGGGCCCCAGACGTCGCGGACCTTGATAGACTCATGGATAAAGACCACGACGACGTGGAGGATTATGATCTCCACAGTGTTTTGAGGGTAAGTGCAAGTACCTTCTCATCTCTATTTTTACATTCCGTATCTTGCTCCTAACTTCTCTCTTTGCAGGCCGCGGACGCCATTATTTCTCAGAAGAGGAAGTCTGAGGCCTTATACAAATTGAAAGAGGTTGCGGAGAGGGTATATGCCGCTGACCTGGAGAGTGCAAGGAATTCTTCATTTGAAATTGGCAAAAAGTTTGCTGCCGTGACTTTTTAGGTAGCTCAGATGAACCTTGAAGATGCCGTCAAAGTGAAGGAGGAAGCTGAGGAAAATTTAAACAGGCTGCAGAATCCCTCAAGGTCTCTAAATCTCAAACCGCAGAAGCTGCACAAGCTGCGAAGTTTTCCAATAGCAAGCTTGGACTTCTTCAAAAGAAGTAAAAGGAGATGGAGACCAAGGCTGCCCACAATACCGAAGCCCATGCCGCGATAATTAAGAAAATAGAGGGGACCATGTCGAAGCCCTTCAATTGTCCATTGACAGTACTGTGGAGTCATTCAAGGGCTCCAAGGACTTCTATCTTATCAACAATAGGGCTTACCTTCGCGGCTACCAAGAGCTCAGGCATAGGGTCATAAAAAACTTTCCCAACTCTAAAGAGACGATTCTTGCTTGGGGTCTTGGTGATACTGAGCATTAGGAGTGCGTGGTTGAGATCAAGGCTGCGACTGAGGAAAAAGCCAGGTTAAGGGCAGAGGCTGAGGCAGCGACAACTAGTGAAGAGACCATAATGGATGTGGAGGGAGAAGAGGGAGATAAAGTTGACGATGATGAATCCTAGGGTTGCGTCCCTTTTTATCTTTTTATTTCCTCTTTAAACGACTGCGATATTTTGTCTATAATCTTAACATTGATATTTGCTAAGATTTTTAGCTTCTCTATTATCAAGGCTGCGGCCACCTTTAAAAATCAATGGTATCTGTATATCATTTGCATGCTTTATTCTTCCAATGCCTTGATGCTTGAACTGATGCTTTTACATTTGAATTATTTGCTTGATTGAATGAACTTTGACTAATAGATTAAGGCCGCAGCACCATAGTATAAATGGTTTCTTGTATATTGTTACAATCTTGCATGTTTGGTGGTGGCTGCAGTCTCTTCTTTTAAGCAAATTTATTGGGACTGGACCTATGATACTTCTTGAACAGGGCCGCGACACCTTTGAATGTTTGAATGCCCTTTGCTATAGCTTTATAACTGTATCCTCATCAAATTATCGCTTATTTTCTTGAATAGGGTTGCGACAGGTTAACAGTCCTGCCTGCCCTTATCTTTCGTGTCTTCTAAATGAATCCACTTAATGGCTGTAGCCATACTGATAAGGCCGCAACACCTTTTTAGCCTTTTAAGAAATTGAGGCCATCCTTCTGTATCTTTGGCATGCTTTGTGACCACAACAACACAACCTCCTTTAGTCACTTTGATTGCCTTCCGTGGCTTTCCTTTATTCGCTTTAATTGGGTTATTATCAGGCCCCTCGGACTAGGTATTATAAATCTTCCCCAAGCTTACGTGGATATATATAAAGCCTTCCTAGTATATAATAGAGTTATCCGCAGACAATTAAGTCTTTGGTCCCTTTAGATATAGGATTATCCGTAGATAATTAAGTCTCCGACCCCTATGGGTTATTTTCAGGCCTTCTCGGGCTAGGTATTATGAAGCTTTCCCAAGCTAATACGAGATCACCAAGTCAGTGATGTTTAGTCTCATATCCACCAAGCTAATGATGTTTACCGGGGGAGTAACCTCCCCGGGCTAATGATGCATCCTGAAAGCTAAGAGCGGGCATTGGAAGCCCTCGTTGCTAATGACGCATCCCGAAAGCTAAGAACGGTCATTGGAAGCCCTCGCAGTTAAATGACGCATCCCGATAGATGTTTTCAAGAATGTAATCATTATACGCTGAGATATAGTCTCCATATGCGGCATTATAAGTTAATTTCCCTGCCGCTCTCAATAGTTACTGTCGCTATTTCAAATTATCATTTGCGTTCATATGGTTAGGCATATCGATGGGAGTTGATGGCCCATTTAGATATAATCATTCCCAATATAATTCGATGTCTCCATATAAAATCTGTTTAAGATAATGAGTCTTTCATAAGATATCATTTAATAGAATTGAGAAATTAAAATATTATATTCATTAATCCTCATAAGCATGGTCATAAAAGATAATATTCACTATGAACAGAAGCAAAAGGAGATATAAACTAAATCATAAAAATAAGGGAAGTATGGCCCATCAGGCCAAGATGCATCCCCTAAGCTTCTCCGAGGAACCTCTACATCATTCCTTGCCTAATCAGCCTTTCAATTTCATCCTTCAAAGCATATCATTGCTCAGTGTTATGGTCGTGGTCCTGATGGAATTTGCACCAAGTAGCTTTGTTCCTCTTGTGGGGTGGAACCCTCAGCTTTTCTGGCCACCTCAACAACTTGTCCTCTTTGATGAACTCAAAGATGTCTTCAATCGGGAAGGCCAGTGGAGTATAGGCCTCAGATCTCCTCTCTTCCTTCTTCATTATCCTTTTTAGGGCCCTGGTCGCGGCCTTGCCTTCTGCCAGTGCTTTTAGCTGAGATACTTCCTCTGTTTCTGATGTTACAGCCGCGACAGTGGTAGGAGCTACGACAATGATCTTGGTTTCCGCACCCACATTGGATGAGGCCGCGGCCTCTAGCATGAGGACCCTTTGAGTTAAATAGTTAACTTGGGTCTGGAGTGTGGCGTGGTTATCATAAAGATGGTTGAGGTGATTATACAGCTGCACAATCTCATCTCCGACTTCTGTGCTCTGCCTCGATTCTCCTTCTATTCTCTGCTTTATTAGTCTTTACAAAATATATAATCTAAGACAAAACTAGCAGAAGTGAGTAATCACAGAAATATTGAATTAACCAAGTATGAAGTTGGGATGCAGCATTTGCATTGCTGCATGGTATTACTGCTGAGGCCATGGCCAGTAAGGCACATAGGTGCACTGCCGTGGAATTTTTATGATATTCACCAAGGTTAAGTTGGAGACCATCTGAGTCCGTTCCTTGATGTTTTGAAACTTTTGTAATGCAACTGCGCTAGTAGAGGCCGCGGCCATAAAGGCATTTGAACAGCCAGGCCACATCCCCTTCTAAGCAGCGAAGGGAAAAATCCCAAAATTAAAACCCAAAAACTGAGTTTTTTTCTCCCAACACGTGAAGAGCATACCTACTAGGGTCTATTAATGAGAGAACACCCTAACGGTGCATAAAATGACACAGTTTCAATGATAAACCCTAGATCATAGGTCAAGAACAACAAAAATGGGAGTAAACACAATCCTTCCCTAACAATTCACCTTTTCGGGGCTAAAGCCCATCATGCTTTTCAGCACTATCTTGATGAAATGATATCACATGGGTATGTAAAATAGATCTAAGGTCATAAAATGGAAACCCAAGGGTAAATTTGAACATAAGAAATACCCATTTAAGGGTATAAATATAAAATAGAGCTCAACAACCAAAATTTAATCATGAGATGATGACCTAGAGGATCCCCATGAATAAAATAAGGTGTTTAAGAACTCAAAACATAGAGAAATAAGATTGAAACATCTCATTCCCACAGATGGCGCCAAATTATTGATATGAGAAATCGTCCACTAGTCGTTCTCGTACCAACAAATCAAGTAAAGAATATAAATAGAACAAGTAAAGAGACATGAACACAAAATATAGAGTGATTCAGTCATAAAAGAGCCTACGTCCACTTTGGTGCCTCCCTCTCATTATATTCATATCCTTGATGTACAAGTTTATAATGATACAATGGGCGTATAAGATATATCAGAGAGAAGAATACATGACTGTAGCGATTCCGAGAGTGTCGAAGATATGACTACGATGTAGGTGAGTAGCCCTAAGCCGTGTGTTGAGGTTTTGTAGAGAGAATTTAGCGAGGCTTCGCCAGGTACTGTATAATCTGACTCCCCCTCCCTCGCTAATCTCGAGGTGTGGACCTCTATTTATAGGAGGATCATGTACTGTCATTACCGTAATGGATTGGGGCTATAGCCTGTTAGTGAACATAATAGGGTCGCACCTTATAATATGTAAAGTTGGGAGCCGCACCCTATATTGTACAGGCTACGGCCTGTTAGCACGACTAGAAATGTGGGTGCCGCACCTTGTGATGATTGGGCCAATGACCTATAAGCTTGTGTTGAGTGAATTCCGCGATAGGGTGTTGCATTTGCACTATCACCACTAATATATGGTATAAAGACCAACCATTTGCGTTAGCGTATCAAGCAGAGCAAACCTTCTATGTGCCAGACATCAAGTTGGGAAATGATTGGAAAGTTGTAATAAAGAATACTCCACGAGACAAGTATAATTTTCCTGAAACTGTAGTAGAGGAGGATGAGGAGATGGGTGATGAGTAACCGTTCTAACAACTTGAGAATAATATTATAGACGATGAAATAGTGGAAATAGACGACGAATGTCTTCCATTACGAAGGGATGATATCCTAGAAATAGAGGTTAGTATGGCTAATGTGGAAGAATAAAACTGGATACATGATATATATGATAACATCTTGTCATCCGAGGATGACAATGCTGATATTAACGAGGATAATGGAGATGAAGATGATGAGGACTTTTGACGATTTGTGTTAGTTATTTTTTCTTCTTAGTAAATGTTTTAATTTATTTTCATTATGACACTTCGATCTATGGGAACGTTTTTATAAATTACACTTGTGAAATGTTCTTATTGGACTAAATTGCATGTTTATGTATATCTTTAATAGGTATAACAATGACGATGTCAAACTATGAGAAATAAATGATGAATAGGATTCAAGATAACATAACAACAATGAAGGCAATGGGGTTGCATAGAGGGGCTAAATTCTACATGGGTTCTTATAAGAGAAATAATAATAAGAGTGAGACAAAGGGAAAAAGAATAGAGGTTGGCAAGGATGAAGAGTAAATCCCGTCGAAAAGAGTGGAGGGGTTATTTTTTTGAGCGAAGGTGAAGATGATGACGATGACTATTTCTTAGGTTTGTTAATTATCCTTGTCAATTTTTATAAACTACTTTGAATGATATGATGTTACTGTTACTGCTGATGTTATCTCAATTATTTTATATGATTTCATGCTTGATAATGTTCATTACTGATGTGATTTTCCTTCATGTTTTCATTAGTATTATTCTAAAATGTTAAAAGTGTATTGATGTTTTACATAATTTCTACATGCATGTCTCCTCTGCTAATGTTGTTGGTTTCTTATTTAGTTATGCATGGTTCCGATCGTGCTCGTGTAATATACCCC
The DNA here is from genome assembly GCA_949130495.1 of Sambucus nigra. Lineage (NCBI taxonomy): Eukaryota > Viridiplantae > Streptophyta > Magnoliopsida > Dipsacales > Adoxaceae > Sambucus > Sambucus nigra. Next base: position 356,704,930 of record OX422211.1, on the reverse strand, counting down.
GTATTTTTATGGCTTTTAAAATTGGGGACTTATTAAATTTAATTGAGATATTAATTTAATATTAATCCGAAAATTTATTTTAAATATTTACTAGTGTGATGTGAGTTAGTAATTATTGGAAATTTCTTGAATATTACTAGATGAGTAAAGTAATATATGAGATTGATTTTATTATTATTGTCACGAGTGAATAATATGGCAATTATGGAAATTTAATTCGGGACGCGCCTGTGTCGTGTCAGGATTAAATTATTATTATTATTAAAAAGTGAATAAATTATAAGTCATTCGTATGGTTGTTTTGATGCGCCAAAGTGTCCGAAAGGGTCGAGATAGTCAAAAAAGTGTACCCGGGGGTTTAGTTTGTGTTTCGGGGCGTTTTTAGGCCTAATTGACATCCCGGGAGGGTATTTTAGACATTTTGTATTTTTGGGTAATTAAACCCATGAATTTTCTTAGTATACATTAGCCATTTGGAGTTGTCTCTTAGGTTTAACAAACACGAAACCTAAGCCTAACCATTAGAGAAGAAGGTGAAGAGATTAGAGGAGAAGAAGGTGAAGAGATTTGAGAAGAAGGTGAAGAGTTTCCAAGCAATCCAAGGCCTAGAACTCACCCGATTGCATCGCCACCACCACCAAAACATAGATCGCACGACGAGGAATGCAACCATATATCTTTCATCAACAAATCATATCCTTGAATCCCATGCAAGTATCTATCTTGCTAATTTCCATGTTAATATACCTTCCATGTTAGTTTAGGAATGAAAATCATATGTTTTAATTGAAGAATTATATATTTTGGAAGAGAATTTATATGTGTTGTATGGAGAATCCATATAGTTTGAAATCGTGATCATATGTAGAGGATTACCCACGAATTTATTATGATATTTGGGAAGAAAATCTGGATTAAAATAGAGGTTTGTGATTATTCATGCAAAATTTGGTTTTATAAATAAATCTGAGATTAAACCCCTTTTTGATTGATTCGTTGAGGATTTATTGATGTTGTTACGTTAGAACTTGTTTATATGCATTGCTTATACATTTGGATAACTTGGTTGGGAGTTTGGGATGAAATTATAGAGGTTTGGAGGGGTTATAATGATTGAACCCGTAGGTTGAAAATTAAAGAAAGTTGGGCAAGAACTGTTTGGTCGATCGATCGACCAAGAGCATCGATCGATCGATGATCGATCGATCGACCCCATTCCACGATCGATCGATCCCTCCTGGAAAACCACATGTTTTCCCCTTTTTGTTTAATCCGGGTAAAATACGTGGGAACCCTTGATTATTATTTATAGAGTATACTGGGTTATGAAGAGGGCCAGTAGGGTCTAAGTAGACTCCGTTGAATGAAATTAAAATGAGATGAAATTGTGGGTTAACAGGGAGTTATTTATACATTGGGAGTTGTGTGTACGTTTACTAAAAGGTTGAGACTCGTGAAAGATTTAGACCAGAAGGTAAGTGAGAGTATACCTACTGAAATTATACTTAGTGAGATATAATACTTTGAGAGATGAGAAGTAAGTCTGAAATATATTAGAAATGAGAATAAAAGAGACAAATTCGTTATGCAAGATAATTGAGTAATTTGTACTAAGAACGGATAATAATAATTATGGGTCGTGGGCGAACCTAATTTAAAAAATGAGAATATTCATATATATGACTGTGTGACTGTACATATATTATGTATCTGTGTAAAAATCATACCCGGGCTACTTTCTATCACGGAGGTTTCTGTGTCGGGATATTCTTATCTCGATTGGACCTTTATGGGGGATATTGACTCATACCCTAGAAGATAGTATCCTCGATACAGGCTATCTGAAAATGGTAGTCAGATGTTCTAAGAGACGTGAGGGTATGTGCTGACCTCTTAGGACCTGGAACTATGCCTCGCCTTCATTTGTATGTGTATTGTGTTAATACAGTTCGAGAGTGATTCCGAACTAGTATTTCCCTTAGTTTCAGTAATACGGGGACTTGATAGCAGAGTATGTCAGCACCATAGATTTATGTGGGGTGCCGATAGTATATATGTTTTATATGAGTGATTGATATATATATATATATATATATATATATATATATATATATATATATATATATATATATATATATATATGAAAACTTTATACTGTGGGTATAAGTAGTTAAGTAATGAATAAATGCTTCAACTTTATAACAAGTGTTCGTGAATTTTGTAACGGTAACTAAGTGGTTTTAAGTAACATAAGAATATGGAAGAGAATGATTTTCTAAAAATAAATATCAAAGCATTAGCGCTTCTCGAGATAAAACTTTATGGAAAATAAGTTAGATAGACAAATGAGATTAGTAGAACGGTAGGAGTGCATACTAGATGAGAGGTGAAGATTATCAAGAGAGTGTCGCAGACTAACATGGTTGTGATATTAGCCGGTAAGCATTTTAAATAATTGCTAAACTATTTTAAAAACTGTTTTACACTTGGGCTCTGACCCGTTTTCTGTTATCTTCTCTCTCTTGTATATATATGTATGTATTAAAGGTACCCAGCCACGGGGGCGTCATGCTTAGGTTCTTTAGATTGGACGTGCTGTCGCTTATGTGGGAGTTGCAGGCTCTTGCTTTAGACGACCTCGTCATTGATTATGTTCTTACTTTAGATCTGCTTAGTTAGGACATGTGTCGCTCGATTTCCTATTCCAGTTGGGTTTGTCAGAGATTTATGTTCATTTATATTTCCAGTATTTGATACTATTTAAGAGTTGACTCTTGTCAAGAGGATTTCATTTTTTAGTTCATAACTTGGTTTGGTTCATCTAGATAGTTTAACTCTTGTGTGGTAAATATCATCCTTATTAATTATGTGATTCTTAAACTGTTGGTTATTAATAAAGGTTTTCATATTGGAATTTAAAAAATGAAAATAAGACTTTTGACACTTAGCTTAATTATTTAGGGTGTTCAAATTGGAAATATTATTTTACGACAGTGATGCTGAGAATGAACAACCGTCCACCTTTATGTTAATTTAATAGAGGACTGATCACCCGGTATTTAATTAGGCGGGGTGTTACAACTCGTGTTACGAAATTATCTACACGAAAAAGATTCATGGGAGAATCTACACGCCCCCCTTCTTATCAATCAAAGGACCTAAATATTGGCTACTCCACCAACATTATTGCATCTAATGATAACAACAATGAGGGTATAATCTTTGTATTTTAAATCAAATTACTTGACAATATACAAATATTTAATTAAGTAGGAAATATACCAATGTATAGTTAAATCTATTTACAATAGTAGTGTGTTAATCCATTTCGTACATGTTTTAGGTCATAAAGCAGCTCACGTGCAACAGTTTGTGGTAGAGCATAATCATCATTCTTCAGTACATAATCATCCAAATGTAGTTGAATCTCCAGACATTATTTCATCAGGTTTTAATACCAAAGAGGGCATGATTTACTTCTATTTGTTTCTTATTTGCTCATCGTGGTAGTTGCCAAAACATCCACGACATAGGATATTATCAAATTGGTGTCTAATCCTCTGTTTTTTGCTTGATTTTATGCCATCATACTAAAACGGTTGGTGATTTGTATGATGACAGTGCTAGATGAGTCCATTTGATTTACAACTTCCTTGATTTCCTCAAGAGTAGGGGGAGATGATAGAAACTAATTGTCATCATCAGAGATAAGTTTAGGAAAGTAGTTAACCATAGATGCATCAGTAGGGATAACAGAAGTTGATGAGAGGATACCTTGAAACTGATCAGTGAAAAAAATGAAAATTTCCACTAGATCAGTAGTCCAGTTACTCGTCAAATCCTTGATTATAGAAATATAGAGTTTGTCCCTCTTACCATTAACCACGACATTAAATAATTTTGAGTTTCCATTTTTTTTTGTAATTTAATCCTTGCCTTCTGCCTCCAGTATTTATGTTCAAGTGATAAATGATATTTGAGTTTAACAACTACATTTTTATACTCCATTTGGTTGCCTCTGAGTAGTTAGTCTCTAAGGAAACTTCCTTGTGAAAAAACTTATCCTTAGCATCTTTGGTGGCTTGAAAAATATTTTTAAATGCAGTACTGTTCTAATGTGATAAGGTCTGCCTGATAGCTTTAAGTTTTGGGGGCAAAAAGCACTGATTGGATTACTAGTAAAACTAGTATCCCAATCTTTCTCTACCACTGCTTGAAAGTCTTTATGATTTAACCATAAGTTTTGGAACCTATAACTTCTTCAAAAATAATCAAAGTGTTAAGTAAGTCTAATAAGAAGAGGACTATGGTCAGAATTGGCCATGTTCAAGTGAGTTGCAACAGAAGAGATAGAGGTTTGACTCCATTATAAATCACATACCATTCTATCTAGTCTAGCCCAGATTGTATTCATGTCCTCTTTATGGTTACACCATGTCAATGAGCATTGATTAGAGTATAATAAGTGATGCATTTACCAAGGCGTGGAGTGTATGGATGGATATTATTCCATTTGTGGGAAAAGGTTTACCTTGATACTTTAGAGGTCATTTTGTAAAGGCCATTACCAGATCTTTAATCAATAATCCATTGTTATTTTAGGTTATACGAACCCTTAATGTTAGTGATATTGGTTTAGCATATATATGAAAGTAATTCTATAGATATTTTTTTACAGCAGTTTTATATATACTTTAAAAAGTATAGTTCATGTCATGTGGTATATTGGGTGTTCTTTTTGGCATTGGTTTGGAATTTTGTTTTTCATGTTCACATGTTATTCTTTGGGTATTTGATTTGGTTACTACATAGATGTCTTGTTCTGGTTAGATTTTAAACTTATGAGTTGGTAAACTTCATCACTATTGAATCGTTTAAATGCATTTTGAGTCTAATTTTGTCCGGTTAATGAATGATTGTTTTTTAATCCAAGTCTACATTCAGTTTGATTGGCTCCTTTACATGTGTCTCTTTAATATTTGTTGTAAAAGTGGGTCTTTAATGTTTATGTAGTTTAATGATTACGTTTCAGTCTTATGGGTGGATACATGACGTATAAAAAGAAAATGGAAAGTGGAATTTGAACTATTTTGCAAAATATATTAGCCTCTATGGAATTAATAATTTGCTCAATTATTTTCAAGAATACTAATTCGTTTTTATCATTTCATATCGTCACATTAAAATTTGTATTTTTGCTTGATTATTTGCCTCTCTTATGAAATATGTCTAACGGCTCCGTTATTCGCTATCAACAGGTTGTGCTATATTTCCTTTGGAACAAACTCTTACTCACATTATTTACATGTTATCTAATATGTCCCCAATGAGAAAACTTGAAAAATAAAGCTGGTCTCTAAGTCGTAATTACTAAGTACACATGGATGAGTTTTTTTAATCCCTTTTCATCTCTTAAGTTACACCCCTAAAAAATCTTAATACAATTCCATTTGGTGTGATCACTTTATAATAACAACTTATTGGGAAAACAAATCTTATTGAAATTGTTTTGATTGTCTTCCATATCTTTATTAGAATTATGCTACAATTTTAAATGTATACCCATGTTTGACATAATTCCTGCATACATATCCCTAGCTAATGGCTTTGGCTTCTTGTGTAGTTATGCTTTGTTCCGCACGTGCACATGTCCCAAGATCTTCTTCGCATCAAGGATTCTAGGGATAATCCACACGTCCTTCTCATTCAACTGACCCAAATGTCGCCTACTCTCCGAACATTATTGCATTCGTTGTTAACAACAATGAGGGTATGGTCTTTGTATTTTAAGTCAAATTACTTGACAACTACAAATATATAATTAAGTAGGAAATATACCAGTGTAAAGTTAAGTCTAATTATAAAAGTATTGTGTTAATCCATTTTATGCATGTTATAGGTCATAAAACAGCTTTCGGACAACGATTTATGGAAGAGCTGAATCAGTTTTTTTCACAACATAGTCATCAAAATGTAGCCGACTCTCCTGACACTTTCTCATCGGGTTTTAATACCACCGAGGGTATGATTTACATTACAAACTAGTTTTTAAATTTATATTAAGGTATAACTAAACTTAAACTTCAAAGCATTACATAGAATCCATCATGGGAACATTGTGAGTATAAAGTTTTGGATATTGCAATCATGCTACTAATCTTGAATGCTATATGATTAAATCTATTATGAATTCATAATTTTAAATTTATGTTAATATAAATGATAATTTTCTATTTTTGTTTAGTGGCTATTGATTTGCTATGAGTTTTAAGGGTTTTATTGAAAGAATCACTAGGGAAAAATGATGACGACGACTATTTATTAAATTTGTTAATTATCCTCAGCTAATGTTGTTGGTTTCTTATTTAGTTATCCCTGGTTCCGAGCGTGGTCATGCTCTTTCTCGTGTCCCAAAATTTTCTACGCGTCAAAGATTCATGGGACAATTCACACGCCCCCTTCTTCTCAATCAAAGGACCTAAATGTTGACTACTCCACCAACACTATTTCATCAAATGATAACGATAATAAGGGTATGATCTTCGTATTCAAAACCAAATTACTTAGATAATAGTAATTTTGACTACTCCACCAACACTAGTTACAATAGTATTGTGTTAATCCATTTCATACCTGTTATAGGTCATAAAGCTGCTCACGCACAACGGTTTGTGGTAGAGCTGAATCTCTGGACGTTATTTCATCAGTTTTTAATACCAATGAGGGTATGATTTACTTCTAATTAGAAATAAAATATTTAATGATTTTTTTCTTATATGCTCATCGTGGTAGTTGCTAAAACATCCACAGTAGTGGATATTGTCTAATTGTTGTCTAATCCTTTGTTTTCTGCTTGATTTGAAACAAAAATTGAATATTAGTGCTTAGTTCTAAGAACACTGACTTTCATTGACCTTCTAAGAACACATTTACTGTTGTTTTTTGTTTGGTGCTGCTGACATTCAAAAAGCAACTGTAGGCTTGCCATTATTCAAGTCAATTGAGAAAACGAGAACTCATGTAAAATGTCATCATTCCCTATTTTAGATATTTAATATCTGAACATATATAACTCTTCATATAGCCTTCCACACTATTATCGTAAGCAACTACCCGGTACATATCAAAGCTGCATTTGAACTCATGCACAAGCTTACAAAAACACTCAGCTACTAGTAGGCTATAGTAGCAATAGACTACGTAAACCTATCCTTAAAAAACCATGGCATTCAACACCAGGCTATCCTCCACTATCTTAATCTTGTATGTCCTCTTCCTCTTGACATTCTCCAATGCTTGAAAGACATGCAAGCATGAACCTGATGCCTGCCCACCACCACCCAAGGAAATGCCATCTCCCATGGCTCCACCAAGGTCCCCACCAATGTCATCACCCATGGTTAACCCCAACTGCCCTAGAGACATATTGAGGCTTGTTGCATCTTCCACTCAAAGTTGTATTGACTGCCCACTGAGATATATTATTGTAGCGAAGTCATAACCGCAACACTACTGATGGTTCATACAGTTGACATTTTGCTTGAAAAATAATAGTTGACATAGAATTGGCCATCGCCTACATCTATATATACTCTAAAATGCTATACAAGAGTTAAGCCCCTCTCATAGTAGGTTATCCAAGTGGCATTCGCCTCACTCTTCCTGTCTATTAAAGATGTTATTCAATGTGTTATACGAAACGTTCTTCTTGTCTACTAAAGTTGCATTCAATGTGTTATACCAAACATTGTAATAACCATAAATGCGAGATAAAAGGGAAACGAGTTATTGATTACCTATAGTGACTTAAAAGAGAGAGGTAGGAAGTATATTTTGTTGTTCTAGAGCACATCATGGATTTGTTACACTGAAATGGCACAATACCACCACTAAACCATGCTGCCACTAAAAACAGTGCCATAATGCTTCAAAAACCATGCGGCCAGAAATATGATTCACTCACCTATAACATGGAAAGAGTAACCACAAATAATTTCATGTTAAGATGACATAGGAAAGATGAAATAAAATTCATTAGACACCAAACCTCAGATGATATCAAGAACAAAGTAAAAAATAAATAAACAATGCAGAAAGAATAATGCGGTCTCTCTCTCTTTCTCGTAAATATGAACATACAATAAACTAATAAAAAACTGAGGTGAAACAAAATAAATGCATTAGGTTCATTAAAAAAATACTTAATTGATTATCCATTTCCTATATTTTCGTTAGATCCATTCTCTATCTCCTAAACGCACCATTACAAAGTGCGAACATGTTGCCTTTAATATGGCATTAGCTTCAAAAGTGCAGACGTTTTTTCATGAACATCATATTATTGCATAATTGTATACATAAAGTGAAATGCAAAACAACAGAAGTAGAATTGAAAAAAATCTGAGATAATATATAACATTCAAACCATTGAAATAAAAAATAGTAGAATGCCAAAAAAACTAAAAACAAATATCAAGCATGCATAAACTCCCTTAGTCTCCCATTCTAACAAACACATAAACATAGTAGCATACAAGCTACAAAGGAAAATGATACGAAATAAACACTTAACCGTGGAGTTGTGGTGAGTTCAAGTGAGAAATATGAAATGTAACATATATTGAGCGAGTCATCACTTTAGGCAGGAAAGCCATGTGTTTTACATCCTCAATTTCAAATATGTAGAAGAAAACGGAGCAAAGCAAATAAAACACGAGTCATTAACACACAGTCATCACAAAGTAAAAAATTTTAAAGCAACCAAAGCATCTCAAGTTAGGAGAGTGGTTGGAGTGAGCTTCGTTTTTAGCTTCACAAAGAAGTCCGTCAATGAAAAGGAATCTTTGGATGCGGTCTCTCGTGAACAATTTAAAATGCGGTCCACATATTAACATTAACTAAATTCAATCAAAATTGTTTGAAGTACTTACCAACCAAAAACTACGGGCAGCATGTGATTTAACCAACTTTTTTTATAAAACTCAGGTACTCAGGATCTAGACTTGATTGAATTTCCTCTGCTCGAATCATTGCAGGAGATTTAACTTGATTCGGACTACTGAATTCGTCAGTCACAATCTTTTCTTCCTTATGGCTTCACCACGTAAAATCAATTTTTCATATCAAATCACAGTGGAAAAATCAAAACATTAATTTACAGATGTAAAAATAAGAAGTCCATGCAATTTAAATGCAAAACTGACCTCACATGCTTGCCTGAATGTTCCATTATCACATGTTGATAAAATTATAAGATTTATCTTGTTGATAGAAAACTCAACATTATAGAAAGAGGAAACCTTACAAAATAAAATAATGCCTTTACAATGTTTTAGCCATGTTAAAGATAAATAATAACGAACAGTTGGCGCATCTGCTACAAAGTCACTGTGTGCATTAGTGAACGTCTGATCTGAAAAGTTAATTTCTGATCTAATGGATTAAAAGTTAAAACTGACAGGTCATTAGCATTTTACAAAACATCCATTCAATATTTGCTCCTGATTTGGATGATAGATTCTAATACCCCCCTTTATAGTAGAATAGTGGCAAGGCCCATCACACAATTAGCGAAAAAGAGTACTCTAGATTTCAAAAATAATAAACAAACTTTCAACTTTTTTCCTAATAATACCATGAATGTCCCATTAACCCCATGAACTATGTATATATAATTTTTACTTGGAGGGGGGGGGGGGGGGGGGGGTTAGGTGGAGGGAAGGGGTAAGGGTAGAACAACCTTTATACGGGCATGCACATAAATATATATCAAGTTAGAAACTTGGTCGCGATTATAATAAGGTCGTGGTGTGTCAAAATCATAATATATGTGATGGTCATGTCAAAATAGTAGGTCCGAACCATGAAGAGACTGAGAGTACCGTATCTTCTGTTGAATTTGCTGCAGGTAGCTCAAAAGTTGACCGAGCTTGCGAGATTAAGGAGAAAAAAATGCCTAAGACTATGAAGCTTCAACAAAACAACTTTCCTTCAAACCTCAAAGCCTACTTGATGAAGTTCCGGTAAAGCATGATTAATGAAAATACAAAATTGACAATGTCATTTGTGTACATGTGTGTGTGTGTGAGTGAGAGAGTGTGTGTGTGTGTGCATGTATGTGTGTGTACGTGAGATAGATAGATAGATAGATAGATAAATAGATAGATAGATAGATAGATAGATAGATAGATAGAGAGAGGCCACAAAAAAAGACCCATAAAAGGGAAGAGTCCACAAAAAGGGACCTATAAAAGGCAAGATTCCACAAAAAAGACTTATAAAAGTGATCATGATGTGCATGATTGTTGGATTGGAAGCTTTAAACTACCTTGCGGTATCAGACGGGGAAATTGATGATGAATTTAGTGCTCATCCTTCATTAAAAGTTCATCGCAAGGCTTATGAGTTTTCTAAGAAAATGCCTACAGTCATTGACTATGAACTTCGCCCACGTGACATTATCTAGCGGGATATATTCCAGGACCAATGTCCTAATAGGGAAGACATATGACTTTACTTTTTCCCCATAAACCGCGAGAGAGATGAAAGTTATTATATCTCCCTGTTCGAGTTCATATCCATACATTCATTTAAAAAAAAACACTACTATTGGGCAACAAAAGCTCTGCTGCTGTAATGACCTTGCTTGCATCTGATGTCCAGTTTAATTCAATTCCCCCAAATTATGGTTATGCTTTCCCACATAATGACATTCCTTCAGGCTTTGCAAACACTTGTTTAGCCAAGAAATAAATCTAAAGGAGTCAATTGTAGTCTCGGTCAAGAGATGCGTTTGAAGGTTAAATGAGTACCTGTGAGTCAGAAATGGGAGAATGGTTATCCCGTTTTTTTTGGTATTGCTTATCATAAAAATTTGAAATGCATCGAATTAATTATGAGAAAAAATAACTATAGATTGAACAAAGAGATGCCTTTTTTGTACGACTCATAAAAAATGTGAGACCAGGCATAATTCATATCGTTTTGACACAAAACTCCAAATCCATTAATCCGCCCTCCAAGTTTTGTAGCGTACAATTATCCCACCATATAGTAGCATACTAGTCAGTAGTATCACTAGATGAATATGGTGACAATGACTATAGGCGACGCTGTATTCAAACTACCTTCTATCAGAATCATAAACCATAACCCTACCAGTCGAGAAGTTGCTTCTGTTCGATTTTGAAGAATATCATCATGAACTTCTTCAATTTTTGACCAAGAAGAAGTTGATCCCAAACTTGAATGCGTTCCTTCACGCGGGCACATCAGTCGACCTGATTTTCCCATTCTTCACTAGGAGGTAAATGGCTCAAAATTTGTCTACTTGGATAATGCTGCAACCTCTCAAAATCCCTCTACTATTTTGAATGCATTACAAAATTATTATACTGCATACAATTCAAATGTGCACCGCGTGGTGCATTTCTTGAGTGCAAGGGCAACCGATGCATATGAATTAGCGAGAGAAAAAGGTGGCAGATTTTATCATTGCATCTGATTCTAGCGAGATAGTTTTTATAATAAATGCTACTAAAGTTATCAACCTTATAGCTTACACTTGGGGCCTTTAAAATTTAAGGCAGGGGATGAGGTTGTACCCACAATTTCTAAACACCACAACGCTATTGTTCCTTCACAAATTTTAGCTCAGAAGAGTGGTGCCATTTTAAAGTTTATGAGTTTAACTGAAGATGAAGTTCCAGATAAAGGTTTGAGGCTGGAACCTCCATCCAGGTTCGAGGTTGGAACACCAATAATTGGGGAAGCAATCGGGTTAGCAGCAGGAACTGAATATCTATTTGGAATTGGCATGCAAAAGATACATGATTATGAAGTAGACCTAGCTCATTATCTATATGAAAATCTCTATTCAATACCCAATGTTCGTATTTATGGTCGAGCACCTTCAGAAACTGTTAAACGAGTTGCTCTTTGTTCTTTCAATGTTGAAGATATTCACCCAACTGATATCGTGACTTTGCTTGACCAACAGCATGGGGAAGCTATTAGATCAGGTCACCATTATGCCCAGCCCCTTCATCGTAGTTTAGTAATTAATGCAAGTGCGCATGCTAGTATCTACTTCTATAACACTAAGGACGACGTTAATGACTTCATTGAGGCCCTCAAAGACACAATCAGTTTCTTCACTTATTTTAAATATTGCTAGTTTTTTCAGGCTTGTGTTCACTTCACAGCTACTACTGCTAGGTCACTTCACTTCATATAACATGTTCAACTTTTAAGGGATTTCTATCTATTACCCTTCTCTTGTTTACTTCATATAATAGGACCTTCCAAGGGTTGGTAGTTGAAGTTTTGAAATTCTATTTCTTTTTGGGAACAAATATAGAAATAAAACTGATAAGTTAGTTTAGGTTAATTTGGCAAAAATTTGGTGGCTTGGTTTACAGAAAACCTATATATTGATCCCCGTGGTATTGGAAGAAACACTAATTGTTTGTTTAAAAAAAAGAAAAAAAAGATAGATCCAATATATAGGTGAAACATCCAGTGACTCCAAGGATTCTAAATATCTTTTGATCCAATATATCTTTGGCTTGCTCAAATTCTTCGATTCTGGAATTCCAGAATTGACAGAGCCTAATTCTTTTTTCTTCTTCTTATTTTGATTATTTTTAATTTCGTATATGATTTATTTTGTTTTCATCCTTTTGATATCAATATGAATCGCATACACATTGGGTGTGCACTAATAGATATTGCATACATATCTCCATAACTTATGTAACTGTTTTGTTTTGTTGTATTAGGCTCCAGTCGTGCACGCTCCCTAAGGTTTTTTACGCGGCTAGGATTCACGAGGGAATCCATGCGTCTTCGTTATAGTTAAACTAATCCAAACATCAACGACTCTCCCAATGATATCGCTTTTGATGTTAACAACTATGAGGGTACGATATTCGTATTTAGAAACATATTAATTGACAACATATAAATAATTTTAGTTAAGTTGGGATATTAATATTTTTTAAGTATAAATTTAATTAGTATTATGTTGATCCATTTCATGCATGTTATAGGTCAAAGAGTAAAGCCAGTGCAACGATTTGTGAGAGAGTCCAATCACCTTCCTTCACACCCTAGTCATCAAAATGTTGTCGATTTTACAGACATTGTTTCATCGGGTGCTAATACCAATGAGGGTATGATTGTGAACTTGGTAGCTTTACTCATTGATTTTATTCTATGTTTCTTGTCATAAATTTCTTTTTTGGGTTATTGCGGATGAAAGAGATATGTTTATATGCTTTGATGACTTCACACTTATGGGTTTATTTTTAATTTTGTCTTTAAAGTTGAATTGACCATTTTTTAATTACTTCCGCTATCTTTTTTAATAGGTTCTGGTTCCAGGAAGCGATGCAGGGGACCAACATAAGGGATTGGTTTTCAGAAAAAACCTAGAAGGGGGACAATATTAAAATCCTAATCTCGGAGGGTTATTTAGTAGGGTTATCTTCTTGGAATTTAAAATCTGAGGCAGACATTGTTATCCGAGAAAATGTCCCATTCAATTTCAGGTATTGGAAGGAAGTTCCAGAGGAGAACAAAAATCATACGTGGATACTTGTTCGGGTAAGATACCTATGCTCATATATGGAACACGGTCTGCATTTAGAGTTGTGAGTTTTTTTTATCTTTCTTTTGAATAGGACAAGTTTCAATTGCCAAATGATGATTACATGAAGTCTGTAGTAATGACACAACTCAATAATCAATTTCGTAACTTCCGCTCCTCAAAAATGTATTATGAACACTTCAAGCCACACGGCTCTTTGGAATGGTCTCTTCAGCATCATCCTCTGTAATTGAGTGAGGCTAAATGGCATGATCTTTGTTTAACACGTGTGAATGAAACATTTCAGGTTAAATGCGACTTTTTTTTTATTATTTATGAGAAATGATGATTTGGCATTTTATTTTTATGTAGTAAACACTATGAAGATTAGATTATTATAGTATACACTATCTGTTTTTACCTTGATATTATTTTTCTCATACTTATTAGACCAACCAATGTTAGTAGGGAGAGTCCAATTAAGATCCAATGCTCTACTTGAGTTTTGTTATACTAAGACCTTTAATTGGGGGCTTACATCTAGTTATCTATTTTTAAATTTATTTGAACATGAATATTTGTAGAAAATAAGTGAAATAAACTCGAACAATTGATCAAAGTAGATGATTCTCCACTGCAGTGGAAGCAAATGATTTCGTTAAGTGGAGTTTGATATGGTAAATATCTCTCTAAATCTTTTGTCTAAACCAATCATTTTAATATGTTTTAGCACTTTATTTTGTATCAATATCTTAACAGCGTGAGACCGGAACTCCGACGTCCATGTGTAAGGTATGGCAGAAGACTCATTGGATAAAAAAAGGGAAATTGGGTGACTACGACGACTGGAAATGTCTATGTAAGAAGTGTTTTAGTAGTAGTTTGTTAATAAATTTTTTACCTATATTGTATGATATAATTATAATATCTTCACTATTATTAATATAATGATGTGGAAGAAATATTCAATTCATAATCTGAACTTGAAGACGGTGTGGTGATGAATGATGCTGGTGCATTTCAAGAAATTCTAGGACATCGCTCAGGATATGTATGTGCTCGTGGGGTTGGTCTTAAACCCACATCATCCGCAGTTGCTGCTATGAAAAAGGAGAAAGAAATTGAGAGAGATAGACAAGTTGTTGAGGTGAGGAAGGACGCTGATGAGGCAAGGAGGGAAGCAGATGAAGCAAGGAGAGAAGCTAATGAAGCAAGAAGGGAGAACGTGACAATGAAAGGACGAATGGATGAGCTTAATGGAAAACTTGAGGCATTAAGTAACCTCGTAACACGAAAATATAACTCTTCCTGGTAAGCACATAACCCCGAACTTGTTTTATATTTGACATGGACAAATTTTGCTTTCTCTTGTTATCCACTAATAATAATTCTAATTCACAAAGAAGAATTTTTTTTTTTTTGTGGGTGGGTGGGGTATAATTGGAAAATGAATTTGATGTTAATGAATGTGATTTATTATATTATTATTATTATTTTTCAAGAATTGTAAGTAAAATTTATAAATGTACTTTGATTAATCTTCCAAATTTTATTGTCGTTTTTCAAAGTGATAATTCTAAACAAATTCTTTGTGTTTTTTTTTGCAGATTCAGTGGAAGCTTTTATAGAGAAGAGTAACAATAAAGAAGAAGGATGGATTAGACCTATTTTGTTTATTTTTTGAATGGTAGCACATTTCTTGTAAATAATTTGTTTGAAATAGTGTTTAGTGTAGGAACTTTTGAGACAAATATTTGTTTTCCAAAGATTGCTATCTTTATGAGCTATATAAATGTAAATGACTTGATTAGAATTGTGTATATGAGTTATTTTGAGTATTATATGAAATTGGATGACAAGTAATAAAAACATGCGGCGAAATTAAGTTATTACCAAAGCAACGTGTATATGTATTGTGAAAAATATTGCATCAATTTTTGGAGATTTTTTTGCAATAAAAAATGTCATTTAGTGGCGAATTTAAATTGCTAAGAAAGTTGTTCCATACATATTTAAGATCAAATGTGGCGATTTTTTGCCACTAAACATCCCTTTGGGTGGCGATTCTTTGGTTTGCTACCAAAAATAGCCTTTTGGTGGCAAACTATCAACTATGGGTGGCAATTTAATATTTAAAAAATCGTTCCATACAAATTTAAGTTCAATTGTGGCGATTTGTTTTGCCACGAAAGGTTCCTTTTGGTGGTGAATCTTTATTTTGCTAAACAAAATAGAATTTTGGTGGCAAACTATCAACTATTGGTGGCAATTTAATCTTTATTAGATGTAAAAAAAATTTCCACCTAAAGAGTTGTTTTGGTGGCGAAGTGATTTTGCCACTAAAAAATCAAATTTTAGTGGCTATTTTAATAAATTTCCACGAAAATAATCCGCGGCACACCTTTAGTGGCAATAGCATGACGAATTTTTTTTTGCCACTAAAAGATTTAGTAGCGAATTTTTAATAATTAGGTATCTCTCAGATATAAGTGCATAGCCAAACCGTCACTAAGGTACATCACCCATATCCTAATAGCCCAACATCTCCCCACTTCCAACATTGCATTAAGTTTCATGCGTGGTGAAATCCAAGCAAGGAACCCCTCCGATACTGTACTACCTAATATTGCCGGTCGTTGAGATCCGTTGGGTCCTCAGTTTATAATACGTACTCCCATAATCCCAGTCTCTTGACATGAAAGTATACTCATCCACTCTCATGCTACAAAAGACAACATATATTATGGCGCTCTTACTATCACTAGTTTCTTAGCGCAAATAAATCACGAGTTATATCTCTTCGCTCTATAATCAGCCAGCCTACCCTGAATCACATCAGTAGATGTCCCTACTCAGCGGGATAAAATAACAATGCAATCATATGCTTGTAAGTTTATTATGCAACACACTATAACATACACACACACACACACACACACACACACACACACACACACAAATATATATATATATATATATATATATATAGGCTCAACCCTATTTTAGGCGATACCTAGCAAAATTAATCATATGCTGGAGCAGCAAACACAAGATCTTACTATCACATTTTACGATCACTCAATCCATCACTAACCATACAAGACTCAGCAGTAATCTGTTCTATTCTCATAACTCTCAAAGGAACGAACTAACATGCAATGCAATCATACCTTTAGTGTTGCACCCTAAATATGTAATCTACTTATGGAATGTCAAACACGAATACGACATAGTCACGACTTTGCTACGAGTCACAAAACATGATGTTGCCTTAAGTTCGCACCCCAATTCAATTAAACCTAACCACTCTCGTAGTTTTACCCCATAAAAGGTATATTCAATCACATTAAAGTAGGGACATCGAATATACTCTCAATAACATTGTTTAAGGTACAAAGGCATAAGAAAAACCATAATGATAATACTGACTCACTCAACAATGAATTAGGGATTTATTCATCGTTCTCATTATCGGTTTAGTATCGCTCATAAATAATTCAATGTAAAATAAGAAAGACCATAATGATAATAGTAACTATTGAAATGTGATACTAATTCCTTGAATAATATAGAATATTCTCGATAGTGCCAACTATTAAATATAAGATAATCCATATTAGATAAGATAGAACATATTTGTAATGTATAGAATATTCTAGAATAATAAGGAAGTATGTAGGCTTCTGAAATGTTCCCATAAGGAGGTGGAAACCTTCTAGAGAATTAATCTAGACCATTGATGTATTTTAATCTCCACAATCCCTTAAGGAGGTGAGATGCCTATAAATAGGTGGGGAGGTCATTTGGACTAATCATCCCAATCCAAACTAAGCATTGTAATCTATCATCAAGCCTAATACAAAAACTTTCCTTCTTTTTCTATATTCTCAAATTCTCCTCAAATAAGTTACTAACTAGTTTTCTCCCTCCTTGGTTGCCCATATCAAGAAATTTCAATTTCCTAAACTAAACATTTAACTACATTCCAAACTATCTCCTAAAACTAACAGTGGTATCAGCGCACGGTTCCATCACCAACTGGGTGTCACAAATTTTTCCTACCTACATCCCTTCCCCATAAACTCACTCTGATTTTTCATCTAACATATCTAATTGGTTGATTCTGATACCTACATTTGATGGTGACAACTATGACTTTTGGAGTTTCAAAATGAAGACATTTCTCCTAGCCCGTGATATATGGGATGTTATTATTGAAGGTTTTGTCAATCTTGAAGACACCTTTACCCTCACAAATGCGCAAAAGAATGAACTAAAGTGGAATATAGTGAAGGATGCAAAAGCTTTCAGTTTTCTTCAACAAGCGGTTAGTGACTCAATATTTTTAAGACTAACTGGAGCCACAAATTCCAAAGAAGCATGGGACATCTTATAAGAAGAGTTCAAGGGCAACAAAAAGGTACGAACAATTAAACTACAAGCTTTGTGATGGGAATGAGAGTTTGTTTTAGTATTTTTTACTTTTATTGTAATTTTCCTTTATTTTAGAGCTTTATTAGTTTCCAAGTATGTTTGGGACTAATATGTCAATTTTTAGTTAGTAGTTGCCCCTTTTAATCATTTTGGGTAATAACTTGATTAGCAAGCTAACTCTTTCTGTAAATAAGTCCCTTGGCCATAATTTGTACTTAACCTTGAATATTGATAATAGAGAAGAGAGAGAGAGAAAAAAAACCCATTTTGTTTCTTTAGTTGTTGTTGTTGTGTAGTGTAGATGTTGTGTAGATAACTTCTTCTTTTTACGCTTTCGCACCTAAATTCACATAAAATTGGTATCAGAGCCGTGTTTATTCTTGGCATGAGGATGATTATCAAATACGAGTCAGATTCAGGATGGGACCACTCCGATTTCACTCTACATACAACCAGTCCCACCATTAAAACCCTAGATTGCAATATTATTGAAGAAAACATAACAGTTGTTTCCAACACCTCATGCGAACCATCCCGAGTATATTCCAACAGCAGACCGCCATCGATCGCCACCGGAAGGCCAGAAAAACTAATGTAGAAGAAGGTCAACACTGCCGGGGTGCAGAAACAGCCGAAATAATGGGGCGAGACAATCCCCCGATCTGCTAGGGCTTCGACTAAAAAAATGCCAGTTGCCCTTTATCGAAAAGTCACGAACGACCGCCAGAATTGATCGAACCACCCTATTGCAGCATCTAGTCTGTCGATCCATGTGGGTTAGCTTCCTAACAGGCCTGTTTCAACTCAAACACAGTTCGGTGAACATATCCCAAGGAATCAAACTATTAACCACCCCCAATCAACCCTAGGTTCATGGTAAGTTCAAGAAAGGACTATTAATGATAAAAAAGTGATGTTTCCTAAATCCAAATAGTCTAAGATTCATTCCTCCACAAACCCTAACCACTTTTAACAAAAAAAATTAATTCCAGACCCTATTTACCCCATTTTCAAGAAACCCTAAAACCCACTCCATTTCAAAACCCTAACCCTAATAAACATTCTTATTCAAACCCGACAACCTTCCACCACATCATAAACCCTAACCAAAATTTCCCACCACCCAGACCTTTTCAACACACTAATTCCCAACTAATTTCTGAAAATTACAATTCAGCCTGTATTTTCTCATAATTATAAATCTATCTCAAATCTATCAAGGTCCTACGATTTAATCCCTCCCTCATTCGAAGAATACCTTTCTTCCAAATTCTTATGGGATGGTACCAAATACGGCCTCGATATAAATGCATGTGCCTATTTTGACAAGGTTAGTTGTACCATCATCAAGGAACTCTAAAGTCTTCAAGCTTCTTGGGTCGAGACAGATTCATATCTCTCTCAAAAGCTTCACACATTAGAATATAGTGATTATTCTATTGGAGAGCATGAGATGTACCGTCAACACCTAAATAGATGTCGAGCCGAGTATTATGAGATGGAGATGGCATGTAAACAATGGGTATATGCACGAGCAAGATATTTGGTCCCATATTTGGACTACTTGTCCACCAGTGTACCTCCTCTTACATCCGATGTCATTCCGGCGCACACCGATGATACTAACTCTTCTGTTATGCTTTATGAGGATGTCTCCAAGGTTATTGAGACCCCGACGATGCTTGATAGTGATTCCATGTTCCTTCCTTGTGATTTTTTCCCACATTCGAGGAGGATGGATGGATCACTCGTACTCGATATAGGGATTTGAAGGTATTTGATATTATGGACTTCATTCCTATCTTTGGAGTAGAAGATGATGGTACTTTCTATGTGATTTTTTCGATTTATTTGTTGAAGACGGTTAGGATACTCGCACTCATTATCGCGAAGTGGAAATATTTGATTTGGTGGATTGATGAGAATTTTAAAATGAAGGAATCTGAGACCTCCGAAACATACTATTCTAAAATAAAGGAATTAGTAAATCAACTGAGATCCTACGGGGAATATATACCCAATAAAAGGATTGTCGAAAACAATTCTTAGTAGTGTCACTACAAAGTTTGATCCAATTGTAACCACAATTGAAAGTACAAAGGATATAAAAACACTTTCAGTGATCGACTTAATGGGCTTCCTAAGAGCATATGAGCAAATACTGAGTAGGCATAGTGAAGATTCGACAGAAACTGCCTTCTAGTCTAAGTTCAATTCAAGGTCTCTGAATTTCCGACAAGGTGATTGGAGAAAATTCAAAGAAAATTACAGAATGGAGGAAACATATAGAAATAATGGAAATTTGAAAAATCAAGGTGAGAAAAAAGGAAAATTTTCACCCTATGGTATTTGTAAAAAGACAAACCATTTGGAAAAAGGTTGTTGGTCTTGTGACAAATCAAAATGGTGAAACTGCAAGAAATTTGGGCATGAAGAAAAAGACTGTCGTTTTAAGGAAAAACACCAAGTCAACATCTCTAAATAAAAAGACGAAGAAAGAGTTCTTTTATATGCCTGCCAAGCAGCAACAAAGGAGAAAGAGGATACTTCGTGTATTGACAGCGCCTGTAGCAATCACATGACTACAAAAGAAGACATTTTCCAAGATATTGACACATCAGTCAAGTCACAAGTTCAATTGGAAAATGGTGAAGTTGTATAAGCAAAGGGTAAAGTCACAATAGCCGTGCAAATAAACAAAGCTACGTGCTTGAAAAAAATGTTTTACTTGTGCCTAGTTTACACCAAAGTCTACTTAGTGTTGGTCAAATGATGGAAAATGGGCACTCCTTATACTTTTATGGAGACTTATGTACCATGTATGACAAAAAGAATAAAAATCTAAAAATAGTTGTGGTAAAACTGAAGAACAATAAAAATTTCCCTATCGAGTGGAAATATGCCAAAGACACAGCTATAAAGGCACAAATATATGACTCATATTTATGTCACCAAAGATTCGATCACTTCAATTTTTATGCGTTAAAGTTACTCCATCAAAAGAACATAATGAGAGATATGCCGCCGATAAAAGAGCTAGATCATGTCTGTGAAGGCTGTATGCTCGGGAATCAACAAAGACAACCTTTCCCATCAGGCAAATCATTGAGAGATAAGTCATTACTAGAGTTGGTGCACACCTACATGTGTGGTCCCATGAGGATGCCCTCTCATGAGAATAGCAGTTACTTCATCTTATTCATTGATGACTATACAATAATGATGTGGGTCTATTTTCTCTATGAAAAATCAGAAGTTTTCAAAGTTTTCAAAAAATTTAAAAATTTCGTTGAGAAACAAAGTGGTCACTTCATCAAAGTTTTGAGAAGTGATAGAGGAAAGGAGTATAACTCCAATGAGTTTGATAAGTTCTGTGTAGATGAAGGAATAGAACACCAACAAACTGGTAGGTATGCTCTAGAGCAGAATGGAGTTTTTGAAAGAAAAAATAGGACAGTCATGGAGATGACCAGAACGATGCTCAAGGAGAAATGCCTTCCCAAGACTTTCTGGGAGAAAGTAGTCTACAATACAGTGTACCTCCTAAATAAGCTTCCCACCAAATCTGTTCAAAATAAGACACCGATCGAAGCTTGGAGTGGTCAAAATCCATTAGTAAAACATATCAGAGTGTTCGGGTACATATACTACGCCCATGTTCTATACCAAAAGAGAAGTAAGCACGACGATAAGTCAAAAAAAGGAATCTTCTTAGGCTATAGTACTCAATCAAAAGGCTATTGAGTCTATAACCTAAGAACTAAAAAGTTGATGATCAGTCGTGATGTGGAGTTTGATGAAAGTTCCACCTGGAACTAGGAAGTAGAGAATATTGAAAGAAGAAACATCATCATATCTACACCGCCATAACAAAGTTAAGCTATGGAGACTAGAGCTACCTCGACACCAGAAGCAACACCTCCAGCATCCCTAAGGAAATAAGACTCATCTCCAGAATCAAATCCTAAACGGAGTAGACCATTAGCAGAGATCTACGATACCTGTAACTTTGTGATTCTAGAACCAGAGAGTTATGAAGTTATCGTAAAATAAAAAGTCCGGGTCAAAGCTATCGAATAAGAGATGAAGATGATCGAGAAGAATAAGACTTGGGAGTTAGTGGATCGACCAAAGGACAAAGACGTCATCGGAGTAAAGTGGCTCTACAAAACCAAACTACAACTTGATGGTTTAATCCAGAAACACAAAGCAAGGTTAGTGGTGAAAGGCTACTCACAACAATTCAGAGTTGACTACAATGAAAATTTTGCACCAGCGGTGTTATTAGACACCATTAGAGCACTAGTATCACTAGAAGATCAAAATCGCTAGAAGATTCATCAATTAAATGTCAAAATAACATTCCTCAATGGATATCTCGAGGAAGAAATCTACATTAAACAGCCATAGGGTTTCGAGGTGCAAAGAAAAGAAGATAAAATCCTTAAACTAAATAAAGCATTTTACGGTCTGAAGCAAGCTCCAAGATCCTGGTATAGAAGAATTGATAGATACTTCACTAATCAAGGATTCAAAAGGAAGCCAGAGCGAGATAACTCTTTACATCAAGACCCATGGTCGAAACTATACTCTTATTATTTCCCTTTACGTGGATGATCTAATCTATACAAGCAATGGTGAAAATAGGATCAAAGAGTTTAAAGAAGACATGATGAAGACATTCAAGATGAGTGACTTGGGCTTGATGCGCTAATTTCTTGGCATTGAAATAAGCCATGAAAATGGTGGAATCTTTTTGTCATAAAATAAATGCACCGAGAACTTCCTAAAGAAGTTCCAAATGTACAACTATAAATCCGTTGCTACATCGCTCAAGACCAATAAAAAACTTAGGATGGACGACGATTCGCCTAATGCATATGCCTCTCTCTACAGGAGACTTATTGAGAGATTACTATATTTCATAGCTACTAGAACGGACATAATGTATGCTATAAGTTTGCTATCTAGATTCATGAAGTGTCCAATTCAGGTTCACTATGGAGTGGCTAAGAGAATACTTAGGTACTTATAAAACACAAAAGAATACAGTATAAGGTACAAGTCTACTACCTACTCAAGAATGACCAGGTACACGGATAGTGATTGGGCTGGATCGGTGGATGACATGAGAAGAACTTCAGGCTATGCATTAATACTTGGTTCTGAATTATTATCATGGGAATCAAAGAAGAAAGAGACAGTTGCTCAATCCTCAACAGAAGTTGAGTATGTAGTAGCCTCAAGTACATCGTGTCAAGCAATTTGGCTAAGGCAAATACTTGAGGATATGGGGGCAATATAGAATGAACCTACAGAAATCTACCGTGACAGCAAATCCGCAATTGTAATGGAAAAAAGCAGTTTATCATATCCGAACAAAGCATATTGCAATCAAGTACCATTTCCCAAGAGAGGTAATATCCAACAAAGAGATCGAGTTAAATTATTGCAAGAGTGAAGAACAAGTTGCAGATATTTTCACAAAAGCACGACCAATGACCAAGTTCGAACAACTACGAACCATGCTTGGGATTTCAGGAATTAGCATCAAGGAGGAGTGTTTAAATGTGATACTAATTCCTTGAATAATATATAATATTCTATATAATGCCAACTATTAAATATAAGAGAATCCATATTAGATAAGATAGAGCATACTTGTAAAGTATAAAATATTCTAGAATAGTAAAGAAGCATGTAGGCTTCTGGCATGTTCCATTAAGAAGGTGGGAACCTTCTGGAGAATTAATCTAGACCATTGATGTGTTTTAATCTCCACCATCCCTTAAGGAGTTGAGATGACTATAAATAGGTGGGGAGGTCATTTGGACAAACCATCCCAATCCAAACTAAGCATTGTAATCTGTCATCAAGTCTAATACAAAAACTTTCCTTCTTTTTCTATATTCCCAAGTTCTCCTCAAATAAGCTACCAAATAATTCTCTCCCTCTTTGGTTTCCCATATCTAGTAATTCCAATTTCCTAAACTAAACATTTAACTACATTCCAAACTACCCCCTAAATCTAACAATAAGTCACACAATAATGAAACATGGATTCTTTCATCGTTCCCCCTATTGGTTTAGTATCTCACATAAATTATTCAATGTAAAATATGATATCATCCCATAATGATGCCTATGTCACTATAAGAAAAGAAAAATAAACACCATGTAAATCAGAGTCTAGTCACACTTAACCTGAGTTTCAACCTAGTCACCCCGTGCCTGCAATCTCACATTTAGCTAATTACATACTACATAAAGTTGTGGAGACACTCTATGATCAACTTATGTACAATGTCTCATTTTATCTCTAAATAGGGCCGTATATAACCTAACTTTCTTATATATATATATATATTGCAGAGAATATAAATGTCTTATCTTTCCCATTAACAAGCTAAATATGTGAATGTACTATATTAATCACTATCTCGGTGCCAAGGTAAGTTCCCCGTGTGATTGGGTCGATTCAAGACTAGTGACAAATCTACAAAATGTGTACACTAATAATAATAATAATAATAATAATAATAATAATAAAAATAATAATAATAACTCCAACACAAATATAATGAATGAAGAGCATAATCAATAATGATAGTAATAATGTGAACAACTAGTGAAGTGACATTACTCTTTACGCAATCATATCTCGAATGTAGTGATAATGAATGGCAATGTGTTTGAACTTGCTGTGATATTTTCGATCATTCGCATATTCTAGGGATAAAGTGTTTAGAATAAATTAAAAAAATAGAAAAAAACATCTGCTCCACTTGGTAAAAAACCTAGTAATTTCAAGAATCTCCTCATCCATAGTTTTTCATAATTAGTTATTGAGCAACCAACATACAGTACTGACTCCATCATGGAAAGAGGAATACATGTTTGCTTTTGGTATACATAGAAAATACTCATCCTTCGGGTATGAACATGTAACCTGAAGTGGACTTTCGTCCATCTCTATAACTAGCTCAATCGCGTTATAGTAGTCTCTCAGGCTTACCTCTCCTACTCAATAACATAAAACAAGACCAATAGTTTCACGTAGGTGTAAAAAATCATGGGATTAAGGTTAACTTTTTTATGACTAATTATGCTAATCATGATAAGATGTTTGTATGCATCTCCCAATTATAATTGCATATGGAACTACATGAGATTATTTTCCTCATCAGTCTTGGGAAACTGGCCTAGGCTTGAGGCCTTGTTTGCGAGTTCTATTTTGGAGAGAAACAAAAGTAAAGGAAGGAAAATCATGGATTTTAAATAGGAAAGAAAGTGTCTTTCTCTCATTTGGGAGTTTAAAAGGAGAGAAAAGAAAGATTTAAAAAAAAACTCTGTTCCTTTCGCTACAAAACTTTATTTCCAAACTGGAAAGAAAGTGTCTTTCTATCATTTTGAACTATTTCTTTTATTCAAGTGTTAATACAGTAAACTGTTCAAAAAGTCTTCTTAATGTAAATATTACATGGCAAACAAAGAATATTCTTCGAATAATCTATCATAATTTTCACTCCAAATGTGTTCCGCCTATAAGATTCATCTTAAAAATAGAAGGGTACAGTCAATACATCAAAGGAATAAGGAATTTATTCTTAGATCATTATACATGCAATATGCCAGCTTGGGTATGTGAAGGGAACCCAACTACCCTCTTAAATACTAGACCATATCCATAAAGGTTAAACTTCTCTTTTAGCAGAAATAAAGTCAGTTCGAGGATTTAAATACATTTCATCATACTAATCTTTCCCAATATGAGTCCAAATTCTTGATTACTTCCAGACTAATTTAGCAGTAAGGCAAGGTAAAAAATTAGAAAGTTTTTGAACCCCAAACCTCCCTCAAACTTTGGGGAAGAGAATACACTTCAATTTTTCTAATGAATTTTGTTTTAATCTTCGTAAAGAGAATGTGAAGAAAAAAATGAATTTTTGTATTATCCCATTCTCTCCTTGATTATAGATTACAAAGTAGAGAGTAGTATTTATATAAACACCTCACTCTATCACAATCACTCCTTTATAAAAAAAATTATATTATACATGTACAAATATAATGGGAAGACTTATAACTAACTTTAACCATCTAAACTAATCATCCACAATCTTAATTTTATTCTCTTTCATCGCCCCTATAGATTACAAAGTAGAGAGTAGTATTTATATTATACATGTTTGGTTCGGGGATAAGGTTTGGGACATCAGAACTCATCTGTGCAGGTCAAACTTGACTTCTTACATTACGAACGCTTTGAATATCTTCATTTAACGCTTTTGACTGCTATTGAGTCGCAATTAACTTAATTTAGCACATTTGATACAGCGACTGTGTAGTGACTTGAGAAATAAACAAGTACGAACATACGATCATTTTTATTAAAAATGAGCAACTAAAATGCATCTATTCGGGGAATAAATTATACACTTTTGGGTGCTTATCAGAATATACTTTGCGATTTTAGTTTCAAGCCTCCAACCAGGAAGCCGAGTATGAGGCATTGATTATAGAGTTAGAACTAGCTTTTTCACTGGGTGCCGAGTAGGTGATAACGCACAGTGATTCTCCACATATTATCAATCAGATGCTGCAGATATATGGAGTCAAAGGAGAAATAATGGTGTGATATTTGAATAAGGCTATGGATGTTATCTATTTATTTCTTGCAGTTAGGGTGGTTCAAATTTCAAGGGTGGAGAATGCCCTAGCAGATGCCCTTGCTCTGCTAGCCTAAGCAACTCAGATAGAGCTCGGACAAATTATTCTAGTAGAAATTCTCATCAATAGAAATATTGATGTGGAATCTGTTAGTATAATTTCTGTAGAATTGGTTCCTTCTTGGATGGATTCGATCAAAGATTATATTAAAAAAGTTTTGTTACCATCCGACTAGAAAGAACCTAGGAAGATGAGATACAAAACAGCCAATTATGTTTTGGTGTCGTTCATCTAGATGAAGTAAAGGATCGGATCAAATAAGTACATGAAGGCTCATGTGGAGCCCATTCATTCGACGGATCATTAACACAAAGAATAGCCATGCAGGGCTACTACTGGCCGACGATGAAGGCAGACTGTGTTTCTTTCACCGAAAAATGTAATAGGTGCTAAAAAGTTATCATTATCCATAGAAGATCGGGGGATACCCTCATTCCCATCACCTCTCCCTGGCCATTTTCTATTTAGGTAATAGATTTGGTCAGACCATTGCTGACCACTAAAGGAAGGTTCAAGTATTTAGTTGTAGCAGTGGATTACTTCACCAAATGGGTGGAAGCTGAACCTTTGGTGGATATGCCTTATCAGAGAGTTTTCTAGTTTATATGGAAACATATCATATGTCGTTACGGGATGCTTTATGTTTTCATCACCGATCATGGTGTAATACCCCGTAATTTGATTGATTTTTATTTAAGGGATTAATTGAATTAAATGAGAATTAATTGGGAATTAATACGGATATAAATACTAGCGAGATGTGACTTGGTATTTGATTATGATGTTTAAATTGAATATTTCTAAGTATATATGGTAATATATGAGTATTGAAAATATTAAAGTTGTCGCGAGGTAGAAATACGACAATTTGGAAATTAAGCTGGGACGCGTGTGTCGGTCGCGTCAGGAATGAATTTTATTAGATTAAAAAGTAATTTATATTTTTATCAATTGAATGGTCATTTTGAGTGCGCCAACGTGTCCGTAAGGGTCTAAATAGTCATAAAACACTAGCCGGGAGTTTAGTTTGGATCCCGGGGCATTTTTAGGCCAAACTGACAACCTAGAAGGGTATTTTGGTAATTTTAAAAATTAAGGGATTAAAACAAACGAATTTTAGAGGTAATTTAGATATTATTAAAAGGTCCATTCAGTCCATTATCAGCCAAAAGTGTGAGAGTGGGCTACGGAGGTTTTTGAGAGAAGTTACAAGAGAGGTTAAAGGAGAATCTAAGCCAAATCATCTCCACACCATCATTTTGAAAGGAATTTGTGACCGAAAAGAAGAGAGAGCCAACCTCGATCATCAACAACGAATCAGAACATCGGATTTAAGGCAATTGATTTGATATTATTAAGTTCAATGAATATTTCTTCCATGTTTAGTGTAGAAACTGTATTTGCCTTGAAAGTTTTGAGGAGAACCCAATGAAATTGTTATAGAAACTCTAAAGTTTGGTTAGGGATTGCATGTAGAATGACTATGGACGAATTTGTTACTCCAAAACTTAACTTTGATGATTTAAAAACGGATTTATGATGAGTATCTAGGTACAATTAAATTCTGGGTTCATGTTCATAGGGTTTGGGGTAAGAATTGGGGATTTATAATTATTGCATGGTGATTAGTAAGATTTGACCCCAAAAATATGTTAAGGAGTGATCTAGGGTGACTGAAAATAGTTTAAAAACATTAAAACTTATTTGGGATGATCTTAGGAAGTATTTAGAGAAGAGAAAGATGTAGAAAAACGAAGTGGGGAAATTCTGGGTGATTTCCGCAATCTCGTTAGAAGACCAACCCAGGTCGTTCGAACGACCTCGTTCGAATGAGTTTTTAACGAGTTTCCAATGCCCTTTTTAACGAGTTGGTAGTTCGTTCGAACAAACTCGTTCGAACGACCTCGTTCGAACGAGATTTCTGTGACTTCTAACGAGTTCACAAAATGGTCTTTTTTAGGCCCGATTGTGGTTTCGAGTTTTTCGTATGCTTATTTAATTGAATGTTATCCTTCCCTTGTGGGTAGTGGGTATAGATGTGAGATTGGAGTTCGTCGAGGACTTAAAAACTTAGAATTATATAATAGACCGGGTGACTTCTACGGGTTAGGTTATAAGTATTTTAATTTGTGACGTGAGAAGAGTTGACAACTTTAATGTATATTAATCGGGGACTTGTAAATGTGCAACATTAAATGACGGTATAGGGATGAGAAATATACCTCTATTAACATTATAAGATATCTAAGATGTGTGAATACTTAGTATAAATATATATCTGTGTATGACATACCTACCATACTTGCTATCACGGGAGGTTGACGTTCGATCAGGGCCATCTAATCTTTGTGTGCCTACGGGGGGATTTAGATTGGTACCTCGATGACATAGGTCAGAGAATGGCTTATTGAGGAGTTAATAAGTTAGCTGATCATGGGAGCATAGGTATGTGCGTGACCCATGTGATGTGAGTTATGTTCGCCTCCATTATGTGTGATTGTTGTTTATTGAAACAATTCATGAGAGATTCGAAATACGTGGTCCTTATGTACGTGATGTGCCGGGATTTGATAGCAGAGTATGTGTGCACCGCAACTTAGTCTCGGGGTGCCAGTATTGTATATTTATGATGAGAATAATATACTGTTAATTGAAATGAACTGTCATGTATAAATGTAAGTGTGAATAATAGCAACATTTTAGTAGAGTTAAAAATGGAAAATCCCTAGTGATTAGTATTACTAATTTTGAGAACTAAGAAGAAAAGTAAAACTCTCTGTTTAAATTAAGATGTCGGGAATTGAATCGTGAATCGTATAGTAATGTTAGATTGTGTATTGGACTAGTTAGATATGGGAATAATTAGAACGGGTACGGGTACGATAGGAGTGCACAAATTAGTTAAGTGGTAAAGAACTCATGTGAGTGCACACATTATCATGTATTTTATATTCACTGTTTAATGATATTAAACACTTGCTGTATTTTAAACTATTTTCACAATCGGGCTCTGAACCCGTTTGCTTTCAAATCTATTTTCTTGTAAAAATATTTTAGGTGCCTAACCACAAGGACACCAAGTGTAGGAGTTCCATTCCAGTGACGTACTATAGCTGTTGTGGAAGTTACAGGACCTCGATAGTAGACGCCTCCACTTTTTACCTTGACTCTATTTTACTCATCTGTAGGGTATGCCACCCCTTTTATATTAGAGACATCTTACTTATTCAGTTTTATTTCAGATTTTGGGTTTTAATTATTTAGTGATTCAGACTTTGTATTTAGTTTTATTCAGTATTTCGGATTATTTTCGAGAAGTGTTCCTCCAGATTTATTTATTCCTTTATCATTGTAATGTGACTGTAATGTGGTTGTGATATTATTATTTCTTAACTTAATACTTATTACATGTTAATCGGATTTAATTAAAATTGACAACTCACTTTTTAAATATTAGGTGGCTAGTAATTGTTATAATATTTTTCGACAGTGATGCTATGAACTGAACCAACTTGAAATTTTGAATTAATTTGAATAAAGGACTAGCTACCTGGTATTTAATTAGTCGGGGTGTCTCAGGTGGTATCAGAGCCAGGTTCTAGTGTCCTTAGGATCTGTACGGCTTGTTATGTTTTCGCATAGCTTTCTTTGATTTAGAGCCCTATATTTTAGGATTGTTGTATTCTTTTGTGTATGTTTCGCTCTTCAGTTATTTTGAGATATTAACTTCAAACTTATAAGACTTTACTCTCATTTCAGATGCCTCCACGACGTGCACAGCGAGTTCCCAGGGATGCTCAGCCCGAGCCACAGCCTGCACCAGTTCAGGGCTGCCGTAGAGGTTGCCACTATTGTAGCCCAAGCAGTAAATGCCGGCCTAGCAGTTGTACAACAGGCACCGCCTCAGGCACCGGTAGTAGCGCCAGTTCAGGCTCATGCATTCCTGTCTGCTTGGGAATGTGTTCGTGATGCTTTTCAGAAAGCACACCCTCTGGAGTTTGCAGCAGCTCCGACGTCGTTGTGTCCAGTCAGTGGAAGAAGGACATCCAATGTCACTTGAGGATGTACGAGTGCACGGATGTACAAAAATAAATACTGGCTAATTTTAAGCTAGTAGGATCAGCGTTGCAGTGGTGGGAGTCCATTACCACCACGGAGGAGAGAGAAATCCTTTATATTAAGGAATTCTAGGTGCGATTCGACCGTAAATATTTTCCATCAGCTGTTCACACCGAAATGAGGAGGAAGTTAATGAACCTCATGCAGGAGGGGAAGATCGTGGCCGAGTATGAGGTCGAATTCACTAATCTCTTGAACATAGTTCCCGATGAAATTCCAACCGAGGAGAAAAGGATTCAGAAGTTCATGGATGGGTTGACTTGGAGGATCCGTCAATATTTGTTGGGTAATCTCTCGTTGGCCACCTATTCTGATGTGGTTAATGCAACACTGCTTCACTTCCAGGACCATCGCTTTCACATGTCAGAGAGTAAGCGATCAGGAGAGTCCAGCCATCAGGGCAGGTCAGGGGGAATTGGTGCCGGCGGGGCACAATCTGCTCAGGGTCAGCATAGGTAGGGAGATCAGGGTTCCCAACAGCGGGATTTAAAGAGGTTTAGATCTGGAGGTTTCAGAAATGGTCAGGGAGGTTTTCGTCAGGGCCAGCAGGGTCAGCACGGCCATCAGGGATAGCACGGCCAGCATGGCCAACAACAGCAGTTTCATCAGGGCCAACACGACCAGGGGAGGAATGGCAACGGCCACCACGACCGTGGGCAGCAGAGTCAGAGAGGGGGGAATTTTTTGGAGAAATGTTTCACTTGTGGCAAGATTGGCCACAAGCGCCAGGAGTGTCCTGATAGGGGCAGGGCCCCACAGCAGCAGCAGCAGGGTGCTCGACATGAGCCCCAAAGACCTATGTTTCCCGCCGCCCTCTCAGCACCACCACAGATGCCAGCTTTGCCACCCATCCCAGCAATCCCAGTCCAATAGGGATAACTTCAGTACGGGCGAGTTTATCAACTCCAGCATACCGCAGTCCTATAGGATCCACCTGCTATTAAGGGTATGTTCTCTATTCAGGGGACTATAGGGCGCATTTTATTTGATACGGGGGCCACACACTGTTTCATTGCCACGAGATTTCCACGCACTTTGGGATTGTTAGACATTGCAGAGAGAACGATTACGTGCGTAGATTCATCTTTGAGAAGGGGTTCCGTGATTTCTCTTATTTGTAGAGGTGTGGGTATAGAGATAGAGAGATTTACTTTACCTGCTGATATGTTAGTACTAGAAATGACTGAGTACGATGCGATTGTTGGTATGGATTGGCTAGTTGCGTACCGAGCCATGATTGATTATTTCAGCAGGAGTATTATTTTTTCCATTCCCGGGCAGGATATGTTTTTGGTGGCGATGCCTCGCCCTGAGGGAGGATCGTCCACTCACTTGTACTATATAGATGAGGAGACTCTAAGGAAGTGGTATTACCACTCGATTCGATTCCAGTTGTTAGGGAGTTTGTTGATGTATTTCAGGATATACCTAGATTACCTCCTAGTAGGGAAATAGATTTTGTTATCGATTTGATGCCGGGCACTCGGCCAATTGCCCGCGCACCTTACCGTATGGCTCCAGTGGAAATGAGGGAGCTAAGGGATCAGATAGAGAAGTTGTTGGGTCAAGGGTTTATTCTAAGGAGTACTTCACCGTGGGGTTACCCTGTGTTGTTCGTAAAGAAGAGGGATGGATCGTTGAGGTTGTGTGAAAATTACCGAGAGTTGAATAAAGTCACGATACATAATAAGTATCCGTTGCCCCGAATCGATGACTTATTCAACCAGCTGAGAGGAGCTTCCTTCTTCTCAAAGATTAACTTACGATCGGGATACCATCAGTTGCGTATCAGGGAACAAGACGTCTCGAAGACTGCTTTCTTAACGAGATATGGTTCCTACGAGCTTTAGGTTATGCCTTTTGGCTTGACCAACGCTCCAACCGTGTTTATGGACTTGATGAATAAGGTATTCAGAGAGTTCCTAGACCAGTTTGTCATTGTCTTTATTGATGACATTCTGGTTTACTCCCAGACAGAAGAGGAGCACGCTGAACATTTGAGGCAGGTTTTGCAGACGCTGTGTCAGAACGAGCTTTATGCAAAGTACAAAAAATATGGGTTTTGGCTGAAGGAGGTTTAGTTTTTGGGGCATATCATTTCAGATCGGGAATATCTGTTGATACGGGGAAGGTATCCACGGTGAGGGAGTGGGGACAGCCCACGACACCGACTGAGATCCATAGTTTTTTGGGCCTAGCGGGATACTACAAAAGGTTTATTCGGGGTTTCTCAAAGATAGCGGGTCCTTTGACACATCTGACTCGCAAAGGTGTGCCATTCATCTGGAGCGATGCCTGTCAGTTGGCATTCGCTGAGTTGAAGGACAAGTTGACCTCAGCGCCTGTGTTAGCATTTCCCAGACCGGGAGTTGAGTATCTAGTCTACACCGATGCGTCCTTACAAGGGCTTGGAGGTGTGCTACAACAGGAGAGTCAGGCCATAGCTTATGCTTCCCGTAAGCTTAAGCCTCACGATAATAATTACCCCACCCACGACTTGGAGTTAGTGGCAGTCGTATTCGCTCTTCAGATTTGGAGACACTATCTCTTGGGGGATAAATTTCGGTTATTCACAGACCATAAGTCTCTACAATACCTCTTCACGCAGAAGGAACTGAATATGCGTCAATGTCGGTGGCTTGAGTTTGTGAAGGATTATCAGTTTGATATCCAATATCACCCAGGGAAGGCTAACGTGGTAGCAGACGCGTTGAGCCGTAGGCCAGTAGATGAGGTAACTGAGGTGTGGAAATCTAAGTGGAAGGAGTTGAGACACCAGGATGCAGTGGTCCGATCTTTCATGTCTGTGATGACTGTTACACCTCAGATTGTTACGAGAGTGATAAAGGCCCAGGCAAATGACTCGTTCTGTCAGGATTAGATAATTCGATTACTAGCAAAGGGAGACGAGTCCTATACCGTTAGTTCAGACGGGGGATTACGCTTCAATGGGGGACTGGTCATTTCGGAAGGGGAAGACTTGCGACACGAGGTAATGACAGAGTCGCACGGCTCACAGTTTGCGGTACACCCTGGTGGGGATAAGATGTACCAAGACATAAGACGATAGTACTGGTGGAGCGGGATGGAGAGAGCCGTGTTCGTTTCTAAATGCGCCACTTGTCAGCTAGTAAAGGTGGACCATCAGAAACCGGCAGGACTTCTACAGCTATTAGAGGTTCCGATGTGGATATGGGAGAGCATATCCATGGACTTTATCACGGGGTTACCTACGTCATAGAGGGGTCACGACTCCATATGGGTAATTGTGGATAGGTTGACTAAAGTTGCTCATTTTCATCCCGTGAGGACAGACTACACTACGGGACAGTCTGCCCAAAATTTTATTACGGAGATAGTGAGACTTTATGGGGTGCCTCTAAATATCGTGTCCGACTGAGACAAAATATTTGTTTCACGATTTTGGGAGAGTTTCCAGGAGGCCATGGGTACGGAGTTGCGGCTAAGTATGACATATCACCCGCAGACTGATGGGCAAACAGAGCGGACAAATCAAATGTTGGAGGACATGTTGCGTATGTGCATCTAGACTTTGGAGGTGGTTAGGAACAGTACCTTCCACTGGTGGAGTTTGCTTATAATAACTCCTACCAGTTCACCATTGGCATGGCTCCATTCGAGGCGCTGTATAGTAGACCTTGTTGTTCCCCAGCATGTTGGTTAGAGGTGGGGGATAACAAACTCCTTGTGTTGTAAGTGATTCAGGACACTTCGACAAGGATGGAGATGATACGGAGCCATATTCGGGTAGCTCAGGACCGACAGAAGAGCTATGA
Organism: Sambucus nigra; assembly: GCA_949130495.1. Classification (NCBI taxonomy): domain Eukaryota; kingdom Viridiplantae; phylum Streptophyta; class Magnoliopsida; order Dipsacales; family Adoxaceae; genus Sambucus; species Sambucus nigra. The sequence continues at coordinate 356,670,262 of OX422211.1, read as the reverse complement.
TGATGCCAAGAGGTTCTTCAGAGAATTAAAGGTGGGGGACCAGGTGTTACTCAGAGTATCTCCTATGAAAGGGATTATGCGTTTTGGGAAGAAGGGGAAACAGGCACCAAGATACGTGGGGCCATTTCTTAACATCGAGAGGATTGGGCCAGTTGCGTATAGACTTGGGTTACCGGAGCACTTGCATAGGATTCATGATGTGTTACATATTTCATCGCTAAGGAAATATCTTAGGGACGATTTGGCCCATACTCACATCACTTTAGAGGACATCGATCTTCAGCCCGAGAGTTCCTACGAGGAGTGGCCGATTGCTATTATGGACCACAGCGAGAGGAAACTGAGGTCGAAGATAGTACCATTAGTACGCGTGCAGTGGCGGCATCATAATGCCGAGGAGTTCACATGGGAGCACGAGGATGAGATGCGTGAACGTTATCCAGAGCTATTTTTACCAGGTATTCATTAGTTTTGAATTTCGGGACAAAATTCTGTTATTAGGGGGGAAGTATGTAATACCCCGTAATTTTATTGATTTTTATTGAAGGAATTAATTGAATTAAATGAGAATTAATTGGAAATTAATCCGGATATAAATACTAGCGAGATGTGATTTGGTATTTGATTATGATGTTAAAATTGAATATTTATGAGTATATATGGTAATATATGAGTATTGAAAATATTAAAGTTGTCGCGAGGCAAAAATACGACAATTTGGAAAATTAAGTTGGGACGCGCGTGTCAGTCGCGTCAGGAATGAATTTAATTAGATTAAAAAGTAATTTATATTTTTATCAACCGAATGGTCATTTTGAGTGCGCCAATGTATTCGAAAGGGTCTAAATACTCAGAAAACACTAGTCGGAAGTTTAGTTTGGGTCCCGGGGTATTTTTAGGCCAAACCGGCAACCTAGAAGGGTATTTTGGTAATTTTAAAAATTAAGGGATTAAAACCCACGAATTTTAGAGGTAATTTAGATATTATTAAAAGGACCACTAAGGCCATTATCATCCAAAAGTGAGAGAGTGGGCTACAGAGGTTTTTGAGAGAAGTTAGAAGAGAGGTTAAAGGAGGATCTAAGCCAAACCATTTCCACACCATCATTTTGAAAGGAATTTGTGACCGAAAAGACGAGAGAGCCAACCTTGATCATCAACAACGAATCAGAACATCGGATTTAAGGCAAGTGATTTGATATTATTAAGTTCAATGAATATTTCTTCCATGTTTAGTGTAGAAACTGTATTTGCCTTGAAAGTTTTGAGGAGAACCCAATGAAATTGTTATAGAAACTCTAAAGTTTGGTTAGGGATTGCATGTAGAATGACTATGGACGAATTTGTTACCCCAAAAATTTACTTTGATGATTTAAAAACGGATTTATGATGAGTATCTAGGTACAATTAAATTCTGGGTTCATGTTCATAGGGTTTGGGGTAAGAATTGGGGATTTATAATTATTGCATGTTGATTAGTAAGATTTGACCCCAAAAATATATTAAGGAGTGATCTAGGGTGACTTAAAATAGTTTAAAAACATTAAAACATATTTGGGATGATCTTAGGATGAATTTAGAGAAGATAAAGATGTAGAAAAACGAAGTGGGGAAATTCTGGGAGATTTCTGCAATCTCGTTAGAAGACCAACCCAAGTCGTTCGAACGACCTCGTTAGAACGAGTTTCTAACGAGTTTACAGTGCCCTTTTTAATGAGTTGGTAGTTCGTTCGAACACCCTCATTCGAATGACCTCGTTCGAACGAGATTTCTGTGACTTCTAACGAGTTCACAGAATGGTCTTTTTAGGCCCGATTTTGGTTTTGAGTTTTCCGTATGCTTATTTAATTGAGTGTTATACTTCCCTTATGGGTAGTGGGTATAGATGTGAGATTAGAGTTCGTTGAGGACTTAAAAACTTAGAATTATATAATAGACCGGGCGACTTCTACGGGTTAGGTTATAAGTACTTGAATTTGCGACGTGAGAAGAGTTGACAACTTTAATGTATATTAATCGGGGACTTGTAAACGTGCAACATTAAATGACGGTACATGGATGAGAAATATACCTCTATTAATATTATAACATATCTAAAATGTGTGAATACTTAGTATACGTATTTATCTGTGTATAACATACCTACCATACTTGCTATCATGGGAGGTCGGCGTTCGATCAGGGCCATCTAATCTTTGTGTGCCTACGGGGGGATTTAGATTGGTACCTCGAGGACATAGGTCAGAGAATGTCTTATTGAGGAGTTAATAAGTCAGCTGATCATGGGAGCGTAGGTATGTGCGTGACCCATGTGATGTTAGTTATGTTCGTCTCCATTATGTGTGATTGTTGTTTATTGAAACGATTCATTAGAGATTCAGAATACGTGGTCCTTATGTATGTGATGTATCGGGATTCGATAGCAGAGTATGTGTGCATCGAAGCTTAGTCTCGAGGTGCCAATATTGTATATTTATGATGAGAATAATATACTGTTAATTGAAATGAACTGTCATGTATAAATGTAAGTGTGAATAATAGCAACATTTTAGTAGAGTTAAAAATGGAAAATCCCTAGTGATTAGTATTACTAATTTTGAGAACTAAGAAGAAAAGTAAAACTCTCTGTTTAAATTAAGATGTCGGGAATTGAATCGTGAATCGTAGAGTAATGTTAGATTGTGTATTGGACTGGTTAGATATGGGAATAACTAGAACGGGTACGATAAGAGTGCACAAATTAGTTGAGAGGTGAGGAACTTATGTGAGTGCACGCACTATCATGTATTTTATATTCACTGTTTAATGATATTAAACACTTGCTGTATTTTAAACTATTTTCACAATCGGTCTCTGACCCGTTTGCTTTCAAATCTATTTTCTTGTAAAAACATTTTAGGTGCCCAGCCACAAGGACACCAAGTGTAGGAGTTCCATTCCAGTGATGTGCTGTAGCTGTTGTAGAAGTTACAAGACCTCGGTAGTAGACGCCTCCACTTTCTACCTTGACTCTATTTTACTCATCTATAGGGCATGTCGCCCATTTTCTTTTAGAGGCATATTACTTATTCAGTTTTATTTCAGATTTTGGGTTGTAATTATTTAGTGATTCTGACTTTGTATTCAGTTTTATTCAGTATTTCGGATTATTTCCGAGGAGTGTTCCTCCAGATTTATTTATTCCTTTATCATTATAATGTGACTGTAATGTAGTTGTGATATCATTATTTCTTAACTTAATACTTATTGCATGTTAATTGAAAACTCACTTTTTAAATATTAGGTGGCTAGTAATTGTTAAAACGTTTTTCGACAATGATGCTATGAACTGAACCAACTTGACATTTTGAATTAATTTGAATAAAGGAGTAGCTACCCGGTATTTAATTAGTCGGGGTGTCTCACATGGTACCTAGTTTGATAATGATGAGTTTGAGGAATACTGAATCCGGTTCAGAATTCAAAAGCTTCATTCAGCACCTGGACATCCATAATATAACGGTCAGACATAAATTATTAACGAGACTCTGCTCGAAATATTGAAGAAAAGATTGGATGAAGCTAAAGGCAATTGGATCAATGAATTTCAAAGTGTCCTTTGGTCTTATAGGACTACACCAAGAACAACAACAGGGTAGACTCCATACTTTCTCACTTTTGGAACTGAGGCATTGATACCAGCTAAAATAGGTCTGCCGACTCACAGAGTGCTGAATTTTAATTCACCCAAAAGTGATCTCATGAGGCGAATAGATCTAGACATGTTTGAGAAAGTCAAAGAATATGCTACGATTAGGATGACTGCTTATCAACAAAGTACTACTAGGTTCTATAATTGGAGGGTCAAGCCAATCAACTTAAAATTGGGAGATCTAGTACTCAAGAAGGTAATCTAAAAGACCAATAAATTAGGGACCAATTGGCACGGCCCATACCGTATCTCGACAGTTATTCGACCAGGAACATATCGGTTGGAAACATTGGAAGGTGAAGAATTTAAGAATCCCTGGAACACATATCACCTTTGAAAATATTATCAGTAATTTTGCCTTAATGTAATCGATTATTCAGTTTAATGAAGTTGTAATTTTTTACTACTTATGCTTCCATTTCATATTTTTTTCGGACATGGTGCTACCACCAAAGTGACTTTCTAACTTTTAACTTTTAGTTCAAACTTTTTCAACTTCAGAAAAGTTCACTTTTAGTTCAAACTTTTCCAACTTCAAAAAAGTTCACTTTTAGTTCAAACTTTTCCAACTTCAGAAAAGTTCATCTCTAGTTTCAAACCTCAGGAAAATTTAGAAATAATTTCAAACTTCATGTATGAATCAAAGTCAAACACGAGAGGTTTTAGTCGACCAAGTTAAACACAAGGATAACTATACGTTCCTAATACATGTAGTCTCCATTGATAACTAATGCAAAAACTTAGTTCAACAAAATTATTTACAGTTTTATCCAAGTGCATTAGTCGAATTTAAGGCTTTATAAATAGATTCAACCATGAATCTAATATTTATTATTTTAGCAGTTTACTTAGTCGACAAGCTGATTAACTAATCATTGGACAAATTACCTAGTTGGCAATGCGATTAATACTAATCACAAGCTTAAATAAAGATGACAAGGAATCAAAACTATAAAATAACTTCATTTCATTATAAGAATTGTGTCTTATAAAGTAAATATCCAAAAAGAAAAAAATACAATCCTATCCTATAGGGGTTTTTCCTTCAGCTTTGCTCATCCAACAGGAGGCTCATCAAGGGTGCTCGACAGAGTAGTCAATCTAAAATCCCTCATTCGGTTACGTTTGTTGTTGCTCGACCAGTCTAGTAGGTGTAAGGGACGAATACATTCCTCTTCTCCTTCAAGGCCGTAATCTCTAATATATTTTTTAATTAAACTCTGAGGAATGGCATCAAGTGGAATCCAACTAACATCAATTTTGAAAGGTGGATCAGGATAATCCAACATGTTTGGATCATGCTAATGCCACAATTCATTGCCCTCGGTTATCTTCAACAGTCCAAGAAAGTTCAACCAACCCTATTTATATTCGTTCGACCTCGCCTGCTCTATGTGTTTATCCAAGTAAGTTAAGTCTTCAGTGTAACCATCCATCCAGTCAGCCCTGGATTTCTTATGAAAGTGGAAAGTTAGTCGGTCTACCATTTTTAGAGTATTCTGATAACCTTATCCTTTTTCTGGAGTAAAGAAGCTTGGTTGGATAATCTCTTCTTGGTTTTATCTTTATCTATGGTTGATCGAGCAACCGTGGTTTGCCTAGAATACTGGCTATATTTGGTTTTCTTCTTCTTCTTCTTCTTCTTCTTCTTCTTCTTCTTCTTCTTCTTCTTCTTCTTCTTCTTCTTCTTCTTCTTCTTCTTCTTCTTCTTCAAGTCCTCTAGCTCTTCCAACAGTCTAGCATTCTCCATATCCAAAAAGGATACTCCTTTATTTGTCCCAATATTGGCTAATTTCTTCAGATTGTCTAGTTCATTCCTCAAGGCGTTATTTTCCCTCTCTAGAAGTGTAGCAGTCACCAGAGAATTTTTATCTTCTTAATTCAACACAATCTCCTTCTTATTCAGAGCAAAAGTAATATATTGCATTTTCTTATCAAAACCCTGACCTTCACTCAAGGCCTTATACTTAGCTTAATAATCAGAATGAAGCAAACACCATAGAGAGTTTTTAGTCCTCTTGCATTTGTTCAATAATTTCATAATACTCAACGTTGTTCGCCATTTCTCTATCCAAAAGACAGTAAAGATGAACATAGGCATATTTCACTTGGTCGGAGGCATCTGAGTTGAGCAACCCCATCAAATCTTCTTCAGTCAAAGGAACATGACCAAACTCAAGAATACTTTTGCATCGCTTCAGTAGGTCAGATTTAGTAGAAACAATCACATTCTTCCTGGCATCAAATTGGAAATTTACAACTATAAGTATATGGGACTGACTAATAATGACAAATAGTACAAACAGTAGTGACACTAATAAGCAATCAATATCACAAAAAAGTGGGAACGATTGAGCAAAACTATGTCATTTCATTAATAAATTAAGGGTTACAGAGTTGGTTACATTACAAAGGAACGAGAAGAATAAATAGAGAATACGTAAGAGAAAAAGAAAAAAGAAATTGACTTAAAAGGTCTAAACCATGTCCTTGTCCTTGGCCTGGTCAGCAGCAGGAAGGTCAGCATTGTTTGCAGGTACCATAGAGGATTCTCCAGAACCCATAATCTTCATCAAAATCCTTGTCCTGATTAGAAGGAGTTCCTATGTCATGTCTCTAAAATAACTCAGAGTCTGCCTGGGTACCGACCTCCTTTAAAGCCTACGACTAACCCTCTTTCAAGGACAACTTCTTTGCATACTCTATTTAAATGGTTGCTATAGAAAAATCTTTTTTCTAGCCTTTATTGGCAGCCTCTTCTTTATCCTTCTTTCGCCTGGCCTTTAGAGCAATGTTGTCAGCAGTCAGATTGGAAGTCTTATCTTCAATAACCTTTTCTATGTGCTCATCTTCTATAAGTTTTTGCTCGGCCAGGGTTATCTTATCATGGGAAGTCTTTCGTTGGTCCTCTACTATCTTAGCCTTATCCTCTGCAACTTTAATTTTGTTATGCCAAGTTTCTCTCTCTCTCTCTAGAGCTTCCCTAGAATCCTTCAAGAATTTTTGTGAACCCTTAAAAGCTTCCTCTACATCAATCGAGGAGGACTTTAGCTAGTCATCTTTCTACAGCATCTGATTGAAGTCTACCAGGAATTGCAAAATAGATGAGTATGCTACATTAGTTCAGAAGAAAGGCATTAAACATTATTGAAGGTAAACAGAAAATTTATAAACGTAGCAAAGTCAAAGTCTAACTAGCCCTTTCAACTAGTCAAGCTTTGGTCATGGGGGTTACAACCGACCTATCTACTGGTAGAGTACCAAACTTTCTTAAACCCCTAGCTAGACCAAGGTTAATGTGACACCCCGACTAATTAAATACCGGGTAGCTACTCCTTTATTAAATTAATTCAAAATGCCAAGTTGGTTCAGTTAATAGCATCACTGTCGAAAACATTTTAATATTTACTAACCACCTAGTATTTAAAAAGTAAGTGCCAAATTTTAAGTTAAGTCTGATTAACATGCAGTAAAAGAATAATGGAAGAGTCAACATAATCCATTCACCATACGAAGTAATGAAATAACCAACAATAATAATAATAAATCCGGAGGAAAACTCCTCACAACAATCCCAACAAATGGAAATAATATTACAAGTCTGAATCCTGAATAATTACATGCCAAAAGTCTGAATAACTGAAATAAATGAAATGTCTCTAAAAGAAATGGGCGACATGCCCTATAACTGATAACTGATGAATATCGAGTCAAGATCGATGAAGCGTCTACAAGAAAAGTCATGTAACTTCCACAAAAAGCTACAGCTCGTCACCTGAATGAGAATCCTATGCATGGTGTCCTTGTGGCTGGGCACCTAAAATGGTTTTTACAAAAATAGATTTGAAAGGAAATGGGTCAGAGCCCGAAAGTGGAAAACATTTTGAAAACAGCAAGTGTTTTAATAACATTAAAATATTAAATGCAAAATACATGTTAGGACGTGCACTCACATGAAATTCTCACTTCTCGACTACATGTGCACTCCTAACGTACATTACCCATCTAAAAGACACATATATCTAACCAAAACGTAATAAGTTCTACCTCTTACTACTCGATTCCCATATTACATTCTAACGTTACCAAATAAATAGAGGGCTTTACTTAAACTCAGATTCTCAATATGTAATACATATCACTATTGGTTAACCCGTTATGTTTTCTCAAAACAATACCATAATTTTATTCACAGTATTAATATGAAAGTTCCCATTAATTAAGTGTATATTAACCACATCATAAATATACAATACAAGCACCCCGAGACTAAGCTACGGTGCACACATACTCTGCTATCCATCCCGGTACATCACGTACATAAGGATCACGCATTTCGAATCTCTCAGGAATCGTTCAGATAACAACATCACAAATAATGGAGGCGAACACAGTCACATCACATGGGTCACGCACATACCTGCGCTCCCACGATCAGCAGACTTATTAACATCCCAATAAGTCCTTCTCTGACCTATGTTCATCGAGGTAACCAGTCTAAATCCGAGAAACACAAGGATTAGAGGGCCCTAAGCGAACGCAAACCTCCCGTGATAGCAAGTATGGTAGGTATGTCATACACATAAAATCAATACATATACTAAGTATGCACACGTCTTAGTAATCGCCATAATATATTGGTACATATCTCTTCTTGTACTGACATATAATACTACACCATTTATATGTTCCCGGTTAATATAATAAGCTAGGCCGTCAATAGTTCTCGCATCAAAATAGACACTCACGTCCTCCTCATATTTTCCTTTAGGTTCAAACTACACTTCTAGGTTTGACTCCTCATTATATCCCAAACATCCCAAATATATCAATTACTCATCAAGGAGAGGCTATCTCTACCTATACACAAGGTTATGGGGCACTCGGGATCAAAACAGGCTAAAAAGCCTTAACTGTCAACTCGTTCGAAGTCTTGTTCGAACGAGGCTGTTCGAACGAGGCTGTTCGAACGAGACTTCGTTCGAACGAACTGAGTCTTCTAACGAGATCTCATTCGAACAAAGTCGAATTTCTAACGAGATCTCGTTCGAACGATCTCATCGAACGAACTTCACCCTCGTTAGAAGTCAATGGTCAACTCGTTAGAAGCTCGTTCGAACGAGGTCGTTCGAACGACCTGGGCAGGTCTTCTAACGAGCGACCAGATTCGAGCCCAGATTCCTTACTTTCGTTTTTCCCATATCTCTACACATCAAATCTCATCCAAACATCAATCTAACAATTGTTTAAGGTTCGTAATCGTCCCTAAACATCCTTAGGTCACATATTAACATGTTTGGGGGTGTTAATTCATCCTAACATCATTCAAATATCAAATCTCTACATATTTTCCCCAAATTTCAAACACATGAACCCTAGAATTTATAAATCATCTAGAAGTCTAATTAAATCCGTTTTTGGTTTCATACTAATTGTAATATCATCAGAATAATCATCAACTACGAATCTACATGCAATTTCCTCATCAAGAATGTAATTTCTATTTCCAATTTAATGGGTTTTTCATTAACTCCCAAGAACAAATCAGATTTTTATCAATTCCTACACATGGAAGAAACATTCTCTATAAAAACGAAATTAAATCACTTGCCTTAATGGTAACTCTGGATTTGATGACGAATTTGATGAAGTATTCCCTCTCTCTGTGCAGAATCCTTCTATCTCTACCTCTACAAGCTCTTCTCTAATGGTGGCTATGGAGGCTAGGGTTTTGTCTTAGGAACTTTTGGGTTTTCTTCTAATAACCCCCGTAGCTCTCTAATCAGATAATGGATGGTAATGGGTTAGTGGGTGTTTTAATTTTCCATTTAAAATTCCTAAAATTCGTTAATCAAAAATTCCATAATTCTAAAATTACCAAACTGCCCTTAAACGTTGCCGGTATGGCTTAAAAATGTCCCGGGACCCAAACCAAACCCCCGACTAGTGTTTTCTGACTATTTCGACCCTTCCGGACGCGTTGGCGCACTCAAAATGACCATACGGTTTATAGAAATAAAATTCACTTTTTAATTATCATAATTATATACCATGACGCGACTGTCACACGCGTCTCAATAAAATTTGCCGTATATCAATCTCACGACAATTTCATAATTCAGAATTCATATATAAACATATATGCACATATAATCAAATACTAACTCGCATCTCGCTAGTATTTTTAATCCGGATTAATTTCTAATTAATACGCATTTAATTTAATTAATCCCATAAAATAAATATCACAAAAATACGGGGTATTACATACTTCCCCCCTAATAACTGAATTTCGTCCCGAAATTCGGAACTAGAAAGTACCTGGTAAGAACAACTCTGGATAACGTTCGCGCATCTCATCCTCGCGCTCCCATGTGGACTCCTCGACATTATGATGTCGCCACTGAACACGCACTAACGGAACGATCTTTGACCGCAGTTTCCGCTCACTTCGGTCCAAAATAGCAATCGGCCCCTCCTCGTAGGAGCTATCAGGTTGGAGATCGATGTCCTCCAAAGCAATATGAGAATGAGCCAAATTATCTCTAAGATATTTCCTTAGCGAGGAAATATGAAATACATCGTGAATCCGATGCAAATGCTGCGGTAATCCAAGCCTATACGCAATCGGTCCAATCCGCTCAATAATAGGAAATGGTCCCACATATCTCGGTGCCAACTTCCCTTTCTTCCCGAAACACATAATCCCCTTCATAAGAGATACTCTGAGCAAAACCTGGTCCCCCACTTGAAACTCTCTGAAGAACCTCTTCGCATCAGCATAACTCTTTTGCCGATCCTGTGCTACCCGAATGCGACTCTGAATCAATTCTATCCTCGCCGAAGTATCCTGAATCACTTCCGGCCCAAGTAGTTTGTTGTCCCCCACCTCCAACCAACATGCTGGGGAACGACAAGGTCTACCGTACAACGCCTCAAATGGAGCCATGCCAATGGTGAACTGATAGGAGTTGTTGTAAGCAAACTCTACCAGTGGAAGATACTGCTCCCATCCACCCTCGAAATCAATGATACTCATACGTAGCATGTCCTCCAACATTCGGTTTGTACCCTCGGTTTGCCCATCGGTCTGCGGGTGATACGCCGTACTCAACCGCAATTCCGTGCCCATGGTCTCTTGAAAACTTTCCCAAAACCGTGAAATAAATATCTTGTCTCGGTCAGACACGATATTTAAGGGCACACCGTGAAGTCTCACTATCTCTGCAATAAAGAGCTGGGCATACTGTCCCGTACTGTAGTCTGTCCTTACGGGTAAAAAATGAGCGACTTTGGTCAACCTGTACACAATTACCCAAATGGATTCGTGACCTCTCTGTGACGTAGGCAATCCCGTGATAAAGTCCATGGATATGCTCTCCCACATCCACATCGGGACCTCCAACGGCTGTAGCAGTCCTGTCGGTCTCTGATGATCCACTTTTACTAGCTGACAAGTGGTGCATTTAGAAACAAACTCGGCAATATCTCTCTTCATCCCTCTCCACCAATAGTGACGTCTCATGTCTTGGTACATTTTGTCCCCACCGGGATGTACCGCGAACCGTGAGCCGTGCGACTCGGCCATCACCTCATGCCGTAATTCCTCCCCTTCCGGAACTACTAATCTCCCATTGAAGCGTAATCCCCCGTCTGAGCTAATGGTATAGGACTCGGCTCCCTCTGCTAGTAATCGAACTATCTGCTCCTGACATAACGAGTCATCTGCTTGTGCCTTTACCACCCTCGTGACAATCTGCAGTGTAACAGTCATTACCGACATGAATGATCGGGCCACTTCATCCCGGTGTACCAATTCTTTCCACTTGACCTTCCACACCTCTGCCACTTCATCTGCTGGCCTACGGATCAACGCGTCTGCCACCACGCTAGCCTTTCCCGGGTGATACTGGATATCAAACTGATAGTCCTTCACAAACTCAAGCCACCTTCGCTACCGCATATTCAACTCCTTCTGCGTGAATAGGTACTGCAGGGACTTGTGGTCTGTGAACAATCAAAATTTCTCCCCCAAAAGATAATGTCTCCATATCCAAAGGGCAAATACAACTGCCGCCAACTCCAAGTCATGAGTGGGGTAATTCTTCTTATGAGGCTTTAGCTTACGGGAAGCATAAGCTATGGCCCGACTCTCCTGCTGCAATACACCTCCAAGTCCTTGTAGGGACACATCGGTGTATACTAGATACTCAACTCCCGGTCTTGGCAATGCTAACACAGGTGCTGAGGTCAACTTATCCTTCAATTCATCGAATGCCAACTGACAGGCATCACTCCAGATGAATGGCACACCCTTACGAGTCAGATGTGTCAAAGGACCTGCTATCTTCGAGAATCCCCGAATGAACCTCCTGTAGTATCCTGCTAGGCCCAAGAAACTACGAATCTCTGTCGGTGTCGTGGGCTGTCCCCACTCCCTCACCGCGGATACCTTCCCCGGAGCAACAGATATTCCCCGGTCGGAAATAATATGTCCCAAAAACTGGACCTCCTTCAGCCAAAACTCACATTTCTCATATTTTGCATACAACTCGTTCTGATGTAGTGTCTGCAAAACTTGCCTCAAATGCTCGGCGTGCTCCTCCTCTGTCTGGGAGTAAACCAGAATATCATCGATGAAGACAATGACAAACTGATCTAGGAAATCCCTGAACACTCTGTTCATCAAGTCCATAAACACTGCTGGAGCGTTGGTCAAACCAAAAGGCATAACCCGAAACTCGTAAGAACCATATCTCGACAAGAACGCAGTCTTCGAGACATCCTCCTCCCTGATAGGCAACTGATGGTATCCCAATCTCAAATCAATATTTGAGAAGAAAGAAGCTCCTCTCAACTGGTCGAATAAGTCATCGATTCGAGGCAACGGATACTTATTCCGTATCGTGACCTTATTCAACTCTTGGTAGTCCACACACAATCTCAGTGAACCATCTCTCTTCTTCACGAACAACACAGGAGCACCCCACTGTGAAGTACTCCTCCGAATAAACCCCTGACCCAATAACTGCTCAATATGATCCCGTAACTCCCTCATCTCAGCTGGAGCCATACGGTACGGTGCGCGTGCTATAGGTCTCGTACCTGGTAATAAGTCTATAACAAAGTCTATCTCTCGACTGGGGGTAGGCTTGGTATCTCCTGAAACACATCAGAATACTCCCTGACAACTAGGATCGAATCTAAAGGAATCACAACCTCCTTAGAGGTATCCTCCTCTAGGTAATACAAATGAGAGGTCGAGCCTCCCTCTGGGCGAGGCATCGCCACTACAAACATCTCTTGCCCCGGAATGGCAAAAACAATGCTCCCACCGAAGCAATCAATCATGGCTCTATAATCAGCGAGCCAATCCATACCGATAATCACATCGTGAACATGCATGGCTAATACCAACATATCTGTAGGTAATACCAGACTACCAATCTCTACCCCCACTCCCCGGCATATAAAGAAAATAAGTGACCCACTCCCCAATGGTGAGTCTACACATGTCACTGTGCTCTCTGCTGTGGCTAACAACCCTAAGGCTTTTGCAAAATGTGTAGCTATAAAGCAATGTGTTGCCCCCGTATCAAACAAAACCCGACCCATAGTACCATGGATAGTAAACATACCCTCAATAGCGGGTGGTGCCTGCGGAGCTGCTGCCTGGTGGACGTTATAGACACGTCCATACTGTAACTGTCCTTGCTGCACAGGAACTGCTGGAATGGCTGAAAGAGCTGTCACCTGGGCTGGAGTTGGGAGGGCTGGTGGAAAAAGTGGCCTCTGTGGCTCATGTCGAGCACCCTGCTGCTGCTGCGGGGCCCTGCCCCTATCAGGACAGTCCTGGCGTTTATGGCCAGTCTTGCCACAAACAAAACACTTTCTCGGAAAGTTCCTCCCTCTCGGTCCCTGCTGCCCCCGGCCCTGGTGGCCATTACCATTCCTCCACTGGCCCTGCTGCCCCTGCTGAAACTGATGCTGACCATTCTGACCCTGCTGGTTCTGATGGCCGTTCGGACCCTGATGGCCCTGCCGGAAACCTCCCTATCCGTGCCTGAAATTTCCTGACCTGAACCTCTTGTGATCCCCCTGCTGGGTACCCTTCTCGCCCTGCCTCTGCCCCTGAACAGATTGTACCCCACTGGCACCATTTCCTCCAGTCCTGCCCTGATGGCTAGACTCTCCCGATCGTTTGCCCTCAGCCATGTGAAAGCGGTGATCCTGGAAATGGAGCAATGCAGCGTTAACCACATCAGAATAAGTGGCTAACGAGAGGTTCCCTAACAAGTGCTGACGAATCCTCCATGTCAACCCGTCTGTAAATTTCTGTATCTTCTTTTCCTCAGTCGGTATCTCATCCGGAACAATGTTCAGAAGATCAATAAATTCGGCCTCATACTCGGCCACAGTCTTACTCTCCTGTCGAAGGCTCATCAACTTTCTTCTCATCACCGTGTGAACAGCTGACGGAAAGTACTTGCGGTCGAACCGCACCCAGAACTCCTGAATAGTGAGAGCATCTCTCTCCTCAACGGTGGTAATAGACTCCCACCACTGCAGTGCACACCCTACTAGCTTAAAGGTAGCTAGTATCTGCTTCTGAACATCTGTGCACTCATACATCCTCAAGTGCCGCTGTATATCCTTCCTCCACTAACTCAAAACTACCACATCGGAGCTACCTGCGAACTCCGGAGGGTGTGCTTTCTGAAAAGCATCACGTACACGTTCCCAAGCAGACGGGAATGCATGAGCCTGAACTGGCGCGGCTATCGGCGCCTGAGGTGGTGCCTTCTGAACTACAGCTAGTGCGGCATTTACCGCCTGAGCCACAATGGCTGCAACCTCGGCGGCATTCATCGTGCCCTGAGCTGGTGCGGGCTGTGGTTCTGGCGTCGCATCCCTGGGAACCCTTCGTGCACATCGTGGAGGCATCTGAAATAAGAATGAAGTTTATAAGTTCGCAGTTATAAACTTAAAATAGCTGAAGAACGTAGCATATACAAAAGAATACAACAATCCTAAAATATAGGGCTCTACATCAAAGGAAGCTCAGCGGAAAAACATAATAAGCCGTTCAGATCCTAAAGGACACTAGAACCTGATGCTTTGATACCACCTGTGACACCCCGACTAATTAAATACCGGGTAGCTACTCCTTTATTAAATTAATTCAAAATGCCAAGTTGGTTCAGTTAATAGCATCACTGTCGAAAACATTTTAATAATTACTAACCACCTAGTATTTAAAAAGTAAGTGCCAAATTTTAAGTTAAGTCTGATTAACATGCAGTAAAAGAATAATGGAAGAGTCAACATAATCCATTCACCATACGAAGTAATGAAATAACCAATAATAATAATAATAAATCCGGAGGAAAACTCCTCACAACAATCCCAACAAATGGAAATAATACTACAAGTCTGAATCCTGAATAATTACATGCCAAAAGTCTGAATAACTGAAATAAATGAAATGTCTCTAAAAGAAATGGGCGACATGCCCTACAACTGATAACTGATGAATATCGAGTCAAGATCGATGAAGCGTCTACAAGCAAAGTCCTGTAACTTCCACAAACAGCTACAGCTCGTCACCTAAATGAGAATCCTATGCATGGTGTCCTTGTGGCTGGGCACCTAAAATGGTTTTTACAAAAATAGATTTGAAAGCAAATGGGTCAGAGCCCGAAAGTGGAAAACATTTTGAAAACAGCAAGTGTTTTAATAACATTAAAATATTAAATGCAAAATACATGTTAGGACGTGCACTCACATGAAATTCTCACTTCTCGACTACATGTGCACTCCTAACGTACATTACCCATCTAAAAGACACATATATCTAACCAAAACGTAATAAGTTCTACCTCTTACTACTCGATTCCCATATTACATTCTAACGTTACCAAATAAATAGAGGGCTTTACTTAAACTCAGATTCTCAATATGTAATACATATCACTATTGGTTAACCCGTTATGTTTTCTCAAAACAATACCATAATTTTATTCACAGTATTAATATGAAAGTTCCCATTAATTAAGTGTATATTAACCACATCATAAATATACCATACAAGCACCCTGAGAATAAGCTGTGGTGCACACATACTCTGCTATCCATCCCGGTACATCACGTACATAAGGATCACGCATTCCGAATCTCTCAGGAATCGTTCAGATAACAACATCACAAATAATGGAGGCGAACACAGTCACATCACATGGGTCACGCACATACCTACGCTCCCACGATTAGCAGACTTATTAACATCCCAATAATTCCTTCTCTGACCTATGTTCATCGAGGTAACCAGTCTAAATCCGGGAAACACAAGGATTAGAGGGCCCTAAGCAAACGCAAACCTCCCGTGATAGCAAGTATGGTAGGTATGTCATACACATAAAATCAATACATATACTAAGTATGCACACGTCTTAGTAATCGCCATAATATATTGGTACATATCTCTTCTCGTACTGACATATAATACTACACCATTTATATGTTCCCGGTTAATATAATAAGCTAGGCCGTCAATAGTTCTCGCATCAAAATAGACACTCACGTCCTCCTCATATTTTGCTTTAGGTTCAAACTACACTTCTAGGTTTGACTCCTCATTATATCCCAAACATCCCAAATATATCAATTACTCATCAAGGAGAGGCTATCTCTACCTATACACAAGGTTACGGGGCACTCGGGATCAAAACAGGCTAAAAAGCCTTAACTGTCAACTCGTTCGAAGTCTTGTTCGAACGAGGCTGTTTGAACGAGACTTCGTTCGAACGAACTGAGTCTTCTAACGAGATCTCGTTCGAACGAAGTGGGCTTTCTAACGAGATCTCGTTCGAACGATATCATCGAACGAACTTCACCCTCGTTAGAAGTCAATGGTCAACTCGTTAGAAGCTCGTTCGAACGAGGTCGTTCGAACGACCTGGGAAGGTCTTCTAACGAGCGACCATATTCGAGCCCAGATTCCTTACTTTCGTTTTTCCCATCTCTCTACACATCAAATCTCATCCAAACATCAATCTAACAATTGTTTAAGATTCCTAATCGTCCCTAAACATCCTTAGGTCACATATTAACATGTTTGGGGGTGTTAATTCATCCTAACATCATTCAAATATCAAATCTCTACATATTTTTACCAAATTTCAAGCACATGAACCCTAGAATTTATAAATCATCTAGAAGTCTAATTAAATTCGTTTTTGGTTTCATACTAATTGTAATATCATCAGAATAATCATCAACTACGAATCTACATGCAATTTCCTCATCAAGAATGTAATTTCTATTTCCAATTTAATGGGTTTTTCATTAACTCCCAAGAACAAATCAGATTTTTATCAATTCCTACACATGGAAGAAACATTCTCTATAAAAATGAAATTAAATCACTTGCCTTAATGGTAACTATGGATTTGATGATGAATTTGATGAAGTATTCCCTCTCTCTCTCCAGAATCCTTCTATCTCTCCCTCTACAAGCTCTTCTCTAATGGTGGCTATGGAGGCTAGGGTTTTGTCTTAGGAACTTTTGGGTTTTCTTCTAATAACCCCCGTAGCCCTCTAATTAGATAATGGCTGGTAATGGGTTAGTGGGTGTTTTAATTTTCCATTTAAAATTCCTAAAATTCGTTAATAAAAAATCCCATAATTCTAAAATTACCAAACTGCCCTTAAACGTTGCCGGTATGGCTTAAAAATTCCCCGGGACCCAAACCAAAACCCCGGCTAGTGTTTTCTGACTATTTCGACCCTTCTGGACGTGTTGGCGCACTCAAAACGACCATACGGTTTATAGAAATAAAATTCACTTTTTAATTATCATAATTATATACCATGACGCGACTGTCACACGCGTCTCAACAAAATTTGTCGCATATCAATCTCACGACAATTTCATAATTCAAAATTCATATATAAACATATATGCACATATAATCAAATACCAACTCGCATCTCGCTAGTATTTTTAATCCGGATTAATTTCCAATTAATACGCATTTAATTTAATTAATCCCATAAAATAAATATCACAAAAATACGGTGTATTACAGTTAATCACTACTGAGGCATCTTTAATTTTTCCTTCCTTGGAAACTGACTTCTTGTCCAGCTCAGAAAGATTTTTTGGCTAACTCTTGATGGCCTCGTAGGCCTTTCTTTACCATCTTATACTGAGGTTCCTCAATTTGTGCCTCCTCAGTAATGAGGACTTAAGGCCTCTTCTTAATAGCTTGAGACCTCTTATCAGTTGTAGTGGTTTTCTTGGAAGGAGGGGGAGGAGACCCAGATCCAGTATGCAAATTGGGTATTTTTCTTTTCACCATATTTGTTGTAGGTGAAGTGGGGATGATAGTGATATTAAGGGACTTAAAGGAAAAAGAAGTTCCTTCTTGGGCAAGCTCTACTCTAGCCAACTCAGTAGCAGAAGAAGTCGACACAAGTTCCTCGTCTAAGTTGATGAGTGACTAAGGCAAGACAAGTGAAGGTCGTGCAACAAATGAAGTGAT
This sequence comes from Sambucus nigra, assembly GCA_949130495.1. Classification (NCBI taxonomy): domain Eukaryota; kingdom Viridiplantae; phylum Streptophyta; class Magnoliopsida; order Dipsacales; family Adoxaceae; genus Sambucus; species Sambucus nigra. The sequence continues at coordinate 356,652,028 of OX422211.1, read as the reverse complement.
AGAACTTTTGCATTCCAATAAGATAGAAGTTGCTCAGGGATGTTCTTCTCCTGTCCTTCGATGAATGGCCATAAATACTTAAGATCATCAATGTTAACCTCACCTTCTTTGGGGAATTTTTTCTTCTTTCCTCTACACCAAAAATCGAATAAGAAAATTAGTTAGCAAAGCTTTAAACAATTGATAAATATGGGAAGATATTTAAGAGTGAAAGTATGAATTATGCCACGCCCTTCATGGGGGCACCTAGGTCCAGTGTATGCTACTCCCTTAGGAAGGGGGCATATTGCCAATTTTTGGCAATGACACCATAATTCCAGTAGTCTTTATTAAAATTTGACAGGTTGACCACCTAAGCCCTATTGGCTTGCCTAGTATTCAGGTAATAAGTACTATCTCATTAGTTCCCCATTTATACCAAAGCATCAATTAAGGAATCCCGATATGGGTCCCATGAATTTTATTTAATCTACTATCTCCATTCATAACCCTATATGTATTTGGGTTTATTATCGCTGGAACAACATCAAAGTATTAACAAAATTGAAGAAAAATTAGGTTTGGGGGGAAGTCATGCCACACTCAGTAACGAACATAGTGGGAATCGAATGATCCTCAGTTAAAGAATATACATCAACAGGGCCATGGGCAATTTTTAAACCTACCCAACTAGGGATTTTACTTTTTCCCCAATTTTTTTTAAGGAATTATCATCTACGATGTACACCATGAGTGAAAGGCAGAAAATTCAAAGAAAAGAAACGAAAGATAGCATACAGAGATTGAAAAATGACAGCAGAATAGCAAGCAGCAAATAACAGAGAAGAAAGGCTTGAGAAGGAAGAGAAAATCTAAGTGCAAAAAGTTTGAGGTAAATTAAAATGGAGGGAAACTTTCGTCCTTTTATAGGTTGCCTCCAAAATAGAAACGAAATGATTAACTACACAAAATTTTGAGCTACTGTCGACTGCACACTTCCCAGTGTGCAAAAGGACCAGTATACTCGTTGGCGGTTTGATAAAGTTTGAATTAGTTACAAAAATGCCATTATAAATCGTACTGGTGAAAAAATTTCCAAGTCCAAGAGGTCGACGGCTGACCAACTCTCAGACATTATGCCGAGAAACATTTTAAATAAATACTCCATACTTTCGATCAATCATTAAGCATGGAGCATTGGGGGATTTTATCGTACGTAAGAATTACTCTCCTACGTGGACCAATAAAAAATAGACACCTGCCCTCCTATGTGGCCACTCATCTATCTTGGTCGGCTTCAGAGACACTTGGTCGACTGGCATGCCGACCAAAACCCAGAAAGTGAACCATCAGGAATAATAAATATTACTTGGGTGGAATGGCGATTAGCACTAAATATCAATAGTCTCATTTATTGTATACAGATGTAAGTGAGTGGAAAGTAATTCCATCTATTAGGTTCCTAACTAATTTAAATACATAATATCCCTTAGCTCAGGAGGACAATTTAATCAAACACAAGCACACCCCATATTGAGCTATCATAACCACCTGAAATAATACCAACAATAGACGTAGTTTTTTCTTATAACTGAACCACTTTAAAAACCTTATCTTTTATGTGTTTGTCTATTTTACTTAAACTTATTTGTTTATGATTATAAAATTATACCCCATCCATTTTTAGAAACCAACACATGGTTTTGGTTAACTTTTTTGGATTTTAGGTGTTTAGATTGATTGTTTCGAGATTGGATCTATCACTGTCTTCAATCCTGTGTGTGTACGAATTTTGATGAGATGTTTTTTTAGATGAATTGAGGTTTGAGTATTCCAGTAGTGGTTTGAAGTTTGAGGATTCTAACGATTTGGGTATTTCGGCAAATAAAATTATTTGAGGATTCTGGCGGATTGTTTCATTACTTGACAGTAAATATTTGATTATTTGATAGTATATGTTTGGATTGAGTTTAGTGTTGTTTGAGTTTAATAATGTTTGGATTTCGACGTTGTATGTTATTAGTTAGAATAAATGCCATATTAATTTTCAAGCTCAAAAAATTTAGTATAAATCCTAAATAAATTATGTCCAAAAAGATAATAACGGCTAAAGAAAGAACCATGGACAGCCTACGGGCAGGGGAATGGTGTGCTTGTATAGGCTTTTAGGCCAAAGTTCAAATCATGCATAATTTAGGTCATATTCCCTTCAAAGTCTTGGGACACCCTAATGGACGTCCGAACCCTTGATCCAGCTTATGGGTATAAGTACTACACCCATTTCTTGTATTCTCTCTGTGTGGGACAAACTTTCTATACCAACTACACCAAGGTAGTTCATGAGATAAAGGGGTACTTTGAGGCCAAATATATCATTCATTTCTTATCCCTTTTTATCAAATAAATTTATTAACTTGTTCACCAAGTTAAGAGGAACACGTAGGTAGCTTGACCTGGCATTTTTATGTTATGGGTCTTATACTAATTAAGGATCAAAGTTTACCAAAATATGATTTAATCAAAACATTAATTGGGTTAAAACCTAATTCATCCAATAATCCCCCACAATGAAATTTGAATGAATAATGAAATTGAATGTGAAGATAAATTTAGAGAGAGTGTCGGCGAAAAAGTGTTGCATCTATAAAGATAACTTTTGGCCTTGAATCCTTCCTAATGGGAGATTATCGGGTTTACTAGTCAATCAATGAACTTGATGTCTTGAATTAATCAACCTTTTTGTGTAAATCGAGACAACAAAATTCACACTCTTGGACACCTCCTAGTTTCATGAGTGTTTTTAAGAGTATAATCCTTTGTTATTCTCATATAAGTGCCCCCTTCTCACTCACATGGGTGACTTTCATAACGAGTATCCTACTAATACCCCACTTAAACTATATGTCCAAGATATACAAATCATTAAAAATAAAGTTTATCTTGTTACACGTTCCAGATTGTGCACTGACTTGTCCTAATAATAGGAGGAATAATTAGTTATGTTCTCACCGCTAATTGAATTGCACATAATTAGGTTGTCCCGTAAAACCTATATCTTGGTATCTCCAGTTATTTAGTTTTGATTTTCGTAATGTATTCCCCTTATTGAATATCTCATTTGACCTCTAGGTATACCTTTTGTTAGTGGATTCGCAATATTTTCCTTTGACTTTAAATAATCAGTGGAAATAATTCCATTTGAGATAAATGATTCAACGGTATTTTGTATACAACGTATATGCCATGAGTTACCGTTATAGCTGATATTTTGAGCCTTTCCAATCGCAAATTGGCAATCACAGTGTATTACGATTGGTGGAACTGATTCAGGCTAAATTGGAATATCCTCTAAGAAGTTTTCGAGTCATTCCACTGCTTCACCAACTTTATCTAAAGCAATAAAATTAGACTCCACAATAGATCTTTCAATGCATGTTTTCTTTAAGGATTCCCATGAGATGGTTGCACCTCCAAGAGTAAAGACCTATTTAGTTGTGGATTTGGAGTCATTGGAGTTAAATATCCAATTTGCATCGAGGTATCCTTCAAGTACACCTAGATATTTTATATAACGCAGTCCATCCTTTAAGGGATACCATAGATATCTAAGTAGCCGCACAAAAGTCTTCCAGTGATATTCTCCATCATCACTCATATATCAACTTACCTTACAGACGTATAAATACATTAAGCTACCTATTATACGAGAGAACTCTAATTAAGATATTATTTAACATTTTTTATTTGTGAGATGACGAGTGAAGTCGACGAGTGTTCTCACTGGAGCCTTGTCGTATTTATGATATTTTTCAAAAAAACTCTCAATATAGTGAGATTGAGATAAAATGAGTCCATCAAAATTTATAGTAATTTTGATTCCCAGAATGACACCCATTACACCCAGATCTTTCATTTCAAATATTTTATTCAGCATATGTTTATTAGAGTTAATGACATCATTGTTACTACCAATGATTAACCTATCGTGCGCATAAATGTGCGATGATATATCCTTTTAAAGTGATTTTTGCATAGACACATTTATTATGTTCATTTATTTTGAAACCATTTAACTTCATCACATTGTCAAATTTTCCATGCCACTGCTTTGGTGTTTGCTTCAAAACATAAAGAGATTTGTCAAACTTACATATTTTATTTTCTTTATCGAGAACAATAAAACCTTATGGTTATTCCATATATAATTTAAGGAAGTTATTTTGACATCCATTTGATGTATTTCCAAATTGTGTATTGTAGTTATTCTTGTAAGTGGTGAATAAATGTCGAAATAATAAATTCCCTCATTTTGCTTGTATAATTTCGGAATAATAATTTCTTAGTTTTTTCCAATTGAACCATCACCTGTCATTTTATTTTTGAATATCCATTTATGTCCTAAAGGTTTGGTTTCGGGCGAAAGATCCATGTAATACTACGTATTTTATTAATTAAATAAATGATTATTTAATAATTAAATAATATTTACTCAGTTGATTTAACAAGTAACTTATTGAAATTTATTAATTTGGATTATTAATCGTAATTTAAAACAAGAATTTAAATAATATACGAACGACTCATTAATTTAATAATACGGTTGCGATTAATTTGTATGTTACGGATTGGTATGGTTGGACCAGGCACTGGGGGAATAAAGGTGCCCGGAGTGGTATTTTTAATGTGTCAAATTGGGCTCCAGGGGTAGGTATCCCTTGGGACTAAGTTTTAAGAGTATTTGGTTAGTTTTTTGGCTTATTTTTTGTCCCAAAATGGGCTCATAGTGGACACGTGGGAGAGGGTTATAAATACATTATTAAATGCCATTAATCATTATAATACATCATAATACAAAATCTAGCAGCAGAAGCTAACTTTGGGAGAAAGGAGATCAATTAAGAGTGTCTATTCAACATTCATTCTTCTTTATGGCAAGAAATATTATCTTGCTTATCGTATTACTTGTAACATGTTTATGATTTTCATTTCTGAACATAATTAGTAACTTGCTTTATGGTAGATATTATGTGATTAGATTAATAAACTCATGTTCATATTAATTATCATGTTTAATTTAGGACTATATGGCTTATATTTATTGAAAGCCCGTGATAAATCTATTTTGAATTATTAGTTGTTGTATATTTGATTCGTTTTATAGTTTGAATTGTTGATTATTGTGTAAACACATGTTTAATAGAGTATATTATTATTAATTGATTAAAAATCATGTCTAAAGTTGGACTAAATTAAGTACATAGTTATTCAATGTTTATGCCCCTTATTGAAGGAATTAAACATTGATAATAAAGATTAAAAGGTTGATTTTCATTGATGAGTTATTAGAGACCATAATAGAGTGTTCTAAAGGTGTTAGTTACTTTGGTATGGTCTTTAGTGGTGAACTAGGGCTTCATAATTCGTTAATTAGGGTTGGTTGAAGAAGAAGTACCAGAACTACTTCGTTTTGGGACTAAAGTGGGTGAGGTTGGGAATGTAGCATTTTATGTCGCGACTGTAGGGTGGTTAATTGGGCCATGGATTGGGATCCATTTGGGTTTGGTTTCGGTTAAGTTTACGGGCTAATTAGGACTTTTATTCAAGTATTTTATGGATGGACTATGAATCTAATAAGAGGGGTGTTTGGTACATTATAATATGGATTGTTTAATTTATAAAAAGGGTTATCAGTTCGGGACCTTATTTCCAAAATATGAATATATGTGTTCCGATAGGTATGTTTGGGATAATGCCCTTTAAGTGTATACATGTACATGTATATACAGGTTTCAAGTATTATTCATGTAACTAATATATATATATGGCAAACGTAAATCAAGATGTGCGAATAATGGATTGATAATATTAAAATAAACACTTATAGTGGGTAATCATAGTATATAAATAATGATTAACAATACACGTTTATGGTTTATTTTTTAGTGATGAATTGGTTTAGATTAGTTATACTATTTTTATGGTTCAATATAAGACCTGAGTTGGTTAATTACTCGGTCGTAGGATGGTTAAGGTTTGGTCTATCTGTAGAACGCTAATAGTGGGTTGAATACTCTATTTTGAATGGTTCAGTGTTGGTTGATTACTCTGAACGGATATAAGAATTTATATTGTGTTGTATACTATCTGGCATAATATGGTTTTGGAGTTGGTTAATTTCACTAGGTATGATGGTTAGGCAATGTGTTTGGTACTTATTAGTAGGTTAGTCGGGTTAGTGTTATATGGAATTGATATGTATATGGTAAGTGGTATTATTGACATTTGCTTAGGGAGACTTGTACCATTGATTTTGACGAACGATCCAACTAGACGAAAGTGTATCGGGGAGTCCCTTATTTGGATTTTTTTCATAAGACGTTCCACTCATGGAGTTTAGTTTTGTAAGGAGTTAGGAGATATTGGGCATAAGGCTATTAGTACATATCTAGTGCTACATTTTGTGGAGTATAGAATTTATATATTAATTATGGGTACAATATAATGGGTTATGAGTTAGTAACCTTAGTATATTAAGGTTAGAGAGGATAAGGATAGTTGGAATGGTTTCAGGTTAGGGGAGAGGTCAGGTATATTAAGTAAGAGTGTTGACGAGGGACGACATGATGCGTAAATGCGTCGCATTTAATACTGATAAGTAATATAGCAATTTCTTGCAACTTTCGGGCCCTAATCCAAATATTATTAAAATCATTTTCCATATATTCTTAGGCACGAGTAGCAGGGCTGAGTAGTCAGACTTGTATTGGTTAGATATCTAGTTCTCGTAACACCCCACGATTTTTGGAGACTGAGAAATTGAATTGTTGGGAAAACAAAATTTAATTAAATTGGAGAATTTTAAAACTTGGGAATTGAGGCCCAAAAATAGAGGGAATTTTAAAGTATTTCGGATGATGATTTTGAGGGTACCATCGATCCCGGAAGGGTCGATATAGTCAAAATGACTGTCATTGGGTTTTATTTCTGATCCGGAATGTTTTTAAGTATGTTTGGCTCGAATTGGAGTAAACGAGTCATTTAAATTGTGTATTAACATTTAAAATTGGGTTTATTGTTTTAAGGGATTTTAAGGCTTACGGATGAAGCCATTTCTTATTTGAGAGAAAGAGAGAAAAAGCCCTAAAAAGAGAAAGGAAGAAGGAAAGAAGAAGAAAAGAGAGAGAGAGAAAGGAAGAAATCTTGGAGAATCCTTGCCCAAATGCGACAACGAGGACGATCCAACCTCAACAAAATCCGAGGCAAGTGTTTAATCTTGCTAAATAAGTTATTTGTGTATTTTATTTCATAATTTGTGGGTGAAAGAAATGGTTTTTGGTTATAAACATGAAAACCTAGATTTTTGGGTTTAATCTTGAAATTAATGCTTAAAAATGGGTTTAATGGAGTAGAAATGGTTGGGATCAACTTTAGGTTGATTTATTGGCTTAGAATCATGTTGTGATAGAGATTTGGAAGTTAGAATGGAAATTTTAGGGTTTAAATTTGTGGGTTTTGCTGAGAATGGGAAAACCGGCCAAGATAACTGGTATGCCCGGTCGACCGCGCCCAGGGGACCGGTCGACCTCGCCTTAAGGGAAAAGCCTACTGCATTTCTTCGTAGGCAAAATTTGGACCCGCGGTCGACCGGGGGTCTGGGACCGGTCGACCGGTCCCCTGTTCTTAGCCCAAAATTTGGATTTCTTTCTTTCCCTTTTCTTTTGGAGTTTTATTCTTGGGGGCTTTCTTAATGGGCTTATCATGGAGGGCTATGATATTAGATTTAGGGAATAGGGCCCTAGGTCAAATAGGGGCTTGCGGGCTTATGTTAAATTGATTTAGGAGGATGAGATGCCTCTTTTAGTAATGAAAGAAATATGGGACAAAATTGATTGGCGGATTATCCTATTATGATGGAGGTGGAAATTATGGATTGGGTGTAAATGGCAGAGATAGTCCCCTGTTGTTCAAGTAGGTATAGAAAATGGATATGCCGAGGCATAGTGGGTATCTCAGTGAGGACGGGAGTTCTAGCTTGAGGGCATAAGTAAGCGTAGATATACTGGGAGGTTAAGAACTCTTAGAGAGTGAGGGGTCTCATATCCTTGAAAACATTTAAATTAAGGAACAATAGGTAACCCGATAGGGGTAAGGGTTCATGAAATTAATTAAACCATAGGTAAAATTGGGAACGACTTGGGATCGTACTATTAACTAGAATAGACGGTAGTATAATTCTAGTTAGGATAGCTTGCATATAATTAAGTGGAATAATCACATGGGATTCCAACACTCGAAACAAAGTGGAATAAGTTGAGGTTTGTAGACTTTTGGTTAGGTGTATACCTTTAGTCACAATTTTTATTGGAGATATTGATTTGCTTTCGGATATAGATGGTATATGTAATAATGTTTTCCTACACAAAATTTTGGGTGATAACCTTAATGTGATATATATATATATATATGATGTTTGGGAGACTATTCATCATAGGAAAAATGATTGAATATGTTTCGAGTGAGAAATTGTATTCACCCATCGAGGTAAATTAAATAAGTTTGTGGAGACGGCTTGTATATTGAGGATTATGTATACTTATAGCCGAGTTACACCTCGTATGCCTATGAACGAGAATCAGTTGTATATTTGGATATGTGAGTACATGTGTATATATCTATATAGATATGAATATGGATATATATTTATGTTGTGGATATACATGGTATGGACATTTAAACCGTATATGATGGTTTAATGTTTAATTATATGATTGGATCATATGGATGTATATATGTTGTGCATGTGAATGATATATATACTTATTTGGTTAAGCATACCCCGCTCATGCTATCATTGGGAAGTTGCGCACGTAGAGGGTGAGCATCCTGGCTAGAAAAGAAGGGTGTGGATATTCCCCAGGTCATAGTCGTCCCGTGTGTTATTATGTGATTTACTTTTTTTATATTTTTGGGATGAGACGTGGTGGGTATGTTTCGTCTCATTGCCGGTTTGGAGCTATGACCGCTTCCCGGGACTTCGTGTGCGTGAGTTTACCACGAGATGGGTGTCGTTTAGTTCCACCATGGTGGCCCCAGTATTGCTACGTGAGCCGGGCACTGGGAAAATGATAGCATTGATGCATTTTTATCGGCGCTATATATATATAGCCGGGTATTTATTTGTGCATGACCTTGGTACATCATATATGGTATGTATACATGGTCATGGGATTGGATGATGGTGTGCATATATATATATGGTTAGAATAAAAGGCCTATATATATATATTTATATATATCCTATAGATAAAAGTATATGGAAACTTTGTGGAGTACATCGTGGATGATTATGATGTACTAGATTGATGGGGGTTGATGTATCGCATTTAAGGAATACTTCGGTTACATCATCCCAAGGATATTATTGGATATTTTTAGTTATTTCCATTTTGTAGTTTAAAATTTAGTAGTAGTAGTAGTAGTATATTTATGTATGGCATTATGGATCTCTAGGATCGACATTGTCAAGGAGTAGTGTAACGGGGTGGTTCCTTGTTTGGATTTCGCTTTGCGAGACACCCCACGCACGAAACGTAGTACATTGTTGAGATTAGAGAGAAGTTATGTCGATATTTATGTGTGGCATAATGGATCTCCAGGATCGATGTTGACAAGAAGTAGTGTAACGGGGTGGTTCCTTGTTTGGATTTCGCTTTGCGAGACACCCCACGCACGAAACGCAGTGCAGCGTTGAAATTGGAGGGAAGTTGTGTCAATAATAATTTTGCATGCTTATTAAATTAGAAATTAAATCATATGTTTCAACCCAAATATAAATGGGTAACGTATTAAGAATGATAATTGAATAAATTATAAACCGGAATCCATTAAGCCTAACATGGCATACATGTTTAAAAACAAATATAAATGGGTTTAGAAAGGGGTGGATTCTTGGGTTATGATAGGAAGGTAGATCTCGTGGGTATTGTCCTAATAAATTAGGGTAATTTAACTAATAAAATTGAGGACGCGAATAGGTGCACGCCTTTAGATGAGAGGTGAGTTGGGATTCCACGCGAGTGCGATTCCACTTTAATTATGAAATAAGTGCACCGATATTTATTATGCACGGTTAACGCACTTGCTAAATATTTTTCACAACTCGGGCTCTGACCCATTTATTTTTCTTTCCTGCCTGTATATATATATTACTACAGGTATCCTACTGCATGGATGCCGGATGACTTTCTATCTAGAGTCTTGGGAGCCGTGACAGGTGCGGACTATTGCGGGGTGTATCTTGTAGTCGCGTCCTACTTCTTTAAAAAAAATATCTAGGTAGGATTCATGCTGTATATCGGGTTTATACCCAAGGGATATTTATATACATGTTTATATTTATTCCATTTCAGTTATTGTATTGGCTTTGACCCGACAGCTTATTCGGGTTTACTTCTTTGTAGTATACTCTATTGTAGCTATCTATTTCATGTTTATTTCATCATATCTTTTATCATAGTCCTTTCATGCATCTTTTTTTTTAGTAGTGTTAGTTGGTTGTATGTTGCACATTTTATTTAAATTTTAACATCTCGCTTATATGATATCGGGTTGTTAGTCCTATATTATGTAGTACCGGCTGTTGGTGTTGAGACTGGACCATCTGAAACTCCTGATTTAATGTATTATAGGGATGACCACCCGTTATTATTTTAAGCGGGGTGTTACAGATGGTATCAGAGCATCAGGTTCTAGAGTCCTTAGGATCTGTACGAGTTTTCTGCATTCTTCCGTTAACGTTCTTGACATAAATCCCTACAGTTAGGACTGTTGTATTCACTGCGTTGTTTTCTTCTGTGAATTATATTCACTTGATTGGCGTTCTGATAACAGTTGTTCTTGTTTCGTTTTAGACGTTGCCTAGATTTTGTCGTCTAGGAAAGGATAGGATTAGAAGTACAATACCCGTAGCATATTTTGGGTACGCTTTAATCGGGGGTATTTGTTTTCCCCGATTCCGGAGGAGATATTGAGGAGATTTCTAGCGGTGGTGTGAGGTGATTTATCGGCAGTTGAGTAAGAAAGGAAAATTACCCAAATAGTGAATCTTGGGCTTAGTAAGGAAACTCTAAGGAGAGGTTAGTGTAGTCCTTGGGAGGTTTAGGTTGAGAAACCTGCCAGCCTTCGTTAGGAATTATGGTGTTGGTGACTCTTACCAAGGTGAGGAAGGTGTAGTTGTCCCAATATCAGGAGTATTGCCTTCTGGGAAGAGGGAGAAAATTTGGAGACTCGATTTCGTAAGTAGGACTGAGGGAGTTTTTGATTGCCGCAATTGCATTTTGTCCTTCAAATGGTTAGGAAGGATTTTGAGAAAGATGTTTATCTTGTGGAGAAATAGGTTTAGGAATAACGATTGTCCTGGAAGGAGTAGAGGATTTTAGATAAGGATCCACGGATGAAGTAAAACAATTGGAGTTTGTTAAGTAGTGGTTATAAGACGATTGTCTTATGGGTAGGTTAGGGCGCATAATTGTAGTGTTATAACGAAGGGAGAACTTATATTGTGGAAAGGTGTTGATGTGATGTAGAAAAATTTTTATACTTGAGAAGTTCAAGTTTAGTAGGTTTATGTTGAGCGGATAATTTAGCTCATGGTTGTACTAGTTTGAGGACTAGGTAGCGGTTAGAAGTATTGTATTTGTTGAGGCCTTGTGTTTTAAACATGAGGTATTCATTTGGCGTGTCGAAAGACGCGGAATTTATTTATATTATTTATTATTACGTAGGCCTTTGGGGAGTAATTAAAATATGAAAATCTTTTATAAAATCTTAACCCTGGTTCAACTAATCTCAATCCCCGACCTAGCTACACAGTAGTGTATTGGGTGGGTTCCTTCTTTGGATTTCGTTTTGCGAGACCTCCCCCGCACGAAGGCAGCTAACGTCAGGAATTGAGGAGAGTTCAACCATTGAGAATTTTCAAACTTTTATATATTTAGTATGTTGTTATAGATAATAATGCCGAGGGTTATGTTATGATTTGAGGCTGATGGAGCCTCATTAAAATTCTATGAGTAGAGCTCGGGTAAGGGGTGTGTGGGCGCCCCGGGGTAGTTATTCGTTTTAAAAATCTATATGGTTCGATGTGAGAACTAGTAAGGATCCGTATAGTGATCCTAAGAGTTGATGTAGAACTAGATGATATTGAGGTCCTAGGCAGATCTTAAATTTCGCGGGCGAAATTTCTGTAAGGGGGGAAGATTGTAACACCCCACGATTTTAGGAGACTGAGAGATTGAATTATTGGGAAAACAAAATTTAATTAAATTGGAGAATTTTAAAACTTGGGAATTGAGGCCCAAAAATAGAGGGAATTTTAAAGTATTCCGGATGATGATTTTGAGGGTACCATCGATCCCGGAAGGGTCGATATAGTCAAAATGACTGTCATTGGGTCTTATTTCGGCACCGGAATGTTTTTAAGTATGTTTGGCTCGAATTGGAGTAAACGAGTCATTTAAATTATGTATTAACATTTATAATTGGGTTTATTGTTTTAAGGGATTTTAAGGCTTACGGATGAAGCCATTTCTCATTTGAGAGAAAGAGAGAAAAAGCCCTATAAAGAGAAATGAAGAAGGAAAGAAGAAGAAAAGAGAGAGAGGGAGAGAGAGAGAGAGAGAGAGGAAGAAATCTTGTAGAATCCTTGCCCAAATGCGACAACGAGGATGATCCAACCTCTACAAAATCTAAGGCAAGTGTTTAATCTTGCTAAATAAGTTATTTGTGTATTTTATTTCATAATTTGTGGGTGAAAGAAATGGTTTTTGGTTATAAACATCAAAACCTAGATTTTTGGGTTTAATCTTGAAATCAATGCTTAAAAATGGGTTTAATGGAGTAGAAATGGTTGGGATCAACTTTAGGTTGATTTATTGGCTTAGAATCATGTTGTGATAGAGATTTGGAAGTTAGAATGGAAATTTTAGGGTTTAAATTTGTGGGTTTTGCTGAGAATGGGAAAACCGGCCAAGATAACTGGTATGCCCGGTCGACCGCGCCCAGGGGACCGGTCGACCGTGCCTTAAGGGAAAAGCCTACTGCATTTCTTCGTAGGCAAAATTTGGACCCGCGGTCGACCGGGGGTCTGGGACCGGTCGACCGGTCCCCTGTTCTTAGCCCAAAATTTGGATTTCTTTCTTTCCCTTTTCTTTTGGAGTTTTATTCTTGGGGGCTTTCTTAATGGGCTTATCATGGAGGGCTATGATATTAGATTTAGGTAATAGGGCCCTAGGTCAAATAGGGGCTTGCGGGCTTATGTTAAATTGATTTAGGAGGATGAGATGCCTCTTTTAGTAATGAAAGAAATATGGGACAAAATTGATTGGCGGATTATCCTATTATGATGGAGGTGGAAATTATGGATTGGGTGTAAATGGCAGAGATAGTCCCCTGTTGTTCAAGTAGGTATAGAAAATGGATATACCGAGGCATAGTGGGTATCTCAGTGAGGACGGGAGTTCTATCTTGAGGGCATAAGTAAGCGTAGATATACTGGGAGGTTAAGAACTCTTAGAGAGTGAGGGGTCTTATATCCTTAGAAACGTTTAAATTAAGGAACAATAGGTAACCCGATAGGGGTAAGGGTTCATGAAATTAATTGAACCATAGGTAAAATTGGGAACGGCTTGGGATCGTACTATTAACTAGAATAGACGGTAGTATAATTCTAGTTAGGATAGCTTACATATAATTAAGTGGAATAATCACATGGGATTCCAACACTCGAAACAAAGTGGAATAAGTTGAGGTTTGTAGACTTTTGGTTAGGTGTATACCTTTAGTCACAATTTGTATTGGAGATATTGATTTGCTTTCGGATATAGATGGTATATGTAATAATGTTTTCCTACACAAAATTTTGGGTGATAACCTTAATGTGGTATATATAAGTATATATATATATATATATATATATATATATATATATATATGATGTTTGGGAGACTATTCATCATAGGAAAAATGATTGAATATGTTTCGAGTGAGAAATTGTATTCACCCATCGAGGTAAATTAAATAAGTTTGTGGAGACGACTTGTATATTGAGGATTATGTATACTTATAGCCGAGTAACACCTCGTATGCCTATGAACGAGAATCAGTTGTATATTTGGATATGTGAGTACATGTGTATATATCTATATAGATATGAATATGGATATATATTTATGTTGTGGATATACATGGTATGGACATTTAAACCGTATATGATGGTTTACTGTTTAATTATATGATTGGATCATATGGATGTATATATGTTGTGCATGTGAATGATATATATACTTATTTGGTTAAGCATACCCCGCTCATGCTATCATTGGGAAGTTGCGCACGTAGAGGGTGAGCATCCTGGCTAGAAAAGAAGGGTGTGGATATTCCCCAGGTCATAGTCGTCCCGTGTGTTATTATGTGATTTACATTTTTATATTTTTGGGATGAGACGTGGTGGGTATGTTTCGTCTCATTGCCGGTTTGGAGCTATGACCGTGCGTGACTTTACCACGAGATGGGTGTCGTTTAGTACCACCATGGTGGCCCCAGTATTGCTACGTGAGCTGGGCACTGGGAAGATGATAGCATTGATGCATTTTTATCGGCGCTATAAATATAGCCGGGTATTTATTTGTGCATGACCTTGGTACATCATATATGATATGTATACATGGTCATGGGATTGGATGATGGTGTGCATATATATATATGGTTAGAATAAAAGGCCTATATATATATATATATATATATATATATATATATATATATATATATATATATAAAAGGATATGGAAACTTTGTGGAGTACATCGTGGATGATTATGATGTACTAGATTGATGGGGGTTGATGTATCGCATTTAAGGAATACTTCGGTTACATCATCCCAAGGATATTATTGGAGATTTTTAGTTATTTCCATTTTGTAGTTTAAAATTTAGTAGTAGTAGTAGTATATTTATGTATGGCATTATGGATCTCTAGGATCGACATTGTCAAGGAGTAGTGTAACGGGGTGGTTCCTTGTTTGGATTTCGCTTTGCGAGACACCCCACGCACGAAACGTAGTACATTGTTGAGATTAGAGAGAAGTTCTGTCGATATTTATGTGTGGCATAATGGATCTCCAGGATCGATGTTGACAAGGAGTAGTGTAACGGGGTGGTTCCTTGTTTGGATTTTGCTTTGTGAGACACCCCACGCACGAAACGCAGTGCAGCGTTGAAATTGGAGGGAAGTTGTGTCAATAATAATTTTGCATGCTTATTAAATTAGAAATTAAATCATATGTTTCAACCCAAATATAAATGGGTAACGTATTAAGAATGATAATTTAATAAATTATAAACCGGAATCCATTAAGCCTAATATGGCATACATGTTTAAAAACAAATATAAATGGGTTTAGAAAGGGGTGGATTCTTGGGTTATAATAGGAAGGTAGATCTCGTGGGTATAGGCTAGGCCTATGATAAGTTAGGTTGTCCTAATAAATTGGGGGAATTTAACTAATAAAATTAAGGACGCGAATAGGTGTGCGCCTTTAGATGAGAGGTGAGTTGGGATTCCACGAGAGTGCGATTCCACTTTAATTATGAAATAAGTGCACCGATATTTATTATGCACGGTTAACGGACTTGCTAAATATTTTTCACAACTCGGGCTCTGACCCGTTTATTTTTCTTTCCTGCCCGTATATATATATTACTACAAGTATCCTACTGCATGGATGCCGGATGACCTTCTGTCTAGAGTCTTGGGAGCCGTGATAGGTGCGGACTATTGCGGGGTGTATCTTGTAGTCGCGTCCTACTTCTTTAAAAAAAAATCTAGGTAGGATTCATGCTGTATATCGGGTTTTTACCTAAGGGATATTTATATACATGTTTATATTTATTCCATTTCAGTTATTGTATTGGCTGTGACCCGACAGCTTATTCGGGTTTACTTCTTTGTAGTATACTCTGTTGTAGTTATCTATTTCATGTTTATTTCAGCATATCTTTTATCATAGTCCTTTCATGCATCTTTTTTTTAGTAGTGTTAGTTGGTTGTATGTTGCACATTTTATTTAAATTTTAACATCTCACTTATATGATATCGGGTAGTTAGTCCTATATTATGTAGTACCGGCTGTTGGTGTTGAGACTGGACCATCTGAAACTACTGATTTAATGTAGTATAGGGCTGGCCACCCTTTATTATTTTAAGCGGGGTGTTACAGTTCTGCATCCTTATAGTATGATTGTTATTTCATTTCAGTTGAAATTTTTGTAATTTATTATTCATGATTTTATTTATGGGTCACGGTGGTTTTAATATGTTTACATTTTAGTTGGGACTATTTAATATTATGGATTTTATTAATAGTGGTGGATTTAGTTTTAGTGAATACACTTTTATATTATTTCATCTCAGATATTTATATTATTCATTATTATGATGTTGTGGATGGTTTTTATTCATTTTGATTTTTATTAATCGTTGATGCCGAGAATGGTATATGTTGGAAACGTAGACCCCCAATTTTTATTTTTAAAATATTAATTTCATTAAAGTGCGGAATAATGATGGTTACTGGCAAAATTTAATTTTCCAAAATCTATTTAATTTTCTTTTCTTTAAAAGATGAAAAATTAAATTAAACACAAATTTTAATTTCTTAAAACAAATTAAAATTAAACACTACAAAGTGAATTAAAGTAAATACACATACACACACACACTTTAAATTCACTCAAACCAAATTAATTTAATTATCAAGTTAGATAAGGTGGGCAAGAACTTTAACCAATTAATTTAGTGACAACTTGAATTAAATTAACTTAAACTTTACTCAAATTAATTAGCACCAAATTAAATATATGTAGCAATTTAAACCAATTTTATCTTTTTACCTAAGCATGCATTTAAGGTGATTTACAGAAGATAAAATAAATAAATCACTACGCCGCGATGTACGAGGAAAATCCAATACGGGAAAAATCTTGGACGGCCCCTAGCCTTAAGTCCACTAAGTACGGAATTTTACAAATACAAGACAAATGACTTAAACAAGTTGACTTGACTCCCTTCAATCCCCCGACGCGTCTTCTTGTACCAACCTTTGCTTAGACGACAATCTCGGATTCCACCATAACCTTGGACTCCTCCAATATATCTTTTGGACAACCGTCAACCCGCACCTGAAGCCTTTCTCTGAGTGGGAATTGCGCAACAACAAACATGTCTTCTTCTTTAAGGGATGTAGAAGTAAACCGAAACAACTCTTCAACGGTAGAGTAGAACCCGGTGCCAAACGAAACTCCAACCAAAGATATATATATATATATATATGTATGTATATATATATGTATGTAGAATACTTGGATTTGAACTAAACAATGGGTGTATGTTTTTTAGAAGATCATTTCTTGACAAAAATTGAAACACGCAAACTTGAACTTTTGTTGGTAGAAGTTTTGCTCTCAAAGACTTTGGAAATCTCATAAAAGTTCCTCAAAACAGTTGGTTCCCGCACATCATTAAAACTGGCCAAAAGTAGTGGGGAAATATAGTGGGAAAATGGGTAAAACTACCAAAAAACTATTCCCGCCAAATCTCGTTCGGACGACATTTTCATTCGAACGACTTTACTAATGATAAGTCAGTGAAAAACATCCCACCCAAAAATAAAAAAATAAAAGCTTGACTCAAAACCCAAGGATGACTATCTTTGCCGATGAAAGTTGTCGTTAGAATAATTCCTGTACACTTAAGCACAACATTAAACGCATAGGGAATGTCAAAATTTTAAATGAAATTAAAATAAATACTCCCTCTAAATTAATTCTCCCCCCTTTATCGAATATGATCAACCTAAGAAGATGGCGCTCTCCCCCTAAGATAGATATCCTAAACTAAAGGTTTATAAATCACTTCTCCCCCTTTTTGTTCAGGAATAGACAAAGGATATAGAATTAATTAATTACGCATATCTTCCCAATTAAAATAAATATTCCCCCAATTTTTCTCAAAAAATTACATAAGGGATATAAAGATAGGAAAAAAAGTAAAACATAATGGTGCATGAAGTGATAAGAACATGAATGCATGGGCAACAAACATATAACTAATCCATACAAAATTAAAGGATACCAACTATGATGCGACAAAATGGTACTAATTTAAAAAATATTAAGCATGTGATATCAAACAAAATTTTACAAGAAGTTAGATACCAATTATGAATTAAAAGCATAAATGGACTAGCTAACATGGCAAAGACTAAAACACTCAAAACAACATATATATGTATACATAAAGGATACTAAAATATGCACAAGCACACATATATAGGTATAAACATCACACATGACACAAAATACATTAATCTTTTCACACTCGTATGGAAAAAATGTGTCCAAATACATGTGGAAAACGAAAGTGTAGGGATGTTAACTAGTAACAATTAAATTTCGACCCAATCACTTAAAACATGTTCACGGAGTTCTCATTTGATTGCAAAAATTTATCACATTTAGATATAGCCTCATTTGATAGTATAAATTGAAATCAATGAAAAAACATACACAATGCACATAAGCCTAGAATTTTGATGATTCTACAAACCAATAGAGTCATGAAAATAAAAACTTAACTAGGATAAAAAGTCATTGTGCAAACCTGTTAATATATCCAACCAAACTCCTCATAATTTTTCTTTTGAACATATTAACTAAACTATTTTTGGACTTGGCAAATATTCCTTTTAATGCCACATTTTTAAGGCCTAAAAGTCAATGGTGGCTTTTCACCCAAAGAAATTTTGTCTTTCGCAACCCGATTCCATTGAAAAAACAACTACACCGGATAAACATATTTTTTTATTTTTAAATTTGGAAAACGGTTATTACATGTACAAATCCTCCATAGTCATAGAAAAATGTATGACTAAATTGGTGGGAGAACATCTCACTTATCTCAAATATACATGTGACGATTAAATTTCAAGTGAGCTCGTGCATGTGTGAATTGAGGCATATAAAAATAGAATCCATCAAGCAACACAAAATCCAACTACTTTATGCATGCATGGCAAAGAACATTTTAAGGATTGACAATCTTAATCAAAATTTCTGGCCACATGGACGCAAAAAGGAAAGGATTCAAACACAAGTATATGTCACATAAAGTGTGTCAAACTAAAATACACACAAAAAAAAAATCTTTTTGAGTTTTTAAAATTTTTAAACCAAACATACAAAAATATTTACTAAAAAACAAACAAACAAAAATCATTTGTATTTTTCATTAAGCCCAAATTACTAGAAAGGTAAAACACAAATGATATGAAGCACAAAAATCTAGAGTATGAAAACAACTAACACATTCAACCTTTAGATTTAGCAAGGTAGGTATCGTGTGAAAGTAAATGAGAATAAAAAATTCTATTTTGTAAAGCAGCTAAGTCAGATCTCCTAACCCAAACTAATGAAGATTGACATTCTCGGGATTTTGGTATCTTAGCTACCTCGGTTACCATACGTTTGGATTTCCAAGAAATTCTTTTAAGATCAAAACAAAACTTCCTAAGATGACCCTTTCGACCACAATGTGAGCAAGAAAAGACTCGTCGAAAAGTAGTACCTAAGGATTGACCTCTTGAATTATATCTATGTGATTCTCTCCAAACATTGATTTTGGCTTTATGCGTTAAGTCGTGACTAGTATCGAAGCCAAAACCACAAGTGTCATTTTTGACTTGGATGGTTCCTAATAGTTTATCTAATTTAGCGGACCTACATTCCAAATCCAATTTGACTTTACTAGGCTCTTTTAATTTATCTTCTAATTTTAAAATTTTAGACTCTAATAACACATTCCTCTCTTCAAACATGAGAAGCTCCTTTTTTATTGATTCCATCAAGCATCTAAGGCTATCTCTCTTGCCTTTTACATATTCAAGTTTCTCTCGAAGAGCTCTATCGTGTGTTCTAAGGTCATTAACTAACGCACTCTCATTAACGACCTTGGCACGTTCCCTTAAACTATCTTCTAACTTCAAATTTGCTCTTTTTAATTTAATAGATTCTTCATATAATTCTTTAAACGTAAATTGAAGTTCCCTCTCATCAACCTCTTCATCACTTTCACTCTCTCTCGTATCCACTCTCACTACCATCATCTTTTTGAGGTTCACAAATAAAGGCCTTGGAAGTGTCATATTTTGATGTGTCATCGTCGGACAATGTCTCGTACTCACTAACATGACTAGCCATAAACGAAGTAAAGTTGGGCTCAATGGGGGAATCGGGTCCCTTTTCCTTATCACTATCACTAAGGGTGGCATTGCATGAAATAGGTCGCTTACCCTCTCTCCTTAGTTTAGTGGTGCATTCAAAAGACCTATGGCCATACCTTTCACAACCAAAGCAGCTATTTGACTTGTCCCTATTAAGAGTTTCATTATAAGATTTAGGGATCTTTTCGGCTTTGTCATGCTTAGAATTTTTAAATTTCTTAAAATCATTTTTATACTTACCTTTATTAAATTTAAGAAATTTTTGAAATTTCCTAGCAAACATAGACATGTCCTCCGAGTCAGTATCACTCTCATCAACCACAACTTGTTTTTCCTCCTTTCAGGATTTCAAAGCAATGACCTTATCTATTTTCTTTTCATTTTTGGAGGGAAACATATCTAGCTCATAGATTTCCAAATCACCTACTAATTCCTCAAGTTTGGTAGAGTGCAAGGTGGGTAAAGAATTTAAAACGGTCACTTTAGGGATAAATCTCTCGGGTAGGGACCTTAAAATTTTCTTTACTACTCGGTCGTCGGGAATTTTCTCTCCTAAATTAAATGATGAATTTACTATATCGGAAAGTCTAGCATAAAATTCATCAAATGTTTCTTTTTCATTCATTTTGATGGTTTCAAATTGAGTGGAGAGGTTTTGGAGTTTAAAATATTTTACGACACTAGTTCCCTCGTGAATGAGTTGTAAAATATCCCAAGCTTCCTTAGCGGTATCACAAGTCATGATACGATGAATTCATCCCGTGTAACCGCACGAAATAAGGCATTTAGTCCTCGTGAATTAAAATTGGCTTGTTTAAATTCATTCTCACTCCATTTATCTACGGATTTGGGGAAACGCTCATTTTCGACCAAACATATGGGTGGAGCCACCTGTTAACAACTGACAACCAAACCCTCTCGTCTATAGATTTTAGTACAAATTTCATACGCGCTTTCCAATACGCGTAGTTGGAACCATCGAAAACTGGAAATTTTGAAAATGGGGTAAATTTCATTTTTAACCAAAAATATTTAAAAGGACCTTAACGCAATAGATTAGCACTCCGGCCCTGATACCACTTGTTGGAAACGTAGGCCCCTAGTTATAATTTTTTAAATATAAATTTCCTTAAAGTGCGTAATAATGATGGTGACTA
This sequence comes from Sambucus nigra, assembly GCA_949130495.1. Lineage (NCBI taxonomy): Eukaryota > Viridiplantae > Streptophyta > Magnoliopsida > Dipsacales > Adoxaceae > Sambucus > Sambucus nigra. Next base: position 356,630,559 of record OX422211.1, on the reverse strand, counting down.
GCAAAATTTAATTTTCCAAAATTTATTTAATTTTCTTTTCTTTAAAAGATGAAAAATTAAATTAAACACAAATTTTAATTTCTTAAAATAAATTAAAATTAAACACTACAAAGTGAATTAAAGTAAACACACACACACACACACACTTTAAATTCACTCAAACCAAATTAATTTAATTATCAAGTTAAACAAGTTGGGTAAGAATTTTAACCAATTAATTTAGTGATAACTTGAATTAAATTAACTTAAACTTTACCCAAATTAATTAGCACAAAATTAAATATATGTAGCAATTTAAATCAATTTTATCTTTTTACCTAAGCATGCATCTAAGGTGATTTGCAAAACATAAAATAAATAAACCACTACGCCGCGATGTACGAGGAAAATCCAAAACGGAAAAAACCTGAGACGACCCCTAGCCTTAAGTCCACTACGTACAAAATTTTACAAATACAAGACAGATGACTTACACAACTCGACTCGACTCTCTTCAATCCCATGGCGCCTCTTCTTGTACCAACCTCTGCTTAGCCGAAAATCCCAGACTCTACCGGAACCTTGGACTCCTCCAATATATCTTTTGGACACCCGTCAACCCGCACTCGAAGCCTTTATCCGTGTGGGAATGCCGAAGCAACAAACAAGTCTTCTTCTTTAAGGGATGTCGAAGTAAACCCAAACAACTCTTCAATGGTAGAGTAGGACCCGATGCCAAACGAAACTCCAAGAAATATATATATATATATATATATATATATATATATATATATATATATATATATGTAGAATACTTGGATTTGAATTAAACAATGTGTGTGTGTGTTTTAGAAGATCATTTCTTGACAAAAATTAAAACACACAAACTTGAACTTTTGTTGGTAGAATTTTTGCTCTCAAAGACTTTGGAAATCTCACAAAAGTTCCTCAAAATAGTTGGTTCCCGTACATCATTAAAACTGAAAAAAAAGTAGTGGGGAAAAAATAGTGGGAAAATGAGTAAAACTACTAAAAAACTGTTCCCGCCAAATCTCGTTCGAACGACTTTACTAACGATAAGTCAGTGAAAAAAATGCTAAAGTCGTTAGAAGTCTCGTTTGAACGACCTGGGAATCTCGTTCGAACGAGATTCCAAATTCGTTCGAACGACTTTACAGAAAATAAAAACTTCATTTCAAGCCCCAAAACTTTTATGAAAAGTTCTAAAATAATATTTTCTGAGTAAACAAAAGTCGTTAAAATTATTTAAAAAATACACCAAATCAAAATATCCAAGCTTCTAAATATACACAATTGCATTCATACCTTTTGGATACTTTGGAACAATGTGATGTTGTAGACGTATAAACGAGGAACACAAACCGAAAAATGATGTTCACTAGAAATGCTTGCCGCTACGTCTTCAACTTTACACGTCATAGGCTTGAAGGATACACAAGAACACTATCCTATGACTCAAATGTTTTTGACCGAAATTGAGCCAACACTACATTAAGACTTAATTGGAAATTTGTGTCCTTATAGTATAAATTCCATAAAGTGACTTATCTTTATCGTGTTAGCCTAGCTAACTACACGTGAAAAATGGGATAATTTACCAGTTCCCATGTATGATTTTTCATGATGGATTCAATATAACTATTAATTTCTTCCATCTAATATGAATCTTTTGGGGTGGACAATGCCTCTTTAACACTTTAAGGTTTTCCTTCTAACATGTACGCTAGGAAATTTGAACCAAAAGATTTTGATGTCTTTCTCTTTTTCTAAGTTTATGTTCTTCCTCTTTGTCTTTTTTTGTAGACCGTGGTCTCTTGACCTTTAGGGATCATTATCCATAGTATCATGCATTACTTTACGAGAACTTAGCTCTTGTACATTTTATATTGAAAAATAGTGATATTAACTGATGTGTTCCTAGTAGCAATAATTGTATTGACATGAATGTCAAAATTATCCTTTAAGCACAAGAATTAGATTTGCATTGCTATTATGAATATAACATATAAAAGCACAATCAATGGTCTTAGGATCTATATTAACCCATTTGGGGTTGGGAACAATTACTTTGGCTAGACACCATCACACTTTGAAATATTTATATGGATGTTTTCAACCTTTCCCCTTTTCGTAAGGGATATTATTTGTTTTCTTATGAATTAACTTGTCGAGAATATAATTAGCGTAAAACAAGGCTTCCCCACTCATGTTCTAAGGTAGTCTAGGACTATCAACATAGCATTCATCATTTTCTTCAAGGTTCAATTTTTGCATTTTGCAACATCATTAGATTGAGGTGAATAAAAAATAGTAATTTGGTGTATGGTACAATTTTTGAAATAAAAATTCTTAAATGACAATTCATATTCACCGCCATTATCACTTCTTATAGCCTAAATATTTTTTATAACTTGATTCTCGACTTCATTCTTGTAATGTTTAAACATTTTAATTGTCTCATCTTTGCTACTTAATAGTTAGACATAATAATATCTAGTGTAATCGTTCATAAATGTAATAAAATACTTTTTTACAACCTGTAGGTTCGCAATTTCTTTCAATTGAATGAAACAAGTTCATTTATTCTTTTTTCACTTTGTAATGATTCAAATTTTCTTCACAAATGTAACTTAAATTTTTTTGAGTTTTTTTAAATGGAAAATGTGAGTTTTGTAGCAAGGAGTGTGGACAATTTATTCGATATCATAGGGGGAGTGGAGAGTACAAAAATGGAAGTAGGGAGCAAGGTAATCGTGGTTACAAATATGTAAAATCTAAAATTGTTTATAACCCTTAAGCTGCAATTGAGCTCAAGCAAATTATATTTAAAAAAATTCGAATCGAGTCAATTTGTATGTATTGGCTTAATTCCGGTTGGGACAAAACCGTTTTGAGTCTTAGGTTAGGTCTTGAATTGGTTGATCCTTCAAATCCTATGACATGTGTGATTGAAGACTGTAGCGTCCAAATTAGATTGTCTATATCATCGTGTCGAGTTTCGTGCCACGTTTTGTCTTTAATGTTTGAGGATCTCGTGAGGTATGAATGCGTGTATTTTTTATCCTTGGTATTTCAATTGGATATAGTTTTTATAAAGTTTTCTTAGGGTGTTTTTTTAAAAATAATTTTTAAAGAAAACTTAACTTTTGTGAACAGTCGCTCGAATAAGATTTTTAGTCGATCAAACGAAATATCTCAGTTTGTTCGGAAAACGATTTTGACTGGTTCAAGCAAGAGTAGGGTTTTCGTTTGAACGAGGTTTAAATGAGGATCAACCTTTCTTAACAATGGAATGTCGTTCGATCTTTGTTCAAATGAGTTTAGCAAGTTCTTTCGAACGAGATCAATTTTCGTTCAAATGAGATTGCATAACTCGTTCGAATGACCCTAGTGTTTCTGTTCGAATAAGTTTCCACCGCTTCGAAAATTGTGTTTTTATAAATAGGCGTGCTGGCAATATTTTTTGAGAGGGTTTTGGCAAAAATTATTTTCTAATAAATATCCAAAAGAGTTTGAATCCTTGTTTAACCCAATAGGTTTAATATCCAAGTTTCATCTATATATGCTTAATTGAGATGTCTTTTTTGACACCAAAGATTGATTACTCTTTATATATTTGCTGAAGTGTTGTTTATATATGATGGACTATATATGTATAGCGGTTTGAAGCTGTGGACTCCGTGTTCGGATCGTTCACGATTTACTGAGACTATATTGGTGGATACCGATGCGTGTTTGAACTCACATGTTGTGAACGAAGATGTGTCAAGGCTTGAAGGAGTTTAGTCGATTGTGTAAGTTTTTTGTCATGTCCTTGTGTAATTCCTTACATAGTGAATTTGTATGGTTGGTTATTTGTGTGTGTGTGAAAAGAGACATAGATTGAGGATATATATATATATATATATAAGAGAGATGTTTTACTTTTTCATTATTTTTATAAGATATTTTGATAACTTACTATTATTTAGCATTCAAAATTTGGTGAAGCTGCAAATAAACTAAAAGAATACGCTATTAGTCTTAATCACATTCCCCCATTCACCCCCAACTAATGTGATATTACAATAAGTATTATACACTACTCTAATAATTACAAAGTAAAATACTTTTATGATATGTTACATTAGTTGGAGGATGAATTGAAGGACATTAGTTTGAGGGTGAATTGAAGGATATAGTTTGAACTATAGCATTATTCAAGTCAAACAAGACTTTATAAGTGTTTATTTTAGGTAAGGGTGTCAATTCGGGCTATTAGGTCTTGTTTGTCGCTGTCCCGATATGACACGACTTGATTTTGCCCAGCACGAACACGACACGACATGATATCGTATTTTTTTATCTAACACGAACATGACTCATTAAAAATACGACACGACCCGAGTAACACAATAAAAAAAATTCATGTCAATTAGGCGCGATTTGACACAATCCAACATGACAAGCCATCACAATAAAAAATCTATACAACAATTAAAAAAATTATGTATAACCCGGATCATACCAATTTGTGTATGACAATTTGTACAATAATAAAAAATATATATACCCAACAAACAATATGTACAACCCATTACACATAATAAAATTATCCATTACACAAAATAATATTACACACAATAAGCTAACAAATTACATAGAATAATCTAACGATCGTATACACATTACACAGAATAATCTAACAAATTACATAAAATAAAAATATAATTCTAACAGATGTTTACAGAATCACATAACAAACTTCCATTTGGGTGAGTCCATGAGAAGAATCTGGCTCTGGTAGAGGGAGAGTCCGAGAAAGAGCGCCGGTAGAGAGGGATTCCTAGAGAGTGTCGATAGAGGGGAGTCCAAGAGAGAGAGTAGTGTGCCAAGACAGAGAGTCCGATTAGCAACTAGTGTTGTTGTGTTCGGGGGAGTGGTGGTGATAGGTGACAGTCGATAGACACTACACCAAAAACAGGAATCTGGCCCGGTTTTGAACTGTGCCAGAATCAAGTGTTCCAAAATGGAAATTTTTTTCTGGCACGGCTCAAAAGTGTGCCAGATTTGGCCAAACATGAACACTTCTGGCAAACTTTTAAACCGTGCCAGAATTTGATATTTCTGGCACACTTTTGGCACAGTTTTTAACTGTGCCAGATTCGGCCAAACAGGAACACTTCTGGCACACTTTTAAACCGTGCCAGAATTTGATATTTCTGACACACTTTTGGCATAGTTTTTAACTGTGCCAGATTCATCCAAACAAGAACACTTCTGGCACACTTTTAAACCGTGCCAGAATTTGATATTTCTAGCACACTTTTGGCACAGTTTTTAATTGTGCCAGATTCAGCACAATTTAAAAAAAATTGGCACAGTTCAAAACCGTGCCAAAATATGATACACCTTTGCCACGGTTTTGAACTGTGCCAAATTTTTTTATTTAAAAAAAAAATTATTTGAAAACACAAAATTCACAAATTAATAATATTGCGCGTTGTTAATAAACTAATGTACATACAAACTTCAAAATATTATAAGTCTTTAACAACTCACAAGCCCAAAAAAATTGGGCAGAGTTTCCTCTATTTTCTGGACATTCCAACACCTGTTAATACAAAACCTGCCTAACATAAAGCCCGCACGACTACCAAATATAACAATTAACATACAAAAGCCCGCACGGCCATAAAAAGTCAACAATAAAACAACAAAAGACCGTACGACCATGACACAAATAAATGAAATCATGAATAAATCCTTGTTGTAAAACATTGAGTTCTTTGTGTGTTCCACGTGAATAAAAGCCAACAATAAACTGTTATCCTGCAAAAAAAAAAATAGGATACAAAAAAGATACGATATTAGTAACCCAATAATTTACAAAAAAAATTTGGCAAAACTAGAAAATTACATATATGAGTGGAAATTATCATCATACTCTCAAACCGAGAGATCCAAGACTACGCGGTCAGTTCCTACAAGTTACATTGGTCCCGTGCGAGGTGTTGTGCCTCTTACGGGGTCGTTTGGGGTTTGGTTTGGGTTTTCACCCTTTAAAGACATGTTTTTAGCTCTAAGTATGATTTTTACAAATTATCGTCATACACTCAAATCGGGAGACCCGGGACTACGCGGTCAGTTCCTACAAGTCACATGGGTCCCGTGCGAGGTGTTCATGCCTCCTACGGGGTCGTTTGGGGGTTGGTTTGAGTTTTCACCCTTTGACGGCATGTTTTTAAGTCTAAGTGTTATTTTTGCAAATTATCGTCACACTCTCAACCCAGGAGACCCGGGACTACGCGGTCAGTTTCTACAAGTTACAATAGTCCCGTGCGAGGTGTTCGTGCCTCCTACAGGGACGTTTGGGGGTTGGTTTGGGTTTTCACCCTTTAACGGCATGTTTTTAACTCTAAGTGTGATTTTTGCAAATTGTCATCATACTCCCAAACCGAGAGACCCGGGACAACGCGGTCAGTTTCTACAAGTTACATTGGTCCCATGCGAGGTGTTCGTGACTCCTAGGTGGTCGTTTGGATTTTCACCCTTTAACGGCATGTTTTTAACTAAGTGTGATTTTTGCAAATTATCATCACACTCTCAAACTGAGAGACCCGGGACTACGCGGTCAGTTCCTACAAGTTACATTAGTCCCGTGCGAGGTGTTCGTGCCTCCTACGGGGTCGTTTGGGGACTGGTTTGGGTTTTCACACTTTAACGGCATGTTTTTAACTCTAAGTGTGATTTTTGCAAATTATCGTCAGACTCTCAAACCGAGAGACCCGGGACAATGAGGTCAATTCCTATAAGTTACATTGATCCCGTGCGAGGTGTTCGTGCATCCTACGGGGTCGTTTGGGGGCTGGTTTGGGTGAACACATGTTTTTAAGTCTAAGTGTTGATTTTTGCAAATTATCATCACACTCTCAAACCGAGAGACCCGGGACTATACGATCAGTTCCTACAAGTTACATTGGTCCCGTGCGAGGTGTTCGTGCCTCCGAAGGGGTCGTTTGGGGGCTGGTTTGTGTTTTCACCCTTTAACGACATGTTTTTAACTCTAAGTGTGATTTTTTAAAATTATCATCTAACTCTCAAACCGAGACACCCCGGACTACGCAGTCAGTTCCTACAAGTTACATGGGTCCCTTGTGAGGTGTTCGTGCCTCCTAAAGGGTCGTTTGGGGGTTGGTTTGGGTTTTCACCCTTTAACGGCATATTTTTAACTCTAAGTGTGATTTTTGTAAATCATCATACTTTTAAAATGGGAGACCCGAGACTACGGGGCCAGTTCCTACAAGTTACATTGGTCCCGTACGACGTGTTCGTACCTCCTACAGGGTCGTTTGGGGGTTGGTTTGGGTTTTCACCCTTTAACGACATGTTTTTAAATCTAAGTGTTAATTTTTGCAAATTATCGTCATATTCTCAAACCGAGAGACCCGGGACTAAGCGATCAGTTCCTACAAGTTACATGGGTCCCGTGCGAGGTATTCGTGCCTCTTACGGGGTCGTTAGGGGGCTGGTTTGGGTTTTCACCCTTAAACGACATGTTTTTAAGTCTAAGTATTGATTTTTGAAAATTATCATCATATTCTCAAATTGGGAGACCCGGGACTATGCGGTCAGTTCCTACAAGTTAGATTGGTCCCGTGCGAGGTGTTCGTGCCTCCTAAGGGGTCGTTTGGGGGCTGGTTTAGGTTTTCACCCTTTAACGGCATGTTTTTAACTCAAAGTGTTGATTTTTTCAAATTATCGTCATACTCTCAAACCGGGAGACCCGGGACTACACAGTCAGTTCCTACAAGTTACATTGGTCCCGTGCGAGGTGTTCGTGCCTTCTACGGGGTCGTTTTGGGGTTGGTTTGGGTTTTCACCCTTTAACGGCATGTTTTTAATTCTAAGTGTGATTTTTGCAAATTATCGTCAGACTCTCAAACCGGGAGACCCGTGACCACGCGGTCAGTTCCTACAAGTTACATTGGTCCCGTGCGAGGTGTTCGTGCTTCCTATGGGGTCGTTTGGGGACTTGTTTGGGTTTTCACCCTTTAACGGCATGTTTTTAAGTCTAAGTGTTGATTTTTGCAAATTATCATCATACTCTCAAACCGGGAGACCCGAGACTACGCGGTCAGTTCCTACAAGTTACATTGGTCCCGTGCGAGGTGTTCGTGCCTCCTACGGGATCGTTTGGGGGATGGTTTGGGTTTTCACCCTTTAACGACATGTTTTTAACTCTAAGTGTTGATTTTTGCAAAAATCGTCATACTCTCAAATCAAGAGACCCAGAACTACGCGGTCAGTTCCTACAAGTTACATTGGTCCCGTGCGAGGAGTTCGTGCCTCCTACGGGGTCGTTTGGGGATTGGTTTTGGTTTTCACCCTTTAACGGCATGTTTTTAACTCTAAGTGTGATTTTTTCAAATTATCGTCATACTCTCAAACCGAGAGACCCGAGACTACGCGGTAAGTTCCTACAAGTTACATGGGTCATGTGCGAGGTGTTCGTGCCTCCTACGGGGTCGTTTGGGGGTTGTTTTGGGTTTTTCATCCTTTAACGGCATATTTATAACACTAAGTGTGATTTTTGAAAATTATCATCATACTCTCAAACCGGGAGACCCGGGACTACGCGGTCAGTTCCTACAAGATACATTAGTCCCGTGCGGGGTGTTCGTGCCTCCTATGGGGTCGTTTGGGGCTGGTTTGGGTTTTCACCCTTTAACGGCTTGTTTTTAAGTTTAAGTGTTGATTTTTCCAAATTATCGTCATATTCACAAACCGAATGACCCGGGACTACACGGTCAGTTTCTACAAGTTACATTGGTCCCGTGCGAGGTGTTCGTGCCTCCTACGGGGTCGTTTGGGGGTTGGTTTTGGTTTTCACCCTTTAACGACATGTTTTTTAATCTAAGTGTGAGTTTACAAATTATCGTCATACTCTCAAACCGGGAGACTCGGGACTACGCGGTTAGTTCCTAAGTGTTACATTGGTCCCGTGCGAGGTGTTCGTGCCTCCTACGAGGTCGTTTGGGGGCTGTTTGGGTTTTCACCCTTTAACGACATATTTTTAAGTCTAAGTATTAATTTTTGCAAATTATCATCACACTCTCAAGCCGGGAGACCCGGGACTACGTGGTCAGTTCCTACAAGTTACATTGGTCCCGTGCGAGGTGTTCGTGCCTCCAACGGGGGCGTTTGGGGGCTGGTTTGGGTTTTCACCCTTTAACGGTATGTTTTTAAGTCTAAGTGTTGATTTTTACAAATTATTGTCACACTCTCAAACCGAGAGACCCGGGACTATGCGATCAGTTCCTACAAGTTACATTGGTCCCGTGCGAGGTGTTCGTGCCTTCGAATGGGTCGTTTGGGGGCTGGTTTGTGTTTTCACCCTTTAACGACATGTTTTTAACTCTAAGTGTGATTTTTGTCAATTATTGTCTAACTCTCAAACCGAGACACCTGAGACTACGCAGTCAGTTCTACAAGTTACATGGGTTCCGTGCGAGGTGTTCGTGCCTCCTACAGGGTCGTTTGGGGGATGGTTTGGGTTTTCACCCATTAACGGCATATTTTTAACTCTAAGTGTGATTTTTGAAAATTATCGTCATACTCTCAAACTGGGAGACCCGGGACTACGCGGTCAGTTCCTACAAGTTACATTAGTCCCGTGCGAGGTGTTCGTGCCTCCTATGGGGTCGTTTAGGGGAATGTTTGGGTTTTCACCCTTTAACGGCATGTTTTTAACTAAGTGTAATTTTTACAAATTATCGATATTCTCTCAAATCGGGAGGCCCGAGACTACGCGGTCAGTTCCTACAAGTTATATGGGTCATGTGCGACGTGTTCATGCCTCTTACGGGGTCGTTTGGGGGCTGGTTTGGTTTTTCACCCTTTAACAACATGTTTTTAACTCTAAGTGTGATTTTTGTAAATTATCGTCATACTCTGAAACCGGGAGACCCGGGACTACGTGATCAGTTCCTACAAGTTACATGGGTCCCGTGCGAGGTGTTCGTACCTCCTACGAGGTCGTTTGGGGGGTTTGTTTGGGTTTTCACCCTTTGACGGCATGTTTTTAACTCTAAGTGTGATTTTTGCAAATTATCATCACACTCTCAAACCGGGAGACCCGGGACTACGCGGTCAGTTCCTACAAGTTACATCGGTCCCGTGTGAGGTGTCCGTGCCACCTACGGGTTCGTTTGGGGGCTGGTTTGGGTTTTCACCCTTTGACGACATGTTTTTAAGTTTAAGTGTTGATTTTTACAAATTATCATCATACTCTCAAACCGAGAGACTTGGGACTACGCGATCAGTTCCTACAAGTTACATTGGTCCCGTACGAGGTGTTCGTGCCTCCTACGGGGTCGTTAGGGGTTGGTTTGGGTTTTCACCCTTTAACGGCATGTTTTTAACTCGAAGTGTGATTTTTACAAATTATCGTCATACACTCAAACCGGGAGACTCGGGACTACGTGGTCAGTTCCTACAAGTTACATGGGTCCCATGCGAGGTGTTTGTGCCTCCTACGGGTTCGTTTGGGGGTTGGTTTGGGTTTTCACCTTTTAACGGCATGTTTTTAAGTCTAAGTGTTGATTTTTGCAAATTATCATCATACTCTCAAACCGGGAGACCTGGGACTACGCGGTCAGTTCCTACAAGTTACATTGGTCATGTGCGAGGTTTTCGTGCCTCCAACGGGGACGTTTGGGGTTGGTATGGATTTCAACCCTTTAACGGCATGTTTTAAACTCTAAGTGTGATTTTTTGGAAATTATCATCATACTCTCAAACCGGGAGACCTGGGCCTACGTGGTCAGTTCCTACAAGTTACATTGGTCTCGTGCGAAGTTTAAGTATTGATTATTGCAAATTATCATCATATTCTCAAACCGAGAGACTCGGAACTATGCGGTCAGTTCCTACAAGTTACATTGGTCCCGTGCGAGGTGTTCGTGCCTCCTACGGGGTTGTTTGGGGGTTGGTTTGGGTTTTCACCCTTTAACGGCATGTTTTTAACTCTAAGTGTGATTTTTGCAAATTATCATCATACTCTCAAATCGGGACACCCGAGACTACGCGATCAGTTCCTACAAGTTACATTGGTCCCGTGCGAGGTGTTCGAGCCTACTACGGGGTTGTTTGGGGGCTGGTTTGGGTTTTCACCCTTTAACGGCATATTTTTAAGTCTAAGTGTTGATTTTTTCAAATTATCATCACACTCTCAAACCGAGAGACCCGGGACTACGCGTTCATTTCCTAAAAGTTACATTGGTCCCGTGCGAGGTGTTCGTGCCTCCTATAGGGTCGTTTGGGGGTTGGTTTGGGTTTTCACCCTTTAATGGCATGTTTTTAACTCTAAGGGTGATTTTTGCAAATTATCATCATACTCTCAAACCGGGAGACTCGGGACTACGCGGTCAGTTGCTACAAGTTACATTGGTCCCGTGCGAGGTGTTCGTGCCTCCTACGGGGTCGTTTGGGGGATGGTTTGGGTTTTCACCCTTTAACGACATGCTTTTAACTCTAAGTGTGATTTTTGCAAATTATCGTCATACTCTGAAACCGGGAGACCCGAGATTACGTGATCAGTTCCTACAAGTTACATGGGTCCCGTGGGAGGTGTTCGTACCTCCTACGGGGTCGTTTGGGGGTTTGTTTGGGTTTTCACCCTTTGACGGCATGTTTTTAACTCTAAGTGTGATTTTTACAAATTATCATCACACTCTCAAACCGGGAGACCCGGGACTACGAGGTCAGTTCCTACAAGTTACATTGGTCCCGTGTGAGGTGTCTGTGCCTCCTACGGGGTCGTTTGGGGGCTGGTTTGGGTTTTCACCCTTTGACGATATGTTTTTAAGTTTAAGTGTTGATTTTTGCAAATTATCATCATACTCTCAAACCGAGAGACCCGGGACTACGCGATCAGTTCTTACAAGTTACATTGGTCCCGTGCGAGGTGTTCGTGCCTCCAATGGGGTCGTTTGGGGGTTGGTTTTGGTTTTCACCCTTTAACGGCATGTTTTTAACTCTAAGTGTGACTTTTGTAAATTATCGTCATACACTCAAACCGGGAGACTCGGGACTACGCGGTCAGTTCCTACAAGTTACATGGGTCCCGTGCGAGGTGATCGTGCCTCCTACGGGGTCATTTGGGGGCTGGTTTGGGTTTTCACCGTTTAACGGTATGTTTTTAAGTCTAAGTGTTGATTTTTATAAATTATCTTCATACTCTCAAACCGAGAGACCCGGGACTACGCGGTCAGTTCCTACAAGTTACATTGGTCCCGTGAGAGGTGTTCGTGCCTCCTGAGGGGTCATTTGGGGGCTGGTTTGGGTTTTCACCCTTTGACGGCATTTTTTTAAGTTTAAGTATTAATTTTTTCAAATTATCATCATACTCTCAAACCGAGAGACCCGAGACTACGCGGTCAGTTCCAACAAGTGACATTGGTCCCGTGCGAGGTGTTCGTGTCTCCTACGGGGTCGTTTGGGGGTTTGTGTGGGTTTTCACCTTATAACTGCATGTTTTTAACTCTAAGTGTGATTTTTGTAAATTATCGTCATACTCTCAAATCGGGAGACCCGGAACTACGCGGTCAGTTCCTAAAAGTTGCATTAGTCCCGTGCAAGGTGTTTGTGCCTCCTACGGGGTCATTTGGCGGCTGGTTTGGGTTTTCACCCTTTAACGGCATGTTTTTAAGTCTAGTGTTGATTTTTGCAAATTATCATCACACTCTCAAACCGAGAGACCCGGGACTACGCGGTCAGTTCCTACAAGTTACAGATTTGGGTTTTCACCTTTCAATGGCTTGTTTTCAACCCTAATTTACATTACAATTATTAGCCTAATCTAGATATTTTCAAATTTGCATTACAATTATTAGCATTTTCATTTTTCTAAAAAAGGAAGTGATTTTTTTATTTAACATGTATGTTCTCTAATCTTTCTAGCTCTTTTAATTAGATAACTATAACCACAAGATGAATCAATCGAACATAAACATTAAGAAATTTACAAACCTGTAGTATCGGTGTGTCGATTTCAACAAAGCCTACAGACTCTAACGACACGTCAATAACTTCAAATTCTTCCTCTTTCTAGCTCAGGTCGCAACATACATACATCCCCCTATAAGTAAGGGGAAATGAATTATTCATATTGATAAGGCTACTTGTAACACAAATCATTCCATATGAAATTCTTAAACTCATAAGTAATAACCTGGCTTAAACTCAGGAAATTCTTAAATCATTTTGATCATAGCTACATGTAATCTACATAATCAATTTACATGTAGCGACTATATATATGGTACAAAGGTATTATACACATCTTATGTAATAGACACATTCATTTTGATCATAGCCATTGATTGTGTAGCCATTGATCGTTATTGATTGTGTAGCCAATCAATGGATAATTTGCAGTGATTAAGAATATGAAATTCACATAATGTAAGGCCTGTTCAAGTATATGTGATTGGAAAATAAAATAAACATAAGGAGGTTCACTTGCAGCAGGGAAAATGTAAGACCAAATATATATCAACAACATAAAAATTCAACTGAAACTTACATCATCAACGGCAATACCAAAATGGCCAAACCCAAATCCAATATCATACTTGTCAACTCCAACACGATACACAACATGCATCATACTTCACTTCCTCACCCAGGATAAAATACATGATTGAGGAGGAGTAGCATGCTGAAGAAATAAAAATATAACACAAGGACGACATGAATTTCAACATAAAATGCATTAAGGTGTTCAAATTTAGAAATATGTCTTGCAACTTAAAAGTTTCAAGAGCCATAAAGATAACAAAACTAAAACAACTTCACTCAAAACATTTAACCCTAAAGTTGCTATGTACCCTTAGTGCCCTAATGCGGGTGCGGGAGCGGATGCGGGTGCGAATGTGAGTGCGCCAATGCGTCAATTTCCAAATTACTAAGATTTGAGAGCGGCACCAGTGCGTTTATATAAAATACATATAATTATGTATTTTTAATATATAATTATAGTTGGTGCAGAGACATTAGACTATTGGAGTGAAAAAACATTTACGTATGTTCAACAGAGACACTAACAAACGCTAATTGTATAGCCAATACATCATCAACCTACATGTAGCCTACCATAATAGTAAAACAAAAACCATTCCCACCAAACAACAAAACTGCCCACAGGGAAAAAACACAGTGCGAGACTTACGCCCGAATTAGCAACGAACTCTCTAATTCTCGAATTGAGGGCGGGGGCGAAGACCTTACCCAGCGAATTGGGGCACTATGTCTGTATCACAACAAAATCATAAAGAAAAATAACTAAACAATTTCAAAATTGCTAACACAGCATATTCATGTCTATTTCCTCAATCTAAATCAAGATTACTATGACTTACCTTAGCCCTCATCTTGGACCAAACTCTTGGTTTCCTTTTCTCTCAGTAGGTCTGGTTGCCGAATTCTCTCACAAAAGAAGAAAATCAGATGTTGCGATTGAGAGTCCCTCGCTTGGTATTTACATGGCTACAGTTTTGGAAAAACCTAATTCGTTTGTGATGTGTGGATGATGGGCTGGGAGGCCCACTCAGCTTTCTTCACTTGAGCGACTTACCAGAGCCGGACAGAGCGGCTGGATGTCGCAGTAGATGGAGCGGCTGGATGCCGTAGTAGACAGAGTGGCTGGAGGTATAGACTCGTCGCAGTAGAGGGGAGAGAGTGTGTAGCCTTAGCCTTGTCGGACGGAGGGGCTGGAGACGGTAAGCGGGTGAAGGGAGGGAGAGAGTCGGGGGGAGCAAGAGATTAAAAGATGAGAGAGGAAAGAGGAGGGAAAGTAAACATAATAATTTTTTTAGGTGCTTTTATATTTTAATTAAGGGTACTCAATTTTGGCACACTTTAAAACAGTGCCAAATTTTGGCACTGTTTTAAAGTGTGCCAGATTGTCATTAAACCGTGCCAGAATCTGGAACGGTTTAAAACTGTGCCAGATTTTTAAAAGCAGGGTGTGCCAAATTGATGTTTTTGGTGTAGTGAGAGAGATAATGAGAGAGAAACGACTGTGTTTATGGGGGAGCAGCTGTGAAAGTGTTACGATGAGTGTACTATTTTGCATATTTTATATCGGAATTTATACTTTGTTAGTCTCATTTTAGTTTATTTAATAAGTTCTTAGGACTATTTGATTAAAAAGAGGAAAAAATGCGAGAATGATTGAATTTGAATTAAAAATGGCAATTCTAAGTGAAAAATGGGCACTTATATAATTTTATAATACTCTTGTGCTAATTTGTGGAAAAATTTGCCTAGTGAAAATTTTGCAGGTAATGATGAAATTTGGTTCAAATTGGTGGTCATCTCAAAAAAGGCGCGAAAAAGTTGATTTTTACGGTCGTTTGAAAAAAGCTATTTTTACACTTGTGGAATCGTAAAATAAGACGGGAATTTTTATTCTCCGATTTGGATGAAACTCTGCGTGCATGTTCAACAAGAAAAGATATGAGTTTTCGAGTGGGGGTAAATTCGATCCTTTATCCCGATCCAAAGATTAAAGAGTGGAGAGATAACTTTCAACACTATTCGAGGAATCAGGGAGAGTCCCACCACAACTCAAATACCTCACCATTTGTCCTATAAAAAAGACCCTTAGGCTCATAATTTTAGGAAGGATCTCGAGGAGCAACTTTGAGTGATTGTAATCAATTTGAGTAACAAGTTTTTATCATTATTTTTTAGAGGGTTAAAGATTATTGTGAGAGAACATATTATAAGTTTGGTTTATTAATGAAGATCTCTACTTATTCTTGCAATTTATATTTAATTATGGTAGCTTGATTCTTATATTAGAAATATGGTAAAGTTTATCATAGTTACCTAATATTGTCACGTTAATTTGATTGTTATTTATTCCCTACTTGTTTTAATTGTTATCAAAGATTCGGTATTCACTTTAAAGCGACAAGAGAGTATGTTTTAAAACCTTCAAAAAAAATTTGTCAATCAAGTTTTGAGATTTGAAAATTATAATTTTTGATGCATTATGCTTGCACTTTGATCGTTTTAATAGTCCATGCTTAAATACATTTTCAAACTTTAAAACTTGTATTTTCTAAGGGAATAGGGATTTTAGCCATCTATTAGAGACGTTAAAAATATTTCGAACATAACTTTCATATTTTTTGAATTAAACGCGACGAGAATCGGTTTAATTTGAGCTATAAAAAGGTAATGACAATAATAAATAGTGTGCAATATTAGTTACGTGATAAATTCACCCTCAATCCTAATTGTTTACAAATCTCTTATGTTGCTCTCATTTATCGTAGTTGTTTTTATTTAGTGTAGCTCATAATTATTTTCTATCCCATTTATTCTAATTGGACAATTGCAATTCTTTTATAAATTAAAATTGACAAATCTTTGTGGGTTTGACCCGTACTTACAATCGATATCCTATAATAGCCCGTGCACTTGCAGTATTTTATAAATTGACAACAAGTATTTGGCGCCATTGTCGGGGATTTGTTCGATGTTTTTTAAAAGAAGTTGTGACTGTCGGATTATTTTTTTTTACTTTTCTCATATTTGTTAGTAAAAAAAATCACAAAAAAAAAAGATAAGGGGGGGATTTCATCTCCCTTCCTTGCCCCAAAAATTACTAATCAGCCAAGCATTTGCATATCCCGAACCATCACATTTAATTTAAAATCAGGTAGAAGTTGGCCTTAGGGGATCACATAGGAAAACTCTTAACGAGGCTAGAATTAAAAGCTACTCCAACGCGAACTTGTCAAATAAATTTCGTTTTATCTTATCTAGGATTGGTGGTTTTTAATGAGCCTTCGTACCGACCACCTACTTGGAGGTAAAATCGGAATTTGAGACGATAATCGTAGACCGTCTTTTAAATTCCCCCTTGTCAAAGAGTAGAAGCTGTCTAATTAGATAAATTAAAATTGCATGCTTTAGTTTACGTGATTTTGAGTCAACTATAATTGCTTTTGTATTCTAAAAAAAAATCATTCGTTGTAAATTACAATAGGTGATCCTCATATTGTTATCCCGTCATCTTTCTCATATTCCTCTACTGATCCTGTAAAAATACTGAAAATTTAAATGATTGCGTATTTCAATTTGAGTCAGATGGGTCAGTAATCATTTTAAAAATTAAAGACAGTATGGATGAGAATCCAACTCCTTTAATTACTATTTGTCCACCAAAGGGTATCAATTGGAAAGAGGGAAATAAACAGTATAATAATGTTATTTCTAAAAACAATCATGAATTAAATGGGAAAAATCAATTTGTGAGGAGAAAAAAATTGACAATCTTGACGCATGTAATGATTATGATGATTGGGAGGTTGATTCTTATCGAGAATTGTCTTATAATTTAATTGAGAAAAATTTCGATTCTTTTTATCTGTGGAAAAATTTATGTGAGGATTCGTCATCCGAATTTTGTGATACTTTAAATATTTATGACGGTCCTCCTATTTTTTATGAAGAAAGTATATCGCCTCGTGATACCTCTTCTTCTTGTGCTTTTCATAAAATCTCACATTTAAGAGTGCAGTATGATCTCCAATTTACGTGACTATTTTCGAAAAATTGATAGTAAATATATGGATCCTTATTGTAATTTGATACCCACATGTGATGCATCGACATATGATTCATGCGATTCAAATTTGTTTATTATTGATGATGTTGGTACGCACCATTATGACCATGGATTTATGGATGAAATTTGTGTTGTGTGATCATACTCTCAAATTTATGATGTTTTGTCACTTAGTGCTATAAAGTTTATTAATTTAAATGAGCCAAAAATCTTTCGATTATTAATTTATGGGCATGATGGTAATTGTCATGGGTTTGTATATTATTTGTGTATTTTTTTTTTTGTTATTTTTTTATTTAACATGTATCATCATTTTACTTCTTTCCATTATTTTCTTTGTCCATGTTTTTATTAGAGCATACATTGAGGACAATGTAAAATTTACGTTTTGGGGTAAGGATGATATTTTTGAAAAAAAAATTAAAAAAAAAATCAAAAATTCAAAAAGATTTTCAATATAATTGAGTGTTGAAACGATTTCTTAATATAGAATTAATTCATGGATCTCTCAACTTATGAAAATTGTTTACACATTAGCCGTATAATTTGATCGAAAATTGAGGCGAAAGTTAATATGCTTAACGAATAAATGTGGAGATTTTAACCCGGTGAGATATTGTGCCATTCATCATTTTTGAGAGATTTAAATCAATCGAAGTTAAAATAACTCAAACTTTCCTTCTGTGATAAACTCATTGATGATATCAAATTTAATGTTTTGTTCGATTAAAAAAAAACAGTAAAAAATGTGAATCTTAAGCACTAGAAGTCTTAGTAATTCGTCTTGAAACACAAATCAACTCAACGAAACTTGAGAAATGAGATTAAGCCATCGTTGGAAACCCCAAAATTGTAATAACCCGCCCTTTTGGAGAGGATTAAATTCCATAATTAAGTATAATTTGGAATTTGGAGAATTTCTCGAAATAGTGAATTTGGGATTTTTGAGGATTTAATAATTTTCGAAGGGTGTTATAAATTATTTTGGGACTATATAGGTCGAAGTAATTTAATTTTATGTCGCCGTGGAGTATAGCGACAAAAGAGGTAAGATTTTGAGTAGAAAACCGCACTTAATTATTTTGGGTTAGAATAATGATTTGCGGTCAAGTACCTCGGATGGAAATTTCGACTGCGCCATGAGTCTCGGGATGTCCGAAATAGTCGAAAAAGAGTGTTCGATTGTCGAAATTGAGTTCCGGGTAATTTTGAAGTTAGATAGGCTCGTAATTGGGTAAACGAGTCGTTTTTGGGTTTTTAATGGGTTAAACCCTTTTCTCCTTATAAAAGGAGGGAGAGGGGGAGAAAAGAGAAGAGAGAAGAGAAAGAAGAGAGGGAAGAGAGAGAGGAGGAAGAAAGGAGGAAAAAGGGGGAGATTCCGGCCAGCCTCCGCGGGATTCGGCTCGAGGACGTCGGATTTTATCCACGAGGCAAGTATTTACTTGCTTTATTAATTTTTAAGCATAAATATCTCATATCATTGTTGGTATAAAAAACCCTAATGATTTTGGGTTGGGTATTCGTGGATAAAACGAGATTTTGGAAGTTGAAACGAATAAACCCCTAAAAATGGTAAATTGGAGAAATTTAGAAATTAACCAAAAATATTGGGTGATTCCGGGTTCTAGGATGTTTAGAACCCGTATTATAGGTGTATTTGTAGTTGGTTGAAGTTGTAGGCCGTTTGGTGAAGATATGGAAGCTTGGGGGAAGCTTCCATGGCCGAAACAGCTTCTCGGAGAAGAAGCTGCCCGACTTGATTGATCGATCGATCATGGGGACTCGATCGATCGACGGCCATGGGTCGATCGATCGACCCCTGCTGAAAGTTGATAATTTTTCTAGGATGATTTGGATGGGATAGATTCCATTTCATCTTGCTTTGAGGTTAATTAGGTGATTACCTAGAGAACCTTTTAGGACTTTATGGTCCATAAATAAAGGAAATTTAGGAGGGTAAAGTAAGGGTTTTTAGTATATAACCCTTAATCTATATTTTCAAGGAAAATAGAATATTTGCAGAAATTGATGGATTAGGGTTCCTAAATTATATTGGGGACTTCTTTAACTCGTTGAATTTAAGGTTGTTCGGGTGAGATAAATCCCGAGGATATTTCTCGTAAGCATACAGGCCTATATAATTATGCTTATGGAAAGCATAATTATATCGATTATCGTTAAGTGTATCCTAGGAGATAATTAGGATAATTTGGGAATATAGGTATTTGTTGATTTCACTTAGAGTGAAGGGTATCATTGGAGATATCCAATAAATCCTTAGATAAGATTGAGGTATATAGTGATTATTAAATTAAGAAATATTTGGGTTTAGTATCATGCTTATATGAATGCATGATTATGATTCCTGGAGGGAATCTTTGGGATTATTGGTCATCGCTAGATGCTATAGGCCACTATGGCCATTTATATATATTCTAGGAAAAATATATAGGATATGTATATACTGTGTGATTTAGGTATATATATATGTTATGATGGAAATGATTTTGAAAATGTAAAAATGAATATTTTCAAAATGGTAAATAAATGATTTTCCTAATTGATAAAATATGGATTACACACCTCTCTAAATCGCTATCATAAGGAAAGTTGCGTTCGTATGGTGAAGCCCCCTGGCTAATGAATGCAGGGTGGATATAGTCCTATAGGCCATGTGAGCGTTTGTTGATATATATTTTCTGCGCTGGTTAGGAGATTCCGGGTGTGGTCTTGACTATCCCGCAGGCACATGGCCGCTTCCCGACGTCTTGCGATGTAGGATCCCAAGTTGTCTTGATGATAGGCCCTGGAAGATGATAGCCATTTAGGGGTGCGCACAGTGGAGAAATCCGGACGGGCGGTCTTAGAACGCGTTATATTAATGCAATTCATGATAATGGATTGACTTTAATTACATTTCCTGGATATAGGAAGGGAAATGGGTTATATGTTTAGCTTCGGTAACACTCCCGGATGGAAGAAGGGATGTGGAAGCATATGATATGGTAAAAGCATTTTTATGATAATAAAAATGGCTTTTAATTATATTTCCTGAGTATAAAAAGGGAAATGGGATAATTGAAAAAGGAAAAGCATTTTTATGATAATAAAATTGGCTTTTAAAAGTATATGATTTGTTAAAGCGATTCATGATAATGAATTGGCTTTTATATTTACATTTCCTTGATATAATAAAGGAAATGGGAAGTTTTGAGAAAATGAAAGTAGTGATAAATACTTTGTGTATCGAATACACCTCAGTCCGGGAGATATTATCCGGACGTATATTGTGAATGTACATATATATATTTATACGTTTGTGTGTGCTACGGGCCCAATGAATCTCTACCATTAACCCTTCCAAGTAGTAGTGTATCGGGGGGTTCCTTGTTTGGATTTCGCTTTGCGAGACACCCCACGCACGAACTTAGTGCAGTGTTGAGAATGGAGGGAAGTTTAGCCCTTAGCACTTGGACTATCTAGGGTAGATAGTGGATTAAGTTATTAGACTAGTTAGGCAGGGTAGCTTGACTAGGAAGTGTTGTTAGGATGCGTTAGGTGTGCACTACTAGAGGAGAGGTGAGGGGTATCTCATGGGAGTGCGATACCAATTTAAATATGAGATAAAACTATTTTTCTAAAAAAATAAAGCATTTATGCACTTGCAAAATATTTTCAAAATTCGGGCTCTGACCCATTTATCTACTCTCCTTTCTTTCTATATTATATATATATATATATATATAGGTGTCCAGACACAGGGACGCCTGGATGGCTTTTCTTTCGAGTCAGACGTCTGCTGCAGCAGCTGTGGATGCTTGCGGGTTCTTGGTAAACGCTTCTTTCCTTGTACTCTAGATAGGAGGTATTGTACAAACATTCGGGCCAATGGTCCAACTGATTTTATTTATTCTTTGCACGATATTCGATATGGTTGTATAATTTGAACCGAGTGTTCGGTTATTTTAGTTTATTTCATTTTCCCTTCAGTTTATTTACGCACTAAATTGTGGATGTTTTATTTTAATCGTTAAAAATAGTAGTTAAGTTAAAATTTTGACACCGGCCTAATAGGTTATTAGCAATTAAATGGACTTTCGACAGTGATGCTAAGAATGATCCATATGAGACTCCTGTTTTAATTTGATATAGGAGTGATCGCCCGGTATTTTATTAGGCGGGGTGTCACAAAAATTAAGCCAAAATCACCCATTTTTACATTATTCAGTTGCAAGCCCATTTGAACCAAAAAGAAAATAAGACTTTTGCGAAAACTCATATCCTACCCAACTCCAACTGGGAATTTAAAACCCATAAACTATAAAAAAAAACATACCCAATTTCTGAGAATTCTAGGGTGGAATTACGGTAGGTAACAGGCCAAAAGAAAAGGAGGTTGCAAGAATGATGTGTGAAAAAAAAGAAAAAAAAGATGAAAAGGAAAGGAAACAGAAAAGAAAAATAGAGGTGAGAAAATGTGCCTAAAAATCAAAATACCAAAAATCTCTATATTCTCAGAAATTTGGAACTTCAAAAAGCATTATTTCTATCCAAATTCGAGCCTACAATACAACAAAAAAAAATACTTAATCGGTCTCAAGTGAAGTTAGTTATAGTGTGGAGAGAAGATGGGTAGGATCTATGGTGTGATTTAACGTTTTCAATAAGTAATCGATTTTTCATTCATGAGATCATATTCATCCATCATAAAAAAATTCCATTTTTTAATCATGTATATGTGAAGTTTGTTCATATTACTCTTTATTCACATATACCGAGAGAAAATAATTTATTTCCGAGTGTTCGATTGTAAGTGCATTTCGTGAGATTTTGAAATCAAAAGGAACTTTCGGATAAGAAATGAAATGATCAAATCTTTTGAAATTGATGGTTATATTGGTTATTCAAACAAAAACGATTAGTTGAGATAGAAAAATGAAGTTCGACAATATTTATGAAGTTTGCATTCAAACTTGGTTATATTTCTTTTAACTCTTTTGTATTGAGTCAAGATTTTGAATTTTATGAGTATATTCACTGCAAAACTTCACGAGACAAAACTCGTCCACTCGGGTAGCCTAGGGGTTTAACGGCTTGTTACACATGCTAAGTGCAATTGTGGTTCCAACGAAAGTAACTTAGATTTAAAAAAAAAAGTTTTGCTCGAGGACTAGCATAGTTTAGTGATACCTTATGTGGGAAAATTTATGTGAGGATTCGTCATTTGAATTTAGTGATACTTCAAGTATTTATGACGGTCCTCCTATTTTTTATGAAAAAAGTGTATACCCCCTGATACCTCTTCTTCTCGTGCTTTTCATAAAGTCTCACATTTAGGAGTGGAGTATGCATCCCCAATTTTACATGCGTATTTTCGAAAAAGGGATAGTAAATATTTGGATCCTAATTGTAATTTGATACCCCCATGTGATACATCGATATACGATTCATGCAATTCAAATTTGTTTATTATTGATGATGTCGGTACGCACTATTATGACCATGGATTTATGATTGAAATTTGTGTTGTGCAGTCGTACTCTCAAATTTATGATGTTTTGGCACTTAGTGCTATAAATTTTATTAATTGGAATGACCCACAACTCTTTCGATTATTAATTTATGGTCATGATGGTAATTGACACGATTTTGTATATTTTTTTTCTTTTTTTAATATTTTTTTTATTTAACATGTATCATCATTTTACTTTTTTACATTATTTTCTTTGTCCATAGATTTATTTGAGCATTCATTGAGGACAATGTAAAATTTACGTTTGGGGGTAAAGATGATATTTTTGATTTTTTTTTAAAAAAAATCAGAATTTTTATTTTTTAAAAATCAGAATTTTTTTTAAAAATTCAAAAAGATTTTTAATGTAATTGAGTGTTGAAACAATTTCTTAATATAAAATTAATTCATAGATTTTTCAACTTATAAAAATTGTTTACACATTAGCCGTATAATATGATCAAAAATGGATATTGGGTCGAAAGTTAATATGCTTAACGAATAAATGTGAAGATTTTAGCCCGGTGAGATATTGTTCCATTCATTGTTTTTGAGAGATTTGAATCAATCGGAGTTAAAATAACTCAAACTTTCCTTCAGTGATAAACTCGTTGATGATCTCAAATTCATTATTTTGTTCGATTATCGAAAACAAACCGTAAAAAATGTGAATCTTAAGCACTAGAACCCTTAGTAAGTCGTCTTGAGACACAAATCAACTCAATGAAACTTGAGAAATGAGATTAGGTCATCGTTTGAAACTTTAAAATTAAGCCTAACTTCGCTATTTTTACAATATTATGTTGCAAGCCCATTTGAGCTAAAAAGAAAATAAGCCTTTTGTTGAAAGCCCATTATCCAACTCCAACTGGGAGTTTAAAACCTATAAAACTAAAAAAAAAAAAGCCATACACAATTTCTGAGAATTCTAGGGCGGAATTACGATAGGTAAAAGGCCAAAAGAAAAGGAGGTTGCAAGACTGATGTATGAAAAAAAAAAGATGAAAAGAAAAAGGAAAGAGAAAAGAAAAATGGAGGTGAGAAAAAATGCCTAAAAATCAAAATACCGAAAAATCTCTACATTCTCAAAAATTTTGAACTTCAAAAACCATTCTTTCTATCCAAATTCGAGCCTCCAATACAACCAAGAGAAATCTTAATCGATCTCATGTGAAGTTAGTTATAGTGTAGAGAGAAGATGGATATGATTTATGGTGTGATTCAATATTTTCAGTAAGTAATCGATTTTTCATTCATGAGATCATATTCATCTATTATTAAAAAAAAAGTTCGTTTTTCAATCATGTATATGTGAAGTTTGTTCATATTACTCTTTTATTCACATATATCGAGAGGAAATAACCTATTTCTGAGTGTTCAATTGTGAATGCATTCCGTGAGATTTTGAAATCAAAACGAATTTTCGGATAAGAAATGAAACAATCAAATCTTTTGGAATTGACGGTTATATTGGTTATGCACACAAACACGATTAGTTGAGATAGAAAAATGAAGTTCTACTATATTTGTGAAATTTGCATTCAAACTTGATTATATTAATTTTGAGTCTTTTGTATTGAGTCAAGATTTTGAATTCTGTGGGTATATTCACTGCAAACCCTCACGAGATAAAACCCGCCCACTAGGGGAGCCTAGGGATTTAACGACTTATTGCACATGCTAAGTGCAATCGTGATTCCTACGAAAGTGAGTTAGATTTTTTAAAAATTAGTTTTGCTCGAGAACTAGCAAAATTTCGGTTTGGAAGTATTTGATGAGTGCATTATTTTGTATATTTTATACCCGAATTTATACTTTGTTAGTCTCGTTTTAATTTATTTAATAAGTTCTTGGGACGATTTGATTTAAAAGAGGAAAAAATCCGAGAATGATGGAATTTCAAAAATGACAATTTTTAGTGAAAAATGGGCACTTCGATAATTTTATAATATTCTTGTGCTAATTTGTGAAAAAATTTGCCCAGTGAAAATTTTGCAAGTAATGATGGAATTTTGTGCAAATTAATTGTCAACTCGAAAAAGGCGCGAAAAAACTGATTTTTACGGTTGTTCGAAAAAGTTATTTTTACACTTGTGAAATCGTAAAAAAGACGGGGATTTTATCCTCCGATTTCGATGAAACTCGACGTGCGTGTTCAAAAACAAAAGATAAGAGTCTTCGAGTGGAGGAAATTTGGTCATAACTTCATATTTTTCGAATTAAACGCGACGAAGATAGGTTTAACTTGAGTTATAAAAAGAGAATGACAATATTAAATTAGTGTGCAATATTAGTTCCGTGATAAATAGACCCCGAATTCTAATTGTTTACAAATCTCTTATGTTACTCTCATTTATCGTAGTTATTTTTATTTAGTGCAGCTCATAATTATTTTCTATCCCGTTTATTCTATTTGGACAATTGCAATTCTTTTAAAAATTAAAATTGACAAATCTCTATGTGCTCGACCCATACTTATACTCACTATCTTATAATAGTTCGTGCACTTATGGTATTTTATAAGTTGACCGCATGTTAGTTTTTTTAAGGGAGTTTTCATTTCAACCCCAAATTTCTTTATGTATCCCCCACCTTTATTAACACTACAGTAATGGAACCAAAACCAATTAGCCCACGCCATTTGTTGGGTTTATAGAAAAATTAAGAGGATATTTTAAGCCAACACAATCTCGTAGCATAACGTCAAAATCAACCTTATAACCTAGATTTTTTTTAGGATTTTAATTTCAGTTTAAACCAACTTTGAGTTCGACCATCTAAGACCTTTATAAACTATAGGTGTAGTTGAGAATATCCTCTCTTCATTATTTTCTGGAGAATAAAATTTGCAAATTCAACTTGATGTGAATCAACTCCCAACAATCTAAATATTAAGGGTCCGTTTGGTTGGCGCTTTTTGCCTAGACAAATGCTAAAAAGTTGGCAAATATAAAAATTTGCCCATATTTTGGTTGTTTGGTTGCACAATTTGCCGTGGCATTATTTGTCAATGTACAACACCTCCTATGCACAATTTGTGGGCAAATTTTGCTTACCTATTTGAGTGAAAAATATTTGCTAACAAATTTGTCAACTTCTTAAACGATTTTAATGTTTTAAAAAATAATTTAAGAACTGTTTTAAATAATTAAAACATTGTTATGAATATTTAAAAACTGTTTTGCAATGTATCAAAAACTGTTTTTAATATTATAAAAAATTGTTAAGAAAATGTTTTACAA
This sequence comes from Sambucus nigra, assembly GCA_949130495.1. Classification (NCBI taxonomy): domain Eukaryota; kingdom Viridiplantae; phylum Streptophyta; class Magnoliopsida; order Dipsacales; family Adoxaceae; genus Sambucus; species Sambucus nigra. The sequence continues at coordinate 356,604,179 of OX422211.1, read as the reverse complement.
ATTTAAAAAAAAACGTATTAACAAAATATTGTAAAAACTGTTTTTAACATTTTTAAAAACTGTTGTGAATATATTATATAAACAGTTTTAAAGTTTTAAAAACTGTTTTAAATAGTTAAAAAAACTGTTATAAATATTTAAAAACTGCTTTGTAATGTTTTGAAAACTGTTTTTAATATTAGAAAAAATTGTTAAGAAAATGCTTTACAAATTTTTTAAAAACCGTATTATAAAAATATTGTAAAAACTGTTTTTAACATTTTTAAAAACTGTTTTGAATATATTATAAAAACTGTTTTAAAGTTTTATAAAACATTCTTTTAAATTGTTTAAAAAAATTGTTGTGAGTATTTAAAAATTGTTTTGTAATATTTTAAAAACTGTTTTTAATATTATAAAAATACGTTAAGAGAATGTTTTACAAATTTTTTGAAAAACTGTAATATAAAAATATTGTAAAAATAGTTTTTAACATTTTTAAAATCTGTTTTGAATATAATATAAAAATAGTTTTAAAGTTTAAAAATAAAATTAAAAAATATTTTAAATAGTTAAAAAAAACTGTTGTGAATATTTAAAAATTGTTTTGTAATATTTCAAAAACTTTTTTTAATATTATAAAAAATTATTAAGAAAATGTTTTACAATTTTTTTTAAAAATCGTAATATAAAAATATTGTAAAAACTCTTTTTAACATTTTTGAATATAATATAAAAACTGTTTTTAAATAAATTAATTGGATTGACTTTAATTTCGCCTAATGGTTGTTTGATAGTCTCATGTTAAAAAAATTAGGTAGGCAAATTTTATCTAGACAAATTTTGTCATGCCCACTCTTTTGCCCATTATTAATCAAATGGACCCTTAGTTCATATCTCAAACAATTCAAGTTACATTGTTTTGTCATTGAAATTTGTGAATTTTTAAAGCTTTATGTCAATATAACCATTGATTGGTTTCATGTATATTGTAATGTTTGAGTTTGTTGCTCCTATGATGTGTTCATTCCTATGTTGTGTTCATTTTTAATAGGGGATTTTTAAATGGAATATTTAAGTCTTTTTCCCATCTATTCGAACTTAAATGCTTCTTGTTACTGGAGATGGAAAAATTGGGTTTATATAAAAACACCTTTTTTAAGTTACCTTTTATGCCATGTGCATATTATTAGGTTTTTAGTTCTTTTTTAAAGTAATTAGGGCTGCTGATTATTTTTTTTAAATCGAGGTGGGTACTAATTAGGTTCTTATTAGGACACAATTGATTTTTTATTGGGTTATTTCGGATTTCTTATTGTGTTTTAATTGGGGTATAATGAGTCCTTATCAGACCAAATTCGTGTCCATTTTTTGGCATAAACACGACACGATCCACTATTAAGCGAAAAAAACATGACTTGAACATAGTAGTGGCAAAATGTGGTCCAAATAATAAAACAGTCCATATTAGCCCAAGCATCTAAATATGGGATCCATATTTATAAGTTGTGAGTTAAATATGGGGCCCATATTTCAAAGTTATGAGTTAAATATGGGGCCCATATTTCAAAGTAAGAAATCAAATATGGAGTCCAATTTTAAAAGATACAAATCAAATATAATACTCATTTTAAAAAGTTATGAGTAAAATATGAGTTTTTTTTATATATACCTCGAATTGTAATAGTTAATTTAGTAAAAAAATAATGGGTTGGCCCAACCCATATTTGATCCGCCCATATTTGGCCCAGCCCACATTTAACCCAACCCATATTTGGCCCAACCCACATTTAGCGCAACCCATATTTGACCCGTCCACATTAGGCCCAACCCATAATTTTGCCAGTGCTACTTGAACACGACAAGACATTTCAAGTTCATGTTAGATTGTGTCGTATTTTCATATCGTGTCATAAATTGTCCCCTCTAGTTTTAGGTGGGATCAAAAACTTTTGGAGATTAAAAATTGTAGGAGCAGAGTTTTAAATTTTTAGAGTAAGTGGACACAATCAGGGGAATGGAATATCATCCGACCTTAGCTCAGTTGGTAGAGCGGAGGACTGTAGTGGGTTTAACTCAATAGCCATCCTTAGGTCACTGGTTCGAATCCGGTAGGTCGGATACCCATTTTTTTTATAAACGTATTATTGAATTAAATAAAAAACGAAATTCATATTTCAAGGGGATCCCCAACCGCAATGCTGTCCTCGTTGAGTTTCTCTTTCTCGTGTCACCCACACACTTGTTTTTTCTCAGTTATTTCGATTTTTGAAATAGATATTTTTCTTAAAATAGGGACACTTAATTTTAGATGAACACTAGCACCTTTCTCTTGTTCATTATCTTTCCTCAACTGGTCATATTTTAATACAATTTACGTTTGGCCTCTTTCATTTTACCAAAAAAATTTGAAGTTACTGCAATTTTGGTGCTGGTTCTGTCCATATTCTTGTGTCTCAAATACTTTGCTATTCTTTTTACCAAGTATTTGATTTTTGAAAAGAATGGGGATTTGTAAGCTGAGGCAAACTTTGGCTTTATATTGCCGCAGGTTACAATAATATTTGGAGAAGCTTCTGGGTTTGAGAATTGTATTAATTTTAGTGAAATTAATTAAATGATTGGTGGAATGAAACTGCCCATATATTAGACATTATGAAAAGCAGTCAGCTGGTTGTAAAATTTCAAGGGGTTTGGAAAAAAAAAGTGCTATGGAGGTCTCCCAGGGAGTGTAAAACATGTGTTCATAAAGGTTGAATTTGATTTATACAGATTTGGAATTAAAGGATGGGCTGCCCCGGCTCAAAAGGAGGCTCAACGAATTCTTATGTCGATGAAAATGAGATTAAGATTGCGCTAAACAAGTCTTCTGTACTGGTGATTGCTCCCTCAGCTAGAGAGGAGGTATTATTAGATCTTCTGTACGGTCCGTATTCTTGAAATGCGAACTAGTCCGCACAAGAGCAGGACTATATATATATATATATATATATATATATATATATATATAAGTGTTTTGCTGCTCGATTTTTGGGGAAGAATTAATTTTGGAAGTTTGATTTTAGGAAAGGAAAGCATCTCTGAAGTTGGAAGCCAACATTGGTTAAGGTGAAAAAGAGAATAAAAAAATACTTGAGATAGCAATCCAAAAGCCGCCCAAATCAACCCATAAAACCCACATCTTCATCTCTTCTAGGCCTATCAATGGTCGGGTCCGGACCGGATCTAGGGTGATCCAGATCCATTTCGCAAGAACTTAATCGGATCGGGTCTTAATCGGATCTAGAATATTGGATCCGTATCAGATCGGGTCCGGGTCTGGCCATATATATACTTTATTTTCAATTTTTTAGTTTATCCCAATTCTTTAATTTTTAAGATATTTTATAATTTATTATAGTGTATGATTCGTATAAATAAATCATATATCGCTTTGATCTATATATATTTATACATATAATACTTAGATATTATATAGATATAGATATATTAATAAATATATAAATTTATATATGTTATATTTAATTGGATTGGGTCCTTAACGAATCGGATTAGACTAGATTCATATTCGATCCATTTAATAATCGGGTAAACGGATTTTAAAATATGATCCAGATCCGAGTAAACAGATCGGATCCGGATCGGTTCTGGGTCCAGACCCAATCACCAAACCAAAATTAAAAAACAGTGAAGGTGGAACCAAAATATCAAACAAATAATGAAAGCTCCACTCCACCGTCATCAAATAAGAAGCTTTATGGTTCTTTTATATATGTAAGTAAAGTTAATATATTATATACACCCACATTAATGTAATTATTAGATTAAATATAATGGAAAGTGTTTTGACTATTATATTTTATTTAGTTTAAGTTTAATTTTTAAATTAACATTTAGTTTACAAGATCATATATAGTATCCTGATTTACTTTTTACATTTTAGGAATACCAACTTATTAAATATATATTTAGTATTTTGATTTGATTTTTACTTTTAAGATTTGTTTATTTTAATTCAGTATTTTTTTTCCCATATTAAACATGTGTTTTGTCGAGTGAATTTTTAGAGAATGATTGGATTAATTTGGTTATTCGTCAACCATATTTTATTGTTCAACTTTGTCCATTATTGATTCGGTGTTAATTGTTAAAATATAGTCACGCCTCCTAAAAAGTATAAGTCCCCTCAATTTCAAATAGGCGATTTTTCTTCTAACAATGTGAAATGGGCATAAATTAAATTATACATTGTTGTGGTTACTTTATTTTATATTTATTTTTGTTTTTGGATAGTATAAGAGTGTGATTTGTAGGCCTTTGGCCATGGCAGGTAAATTTGGAAAGTTCGCATTTGTGCTTGTTGTTGTACTTCAATTACATGGAGACTTGTGATTTGTAATATATGATCTTGATTTCAGTTTTGAGGATATGTTTGTTAAGTGTTGATATACTTTCTTACTATATTCGTGTTTAATAAACTAAATGGTTCATTATTAAGTTGGAGATATTGGTTAATAATTTGTTTAATCTAATGTGTAAGTAGTTGTTAGTTGTTTGTAACAGATTCTCTTAGTTATTTATAACAAACCTGTTAGTTGTTTGTAACAGTATAGTTTCCCTTTTCTCATATAATAACTCGTGTATAAATACTAGTTCATAATAGAAGCTTTGTACTTCTTGCAAAAGCTTCTGAGAGGTTTTCTTTAGTTCTCTCTCTTAATAGCTGTTGTACTTGAATCTTATCTTGGTATCAGAGCTATTGACTAAGGTCTTTTATGGTTTATTCTTTTACAACAATGACGTCTGAATCTACTTCTCAAATTGTAGTGAATATAATAACAGGTTATAATGTTGAAGACGATGAACTACTCATGTATTTGTTGAATGGGTTGGGACTTGAGTCTGACCCAATTGTAGTGAATATCACTGCTCGAAATGATTCTTTATCGTTTGAGAAAGTTCAGTCCTTACTCATGATTCATGAAAGTCGTCTTGAAAGGCACAACTCAATTGGTGATCTTTAAATGAAAATGGATAATTTAGCATTTCATTCTGACCAGAGGCCTAATGCTAAACATTCAGGTCAGTTTTGTCTTAATGGTTACTTTCCATCTTATAGTCGTGGATATAATTTTGATAGTCAACATAGTTATGATAATTAAAATATTAGAGGTCCTCAAAGTGTTCAAAGAAATGCAGCCTATGGTAGAGGTTATAATCCTAGCAACAAGTTGATATGCCAAGTTTGTGCTTAGGCAAAACACTCTGCAGCCATGTGTCATTATAGGTTTGATCGTTCTTTTCATCTTTCTATGTCTAAACCAACTGCAGTGCCAGATTTTGGAGATAATGCAAGTTGGTATGTTGACACAAGTGCTTCTAATCATGTAGCAATTGGATTTGATTGCATGGATTATGTAGTTCCTTATGATGATTGTGACACTATGGATGTTGGTAATGGTAAGAAATTGCACGTTTCTCATATAGGTTCAGCTGATTTATCTTCTATTGATAATTCTATTATAAAGCTAAAATCTATTCTTAGAGTTCCTCAGATAACCAAGATTCTTTTTAGTGTTTCCAAACTAACCAAAGATAACGATGTTTTCTTGGGATTTTATTTTACTTGTTGTTTTGTCAAGGACAAATGGACGGGGAGAGTTCTACTGAAAGGGAAACTTAAAGATGGATTATACATAATGCATTCAACATCACAAGATAATCAAAATGGAGCTCAGCTGCAATGCAATTTGGCTACCAAGACTTGTAATTCTTGGTATTCTTCATATCATAATAAGATGAATTTTAGTTTTGATTGTAATAAAGATTCATATACTGAATCTTAGTCTCTTAATCAGTGTTCAACTTTCAATGATGTGAATAAAAGTTCTCAATTTTCTGCTATTGATTGTTATCCTCAAGTCTTGACTAATACAATTTCTAAAGATTTAAATGTTCGGCAATGCAAGATTGATCACCCATCTTGTAATACTTTAGCTAAAGTTTTATCCCAATTTAACATTAAGTGTTCCCACAAGGATTTAGAATTTTATGAATCTTGTCAAAGAGGAAAAAGTCATGACCTTCTATTTTCTCTATCACAATCTCATGCAGTTCACATAGATGTGTGGGCCCCCTCACATGTTGAATCTAAAGATGGCTATAAGTACTATGTTCATTTTATGGATGATTACAACAGGTATACATGGATTTATCCTTTAACTCTCAAATCCAAAGTTTTTCATATTTTTCTTAAGTTCAAAGCATTGGTTGAAAGACAATTTGGGGTCCCTATCAAGGTTGTGCAATCTGACTGGGGCAGAGAATATAGACCATTTACTAAGTTTTTAAGTGATCACGAAATTATATTTCAACATCCTTGTCCACACACACATGAGAAACATGGTCATGCAGAAAGGAAGCACAGGCATATTACTAAGACTAGACTAACTCTATTGGCTCAAGCTAACCTTTCGATTGTGCCTGTTATCCACATCTTAGACCTTATCTGCCTAATAAGATAAATTTCATATCTCAAAAGTGCATTTTTATTGGGTACTCATTACAGCATAAGGGTTATTTATGTCTTCGATCTCATGGAAGAATTTATGTATCTAGAAATGTTATTTTTCATGAAATTGAATTTCTCGACACTCAAAATGTTTCTCTGCCATATTCTCAATCATCATAAATAATATCAATACCTATTGCTTCTTTCAGTACTGTTCCACATCAAAATTCTTCTGAACCAAGTTTAAGTTAACAGCATGTTTCAACATCTAATGTTTTAAGTGACTTTATAGTGTCTAATTCTGCTGTTAGTACTGCTGATTTCATTTCTAATAATGATACTAAGTTACATCATAACAGAAGTTCTTCTGCAGTTAATATTCATATTCTACCTTCTACACAACCAGTTAGTACTCATGCCATGAAGACTCGATCTCATAATGGTATTTTTAAGCCTAAAATTTTCACCGCAACCAAACATGTTTTATCTGAAGCTCTTGTTCCTAGTGAGCCTACTTCAATCAAGAAAGCTTTATAGGATCCTAACTGGTTCAATTCTATGCATTATGAGTACACCAATACTTGGACACTTGTTCTATTTGATCTAAAAATGAATTTGGTTGGAAACAAGTGGGTATTTTGTGTAAAACTTAAAGTAGATGGGACATTTGATAAGTTCAAATCTCAACTAGTAACAAAAGGCTTTTCTCAAACTCCTGGTATAGATTATGTTGATATGTTTAGCCCAATTATAAAGACAACTACTGTGTGTGTGGTCCTCACACTTGCAGTCACTCATTCATGGGAAGTTCGCCAACTTGATGTTAGTAATGCATTTTTTAATGGCCAACTTTTTGAAACTGTGTTTATGGTTTAACCTGAAGGGCTTGTAGATTCTATTTATCCTAATCACGTGTGTAAACTGATCAAAGCTCTCTATGGACTCAATCAAGCCCCGAGAGCTTGGAATGACAAGTTGAAGACTAGGTTACTAAATTCGAGCTTCATAGCAGCAAGGTCTGATAACTCGTTGTTTGTTTTTTGTTTTGGCTCACACTTGGTTATTCTGTTGGTATACGTAGATGATATTTTGGTTATTGGACCTAATCAAACTCTCATTAACAAACTTATTATTGACTTGAATAATTCATTTTCTTTAAAAGATATTGGCTTAGTTCATTATTTCTTAGGAGTTGAAACACATCGCAATGCTTGTGGTATGTATTTAACTCATATGAAATATATCACTGATTTGTTGGTCAAACTACATATAGAAGGTGCTAAGAGTTTTCCTTGTCCTCTAAGATCTTCTTAAAAGTTATCATTAAAAGATGGTGCTCCATTTCAAGATGTCTCTCTTTATCGAAGTACTTTAGGAGCACTTGAGTGTCTTACACATACTCGGCATGATATAGCTTTTATTGTCAATAAGCTAAGGCTATTTATCCATGCTCCCACTGATATGAATTGGCAAGCTTGTAAAAGGCTCCTTTAATATCTTAAAGGAACTATTTTGAAGGATTATTCATTAAATCGTCACCTTTACTTAACCTTGAAGCATACTCTAATGCAGATTAGGCAAGCTGTTCTGATGATCGAAGATCCACTGGTGCTTATGTGGTGTTTTTTGGTGAAAATTTAATTTCATGGTACTCTAAAAAGCAACAAGTAGTAGCTCGTTCTAGTACAGAAAGTAAGTTTTGTGCCTTCGTAAATGCTTCAGCTTAACTACGTCGGATTTGTCTTTTACTTCAAGAGTTACAAGTCACCTTATCGTCTAGTCCAGTTTTATGGGTTGATAATCAGAGTACGACTGCCTTAGCTGCCAACCCTGTCTTTCATGTTAGGTCCAAGCATATTGAAATCGATCTTCATTTTATAAGAGATCATATTTTGGCTAATCAACTTGCAGTTCGATTTGTTTCCTCTCTTGATAAAGTGGAAGATGTCCTGAATAAAGAAATTCCTATTGAACGTTTTGTGTTTTGAAGTCCAAGCTTAAATTTCTCTCGTTGCCATTTCGCTTGAGGGGAGATAATAAACTAAATGATTCATTAGTTAGTTGGAGATAGTAGTTAATAGTTTGTTTAGTCTGTTGTGTAGGTAGTTGTTAGTTGTTTGTAATAGATTCTATTAGTTATTTCTAACAGACCTATTAGTTATTTGTAACAGTATAGCTTCCCTTTTCTCATGTAATAGCTGGTGTATAAATACTAGTTTATAATAGAAGCTTTGTACTTCTTGCAGAAGCTTTTGAGAGGTTTTCTTTAATTCTCTCTCTAAATAGTTATTGTACTTGAATCTTATCTGTGTTAGACATAAACAATTCTACTTACCCTTGAAGAAAAGGACAATGTTTTGGCCATTATAAGAGAGCAATGGAAAACGTGGAAGAAAAACCTACGTTATTTTGGGAAGGAAAGAGAGTCCATAATGTCTTGGAAAGACAATGTCTCAAGGAAGGAGCAAGTGATTGTTTCCAACTAAAATAAATTCGTTGAATACGAAGCTTTTAATATCCAGTTGGCCATTAGAAAGCAGTCAGGGAACAATAGGCCAAGAAAGTTTATGTCCACTACTCGAATCAAAAACCTTACGCGGAGTTAGATAATGGAATGTTAAGTGATGCGGGTTAAAATTATGATTTTTTTTACTTTAATACGTTATTAATATTCGATTTCAGAGTTAAATACAAATTTGTTTAAAAATTAGACTTTAATATAAAATGTTAAAAATCTCGTCTGACTTAATTGGCACTTGATTTGCACAAGATTAACTTACGGACCATTTAACTCCGTTTGGTGAAAGAATAGAGTCGTTGTTGCATATTATAAAATACGATAGTTGTCATCAAATTAGAAAGTAGTCATTGGTTTCCATTCCTTTATAACCTCCTATGTTTCCTCACATGCTACCATTCCATTCCTTTATCACCTGCTCTATTTTTTCAACCACAATATCCATGGAACTATTAACTCATGCAAACTAAAGCAAAACAGGAAGCAAAAAATGGTGCAGACAAGATGACGAGGTAATACATACATCACATACTTTAAGAACCATTACTATGACATTTTTGGAGGTTGAAGATGTACCAAAGTCTGATATAGGAATTAACAGTCAGTGCCAAGATAAAATAATCAAATTTACTATATTGTAGAAAACTTGTCAAATTTGTGAAGGTGGCCATAATGTAACTTGTTGCCATCAGATTTACACTCATTGTAGAATGTTTGGATGCATTAGATTGAGGAAAATTGGCACAACAACGAGCATGACAAGATACTTGGAATGCCAATTTAGCAAATGCAAGGGGGCTCAATGGCTAATAGATGTAATGGATGAAAGCATCGAAGTAGAAACATCAACATCAGAGAAAAACCCTCTTTATGCTTTGAGTGCCAAGAAAATGGTCATTTTCCAAGGATTGTCCATGGGAGTCTACCGTGTGCCCTAATGGATGCCCAAAGGTAATGAGTTTATAGACATCCAAAAAACCATGTAGTTTAGGTCTAAAGTTTCTGAAGTGTCTAAAATGTGATAGGTTTGAGTGGTTATCCAATGCAATAAGTTAAAAAAATGTAAAATGTGATGTAAGAGTGCAAGTGGATGTGAGTTTAGCTTAACTATGTAATAGATTTGAAGGCATGAATAAAAAAAATGCGTGAAATGTAATAGCAATTCTTGAAATTCTAGTTGTTAGTAGATATTATTCTTTGATATCAACCAGAAAATTCGATCGCACTTGGATTTTGCAAAAAGATGATAAGAAGTCATTGAATACACCTTTGATTTGTTTGGCTTACGATAAGTGGGTACCCCTGCCAGTAGAAGCAAAGTGGGGGCTTGCGGATTGGGCGAATCTTCCCACAATTCCCTCTAGCTTATTTCGGAGGAAGGAATTACTACTTTTTTCGCTTATGCGACAGACACTAAGTTACCTATTCCCACTTTGATATCATTAAAAATATACCTAGTTCCATATCAACAAAAATATTCCCCATAACTAGTTGATATCAACAAAAAAAAAGTCCCATACTACCCTACCCCCTCAAGGTGGGATAGTTTTCTTACCACCTCCTCTACCACCACGTCTAATACCTACCCTAAAATCACCATTCTTACCCCTACCGCTCCCTCCAGATGAATTGCATCCTTGCTCTATTTAAGTTGAATTTAGTTGTGTTCTTGCACTTGGTTGTGTTATTGCACTTTGTAGTGTTGCAATTATTTGTGTAACATCTAGTTGTGTTGGATTTGCTACTTGTGTTATAGTTGGTCTCCCTCCTTTGCTCTTAGGCCTGCCTCTTTTTTGTAACTTTTGTTGGTGACTGTGTTGACCCTTGTCCCTTGCAAATTCTAGATTTGTGACCAAAATTTCCACAGTTCTCACTTCCTTAACCCATTCTTTGGATTCTCATCAGCATATCTTTTTCTCTGTTTCTTTGGTCTACCTGGTCCTCTTTTAATTTCAGGTGGTTTAACTTCACAAGCAGGTTATGTAACCACAATTCATACAATTATAATTGAGTATTAATAACTTTAATGAGTAACAAATGAATCACTATTGTAATACTTGTCCAAACTGACTAAAATCAGGTAATGGGTGAATGTTCCCTGCATAAGTGTCCACATATTTTCTTATTATTAGATAAGGACTACACCGACTGGAATGGTAAACACAAGCAATTAGTAAACAATTATGTGTAATACCTCAAAATTATGAGGACAAAGAATTTAATTAGTTTGGTGATAAATGATTTTGTTAATATGGAGGATTTAATTAATTTAGTGAATTAAAATTTATTTAATTCGGGTTATTTTCGAAATTGGAGAATTTTATAGAGTGCCTCGAATGATTATTTCAAGTGCACGGTTGATTCCGAATAGGTTGAGATAGTCGAAAAAGAGTACCCCGAGATTAGTAATTGGGCCTTGGGACATTTTTAGGCATAGTCGAGATCACACGAAGGTGCTCTGGTCATTTGGGCTAGGCCCACTAGGCTAATTTTGGGTTTAACATTTATAAACCTAAATTTAGGAGTTAGTGGTAGCCATAACTTCAATAGAAAAACCTTAGATCTGCAGAGAAGAAAAGAGGGAGAAAGTAGGGAGATTTTGGGAGCCAAAGCAAGAAGAATTGGGTGTGTTCTTCATCAAATCATTGTCTACCTCAAAGGAAATCAGACCCTATAAATCAGTACAGGAAAGTGGTTAACTTTATTTCATTTGATTTTCAGTTTTCAATTCATATCATGGTGGGTGCTATAGAAATTCATTTTGGGTGGGTTTTCACATGAGAAACGGGTGTCTATAAATTGGACAATTTATGTAGATTAAAGGTTCGATTGATGTTGTATCCTGATTCAAAAGTGTGAGAATTAAATTTATATCCATAGACTAGCAATAGATGTTGTTAATTTGGATTATAGAATCATATTTGAGGAAACGATCTAACGTAAACCCGTAAAAACCCAACTCGTAGATTATTTGATTAAATTGAAAATCGATGATGCTTAATGACGTATTTGAGAATTTCAACTGTTGGAAAACATATTAATCATTGGGGGTTATCAGATTTGGTTCTGGCCTGAAGTTATGAAACTTGGATGAACGTTAGTGGCGAAACACCAGCGTCGTGGGGAAGACAAAAAAGTGGTTGAAAACGTAAGGTCATTCGAATGGCCAGGGACGTCGTTCAAACGATAGGGGAAGTCATTCGAACGACGGTGGGAAATTTTGTCCAGTGTCCTTCTTTTTATTTCCTCCTTACCTTGTTCTTCTTTTGAGGTTTCTAAAGGGATTAAATTAGATAAATATAAATTGGTGGTTAATACATAGGATATTAGGAGATGAGTATTAAGGAATATTAAAATTAATAGGGGGTCAAACTTATTAACGGGACTTGGTGTAATAAATCCTAAACGGTTAAAATACGGGCCAAGTGAGAGAGTCCGAGAATTATGGTTGAGTGACACCACGTTGTTAAATTAATTAATGTGAAATTAATTAAATTGAGAGTCAGGATATAGAGTCTGGTATATTTTAGGCTAGTGCGACGGGAGTTAGGTACGGGTTAGCCAGGTTTAATTTATCATATATATATACAAGGATAGTGTGATAGTATATATGTGTGTGTGTGTGTGTATATATATATATATATATATTTGTGTGTGTGTGCTCTTTAAATTTCGGTGTTAGATATTTTTATAAATACGTACCCCTCTAGTGCTATCATAGGAGGTTGCATGATGTGGGTGAATCCCCTGGCTAGTGAACGCAGGGAGAGTATAATCCCCAGGTTATAGCGTCCATTATTGTATGTTGTGATTCTTTTCGAGGTGAGACGCTTTGGGTATGATTCGGTCTCACACTTGGGGAACTATGACCGACTCCATTGAACTTATTATATTATTTCCTAATTCGGTGTGAGTTAACCGTCTCGTGGAATTTGTTTTGGATGAGTATACTTGGGGTGATAGCATTTTAAAGAAAGCATTCGGTGAGTTATTACTCAGGAGGATGGATATACATACGGCATGTGTGTGAATGTTGTATTATAATTGTATGTATATAATAGTGTAGATATGTATATACAGGTGAAATACATGAAATGGTATTGTACTAATTATATACGTATATAATAGAGTAAAATTTATATACGGGTGGATTACATGAAGTAAAATGATATTTCTGGTATATAACTAGTGAGACTGTTATATAGTTTAAATTAAAAATGATTAATTAAGTTAATGCGATAAATAACTTATGAATCAACAGCAAAATTACTTGGACTAGAGTAGTATGTCGGGAAGTATTCATAACAAGACTAGTTAGATGGGGTAGTAAAAGCATTAAGTGCGCACTTTAGTTGAGGGGTGAGTATTATCTAAAGGGAGTGCGACACTAGCTTAAATATGAAGAGTATTCATGCATTTTAATTACTACAAACTAAATCACTTGCTAAATATTTTCAAAATGTTTTGGGTTCTAACCTTGCTGCAAATATTTTTAAAACCTTTTAGGTGTCCAACTACAGGGACGCCAAACTTGATTATCTATTCTAGAGATACGCAGCTGTGAAAAGTGGTGATCGCTTAAATAAGCTCTGATACCAATTTGAAAAGTGGTGATCGCTTAAATAAGATCTGATACCAATTTGAAAAGTGCGACTGTGTGATAATTGATTAAATTAAATTCACAAGTTTTCAATCAACCTTTATTTAATTCAGCCCCTAAACATGCATCTAAGTTGCGTGTGTCAACCCATAAATAAATAAACATGTGACGCAAAAATATGCTGAGACACAGATTTCAGGAAAAAAAATCTTTCGAGTAAAACCTTTATTTCACAATGAATATATAAATCGCAACTTACAATTACATAGAGAAATCTGCAATGGATCAACGCGCAGCCAACCCACAAAGACACACAGTCTTGAACTCAGCAAGAGAATATACGCAGCACCCTCCAAGGACTCGCAGCCCAAACTTCAGCAAAGAATCTTCACGCAGCAAGATCCTCAATGACATGCAGTCATACGGTGTAGAGACACACTCGATGAAAGATGAACAAAAGCAAGATTTCCTTGAACACCAAAACAATTCACTAAAGCATATGGGAGTTTTGTGAATTGAAAACAAAAAGGATTAAAACCCTAAAGAAAGAAGCCTAAAAGTATTCTGCTTTCGCAGTTCTTCTATTCGTCAAAACACTGTGACTTCTTAATGAAAACGGAACTAGAGAATGAAATTTTATAGAAAATCGCATCGCCTCGAAAACAGAGCTCATTCGAATGAGATCAGCAAGTCGCTCGAACGAAGGAAAAATGTCGTTCGAACGAGATCTAATGATATGCTATGTCGTTTGAATGACAAAAGAAGGTCGTTCGAATGAGCTATCAAACGAGATTCCACCCGAGCCTGTAGAAAATTTCGATACGAACGCGTGGCCGCCAGTTTCGTATCTTTCTAATTTTTTATGAGTTAGTTATGATTTTTCTACGGTAAGGTGTCCGAGAACAAAATCTTTAGAAAAATATTTTGTAAATATATCCCAAAAGCTCTAAGTGAAAAGTTAAGGTATTTAAAACATAACCTTACCAAAGTAAAATTTGCGAAGTTTTGAATGATGAAGAACTGGAGTAATTCGGATCCGTCTTTGATGTAGATGTCTCTTCAATGCTCTTCGACGGTGTAGTGGTATATGACATAATAAATTGATAACGGACCTATGAAAATATGTCCTTACAAATCTCCCCCTATGTCTATGCTGGTACATACATAAAAAATACGAATTATCAAACACCAAAATACCTATACAAATCTACCCTCCCGTGAATAAATTTGCAAGATCTCAAACTGTTCTTCAAAAATCTTCATCAAATCTCAAAGCTTTTCTCATCAGGGTGTGCAATATCATAATCTTCAGTCTTTGTACCTACACACATGAGATAAAGAAAAATACCTTCGTGAAGCATCGAGTTTGAAATTATATAAGAATAAAGCATTAATAAATCAAATCTTCCCCATAATGCAAAAACTCCCCCATAACTGGTAATTCTTTCTCCCCCTTTTTATGATGTCCACAAATAGACAGATAAGAAGAAAAAAAACAAAATATGGAGGGTCACGAAAAAATGCATAGCAAACATTCACAGACTATTTTTTATTTTCCAAATTTTTCATACAAAAATAAGATACTAAAAATCACACCATGGATTTAAACTAAAACTACCAAGTCATGGAAATGGAATGTATGGGTGTGAACACATTCGATAGGAAAATCAACTCAATCAATCATATGTGCACGGTGCATATGTAATCCTAACGAATGAACATCAAAAGTATCCTTATTTGTAAAAATTTATTGAATTTAGATGACATCGTCTTATACAAATCAACAAATCAAAGTCAAATGATTTCCACACCAATAACGTCCAAAACTATTTATCGCTTTTTCAAGATTTTCAAGGACGTGCAAACTCGTTATAAAATCTCCAACCAAACTCTCTCGTATATATTTTTTTTAGAGGTGAATAAACTAAATTCTCAAACTTTGGAGAATTGGTGCAAAAACCTAAATGGCCCATAATTGGCATGAATTTTTTTTATTGCCTTTAAATTTTTTTCGGGCTCTTTTTAAACCTCTTTGGACCCCAGATAATAAAATTCCTCCATTTTTTAGGTCCAATTTAACGGTGGCTTAGTATTCGCAAAGGCAAAATGAACCTTTCGCAACCCTTCCCCATTTTTAAATAAAGCACACAAACTCACAAAACGGTTCTTATATGCACAATTTTCTTATCAAAATTTCTCGCGCTTGGTTCGTTTTAAAGGACAGGATTGATGTGAAAACACCCAACCAACTTGTGATAAGACAAGCACAATAATCAAACAAATCCATGCATGTGTGCAATAAAGGAAATCATGAGTCAAACATGTAGGAAGTAACACTAAATTACATCTCAATGATTCCAAACATTGTAAAGCACATGGATGAATTGACCTATTGTCTCAAAACACTATCAAATAGTCACATGAAAATAATGGAATGAAATTGTGACTCAGTCATCCAAAGTTTCCATCCATAAACGGTGCAAACAAAAAACAAAAATCTTTTTGAATTTTCAAATTTGACCAAAACAAATATGAATGGACACTCAAAAAAAATAAAAAATCTTTTTGCATTTTTCAAAATTTTTCAAAACAAAAAATTTATACAAAAAGTATATGTCATTACACTAGCAAGTATATATCATGAAACCACAACTAGTGTATGACAAACATGCGAACACAATCATCTATATGATATGGCAAGAGAAGAATCATGTGCAAGGAAATGAGAATCAACTATTCTAAAATCTAGCGTATCCAAAAGAGATTTCCTAACCCAAACAGATGTAACACATCGACACGAGGTTTTAGGAACCAACAAAACACTAGACTTAGAATTCCTAGGGCCTCTTCCAAGATCAAAACAAAATCTCCTAAGGTGACCTTTCCTACCACAATATGAACATGTGTAAACGGGTGGAATGACACCTAAAGTGTGATCTTTTCTAACATACTTGGAGTTAGTTGACCCTCTAAAATAAATAATGGTTTTGGCTTTAGCATTAGAAGCACGAGACCACGATGAGCCATTACCATCACTATCAAACCTACTTGAGTCTGTCAAATCATTTTTTAACTTCAAAATTTTTTACTCAAGCAAAGAATTAGACTCTTCCAAAGACAGGGATTTCTTTTTCAAATTTTCAATTAAACTTAACAGTTTATCACGCTCCCCCTCAATTAAAACAAACTTATTCCTAAGAGTCTTTTCACGTAACGTAAAACCATCGATTAATTTTTTATCCTCGACGGCACAAATGGGAACCCTAGAATTTTTTAAATCCTCAAATTTCTTCTCTAAAACAAGGACTCTCTCATCACTCTTCATTTTGGAAATTTTCAAAGAATTAGAATCAATACACAAATTACCAAAATGCTCACGACAAATATCACTTTGAGTTTGAAACGCTTGCAAATATTCAATCTTACTTTTAAAGAGAGAATTTTCTTTTTCCAAAACTTTAATTCTTTTGCAAAGTTTAAAATTCAAACTTTTTAATTTTTCAGCACGGTTGTCAACTTTTTCAAAAATAGGCTCCTCATTAAATGAACGTTCCATTGAAAAATTGCAATTTTTCACAAAACTGATTTTAAAAAAATCAATATCACACAATTTTTTGCGAAAAATAGGAATACGCAATAAATTAGCGCATCCTGCTCTGATACCAATTTAACGACGTGAGAAGTCAAATTGTATTAAAAAAAATAAATCCTTAAAAAATCAGGATCAGGCGATAAATTAGCGAAACCCGCTCTGATATGCAGCTGTGAAAGTGGTGATCGCTAAAATAAGCTTTGATACCAATTTGAAAAGTACGACGGTGTGATAATTGATTAAATTAAATTCGCAAGTTTCCAATCAACCTTTATTTAATTCAGCCCCTAAACATGCATCTAAGATGCGTGTGTCAACCCATAAATAAATAAATCATGTGACACAAAAATATACTGAGACACAGATTTCAGGAAAAAAACCCTTTCGGGTAAAACCTTTATTTCACTATGAATATATAAATCGCAATTTACAATTACATAGAGAAATCTGTAATGGATCAACGCGCAGCCAACCCACAAAGACACCCAGTCTTGAACTCAGCAAGAGAATACACGCAGTACCCTCCAAGGACTCGCAGCCCAAACTTCAGCAAAGAATCTTCACGCAACAAGATCCTCAATGACACGCAGTCATACGGTGTAGAGACGCACTCGAGGAAAGATGAACAAAAGCAAGATGTCCTTGAACACCAAAATAATTCACTAAAGCATATGGGAGTGAATTGAAAACAAAAAGGATTAAAACCCTAAAGGAAGAAGCCTAAAAGAATTATGCTTTCGCAGTTTTTCTGTTCGTCAAAACGTTGTGACTTCTTAATGAAAACGGAAGTAGAGAATGAGATTTTATAGAAAATTATGCCACCTCGAAAACAGAGCTCGTTCGAACGAGATCTGCAAGTCGCTAGAACGAAGGACAAATGTCGTTCGAACGAGATCTAACGAGATGCTATGTCGTTTGAACGACAAAAGCAGGTCGTTCGAACGACCTATCAAACTAAATTCCATGCGTGCCTATAGAAAATTTTGATACAAACGCGTGGCCGCCAGTTTCGTATCTTTCTGATTTTTTATAAATTAGTTATGATTTTTCTACGGAAAGTTGTCCAAGAACAAAACCTTTAGAAAAATATTTTGTAAAAATATCCCAAAAGCTCTAAGTGAAAAGTTAAGGTATTTAAAACATAACCTTACCAAAGTAAACTTTGCGGAGTCTTGAATGATGAAGAACTCGAGTAATTCGGATCCGTCTTTGATGTAGATGTCTCTTGAATGCTCTTCGACGGTGTAGCGGTATATGACATAATAAATTGATAACGGACCTATGAACATATGTCCTTACAAATTACGGTACATTTGGATGCATACAGAAGTTGGAGTAGACGCTTCTCTTATTCATTCCTTGCTTAGGAATCTTATATCAGTATTTTATTTTGGGCATGTTGCCTTCAGTACTTATTCAGATTATTTCAGTTTAGATTTATATTGAGGTTTATTTATTGTCTATTGGATTTACATTGGATTTGGATTTGTAGACGATGGTTTATCCGACAAGTCATTTATTTTTCAGTATCGTTTTAAACTCAGTGATTGTGTGTGTGGGTAGTTTATTTTGATTTCACATTTTGTTACCTGTTTAATGAAAGATAAAATTTGGCACCTGCTTAACTAACTATTAGGTGATTAGTAAGTAATATGGTTTTCGACAGTGATGCTAAGAATGAACCAAATGAGAAACCTGTTTTAATTTAATAAATGACTAATCACCTAGTATTTAATTGGGCGGGGTGTCACAAATGGTATCAGAGCATCAGGTTCCAGAGTCCTTAGGATATGTGCGGCTTATTACGTTTTAGCTCAGCGTTCCTTTGATATAGAGCCCTATTATTAGGACTGTCGTACTCATCTTTACGTGCTTGAATATATCATACATTTTTTATTAAATTTGATATTAACTGTGAACTCATACAACTCGTTTTAAATTTCAGATGTAGCCTAAGAGAGGTAGATCGACTAGAGCAACAGCGAGAGATGAGGTTATAGAGGCTCATCAGGAGCCAGTGGTTCCGTAGCCGCAGCCACCACCAGAGATGGTGACGAATGCACAGGTGGAGAAGATTGTGGCCCTGGCAGTAAA
This sequence comes from Sambucus nigra, assembly GCA_949130495.1. Classification (NCBI taxonomy): domain Eukaryota; kingdom Viridiplantae; phylum Streptophyta; class Magnoliopsida; order Dipsacales; family Adoxaceae; genus Sambucus; species Sambucus nigra. The sequence continues at coordinate 356,584,885 of OX422211.1, read as the reverse complement.
TGCATCCATGACTTCCATGGTCGTCCACTTTCCACTGAATCAGACACAACCCTTAGTGGCACCCGACCCACCGAAGTTTCAGGGTAATTCAGATGTACTAGTGGCCAGTCAGTGGAAGAAAGACATGCAGTGCCATCTGCATATGATTGAGTGCAACAACAGTCATAAATAGTTCGTGGCAACATTCAAGCTAGTGGGTGCATCTTTTCAATGGTGGGAATATGTGGCCACAGCAGAGGAGAGAGATTTGATGAGCATTGGGGAGTTCTGGGTACGATTTGACAACAAGTATTTTTCGTCCGCTATGTAGACAGAGTTACGGCAAAAGTTTCTCAATGTATAGGACCGTGGCAGAATATGAGGAAGAGTTCACTCAGTTATCAAACTTTGTGAAAGATAAGGTAAACACTGAAGAGAGAGGATGCATCAATTCATGGATGGACTTTCGTGGAATATTCGACAACACTTGTTGGGTAATCCGTCATTAGAGGCATACACGGAGGTTGTCAATGCAGCACCACTTCATTTCCAGGATCAACGCTTTCACATGAGGTATAGAAAGAGGATGAATGGATCCAGTCAGGCTGAGAAGGTAGATAAGAACAGTGCCAGTGGGGCACAACAGTAGCAGGAGTGGGACTCTTGGCAGGGGAATCCGGCTAAGATATTTAAATCCGGAGGTTATCGATTTGAGAGATGTGAATTTAGGCAGGGTCAGCAAGGACCTCAACATCAGCAGTATCATTTCGTTCCTCAGGGCCACAATGGACAAAGGAATGGCGGGGCAGACCAGCAAAGACAGGGTTAGTGACAGGAAGGATTTTTTAGAAAATGTTTCATTTGTGGAGAGACAGACCACAAGAAGAACGATTGGACTAAGTGAGACAAGTGGAAACTACAGAACGAGGTTCTGTATGTACAACCACTATAAAAGTTCATGGGTCAGTTCAGACGCGAAAATCTCGATCAACCCATTGACCAGGCAAAGCAATTAGAATACAGAGGTAAATTGTCTTTATTATCTTATGAGTATGGGGGAGATTTTATGACATGGGGGCATCACAAGTAAAATTATGATGATTAGAATTCACGAGTGAGTTGTATTTTAATGGGTGCGTTGACCGTAATAGCCATTTTATGTATATATAATTACCGTAGGGTAGCGGAACTCTTTAGTGTTACCCACGAGAAAGCGAGTGTGGACACTAAGAGGATGTTTGCATTACATGTGAGATTATTACTTACAAGAGTTATGAGAATAGAGTAGACTATTTTTCAAGTTTCAGTTGATTAATGATGGTTTGGGGCTATAGTGGATAGTTATAGTAAGAATTTGTGTTCGTTGTACCAGGGTATGAATTATTTTTATTAGGTATCACCTGAAATAGGGTCTAACCTATATTTACGTGTGTATATATTATAGTGTGTTGCATAATAAACTTATGAGAATATGTTTCTATTATTAGTTAATCCCAGTGAGTAAGGATGTTTACTGATGTGATTCAGGGTATATTGGCTTATTTATCAAACAGAGATATATAGCTTGTTATTGTCTTAGCGCAGAGAAACTAGTGATAGTAAGAGCGTCATATTGTATGTTGTCTTTTGTAACATGGGAGTGGATGAGTATACTTTTATGTCAAGAGACGGGGATTTGGGGGTACGTGCTATGGGCTGAGGGCTTAAAAAATCTCGACAACCGATAATGTTAGGTAGTAGTAGGGGGTCCTTGTTTGGATTTCTCTTTGCGAGACATCCCATGCATGAAACTTAGCGCAACGTTGGAAATGGGGAGAAGTTTGGTCATTAGGACATGGGTTTGGTGCCTTGGTTATTATACATATATGTAGTTATAATAGTGAATTGAAAGTTATTTTACGATTTAAGGCTAGTAGAGTCGGGTAATAATTGTGCAGATAAGCACGGGTATAGGGTGTATGGGTGCCCTAGTTTTTTTTTTTAAGGGAACTTGTTATTTATATACAACAAGAAAACTCTAGAACTTACAACCAATGAGTGGAAGAATAAATAAGGCTCTTTATCTCAGAGCCCTTACAAACCAAAGCTTAATTGAATTTGAATGAAGGAATATTTAATCTATCCATCTCGAGGATAGAGTTAAACTCCTTAGGGAGATCTTCTGTCTGATGAGAGAAAAAAGAAATATTTTGAGCACTGCCTCTTTTAGACAAATAATCTGCAGCCTTGTTGGATTTCCTGAGCACATGACAGAATGAGCAATTAAGATAAGAGGATATTGATAAAATTCGATTAATAATCCATTTGATCCTCCAAGGGCACTTGTAGTTGTTATTAAGAACTTCTATGATAACCTTTGAGTCTGACTCCACTATCACTTGATACGCTCTCAAATCTAGCAAATGAGTAACTCCAAATAATAGGGCTCTTGCTTCTGCTTCCAAGCATTGTATTTCCCCCAAATGCGAATGAAAATACCAAATCAGTTGACCTTTATCATTTATGAGAATTCCACCACCACCGCTTGAACGTGGATTACCTAAAGAGCTAACATCAGTATTGAGTTTTAGAAAACCTTTAGGAGGAACCATCCACTGAACTAGCATAGGCTTAGACCTTTTAGTTAAAGTAGGAGTGAAAGCTAAATTGAAATTAGAGTGAACTAGTTTGATAATGCTCACATGCGACATTTTTATGTTTTCAAATTTTGCTTTATTCCTACTTAACCAAATTTGCCAACAAATGAAGTTAGGAATGATCTTGAAACTTGTTTGATAGGCCTTTGTAGGAGTTAACTACCACGATATCATTATTTGTCTAATAGACCTAACATTTGAAATCACCCCAAATAACTGATTAAAGTGACCCCAAACCTTCTTAGCTATATCACCAGAAGAAAACACATCTTCTAAATTTTCTTCAGTACTAACCTTGCAGCATAGAAATTTTGAAGGGATAAAGAAACCGATTTTCTTTAATCTGTCATCTGTAGGAATTAATCCTCTTAGGAGCTTCCAGTTTAAAATTGAAATTTTAGAAGGAATTCTTCCATCCCATAAGAAATCTGCAGACCTGCAATTAACTTCGCGAGATCTAATAATTTCCCAAGCAGATTTGAAAGAGAACTCACCTGATGTGGATGTTTTCCAAAGTAATTCATCTTTCTTATTGTACCATCTCTCAGATTTTAGCACTTGTTGTAATTTATCAATGTCCTAACTGCCATCTGGATTCCATAATTCCTTAACCATACTTGATTGGTTTGAGTTAATCAAGTCACCAATAGGACCTATATCCATCCACCTATCTTTAAAAAAATCTATCATGCCTTCACCTAACCTCTAGCTGATATACTCCTCTGCTTCATTTCTAATTTGACACATTTTGCCCCAAGCTTTGGATTTGTTTCTAATATTGGCTTCAGTTGAATGAATCTTATTACAATACTTAGCTTTGATGAATGAAGACCATAAAGAATCTACACTTCTGAGTTTCCACCATTGTTTAACTTCCAAGACCTTACTAATATCTTCCATCTTACGAATGCCCAAACCACCCTCTGGAGTAGTTTTTGTTCTCTTGTCCCACTTGCACCTGAGAAGTCGTATGACTGTGTGATATCGATTTAAATTAAATTCGCAAGTTTCCAAGTAACCCTTATTTAATTAGAGTCCCTAAACATGCATCTAAGGTACATGTGTCAACCCATAAATAAATAAAGCATGTGACACAAAAATATGCTGAGACACAAATTTCAGGAAAAAACCCCTTTCGGGTAAAACCTTTATTTCACTATGAATATACAAGTCGCAACTTACAATTACATAGAGAAATCTGCAATGGATCAACGCGCAGCCAACCCACAAAGACACGCAGTCTTGAACTCAGCAAGAGAATACACGCAGCATCCTCCAAGGACTCGCAGCCCAAACAACAAAGGAAGAACCGCAGCTCTCCTTAATGACACGCAGCCAGAAAACTTTGCAGATACTCCCTCAGCAATGACACGCAGCCCTCGGTTGCAAAGATCTCTCCACAAAGATGAACAACAACAAAGTTTGTGTTCTAGGGTTCCAAAAGATTCACAAAAGTAATTGGGATTTTTGTGTGTGAATCAAAAAGATGTTTGGCACATCAAAAATTGAAGTCTTGTTGTGTTTGTACTCTTAAAAACGTTTTCTCAAAGACTTAAAGAAATACACCATCGGAATAGTTATATATATAGGAAATATAAGATGGTGGTAAAAACAGTTACGAAACTGCTCGAGTTTATCCCAGGTGGACCGGTCCGGCTTGGAGGCGGATCGGTCCGACCTCGGATTGGTTCTTTTAAAAAATGGCTTCTTCGATTCGCTTTCGGTCCGGGGTTTACTGGATCTGCAGCAAGCAGATCGGTCCGGTTGAGGGGCGGACCGGTCCGGTGGCGAATCGGTCCGGTATAGAGGCGAACCGGTCCGGCTTCCCAGAAAACTAAAAAACTTTTAAAAGCCTCATTTTGCTTGACCCCATGGGAGACCCCATGGGAGACGACCCCACGAACGAGACGACGGTCAGGGAGAAGTAAACAGCCGACACAGACCTGCCGCAGCGGAACCCTCCGTTCCCCTCAAAGAGGCGGTTGTGGATAACATCGGCCAAGCTGACCCTACGAGGCCATGTAATGACTCGATCCAAAGGTTGGAAGATAAGATTGGTGATATTCTAAAAAGACGGGACCCTATTCAGAGAGGATACTCCATAGGCTCACCCTTTGTGGCGAAGATAGTCAACTTCCCCACGCCATCTAAGTTTAAGCCACCAGCGGTCTCCCCCCGATATGACGGGAGCACCAACCCAGTCCACCATATTGAGATGTACCAATCAGTGGCAGACATATACTCTATCTCAGATGAGATGAGGTGTCGTGCCTTTTCTGGTACCCTGACTGGGGCTGCACATGTCTAGTATATGTCTCTTCCAAAGAACTCCATTGAAAACTTTAAGAAGTTACCAGACGGGTTTATCCATAACTTTTTCTTTGGAGTGAGGCCACAGAAGAAGACCACACACCTGATCTATGTTATGCAGGGGAAGAATGAGAGTCTGAGAGACTACATAGCCATATTTAACAAAGAAAAGTTAGAAGTCAAAGATTATGAGGAAAGCATAGCCATGACAGCCCTCATTAGAGGGCTCCAGAAAGGGAAGCTGCTATGGAAGCTTGCTGAAGACCCTCCTAGGACGATGGATGAATTGCTATCAACAGTAGGAAAGGTGATGAATGGCGATGACAGCAAAATACGAAGACAAAAAAGGAGGCAGCAGTGGGGGCAAGTACCAGAAAAAGAACAAAGAGGGGAAGAAGAGGTCTACAAATGACAAATTCGCTGATTACACCCCTTTGACGGTCAGCTACGAGGATATCCTGAATGAGATAAAGAGTGACCGATCCTTGAAGTGGACTGAGAAGCTGAGGGCAGCCCCCCATAAGAGGAACAAGAATCTGTGGTGTGAATTTCACCAAGACCATGGCCATGTCACCGACAAGTATTTTCCTCTAAAAGATGAAATCGAGAAGATACTTCTTATTTTTATAAAAAACATTTTATAAAAATTTCCCAATACTAAATATGAACTTTAAGGAACGTAAAAACAAAATTTTACCAAGTTCATTCTCACATAGGCTATGATGTTGAAGACACTTTGATATTCGGATCCGTTGATGTAGATGCGATCTTGAGTTTCTTCAACGGTGTAACGGCGTACGACATATAAATTGATAATGGACAAAAATGTCCTTACAACACGAATGGTACTTTCTGACTTCATCTTTGTAACCCCAAAAGAATCTAGCAAAAAGGTTTTCAATTTTGTTCAAAATACACTTTGTTGGAGACATTGCTAGAATTGAATGAGTAGGGATAAAGCTTAAGACGTGCTTAATTAAGATTGACTTTCCCCTCAAAGATAAGGATCTGGACTTCCAGCTGCCAAGTTGACCTCTGATCTTAAGAATCAAGTGCTCAAAATATGAATTTTTCTTTCTACCTGCAAAAAGAGGACATCCCAAATAGATTATAGGAATTTTTTTAATTTTAATGTCAGTTAAATATCTCATATTATCAGCTGATTTAGCTGACATTTTGTTGGATATGAAAAGTTGACATTTCTGCTTGTTGATCTTCTGGCTTGCTGCTCTTTCATACTCCTTAAGAACTTCCATTATCACCTTTATTTCCCTTTTGGAACCTGATGAGAAAAGGATTATATCATCTGCATAAGCAAGGTGATTAATTCTTGGACAACCCAATGGAAATTGGAAACCATCCATCTTCGAAAGCACTTATTTAAGTTTCTAGAGAAAGCTTCAGCCATAAGAATAAAAAGGCTTGGGGATAAAGGATCCCCTTGCCACAAGCCTCTATATGATTTGAAAAACCCTTTAGCTTGACCATTGATCACCACTGAAAACCAACAATTCGAGATGTTCCTCCATATCAAGTCAATCAAATATTATGAGAAGCCAAATATTCTAAGCACATGAATTAGAAATGGACAAGAAACTCTATCATAGGGCTTAGTCAGATCCAGTTTAAAGACCATATTGCCTCTATCATTCTTCTGATTTATCAAAGACACCATTTCTTGAGCCAACATCGCATTTTCTATCATATCTCTCCCCTTAATGAAACCACTTTGGTTAGGGGAAATTATTTTGGGAAGAACCTCTCCCAATCTATTAGCCAAGATTTTGGATATGATTTTATTAATAAAGTTTACCAAACTGATAGGCCTGAATTCAGCAAAGCTTTTAGGAAATTCTACTTTGGGAATCAAAGTTATTAATGAAGAAGAGATACCTCTGGGCATATTCACCCCAAGAAAAAAACCTTGGATAGCATGAATTACATCTAACTGAACAACCTCCCAACACTGTTTAAAGAAGAATCCATCGAAGCCATCAGGGCCAGCACAACTCAAACTATCCATCTTCCATATCACTGCTTTAATTTCATCTATTTCAGGAATACAAGACAATCTCAGGTTATCTTCAAGAGAGATTGAGTGATTAATCACTTGTAAGAAAACATCATCAAACTGAATTACATCTCCATCTTCTGGAGTGAAAATGTTTTTAAAGAATTCCACAGTAGCCTCTTGAATTTCTTGGTCACCTTTCTTAAGATTCCCCTGAGAATCTAAAATCTCAGATATAAACAATCTCTTTCTGTTAGCCTTGACATATTTATGAAAGAAAGATGAGTTTTTATCTCCATCTTTCATCCATTTTTCATGAGCTTTCTGCCTCCAAAAATTATCTTCAATAACCAATTTATGATTACAATTGGCTTGGGAAAATGACAATTGTTCTCTATTCTCTTCACTTGGATTTCTGTCAAAGTTTATTTCTTGAATTAAAAGGTCATCTTCTGCTTTTATAGCTTCTTGAAAAATGTCCCCATAAATTTGCCTACTAAAACTAGTGAGGACTTTTCTCAAGTTTTTAAGTTTAAGAGAAATAGTTAATAACTTATTATCATGAGCAACAAAATTCCAGTTATCGGACACTACTCTGAGGAAATATGGATTGTCACACTAGAAATGAAGAAATTTAAAAAGTTTGAGCTGACTCATCTATGGATTTTGAATAGACATAAGAAGAGGGCAATGGTCTGGGAAACTTCTATTTAGGCGTTGTACTTTCAAGGTACCCATAGCAGCAGCAGCAGCTTTATTCCCAAAGATCCTATCTAGCATGCTCCAAATTTTAGCTTATTTATCTCTCTTATTAAACCAAGTGAAATTGGAACCAAAAAATCCAAGATCCACCTTATCAATATTTTCCATTGCTTCTAAAAACTCATAAGAAGAGCTTAAGTCTATCGGATTACCACCAACTTTTCATTATTACAAGAAACCACATTAAAATCTCATCCTACCAACCAAGGTTCATCTGTCCCTGCTTCTAACAGAAAATGCCACAAATCTCTTCTCTCAACTTTAGTGTTTTTGGCATACACAAAAGATGAGTGAATACATTTATCTTCCACTATGAAAGCTAAGTTCAAACATTGGTCCATTGAAGAAATAAAATTACGTTGAACCCCTTCTTGAACAAAACACCAAATTTTGTTATTAGACTCCAATTTAGCCACCTCTTGTTTAGGTTTTAGAATTACAAAAATAAACAACTTGCGAATTCTGACCAATCTTTTCAACCTTATAACTGCTCCTTTCTTAGAAATTCCTCTGATATTCCAAATTATTGAACTAATCATTGAGACTTTTGTGAAGGAGGATTTTTTATACCAGACCTCAATTGTCTAGTATTTGGGATATTATTTGATTTAGTTTGCTTCTTGTGGATTTTATTGACCTTTAAATACCTCCCTTTGAAGATTGGATAAACAACTTTATTCATCTGGTTTAGACCAACTTTATTACCCTCAATTCTTCCATCTGCGCTATTTTTAATTCTTTCTGACATCTCTTCACGGCCATCTGTTGTGTCTGATGTTTCTAGCTCTATGCTTTTAAATGTATATCTGGTTGGAGTTACCGTTACCTCTCCTTCTTCTTGATTAACTTCCTCACTTTGATCCTCTACATTATCTTGCAATTGTAACATGGGATACTCGACCTCTCAAACTTCTTGAGCCCTTGTTAATTATTTAGACTTAAAAAATCTGGTAATCTTGGCTTGACTCTTCTCTTTGATTAAAGATTGGCTTTTCAACTTATTCATCTCTTCTTCATTCACCTTCGCTGCAATCTCGTTAAGCTGGCTTGAATTCTGTAGGGGAATCTCCTTTTGGAATTTCTTTGAAACCCATTCCTTTGTTATTTCTTTCTTGTATACCTCCTTCTTTTGATCATTATTGATGTCAGTTTTACGCTTCTCCTTCTTGTAACCTTCCTCTTTTAATAGACACTTGCTTTCTTCATGACCTCTTCTTTCACACTTACCACAATATTTAGGGATCTCCTCATATTCAAAGTATTGCCAAAAACCTTTATATGTATCCTTGTTTGCAATCCAAATCCTTTTAGGAAAAGGTTTCTTTAAATCCACTTCAATGTAAACACGAACCAAGCTAGGTCTACCCAAAGATGATGTTGCAGAATCCATTTTTAATGGTTGACCTACTGCTGAACATATAGAGAACAGACTCTCTTTATTGTATAGATGAATAGGAAACAATGGAAGACTTACCCAAATAGGAGTAATGGAAGATTCAGCATCAGGATGGAATTCGTTTGTCCATTTAAAAACCCTCATTGGGAATCTGTGAATATACCAAGTCGGTCTAAGCCAAATTCTATAAAAATCTTCTTCATAGAAAAGCCTTACCAATACATGTTTTTTATCTATAAAACCAATGTTGAAAGCAGCTTTGAGGCCCATTGATGTAAACATTTTCCTTATCTCTTTAATAGCAGGTCTTCCATGAGTAAATTTACCCACGAGAGAGTGTTTAAATGGTTCAGACACCTTCTCTAGATAAGAGTTATCCAGGAAGATTACAGGTTCTCCTTTAAAGAAACTAATCTCATGCAACGTAGGTTTTGCATGGGAAACTTTACCCACCACCTCAGCAAAGGATTTGTTGAAGTTTTGGGTAGATGGCTGAGTAAAGGGAGGGTCTGGAGGATTCTTATCCACCTCCAGCGTGGAGGTGGAATGTTGCGCCGTCATCAAACCCTAGGCACGCTAGAGAGAGGGAGAGAGAGAGATTCACCCAAGATGATTGGTGTTCTCGGGTATAAGGGTGCCCTAGTTAATTAATTTATTTTAAAATAATCCACGATTAGAAGAGTTAGAGATATATGTAGCAATCTTAGGAGTATGTGAATAGGGATATATTTGAGGCTTGGAGTACTAAACTTATCTTAATTTCGAGGAAGAAATTCCTTTGTAAGGGGGGAAGTATGTAATACCCCGTATTTCCGAGGACATAAAATTTAATTATTTTTGTGCTATAGGATTTTATTAATATGGAGGAGTTAATTAATTTAGTGAATTAAAATTTAATTAATTCGGGTTATTTTTAAATTTCACATGTGTCGTGTTTTGAGGTCGAAATTGGAGAATTTTATAGAGTGACTTGAATGATGATTCTGAGTGCACGGTTGATTCCGAATAGGTCGAGATAGTCGGAAAAGAGTGCCCCGAGGGTAGTAATTGGGTCTCGGGACATTTTTAAGCATAGTCTGGCCCACACGGGGGGGTTTGGGTCATTTGGGCTAGGCCCACTAGGATAATTTCGGGTTTAACATTTATAAACCTAAATTAAGGAGTTAGTGGCAGTCATAACTCCAATAGAAAAATCGTAGATCTTCAAAGAAGAAAAGAGGGAGAAAGTAGGGAGATTTTGGGAGCCAAAGCAAGAAGAATTGGGTGCGTTCTTCATCAAATCTTTGTCTGCCTCAAAGGAATCAGACCCTATGGATCAGTAAAGGAAAGTGGTTAACTTTCTTTCATTTAATTTGCAGTTTTCGATTCATCTCAAGTTAGGTGTAATGGAAATTCATTTTGGGTGGGTTTTCACATGAGAAACGTGTGTTTATAAATTGGACAATTTGTGTAGATTAGAGGTTCGATTGATGTTGTATCATGATTCAAATGTGTGAGAATTCAATTTATATTCATAGACTAGCAATCTATGTTGTTAATTTGGATTATAGAATCATATTTGAGGAAACGATTGAATGAAAACCCATAAAAATTCAACTCGTAGATTATTTGATTAAATTGAAAATTGATGATGGTTAATGATGTATTTGAGAATTTGAAATTATTGGAAAACGTATTAATCACTGGGGGTTATCAGATTTGATTCTGGGTTAAAGTTATGAAACTTGGATGAACATTAATGGCGAAAAAACAGCGTCGTGGGGAAGACAAAGAAGTGGTTGAAAACGTAACGTCGTCGACGGTGGGAAATTTTGTTCAGTGCCATTCTATTTATTTCCTCGTTACCTTGTTCCTCTTTTGAGGTTTCCAAATGGATTAAATTAGAGAAATATAAATTGGTGGTTAATATCTAGGATATTGGGACATGGGTATTAACGAATATTAAAATTGATATGGGGTCAAACTTATTAATGGGACTTGGTGTAATAAATCCTAAACACTTAAAATACGGGTCAAGTGAGTGAGTCCGGGCATTATGGTTGAGTGACACCACGTTGTTAAATTAATTAATGTGAAATTAATTAAATTGAGAGTCGGGATATAAACTCGGGTATATTTTAGGCTAGTGCTATGGGAGTTAGGCACGGGTTAGTCGGGTTTAATATATATATATATATATATGTTTTTGTGCTCTTTAAATATTGGTGTTAGATATTTTTATAAATACATACCCCTCTAGTGCTATCATAGGAGGTTGCACGATGTGGGTGAATTTCCTGGCTAGTGAACGCAGGGAGAGTATAATCCCTAGGTCATGGCGTTAATTATTTTATGTTGTGATTCTTTTGAGGTGAGACACTTTGCGTATGATTCGGTCTCACACTCGGGGAACTATGACCGCCTCCACTACGTTTATTATATTATTGCCTGATTCGGTGTGAGTTAACCGTCTCATGGTATCCGGGTTGGATGAGTATACCTGGGGTGATAGCATTTTAGATAAAGCATCCGGTGAGTTATTACTCGAGAGGATGGATATACATACGTCATGTGTGTGAATATTGTAGTATAATTGTACGTATATAATAGTGTAGATATGTATATATGGGTGAAATACATGAAGTGATATTGTATTAATTATATACGTATATAATAGAGCAAATATTTATATACGGGTAGATTACATAAAGTAAAATGATATTTCTTGTATATAACTAGTGAGACTGTTATATATTTTTATTTAAAAATGATTAATTAAGTTAATGCGATAAATAACTTATGAATCAATAGTAAGATTACTCGGGCTAGAGTAGTGTGTCGGGAAGTATTCATAACAAGGATAGTTAAATGAGATATTACAACTAATAGGGTTAGAAAGAAAGCGTTAGGTGTGTACTTTAGATGACGGGTGAGTATTATCTCGAGGGAGTGCGATACTAACTTAAATATGAAGAGTATTCATGCATTTTAATTAGTGCAAACTAAATCACTGGCTAAATATTTTCAAAATGTTTTGGGTTCTAACCCTTGCTTCAAATATTATCAAAACCTTTTAGGTGTCCAACCACAGGAACGCCAGACTTGATTATCTATACCAGGGATACGTAATTGCGGCACATGTGGATGCATGCAGGAGTTAGAGTAGACGCTTCTGTTATTCATTCCTAGTTTAGGAATCTTATATCAGTATTTTATTTTGGTCATGTTGCCTTCAGTACTTATTCAGATTATTTCAATTCAGATTTATATTGAGGTTTATTTACTATCTGTTGGATTTATATTGGATTTGTATTTGTAGCCGATGGTTTATTCGGTAAGTCGTTTATTTTTCAGTACCATTTTAGACTCGATGATTGTTGTATGGTTAGGTTATTTTGATTTCGCATTTTGTTACCTGTTTAATGAAAGATAAAATTTGGCACCTACTTAACTAACTATTAGGTGATTACTAATCAACATGGTTTTCGATAATGATGCTAAAAATGAACCAAATAAGAAACCTGTTTTAATTTAATAAATAACTGATCACCCGGTATTTAATTTCATGGGGTGTCACATTATGAAGTTATTAGTAGATAGTTAGTAAATAAAGGAATGTAGTTACGAAGTTATTACCTTGTCCATCTAACTCTCATTGGTAGCAACATTGCTACAACATGTAGACATGGAATCCCAGATAATTTCCATCCTCTACATGTGCAAATTTTTAGTTAAAGATTTACAATCCACCTATTAATGTGACTTATCACTGCATAAACATCATTGGATGAAGGGGTAACTACAAATTTATGATAAACCTTATTGTATTCCTCTAAACAGTATGAACTTTATTAACCAAATCATCAATGTGCATCCCCCTCCCTTTAAGCCTCCTTTCATAGAGGAGAGACATTAAAATGCAGTGTAAACTCTCAACCATTTGGACAACTGGTTTGTCCCTAAGCTCTAAGATCCACATGTTACATGCCTCACTAAAATTATTACAATTATGTTCACATTTAGTTGTCAAATCAAAGTGTGCTCTAGCCAAAAACTCTATTGGATTTTTCTCCATCCATTCTTTTGACTCTGTATTTTCTTTAGCTAATAACTCCATCCAATTACTAAAATATATTTCTTTATAAGCATTTGAATCTCCTCAAGACAAATCCCTCAAATAATCACCCTTATACTTTGTCTTGAAGTTCTTGTACATATGTCCAAAACAGTATCTATGGTAACTGTTTGGGAATATGCTCTGAATAGCTGGTGAAAAACCTTTTTCTCTATAAAAAAAATGAAGGTCAAAGGGGATGGATGCTTTCTTAGATGGAGATCTAAAAATTTTATAAAATCACTCTATGTTTCCTTTATTTCCCCTTCACATATAAAGATTGCAATAGGAAACAATCCATTATTTTTATCAAGAGATACAATAGATAGGACATATCCTCCATATTTACCTTTCAAAAATGAACCATATAGGCCAAGAATAGGCCTATAACCCTCAACAAAACCATCCAATGATGCCTTAAAAGTAATAACACAATCCTTAAATGTGTTATCCAAATTTCTATAACATTGAGCAACAAATCCAAGATTTAACAAGTGTATTTGTCTACACAATTCAGGTGAAAATTTTTAACCATCATCATAATTACCATCGATTAACTCCATACATATATTCTTAGCATTCTAAGTAGTGTTATAAAGGATTTTTACCCCATACCTTTCCCACATTTTAACTTTTATATCCTTTGGTTTTTAACCTTTATGATTTCTTATACATTCTGTAATTTTATCTTCCACCCATCTAGAATTTGCAATAACTTTGAAACCTCTAGGATCACCCCTGCATGTGTGGTCATCCTCTAATATTTTCACCCTCATTGGATGCCCATCACCTACTTGACCAATCTTAATGTACCACTTATAATGTTCAACACTACACTCAATACTTATCATTTTTTTTCGTTATTACATATTGCTTCCAAATAAACTTTTTCATTATAGCATACCTCCTCATAAATTTCTTACACTCAGTAATAGTAGGCCACTCCTTACCAACATAAACTTGTGTTATTTCATTCATTCTTTGCACATCAGGCCCTTAGTTTTCTTGATTTTCTTCTACACCACGTAAATTATCAACATCCCTCTCAAGTGATCTAAATAATGAATGGTTTTTATTTTCTTCATCAATATTATCACTTTTATATTCATCTACATAATCATCTTCACTTTCAGAGGATGTTTGGCTGTGAAAACCATCAGAATGAACATCCTATGGAAGTGGAGAAGCAAGTAGATCATATGTGTCATCTACATCCTTCCATGAGTTAAAGACTTCCTCAATTCTAGTTTCATTCTGATGATCATTAGTTAAATCAACATGTTCAGGTGGTCTCTTTTTCTTTGGGTTTTTCCACATTAACTCTCTTATTCTCATGGATTTATCAATGAATATGAAATTTTTTTCTTCCCCCTTGAAGACATGATGATAATAAAGAACAACAGCTACTTAACAAAAGACAAACCCTAACTTACCTTTCCATGCATCTTGAGAAGTTTGATTCTAGAACTCTACTCTTTCAATCGCTGTCTTTAATTGCTACCTTAAACTGCAAACTTCAATCGATGACTTCAATCGATCGAACCATCATCAATGGTAGCTATGGGTTTTTTAGGAATTCATTTTGTCAGTGTTGGGAGACAAATTTTGTAAAGTTGGATTGTTTCTAGTAATGGGAGAGTGAGGTATTGTTAAAGAGTTAAATGGTACGTTAAGTGAACCACGTGCAAATCAGATGCCAGTTAAGTTAGACAAAAATTTTAACGTATTATTATAGTTTAATTTTTAAACAAATATGTATTTAAATCCGAAATCAAATATTAGTAACATATTAAAGTAAAAAAAATCCTAAAATTAATCACATTTTTATAATAATAGAATGGAAGTTGTATGTATTTGTGAGTTTCGGTTCATAGATGAGAAATTATGTATGAGGATTACGACTAAGATAAATAATTTCCTAACAATTGCGATAGTTAATTTTGTTAGCAACAATGTTTGGGATCATGTAGTAGTATTTCTTGTTGTGGGCCTGACCACGTTCGTTGCTATCATTCAGGTAATTAAGTTTCACTCCCATTCACTAAGTCTGTACATACAAGTATGGGATTAGCGTGCTCGTATCAGGAGTTATTTGTTGTCAGTTTATGTAGGATGTTCCTTACTATTGTTTCTTTGGCAGTTTTATTATGAGATAATGTCTAGTTATTTTTGTTTAAATTAGATTGTGGGACTCAATTATTTCATAATTTCAAAGTTGTTTAGATGGTGGGATGTTGGTTATTATGAGTTATTTAATTAGTTTATCCATTTAGCATCTCTTATTTTACTATCTCATGTAAATATTACATGCTAAACATGATATATAATTGTTTGAGAATTCGTTGATAAGTTGGCTTTTGTGTATGTGTCATTGTAGAATAAGCCAAGCTAATCAAAATCTCTTGAATTGCCTACAAAAATTGTTAAACAACTTGTAGTGTGGTAAGTACTGGTATCAATCCAACTTTTAAGAGTGACACAAGCTAAAATTAGAAGATAAATGCAATTCATTTTCAATTATTTTTATTTTATTTTTTTTTAATTTTCTTTTAAAGCAATTTTCAAGGGCAATTGAGACTAAGTAATTATGTGACTAAAAATCAAAAGAAATCTAAGTAGTAAGATGATAAGAAATAACACAAGTGATGTAATTAATATGAGAAGGAAATTAAAGAATGAAATCCACCCCCACTTCACACAATAAATACTAATTTGACTATTTCAAATTGATTAATTTCCAAAATATTCATTTAATTCAAAAAGTAATTCTCATTACACTGATGAATTAATTAGATGTTCTTTTAGAAAAATAATTTTAATTCCCACAACACTACTCAAAATGAATTAAAATTAATCAAATGAATCAATCGCTAGGATCGATTCACCCAACTAATTTTAATTAGACAAAATAAGAGTAGAAGAAATTATATGATGATTTTAATCAATTTGATAAGCCTACCTCTAGTTTGAATCAAACGATAAAATGATAACACAATTTTCAATCATTTCTCAAGGATGATTTTCCATTTCTCAATGTAAAAATAAGAGTAGTAATTAAAGTTACTAATCAAAGGAAATCAAACAAAATTAAAATTAGCAAACTAAATCAATTGGATTCATGGGGGCTTCAATTCATCCCTTGAATGGGAGATTATCCCTTCATAATCATCCTCCAATACATGGAATAAAAAAAATGAAAGCATGCAAGGATTAAACACGATGAATTAAAGAAGAATTGATCAAGCCCAAATTGCCTTGCATTAGAATGAACTCTTCAATTACAATCCTCTCAATTTTTAATTACAATCACTCACCAAAAAAAATCTAAATAAAAATTGGAAAAAAATAACTGTCTCTATCTACTAATTTTGTTATAGAACTAAGCTAAAACTAACTCTTGCTCTAAGGTCTTATCTACATGATCTTTAAATGAGCCTTGAGTCTTCTTTTATATGGAACATGGAGCTAAGGGGCATAATTGAAAAGGTTTAATAGTTCATGTGGGAGAGGTGTTATGAGGGTAATTTGAGAAATAGGACAAAGGTCTTTTAAACATGCGTGGGATTATTTTTATTTGGTTTGGTTGGGCTGCTATTGGCAGATATCAAAATTGGGTAAGTGGGGTCTTTGTATTGGAGGTTTAAGTATGGGTTAAAGGAAATGGTTTTTAGCAGGGACTTGGGTCAAAGCTTGTAGGTACCCGGATTGGGTTCGGGGCAGGTTTAGGTTCAGCCAACAAGTTTGGGAGCAGGTAGCTTCTCGGGTTTAGGTTATCCTGGGTTTGGGTATATGGGATTGGAATTGGGTCAAAGGTAAATGAGTTAGAAGGGAGCTGTGTCAAGGGAGCTCCGGGTTAGACCAAAATCGGGTTGAACAAGAAATGGGTCGTCGGAGTTGGTGTTGGCCGGACAGGAGTTTGACCGGATTTTGAGTTAAGGGGGATTGGTCCGGAGTTAGTTCTGGAGGAGGAAAGAGAAATGTGATGAGAGGAAGAAGAAGGTGAATAGTAAAAAAGGTGGGGGGGATGATTTCGTATAGGGGTGTGTATGGTACGGAGGTGTAGGTGGGAATGTGTTTATGTGTGTAGGGTGTATGATAAGCCACATGGTAGTCAGTGTATGTGTGTTTAATATGCACCAAAAGAAATTAAAATAAAACTACCTAAATACTTATGACTCGTCTAAAAAAATACAAAATTAATAAAATCTATTATAATTAAAACTAAAAATTAAAATTATATCCTATTAATAAAATAAAATAATAAAACTAACCAAATAAAATTAAAAACAAATAAGATAAAATAAAATAATAATAAAACTAGACTAAAAAAACTAAAAACTAAAAACAAATAATATAAAAATCTAATAAAACGCACACCTATTATATTTACATAAAAATAGCCGACGCACAAGACGGACTCTAATATACACAACTATACGCACAAATAAATCTTAAAAATATACACTACTCAAAATAAAATATAAAATAAATTCTAAGAATTATATACGATATAGTTAAAAATCTAAAAAGTATAAACTAAATACACGCGAGGCTCGGGACTGGTCTGAACTCGGTTTAGGCTTAGGTTCGGGTTTGGGGACATGTAATTGGTACGGAAATTGGGGTTTAGCTCCTTTTAACGTGCATTTGCCTTGAATTGAAGCATTTGAAATCGCAAATGGCATTTGACCTACAAAATATACATGAACGCGCATAAGACCAATTTTATCGAGAATTGGCAATTAAAAACCATCTATTTGAGGGTTTTTTTTAACATTTTTTGGTGCTTATCATTCGTATTCTTAGTATTTAGGCTTAATCACCCTAAATCTGGAAAATAGGTGTTGTTACATGAATAGTAGCCAAAATAAATGGGATTGTGTGAGATATTTTATTAATTATTGTAGGAGCTTTTATTAGGTAATATTTGTTGAGATACCATATTTGAATATAAACCTAGATCTATATGTCACGTCCGTCAAACTTTATTTCCCATTGTAATCAAACTATTTGGATATGGATATTAATGATAATGACCTAGAGAGACTAGAACCCTGATTTCTTCTATAGTTTGTAAGTGTGTATACGAGTGTGTATTCTACAAAGCACGGGGTGAACCTAAGTATATTCATAAACAAATTGCAATCTATTTTGACGATACGAATACAACTGATAAATATGTGAATTCACTATTGGGAAAAATATTATCGTTAGTCATACGAGCTTATGCTATCGTCAAAATATCATATGTTTAGTGTACATCCATATTCACAATTTAAGTCATAAGTTCAATTTCAAGTTTCTCACAGGACTATAATCATGTTTAGCATATTCTCACATTTTGATGGATTGACATTTCTATAATACCCCAAAATTTTAAAGAGATTTAATAATTAATTAATTAATTAGAAGTAATTTAATTGAGTAATTGAGAATCTGGATTAAGTACATAGTTTAAATCGTGATTTAAAGTCATTTATGAGAATTTAAAGCTAAAATGAGTTAATTTGGAAGTATAGAGTTTATTCGGTAACTTGATAAAGTTTTATGGGCTAAAGCTTAATTATTATAAAGTTAGGCGCTAAAACGGTAATTATTATAAGTTAGTATTTGAATTGGACTCGTGGGGGATTTTTAGAAAGATATGGGGGTAGGATGGTATTTGTGAATTATTTGGGAATCAAGTAGGGTTTATCATAAGATCATTTAGAAAGTTATGTAGTCGCCAAACCAATATTTAAATTTGTGCCCTTGGCTACAATCGCGACATTTCGAGCCGCTATCGTCGGTCATGGGCAGCGACCGCAGCTATGTACAAGTTGTGAAGGGGTCGCAGTTTTCTAGGAGGGTGTTCGAGTTGGGTATCGTTTTATAAAGATTTTATAGCATCAAGCCTCATTTTACACTCATCGGCCCTCATTTTAAATGTCTTCTTCACAAAAAAAACATAGTACTCTTTAAAACCTTTCCTAAGCAACCTCTCTCCCTCAATCAAATCAAGAGATTTTTCAAGGCTTTTAAGTAAGAATTGAAAGGTGATTTCCAAATCAATGAATTGAAAGGTGATTTCCAAATCAATCAAATCAATTTTTTAAGGTATTTTCAAAAGGATTTCATGATTGCGGGAGAGATAGAGTCTTTTAAGTAAGTGTTAATTGAATTGAAGAGATAGAGATAGAGTCTTGAAATTTTTAAGGTATTTTCCTCAAACCTTTCCTAACATTTCAAGACTTTGTCTCTTCAATTCAAATAACACTTTTAGTCCTTGTTTGAGGCAAGTTACTAAACTACTCCTCTCCTTTTATATATACACTTGTGAACTTCACCTCAATCCTAATCCTAGGCTTAAAATGTGTTAGTAACCTTTAGGGTGTTGAGATCCCTAATTAGATTACCCTGTTTAGATGAATTATTTAGCCTCACGTGTTATATATTGATATTTGACCCTAATTAATGTATGAAAGTAGAAATTGAACCCTTGGTAGTGGATTTGCATATTAAGGTTTGAGATTTAATGTTGGATTTATGTTAATTTGAAAGTATGATGAGTAATTAGGACTTAATTTAAACCTAATTATTATTAAAAAGGCATGTTCTAATAGGGTTGTACATTTGGTTTTATAAGTAGTACATTTGTCAATAAAGGCCTAATTATTGAAAGGTTAAGCATGTTGATGTATATTTAGAGCTTAATTACTTATATAAATGCATGAATGATGATTAACCCCATGTTTATAATCTTGAAAAGCAATTAGAATCCCCCCCCCCCCCCCCCTTTGTTTTATGTTCTTGAAATTTAGAATTGAAACTAATTATATTAGAAATCAATGTAAGCCTTTATTAATTGAGTAGATAAATTAGAAGGAGTACAGGATACACTTTTATTGGCTTGTGGTTGTTATTGGATTATGTTGGATGATGAATTTGGATAAGGAAGTTGGTTGTCTAATTTACTTACACCCTTAATTTAATTCACACTAATAGATGATGAAATGATTATTATATGTCTTAATAACTACCCTATATAAACGGAAATGTATCGAGGGGTTCCTTATTCGGATTTCATTTATGAGTCCTTAATTAACATATCTTTTACTACAATGTTTAGATTTATAATTTGTCCATATTAGATTTATCATCATGAGCGGTTCTAGAATTACTTTAGTCTTTACTGAGATAACGTAACGTTCGGGTTAGGAATTTAATTAGAATGACCCAAAGAGTGGGGTTAATGGAAGAAATAACGTGATATTAAGTTATTAGCTCAATTATGAAACATCAAACGTTAATGAAGTAATAACGTTATGAAATTTCAAAATAATTATATGATGAATAAGATTTTGGGTGTGTCAAGAGAGAACACTCTTATGTGGGCATGCTCTGGGAGCAAGGTTTTATGTGGATGTCATGTCATATGTCCCTTATAATGACCATGCTATCACAAGGTGGTGTCTGAATGGTGTGACGGTATGCTAATTGGATGGTATGTGGAATTCGTGCGTCACACAGTTTTGTGGATATTTCTGACCATGAAAATAATAGGTGGTGACTATTTTGTGACGGTTTACATGTGCGTACCGCATGTTTCTTATAATGGTCGAGGAGAAGGGGCACATGTCGGCTACGGTGTAATTATAAAGAGGTTAATTAATTATTGAAACTATTGGGTTATTTAAAATGGACTGTGAGGTTCCATGACACATGTTGGGTTATCATAGTAGGCTAGATAACTATTTATTTATCATTTATGTGTGTGTATATACATACTAAGTTGCTTA
Source organism: Sambucus nigra (assembly GCA_949130495.1). NCBI lineage: Eukaryota > Viridiplantae > Streptophyta > Magnoliopsida > Dipsacales > Adoxaceae > Sambucus > Sambucus nigra. The sequence goes on along the minus strand of OX422211.1, from coordinate 356,563,920 downwards.
GCTTTGGTGACTTTTTGGGTTTTGCCCCTTTATCCATGTAAATTTCTGGGTGCTAGAGTTGGTCCGCTCGCGTAGACTCTCTCTCTCTCTCTCTCTCTCTCTCTCTCTCTCTCTAGCTAGTACATATTTTTTCACTCTCCTCTCCAATAATCATCAGCACCGGGGCTTGACATAAGTTCTTCTCCTTAGTAAACTATCTTTTATTTCAGCTTTGCGTGTTGTGTATTTGGATTGAGTTGGCATGTATAATTGAGACATGACCTTGGAATGTATATTTTATTTAGGTTGAGTTTTCAATTTTGGACGTATATTAGAATGTACTTGAGGTTAGTGTTTATTTGTGGAGTCATCTCTTACTCTATATTAGTTTTATATTTGAAGTTTATTTCATTTGTTTTCATTTCATGCTGAGAATGTTATTTAAATTGTTTTTACAAGTTGTATATTTGAGTATTAGGAAGTGATCAACCCTAATGTTATAACATACGGGTGTTACAATTTCTCAATTCAATTTCAATATCTCATGTAAAATAGCATTGCCATCGATTTTCAACTTTTCAATTCAAGTGTAATATCTCGTGGTGATGAGATTTCCACCACTTTCAATCCCATCAAAGCATTTATATCATTCACACTTAATTTTGTAACAATGATGGGATTTACATTAATTTCGATAGTGAGTGAGAATGTATTTTCAATGTACGTACAAATTCATATAAGATGGAATTTGACATTTGCTTACAAGGGTGGAATAAATATGGGAGTGCCATATCACTAAGGTGGGTTTTCCACCGTGTCCACGAGTGGCGTTGCCACCAGATTTTTACATGGATGGGATTGCCATTAATATTTTTGAAATGATCATCTAGGCATGTTTGAATCATGAAATTGTGCATGGAAATTTTGTTTCACAATTTATAAGTTTTTACGAGCAATATTTTTCCTATGCATATAATTTCATTGAGTCTCTAGTGAAACTTTTTCAAGAAAAGTGTTTATCAAAATAACCATATAAGCACATTTAAGCATATTATTGATTGAGCATGTGAGCATATAAGTGTGATAATGATTATATAAATGTAACATTAAGTTCATATGAGGTGAGACATGCGAGAATCATATCAAGTGTATATTTTCATTGAGTTTCTAGTGAGATTTTATTAAGAATAGTCTAGTTTACCAAAAATAAGCATGTAATAACATATGAGCATATTTCTATTAAGTATGTGAGCATATAAGTATGAAAATGATCGAATAGATGTAACACTAAGCTAATTTTGGGTAAGAGAGAAAAAAAAGGGGGCAAGAACATATCAAGTGTATATCACTTATGGCTTTTAATAACTTTTAGGAACAAGTGACATATATATAAGCAATTTAATTTAAGGGTCATCTTGCAATAAATCAAGTATTTGATCAAAGCAAAATTAGACAACATGTTCTACTCGTGTAGCATGTGTTAGGTATATGGAAATTATAAGTATGTGCGCACAATGTATCACATAATAGGATATTCATATTTAGAAGTAATGTGAAAACATCCAAGAAATAATCAAGGGAGCAATAATGTTTCATTGTTGTGATCATCTATGAGTTTATCAATTTAAGACTTGTATAACTATTTACCAAAAATCATTTGAATTTATTATTGCCACTGTCTTACTTTCTACAACATCTCTTAACATGTGAATTATGTGTGTTCCTAAGTTGTTGGAAAATTTCAAGAGAGACAAAGTTTTTGAGTTGTTATACTAAGTTCTCAAGTCTATTTATTTTGGGTAGAATATTAATGAGTTTAAATATTTCCAAATTTATCAAATTTCCCAGGTGTTGTGGTTGTCAAACTTATTTTTCACATTATTTATCTCCCTCTTAGTTGCATAAGTTATCCAACGCGTGCATATAAATATTTTTCTTCAGTTAATCTTGCCTAACTTTTTTTATTTGTTAAAAGGGGATTCGAATCATATTATCAAGACTTTGATTATCTTTTTGAAACTATGGAAACTTTTTTCACATGTTTAAGACTATTTGGAAATTTGAATGTTTTCATGTATGAGTTTATTTCAAGAACCTCTTGTGAAGAATTTTTCAAACTTCAAGTGTTAAAAATATTAATGTCATTTTTTAAGTGTATCAAATGTGTTCATGTGTAACCTATATTGGCCTTCTAGGGGCATTTTGTCAATTCTACCTATGATGTCTAGAAGTGATATTAAATTTTCAAGTTCATTTATCAACATTTAAGTGTGTAACAACATATAATCTAAGCGTTTATATGTTCAAGTTCCATGTGGGTGTTCAAGTGAAAATGTTATACCATGTTATATTTCAAACATTATTCCACGTATAAAAGGCATAATGTGTGAATTATGAGCAAGTAAAGTCAAATTAAATCAATTGGTGCATGTTAACACATTAAGCCTAGTTTGACATTCAAACGGTTATTGGAATCTATATAGCCTGCAAATCCTGTTAGATCCCAGTCCCTTTTCAAAGTTAAAAACATATTTCTCACCTAAATAGTGGGAGATAATGGAGGTGAGTGGGGTTAGTGGGTGATGGGGATAAAATATGGAGAGGAAGGAAAGAGAAGTGGATGAAGATGACTTCTTTAGGCCATGTATACAAGATATAGGGAGATTCCGACTCCGAACTCCAACTATATATTACAAGTAGTTAAATATAAGATAAGGAAAAACCACTTATTTGTTTGCTTTTTAAAAAGCTAATAAAATAAAGAAACTTTCACAAAGGTCAAAAAGCTCAAATTAACATTTTTCGGGTATCTTTACTTTTTGCCTGAACCCTTCTGTCTTTTTGAAACAGATGTCGTGCATTGGTTGATAGTGCAATCGTCCATTGGTAATCAGATAATTATCAGTAACCTAATATTCCATCTGGTTAATGAGGTTTTTTTCTAATAAATCAAGTGACGAGCTACTTACTGGACTTTGAAAATGAGGATGTGGTTGTGTTGCTTCATATTCATGTGCATTACTTAGACTTCATAAGGACATCTAATTTATTTTTGTCTTTGAGATTTAGTAAAATCTTAATTACCTCCACCGGCTGTTCATTAGAAATTTTGTAATCTAAAGGAAGATCTAATAGAAAAATTCTTCTTCCATCAGTTACTATGAACTTGTAGTTTCATTCACACTAAAAATGACGAGCCTTATTGAAAATATTGATTAAATTTTTATCCATTACTAGTTTGTACATAGATTATCAATGGGTTTATCGTCATAAATATTTTGATCAATTTCATCAAATTTATAATACTCAGTTGCTCTGAGTTACCAAATTTGATATGGATGGAAGAATATTTCTCTATTACGCCGTGTAATGGAACTAGTAATATGGAAAGTTAAATATTGAGTGTATTTATATTTTTTGTTACATGATAGATCATTGTTTTGATCATCATAGGTAAATTAGAAAAAAATTATTGGTAAAAGACTTGAAAAGATTAGTTTGTTTATTAATCCCCATTCAATTGCTTCAGGAGACCACATGTTGTCTGCTTCGAAGAAATGTATTTTAGGTATATCATCATATGTATTAAGACCATCAACAAATTGGATTAAAAAAAAATTATCTTTTCATCCTGATCTTCAATCTTTAGTAAAATTTCTAATTGAAATAATGGTCTGGGTAGAAGTTGTTTTTCTTTTTCAAATAAACAAAATCTACAAATAGTATTAAAAATTTTATCAAAAAAATCTTTTTTTAGTAGTTCTGTAAATGCTAGAAAAGTATTAATTTTTTCTAAAGAGAAATCTTCATTTCGTAATTCATTTGTTTTAAAATATGAAATGTAAGCACTTTAAATTGATCAAAAAGTGTGGTTTGTTCAATAATTCGAACAGCCAAAAGACTCATATTTTATCTAAAAATTTGTTTTTTATCAAAAATATGTGCCTTCCAAGTTTTATTTAAAAGAACAATAATTTCTTGGGGGATTCCATGATTATAAAAATATTTTACTTATGTTAGAGGATGTTTTTCATGTGTTTGAAGTTTTGAGAACTAATTAATTAAATTTGGGAGTGCAAGTTGTAACATCGGACCTTCTCAACCAACAATTGCTTCATGAATATTATCATATTTTTATGGCATGCTCGAGGGTATCCATCAATTTATGCGTGACATTGAAACCAATTATAGTAGATGCCTGGTTAGCGTTCACTAAAAATGACATACGCAGGCCTCTATTTGGATTGTGTAATTAAGAAAGAAGCAGGATTTAAGGTTTTTGCCTTTTTAGTAAGTGTAACCCATTATCCTTACATTTCTTTTCCTTTGTTGGGGTCGTCTATTTCTGCAAAAGAATTTAAAGTTGGTTGTTATCCAACTTGTTTAGTGGTCTCAACAAAATTTTTGCTCAGATAATCTACAAAAAATTATTAGTAACTTTTATATGTTCAACTTCAGATGTGTAAACAATAATTTTATTATACCATTTAAAGTCTTCTTCCTTCTAAAATATCTCTTTTATTGATAAGGAATTATTTTACTGCTTGATTATTATTCCGTGCTATAAAATCTTCGGAGGTTGAGAAGATATGGAATTTTTTTATAGTGAGTTTTATTTCCAACAATTCTTTTTCAAAAATAATATAATTTAATTAATGGGGTTTGAATTTACTAGAATTATATCCACATAATAATTCTTCTTTTTTAATATACTTAGGTATTGAGCTTTTTCTACCACGGATACCTAAAGCATTGGAATTAGATTATGTCCAATACTGTGCGGGAATTGCTTTGAGGACAAATCCTCAGTAATAATCATAAGCATATATATCATTATTAGATCATTGAACTATAATCCCCTTCTTAAGTTTTTCAAGAAGAGTTAATTCATTTTGAGATAATCCTTGTATAAAATTTCATCTATAATTAAGGATTTGCAAAAAGCTTTGTAACTGTTTTTTATCTTGGATGTTTTCATTAAAATCTCTTATTTTATAGATTATATGGTCTTGCAATTGTAAACCATCTTGGTTAAGAATTATTTCAAGAAAAATCAATTTTTGTTTTTTCAACTTATATTTTTTTTGGAGAGAGAATAATTTCGTGTTTTTAGAATTTTTCACATAATTGTTTTAAATGTTTCTTGTGTTTCACAATTTTTTTCGCAAAGACAAGAATATCGTCGATATGTACAAATAAAAAATCTGTAATGTTGTTAAAGATTTTATTCATCCATCTCTAGAAAACTTGTGGTGCGATACTAAGTCCAAAAGGCATTAATATCCATTGGTAGTGAACTATTGGAGTGCTAAATATTGTTAATGGTTTTGATTCTTTAGTTACTTTTAACTTCCAAAACTCATATTTACATTTAAATTTACTAAAGATCTTTTTCCCTTTAGTTTGGTTGCTTAAGACATCCTTTCTTGGAATAAAATAGCCATTAAATTTTATTTGGTCATTTAGATGTTTATAATTAATGACCATTAGAGCTTTCCCACATTTAATCTCACCATGGTTTCTTACCATAAATACAGGACTAGAATGTGGACTTACTGTTTCTTCAATAAATTTTCTTTCTAATAATTCTTTGATTTGATTATCAAATTCATCAATATCTTTTCGAGTATAAATCATAGGTTTGACCCGAATAATAACGTTGGATCTCTTAGTTTGAGATTACAATATCTTGGGCTTTTATCTCATAGTTTTAGGTAGTTTTCACTAAAATTATCTTTTAAAATAGTGTATTGCCAATGATTTTCTTCTAAGGCTTTAAAGATTAGTGTCATGTCTCATTTTCTTATAGGAGAGAAATTTTTTTGCACTTATATATATGTCGTTGTAATAGCATGATTCTATTACTTTTTTATTTAAAATCAAACCAAAAGATATAGCATATAGACATTGGTAAGTATTATGAAATAAAATTATTTCCTAGAATAAAATCGTCGTGCATTTTAAGGAAACATAAAATTTTGGGAATAATAAATTTCTTTCATTAAACCAAATAGCAAGTCTTTTAGCTTTTAGAGCAATATGATCTTGTATTTCGTTTATGCCTGTTACAGCAATAGGATTTTTTATTTTTATCCATTTTTCTGATGGTAAAGCATTTGGTTTACAAGAGTTAATTGTCGCTCACGTATCTATTAAAGTACATAGACTATATTGTCTATAACCGTTAAAATTAAAACATCCCATTACATAAGTATATCTTTTCTTTCCATGGCTTGGTGAAAAAATAATCTCTTATTTTCCTATTTGGAAATTATATATTTGACTTGATTTACTAGTTTTGTCATTTTGATAGTTCCTAGAAATATTGAAATTTATACATTTTTCATTGCAATAGTTTTACTATTAATAGATTCTCCCTTTAAATAATTTTTTCCTTCTATTCTTTCCCAGTAATTTTCAAGAAAATTCTATTCTCATCAAGAGTTCTTATTTTTTAAATAAACATTATTACCAAAAAATTGAATTTTAACGTTGTTTCATTATTTTTCTGGTACTTCTTTTACCTGAGGTAGGATCCATTCTTTTGGTACCTCGAGATCTTTCCAATTCATCAGTCTTGGTTGGATTGCTGAATCAAACAGTAGTGGTTCAAATATTTTAATTATATTTTTATCTATAAAATGAGTTGATATTTGTGGTAGTTTAGTCAATTCATGAATTGTTTTTCAATGTATTGAAATATTTTTGGAAGTATCTTTCATTCCCATTCCTTCGATTTGAATTTTTATTTTAACAGAATCCTCAATATCTAAATCCTTTATTAAAGAATGCATGAGACTAATTTTCATTTTCAACAATACCTCTGGACACTCGTTCCAATACATACACATTCCAGCTGCAAATGAGATGCATAGTCATGAATATTTAATTTTTCTTTATCGATACATTTAATATAAAATCTCACACCCAATGAAAACACCATTTGTCAACGAAGATGGTAGTAATCAATTTTGTTGAGCGAGATTTGAGACACGTTACGACGATAAGCATTACTAGGTTTCAATTTCTCCCTAACGCATTATTAGTATCGTAATTTTAGCAGAGGTATCACTACTCTCAAGTATTCCCATTTCATTTTTGTTGATTTCATCCTTGGCATACAAGGTCTCGTTATTCCTTTCTCTACCTTTGTCCTCCTCTCATCTCCGGGGTTGGTCATTGCAAAGTTCGGCGTGGTTTGAGGCCTCTTTTTACTTGCCACATATATATATATATATATATATATATATATATATATATATATATATATATATATTATTGCCATCACAATACAGAATCGACATTTATCGTGCCCACATGACGACACGTGTACATTTAAAAAATGTGCACCCTACTTCTTTTCTCTGTTGACCCACGCTCAATTTCTATAAATTAAATTTATCTTTTCCTAATGACATTCTTAACATCTATAGAGATATATATAAAATTGCCATCACAACATAGTGTCAACATTTGTCGCGTCCACACAACGACACATTCACATTTCATAAATGTGCACCCTACTTCTTTTCTCTTTTGACCCACAATCAATTTTTATGAATAAAATTTCTCTCTTCCTAATGACATTCTAAACAATTGATTTATATCACACAAACTCTAACATTCCATACCCCGCTCTAACTTTTAATCTCTCTGAATTCCTTCAGACCCTCTCTAAAAAAAAGGCTCTACCTCCGTGTGGTAACTCTTTCTCAGTATACTAACATTCAAGTTCTTTCTCCAGAACAGAGTAAATATCTTTTTTCTTTTATGTATTATAGAGGCCATCTATATATATAAGGATTGAATTGATTGTAATTCATTTTTTCTTCTTTGTTGGGAGGTTTGAGAGACAATGAAACTATACAATCAAAGATAGGAGGGTGTGTTTCTTTGGTCAACGCTACATATCAGTTGTTGGGTAAGGATTTGGGATAACACTATGTTGTTTTTTGTTAAATCATATTATTCTAATTGTTTAGAAAATGACTTGATTTGACGATTTGGAACAACACTCTGATATTTTTTTCTTAAATCCTATGACTCTAATTATTTAGAAAATGACTTGATCTAGGATTCTTGATAGTTTATTATGTAAGTGAGGATTTGGGAATAAATTAAGTTTTACTTTTAAAAAAATATGGTTTGTTCATTAGGCATGTACTATAAAATTTATTTCTGTTTTAAATGCATATATGTTTTTTTTTGCCAATAATATTTTTTAGGTTTCTTTGTTCAGTATGTACTTGAATTTTCAATCATCATTTCTCATGTTTGATTTAGATTTAAAGATGCCAAAATATTTAAAGATGTCAAATGTTTGGACTTGGAAAAGTTGTCTAAAGTTTTCGTATGATATTTAGTAACTTTATAATTCTTCTTTACCAAACTATTTTTCTATGTTTTCTTTATAATTTGTTTTCTTTATTTCTCTGTTTGTGTAAATTTTCAGGCGACAATTTGGTTTAAAGAACGAGGGGTATTTGATATTTATCTTTTTTTGTTGCTTAATGTCTGCCCATCCACCTCTATAACCATTTGTATGAAATAATCCTACTGCACATGCTTCTAATACCTTACTTCTATCATGTTCTATTTAATGTTGTTTATATATTTTTTATTTGTTTCTATATTGTAGTTAATAAATGTAAATAATGATTTATCTTCTCTACTATGTTCACTTATCTAAAGAGAGAGATATGGTGAGTTTGTTAGCACTTTATTATTATATACGCTTATGACGTTTACATTCATTTATTTGATACTGCTTTTTAAAAACCTCCAAATTGTCGAATATGTTCTCGAATTCATTGTCTGGCTTGAATGGTAGTGAAGAGAAAATATATTGAGACCCAAGAAGACGAAATGTGATTTGGTAAGTCAATTATATTACCACGTAATAAATTTGTAGCATGAAGATATACAAACGCATGCAAGCAATACATTTGTTTTTTGAAAACAAGGAGGATTTATAATAACATTTTCAATTTCTAAAGATTATAGTTTGGTTCTTATATTTAACATATACGAATGTACTTCTACAAAGAACAATTTCATTTATGAAATTTTATATACTAGTTTAATATTAAGTTTCATCTATTTAAAATAATATTACCATAATCAGTATTAACTTAATCAACACATTTAATTATGAATACTACTATCAAAATGATCATACATAATTTCTGTAACTACGGCCACGTAACGCATGGCCTGCAATCTAGTATGTCTTTAAAATTATCGCAGCATCTTCATCATCAAACAACGATTTTCGCTGGGATGAAGCCAAATTTGTTTCTTTTTACTTCAATTTTTGCAAAAAAAAAAAGGTGTGGGGGGAGAGAGAGAGAAGGGGCGGGGTGTTAGGGAAGATTATTTTACCACCTGCTAAAAGGGAAGCCTATGAAGATCCCCTCTACAATTAAATATCAGAACTCCAGTTTTGAATACTGATCTTAAAAGGGTCTTGCACAAAAGTACTCTCTTTTATCATAAGAACCTTGCTTCTTCATTACACTCCAAGCAGGTCATATTATCTCTACTACTTAAAAAGAGGAAAGTTCCACTCTAACGACCTAATGTCTAAAATACCCTCATACATTTTACAAATCCGTTAATGCCCTTTTATTGTATTGTATTCTCCCATTTGCACGCTCAACCTTAATTTGTCTCCGTGTAAGGCAACTATAAAGTGCCGAGGGCGCAATTGAATTTTGAGGAATTCTAAGAGATGACTTACGAAGACAGATACTGAAATGGAATATGAAAAGATTAGCTTTTCTCACTTCCAACTCTTGCTCTACCTTATCAATTTTCTAGCGCTTAAATCTTCTCTCCCTCTAACTCTGTAATCTGACTTTACCCTAGGGGTTATGTCCTCTCTCTCAGTTCTCATCTCTTGATTCAAAGATACCATGGCATATCACCATGTCTACTTAACCATCAGAAGCCACGTTGTTGTTTGATTCATCCCCCCTCTGTCATCACAGGTACTCACACCCTCCCTCTCCACGATTTTTTTTACCCTCTATGCTCAATTGCATGTCAATATTCCACAATCTCTGAATCGTCCATGGCTTTTGAGTGTATATGCGGAGAATGGGAGATGTGACGATGGTGGAGGGGCGACGCGTGATTGGGGATACAGCTTGGCATATGGCACTGCAGATGGATCTGGCGCTTGGAGGGAGTTGTAAAAATACGTTGCATTTCGAACAATTAACGTTCACATAAACATTTGTAAAACACGAAGATCATTGTTCCAAAATCTTCAATTCTGAAATAAATCTTCAAGATTCCATAAGTTCTCTATAAATATAATAAATACATTTATGTAGTAAAAGGAATGGATACATAAAGCAAACAATTAGAAAAACTTCATACAGTTAGAGTACCCAAAATTTCGAGAAAGAATTCCATAACATGCACTCATTATTTCTAAAATGAGAAGTTGGTAACTTTTTAGTTCATTAAGTTTCCCTAGACATATAACTTTGTCTCATTTTTGCAATTGTCTGATATATATATATATATAGGGAGAGGTTCACAAGTGGACCAAAAAAATGAACTTTTTAATGGACCTTAACAAAAAACACATAATAACACATTAATTTTAATTCCTATAGTGTAATTGGTCCGCGCCAGCGGCACCAAATACGCTTGTCGATCGATCCCCCACCCCCACCCCCCCACACGCCCCCCTCCCACCCCACCCCCACCCCCATGGCAGCCCTGCTGTCATAAGGGCTGCCACAAGGGCTGCTTTGGTGAAGGTGTGATCTCGGGTGCCGCTGGCGCGGACCAATTGCACTATAGAAATTAAAATTAATGTATTAATATGTGTTTTTTTGTTAAGGTCCATTAAAAAGTCCATTCTTTTGGTCCACTTGTGAACCTCTCCCTATATATATATGTGTGTGTGTGTGTGTGTGTGTGTGTGTATGTGTGTGTGTGTGTGTGTGTGTAAAGAGAGAGAGAGACTCATGTGCATACTAAGTTTGTACATCTTTTTTTTAAATAGTAAAAAAATATATTTTTGAGTTGATTTTTTTTTTGTGATATTTAAACATTTCAATGAACCCATATAAAAACATTCAGGTAAAAAAAAATTGCTATTTAAAAAAATATTTTTAGCTGAATTTTTTTATATGGGTTCATTGAAATGTTTAAGTATCACATAATAAAATAAATATATATGGGTCCGTTAAAATGTTAAAAAAAATTGATGTGCGCCAACACTTGTGCAAATCTCTCTCTCTCTCTCTCTCTCTCTCTCTCTCTCTCTCTCTCTCTCTCTCTCTCTCTCTCTCTCTCTCTCTATATATATATATATATATATATATATATATATATATAATAACGCTCTTTTAAAGACATGATCATTATCACTGTTTTTTGAATCAAGGATTAAGAAGTATAAGAAGAGAATTGAGGTTGTGTTTGTACCTTAATGTATATAAGAAAGGAAATGGAAGCAATCGTATCTCACTCTATCTAGCCATTAGTGATGCGGAACGTCTTTATCAAGGGTGGGAGGCTTATGTGCATTTCAATTTTTTGTATATGATCATATAAGGGATAATTATATAACCATGACAATTCAAATAGATACCTCTTGGATGACTCTTGTGTATTTGAAGTTGAGATTTTTGCTAATAAATTTATATATTTAGTCTATTTAATTGAAACTTAATTATATATTGTGTTGCTATTATTTCTTCTCTAAAAATTCAGATTAATACCATTGTCTTTTTTCTCATTTCTAATTCACACGTCAAGGTTAATTCCAACGAATCTTTCTCTCAATTGTAATTTCAATCAAGGGATCAATATAGAATCATAAATCGTCTACAATAGTTTAGTTTTGAAATTCTGTCATTTTCAGTATGGCATGTTTGTAATGTTGTTTTTTATTCTTCTAAATTGAGGTTAACTCCAATGCAATTATATACTATTTGTAATTTCAATCAATGGAAGGCACATCATATGTTTGATTAAATGTAGATTTGTGGTTCGACATTCATTTATAGAATTCATGTACGATGATCAGAACTTTGACTCTACTATGCTAGGACAAATAAATCATTACTGAATATGGAATTGTGTTTGATTCTTCCAAACTCAAGTCCAATTCAATTGCATGTTTTTTTATATAAATTTTATTTGTAATTGTGAAGTGTCCAAAATTTTCCTGGCATGTATTTTATTTAAAGTCTTTTGAATTATTAATGCTTTATATATTTTCTAAATTATGCACTTAATTAACTAAATATGGAATTTCTTCATGTATTCCCAATATGAATTTGTTAAAGATATATAATATAGTGTTATTTGATATAGTAAAGATTTATGCAGTTATTTAATTGGTATATGAACTTGTGTCATATATTAATAAACGTCAAAAGAAAAATATTTGACGATTTAGGTTTCATATTTTATCTGTATACTATGATTTTATCTTATTTTTTCCTTAAACAATATTTCTTATAATCTTCATTTTACTTTATTCGTAAGACGGTTTCATTGATATGGATGCCTGCTATTTTTTTCAAGTTCATAACTTCTTGTGTCATGGTTGATACATTGTGTTCCACAAATTTCTTTCCTTTCCTTTTTTACCTTCACATTCTTTGTTATAGGTTTTAACATTTACATTAACAATTATAAAATTTACAGCATTTTTTGCATTTATTTACCTCATCAAATTGAATATTTGGACTAGCCTACACGTGCAACGTACGTGGACACAACTAATACATAAAAAGGTACAGTTCCACTTTCAAGTTTTATAGTTCATTCATAGAATGTTGTACTTCTCCATGAGTCCAATGCTCGGATGAAGTCTCGTTATAAAATAATTAATCTTTTACACAATTGTGTCATTTGTCAAGATTTGTATTTAGAATAATGCTTTGAGTCCCAAATAACTCTCCCAAATCTCCCCAAAATCCTATGTGGACGCCACGTCATTCTTCCACTTTCCTGTCATCTATTGCCATGTGATGAGGGTCCCGCCAGGGCACAAAGCACAAGTCATTTTGGGAGAGATTTGGGAGAATTATTTGGGACTCATAGCACTACTCTTGTATTTATAGACCAATGGACCACAATTACAAGTGAGATTTGGTTATTGACACGTGTTTCCATATTATTGATGGACACCTTGAATGTATGTGGCTCAATTAAGGTGCTCACCAACACTAAAACATAAACTACATCGAAATATGTATCGATTGTAATATAATAGAATGGACAATATGCAAATGTAACACTGAGGTTTGGAAGATTTTGCTTGCAAACCAACTCTAGTAATTTTTTCAATGTCAACTCTGTTGTTTCAATTTTAATTTATTTTTTAATGCAACATGTAAAGTGATTTTTGTTAACATTTTTGTTAAGTTCCTTACAGTTGCCTCACATTGCAAACCCCACCCACCACCATCACCCAAAAAAAATCAAGATTAAATTTGCAGTTTGCCCTAATTACATTAGTCAATGAAAGTACCTTCTTTCCTAAATTTTAAATTAGTAGAAGTGTTGAAACTGTATATAAATATATAATATTTGATTGTAGAGACAAAGAAAATTTGGAATCAAAGTATGTTCATGTGGCCTTAATGACGAATCTGATTTTAACGTGTCAATTTCTAAAGAGTCTAGGGATCCATTTTCCCAAACCATAATCATGTACACTTTTTGGGTAAAACTCACTTTGCATATTGAAATTATACGCAATTTACATAACCATTGGAGATGCTCCAAGCAGGTGTTTAAGTCTTCAGTTCGCATCACTGCCTGTCGCTAACAAAGGACTAGCAACACATAACGGGCAGAAGGTTTATTGCATTTTACTTTAAGCACTAAAGTAATAATATGACTGAACTATTAAATCACACATAAATGGAAATCTGAAGAACCGATTTTGGAAAAACTATTTTTAAAGAAAGCAAACAGCATGGCATGGCCAAGAAAACATGGCGAACTTGAAAATATTTGAACAAATCAAATGGCACCTACAGTCAATCACAAGTCATTCCCCTATTATTGGAGCACACGAGGAACAAAGTGACGGTAATAAAATTACCCAGAAGCAGTCTTCCTTTGTTGGAAGATGACAGCAAAAACAGGGACCCCAACACCGATGCTAAAGGCAGTGAAGACACCAAGGGACATCTTCAGCTTCTGGTGTTTCATCCTGTCCAAGTTGTACATGTGTTTTGCATGCATGTAGAATGGCTCATCATGCCCATGCCCTCCCCTCTTCACCCCTGTTGAATGGAACTCTCTCTTCACTGAAACAACACGAGCACACAATTTGACACCGATCTTAGTCACTCGTTTAAGTTCAAAATCTTATCAAGTAAAAGCATAGTTGTTAGAATCTTACTATTCCCGATACAATTCGCAATTCACTGCTCAATCAATACGGATCATGTAGTGAATCTTCTATACACAAACCATAGTGAATGCCATGATTACGATACGATTCGCGGTTGGATTGATACAAACATGACCATAGTAGATTTATGGCAATGGTCGAATCAAGAATCACAATGAATTCTGATTTCATTTTTTATTTGACTCGCGTTTTCTTCTATCGGAAATAGAGCAATTTTATTAAGAAAAACAGAACAAAAAAGATTCAAACAATCCACTCTACAGAAGGAAGGAAGAAGAAGAAGAAGAAGAAGAAGAAGTGGTGTCGTACAATCAGAAAGGTACAAGCATATAAAGTGCGGTCCAATTGAAAAAGGACCAACATCCACTTCCCAACCCCAACAGCAGATCTGACTAAACCACACAAGTAGCCTTTTAGTGTTTCACCTCAACATCGTTTGTCATGAAGGTGAGTGGCTTCCTACTAGATAATAGTAGTAATCATATTTTGCTATCAAACAACCCACTTTGTCACCTGAAACATTAATGCTATCAAACGGCCCTACGTGAAAAATTATAGGATTTGATTGAAAAAATTTGTCACCCAAGCCATCTGCCCACTTTTGTAGCAAACAAGGTTACAAGACCCTTAATTGTCTAATAGAGTACCAAGGAAATGGTAAAATCCTAGAGGCTATAGTAAAAATCTTTTTCGATAACTAATTTGATATCACAAACTCCACATACGTAGCCAATAGAAGCCGGTTCTTACTAAATTTGGGAGAATAAAAAGTATGGGATTAAATACATTTAGCAAGTGAGAAATTCACTACATATTAATAAAACTTCTACTTTCTGATTCAATTTAATAGTGTCTTTTATTTTTTAAATTGCTGTACAAGGTCAACTCAATGTTTCCAAAAGATTATTTGTTAACTAGTCAAAGGTCATTTCCCCAATTTAATACGGCTCCAGGAGGCTTTAAATATGGTCAATCTCCAAATAGGCCTTAGATCCTTAACAGGTTCAGGGGTTCAAATGTTTCCCTAACAAGAAAATAAAGAACTTTTAACTTTAGAGAAATAAGCATCCTTGTTGAAGACATGGTTTTTTCAAGCAGCTTCTAGTTTATAAGGACAAAAACATTGGAAAATAATAACAAAATTTTAAAAATCGATGACATGTTTGTTGGAGCATCTTTTTTTTACTGGATATGATACCACGACTCCTTTTTAATAACTCTTTTGCAACTGCCTCCCCAGATCAGCCTTCAGAATACATCTCCTGAGAACTAATTCGACCTAACCTCAAATTTTCTGATTCAACTATCTTCTTAGTTTCAAATTCTTTAAGCTGCAATTTTTATTATCCTTAACAGATCAGGATCTATGGCATGTAAGCTCAAATCCCATTATACCTCTTCAATTTTTTTTATATGTGTTCTATTATGGAAATTTCTCCAGTTACCTTCATCCCCAGTTACTTTTACATCGTGACTACTTTTCTTTTCAACCAAACTAATCCAGTAATTATTGTTGCCTCCATCCACAGTTCATCCAAGATCCTATCGATTTTTTTCTTCGCGTCTCCAAATTGCCCATGAATCTCTTCAACCAGCATTATATGCTGTTCATACATGAAAGTCTTCTGAAAATCGGCCTGGGGGCTGGGCTGTGATCCGGTAACTTGACTAGGGATATTAAGATAACGACTTTTTCGAGTTGTATTAGTTTTATTAACAATAAAACAATGTTACATAGGAGTTCTGTTCTTTTTGGACAATAGATTGGTTACCTGGATGCATGCTTGGCATAATGCATAAAGTGACACACCTAGTTTCGATTACAAACTTGCGATTGATGTGCCCCATATTTTGGAAGACTTATTTTTTATTTCAATAAAATTTTATTTATGCGCCATGGTTGGATTGATAACCCTAGAGTGTTTGGGAGGATAAGCGATAAAAAAGTTTAGGCTCAAAAAGTGAACAAAATAGTGACTTTTTCTAATATGAATTTGATGTAATCTAGGGTGCGAAAGTGTAAAAAAGAAGAAGCTATCTACACAACAACAACATGGAAATGGAAGAGGTTTTCTTATTTCTCTCTCTAAGCTCTCAATCTCAAAATGGCAAAAGTGTTACAAAAGAAGGCCCTTGGCCTATTTATATTAACCATACAAAAGGCTAAAAAAGAACAAAAATAAAAGAATATTAAAAGGGACTTCCATATCCATATGCTCTTGCATCACTCTCCCCTCCCCCCCATGAGAAGATGTCATATACTCCGTATATTGCCGATAGAAATCGGGGTCGATGTACTGGAGAGTACCCTCTATGATCCAGGTATCTTCCGTCTCGGGACGACCAACCCAACAAACTAAATAACGAGTGTAATCACCCGATGAGGAAGACACGAGCTGGGGAGCCTAGAATTCCTTCAATGCGATCGACGTGGGAGCGGACTGGGTGGTCGGTGCTCATTGGAATGGGTATCAGTGGGGCATGAGTGCCGCTGAACGGAGAAAGATCTGCCACGTTAAACGTGAGGTGCATACAAAACTCCTCAGGAAGATCAACCTTATAAGCATTCGTGCCACACGCACAAGTAATGGGAAAAGGTCTGAATCGTCGCATAAGAAGTTTGGAACCCTTGCCTTGGCGGCGCGCTTTCTGGAGATAAACCATGACTAGATCACCCGAGCGGAAAGAGACAAAGCGGCGGAGCTCGTCGGCAGCCTCTTTATAAGAGGTATACATAGTCTGTAATCGAGCACGAACATAGGCCTGGATGGACGTCAGACGAGCCATAAATTCCTCGGCTGAAGGGCAGATAGGCACTATCGTCGGAAGCTCGACGAGATCAATGAGCATAGTAGGAGAATGCCCCAAGACAATACGGAATGAAAAAAGGGCTGTAGACCGACTGATGGCATTGTTGAAGGCGAACTCAGCCTGTGCGATCACTACGTCCCACTTACAGGGATGCTCGAAAGACAGACACCGCAAGAGGTCACCCACACTACGGTTAACCACCTCAGTCTGGCCATCTGTCTGGGGGTGAAAAGTTGTCGAGAACTGTAACTCCATCCATAAAAGTCGCTACGCCAGAAATGTCCTATAAACCGTACGTCTCTGTCTGAAGTGATGCTACGTGGGAAACCATGAAGACGGACGATCTCCCGAAAATATAATGAAGCAACATGAGATGCATTTGTCGTGCGAGAGCAAGGGATGAAGTGGGACATTTTGGAAAACCTATCCACCACAACAAGAATAGAATCATGACCACGAGAAGTACGAGGCAGTCCTACTATAAAATCCATCGATACATCCTGCCAAGGGCGCTCGGGAATCGGCAACGAAGTGTATAAGCCCGCATTAGTGTGCTGACCATTGGCCTTTTGACAAATATAGCAACGCTTGATGAAAGCGTTGGTATCTCTCCTCATCGTCGGCCAATAAAATCAGTCCCTCAGCGTCGCGTGAGTACCTGTCCCAGATGGCCCGCTAAGCCTCCCCCATGTATCTCAGAAATGATCTTCTCCCGTAAGGACGAAGATGGAATGCATAGGGCCATACCTCGGTGTAGTAACCCATCCTATAATAGATATTCACCCGATGCTCCATTGCCCTGTTCACAAGTTGCAAAGATCAGACCAAACTCTACATCCGTCGGGTAAAGATTACGAACCTCATCAAAGCCAAATAGAGCCACCAGCGCATGTGCCCTCTCCTTCCCTAATTTATACTGCAAGTGAAAAGTGTAGCGTTGGAGGTAAACGGTCCACTTGGAGTGTCGGTCACTAACATGTCGCTGACTATATAAGAAACGGAGGGCCTCATGATCTGATTTGATGACAAACTTCTTATGGAGGAGATAGGGTGACCAAAACTTCACGACTTTAACCACCGCATAGAACTCGAGGTCATAAGTCGAATAATGGAGGGCGGCAACCATCAATTTCTGACTGAAGAAGGCAATGGGCTTTCCATTCTGGCTCAAAACAGCACCCACCCCTGTCTTATAAGCGTCACGAGACAACTCAAATAACTGATCAAAATCGGGTAAGGCTACGTTAGGGGTCATCGTCATCAGCTCTTTGATGCGTTTAAAGGCAGCATCCGCCTCTGGTATCTACCGGAACTCAGTACTCGAGGAAGTACTCATCAAATCTGTAATAGGAGCCATGACAGTGCTGAACCCGACAATAAAGCGCCTATAAAAGCCCGCCAAACCATGAAAGCTACGCACCTGAGAGACCGAAGAGGGTGGAGGCCAATTCAATACCGCCTGAACTTTGGCATCATCCACCCTGATACCATCGCCTGAGACCACATATCCCAGAAAGGTCACTGATCATGGTACCATAAAAGCGCACTTTTTCAACGTAAGGAAGAAGCGCTCGGCTCGTAGGACCTCTAATACTTGAGCCACATGGTCTGAGTGCTCCTCCGATCGGCTGTAGATCAGGATGTCATCAAAATAAACTACCACAAATTTGCCCAAGAAAGGGGGCAGTATCTGTATCATCACTCGCATGAGGGTAGATGGAGCATTAGAGAGACCAAAAGGCATCACCGTCCACTCATATAGACCATCCTTCGTCTTGAAGGCAGTCTTCCACTCATCTCCCGGTTTCATGCGAATTTGGTGGTAGCCGCTCTTCAAGTCTAGTTTAGAGAAAACCCTCGCACCGTAAAGTTGATCTAGCATATCCTCCAACCTAGGAATAGAGAATTTGTACTTTACGGTGATCTTGTAAATAGACCGGCTATTAACACACATACGCAAACTCTCATCTTTCTTTGGCGCTAACAGGGCGAGTACCGCACAAGGAGACATACTCTCCCGTATATAGCCCTTGTCACAGAGCTTTTGTGACCTGTCTCTGCAACTCTGCGTACTCCGTGGGTGACATGCGGTAGTGGGGAATATTGGGGAGCTGCACCCCGGGAACAAAATCAATGGCATGTTGTATATCCCTGAGTGGAGGAAGATTATCTGGGGTGTGCACACATTGATAAAAAATCCAACAAACTCTGAACACGTGGTGGGACAGTCGCCTCCGGGGTGTTGATGGGGCTAATGAGAGCATAGCACAACCCTGCCTCTGCGGCCTCTGTGGCTAAATCCTCGTGTGAAACTATCAGGGCTGAAGGTCGAGACATCGAAAATGGTCGCATAGGGCGAAGGAGAAAGTTCTTCCCCTCATGCATAAATAAATAGGTATTGGCTCGGCCATCATGCATGCTGCGATGATCAAATTGCCATGGCTTCCCCAAAATAAGGCAACGCTCGCATAATCACCACAGTACATGGAACCTCATCACGATAGTCTCCGATGGAAAAAGTCACACGACACTGTCGGCTAGGAGCTAAAGTGGATTCGTTTCCCAAGCATCAAATACAACACGGGGTAGGCAATGATTCGGTGGGAAGGTTTAGCTTTGAGAACGTATGTGCTCGCGTTCAAATGATAAACTTATATATTAAACACCTTTTAACCCAAACAAACCCTAAACATGCAACAGTATGTGATTGAATAAGATAATGAACTAAGCAAGAACATTCAAACACATGCTTGTGAGGAAAAATCCCCCAAAGGGGCAAAACCATTTATTTTTATTATAATATTGTAACTGTACAATTTCAGATTACAATGAAAATACAAGTGACTAAGAATTACCCTCAGGTGTCGGATTCTGTAGTCGGCGGCTGGAAATATCCCTTTCCAGGAGGGCTGCAATGAAGAAGAGAAACGGCTTCTCCACAAGTTTGTCGGCTGGAATTTTCCCTTTCCAGGAGGGCAGCAATGAAGAAGAAGAACGGTCTTCTCCACAAGGGTATGAACAGCAAAACTGCGTTCCTGGGTTGCAAAGTGATTCACAAGTGTTTGGAAATTTGTGTGAATCAAAAACCTAGAGTCTTGGGCTCAATAGGTGAAGACTTGAGGTATATGGACTCTCAAATTCGTCTTTCAAAGTCTTATCAAATAGCTCCCCCGAAGTTGGTATTTATAAGAAAACAGATGAAGAGATCCACGTTCTTAAAACTCTAAAATTCTATCCAGCGTACAGGTACCCCGAACCGGTTTGGGTACCCTGCGAACCGGTTCGCCCCCCCGAACCGGTTCTGTCTGGGTTCGGGGAAACTTGCTGGGAACAGGGGCTAAATACTTAGAAAAATTCCCAGTATTTTCAATGTAAATATCTTCATTTTCAACGGGGCATAACTTGTTCACCGTGTAGCTCGGATTGAGGTGTCGTTTCTTCAGTATCTTTGTTGCGGCAAGCTCTTCAACTTTCCAGTTGACCGGTCCTCCGGACAGTGGCTGTAAAATTACCAAATTGCCCTTGAACTTCCCTATCAAGCCTTGTTGCACTGTTTTGACTTCTCTTGCGTACCACTTGCATAAAGTCCCTAAAATCATGGAACGTGAAGTCGTTGAGGCAGATGAGGGACACATGATGGAGATAATAAAAGCTTGATTCCCGGAATTCGGATTGAGGCCGTCGTGTGCGATCGTGTAGAGACGTGCCAAATGTAACGGCGTACGACATAAATAAATGAAACATTTCGGACATGATAAAAATGTCCTTACAAGCTTGTCAACCATCTCTACTAAATTATCACTAACTCCTCCATCAATAATCACCGTTCATAGTCTCCCATTTGCGGTGCATCGAGTAAAAAAAATACTAGATCGAATCCATGTATCGTCACTAGGTGGAGGTATTTGAGGGTCGAGAAGCGTTATAATCATCACGGTGTATGTGTAGGTAGTAGAGACATCCACAAGTTTCGCTTGGGCCCAGCTGAAGAAATCACATTGTCGACAAAGGGATTGAACGGTGGGTAGTGGGACATTGGTAGGAATGGGAAGAATACCCGAGGAGGGCCATCCTTATATACAGAATTAGGGTGTTTTAAGGGGGCAGAAATTAGGGTTTCTTGGGAATGGGGTAGGTAATGTTTAGGATTGGTTTTGCGTTGTGGAAATTGGCTAGGGTTTATTTTTTAGTGAATCTTGGGTCTAATTTTTGCTTTGAAGTCTTCAATTTGAGTTACGGTTGGAATGGAACCATTTCGGGGCTGACCCTCTTGGGTCTTTGAGCGGATAACATCACAAGGGGGATCGATTAGGCCTAGAGGGTATTCCGACGCTACCTAATGCAGATCGAACCCATCTTTTTGGTCGAAACCCTCAATAGGAGCCACTATGGCTTCGTTTCTCTCTCCGAGTAGACCTGGGGCTCATCGGCATGGGGAAACAGTCCCGGAATCCATCGGCAGGCGTTCGGCTTCCTGGTGGTCCTAGTCTTGAGTTTTTTTGCGTACCAGGGTTGGTGACGGTGGACAGCGGTACCATTTGATTAGGGTTTGGTCGAAATTCCTCCGGATGAACCCAATTGGAATCTCAATCTTCAATAAACATGGTTGATCCAAGAACAAACCACCCACTGATACCAATTTGATGTAATCTAAGGTGCAGACGCGTAAAAAAGAAGAAGTTATCTATACAACAACATCAACATGGAAATGGAAGAGGTTTTCTTATTTCTCTCTCTAAACTCTCAATCTCAAAATGGCAAAAGTGTTACAAAGAAGGCCCTTGGCCTATTTATACTAAAACATACAAAAGGCTAAGAAAAGAACAAAAATAAAAGAATATTAATAAGGACATCCATGTCCCTATGCTCCTGCATCAAAATTAACTAGATCTAGCCGAATTCCTAATATGAAAGGTGTGCCAAACAGAGTATAAGGAAATGATAACTTCCAAGAGGCTATAGTAAACATATAATGCTGCAGAATGCAACTCCTTATATCTACAGAAATATTTTACCGGATGGAACCACTTAAAGTTTTAGTAAAAATCTTTTTCGTAAACTAATTTTGATATAATAAACTTCACATATAAAACCAGTAGGAACCTGTTCTTTCTGAATTTGGGAGAATAAAAAGCAAAGGAATAAATTAGTTTTTAAGCATCTTGAGGATGTGGCCAAATAATCAGCAATGAGGTTAGCATTGAGTTGCTCCATGGAGCCCACAGGCAAGGGACCAGCAACAATGTCAACAGAAATCATAACCAAGGGTAAAACCTCAGTCATAGCAGTTCAGCAAATGGAGCCAAAGGGCTCCACTAAATAATGGTAATCATAGTTGTTTTAGGCGAAAAGTGCAAAGTTGTCCCTAGAATATGCGCAAGGCGAGTCAGGCGCGCATGACCGAAGCAAGATGGACTTTTAAATAAGAAAGGTGTATTATTTATATTTTAAATATAAAAATTTAATTATATCATAACATCAATAATAATTCATATCAGATATACATCTCTTGAGTTAATGCAAAATCCAAGATGCAAAAATAACTCCGTAATTGATTTTCAAAACACGGTGCACCAATAAGTCAAGGGTTAATCACTCGTATATTTTAAATACAACTTATTATTGGACTGACTTGTAATCAAAATATACTATATAAAAACAATTAGATTCAAAATATAACACATATTTTAACAAAAATATAAACCTGAGCATATCCAAGAAGTGCAAGTCTTGAAATAAATAAAAGACAACCACCCGTGGACTGAAAAAAACACTGAAAAAAAACAACCATCGCCAACAAATTTTCATAAAGAATTTTAGTGTCACTTTGTCCTTGTCATCAAGGATGGAGCCAGGATTTCTGAAGAGTGGGGACTAATTTAATGGCGACTTCTGGGGTTCGGGGGCAGGAGCCCCCGTGCAGAATTTTTTAAGGTTATTTTGTTAGTATTTACCAAAGAATTACTTAAATATTTATTTGATCTAATACAAAGATAAAAAAATTATTAATTAAGATTTTAAACCATAAAAAATGAACCACAAATAAAAATTTCAATTAGTAGTTTAAAGCAACAATCCCTAAAATTAATCCTAACATCAACCACAAATTAAGAATCAATATAAATATAGAGGGAGAGAACAAAACATACCTTTTTTTAAAATACTTCTCCATAATTTAAGAGTTTTAACAACAAAAATAATTTCATCAATCTCAATACTAAACCAACATTTCGGGCCAAATTTAAATCAACAATATCCGTAAAGTTAATCAAATTTAACCCTACAATTAACTAACGTAAACTGCACGTCAAACGCCCAAAACAAAACGAATACAAATTCTAAAGGGAGAGAATCAAAGAATGTCTTATATTTAAAAATGAAGAAGTGTCGTCATATGAGGAGTACATGGATATTTATATGTGGAATATTACTTGCTAACGAAGTAATTACCTAAATAACTAAAAAGGACAACAACTAACAAAATTATACCTAATTAGCCCAAACATGCTTGAAGACCAATTAAAAGAGATAAAAGAAAAAAAGAACTAAAATAAAGGAAAACTAATATAAGATCCTATTCCCATCACTCTCCCCCTCAAAAAGAGTCCATCCACGAACTCATAGAGGGATGCCCACTGAGTCAGGCTCCAAAATGGTGATCAATTCATGACGAGGAGGCTACCCGGACTCATCAAGATAATTTGAAGGGTGCTTGCTAAAAGGGCACGGCGACGTAGAAGAGAGCAATCTGAAGCTCGATGTCCAACGGTGTCATAATTGTAGCACCTGAATGTGGGAGTGCCCGAATGTGGCGCCGCAGGGGTAGTAGAGGTGACAGGGACAGTTGTAGAGGGAGTCGATACTGGAGTTAGAGCAATAGTAGGACGGAAGTGGAGCTCGGGAGGAGGATGGAGCTGCTGGAGTCGGGTGGTAAGCCTCTACTTTGGTAAAATACTCAACCGCCTTCAGAAAAGGTCGGTATCTTTCATAATCCCAGATCACGCTGAATGTAAGACTGGAGGCCCAAAATATAGCGGCTGATCCGTTGATCCTCTGTCTTAGGAAGACGAGCCTTGGTGCAAAAAAGATGAAACTGCTCGGTGTACTCCACCACAGTAGACGTCTACTATCAGAGGGGCTGGATGCGAAGAAAAAGATCGCGCTCGTATGTCGGTGGAATGAATGAGGCCTAAAGAGTGACATTCAGCTCTGGCCATGTCTGAATAAGAGTAGCCCGGCTGTTGTCCAACGATAACAGATTCCACCAAATTCAGGCGAATTCCTGAAATTTGATAGCAGCAAAAGAAACACAAGAGCGGCCTTGAACCCTCTTGTAATCAAAGACTGCCTCAATGGCAGCTAA
Organism: Sambucus nigra; assembly: GCA_949130495.1. NCBI lineage: Eukaryota > Viridiplantae > Streptophyta > Magnoliopsida > Dipsacales > Adoxaceae > Sambucus > Sambucus nigra. Next base: position 356,539,369 of record OX422211.1, on the reverse strand, counting down.
CCAGTCAATCATGGCATCGGGGGAGAATCGTCCGTCGAACATCGGAACATCAATGTGTATATCGTCGTGGAGACTCCGCGAAAGTAGATGGAGTGCCATAGATAAAGAGTCTCCATCCTGATGTGCGTCAAGGCCCATCACACCACCTGGCACAGGTGCAGCATAATCAGCAGACATGGGCAACATCTAGACAAGTGGTGGATGCGGAGGTACATGCTGGGCTACTGGAGATGCTAGAGGGCCGTGGGGGTAATGTGAACACGTGCCAATCAAATGTCTGCGCTCACCACAATAGAAGCACTTGTGGTCCTGTAATGGCAAAAAGCGTGGAGCGCCAGGTGGAGAGGAAGGTATCCACTCCAAGATGCTACGGTGGGTGTCTCCAGTGTCTGAGGATGAAGAAGAATCGATATAAAGTAAGGAGAGGTCATGGTGGGAAGGTATATGACGTTAAGGGGGAGGTGGGTGGGGAAACTAACATGGATCAAGGGGTTGGAGCCTGAAATATCAAAATATTCACTGGAGTCATAAGGTTGTCCGGGTGGTCTAAGGAGTCGAGAAGGCTAGGATTTCAGAAGGGGCCTGAATCAAGGGGCCTACTGATGCGGTCGGTTTCACCGCGGAGGTCGGAAATGCGATTGGGTTCGGAAATGCGATCGGGTTCGGAAATGTAGTGAGTCTCGCCAAAAATTTATGGAGACGGGCCGATTTTCTCGAGGAGCTCTAAGTTCTTTAGTTTTCCGAAGGGTTCTTAATCACCGAATATGCTGAAAGTCCCTGATTTTTCAAGTAGCGCTGAATATTGAATTTGGTTGGACAACTCAGCAATCAGGCGGAACCGATCAGAATTGAAAGGTTTTTCGAAGAGATCGAGTTTCTCGAGTAAGGCAAGAAGATCGGGTTTTCGAGATGTTCTGAAGAGGTTGGAATTCTTCGATTTTCCGAGAAGTTTTTGAATACCAAGAGGGTCGGGGTGGTCATCGGGCTCGAATTGCCCTCGTCGGCTTCAAATTTCTGGCCGAAAATCAAAGTCGCCCTGATTAATGGGGCTTGATCCTCGGCATCGACCAAGATCCCCTCGATTTTCGTGGAGTACGATAGCAGAAGTTCGGCCGAGGAAGGCGGGGGCATGTTGTTGTTCGAGGAGTTCGGAAATGTGGCAGTCGAAAGTTCCAGGAGGGTCGATAGCCTCTGTGGGTTCCTCGATGAGGGCTTCTTTTCCGGGCCTATGGGGATTTTGACTGTGACGGTTCATTTGCGGAGGTAGGTGGTTGATTTGTGGATACGATGTATAAGACGGTATCAAATTTCTTATTGATTTCTTGGAATAATTCGTCATACTTTTTACTCAATTTTTTATTAGTCTCTTCTTGATATCGATTTGACTTCTTCCGGGCGATCGAGAGTATAGTGTACGATTTGTTGATAATCCACGCACCAATACACCAATCGGGGGAACGACACCTCGCTCTGATACCAATTTGATGTAAACTACATGTCAAAGGCCCAAAACAAAACAAATACAAATTCTAGAAAGAGAATCAAAGAATGTCTTATATTCAAAAATGGAGAAGTGTCCTTAAATGAGGAGTACATGCGTATTTATTAGGGGTGGCAATTTTAGAAACGACACGAAATTGACCCGAAATTGACACGATATTTCGTGTTCGTGTCGTGTTCGTGTCGTGTTTTTTTGACACGAAGTCGTGTCGTGTCGTGTTCGTGTCTTAATTATGAGTCGTGTCGTGTCGTGTTATCGTGTTTTTTAGGCCTAAAATTTAAGAAATTATGGTTGTCGTGTCGTGTCGTGTCGTGTTATTTTTTATTTGGGTCGTGTTCGTGTCAGCTAAAAAAAACACGAAGTCGTGTCGTGTCGTGTTCGTGTTCGTGTCCGAAAAAACCTTGTCGTGTCGTGTCGTGTCGGGCCAAAACACGACCCACTGACCCGATTTGCCACCCCTAGTATTTATATGTGGCATATTACTTGCTAACCAAGTAATTACCTATATGACTAAAAAGAATAAATAGTAACAAAAATATACCTAATTAGTTCCAAACATGCTTGGAGACCAATTAAAAGAGATAAAAGAAAAAAGAACTAAAATAAAGGAAAAACTAATATGAAATCCGATTCCCATCATTAACCCTAGAATTCAAACCAACAATAACACTAAACTAAAAAAAAATAACCATTTAACCTTTAACTAAAAAAAATTAACAATTTAACCCAAAACTAAAATATATATATATATATATATATATATATATATATATATATATATATATATATATATATATATATATATAAACTTTTAAACAAAAAAGGATATATAAGCCTACAATAATCCTAAACTATAAAAAAAAGATATATAACCATTTAAGTTTTAACAATAAACTAAAAAAAAAATATAACCATTTAACCATAAACTTAAAAAGGTAATAGAGAGAGAGAGAGAGAACACTTTAAGTTATTTTAACAAATGCCCCAAATAACTTTAAAAATTATCTTTTAAACCTATATTTTTGTAAATACATATATATGTATTTTTTTTAAAGTTGTGTGGGCTATCGCCCCCACTAAGCCCCACATAGATCCGCCCCTTCTTGTCATTGACTGTTTTTACTCTTTCTTGAACCCATAAATAATATCAGGCATAAAAATCATGCGAAAGGCAAAAAAGAACTAAGTAGAAAAAAATGAAAAAAAGTAAAAGTGGAGCTCAAAAACATGCAATGATATTTATTAGTTTGGTTCACATTTCTTCACAAAACACAAAAACAGTAAATCAAAAAGGGAAAACAAAAAGGCAAGAAAACGGAATAGATTTTTTATAAATGAACGGAACAATAAAACGAAATGAAAAGGAGTGAGAAAAAAAAAACATAAGGGACGATGAAGAAAAAAGGAAAAAATCCAACAAGAAAAAAAAGAAAAGAGGGAAAAAGAATGTTAAAAAACTATAGTTAAAAAAATCAAGTTTTTATTTTTGGAATAAGGCAACTTCAAGCTGGCATGCGTCCTAGGTGTGCACCTTGCACCTTTTTGCGTCTCGCGCCTGGGACCCCCTGGTGGCGTGCCTATTTGAAGTCGCCTGCCCAAGCAAGGCTCTACGGGTGCGTCTAGATGCACCTTTGACAACTATGATTATAATCAGCCAGAATCTTTAAAAAGGCGTTTGAGGCTTACGCCTCGAGGTGAGGCGGGCAAAAAAAGCCTCGAGGCTTAAGCCTCATGGTTGAATTTGAGACTTACGCCTCAATGCGCCTCGCGCCTTTTTGCTGAAGCGCGAAAAAAAAAACTCCTTTTCTTATTCCATCACGAAGCCTGTCTTTTTAAAGGTTGAAGTTCTTCATTTTTTTAACATTGCACTTAACTTAAAAAAATATTGCTCTAATCTACTCATTCTTATTCTTTTTTCTTTTTTTTTTTAAATTGCACTTAACTTATACTATTTACTATTGTAACTTGATGAAATTTTTAAAAAATAACCAATATGTGAATGAAACTTTAAAACCCTGATTTTGTCAATTTGATTTTGCATTGATTAATTTATTGTCATATTATAAAATAACCAATGTGAATGAAACTAAAAAAAATTATTTGATCAATTTGAATTTGTAAGGACATTTTTGTCCATGAGCTTTTTATATGTCGTACGCCGTTACACCGTTGAGAAAATTCAAGAATCATTCGCTCGTCAACGGAATCCGAATATCAAAAGCAGAAAAGGAATCAGGGAACAGACCGGACCGATCCGGCTCAGATAAAAGAACCGATCCGGTTCCTCCGGACCGATCCGCCTAAAGAGACCGGACCGATCCGCCTGCTGAGGTGAGGCCAGTGTACCCCGGATCCATAGCGAACCGATGAAGCTAAAAAACCGAACCGATCCGATACCAACCGGATTGATCCGCCTTCAAAAAGGAACCGATCTGATGTCACCGGACCGATCCGCCTAAAGAGACCGGACCGATCCGACGAGGATAATTCCAAACAGATCGTGTTCAGATCATGTTCCGAATTTTAGGGCTCAAGTTCTCCTATTTAATCCCACTACGGGAAGTGGTTTTTCTAAGACTTCTACACACGATTTTCAGAGTAGAGAAAGCCCCAAGTCTTCACCTATTGAGTACCAATACTCTAGGTATTTTGATTCACACAAAACCCATACATTTGTGAATCCTTTTGGTAACCCAGGAACGCAGTTTTGCAGTTCAACCCTTGTGGAGGAGACCGTTCTTCTTCTCCATTGCAGCCCTACTGGAAAGGGATAATTCCAGCCGCGACTACAGAATCCGATACCTGAGGGTAATTCTTAGTCAACTTGTATTTTCATTGTAATCCGATTGTAAGCCGTTTTCTTACAAATTATAGTGAAAATAAATGGTTTTGCCCCTGTGGGGGATTTTTCCTTAATTATGTGCGTTTGAATAACTCTTGCATGATTTAATATTGTTTCAATCACACCTAGTTGCATGTTTAGGGTTTGTTTGGGTTAAAAGGTGTTTTAAATATAATTTGATCATTTGAACTAGAGCACACACGTTCTCAAATTGGTATCAGAGCAGGTTACGCTAATTTATCGCGTATTCCTTTTTTCGCAAATTTTTTTCTAAGATATCAATTTTCTGAAAAAAATTGATTTTTGAAAAAGTGTGTTCAAATGGAGAAGTCATATTATAAAATGCCTATTTTTTACGGGACAAATTATGCTTATTGGAAAGCCCGTATGAGGTCGGCTTTAAAAGACATTGATGAACGTGTATGGATTTTGGTTGAACGAGGGTGGACTCCTCCCACCGTGACTGTTGATAATGTGACCAACTTGAAACCTGACATTTCTTGGACTGATGAAGAATTTAAATGGTCATCTTTTAATTCTAAGGGTCTAAGTGCTATTTCTGGGTCTGTCACACCTGATGAGTTCAAACGCATAATGACGTGTACCACGTCAAAAGAGGCATGGGATGTTTTACAACTCACCCATGAAGGAACTAATGCTGTGAAAGAGTCTAAGTTGCAAAACTTGACAACTCAATTTGAAACAATCACCATGCATGATTCTGAATGCTTTGATGAATTTTATGCTAGACTTTCTGACATTGTGAATACTAGTTTTAATCTTGGTGAACATATTCCGAATGCTAGAGTTGTTAAAAAGATTCTTCGTTCTTTGCCTAAGCGTTTTATCCCTAAAGTCACTGTGCTAAATTCTATGGGTAATTTAAATACGCTAAAATTGGAAGAACTTGTAGGAGATTTGCAAACTTATGAAATTGATATGTTCCCTAAAAATGCTAAATCTAAAGATAAGGGAATTGCACTTAAAGCCCAAGATAGAAGGAGTGAGGGGTCAGCTAGAAAGAGGGTAGAGTCATCTAGAAAGAGAGAGACTGACACGTCAGATTCTGAGTGCGATTTTGACTTAGATGATTTGGCTCTTTTCGCAAAAAATTTCAAGAGGATTCTCAAAATTAAGAAAAATGGCAATTTTAAAGATAAAAAGAAATTTGAGAAAAATAAGTTTGAAAAGAAAAATGAAAAAGATTCCAAAAATCCTCCTCTGAAAGAAAGTGAGAGATGTTTTGAGTGCGATGGTAGGGGTCATAGAGCCTTTGAGTGTGCCAATCGTCTGAATAGAGAGAAAGGGAAAGTTGTCCTTAATGCTACTCTTAGCGACGACAGTGAGGTCGAGACGGTGGATTCAGGAGATGAATCACCGCATGAGTGTAACTTCACCGCATTCATGGCCAGTCATGTGAGCACTCCTAGCTCTCCTCACGACGATGAGGATGATGCTTCACAGGGACACCTCGACAGTGAGATCGATGTGAGTGAGGGGGAGGATGATTCAAGTGAGAGCGAGAGTGATATTCAACGCGCCTACGCTGAGTTGTATTCTGAGTCTTTTAAAACTAAAAAGAGAAACAAAGCGTTAGTTCTTAAGATCACCGGCTTAGAGGAAGATTTAAGAAAAGCGAGAGAAAGAGAGTCCTCCACCTGCACCGCACTGAGAGAGAGAATTTGCCTGTGTCGAGAAAGAGATCCTATTTAGAGAGAGAGAGAGTGTTTTAGAGAAAGAGAGAGGGGACTTGATTAAGCAAGTGGCTAGTCTTACGAGTCAGCTCCATTCCTCCGTGGAGACTCGGAAGAAACTTGAAGCCCTTGTTGCCCAGCTGACTCATGATCTTGAGAAAGCACGGGAAGTCAAGGTACAAATCGAGGACAGATCTGGGAAGATGGGAAAGATGCTCCTCGGCCCCGCTTTAGGTTTTGGTGGTCGTCAAGGAATTGGATATGATGGTGCCTCCACGTCCCAAATTGCACCTGGACCAGTTCCTGAGTTTACTACAACTCCTTATGGTCACCGTAAAAAACCTCGAAGGAGAGTTCGACCAAGAAAAGCAAACCAAGGTCCGCCTTTGACTGTGCTCTTTTGTACTTATTGCAAAAGAAAAGGCCACCTTAGGGAAACTTGCTATAGCATGGGTCGGACACGACGTACTACTGCTCCACCACGTCATACTGATGAGTTTTCTAGTCTGAGAGAGCGAGTTGAGTTCTTAGCTGCCACGACTCAAAGTTTGATGAAAGAATTCCGACGGATGTCTTCGCCGTTGGTGAATGCTTCTCACATTCCAGCTAAAATCAACAACAACAAAGGCAAACAAAAGGTCATCTCTGCTTGGGTGCCTAAGAAAAAAGGCTTTTGTTGTTCATGTTGCTCTCAAAGCACATAATACCTCTCAGTGGTATTTTGATAGTGGGTGCTCCAGACACATGACAGGTGATGCCTCATGTTTTACTACTCTTGAGGACTATCAAGATGGCAGAGTCACCTTTGGAGATGGGAGTAAGTCTAGCATTATAGGACGAGGTACTATCGAGTTACCTGGTTTTCCTAAGCTAGAAAATGTTTTGTACGTCAAAGGTTTGAAAGCAAACCTTCTCAGCATTAGCCAGCTGTGCGACACTGACTTTGCAGTAAAGTTTGACCGGGACGCGTGTAATGTCTACAATCAAGCCGGTAAACTTTTGATGCAAGGGGTGAGGACTGAGGATAATTGCTATGGGACTGAGCCCACATCCTCACTTGTCTGCAACAGCGCCACGGTCACTCCTATGGATCTGTGGCACCAACGTCTAGGTCACGTGAACGTTAGAGATCTTAATCGTTTATCTAAAAAGGACCTAGTACGTGGCTTACCATCTCTTGGAAAGTCAACTTCAACCGTTTGTGGACCCTGTCAGTTGGGAAAACAAATTCGTAGTCCTCATAGGAAGTTGCATTCCATTACCACCTCTCGTGTTCTGGAGTTGATTCACATGGATCTTATGGGTCCCACTCGTACTGAGAGTCTAGGTGGTAAGAGGTACATCCTCGTGATGGTAGATGATTTCTCCAGGTACTCCATTGTAGGTTTTCTGAGAGAGAAATCCGATGCTGTAGATTTCTTAACGACTAAGTGTCGTGTCCTGCAAAATCAACACGGTGTCACTATTAACAGAATACGTAGTGACAACGGCACTGAATTTAAGGAAGCAAAGGTGGATTTGTACTGTGATAGCCTTGGGATCAAACATGAGTTTTCTGCTGTGAGAACTCCTCAGCAAAATGGGATTGTTGAGAGAAATAATAGAACGATCCAAGAGATGGCTAGATCTATACTTCTAGGTCGTAAAGTTTCTAGGAGATTTTGGGCAGAGGAAGTGTCTACTGCATGCCACACGGTGAATAGGGTTTATTTGCGTCCACACACACTACAGACACCTTATGAGTTGTGGACCGGCAAGAAGCCCAACCTGGCGTATTTCCGTGTTTTTGGGAGTAAATGCTACATCCTACGGGATAGAGAGCAATTAGGAAAGTTCGACTCCCGGAGCGACGAGGGAATATTTCTAGGATATTCATCGAATAGTAGAGCGTACCGGGTATTTAACCTGACGAGCTCTAGGGTTATGGAATCAATAAACGTTACTGTGCAAGATGACGAACCTTTGACGGTTATTGATCCTAACCTTCAGTGTGAGAATGAGGATTGTTCTGACAGTGATTTACCTGTTCCTCTCTCACACTCTGTGGACCCTATTCCTGAGTTAGGGGACACACCTGCTTGGGTTCGCAAGAGTCATGACCCTTCTGCCATTGTTGGTGATCCCACTCTAGGGGTCAAGACTCGTGCTCAGCTAGAAAACGTTGTTAGCCATCTTTGCTACACGTCCAAAGTCGAGCCCAAGAACCATAAAGAAGCACTCAAGGATGAACACTGGATATCTGCTATGGAGGATGAGTTGCTTCAGTTTAAAAAGAATAATGTCTGGGAATTAGTTCCCCGACCTAGTGAGACTAATGTGATAGGTACCCGGTGGATTTTCAAGAACAAAATGGATGAATATGGTACCATAATCAGAAATAAGGCTAGGTTGGTCGCTCAAGGCTACACACAGATAGAGGGTGTAGACTTTGGGGAGACATTTGCTCCTGTTGCGAGGCTTGAGTCCGTCCGTCTTCTGCTCGCCATCGCATGTCATCTCCGCTTCAAGGTGTATCAGATGGATGTCAAGAGTGCCTTTTTGAATGGCATTCTACAGGAAGAGGTGTATGTGGAACAACCAAAAGGGTTTGAAGACCCTCAGCACCCTGATCACGTCTACTATCTGAGGAAAGCCTTGTATGGTTTGAAGCAAGCACCCCGTGCTTGGTACGAGAGGCTTACTTCCTATCTCTTAGCTCGTGGCTTCAAGAGAGGGGGAGTAGATATGACGTTCGTCAGGAGAGATGACGGTGCTATTTTGGTTGCCCAAGTCTATGTGGACGACATAGTCTTTGGATCCACATGCTCACCACTTTGAGGAGGAGATGAAAAGTGAGTTTGAGATGAGCATGGTTGGTGAGCTTACATTCTTCCTCGGTCTCCAGGTTCGTCAGCTAGAGGATGGGATGTTCATCTCCCAATCCAAGTATGCTAGAGACCTAGTGAAGAAATTTGGTTTAGACTCCGCTAAGCATGCCCGTACACCTATAAGCACCACTACCAAGCTTAGTAAGGACACTTCAGGCAAGGACGTAGAGCAAACCTTATATCGGAGTATGATAGGTAGTCTTCTCTACTTGACTGCCAGCCGTCCCGACATCGCCTTTAGTGTTGGAGTCTGTGCGCGATATCAGGCATCCCCAAAAGAGTCACATTTACTTGCTCTAAAACGTATTATTAAATACGTAAGTGGGACTCTCTCATACGGGATTTGGTATTCCTTTGATACCGATGACCGTTTGTCCGCCTATTCGGATGCCGATTGGGCTGGGGATGTAGATGGATGTAGGAGCACTTCTGGTGGGTGTTTTTATTTTGGTTCTGCTCTTGTCTCCTGGCTGAGCAAGAAGCAAAATTCCATCTCTTTGTCCACTGCGGAGGCTGAGTACATAGCCGCCGGGAGTTGTTGCACACAACTCTTGTGGATGAAGCAAATGCTGGAGGATTATGGGATATCACAGGACACCATGACCATTTTCTGTGATAACACGAGCGCGATACACATATCCCGCAATCCAGTTCAGCATTCGCGCACAAAACACATCAGGATACGTGAACACTTTATACGTCAGTTAGTTGAAGAGAAAGTCGTATCCCTGAGTTTTGTTCCCACCGACCGTCAGTTAGCCGATATTTTCACGAAACCTTTAGATGCCCTTAGATTTGAGAGTCTTAGGAAATCTTTAGGGATTTGCACAGTTGACTGAGGGGTTGGTCTATGTCTAGAATAGGATGCTCCTTCTTGTTCATATCATATGCTTCCTATTGCTAATCTGTTTTATATGTACCATTGCTTAGTTGTATAGCTTTGTTTTATTCTTGTTGCTTTTTATATTTCTTTTGAAAAATACAAAAAGATTTTCCTTTAAGAAAAATTTTAAGAAAAGCACAAAAAGATTTTATTTTGTCAAAATTTTTGAAAAATCCAAAAAGATTTTTTCTGTTTTTGCACCTTTTATGGATGCGCATTTAAGTTAGCCAAGTCACAACTTCATTCCATATATCCATGTGACTGTTTGATAGAGATTTGAGAGGCTACATCATTTCATCCATGTGCTTTACATTGGTTGGAGTCTTTGAGATGTAATTAGTGATATCTTCCTACATGTTTGACTCCTATATCCTTTATTGCACACATGCACGGCTATATTTGATTATTGCACTTATCTATCTCATGTTGGCTTGCATGTTTTCATCTCAATCCTGTCTATACAATGTACAATATGCGATAAAACTTGACAAGATTGAAATGCATGTAAAAACCGTTTTGATGAGACTGTGTGATTTTGTATAACGGGGAGGGACTGCGAAAGGTAATCATCTATCCTTTGCGCAAAAGCCACCGTTAAAAAGGACCTAAAAAATGGAGGAATTTTAATATCCGAGGTCCAAAGAGGTTAAAAGAGCCCCGAAAAAATTTACAGGCAATAAAAAGCAATTCATGCCAAATATGGGCCACTTAGGTTTCACCATCAATTCTCCAAAGTTTGAGAATTTAGAATGCCTCTATTCAAAATTATATCTGAGGGAGTTTGGTTGGAGCATATAAACGGGTTTGCACTTCCTTGAAAGTCCTGAAAAAGCATAAAATCATTTTGGACGTTATTGGTGTGAAAATCATTTTGAGCTTTGATTTGTTGATTTGATTGAGTCAATATCTTATATTGTCATCATTTTACACCAAATGAAGCATTTGAGTTCATTCGCTAGGAATATCCAATATTCATCGTGCACATATGTCATGTTTGTATGCATTGATTTTCCTATCGAATTTGATCACACCACTTCATTTACGCTATCTTCGACTTGGTTGCTTTGTGTTCATTCATGGTGTGGTTTTATCCCAGTGACACCCCGCTCTTGCTTATTTGATTTATTTCTCTCATTTGTCTATTTGGGGACATCATAAAAAGGGGGAGAATGAATTATCTTATTATGGGGGAGAAATTATGGGGGAGAATTGAAATTTGAGTTTGCTCATAAATTGAAATATATATGTTTATCTCATCATTTCAAACTCGATATGTCACTTGGGGTATTTTGCTTTTTCTCATGTGTGTAGGTACTACATGGATTATCATTGTATTGCACACCCTGATGAGAAAAGCGTTGAGATTCTTGAAGATTTGAAGATCAAACGATGCAGTCTTATTCACTTATACTCTTTCAGTTTTGGGTTCATGGAAGGGTAGATTTGTATAGGCAATTTTTTATTGATAATTCGGATGTTTGTTTTTATGTTTGTACCAGCATAGACATAGGGGGAGATTTGTAAGGACATTTTTGTCCGTGAGCTTTTTATATGTCGTACGCCGTTACACCGTTGAGAAAATTCAAGAATCATTCGCTCGTCAACGGAATCCGAATATCAAAAGCAGAAAAGGAATCAGGGAACAGACCGGACCGATCCGGCTCAGATAAAAGAACCGATCCGGTTCCTCCGGACCGATCCGCCTGCTGAGGTGAGGCCAGTGTACCCCGGATCCATAGCGAACCGATGAAGCTAAAAAGTCGAACCGATCCGATACCAACCGGATTGATCCGCCTTCAAAAAGGAACCGATCCGATGCCACCGGACCGATCCGCCTAAAGAGACCGGACCGATCCGACGAGGATAATTCCAAACAGATCGTGTTCAGATCATGTTCCGAATTTTAGGGCTCAAGTTCTCCTATTTAATCCCACTACGGGAAGTGGTTTTTCTAAGACTTCTACACACGATTTTCACAGTAGAGAAAGCCCCAAGTCTTCACCTATTGAGTACCAATACTCTAGGTATTTTGATTCACACAAAATCCATACATTTGTGAATCCTTTTGGTAACCCAGGAACGCAGTTTTGCAGTTCAACCCTTGTGGAGGAGACCGTTCTTCTTCTCCATTGCAGCCCTACTGGAAAGGGATAATTCCAGCCGCGACTACAGAATCCGATACCTGAGGGTAATTCTTAGTCAACTTGTATTTTCATTGTAATCCGATTGTAAGCCGTTTTCTTACAAATTATAGTGAAAATAAATGGTTTTGCCCCTGTGGGGGATTTTTCCTTAATTATGTGTGTTTGAATAACTCTTGCATGATTTCATATTGTTTCAATCACACCTAGTTGCATGTTTAGGGTTTGTTTGGGTTAAAAGGTGTTTAAATATAATTTGATCATTTGAACGCGAGCACACATGTTCTCAGATTTTGCATTGATTAATTTATTGTCATATTATAAAACTAACAATATGTAAAAAAGTCATCTCGGAGGAACAAAAAATTGTTTAACTATGTGAGAAAGTCCTCAAAGATGTTTTTTTTGCAGTTTATTTTATATTTCTTTGTTACTTTATTTTTTATGGTTTTATTAGTATTTTTTAATATTATTTTGCTCCTTTTTGTGTGTGTGGGTGGGTGGGTGGGTGGGTGGGTTGGGGGGGGGGGGGGGGGGGGGGGGGGGGCTTACGCCTCTCCTCGCCTCGCGCCTTTTTAAACATTGATCAGCCAGGAAACGCGCTAAGACAACTAGCAATTTCCCGCGAGTGTTACTATTGTTCAATCAGATGGTTTTTGTCTTTCATCCATCCCAACCCGAGCCTCAATATTGAATGCCACGCGATGGCTTGAAGAGCAAGAGTAATCCATCCATATTCCATACAACACTCTTCTCCTTTAATATATATATATATATATATATAAAAGTCTATCACAGAGGATGTTTAAATGAAATTTTTGATCAAGTGATTTGAATCAAAGTGAAAAAGAGAAATTAAACTTCATAAATATCTATTAAACAAAATATCAATTCAATTATTATCTTCTTAAATAATGAGAAAGAACAAATGCGCTGTGTTGGTGTAGCTGGCTTGGTGTGAGCATGGTCCATGAAACAATTTTATTGAAAATTAACAAATAAATCTCCCAAAATATGTTCAAATCAATCTCAAGTTTGCAACCGAAACTAGGTGTGTCACTTTATGCATTATACCAAGCACGTATCCAACCAATTGTCCAAAAAGAACATAACTCCTATGTAACATTGTTTTGTTATTAAAACTAATACAACTCAAAAAAGCCGTATCTCAATTAATGTTAGTTCGGCGACGTGAATCATTTTTTCCATTTAGCGCAATATACATTGTTAAACCACAAGGTATCATGTCTTTTTAACAATCTCCATCAAGTCAATTTAGGTCTACCTTTCTCCCCTAAACCATCCATATTAACTATTCCTACTGGTTACTTATATTGATGTGTCCCCAACCATTTGAGGTGGCTTTCCCTCAATTTATCAAGCACATATGAGCTACTTCTATGTTTTATGTTTTATGTTTTATGTTTTGCGAATGTGTTTATTTCTTATTTTATCATTACTTGTAACACACATCCATCTTTACATGCACATCTCCTGCACATTCATAGTTTATCATCATGATACCTTACCGTTACCCAAAACTTTTCTCATTTACCATGGCTAGTTGATAATCTACCCATTGAACTGCTCCTTAACTCCACTTCTATACATTTATCAAATTAAACGCATCAGCACGTCCACCCAACAAGCTATAATCTTATGGTAACATCATCTTATATATCTCATTCATTCCTCATAAATAATCAAGCCTAAATAGCAAACATAATCACTTTTCAGTATCTCTTGAACCACAAACTACAGTACATCCCCATTTTCTCCTATTATGACAATTGAACACCATATACTGAATTATAATCTCTTCCCATACTTGTATTCTGTCTTTGACCCCTCTCTCAGTTTCTCACTTAAAACAATACTATTTGTGAATAACATACACCACGGAAACTCATCTTATATTCCTCTAGTCAATTTGTCCATAACTAGAGCAAAAAGACAAGGACTTTCGCTAAACCTTGGTGTAGTCTACTGTGTCATGTTGTTCTTACTATAACAATAGCCACTTCATACATATCATTTATCATATGACCGTAAGTCATATTTTATTGAAAACCCACCGGACGTTCCTATACAACTTGTCGAAATCAATAAAAACTATATGAAGATGTTTTTCTCCAAATACTTTTCCATTAGTCTCTTCCGTAGATATCTTCCACTATTCACTTATCAAGCAGGCATCAACCCAAAACCTAAAGTAATTCCTGAGCAGGCATAGACCCTTCAATCTCCCAACCCTGAAACAATAGTATAGCATATCCAAAATCCTAAGCACATATTAATACACGTAGTTATAAGATTGAAATGTTTGATTAATTATGATCAGCAAATATTTGTTTTAAATAACCAATAGAAATCTTCAATGGCACAGATCAATTAATATGTCAGGCTTGTTCATTAAGTGAGTAAATGAGATCCAAATCACAGAAAACATAACCACAAATAAAATCAATAGGTAACGCATAAAGGATTAATCAAACAGAGGAAGCACCTGATTTGAGAAAGGATGATTCGGAACGAGTGAGAAGCTTTGAGGCGCAGGATCTTATTCCATTGTTCAACGACGCCATCTTCTCCCACAACTATATGACCAACACCAACTCAATCCAGGGTAACCCCATAGTCTCTGCATTTGTAGCTGCAACTTGGGCCATTACTCTGGATCAAAAGGCCCAACTCCACTCCAAAACTTATAAATACTTAAGGCTCTATTTGTTTGTCAGAAAAATTAAAACGAAAAAATGATTTTCGGAAAAAATGAAGTGAAGTAAAAAAAAAAAATATTTTCTTATGTGCGTTTGATTTACATGAAGAAAACTACAAGAAAGTTATAAACAAAAAATAAAAATTATATATATATATATATATATAGAGAGAGAGAGAGAGAGAGAGAGACACGCACGCACACACATATATAGTTATAATTTTACAATAAATATAAGTATTATATATTTATTATTTCAATCACCAGAAAATATGATTTATATAATAAGCATCCATTTACTCAAACATTAGTAAATCTGGATAAAAAAAATTGAACATTGAAATTGTAAAAAATATCCATATATTGGGTATTATTATATTTATTGATAAATAATTTAGTACTAGTTGTAATAATAATAACAACAACAACAACAACAACAACAACAACAACAACAACAACAACAACAACAACAACAACAACAATAATAATAATAATAATAATAATAATAATAAAAATAATAGTAATAATAATTTACACGGTAATATACCAACTTTCCTTGAACTTTATTGTGAATATCTATTGGTAAATATTTTAGTACTAGTTGCAACAACAACAACAACAACAACAACAATAATAATAATAATAATAAATGTGAAAATAATAGTAATAATAATCTACATGCTAATATACCAATTTTCCTTGAACTTTCCTGCAAAATCCTAGGTCTTTGGTAAGATGTGTTTTGTGGGAAAAATTTTCCTGCAGGAAAATTTTATGATCATTTTCCCGTAACTTTCCTGCTAACCAAACTCAACAAAAAGTGCAAGAAAGTTATTTTTCTTCACTTTTTCTTTCCTTTCCTGACAAACAAACGCAGCCTAATTGTTCATTACTAGAAAATATATAAAATTTTAGGTCATTTTCCATTTGGGTCATTCTCATTTAGATCCTATTAGACCTTTTTTAAGACATTCTAGTCCCACCATGTTTTCCCCTTACATACAAGTCCTACTCCTAATTTTTTGGAACTTTTTTTCACAATTTTATCCTTTTAAAACCAACCATCCGTAACTTCCTTGAGAAAGTTACACAAGTGGTTGAACTTTTTTTAAAATTTTCAAATGATCATAACTTTTAATTGACATATCCGTTTTTCGCAAAATTACTATTTTTGAAATCTGCTCGACGAGATCTACCAAATAAGATCCATGAAGTCTATATAATTTCAAAAAAAAAATTACACCCGGACTCTGTCGCACCACAAGACGCTGTCGGCGAGTCAGGTTGTTTGGGAATGCAGTCCTAATAGGGCGGTAAATTCCGTCCAAGGCTAAATACGGGCGAGAGACCGATAGCAAATAAGTACCGCGAGGGAAAGATGAAAATGACTTTGAAAAGAGAGTCAAAGAGTGCTTGAAATTGTCGAGAGGGAAGCGAATGGATGCCGGCTCTTGAAGGCAACATGAAGAGGTTTGCACAAAGGGTCGTCACTGCACAAGCAGGGATTCGACCAACCCACACAAACCAAACACAACTCACGCGCTTAAGGTGCCGCAAACCAAAAGCAGGATACAATTACAAAATGGGAAGAAAAAGCAATAAAAACTAAGGCCACTTTCACGGGCAAACGATTGCATTTAGCGTATGCAATAAGCCGTTAAACTCCTAGGTTACCCTAGTGGACGAGTGTCATCTCGTGAGGGTTTTTAATAATAAAACCCACAAACTTCGTATGGTTTCCTCAAATTAAGCCCAAACCAACATGCGACAAGCCCAACAACAACGAAAAAGATTTCATACGTATTATTAGCAAAGTGAACTAATTCACACAAAAGTCTGTATTATTAACATTATCTAATGAACTTCGTTAAATTAAAACCTTAAAAAGTGAGAGGGGAGCGAGCACATGCAAAGTATGATTTGGCAAAAACTTAAGGGTGAAAAGCGATCAAACGCCGATCGTTGTTTTCTGTTCACCGCCTCAATACAAAAACCTAAATTTATTACTACACTCAACAGGTGAGTATAGCGGCCAAGTCCGGGTATCGAAAACCATAGAGACGAGTTGCTAGAATTTATATGGTTTAATACTCCTAAAATAAAAGTGAAATAATTACAACAAAAAGGAAAAGATGCAAAAAGGGAAATATTAACCTAGGCGAGTGAAAATTAAACTATATTAAAAAAGCGAATAAAAACTATAGGTTGCGTTGAATATCCATCACCCGAGTTAATTAGTATAAGATGGTTACATGGGTCGACGAGTTGTTAAACTTGCGTCTCGTTTCGACGGTTAATTGAATTAAGAGTTGTCACACCCCTAAATTCGCATAAAAGTCTAATAAGATTTTGGCGTCAGCAAATACCCCAGAAATTACTCACGCAAGGTCGTAAGCACGGAGCATACATGATATACCCCGTCAAATCTCTTAGGCGTAATAACTAGGACAACGCACTCGAAATTGACCCGTAAACTCCATCACCAAAGCAAAGCAATATGTCAACCCAAAGTGAGTTCAATCTGACACAACCTATACTAACTTAGCTAGAAAGCATGGTAAAAACGCGATAAATAAATGCGATAAATCTACACTAGAAAGCAAGGATATAAAGCAAGAAAACTAAATTAGAAAGAAAGCAAATTAACTACAAAGCAAGAAATAAATAAATACAAACTATATTAATGGAGAGGGAAGATGAATAGTTCAACTTATTGTAAGGACATTTTTGTCCATCATTAATTTGTTATGTCGTATGTCGTTACACCGTTGAAGAAATTCAAGATACATATAGTCATCAACGGATCCGAATATCAAAGAAGATGAGGAATCAGAATTCTGCACAGACGGACCGGTCCGCCCAGAGAAAAAGAACCGATCCGCCTGCGGATCGGTCCGCCCCTCAGCCATACCGATCTGCCTGCTGAAAAGTCAGTACACCCCGGACCGAAAGCGAATCGAAGAAGCCAAAATTAAAACGAATCGATCCGCCTACCCGGACCGATTCGCCTCAGACCCGGACCGGTCCGCCTGGGATAAACACAAAACAGACCGTGTTCAGATTTTCAAGGCCCAGGACTTCTTATTTAATCCCACTACGGGGAGTTAGTTTAGCAAGACTTTTACACACGATTTTCAGAGTACAAAAACTCTAAGTCTTCACCTGTTGAGTCCCAAGACTCCAGTTTTTGTTGATTCACACAACCTCTCATACATTTGTGAATCTGTTTGTAACCCTAGAACACAACCAGTTGTTGTTCAACCCTTGTGGAGAAGACTGTTCTTCTTTTTCGTTGCAGCCCTCCTGGAAAGGGATATTTCCAGCCGCCGACTACAGAATCCGACACCTGAGGATAATTCTTAGTCACTTGTATTTTCATTGTAATCCGAAATTATACAGTTACAATATTATAATGAAAATAAATGGTTTTGCCCCTTTGGGGAATTTTTTCTCAATTGTGTGTGTGTTTGATTAATCTTCATGATCTACTTCTTGATTCAATCACACCTAGTTGCATGTTTAGGGTTTATTTGGGTTAAACTGAATTTAATTATATAATTTCTTATTTGAACGCAAGCGCATACTCTTATCAAATTGGTATCAGAGCAGGTTACGCTAATCTATCGCATATTCCTATTTCCGCAAAAATTTTCTAAGATATCAATTTTCTGAAAAATTGATTTTTGAAAACGAGTGTGTTCATAATGGAGAAGTTAACATTGTTTGGAGAGAGAGAAAGTCTTTGTGAGAAAGAAAAAGAAGGAAAGAAAGAAAGAACTTGAGAAGATAAGATGTTTTGAGTGCGATGGGACAGGGCACAAGAAGTTTGAGTGTCCCACTAAACTTAGAAGAGAGCGTAAGAAAGATGTCATGCACACTTCTCTAAGTGATAGTGAGTATGAGAAGGGTGATGATTGTGTGATCCAAAAAGCTTTTCGAAAGTTGTTTATCGAGACCATGGAAACAAAAAGGTCTAATAGAATTCTAGGTCTTCGGATTTGTGAGTTGAAGGAAGAGAATGTTGAGCTAAAAAAGGAAAAATGTGACTTAACCAACAGCTGTCTATTTTGACGACACGGATATCCCATCTTGAGGATGATCTCAGACAAGCACGAGAGGTCCAAGTCACATTAAATAATGCACCCGAGCCTATATCCACCTTGGTGAGTGAGTCCCATGGGAGCCCGTCTAGGAATGTTCACCCCAAAATTATTGATAAATTACTTCCTAGACCGGTTTATGTTTGCTCCCACTGTAAGAAGCGAGGACATCTTAGGGAATTTTGTTCCAAGTTGGGTTTTGTGCCATATCATGCCACTTCACACATTCATTCACATACACCCACTCATGAAATTTTGCCTGCACATTATGATAGAGAGTTTGCACATATTCGGGAGCAAGTGAAGTTTTTTATCAAGACAACACATGATTGAGTGGAGTGTGTTCAAAAGATGTCACCATCTTTGGAAAACTCCACCGTTACTCCCGATTGAGATCTTGCCTTGGTTGCTAGCATAGGTTATTTTTCATGTTGTTTCTTTTGCCTATTGCTAGCATGTTCCATTAGTTTGTTTTATTTTTTTTATTTATTATTTCATTAAAACAAAAAAAAATCCAAAAAGATTTTCCTTTAAGAAATTTTTTGAGAAAAGTACAAAAAGATTATTTTATAAAATTTTTGAAAAATCCAAAAAGATTTTATTTTACACCTTTTATGGATGAACATTTAAGATAGCCAAGTCACACCTTCATTCCATTTATCCATGTGACTGTTTGATAGAGATTTGAGACGCTACATCATTTCATCCATGTGCTTTACATAGTATGGAGTCTTTGAGATGTAATTAGTGATATTTTCCTACATGTTTGACTCCTATCTCCTTTATTGAACACATGCACGGCTATATTTGATTATTGCACTTATCTATCACATATTGGCTTGAGTGTTTCCATCTCAATTCTGTCTATACAACTTACAATATGCGATAAAACTTGACAAGATTGGAATGCATGTAAAAAACGTTTTGATGAGACTGAGTGTTTGTTTAAGAACGGGGAGGGGCTGCGAAAGGTAATTATCTCATCTTTGCGCAAAAGCCACCGTTTAAAAGGACCTAAAAATGGAGGAATTTTATTATCCGGGGTCCAAAGAGGTTAAAAGAGCCCAAAAAAATTTAGAGGTAATAAAAAGCAATTCATGCCAAATATGGGCCATTAGGTTTCACCACCAATTCTTCAAAGTTTGAGAATTTAGAAAGCCTCTATTCAAAATTATATCTGAGGGAGTTTGGTTGGAGAATATAAACGGGTTTGCACTTCCTTGAAAGTCCTGAAAAAGCATAAAAAGTTTTGGACGTTATTGGCGTAGAAATCATTTTTAGCTTTGATTTGTTGATTTGATTGAGTCAATGTCTTATATTTCCATTTTTTTACACCAAAGGAAGACTTTGAGTTCATTAGTTAGGAGTATCCGATATTCATCGTGCACATATGTCATGTTTGTATGCATTGATTTTCCTATCGAATTTGATCACACACATTCATTTCCGTCATCATCGACTTGGTTGTCCTGTGTTTGTTCATGGTGTGTTTCTTATTTGTTTAAAAAAAATTATGAAAAATTAACAAAAATAGTTGCTTATTTGTTCATGGTGTGTTTCTTATTTGATTTATTCTTCTCATATGTCTATTTGGGGACATCATAAAAAGGGGGAAAATTAATTATCACGTTAAGGGGGAGTTTTGAAGTGTTGAGTTGTTTATCACCAATTAGCATATTGGCATATCTGTTTATCTTATTTCAAACTCGATACGTCACTTGGTATTTTTGCTTTATCTCATGTGTGTAGGTACCATCTGATCTTCTCTGAATTGCACACCCTAATGAGAAAAGCTTTGCGATTCCTGAAGATTTGAAGAGCAAACGATGAAGTCTTATTCATTTGTATCTTTCCAGTTTTGGGTTCATGGAAGGGTAGATTTGTATAGGCAATTTTAGTTGGTTGATAATTCGGATGTTTGTTTTTATGTATGTACCGGCATAGACATAGGGGGAGATTTGTAAGGACATTTTTGTCCATCATTAATTTGTTATGTCGTACGCCGTTACACCGTTGAAGAAATTCAAGATACATATAGTCATCAACGGATCCGAATATCAAAGAAGAGGAGGAATCAGAATTCTGCACAGACGGACCGGTCCGCCCACAGAAAAAGAACCGATCCGCCTGCAGATCGGTCCGCCCCTCAGCCGTACCGATCTGCCTGCTGAAAAGTCAGTACACCCCGGACCGGAAGCGAATCGAAGAAGCCAAAATTAAAACGAATTGATCCGCCTACCCGGACCGGTCCGCCTGGGATAAACACAAAACAGACCGTGTTCAGATTTTCAAGGCCCAGGACTTCTTATTTAATCCCACTACGGGGAGTTAGTTTAGAAAGACTTTTACACACGATTTTCAGAGTACAAAAACTCTAAGTCTTCACCTGTTGAGTCCCAAGACTCCAGTTTTTGTTGATTCACACAACCTCTCATACATTTGTGAATCTGTTTGTAACCCTAGAACACAACCAGTTGCTGTTCAACCCTTGTGGAGAAAACCGTTCTTCTTCTTCATTGCAGCCCTCCTGGAAAGGGATATTTCCAGCCGCCGACTACAGAATCCGACACCTGAGGATAATTCTTAGTCACTTGTATTTTCATTGTAATCCGAAATTGTACAGTTACAATATTATAATGAAAATAAATGGTTTTGCCCCTTTGGGGGATTTTTCCTCAATTGTGTGTGTGTTTGATTAATCATCATGATCTACTTCTTGATTCAATCACACCTAGTTGCATGTTTAGGGTTTATTTGGGTTAAATTGAATTTAATTATATAATTTCTTATTTGAACGCAAGCGCATACTCTTATCACTTATAAACCCAAGTGGGTGTCAAACCAAGAAGAAATGAAGATGAGCTCTCCAAACCCCCAAACCCTAACCTAAACTATCTAAAAACTAATTATATCTGATTATTACACAAAAATCCTTTATATAGTAAGTTGGAATTAAAATAGAAAATAAAAGGAAAAAGAAAAAGAAAAAGCAAGGCAAAATTTCGTAGAAAACAGGTCATCGATCGATCGACCCTTTGGTCAATCGATCGATCGATCATATATGACCCACTGCCTTTGTTCGAAGAGTGAAAAATAAAGGGTCGATCGATCGACTGAACATGTCTGAGCCCCCTGCATTCTTTTTCCTTCTCCCTTGCTTTGGTTTCTTTGTTTTTCTCTTCCACTAGAATCGCCGTAACTTCTTCGTTTGGGCTCGGAATCATGCACCGTTTGCGGCCACGCGAAGCTTACGAGGAGGTCTAAAACTTCCGTGAAGATGTCGGGCCATGTGCCCAAATTGTGAATTTATCGAATTGCCCTTGAAAGTGCAAAAATGTACGGAACATAGCCGGAATGCATCCAAACTCCATACTTAGTACCTAAATATCTACAAAAGCCCAATTATACCTCATATAGCATGTTAACAATATAAATCTGAGGTTGTCTGGTTAACGGGCTTAAATATATAGATTAAGGCACCCGAGGGGGCTAAAAATGCGTAGGTTCGAGGGTATAAATATGCAATATTCGGTACGAATCACACCCCCTAACTTACACATTTCTAGTCCCTAGCAATGAAATAAGATGCAACAAGAACTTTGATTAGGCATAAATTCTTCCCATTTATCCCCTTAATTTATAGGCTTTTATCGCTCCGCAAAGTGTAATTCGAGTGGATTTATATCATATCATTGTTATTGACAAATTTCTAATGAGTACGCCGAGTTTCGTGTATTTTCCATCTATTTCGTAGGTATTCAGTGTTTAGGAAGGACCAGCATCCCAATCCGAGTTCTGTACCAAAAGCTTCAAGGAAGTACAAGGAGGAAAATTTCCTGAAAAGATGGAACCGAACCGAAGTGGAAGAAAAATGAACCGAACCTATGCTCGAAGAACTTTCTGTAAAGGTTGTCAAAGATGGAACCAAACCAAACCCCTTAATAGGATCGGTTTTGTTTTTGGAAATTTGAACTTATCCACTTGTAAAATTACAATCCTCCATGGTTGAAACTCTTAAAATTCGTAGCTTATAAATTGTAAACTCTTCATAGACATAGAGGGAGGCTTGTGATTCGTTAGGGAAGCTTTGTAATCAGTTTAGAGAAGAAGAACAATAAGAAACCCTAGTTTGCTTATAGTTTTGCAATTTAAGTAATACCATTCTGATTCTTGTTTTAATTATTGCAGTAGTTACTTTTCTAATAGAAATTTCATCAATCTTCATTCAATAGTAATAATATTTTCTTTCATTCCAAACGCGTTTTCTTCCAGTTTTCATATGTTTGGTTAAGTTTCAAGGGTTGGGGTTCATGAACCCCACCCGGTGTAATTCATGATAGTGGAAATAGATGTTAGAATTAAAACCTTGGATGAATTGTATCGTAATTCACATGATACTACTTTATTTCAGCCTTTGCTTACATACTGTGCGGGATACGATCCCTCATATGTGTAATACTTAGGAGAAATAAAGACCGAATTGTAATTCAACCTTTGGTTACGTGTTGTGCGGGCTACGATCCCTCATATATGTAATACTTAGGAGTATTAAAGAGTCGAATTCATTTAAAGCTTTAATTATGAATATAGTATCTTACGAAGTGAATTACTAGGGTGTGGGGGATTTTAATCCGACCAATCTTTCTCCATTCATAGTTTAAAATTTTAGTCAAATCGTTCTTAATTCTGCATTAGAGTAATTGCATCGCATTCTTTTTCATAATTTCATTAGTTAATCATTTTCAAAAGTTCATATAGTTGTAGTTAATTCGCAAATCAAATCACCTTTTTCCTTTTCTATAGAGTCAAAGTTAGATTTTCTTCATCTGTCCAACGTCGTTATGACTCGTTCATCCTATTTCCCTGAGGATGGATACCCGACTTATCGAATTATTACTTGAGCGACAGGCTTGCACTTGAGCCTAGAGAGTACTCAATTTAGAGACACATTCTTAGTGGCGTCAAGTTTTTGGCGCCGTTGTCGGGGACTTAGGTAGACTTAGGATTAGATTAAGTCAATCTAAAACTTTGACCAAAAATTTCCAAAAATCCAAAAACATAAAAAAAAAAATTAAAAGCACAAAAAGAATTCTTCATCATCTCTCATAAGCATGTTCATGAAAAATCCTGAACTCACTCTAACTCCCCAAATTACTCCAACCAGCATTCACGAAAACTCGATAGTTGAATACGACCCCAATAGCCATAACACTCCAAACGTTCCACAATTCTGGGTTCCACCTCCCACACCTCAACACTCAATTGCAAGTAACACTCCGACATCCCTCTTAGGACACACCACAGAGCACGCTCTGAGTATACTAAGTGAGGATACAGAGTCATAAAGTGAGAGATCCATGTCACAACACGGTAGTGTAGCCGCCGGTGGGGAAGAGGTCCCATACCGCCCTTTGAGAGAAATCTTATATCCCGAGCTAACTGTCACTCCGGGATGCATTTTACTTTCGTATAATGCAGGGCAATTTTGCTTTAGGAATGGGATGATCCAGATACTTTCTAACTACCATGGAATGGAGTCAAAAAATTCATATCTGAAAAGTGGTGATCGCTTAAATAAGCTCTGATACCAATTTGAGAGAGTGCGACACTGTGTGATAATTGATTAAATTCGCAAATCTCTAATTTGGCACACTTATTTAATTAGAGTCTATTTTTAAACCAAAATAATCAGCCCCAAATCATTCAACTGCGTGTGTGCGTGTGTCAAACCATAAAATAAATAAAGCATGCGACACAAGCTTAAGGAAAAACCCCCGAAGGGGCAAAACCTTTTATTTCACTATAATTTTGTAAGGAAACGGCTTACACGGATTACAATGAAATAAGGTGACATACGAAATACCTGCAGGTGTCGGTTCTGATGTCTCGGCTGGAACTTTCCCTTTCCAAGAGGGCAGCAATGAAGAAGGAAAATGGCTTATCCACAAGATGTGAACTTTATAAGGACTCCCTCCACAATAGCACGCAACTGTAGGTTGTAGAGCTCTCCCCACAAAGTATGAACAAAAACAAAATATGTTCTTGGGTTCCACAAAATAATTCACATAAAATAATTGGGATTTTGTGAATTAAAAACAAAACATTTGAACCCTTAAAATTATTGGAGAAAAACTTTCTGCCAAAAGGTATTTAATTAAATCTGGGCAGATACACAAAAGTTTTAAAGGAATAAGACTCTTTAATTCTGAAATTGTTCTCCACGTCTAAAAGCAAAGGCTGACATTCCTTTTTATAGTAAATTTTGAGTCGGTCAAAGATAAGGACGAAGTCAGACGTGTCAGCCAAAAAGTCATCTTGCTCGAACGAGAATACATCTCGCGCGAACGAGATCGCGTGTCGTTCGAACGACTACGCGCGACATCCATTGTCGTTCGAACGAGATTGATATCTCGCTTGAACGACCTTGGCGTCGAACCGAGGTACGTTTACTATTGAAGCAGTTTTTCAAAAACATTTATAAAACCTCTTTAAAAAACATTTTTATATAAAAGCTTTTTAAAACCTTTTATAAAAATATCCCAACACTCTTAATATGAAGTGTAAATGAAACTTTAAAACAATATCTTACCAAAGTTCATATTGTTGGGCTTGAATGTTGAAGGCAACTAGTAATTCGGATCCGTCTTTTGTAGATGTAATCTTCACAATTCTTCGACGAGTTGTAGCGGTATACGGCATAATTAATTGTGATGGACTTATTAAAAATATGTCCTTACAATATCTCCACATTCGGGAATTTGAGGAGGCGTGTGAGACCCTCAGCGATCAAACTTGCACAAAAGATGTGATCCGCCTCAAAATCTTCCCATTCTCGCTAAAGGATAAGTCTAAGACCTGGCTATGGTCTTGACCTCCAAACTCGATTGCATCATGGAACGATTTACAATCTAAATTTCTCAAAAAATTCTTTCCTACACATCGAACGAACTCCATCAAGGCTCAAATTCAAACCTTTCGACAATTAGAAAATGAGTCATTCAATCGATGTTACGAACGTTTTAATGAGTTAATTACTTCGTGCCCTCATCATGGGCTTAATATACTGCAAATCATTTCCTTCTTCCATAATGGGCTGAATATAAATTCTAAACAACTCGTTGAAACCACGTATGATGGTCCTTTTGTCGACCTAGACGCCAACGATACTGAGCTTTACCTGAGGTATGTCACCAAGACTACCTAAGCATGGGATACATCTAACCCTAGCGCTCATAATCAAACTCGCCAAACGACCATCACTCCATCGGCGTCCGGCCTATTTTACGTAGAAAAGAATACTATGAAGGACAGTCGACTAGATATACTTTAGAAAGGAATGCGAGAAATAGTTGAGATATGTGCAAGAGGACCAACTAGCTCCATCTCGAACCTCATTAAGAAGGTGTGTGCTATTTGTGTGGCAGGACATTCAACAGAGGAATGCGCGACGATACCCGCCTACAAAGTTATGCTTCAAGAGCATGTGAGTGGTATAGGAGGATTTAAGGGAAATTTCGGTGCACCGCATAGGAATTCTTACAACCCTTCATGGAAAAACCATCCCGGTTTTAGCTATGGGCAATAAAATGTTGCAATGAATCCTAATTCACATGTTACCCCTCCTCTACCATCACACTTTCAACAAGCACCACACATGCAAGGACATGTGCAGGCACCACCACCGCCGGGGCCATATATCACTCCACCACAAATAAATCTCGAGGATACGATAAACCAATTCATCACTGCCCAGAATGCAACCACTGCTAGATATGAGCGCATGATCAATGAAATAAATGCGAATATTTCAAAGTTACAATCATCGTTGAGTATCCAAGAGAAGGGCAAGTTTCCTGCCCAGAGCCAAAGACCTCCCCAAGGTCAAACTAGTGTTAACTCCACCTTTACAAAACATCAGGAGCAATGTCAAGCTGTGACCACTCTTCGTAGTGGAAGACTCATTGATTTATCACCTTCTCTACATGACACAACCAAAGATAAGGAGATTTCACCCGACACGAAAGAGGCCGAAGATATCCCCTTGAAAGAGAGAGATAAAGAAGACACTAGTGAGCCCGAGGTAGTGGTGAAACCACCCTCTGCGGCACCATTTCCTCAAAGATTAGTTCCTGCCCATAACAGGACCATAAGTGAAGAAATGCTAGAAGTTCTTAAGAACGTAAAGTTGAACTTACCTTTCCTCGATGCAATAAGGCAAATTCTATCCTATGCAAAAGTTATAAAAGACTTATTGACAGTTAAGAGGAGGATAAAGGTAAAGAAGAATGTGTTTCTAGCACAAAATGTAAGCTCAGTCCTTCTTAACGATCTCCCCCTTAAATATAAAGATCCCGGTGCCCCCACCATTTCCTGCACCATTGGAGAAAACAAATTTGAAAAAGCCTTACTCGATTTGGGAGCAAGTGTCAACATTATCCCTTATCTGATTTATAGGAAACTTGATCTGGGTGATCTTAAGCCCACAAGGATCACTCTCCAGTTAGCGTATCGAATCGTGAAAATACCAAGGGGTATAGTTGAGGACGTGATAGTCTAAGTGAACACTTTATACTTCCCGGTAGATTTTGTCATTTGGGACACGGATACCTCCTTCGCCTTGAAAAATCATGTTCCCATCATCCTGGGACGCCCATTCTTAGCCACGGCTAACGCAGTGATTAGTACTATAAATAGGCAGATGCAAATCACTTTTGGAAATATGACTTTGGAAATAAACATCTTCAACATAGCCCAACAAGCAGGGGAAGAAGATGATCTTCACGCAGTGAGTTTAATTAAGGAGGTCGTAGAAGAACACTTTGAGGAAAATTATTGTGGATACGCCTTAGAAGTTTGCCTATCTTCTAATCATGAGAGTGAGGGCGCCTATACCGAGTTTGAGAGGGAGATAGAGGAGTTGAGAGGCTTACTCGATGAGAGAGCGTCAGATGAGGACGCGAGAGATGTTAATTGGGTTTCTCGATTCGAAGAGTTACCGTCAAGGGAAGCATGCATAGTGCCCTCTAGCGACACATTCCCGACTCTCGAATTGAAGAAACTACCCTCTAATGTCAAATATGCTTTCCTAGGTGAAAGTGAGACATTTCCTGTTATTGTCTCCTCTAGCTTAGATGAAGAGCAGGAGGGTAAATTATTAAAGATTTTGAGGAATCACCAAGATGCTTTTGGTTGGTGTATAACTGATTTAAAGGGGATAAACCCCCTAATTTGCACCCATAAAATTCATCTCGAAGAGGATGTTCAGCCCTCGAGAGAAATGCAAAGACGGCTAAACCCCACGATGAAAGATGTGTTGAGGACTAAAATTATAAAGCTGCTGGATGCCGAGATTATCTACCCAATCTTGGATAGCAAGTGGGTAAGACCCATTCAAGTCATCCCGAAGAAGTCGGGCATGACTGTGATTGAAAATGCCAAGGGAGAGCTAGTTCCCCAACGTACCACCACTAGATGGCACGTTTACATTGATTACCGGAAACTCAATGCGGGAACTAGGAAAAACCATTTCCCCTTGACATTTATCGATCAAATGCTTGAAAGAGTGGCAGGCCACCCTTATTATTGCTTCCTAGATGGTTGTTCCGGATATAACCAAATTGAGGTCGATTTACTTGATCAAGAGAAAACAACATTCACTTGCCTCTTTGGAATGTTTTCCTACAAACGTATGACATTTGGCTTATGTAATGCACTAGCGACCTTTCAAAGGTGCATGTTCAGTTTATTCAGTGACATAGTTGAGAGAGAGATATAGGTGTTTATGGACGACTTTAGTGTTTTTGGCACCTCCTTCGACCTATGTTTAGCCAATCTTGAGAGAGTACTAGCCCGATGTGTGGAAAAGAACTTAGTACTGAATTGGGAAAAATTCCATTTCATGGTAACTGAGGGTATAGTTCTTGGACACATCGTGTCATCCAAAGGGATCGAGGTTGATCTAGCAAAAATAGATGTTATAGTTGATCTACCCCCACCTAAATCGCTGAAAGACGTGTGCTCCTTCTTGGGCCACGCGGGGTTTTATAGACAGTTCATTAAGGACTTTAGCGCCATCGCTAGACCTTTAAGCAACATTCTTATGAAGGACACCCCATTTGATTGGACGGAAGCATTCCAAAGTTCTTTTGAAAAACTGAAAAACATGTTTATGTCCTCTCCTATTATGCAAGCTCCGGATTGGTCATTGTTATTCGAGCTTATGTGTGATGATAGCGATTATGCGATAGGGGATGCTTTGGGTCAAAGAAAAGACAATAAGGCTCATGTCATATACTACGCTAGCCGGACCCTTATCGAATCTCAGCTAAATTACTCCACCACGGAGAAGGAGTTGCTAGCGGTAGTATTCACGCTCAATAAATTTTGATCTTATCTTATCGGTTCTCCCATCACTTGCTTCACCGACCACGCAACGTTAAAATATCTACTTACAAAGAAGGATGCAAAGCCGCGCCTCATAAGGTGGATCCTACTCCTACAAGAGTTTAATCTTTCCATTAAAGACAAAAAAGGAGTAAAAAACGTCATTGTCGATCACTTATCACGACTTTCATCCGACGTACCTAGTGATCCAAAACCCATAGACGAATATTTCCTGGATGAGCAAATTTTTGCCACCTCTTCTTTGCCCTGGTTTGAGGATATAGTGAACTATCTTGTCACGGGAGCCGTTCCTCCCAATTAGACACCGCAAGATAAGAAGAGGCTCATCACTTGGTCGCACATGTTTTTCTATGATGATCCATTTCTTTTTAAATATTATGCCGATCAGATCATCCGACGATGCGTACCGAATGACGAAATCCCAAAGGTCATCCAATTTTATCATTCGGAAGCATGTGGAGGCCACTTTTTTGTGAAAAAGGCAGCCGCTAAAATTCTTCAATGCAGTTTGTATTAGCCCAAAATATTTCGGGATGTGAGAAATTATTGCAAATCTTGCGATAGATGTCAAAGGATGGGAGCGATTACCCGAAAAGACATGATGCTATTAACCCCGATACTCATTATTGAGATCTTTGACTGCGGGGGTATTGACTTCATGGGTCCTTTTCCCCCATCTTTTGGTTTCCTATACATCCTTGTCACGGTAGACTACGTTTCTAAATGGGTGGAAGCTATAGCTACCAAGACTAATGATAATAAAGTGGTGATAAAATTCCTACAGGAGCACATACTTTCTCGCTTCGGTGCTCCGAAAGCGATAATTAGTGATAATGGCATGCATTTTTGCAACAGGCCATTCGAGAAGCTCATGAGAAAGTATGGCATCGTTCACAAGGTTGGAACGACCTATCACCCACAAATGAATGGACAGGCCGAATTGGAAAATCGTGAAATAAAGCACATACTAGAGAAGACCGTCAATCTCGATCGAAAAGATTGGTCCCTTCGATTGAACGATTTATTTTGGGCCTACCGTACCGCATACAAGAACCCACTTGGAATATCCCCATTCTTCTTTGTGTATGGAAAGCCTTGTCATCTTCCCGTTGAGTTGGAGCACAAAGTATATTGGGCCATTAAGAGATTAAATTACGATATGGACAAAATCGATGAAGCTCGCAAGCTTCAACTGAATGAGTTAGAGGAGATACGCAATAATGCATATGAAAATGCCAAGATTTCAAAAGTCCGAATAAAACTAGCACATGATAAGATTATCCGACGAAAAGAGTTTCAACCGGGATAAAAGGTACTCCTCTATAACTCCCGGCTTCATCTGTTTCCGGGTAAATTACGGTCCCGATGGACTGGTCCATTCGTTGTGAGAAGTGTATTCTCCCACGGAGCGATAGAGTTGGAAGATCCAAAAGGGGGGAATGCGTTCAAAGTCAATGGACAACGCCTAAAGCTATATGTTGAGGCGTGCGTAGAAGAGATCGACACCACCTGGTTGTCGGACCCCGTTTACGGGGTCAATGAGCTTGAGTTGAGAGGTCGTCGCACTCCCGACGCGTATGGGATGAATTCTTGTGTATAGTAGTTGAGTGTCGGTAGAGTAGCTTGAGTACGTAATTGGTTACGTAAGGTTAGGGATAGGATCACGCGCACCAACACGCACTTCGTGAGGGCATCGAGAAATCCAAGTGGGAGAATAAGTGAGAAAGTGTCCAGAAATTCAAGGGTGTGAGCATCTAGTCATCTTGCTAAGTAAGATGGTTCTACCTGAGATGGAACCGAACCGAATCCCCTAACCGGATCAGTTCGGTTTTGATATATCACAAAATAAAAAATAAAAACAGAACCGAACCGAATCGCCCCTGAACCTGATCGATTCGGGTTCTACGATTTTGGTTCTTCCCGAGGTGACCATTCCTTCCCCCTATCCCCTTATTTCCCTCTATTCATCCATTTCCCTTTTCCCTCCAAATTCCTTCCCCCCCATCCCTCCCCACCACCTATAAAACCCACCTCTACCTTACCATTTCCTTCACACCTCCACTCTATCCTCCCTCTCTACAACCCTATCTCTCTCATTCCAAATATTCCCCGATCTTTCCATGGCAAATCCTGCTCTTCCCCCGAAATATATGTCCACAGAGATTCTGACCAACGACAATGGGGAATACCGCTCCCATATGGAGCGATTATGGTGTGAAATTTTTTTAGCCTGTCCCACCAACTGCAAATTGAGCGCGTCGTCAATTGAGACGAGCTGACTCGCTCAGTTACCAACCTTTTGATCAGGAGGGGGTGGGTGCAATACCTCCAAGAACTCCACCATGTAGTGTGGGCGGGTGAAGTCTGATCTTTCTATGGCTCTCTCGTTCGTACGGGAGAGTTCGAGTGCAAAGCCTTTGTCGATGGTCGCCCCATCCCGTTTTCCTTAGCCATTCTCGCTCGCAAACTTGCTACCAAGGGCATCCCCTACCCGAAAATCTATGACTACCTAACCAATGCCCCCCCCATTCCAAAACAGTAATGCATCGACCGTCTCGCACCCAACGATATTTGGGAAATGGGTACCTTCCTCGTGGGACGCCTAAACGATAAGGTGCGCATCACCTTCCATATAGTGTGCGCCAACTTGCATCAAACCACAAACGACTCGGTGATGCGCCCTCACCAAATGACCCTCGTGTACCACCTTTTCGACCCAATCTTCACCCTCAATCTGGCCCGCATGCTTTACGCCGATATTCTTTATACGGCCTGGGAGCAAAAAGGTGCGGTGCCCCTCCCTTATGCACACCTCATAACCTCCCTCCTTGCCGACGCTGGTATCCAGCCACCTCACACTTTCCCACGCCTCCCGGAACCCATTGGGAAGGTGTCACGCACTCGGAGTGCCCAGTAAAGGGCTGCCCTTCGAGCAGCCCGAGAGGTGGTTAATTTAGAGGCTGATGAGGAGATCCATGTTGAAGAGCCCACGGCTGAGGACGTCGAGATGGGCGGGGATGAAGATGAAGAATACGACGAGGACAATGACTCGGACTTTGAGCCCCCGAGTGCGGATTTTGATAGGCGCTTTGCAGCGGTGGAATCCCGTTTTGAAGGGTTCATCACCCAATACAATCGAGATCAAGCGGCCTATCAAAGGGATCAAGATGACTATCGAAGGGACACGAGCATGATGCATCAACTCCAAGCCCATCTATACAAGCTCAACTTCGGTGGACCGCCCCCAACTTTCTTTTATGATCCCTATGATCCCAGTGCACCCGGTCCCTCAAATTCGCCTCGCCAATGAAGCCCTTGTCTGCTATTTTGCTATTTATATGTTGTGGTGGTTGTTTAAACATTGTTGGTTGTGTGTTCTACCCTGCCCTTGTAACACAGTTGTTCATTTTCTATAAAAATTATGCATTTCTGTCTCATTTGTTTGTTTTATTTTCTCACACTTTTAATTCGCTTTGAGTTAAATTTTAGTCCTTTTTGCTTGAGGACAATGCAAAAGTCTAAGTTAGGGGGGGTCACAAGTGAGTCTTTCTAAAACTTCACAAATTTTCAAAAATGCCTAGAAATTTTTAAAAAAAATCATAAAATCTTGAAAAACCCCAAAATATTTTTTTTTCAAAATAAATAAAAATTCAAATTCAAATTTTTCGAAAATATCATTAAAAGTCGGTTTAAAGTCTCAAATTGTAAAAACATAATACATGTGGGCGACTTAACGAACGTAGTCGGTTTAAAGATGGAAATTGAGCGAACGTAGGCGACTTAACGAATAAATGTGGAGATTAACAACCCCGGTGAGATTCGAGCCTTTCATTTATGTGAAATTTATAAATCAATCCGAGTTAATTGTTAACTCAAAATTTCTTTTCAGCATCTAATAAGTCGTCGAGGATCTCAATCCTTTCACTTTGATCGGTTATGGAAAATGTGTGTGATATTGCCTTGAAAAACGTGCAAAATAGATCTCTAAACTTAATTCATCTCGAAACGCATATGGTAACGCAATTAGTATTTTGGACAATGAAGTAGGCCCTCGTTTGTCACCCAAAAATATTGCCTAGAAAAAGTAGCGAAAAAAATTATCCTTTTTGTAACCTAAATTGAGCCGAATAAAATTTTCCCTTTTCGTTTAACAACCCGAAAAATCTCAACTGGTCCGGAATTGTGAAAAAGGGATAATCCCATAAATTAAGTTCGGAAAGTGCAGAAAAAGGGGCAAGAAAAAAAAAATAGCTATGCTCAACAAAAACAACAAGAAAAGAGAAGCGTGAAAATAGAAAAAAATAGAAAAATCAAAAGAACAAATGTGCGAAAGCCCGGAAAAGCGCTAACGGACATTATAGGGAAATTCTCCAATTCCAGATTTCCCGCACCATTCTCATTTTACCCAATACACCTTTAACCCAAAAAAGTCATAACCGAGTCCTTTATGCGAAATTGGTTACCGCGTGGAGAGCAAATCACAAAAAGATAATAAAAGAGATAAAAAATATGAATTAGAGGCAATGTTCCCGCTTTCTTATAATCGTAATCCGACGATGAGATCCGGTTACCAAAAAATTTCCATCTTTCTACTTGTATGCGTGAACTTGGTTCCAATATATGTACTCTTATAAATCACGCATACCGAGAGAATAACCACATTCCGAGTGATTCATTTGTGAGAGCATTCCATGAGATTTTGAAATCAAAACGAATTTTCGGATAAGTAACGTAATGGTTAATCGGTGGAAATTCCCAGTTAAATTTATAGCTTCACACACGCACACTATGATTTGAGACTCTTGAACATGAATTGATGATGACTAGTTTTCGGAAAAGTTTGAATTATACAATTTTTGCGTATTTTGAGTGTTCTTTAAGTCGAATTTTGTGGGTATATTCTCTGCAAACCCTCACGAGACACAACTCGTCCTACTAGGATAACCTAGGGGTTTGAAGGCTTGTTGCATACGCTAAAATGCAATCGCTCGCCAGCGAAAGAGGTATTCTATCCCATTTTCGAGTTAGACCATGTTTTGATTCTTTTACATTGCTCGGGACGATCAAAGGTCTAAGTTAGGGGGATTTGATTAGGCATAAATTCTTCCCATTTATCCCCTTAATTTATAGGCTTTTATCGCTCCGAAAGTGTAATTTGAGTGGATTTATATCATATCATTGCTATTGACAAGTTTCTAATGAGTACGCCGAGTTTTGTGTATTTTCCATCTATTTCGAAGGTATTCAGTGTTTAGGAAGGACCAACATCCCAATCCGAGTTCCGTACCAAAAGCTTCAAGGAAATACAAGGAGGAAAAGTTTCTGAAAAGATGGAACCGAACCTAAGGGAAGGAAAAAGAACCGATCCCATCTTGGGAAAGCTCCTGTAAAGCACTACAAATATGGAACCGAACCGAAGTGGAAGGAAAACGAACCGAACCTATGCTTGAAGAACTTTCTGTAAAGGCTGTCAAAGATGGAACCGAAAGGAACCCTTTAATAGGATCGGTTCTATTTTTGGAAATTTGAACTTATCCACTAGTAAAATTATAATCCTCCATGGTTGAAACTCTTAGAATTCGTAGCTTATAAATTATAAACTCCTCCTAGACATAGAGGGAGGCTTCTGATTCATTAGGGAAGCTTTGTAATCAGTTTAGAGAAGAAGAACAATAAGAAACCCTAGTTTGCTTATAGTTTTGCAATTCAAGTAATTCCATTCTGATTCTTGTTTTAATTATTGTTGTAGTTACTTTTCTAATAGAAATTTCATCAATCTTTATTCAGTAATAAAAATGCTTTCTTTCATTCCAAACGCGTTTTCTTCCAGTTTTCATATGTTTGGTTAAGTTTCAAGGGTTGGGGTTCATGAACCCCACCCGGTGTAATTCACGATAGTGGAAATAGATGTTGGAATTAAAACCTTGGATGAATTATATCGTAGTTCATACGATACTACTTTATTTCAGCCTTTGCTTACATACTGTGCGGGTTACGATCCCTCTTACGTGTAACATTTAGTAGAAATAAAGACCGAATTTTAATTCAACCTTTGCTTACGTACTGTGCGGGCTACGATCCTTCATATATGTAATACTTATGAGTATTAAAGAGTCGGCTTCATTTAAAGCTTTAATTCTGAATCTAGTATCTTACGAAGTGAATTACTTGGGGTGTGGGGGATTGTAATCCGACCTAGCTTTCTCCATTCATAGTTTAAAATTTTAGTCAAATCGTTCTTAATTCTTCATTAGAGTAATTGCATCGCATTCTTTTTCATAATTTCATTAGTTAATCATTTTCAAAAGTGCATATAGTTTTAGTTATTTCGCAAATCAAATCACCTTTTCCTTTTCTTTAGAGTCAAAGTTAGGTTTCCTTCGTCTGTCCAACGTCGTTACGACTCCGTTCGTCCTATTTCCCTGAGGATCTATACCCGACTTATCAGATTATTACTTGAGCGATATGCTTGCACTTGAGCCTAGAGAGTACACACTTTAGAGACACATTCTTAGTCGTGTCAAACTTCAACCAAACCAAAAGCAGGATAGAAGTACAAAATGGGAAGAAAAAGCAATAAAAAAATAAGGCCACTTTCACGGGCAAACGATTGCATTTACCGTATGCAATAAGCCGTTAAATCCCTAGGTTACCTTAGCAGACGAGTGTCGTCTCGTGAGGGTTTTCAGGGATGAAACCCACAAACATTATATAGTTTCCTTAAAATAAGCCCAAACCAACATGAGACAACCCCAACAACAACGAAAAAGATTTCATACGCATTATTAGAAAAGTGAACTAATTCACACAAAACTCCGTATTATTAATATTATTGAATTATCTTCGTTAAATTGAAACCTTAAAAAGTGGGAGGGGAGCGAGCACATGCAAAGTATGATTTGGCAAAAACTTATATAAACGGGATAAAAATGAAAGCAAGCATAAATCTATCCTCACGGGCATTACACTCATCAAGTGAATTCACTCGAAACAAGGAGTTAACACATGGAACATGCGGGCATAAAGAGTAAGTGTAAATGGAAACTAGGCTGCACACATGTCACAAATGAAGAACGCTATATATAAAATGAAAAATTGTAATCTCAATGAAAGATACCGCACATTAAAGGAGCAAAATGCATTTTCACAGTTATCAAAACTATTTAAACCTTTTAATTAAATCAACCTAAGATCACATAGGACTTTATATGGTTGTAATGTAGGTTTTGGGTTAAGGTACGAAATGAAAGGTATATTTATGGTTTCAAGGTGTTCGGGGATAAAAACTTGGAATAATGGGAAGAATGCGGGCAATATCAAAATTGAAAACCAAGTTCCAAACAAGGCATTAGATATAACAATTGGAGAGTAATCAAAGCTTATTGAACTATATACACAACATATAAAAATTTCTCTTTCTTTTTCTTTTATTCTTTTTCTCACTTTTTCTTTGTTTTATTTTGTTTTCCGCTTTCTCTTTTTCTCTTTTTTCACATCTCTCTTTTCTTTACTTTTCTCACTCTCATATGCCTAAATTGCAACCGCAACGCAATATCATTCAATCCCAAGCAACATTCTAAACAAAGGCATGGAAGGTAATATGTATGGTTTAAACCTCCAATTAGGAGTTGGTTATGGGATTTTGGGTAATGAAAAGAAAGTCAATATGAAGGCTCAAAGGGGTTGAGGAGGGTAAACATATAAGGTGAGGTCAAGCCTAATATGGGTGATATAACAAAGATGGCTTATGATCATTTCCTAAAGGTTACGCAATTCTCGAGTAAAAAAAAACTTTGAAAATCATGCTCTAGTAATACATTTCAACATATCAACTCAATTAATGAACAATCAATGAAAGAATAGTGAGATTACCGACGAATGTAACGTTTTCAAAGAGGAAAGAATAGTGTATACACTCATAAACGATGAAAGGTACAAAGCTTACTTGGTGTAAGTATATACAATGCAACAAAAGATTACCGAGTTATAAAAATCTTAAACCAAATCAATAAAGCAAGAAAAGTGCATGTGCTCATGGGATTAAAGTTTAATTCATGAAGTTATGCATAATATAAACGATTAGGACTAAAGTATAATAACTTCTAAAATCGAGAACATGCATCATTGGATTGTCAATTGTATCGGGCAATTATTGAAATTTATCATCGAAAACAAAGGCAAAATGCCCAACAAAGGAGAAAAAAGAAAGAAAATATTTTTGAAAATTTTCAAATTTTTCTAAGATAGCATACTTAATAACTAACATGTGAGCAAAAACATGGACTAAATAAAGAAATGGATAGAATATCCCAATCGCCTTCCTCAAATTTCAATTCTACCCTTTAGTTGTCTGCATAACTTTTTTGTCTTCTTTGCGCCACTTTCAAGTGATTATGGATAAGATTTATCTTTTCAGTAGTCTGCTGTACAATTTCTGGCCCAAGTAGTTTTTGTTCTCCTACTTCAGTTCAACACACTACAATTCTGTATTTTCTTCCATACAAAGCTTCATAAGGAGCCATCTCAATACTCGATCGATAGCTATTATTATAAACAAACTCTATTAGTGGCAAGTGTTCATACCAACTTCCCTTGAAATCCAATACACAAATTCGTAACATGTCTTCGAGTGTCTGGATCGTTCTTTGTGACTGCCCATCAGTCTGAGGAGGAAAAGTTATACCAAATTTCAATTTAGTCCCCAAATCTTGTTATAAACTAGGCTAAAAGTAAGAAGTAAACTTAGGAACCCGATCAGAAATAATAGAAACAGGTGCACCGTGCAATCTAATAATCTCATCCACATATAATTTGGCATATCTATCCATGGAGTAAGTAGTTTTAACAGGAAGAAAATATGCAGACTTAGTCAACCAATCAATGACAACACAAATAGAATCAAACCCTCGGGATGATTTTGGTAAACCTATAACAAAATCTGCAGTAACATGCTCCCATTTCCACTCAAGAATAGGTAAGGGCTGTAGTAAACCACTTGGCTTCTGATGCTTTGTCTTCACCTGTTGGCAAACTAGACATCTAGCAATAAAATCTGTAATGTCGTGTTTCATTCTCGGCCACCAATAACATTGTTTCAAATCTCTATACAGTTTCGTGCTCCCTGGATGCATAGCATATAAAGAACGGTGGGCTTCCTCTAAAATTCTTCTTCTTAAATCAGGCACATTGGGTTCACACAAACGGTTACCGTACATAACAATGTCATTATCACGACTAGAACATTCATTTTCTTTACCCTTTTTCATACTATCTCTAACTTTCTCCAATTCTGTATATCCTGCATGTGCTTGTTTTATCCAGTCTATCAACGTGGGTCTAACATTTAAATGTGATACTATTTTGTAAGACTCATTCAAAGTTAATTCCAACCCCATTAAAGCTAACTCTCTCAGCCTGTCAACTCGAATACAATATATACAAGATACTATGCCTAGAGATTTTCTACTCAAAGAACCCGCAACAACATTAGCTTTACCCGGATGGTGATGTATCGTGCAATCATATTTTTTTTATAAGTTCCATCCACCTTCTTTGCCTCAAGTTTAAGTCTTTTTGAGTAAACAAGTATTTTAAGCTTTGATGGTCAGTAAAAATTTCACAACTAACACCATATAAGTAATGTCTCCAGATCTTTAATGCAAAAACTACTGCAGCTAACTCAAGATCATGAGTATGGTAGTTGCGTTCATGTACCTTTAAATGTCAAGAAGCAAAAGCAATTACCTTTCCATGTTGCATTAATACACAACCAAGTCCTTGATACGAAGCATCACTATAAATGACTAAACCTTCTGTACCCATTGGGATAGTCAATACTGGAGTTGGTGTCAACTTACCCTTTAAATTTTCAAAGATTTTATCACAATCACCACTCCACACTAACTTGTTCTTCTTTTTGGCAAGTTTAGTCAATGGTAATGCAATAGAAGATAACCCCGGTATAAACCTCATGTAATAGCCCGCCAATCCCAAAAAGCTACGTACCTCTATCACACTAGTTGGTCTTTCCCAATTCATTACTGCTTCTACCTTCTTGGGATCAACACAAATACCATCAGTAGAAATAACATGCCCCAAAAATACTACCTTGTCTAGCCAAAATTCACATTTAGAAAATTTAGCATATATTTTCTTCTCTCGCAAGATCTCTAACATTGTACGCAGATAATGCTCATGCACTATGAGAATATATCAAAATACCATCAATGAAGACAATAACAAAAGAATCCACGTATGGATGAAATATGCGGTTTATCAAGTCCATGAATACAGCTGGTGCATTTGTTAATCCAAATGGCATGGCAAGAAATTCATAATGTCCATACCTGGAATGAAAAGCAGTTTTAGAAATGTCACAGTCTCTTACTTTCAACTGATGATACTCGGATCTGAGATCAATCTTGGAAAATAATCTGGCTCCTTGTAACTGATCAAACAAGTCATCAATGCGAGGTAGTGGGTATTTATTACGAATAGTCACCTTATTCAATTGACTATAATCGATGCAGAGTCTCATGGTTCCATCTTTCTTTTTCACAAATAATACCGGGGATCCCCACGGTGATACACAAGGCCTTATAAAACCACGATCTAATAATTCTTGCAACTGTATTTTTAGCTCTTTTAATTCTGCAGGTGCCATTCGATATGGTGTAATAGATATCGGTGAGGTGCCTGGTACCAACTCAATCGCAAATTCTACCTCACGATCTGGTGCTAACCCTGGGAGTTCTTCTGGGAAGACATCTGCAAACTTATTAACTACTGGTATATCTAATAGTTTTCCAGCCTCTTGTTGTATGTCCATCACATGGGCAAGATAACCCTGACACCCTTTCCTTAACAATTCATAAGATTTTATAGCAGAAATCAAATATGTTGGAGTGACATTTCAATCGCCAACAAATTTAAATTCAGGTTCACCCAGTAACCGAAACACTACCTCCTTTCTAAAGAAATCTAAATATACATGATATGAGGCCAACCAATCCATACCCAATATCACATCAAAGTCACGTATATCGAGAGGTAACAACTCAACTAGTAATTCTTTTTCACCCACTCACACCACACACTCCCTATATACCCTCTCAATAAAAACCAACCCCCCACTAGAGTAACAATAGCTAAACCATAATCTAATGATGATAATGGTTTATTAAGATGCAACAGATAAATCAAAGACACAAAAGAATGTGTAGAACCAGCATCTATTAACACATAAGCATCTTTATCACCAATAGAAAGTGTACCTATCACTACGTTAGGCATAGCTTGTGCATCTTGTTGCGTTAGTCAAAACACTTTGCCTTGACCTTGACTTTGGGATATACCTCATCTACCTCCCCTAGGTACATTCTGTGTAGAACTCTTACCTCCTACTTCCACACTCCCAACTGATGTTGTAGCTCCCATTATTGGATAATTTTTTCCTAAGTGCCCTGGTTGATGATAATAGAAACATGAAGGTGTCATCTCAGCTATTGTACATTCTCGATACATGTGCCCTTGACCACCACATATATAATAAAATATGATCCTCGGTACCAACACGGATTCATTTTCTGACCGATTCATCCCAATCCTTCCACCTCGAGCTTGAAATCTTCCACGTGCACTTCTATTATTTTAAATTCTTAGCCCTTAGGTACTCCCCGTGCTACACTTTAAGTTGCGGTTCCCGTATCCCATCCATATGATCTTATACCATCATGCCTAGCTTTCTTCGAGTGTTCAACTTGCATTTCTTTCATTGACTTTTCTGACACCATGGCCCTATCCACAAAGTCAACATAATCTGTGATCTTCATATTAGCAACCATACTTTTTATATCTACACTCAGCCCAGTTTGAAACTGATCACATTTACTTTTTTTCGTCCTCACCAAGTCAGGTGCAAATCTAGATAAGGATATAAATAAAGCTTCATACTCTGCTACTGTTCGATTCCCCCGTTTCAACGTAATAAATTCTTCCTATTTCTCTTTTTTATAAAGCCTTGGGAAATATTTTTCAAAGAACACCTTCACAAACCTCTCCCATGTAATTTGTGGAGGATTTATTGGCACCACTCCCCCAATTATAGTAAGTAACCTTTCTGTATCATCCCACCATAACTTTGCATCATCCTCTAACATAAAGGTTGCTAACAAAACCTTTTGTTCATCTCGCACTTCCATCACCTTGAATATTGTTTCCATCTTTCTAATCCACCCCTCTGCCACTAACGGATCAGTAGTCCTAGTAAATACTAGTAGATTTAGCTTCATGAACCTCTCATGCAATTTATCCCTATCCCCACCATGTTATCTACCTCTTTCTTGTTCCATTAATTGTGCCACAGTACGTAATATTCTTCCCACGTCATCAATAGGTTGTTGTTGCACCTCTGGTTCCTCCACTTCAATATGTCTATGTCCTTGCTGACTATTAGGAATATAAGATGCCTCACCCTCTTCTCTATCACGCGGTTCGTGTGGATCCATCACTCACTGCAATATAATTAACTTAAATAAAATACAATAGCAGTAGTTTAATATTATCATTGTTAGTAAAAATCCAGACGCATACTTTCTAGTGTCTACTGCCAATCTAGACCCTCACAACCTGTCTAGAACCTAATAACCACGCTCTGATACCAAGTCGTCGCGCCCCGACTTAATTAAGTTAAACTCATCATTTTATTTAGAGATAAATTGCCTTAAGTTTGCTTTACTTTAAATCTCTCATGAAAAATAACATAAGATTTTTTTTCAAAGGCAAGTGTAGATGAAAACATAACTACTTTTACATGTAACTTATAAGTACCATACAACTTTACATACCCAAGATCCTTAGTTTAACATTTACACAAAAAGCTTATTGACATTCAAACCATATTAGATATCCGTCACTCCCCCGTTTTAAGGTCCTAACTTGGCAGTGAACTTCAATTGATAAGCATACCTGAAACAAAACATTATAGGAGTGTAAGCTATAAAGGCTTAGTGAATGACCATATACCTCACATATAACCAATTTAAATAACCATTTTTATTTTTTTCTAATGCTATAACCCAACAGGAATTGTGAAACTCTCGCAAGCCTGGACCCGCCACAGTCTAATTAACCCACCACAGTTATTGGGGACCATCACATCCCTTTATTAGGCCCGAGTACAAAAACCTTTAAGTTGGATTAACAGTATCGCCACATCTCGTAGGACCCACCACAGTCCTTGACATTAAATAAAGGACCCGCCACAGGACATAACATTAAATAACATTGCTTCACATTTTTAATCATATGCATATGTTTCATAAATACCACATCACTCCATAATCATTCTAACACATGTATTCAACTACACATTTCCATATGAAAATATAAGCATTTATGTTTCATTGGGAAGATCACTCACCTTGAAGTAGGTAATAAAATTAACACCAAAATCTACTTCCTTTGTATGGTATTATTAGCCATTTCCATACCTATCAATACGACATCATTAGTATTTGAATACACCAAATAACATTAAACTTCATAACACATCACATCAGTTGGTCAATCAGAAATAACTGAAAGGAAATTAAATGTGGATATTAACATTTCTATAACACTCTATTAATTAGGGTTCTAACATAAATTACAGAATTAAATTACAAATTTTCTATACAAAGTTATGCCCATTTTATTACAACCTATTCCAAATCGTTTCTAAAAAAAAATACACAACTTCAACTTCCAGGTTTTTTCATACTTTTTATACATCATAACTTGCGTGATATTACACCCAATATCAATAAACACATTGAATAATACAAAATTAATGTTCCATAATTTTTAGGGTTCATTTGCTACGTCGAGCAAAACGTCAAACACCTGGTATGCATACTTACTCCTTTGGGGCAGATTTTATACCAGAACTTCAAACTATCACCAATGGTTCATTTCTTGGTATTTTTATATAATTTTTGGATATGTCATACATATATGAGTCTATTTTAATCTCCAACTGGAATTACTCAATTTCAATATGTATTCCATGATGTATATAATTTTTAGCACAACTAGGTCGGAATAGAACATTAAAGCACAACTTAACATTTTCAAGCAAACATAACCTCCATCTTGGGTATCAATCATGGAAACATATATTAACATGTTTTAGAATATACACACATCATAAATATGAATTTTATAAATTAAAAAGCTTCACGAGAAGGAAATTCAAATCTGGGACTTTAAAGTTAGCACTCACGATCCTAATACATGTTCTTACATATATTTTTAAACCATCCTTGTTTTAACACAATTTGGTAATATGGGTTTCATTAAAATCTTTATCCAAATCAGAAACAATAATATACCAAGTGTAGAAGTCATCCATGTGACCAACTTTAATAAAGAAGTAATTACTTTACGAGGATTCCTCGATTTATAGAAATTTTCCAAAGGATTTCTTCCTTAACTTTCTTCCCTCTCTCTCTCTTAAGGCAAAACTCTTTTTCATGGATGAATTGTCTGAACAAAGGGGTTGTTTTAACAAGTTTCAGTCGGCCAAACCATCACCCACCCTCTAACCAATCAAAAAGTAGCACATGGGGTGATAATAAGACAAATGTCACTTAAGGGATGGACAAATTTGCCCTTGTTTCATACTTTTGGTATAACTTATTGTACGAGCCTCCGTTTAACAAACCGTTTGTTGTATTACAACCCTAATTCATATATATTAAACTTTCATATTTTGTGTTTTTCCAAAATCATAAAATTAGTACACCTGATTTGGTCTCGAACAAAAGAGTAATAATTTACTCAAAATTTCATAACTTTCACATTTGGCGACCAAACATCGCCACTTTCG
Organism: Sambucus nigra; assembly: GCA_949130495.1. NCBI lineage: Eukaryota > Viridiplantae > Streptophyta > Magnoliopsida > Dipsacales > Adoxaceae > Sambucus > Sambucus nigra. Next base: position 356,495,352 of record OX422211.1, on the reverse strand, counting down.
CACCAACACTCTAGTTTAATTTTATAAACATAACGATGCATTAAAAACATATTTTATGATGCATTTAACCACATGACTGATCATATGCTCTTAACATGTTATCCCCGATCATAAGCTCGATTAGAATATAATATAAACCACATATTTATCACATGAGCATGCATCCCCTAAACATGATAATTAACATGTTTAACACACATAACATATTTATAACTTATAACTCATAGCTTATACTTAATCATGTAATTACCCTAACTAATCATGTTTTAGGGTCTTACAATTCTACCCCTTTTATAAAAATTTCATCCTCGAAATTTAACGCGTAAGAAACATACCAAACAAATGAGGATATTGCTTCTTCATGTTATTATCCCCTTCCCAGTTGGCATACTCCACATTCTGACTTCTCCACATCACTTTAACTAGTGAAATGGTTTTATTACGTAACACTTGCTCCTTTCGATCTACAATAGCAATTGTTTCCTCCATGTAGGTTAAGTAATCTTAAAGCTCTATCGGTTGTGAAATAAACACATGTGAAGGATCGAGCACATACTTACATAATATGGATATATGAAAAACATCATGTATTCAGGACAATTCTGGTGGTAATGCCAATTTATAAGTTATATCTCCAATCTGTTTCACTATCTCATAAGGGCCAATGTACGTGGGACTTAACTTTCCCTTCTTCCTGAATCTCATAACCCCTCTCCAAGGAGAAACACGTAGGAATACTCGATCACTTTCCTCAAATTTTAATTATTTCCTTCGATTGTCTGCATAACTTTTCTGTCTACTTTGCCTCACTTTCAAGTAATTATGGATAAGATTTATTTTTTTAGTAGTCTGCTGTACAATTTCTGGCCTAAGTAGTTTTCGTTCTCGTACTTCAGTCCAACACACTGGAATTCTGTATTTTCTCCCATACAAAGCTTCATAAGGAGCCATCTCAATACTCGAATGATAACTATTATTATAAGCAAACTCTATTAGTGGAAAGTGTTCATACTAACTTCCCTTGAACTCCAATACATAAATTCGTAACATGTCTTCGAGTGTCTGGATCGTTCTTTCTGACTGCCCATCATACTGAGGATGAAAAGTTGTACCAAATTTTAATTTAGTCCCCAAAGCTTATTGTAAACTAGGGCAAAAGTGAGAAGTAAACGTAGGATCCTGATCAGAAATAATAGAAACAGGTGCACCGTGCAATCTAATAATCTCATCCACATATAATTTGGCATATCTATCCATGGAGTAAGTAGTTTTAACAGGAAGAAAATGTGCAGACTTAGTCAACCTATCAATGACAACCTAAATAGAACAAACCCTCGGGATGATTTTGGTAAACCTACAACAAAATCTGCAGTAACATGCTCCCATTTCCACTCAGGAATAGGTAAGGGCTGTAGTAAACCACTTGGCTTCTGATGCTCTGTCTTCACCTACTGGAAAACTAGGCATCTAGCAAAAAAATCTGCAATGTCTTGTTTCATTATCGGCCACCAATAACATTGTTTCAAAACTCTATACAGTTTCGTGCTCTCTAGATGCATAGCATATAAAGAACAGTGGGATTCCTCTAAAATTATTCTTTTTAAATCAGGCACATTGGGTACACACAAATGGTTACCGTATATAATAATGTCATCATCACGAATAGAAAATTCATTTGCTTTACCCTTTTTCATACTATCTCTAACTTTCTCCAATTATGTATCTCCTGCATGTGCTTGTTTTATCCAGTCTATCAACGTGGGTCTAACATTCAAATGTGCTACTATTCCGTAAGACTCATTCAAAGTTAATTTCAACCTCATTAAAGCTAACTCCTCAGCGTGTCAACTCGAATACAATAAATACAAGATATTATGCCTAGAGATTTTCTACTTAAAGCACCAACAACAACATTTGCTTTACTCGAATGGTGATGTATCGTGCAATCATAATATTTTATAAGTTCCATCCACCTTCTTTGCCTCAAGTTCAAGTCTTTTTGAGTAAACAAGTATTTTAAGCTTTGATGGTCAGTAAAATTTCACAACTAACACCATATAAGTAATGTCTCCAGATCTTTAATGCAACAACTACTGCAACCAACTCAATATCATGAATATGGTAGTTGCGTTCATGTATCTTTAACTATCGAGAAGCAAAAGCAATTACCTTTCCATGTTGCATTAATACACAACCAAGTCCTTGATACGAAGCATCACTATAAATGACTAAACCTTTTGTACCCATTGGGATAGTCAATACTGGAGCTGATGTCAACTTACCCTTTAAATTTTCAAAACTTTTATCACAATCACCACTCCACACTCCTTTCTGGTAAGCTTAGTCAATGGTAATGCAATAGAAGAGAACCCCAGTATAAACCTCCTGTAATAGCCCACCAATCCCAAAAAGCTGCGTACCTCTATCACACTAGTTGGTCTTTTCCAATTCATTACTGCTTCTACCTTCTTGGGATCAACACAAATACCATCAGCAGAAATAACATGCCCCAAAAATACTACCATGTCTAGCCAAAATTCACATTTGGAAAATTTAGCATATAACTGCTTCTCTCGCAAGATCTCTAAAATTATACGCAGATGATGCTCATGCTCCTCCTTACTATGAGAATATATCAAAATACCATCAATGAAGACGATAACAAAAGAATCCACGTATGGATGAATGTAAGGAAATAAATTTCCAATTGATTCCCTGTATTATTTTGACTTAATTCCGTGAATAAAATTGTGTTTGTAATATGTCATGGGGAGAGTTTATTTTGTCATGATCCCACTTGGTCTATGTCGTATTGAAGAAATTGAAGATGTTGCGGCAAAACTTCAAATAATTAAATCATGCCGAAGTTTAATTGGTGCAAGTTTATTCGTCTTCAAAGTTAATTGCATTCCGAGATCATTCATGTATGAATGCGTATAATTAATGGTGCTCGAAATTGTTTTTATAAAAGATAAGGATGTATTTTTATAAAGAAAAATATGTTAAAATGTTTTAAAACTGTTTTAAGTGTTTACACTACGTTTTATTATGATATACTCAAAATAGAGTTTGACTTATTTGGATCTCCTTTAAAAGAGACGTTTTGAACTAAAAGTCAAAAAGTCAAACAGACACACCAGCTCGCTCAAATGATAACCAATCTCGTACAAACGAGATAGGTATGTCCTGCGAACGACGTGGCATTGTCGTTCGAACGACACGGTTTTTGAGGCGACGTTTAAATCTTATTTAAACCGTGCTTTTATCAGAGTTCCGTGAGTGTGCATCTAGAAAAAATAGTATACGTTCCAGTACGTTGTTTGCACATGTTTTCTAAGGTTTACAAAGTATAAACACATCCTTAGAGTTTGCAAAGATTCGAGTTATCATTCTTATATATTTACGTGATCTTGCTGCACCAAGTTTGTTTGTTCTACCATTGAACATGAGGGTTTTGCGGTGAAGAAAATTATATAATATTTCGATATTAATTTTAAATAAAATACTTTTATTGATATTATATTTGTAAACAATTTATTTTGGTTTGAAATTGAATCAAACATTTAAATTTAAATGGTTTTTGGACATGTTGTAATGGTTTAATTATGTAAAGTAGACAACTTTGAGTTAAAGGGCAATATGGCAATATGCATTAGCTTAGGCTCTCAGTTAGGTTTTGATAGAGAGGATTTATAAAGAAAATTAGGGATGATTTTAAGGAAAGGAAGATGAAAAATGTAATACCTCGTATTTCTGAATATTTCTGTTTAATGAAATTGGAGAATTAAATGAGAAAATATGGCTTAATTTAAATTCCGTAAGAGTAGTAATCTAATGAGCTTTATTTAAAATTGTAATTATGGAATATTAATCGAGAGATAAATACCGATTTATATTGCCTCATTATATTTACTTAGCGTGAGTGGTAAATAGTTACTTAACGCGTGTAGACCGTGTTGGGGTGAGAACGAGTAATATTTTTTAAGTGACTCAAATGATAATTTAGAGGTCGCAGATGAGTCCGGAAGGGTCGAATTAGTCAAAATAGTATACCCGGGGGTACTAGTTGAGTCTCGGGGTAATTTTGGACTAAACCGAGACCGTTCGGGGGCATTTTGGTCTTTTAACATGAGAGGATATGGGGACCTACGAATTTGGGAGCTTTTTATCAGCCGTATGAAAGAGGGATTAGGGTTAGAACACCCATAACAACACCAATACCATTAGAGAGAAGAGAGGCACAACTTTCTAACGCAACAGAAAGAATTGGGAAAGATTCAAAGGAGATTGTCATTATCAACTTGTTGGGGAAGAAGGATTGAAGGATGAAGATCATCAATCATCAACAACAACCACGAAATCAGACCCTACTGATCATAAGGCAAGTTGTTTATTGCAAAAATTATAAAGTTATAATACCCATGTGTAGGGTTTTTGAATAGTCTTGTTTAAATCAATATCTTGATAGGAGAATGATGACATTTATACATGTTGGGATAGGAATCGCATGTAGAATGATTCAACTTATGTAGAGGATTAATATTCAGATTAGACTTGATGATTTTTCGGAATAAAATCTGGATTTTGAATGAAAATATGGGAAGAACACCATAACTAGGGTTTCAAGAAATTCTGGGTTTAATTCACGATTTCTTTAAAAGGGATAGGAGTTTTTATGCATTTGACACGTTAAAAATTGTCCTAGTATATGTGAAAACATGTTAGGATCATTGGGTCGAAGTTTGGTGGACTATAATGGAGTTTGAAGATTTTTTAATGGAGGAAAATCTTAACGAAGAAGACGAACTGCGTCTGTCCCTGTTCGATCGATCGATCGATCTCGAACTATCGATCGATCGACCATGTCGATCGATCGAACCCAGCAGTCGATCGATCGACTCAAGCTGTTTTTCCCGAATTTTTCGTGTTTAAGTTTTCGTTGATTTTTCGAAATGAATGAGTGTCCTAGGATTTACATTATACTTATATGGGAGTGAGAATAAGACCAGTAGGTATATTGTTGAGGTCCGATAAGGCCATTGGGTGTAGGGCTTGGATTACGGACCGATGAGGAGAAATCTGATTTAGTAGAGTATCGGGGAATTCAGAATTGAGTTACGAGGCGAAGTAAATTCAATTTAAGTAATAAACCGGCATGGTAAGTAATAACTACTGAAATTATATGTGAGGGGTAACTAGGACCCTTAGAGTTGCGTGAATACTCGAATAAATGCAATAGTGAAATAAATTGTAAATTAATGAGTGCGGTGGATATAAGTAAAATATATTTTGTACGCGCATGATTTGATGGGTTGGGTGTGTGCCTACTAAATTATATAAAAGTTTGGGTTAAGAGAATATTACCTAAATTAATTATGTTAGGGTGGATGAGAGATTCCGAACTAACATAAAGTTATTATATGTTTGGGGTCGATGAGAAATGCCGAACCAAACCTTGAACTGGTGTCGCGATGAAAGAGTCCCGAACTAGAATATGTGTGTATATATATTTTTTAAATAGTTGGGGTCGATGGATAATTTCGAACCAACTCTCACTTGGGGTCGATGTATCATTCCGAACCAAGAATCATTTACGTGTGTATATAAATAATTGGGGTCGATGTATCATTCCGAACCAATTCTTACATGGGGTCGATGAATCATTCCGAACCAAGAGTCCTTTATGGGTGTGAAAAGGACAAGATAGTAATGACTGATATTTAGTATATACTGTGTGTGAAATATATACTTGATGATATTCTACTTATGTGTATTAGTAGATTGATATATATTATGTATTTAAAGATACATACCGAACTGGTAATTTAAGTAGTGAAACTTAATTACGAAACGTAACGTTAAATAGAGAATATCTATTTAGTAATTTAAGTAGTGAAACTTAATTACAAAAGTGGGAAGACAGCAATTATGATTATTGTAGAAATTTAGTAGTGAAACTAAATGAGAAGTTTTGAAACATAATATATAGGAAATGTTATTTGTGTATTAATTAACCTTCGTGAGATGTTAATGTAATGAATGTACGGTGTGGAAAATATGAGAACTTAAGTATAGATAAGTTCAGATGATTACTTAGTTCTAGATAGCTTGGAAGATATGGCTAGGTAGGCTAAGTGTAGAACGTTAGGTGTGCACAAGAGATGAGGGGTGAGTAAACTCAAGAGAGTGTACGAAAACCTAACACGTGTAATCAATAACTGCATTTTATATTGTGATAAACGCTTGCTAAATATTTTCAAAATGTTTTGAGTACTAACTCTTGCTATAAAATATTTTCAAAACCTTTTAGGTGTCCAACCACAGGGACGCCATGTATGATGATTTCCTTCCCGGGACTCGAAGCTGTAGCACAGTGGATGCTTACAGGATTTTGACTAGACGATATCGCTCATTCAGATCTAGTACAGGATCTCACACTATTCTATGTATGGACTTGTGGTCCGGTATTAGTCTCAGATGTTGGTTTCAGACTAGTGATTATTCTATTATTGTTTGGGATTTTTAGCCGATGGTTTATTCGGTCATACTTTTGTTCTGTTGTACTTTTACTTTGTTGATTGAGTTATAATACATGATTATTTTTACTTTGTTCCGCATGGTTGATTTATCTATTTTAAGAAAGATAAAATTTGGCACCGTTCTAATTTTACTTAGGGGATTAGTAATTAAAAAGTTTTCGACAGTGATGCTAAGAATGAACCATTTGAGAAACCTGTTTTAATTTAATAAAGGCCTGATCACCCGATGTTTAATTAGGTGGAGTGTCACAGATGGTATCAGAGCATCGGGTTCTAGTGTCCATAGGATCTGTACGGCTTACTACGTTTTCAGCATATCGTTTGATTGATATAGAGCCCTATCTTAGGATTATTGTACTCCTCTACGTACGTAGTTTACGTTCTCCTGCTATTTAGTAGATGTAGTTTTATATATACGAGTTCGATTGGGCATGGTACGTCGAACATGGCGGTAGAACCAGCATTGGCGTTGGAAGGACTGCAGGAGGGAGGAGCTCAGCATGAAGCCTGGAGTGTTCAAATATGGTAATCATAGGAGAGATGACCATTGTTGAGGTCACTCCTACTGTGTAATAGAAGTAGATGCTGCAAGGGTTGTTGAGGCATAGTAGGCATTTCCCAAGTATCGCGACGGCAAAGAGGGATGCTAATCTAGACCGCCCAATGCAGTGATAGTGGGAGTAGGTCTGAAGAAATTTTGATGAGAACGAGCCGTAAAAATGTGATAAAACGACGACTGTGCATATTAACCAATGGAAGTAGTATGTCCAGAGGTTTTGGCATTAAGGATGGAGTAGAAATACTCAGAAGTGAAAATTTGAGTAAATTTTTGAGGCAACGTGGCGGGGATACCAATCACCACATCCGGACCGAGGGTCCGTATACAAATAGAGGAACTTACATATAGTTTAACCGCAAAGTTATCCAATGATGATTCAGAAGCGAAGGGAATGGGAATATCTAAACCACTCACGTGAAAGCCTGGTAGAGGCCAATCGTGAGAGAGAAATTTATCCATTGAAGTGAACTTGTACCGATGAGATAGGTATAAGGGAAAAATAGCCCTTGAGAGAATGGACTCTCGAGTTGTAATTCGCAATTTTTGGTAAAACTCTTCTTGAACGACTTATGTATATGAAGACAATATGGTACTTCTTACAAGGTTGAGGTAAATGCTCTTAGGTGGGCGGAGCTAAGAGAGTTTAAGAATTTAGTCAAAGAGTAAGACTAAATGTAATGGGGCTGATGCAAGCCATAAGTGGAAACCCATTAGGGGATTTAATGATTAGATTCTAAGTCGGGACTGTTAAGACCCATAGTGCGTTCCTCTTGGTCAGCAGAACTAAGGGAACCAGAATGATAGTGTTCAGGATCGAGACTACCAAGTCTGAGAGGAGGGATACCCAAACCGATCAGTATGGCCTGGAGTCAAGGATTTTTGAAAAGATGTCTAGTGTGGATTCTAGGGCCACGCGTTTTATTTTAGCTTGAAGTTATTTGAGGAAATAATAACTCCAATAAGTTTTGCATTCCAGAGAGAACAAGCGTGTTATGTACGGAACCTATCTGAACCACCAGAGTGATGGACAAGGAAGCATATGGGTTTTAACCTCGAGTGAATGGGGTATATGACGATGCCTCACCTGAAAGAGGGTCGAGTTGTCATTATTCATTAATATGTGAGAGACTTAGGAGATTATGAACATCTCATAGTAATTGATTCCAGTGTGTGGGAACCTAAATGATGTGAGCCAAGGTATGTAGTATGTTCGCTGAGCGGAGAGATCGAGCTCGCTATTGTAATTAGTGCTAAGGACTTAGTGATAGTATAAGCGCGGTGCCACCTGACTCCTTTAGAAATATTAGAGTATGGTTGCACATATTGTCGAGAAAAGGAATTTGGACATCTCGACTATGTGTTGTTCCGACAACGCTCAGTAAGAACGCATGGGGGAGAGGTCCCTTGTTTAAGTTCGGTTGAAAAAGGGGACACGACTGAATTTTTATGCACGTCAGGGAAAGGGACATTGCTAGATGCTAGGGCATCAGTGGAGCCGGTAGTGTTGTGGAGGAACAATGAAAGGCTTACATCCCCACGAAGGGATAAGTGGGACTTTGTGGGCAAGGATTTGATTTTTGTCTATAAGGGATGGGGAATACCCGCAAGATTGTAGTCACGTCGTGTAGACAAGGCTAGAGTTGAGGAAAAGCATGTTACGGGTGCGACGCTTGCAATGTTTTTACAAATGTGCACGGAGAAAAGGGTGTATGTGCGCCCTAATCAATTGGCCTTCTTAGACATCCGAGATAGAGGGATGCGGAAAAATTATTTTGTACGCCGATGGGGAAATTATTAAGTAACCAACCCCAAAAGTGCGCCAATTACGAAGAATGCACGAATTGTAAAGTATAATATACCCGGAGAGAGAGGGGATTAGAGTACCACTTAAGGAAAGATGACGTGGGTGGGAAGCGGTGTTGTGGAAGGGACATAGTGAGATTTTCTCCAAACACACCACTAGTTGATAGAGAATGATAGACTCGAAATGAGCAACCGGAATGTGGTAGTGAAACTACGTTTCCAATGATGGAAAGAGGAGACAGACTTATAAATTATGGATAGGCTGTGAACATCATAATTAAGCCAACATTTCGCTGGGGTAGCGGAATGGGGTGATCGGGATGGGTTAGTATGTAGTTGAAAAGGGAGAGTGCACAAGTACACAGTGCCGCTCTACATGTTTGTGAATTAGGATGAAATCCTAAAATTCCACCCTGTGAGAGATGGTCAGGGAGGAATAGAGATAAAGTTTTATTTTGAGTATGTTATGTTACCTACGATCCAATGTTAGCGAGAAAGGATGACGATACGCCCTTATGATAGTGTAATTTTGGAGAATCCCACTAATCAATTCGTAGAGCATATTTATAGGTAGTGTGAGTGCCTATATGATTTGTACATAAAGTTTAAGTTCTTGGATACCTATTAAGAACTTATGTGTACTTTGAGGTGTGGTTCGAAGAGACATTTCGAACTTTTAGTCCTTAATGCGTGATATGAGGACATTCTATTGGAGTATGACATTTTGGTATATAAGAAGTGTGAAATATATGAATCACAAATTGTCTACTCATGTGCAATGAGATATATATATACTTATATTGTGCTCGAAGTGTGGTTCCGAGATAATATAACCAATCACTATTGGTGATCGAGGTGGGATTCTGAGCCAATAACCCCAAAAGTGTTACAAAGGGGGGTGATTATAAAATAAATGTTGATAGTATATGCTATGTGTAACATATATATACCTTATGATTTCCTGCGTATGTGCGATAATAAGTATGCTTAAATTATGTATTGGGGCCGATGATGTTCCGGACCAATACATGAGGGATCGATTTGGGGTCGATAATTTTCCGAACAAAATCGATGATAAATATTGGTATCGATGGAAGGTCTGAACCAAAATATGCATTACATTTACCTTGGGGTCGAGGGAATTCCGGACCAATGTAAATGATAGGATGATTGGGGTCGATGATCTTGCCGGACCAATTTCCCTTATAGTATATATTATGTGTGAAATATATACATTATAATATTCTACTCATGAGTGATAGTAGACACATGGATGCTATATATAGAGAGATATACATCAAAAGGGTAAATTAAGTGAGACTTAATTATAATATATGAGATATGGATAACATGCGATAAGAGTTATAATGAAGCAAGGCACGTACTTGGGGTGACCGTCAGGATGATATTTTGAATTTTGGGTATTAGAGGATGCAGTGATGTTTAAGGTCCTTAGTCTTAATACCAGTCTTATCCTAATTTCGAGGACGAAATTCCTTTGTAAGGGGGGAAGTATGTAACACCCCGTATTTCTGAATATTTCTGTTTAATGAAATTGGAGAATTAAATGAGAAAATATGGCTTAATTTAAATTCCGTAAGAGTAGTAATCTAATGAGCTTTATTTAAAATTGTAATTATGGAATATTAATCGAGAGATAAATACCGATTTATATTGCCTCATTATATTTACTTAGTGCGAGTGGTAAATAGTTACTTAAATCGTGTAGACCGTGTTGGGGTGAGAACGAGTAATATTTTTTAATTGACTCAAATGATAATTTAGAGGTCGCAGATGAGTCCGGAAGGGTCGAATTAGTCAAAATAATATACCCGGGGGTACTAGTTGAGTCTCGGGGTAATTTTGGACTAAACCGAGACCATTCGGGGGAGTTTTGGTCTTTTAACATGAGAGGATATGGGGACCTACGAATTTGGGAGCTTTTTATCAGCCGTATGAAAGAGGGATTAGGGTTAGAACACCCATGACAACACCAATACCATTAGAGAGAAGAGAGGCACAACTTTTTAAGGGAAAAGAAAGAATTGGGAAAGATTCAAAGGAGATTGTCACTATCAACTTGTTGGGGAAGAAGGATTGAAGGATGAAGATCATCAATCATCAATAACAACCACGAAATCAGACCCTACTGATCATAAGGCAAGTTGTTTATTGCAAAAATTATAAAGTTATAATACCCACGTGTAGGGTTTTTGAATAGTCTTGTTTAAATCAATATCTTGATAGGAGAATGATTATATTTATACATGTTGGGATAGGAATCGCATGTAGAATGATTCAACTTATGTAGAGGATTAATATTCAGATTAGACTTGATGATTTTTCGGAATAAAATCTGGATTTTGAATGAAAATATGGGAAGAACACCATAACTAGGGTTTCAAGAAATTCTGGGTTTAATTCACCACTTCTTTAAAAGGGATTGGAGTTTTGATGCATTTGACACGTTAGAAATTATCCTAGTATATGTGAAAACATGTTAGGATCATTGGGTCGAAGTTTGGTGGACTATAATAGAGTTTGAAGATTTGTTAATGGAGGAAAAGCTTAATGAAGAAGACGAATTGCGTCTATCCCTGTTCGATCGATCGATCGATCTCGAACTATCGATCGATCGACCATGTCGATCGATCGAACCCAGCAGTCGATCGATCGACTCAAGCTATTTTTCCCGAATTTTTTGTGTTTAAGTTTTCATTGATTTTCGGGAATGAATGAGTGTCCTAGGATTTACATTATACTTATATGGGAGTGAGAATAAGACTAGTAGGTATATTGTTGAGGTCCGATAAGGCCATTGGGTGTAGGGCTTGGATTACGGACTGATGAGGAGAAATCCGATTTAGTAGAGTATCGGGGAATTCGGAATTGAGTTATGAGGCGAAGTGAATTCAATATAAGTAATAAACTAGTAGGGTAAGTAATAATTACTGAAATTATATGTGAGGGGTAACTAGGACCCTTAGAGTTGCGTGAATACTCGAATAAATGCAATAGTGAAATAAATTGTAAATTAATGAGTACGGTGGATATAAGTAAAATATATTTCGTACGCGCATGATTTGATGGGTTGGGTGTGTGCCTACTAAATTATATAAAAGTTTGGGTTAAGAGAATATTACCTAAATTAATTATGTTAGGGTCGATGAGAGATTCCGAACTAACATAAAGTTATTATATGTTTGGGTTCGATGAGAAATGCCGAACCAAACCTTGAATTGGTGTCGCGATGAAAGAGTCCCGAACCAGAATATGTGTGTATATATATTTTTTAAATAGTTGGGGTCGATAGATAATTCCGAACCAACTCTCACTTGGGGTCGATGTATCATTCCGAACCAAGAATCATTTACGCGTGTATATAAATAATTGGGGTCGATGTATCATTCTGAACGAATTCTTACTTGGGGTCGATGAATCATTCCGAACCAAGAGTCCTTTACGTGTGTGAAAAGGACAAGATAAAAATGACTGATATTTAGTATATACTGTGTGTGAAATATATACTTGATGATATTCTACTTATGTGTATTAGTAGATTGATATATATTATGTATTTAAAGATACATACCGAACTGGTAATTTAAGTAGTGAAACTTAATTACGAAACGTAACGTTAAATAGAGAATATCTATTTAGTAATTTAAGTAGTGAAACTTAATTACAAAAATGGGAAGACAGAAATTATGATTATTGTAGAAATTTAGTAGTGAAACTAAATGAGAAGTTTTGAAACATAATATATAGGAAATGTTATTTGTGTATTAATTAACCTTTGTGAGATGTTAATGTAATGAATGTACGGTGTGGAAAATATGAGAACTTAAGTATAGATAAGTTCAGATGATTACTTAGTTCTAGATAGCTTGGAAGATATGGCTAGGTAGGCTAAGTGTAGAACGTTAGGTGTGCACAAGAGATGAGGGGTGAGTAAACTCAAGAGAGTGTACGAAAACCTAACACGTGTAATCAATAACTGCATTTTATATTGTGATAAACGCTTGCTAAATATTTTCAAAATGTTTTGAGTACTAACTCTTGCTATAAAATATTTTCAAAACCTTTTAGGTGTCCAACCACAGGGACGCCATGTATGATGATTTCCTTCCCGGGACTCGAAGCTGTAGCACAGTGGATGCTTACAGGATTTTGACTAGACGATATCGCTCATTCAGATCTAGTACAGGATCTCACACTATTCTATGTATGGACTTGTGGTCCGGTATTAGTCTCAGATGTTGGTTTCAGACTAGTGATTATTCTATTATTGTTTGGGATTTTTAGCCGATGGTTTATTCGGTCATACTTTTGTTCTGTTGTACTTTTACTTTGTTGATTGAGTTATAATACATGATTATTTTTACTTTGTTCCGCATGGTTGATTTATCTATTTTAAGAAAGATAAAATTTGGCACCGTTCTAATTTTACTTAGGGGATTAGTAATTAAAAAGTTTTCGACAGTGATGCTAAGAATGAACCATTTGAGAAACCTGTTTTAATTTAATAAAGGCCTGATCACCCGATGTTTAATTAGGCGGGGTGTCACAAAAAAGAAAGGCCGAAAACAAAATCCAAAGAGGCAAAAACGAGAAGAATGAGAAGAGTCATTTTGGAGTGTTTTAGATTTTCTTTTTGAGTGCTTTCAGATTAGATTTGAGAAAAACTCAAAACACATACCTTATCCAATTTTTTGTGTAGAATTCAAATCTGAAGTCGTATTGGTAGTTCAGATAAGCTATGGTTCTGATTCTTTTGGGTTTCTTAAACATGCCTAAAGTTGTGAATTTTGACTATCTTGAGGTAGTTTCGTTCTCTCGTTGTTAATTTAGTGTGCCACATTTATTAAACCTTAATTGTATAGTCATATCAATGCTATGTTTTGCATTTATATGGATTGTATGCTCGTATATCATATTCGTTCTTGCACCCATTTTGTATGTGTTGTTTTTATACCATGTAGTTTGGGGGTAACGAAACTAGTTGATTTTACAAGCATGTTGGGTTATAGAAATTGGGTAGAAGGCATGTACACTTGATTTATGGGAATCAAATCTAAAATTTATTTGAATTGAGAGAATGATATTATGATGATTATTATTAGAGAATGCATAGGTATTCCTTAGCCAAACCACTCGCTTGATGGAGTGTGTTGTCGGCTATGATTTTATTTATTACCCAAAGACTAGGCCATGAACCCCGGTTGGCGAGTATGACAAGTATTATTAAGGAGGTGATGCCAAGATTTTATAGCGGTGGTGTCAGGTAATAATGGGTCATGTGTCCGAGTTATGTTATTTATTCTTAGGGGCCATTGGAATGTTCTGAGGATAATTAACAAGATAGTGGACGTTAGTCCATACTGTACATTGGGAAGTGCAACGAGGATATTGACATGGGGTATTGGGTTGTGTAGTGCCCGTGGTGAGATACTATATTATGATTTCATTATTGGGATTTTGGTTTGAGTGTTCATATTGTATACACTCTTATATATGATGCACACACACGAGTATGTGTAGTTACACTTAGAGCATTTAAATGAACTACTGAGTTTCTCGCTCACTCCCCCTAGTTTGTTACATTTAGGTTTGATGCGAGATGATATTTATGACATCGTTAGGATTGGGATCGTCGTTAGAGGCTCTGGATATTTATTTTCAAAATTTGAATATATTTCTTTGTTTATTGTAAATTGTTTTGTAAAAGGACATTTGAGATTTAATAAAATTGAGACATTATATTCAATTGATTTATGCATTTATACTTCCACAAATTTAAGCGCGATCTCAATTGTAATTTTTATAAAAAAAAATCTCTAATTTATCAATATTTTTCAGTAGCGCCTCTCGAGGTGTTACAAAGTGGTATCAGGGCATAGGTATTTGTATTCTCAAGCTTCGAGTTATTGGTTCGTTACGTTTATTTGTTTAGAGAGATTTTGTTTATATTGTCTCTTATTGTGGTGATATTGAACTTTTTGTTTAAATTTAATGGAAGAAAATTTTGCGCGAATTTCGAGGATGAAATTCCTTTTGTAGGGGGAAGATTGTAATACCCGTTATTTTGAGGGCTCATTTAAGAATATTATACTGGATTTCGATAATAATTTTAAATAAAAATACTTTTATTGATATTATATTTTTAAACAATGTGTTTTGGTTTGAAATCGAATCAAACATTTAAATTTAAATTTAAATGGTTTTTGGACATCTTGTAATGGTTTAAATGTGTAAAGTAGACAATTATGAGTTAAAGGGCAATATGGTAATACACTCAAAGCTAGATTTTGAGAGAGAGGATTTGTAAGAAATATTAGGGATGATTTTAAGGAAAGAGGATGAAAAGGAAAGGCCAAAAATGAAATCCAAAGAGGCAAAAACAAGAGGAATGAGAAAAGTCATTTTAGAGTGTTTTAAATCTTCTTTTTGAGTACTTTCGGATGAGATCTGAGAAAAACTCAAAACACATACCTCACCCAATATTTCGTGTAGAATTCATATCTGAAGTCCTATTGGTGATTCAGATAATTTTTGGATCTGATTTTTCTCGATTTCTAGAACAGACCTATAATTGTGAATTTTGACACTCTTAAGGTAGTTTCTTTCTCCCGTTGTTAATTTAGTGTGCTACATTTATTCAATCTTGATCGTAAAGTTATATCTATGCTACGTGTTGCATTTATATGTATTATATGCTCGTATATTATACTCGTTCTTGCACCCATTTTGTATGTGTTATTTTCATGTCGTATAGTTTATGGTAACGAAACTATTTGATTTTACGAGCATGTTGGGTTATAGAAATTGGGTATAAAATATGTACACCTGATTTATGGGAATCAAATATGAAATTTATTTTATTTGATATAATGATACTCAGATGATTATTGTTGGAGAATGCATAGGTATTCCTTAGCCAAACTACCCGCTGGACGGGGTGTGCTGTAGGCTACAATTTTATTTATTATCCAAAGACTAGGCCATGGATCCCGGTTGGCGAGTATGTGAAGTGTTATTACAGAGGTGATACAAAGTTTTTATGGCCGTAATGCTAGGTTATAATGGGTTGTGTGCCCAAGTTATGTTACTTATTTTTAGGGGTCATTGGATTGTTTCGGGGATAATTAATAGGATAATGGATGGTAGTCCATACCGTACAGTGGACAGTGCGACGAGGATTTTAATAAAGGGGATTGTGGGTTGTAGTGCCCACAGTGAGAAACTAGGTTATGATTATATTATTGGAATTTTAGTTTGAGTAATCATATTGCATACTGATAATACGCGAATATTGCGTATTTCATCCGTTAACATACGCATTATTGGCCCCCTCGGGTATCTTATTCCCTATATTTATGCTCGTTAACCATTCAACCTCGGATTTCCATGTTAACATGCTTTGCAGGGGTTAATTGAGCTTTTATAGGTATTTGGATGCTAAGTATGAATTTCGGACTCATTCCGATGAAGTTTCGTACATTTTCGCACATTTAAGGGAATTTACTATTTTCACAGTTTGGGCACTGGCCCAACATCTACACGAAATAGTATCTCTCCTCGCAAGCTTCGCATGGCCATAAATGGTGCGCGATTTCGATCCCTAACGAAGAAGTTACTAAACTTTCAGCGAAAGAGAAAAATAAAGAAACCAAAATAGGGGAGAAGGAAGAAAAGAATGCAGGGGGCTGTAAGGACATTTTTGTCCATTAGCATTTTTATATGTCGTACGCCGTTACACCATTGAGAAAAATCAAGAATCATACGCTCATCAACGAAATCCGAATATCAAAAGCAGAAAAGGAATCAGGGAACAGACCGAACCGATCCGGCCCAGATAAAAGAACCGATTCGGTTCATCCGGACCGATCCTCCTAAAGAGACCGGACCGATCCGCCTGCTGAGGTGAGGCCAGTGTACCCCGGATCCATAGCGAACCGATGAAAGCCAAAATGCCGAACCGATCCGATGCCAACCGGATCGATCCGCCTTCAAAAAGGAACCGATCCGATATAACCGGACCGATCCGCCTAAAGAGACCGGACCGATCCGACGAGGATAATCTCAAACAGATCATGTTCAGATCATGTTCCGAATTTTAGGGCTCAAGTTCTCCTATTTAATCCCACTACGGGAAGTGTTTTTTCTAAGACTTCTACACACGATTTTCAGAGTAGAGAAAGCCCTAAGTCTTCACCTATTGAGTACCAATACTCTAGGTATTTTGATTCACACAAATTCCATACATTTGTGAATCCTTTTGGTAACCCAGGAACGCAGTTTTTGCAGTTCAACCCTTGTGGAGGAGACCATTTTTCTTCTTCATTGCAGCCCTACTGGAAAGGGATAATTCCAGCCGCGACTACAAAATCCGATACCTGAGGGTAATTCTTAGTCAACTTGTATTTTCATTGTAATCCGATTGTAAGCCGTTTTCTTACAAATTATAGTGGAAATAAATGGTTTTGCCACTGTGGGGGATTTTTTCCTTAATTGCATGTGTTTGAATGTTCTTGCGTAGATTATCATCTTATTCAATCACATACTGCTGCATGTTTAGGGTTTGTTTGTGCTAAAAGGGTTTTATATATAACTTGATCATTTGAACGCGAGCACACACGTTCTCAAATTGGTTTTTATTTGAGAAGTCGCAATATTTCCGCTGTTGTAAGGACAC
This sequence comes from Sambucus nigra, assembly GCA_949130495.1. Taxonomy (NCBI): domain Eukaryota; kingdom Viridiplantae; phylum Streptophyta; class Magnoliopsida; order Dipsacales; family Adoxaceae; genus Sambucus; species Sambucus nigra. The sequence continues at coordinate 356,477,756 of OX422211.1, read as the reverse complement.
AAATTTCCAATTGAGTCCATATATAGTTTTGGCTCAATTCCGGACAAAAACATTTATTCATAGGTTAGTGATTTATTGTAATACTTTCAAGCCTATGAAGTGTGTGTTGAAGACGTAGCGGCAAAGAATATAAAGCTTCATCAAAATGCCGGTTTGCGTGCCTCGTTTCTACGTCATCACATCTAAGGTTCCATGCTCCCAAGGTATGAATGTAATTATATTTATATAGGAGCTTGGAACAATATTCATTGGGTGTTAGGTTTAATAAAAACCATGTTTCACTTTCAGAATAATTTAATTGAAACTTTAAAATAAAGAACATAAAGTTTCTGGGCCAAAAATTGAAATTATCAAAAATTTCTGGAAGTCGTTCGAAGTCTCGTTCGAACGAGTTTTTCGTTCGAACCAGGTTTCGTTCGAACGAGTTTGCCAACGAACCTAAACTGGTCAGTCGTTCGATATGTCGTTCGAACGAGTTTGGTCGTTCTAACGAGATATCTAACGAGTTTCTAACGAGCCCAGTCTGGTCGCTCGTTAGAAGTCTCGTTCGAACGAGAGTCAAGTTCGTTTGAGCGAGATGCCAGGCGGGAACAGTTTTGAGCAATTTTTGGCAGTTTTCACCCCATTATCCCACTTGTTTCTTAACTGATTTTTTAAGGCTTAATTAAGGATGGGAATCACATTTGAAGGGGAATCTTTTTCATACCATACAAACTCCTAGAGAGTGTTTTGAGAGAAAATTTGTTTAAGGAAAAAGATCAAGTTTTGAGTGTTATTCTTTAATGAAAAATCCTACACACTCTAGTGTTTACACCCAATAGTTGTTTATACAAGTTCCATATACATATCTTTACTTGGCGTTTTGGCCCCGGTTTTCTCTACCGAATTGAAAAAGAGACGTTTCGGGTTTGCTTCTACATCCCATCACAAAGAAGAAGAAGTTTGTTGCGGTATTACTCACTCGGAGAAAGGCTCCAAGCTTGGGTGATGGTGACCATACAAAGTCCTATCGGTGGATTCCGAGATCGCGGTGGAGCTCCGTGGTTGTCCACTAGGAGGCTTGAGAGGGTTCGAGTTGAGGATGTAAGTCTTTTGTCTTGTAATTGTAATTCCATATCTAGTGGACTTGTGGCTAGGGCCGTCCGAGGTTTTTTCCCGTCTTGGGTTTTTCCTCGTACATCGCGGCGTAGTGTGATATTGTTTATTTTATCTTGCACAATAATTTAGAATCCATGATTAGGATAATTTCAAGATAAAATTCGATTTAATTTATCACACTAATTTAATTTGGCACTAAATTAAATATTGGGTAAATTTGGTTTATTCAAGTCTTTTGCTAAAATTGGTTTCGCCTAACTTTGGATATTTTATAATTATGACTTAGGCAAATTCTAGGACTTGAATTGAATTAATGAATTGGTTTAATTTTGTTTTAGTTTAATTTGCTTTGAAGAAATTAAAATTTGGCTTTGTTTATTTGTGAACCATTATTCAACGCTTCCGCATCGTATTTGTTTTTATACATAAAAAGGAAATTACGTTTTCAGCTGTAGCTGCACTCTCAAATTGGTATCAGAGCGGGTTACACTAATTTATCGCGTGATCCTGATTTTTCAAGGATTTACTTTCTGATACAATTTGTCTACTCACTTTTTCAAATTGGTATCAGAGCCTGTTGCACTAAGTTATTGTGTTTTGATCCTGATTTTGCACAAAAATGGCTTTTGATGGTTTTGATGATCTTCGATGTCAAATTTTTGAAAAAATTAATTGGAAAATTCACACGAACTCTTGTTTTAAATCTTCTGTTGAAAACGAATCTGAGAGGTGTCCTTGTTGTGAGGGTGTTGGTCACACGTTACAAGAGTGTACCACAAATTTAAAGAAGAAATTGAATAAACCGATTTCTCATATTTCTACCCTTAGTGATAGTGATTCGGAAGAAGAAGTTTTTTATGCTTCTAGGCGAGAGTTTCCCATCCATGTGATTAGTGATAGTGAAGGTGATGGGAGTGTGGATGAAAGTGAGGAGGAAAGTGTAGATGAGAATGACTTGCAAACTGCTTTCAATGAACTTTATGCTGAAACTTTGAAAACAAAGAAAGAAAATTTGAAATTGAAAGATCAGTTGAAAGAGTGTGCCATAAAAAATAATGATTTTTTAGTTAAAGAACTTAGGGTTCATGTGAAAATTTTGAAAGAGAAGCTTGAGTACGTCGAGGGTGAGAGAGATAGTCTTAAAGGGTTGACGGAGACTATGAAAAAGGAGCTTTTAGAGTTTGAGGATTCTAAACGAGTACTTGAATCTAGGATAGGTGAACTTGAGGTGAAATTGAAAGATTCAAGTAAAGTGAAATTTGATTTGGAGTCTAGGTTTGAAAAACTTGATAAGATTTTAGGCACAGTCGAGATCAAAACGGATAGGGGTGGGATTGGTCTTGAAAAATATGTTGCACCCATTCCCACACGTGTGAGAGAGCCTCCTAGGATTGTTAAGAAAGAGGCACCTAAGTTTGTTAAAAAGGCGCCCCATAGGAACATCGTGAGAGAACCTCCTAGGATCATTAGGAGAGACCCACCTAGGCAAATTCGGAGAGAGCAACCGATAAATTTGAGGAGAGGGCCACCTTTAGGGAACACAAATCGCCCGATTTACTCTTGCACACATTGTGGTAGGCAAGGTCATCTTAGGAACTTTTGTTATAAGCTTTTAAATGGACCTAAGAAGGTTAATGAAAGAATAAATTCGATTCCCAAAACCCCCACACTTCGTTACACATCAATTTGGGTTAGAAAATCGGATTTAGAGGATTATGGTTTATTTGTCCACGATTCCGGTTTGCTTGCACGTAATTCACCCCATGTGAAATCTTTTGGTTGATTGTGTTTGCATGTTTGTCATACACTAGTTTTGGTTTCATGATATATTTTTACTAGTGTGATGACTTGTACTTTTTGTATAAATTCTTGTTTTTGAATTTTTTTTAAAAAAAAAATACAAAAAGATTTTATTTTGATAAAATTTTGAGAAAATCCAAAAAGATTTTTTGTTTGCACCGTTTATGGATGAGCACTTTGGATGACCAAGTCACAACATCATTCCATTTTTTTCATGTGACTGTTTGATAGTGTTTTGAGACAATAGGTCAATTCATCCTTGTGCTTTATAATGTTTGGAGTCATTAAGATGTAATTAAGTGTTACTTCCTACATGTTTGACTCATGTTTCCTTTATTGCACTCATGCACGAATTTTGTTTGATTATTGTGCTTGTCTTATCACATGTTGGTTGGGTGTTTTCACTTTAATCCTGTTCTTAAAACGAACCAAGCGCGATAAATTTTGATAAGGAAATTGTGCATATAAAAAACCGTTTTGTGAGTTTGTGTGCCTTGTTTGATAACGGGGAGGGGCTGCGAAAGGTAATCATCTATCCTTTGCGCAAAAGCCACCGTTAAAAAGGACCTAAAAAATGGAGGAATTTTAATATCCGAGGTCCAAAGAGGTTAAAAGAGCCCGAAAAAAAAATAAAAATAAAAATTTAAAGGCAATAAAAAGGAATGTCATGCCATTTATGGGCCATTTAGGTTTTTGCTCCAATTCTCTAAAGTTTGAGAATTTAGATTACCTCTAAAAGAAAATATATATGAGGGAGTTTGGTTGGAGAATTTAAAACGGGTTTGCACGTCCTTGAAATTCTTGAAAATGCGCTATATAGTTTTGGACGTTATTGGTGTGGAAATCATTTTGACTTTGATTTGTTGATTTGCATAAGACGATGTCATCTAAATTCAACAATCTTTACACCTAAGGATACTTTTGATGTTCATTCGTTAGGAGTACACATATGCATCGTGCACATATGATTGATTGAGTTGATTTACCTATCGAATGTGTTCACACCCATTCATTCCATTTCCATGACTTGGTTGTTTGAGTCTAAATCCATGGTGTGATTTTTGTATCATTTTTGTTCATATTGGTATCCTATCTTTGTATGAAAAATTTTGAAATATTCAAAAATAGTTTTTGTTTTTTTTGTGTACCGTGGCATCCCGATTGTGCTTATTTGATTCATTCTTCTCATTTGTCTATTTGGGGACATCATAAAAAGGGGGAGAAAGAATTATCATTTTATGGGGGAGTTTGAATTTTGGGGGAGATTTGACTTATGCTTATCATATATTGGTATATATGTTTATCTCATTTCAAAATCGATATGTCACTTGGTATTTTGCTTTGTCTCATGTGTGTAGGTACTACTTTGATAACTGAATTGCACATCCTGATGAGAAAACCGTTGAGATTCCTGAAGATTTGAAGATCAAACGATGCAGTCTTATTCACTTGTACTCTTTCAGTTTTGGGTTCATGGAAGGGTAGATTTGTATAGGCACTTTTACTTGATAATCCGGATGTTTGTTTTTATGTATGAACCGGCATAGACATAGGGGGAGATTTGTAAGGACATTTTTGTCCATTAACATTTTTATATGTCGTACGCCGTTACACCGTTGAGAAAAATCAAGAATCATACGCTCATCAACGGAATCCGAATATTAAAAGCAGAAAAGGAATCAGGGAACAGACCGGACCGATCCAGCTCAGATAAAAGAACCGATCCGGTTCATCCGGACCGATCCGCCTAAAGAGACCGGACCGATCCGCCTGCTGAGGTGAGGCCAGTGTACCCCGGATCCATAGCGAACCGATGAAAGCCAAAATGCCGAACCGATCCGATGCCAACCAGATCGATCCGCCTTCAAAAAGGAACCAATCCGATATAACCGGACCGATTCGCCTAAAGAGACCGGACCGATCCGACGAGGATAATCTCAAACAGATCATGTTCAGATCATGTTTCGAATTTTAGGGCTCAAGTTCTCCTATTTAATCCCACTACGGGAAGTGGTTTTTCTAAGACTTCTACACACGATTTTCAGAGTAGAGAAAACCCTAAGTCTTCACCTATTGAGTACCAATACTCTAGGTATTTTGATTCACACAAATTCCATACATTTGTGAATCCTTTTGGTAACCCAGGAACGCAGTTTTTGCAGTTCAACCCTTGTGGAGGAGACCGTTCTTCTTCTTATTTATTGCAGCCCTACTGGAAAGGGATAATTCCAGCCGCTACTACAGAATCCGATACCTGAGGATAATTCTTAGTCAACTTGTATTTTCATTGTAATCCGATTGTAAGCCGTTTTCTTACAAATTATAGTGGAAATAAATGGTTTTGCCCCTGTGGGGGATTTTTTCCTTAATTGCATGTGTTTGAATGTTCTTGCGTAGATTATCATCTTATTCAATCACATACGGCTGCATGTTTAGGGTTTGTTTGTGCTAAAAGGGTTTTATATATAACTTGATCATTTGAACGCGAGCACACACGTTCTCAAATTGGTTTTTATTTGAGAAGTCGCAATATTTCCGCTGTTGCTGCACTCTCAAATTAGTATCAGAGCGGGTTACGCTAATTTATCGCGTGATCCTGATTTTTCAAGGATTTACTTTCTGATACAATTTGTCTACTCACGTTTTCAAATTGGTATCAGAGCCTGTTGCACTAAGTTATTGTGTTTTGATCCTGATTTTGCACAAAAATGGCTTTTGATGGTTTTGATGATCTTCGATGTCAAATTTTTGAAAAAAATAATTGGAAAATTCACACGAACTCTTGTTTTAAATCTTCTGTTGAAAACGAATCTGAGAGGTGTCCTTGTTGTGAGGGTGTTGGTCACACGTTACATGAGTGTACCACAAATTTAAAGAAGAAATTGAATAAACCGATTTCTCATATTTCTACCCTTAGTGATAGTGATTCGGAAGAAGAAGTTTTTTATGCTTCTAGGCGAGAGTTTCCCATCCATGTGATTAGTGATAGTGAAGGTGATGGGAGTGTGGATGAAAGTGAGGAGGAAAGTGTAGATGAGAATGACTTGCAAACTGCTTTCAATGAACTTTATGCTGAAACTTTGAAAACAAAGAAAGAAAATTTGAAATTGAAAGCTCAGTTGAAAGAGTGTGCCATAAAAAATAATGATTTTTTAGTTAAAGAACTTAGGGCTCATGTGAAAATTTTGAAACAGAAGCTTGAGTACGTCGAGGGTGAGAGAGATAGTCTTAAAGGGTTGATGGAGACTATGAAAAAGGATCTTTTAGAGTTTGAGGATTCTAAACGAGTACTTGAATCTAGGATAGGTGAACTTGAGGTGAAATTGAAAGATTCAAGTAAAGTGAAATTTGATTTGGAGTCTAGGTCTGAAAAACTTGATAAGATTTTAGGCACAGTCGAGATCAAAACGGATAGGGGTGGGATTGGTCTTGAAAAATATGTTGCACCCATTCCCACACGTGTGAGAGAGCCTCCTAGGATTGTTAAGAAAGAGGCACCTAAGTTTGTTAAAAAGGCGTCCCATAGGAACATCGTGAGAGAACCTCCTAGGATCATTAGGAGAGACCCACCTAGGCAAATTCGGAGAGAGCAACCGATAAATTTGAGGAGAGGGCCACCTTTAGGGAACACAAATCGCCCGATTTACTCTTGCACACATTGTGGTAGGCAAGGTCATCCTAGGAACTTTTGTTATAAGCTTTTAAATGGACCTAAGAAGGTTAATGAGAGAATAAATTCGATTCCCAAAACCCCCACACTTCGTTACACATCAATTTGGGTTAGAAAATCGGATTTAGAGGCTTATGGTTTATTTGTCCACGATTCCCGTTTGCTTGCACGTAATTCACCCCATGTGAAATCTTTTGGTTGATTGTGTTTGAATGTTTGTCATACACTAGTTTTGGTTTCATGATATATTTTTACTAGTGTGATGACTTGTACTTTTTGTACAAATTCTTGTTTTTGAATTTTTAAAAAAAAAAAAATACAAAAAGATTTTATTTTGATAAAATTTTGAGAAAATCCAAAAAGATTTTTTGTTTGCACCGTTTATGGATGAGCACTTTGGATGACCAAGTCACAACATCATTCCATTTTTTTCATGTGACTGTTTGATAGTGTTTTGAGAAAATAGGTCAATTCATCCTTGTGCTTTATAATGTTTGGAGTCATTAAGATGTAATTAAGTGTTACTTCCTACATGTTTGACTCATGTTTCCTTTATTGCACTCATGCACGAATTTTGTTTGATTATTGTGCTTGTCTTATCACATGTTGTTTGGGTGTTTTCACTTCAATCCTGTTCTTAAAACGAACCAAGCGCGATAAATTTTGATAAGGAAATTGTGCATATAAAAAAACCGTTTTGTGAGTTTGTGTGCCTTGTTTGATAACGGGGAGGGGCTGTGAAAGGTAATCATCTATCCTTTGCGCAAAAGCCACCGTTAAAAAGGACCTAAAAAATGGAGGAATTTTAATATCCGAGGTCCAAAGAGGTTAAAAGAGCCCGAAAAATAAAAATAAAATTTAAAGGCAATAAAAAGGAATGTCATGCCATTTATGGGCCATTTAGGTTTTTGCTCCAATTCTCCAAAGTTTGAGAATTTAGATTACCTCTAAAAGAAAATATATATGAGGGAGTTTGGTTGGAGAATTTAAAACGGGTTTGCACGTCCTTGAAATTCTTGAAAATGCGCTACATAGTTTTGGACGTTATTGGTGTGGAAATCATTTTGACTTTGATTTGTTGATTTGCATAAGACGATGTCATCTAAATTCAACAATCTTTACACCTAAGGATACTTTTGATGTTCATTCGTTAGGAGTACACATATGCATCGTGCACATATGATTGATTGAGTTGATTTACCTATCGAATGTGTTCACACCCATTCATTCCATTTCCATGACTTGGTTGTTTGAGTCTAAATCCATGGTGTGATTTTTGTATCATTTTTGTTCATATTGGTATCCTATCTTTGTATGAAAATTTTTGAAATATTCAAAAATAGTTTCTATTTTTTTTGTGTACCGTAGCACCCCGATTGTGCTTATTTGATTCATTCTTCTCATTTGTCTATTTGGGGACATCATAAAAAGGGGGAGAAAGAATTATCATTTTATGGGGGAGTTTGAATTTTGGGGGAGATTTGACTTATGCTTATCATATATTGGTATATATGTTTATCTCATTTCAAACTCGATATGTCACTTGGTATTTTGCTTTGTCTCATGTGTGTAGGTACTACTTTGATAACTGAATTGCACACCCTGATGAGAAAATCGTTGAGATTCCTGAAGATTTGAAGATCAAACGATGCAGTCTTATTCACTTGTACTCTTTCAGTTTTGGGTTCATGGAAGGGTAGATTTGTATAGGCACTTTTACTTGATAATCCGGATGTTTGTTTTTATGTATGAACCGGCATAGACATAGGGGGAGATTTGTAAGGACATTTTTGTCCATTAGCATTTTTATATGTCGTACGCCGTTACACCGTTGAGAAAAATCAAGAATCATACGCTCATCAACGGAATCCGAATATCAAAACCAGAAAAGGAATCAGGGAACAGACCGGACCGATCCGGCCCAGATAAAAGAACCGATCTGGTTCATCCGGACCGATCCGCCTAAAGAGACCGGACCGATCCGCCTGCTGAGGTGAGGCCAGTGTACCCCGGATCCATAGCGAACCGATGAAAGCCAAAATGCCGAACCGATCCGATGCCAACCGGATCGATCCGCCTTCAAAAAGGAACCGATCCGATATAACCGGACCGATCCGCCTAAAGAGACCGGACCGATCCGACGAGGATAATCTCAAACAGATCGTGTTCAGATCATGTTCCGAATTTTAGGGCTCAAGTTCTCCTATTTAATCCCACTACGGGAAGTGGTTTTTCTAAGACTTCTACACACGATTTTCAGAGTAGAGAAAGCCCTAAGTCTTCACCTATTGAGTACCAATACTCTAGGTATTTTGATTCACACAAATTCCATACATTTGTGAATCCTTTTGGTAACCCAGGAACGCAGTTTTTGCAGTTCAACCCTTGTGGAGGAGACCGTTCTTCTTCTTCATTGCAGCCCTACTGGAAAGGGATAACTCCAGCCGCGACTACAGAATCCGATACCTGAGGGTAATTCTTAGTCAACTTGTATTTTCATTGTAATCCGATTGTAAGCCGTTTTCTTACAAATTGTAGTGGAAATAAATGGTTTTGCCCCTGTGGGGGATTTTTTCCTTAATTGCATGTGTTTGAATGTTCTTGCGTAGATTATCATCTTATTCAATCACATACTGCTGCATGTTTAGGGTTTTTTTTGTGCTAAAAGGGTTTTATATATAACTTGATCATTTGAACGCGAGCACACACATTCTCAAATTGGTTTTTATTTGAGAAGTCGCAATATTTCCGCTGTAGCTGCACTCTCAGGGGCTCATACCTGAGTGATCGATCGATCGACCCTTCAATTTCCACTCTTCGAACGAAGGCAGTGGGCAAATATCTGATCGGTCGATTGATCGACCAAAGGGGTCGATCGATCGATCCCCTGTTTTCCACGAATTTTTGCTCTGCATTTTCTTTTTCCTTTTCTTTTCTATTCTTTTTCCAACTTACCATTTAAGAGATTTTTGTTGTAATAACTGATATACTTAGTTTTAGAAGAGATTTTAGGTTGGGGTTTGGTTTTGAGATTTCATCTTCTTCTCTTCTTGGGGTGACATCCATTTGGTTTTGTAATATTGAATTATTCATTATCATCTCCTTTAATATAGTTATGTTCTTTATTTTCCTTGCCTAGATAATTAGTTTCCATGCTTTGTAGTTAGTTTAATTGTGTTTATTTCTTACTTTCTTAGTTTAATTAGTTTAATTTAGTTTAATTCATGTATTACCCTTAGATAAATAGGGTCGGGGTCGTGTTCCGCTATTAACGGGCCTCGAGCTCCGAAAATTATATTTTGTATAAAATTGCGATTAATTGAACCCACGTGTATTAAAGTCGGATTATTATGCGTTTAACTTTATTTGCAACGCAACTTTAGTGTTTATAGAGATAATCCAAATTTAATCCACGTGCGACCAATTTTCGATTAAATGTTTATTCACGCAACTTTGGCTTAAATTCCTTATTGCGTGAAGTTTATGATTAATTGATAATGCTCGATTAAATTTCTCTCGAGCCAGAATTCTAATTAATAGTTGTTTCGATCCGTATGATTGGATGTTATCCCGATCCTCGCTTTTACTTTGTGTAGACTTAACTTATCTCTTTTCTTGTATTTGCAATCACACATCACCTTTCACACTTTTATTCCTGAATTAATAAACCGATTAAAATCTGTCAAACATTCCCTGTGGATTTGATACCCGACTTACCGCTATACTTGTATCGCAAGTGCAATCGTAATTTAGGTTTTTGTATTAATGCGGTGAAACGAGAACAACAATCGGCGTGCTGATTACGCGCCGCATTTCATGCGCTTGATCAAAATGATGGCATCATCGGGGAATGTTTTGTTATAGATTGTAATTGTCTTATTATTTTGTAGTATATTTTCTTTTGTATTTGTATTCTTTGTTTTAACCTTTTTCGCAGGATTTCTACATTTGAGCGCTAAGAAACACTTGAATTTTTTCGACCGCACATCATCTTTGTGGAAATAGCCATCTCGAGTCGTTGTTGGGGTAAGCATGTCTTATTCCAATCCTTTCGCTAATCATTATGATAATTCTAAAAATCCCCATACTCCTATGACTTTTGGTCAATACTTAGAGTCCCAAAAAATTGCACATTCAAAAATGACTTTTGGGAGAGTATTACAAAAGTCAAGCTTTGGAGTGCGTGTATTTTGAGGATGATGATAACAATTTTGGGCCTTAAATTCCTTATAATAAGAATGTTGAAACTAAAAGCTATAGCTTTCAAAATTCTTATAATAATGAGTTTGAGAATAGTTCCGATAATAATTTTCAAACTTCTCATTTCCAAGAATCCGCACCACGACCTATGACTTTCGATGATGGTTTGCTTATGCTTGAGAATGAGAGGTATGAAGATCGTTATCGGGAACAAAATCATTTTTGGGAACACGAATTAAATTTATTATTTGAATCCGACAACGATTTTTCTTTCGAAACTTTTGAAGTCGAGGAATGTTTTGAACCAAATGAGGATTTCATGCCTACTTTGGAACAAACCATTCTTGACTTGGCCCATGGTTTAATGGAGAATGAAAGTGAGGATGAAATGGATGTAGTATCCATTTACAATGAAATGATTTCGTCTTTATATCCCAAAGAAGAAAATTTCATTGAAAATGATCCTATCTCCTTTGAAATTCCAACTTTGAGCGATGATAACTCATCTATTGAGTTTGAATTTCTTTCCTCCCCCTTTTCATTCTCCGTTGTAACACCATCAAAAGTACTCGATGAATCTGTGCCGAACTTTAAAATGTTTAACCCATTCACCGACGAGGAGTACTTTCTCGAGTTACTTTCCATGAAGGCATCTTTGCCTCCTTGTGCGCCCCCTCCCATTCAAATTTCAAAATACTTGGGAGAAAATTCAATTTTTTTGGTCCGCTTGTGTATTTGTCACCCGTACTATCCAAATCCCCCATCCTCCCTCCCAAAATTTTAATTGGGGATGGTTCACCTTTTCCACCGTCCACATGCCTTCTGTTGTTTGAACGAAATTCCTATTTTTTGGAAGGCATGTTTTCTTGGGAGGGTCCACCGTTGATCTTCCAAATTCAAATCCCGTTTTGAGTGGATCCTAAAAAATTTATGCTTCTAGTGTATAGTTAGTTAGGAGTCTAAATGGTAGGTTGTACACAGTTAGCTTTTTATTCTTTCTTTCTTTTTACTTTTTCTTTCCTTTTAGTTTAGACTAGTGTACTTAGCTGAACTTTTTGTTATTGATTTTTGTTATGCCTTGGTACTAACATATTTTATAGAATCATTGGACTTGTACTTTCACGAGATCGCTCCTTTTTGGGAAATATCGCTATTTTCCTCTCTTTAACTTAGTTCTTAATTAACATCGAGGACAATGTCGGGTTTTAAGTTAGGGGGTGTGGTATATTCTATCCATTCATTGGTAACTTCCATGATTTTATTATATGTTAATCCCAAGCATGCTTTTCTTACAAAAATTTTCTTTCTTACAAAAATCAAAATTTTCAAAAAGATTTTCTTTCTTTTTTCACTTTCTTGGGCCTTTTGCCTTAATTTCCTATGATAAATTTAATAATTGCCCTATCCAATTGCTAATTCAATGATTCCTTTTCTATTTCTTTCACGTTATTAAACTTTAGTCCACAAATTATTCAATATTAGGAATAAATGCATGAATTAAACCTTGAGAACCCATGAGCACTTGAGCATATTTTCTAAAATCATTTGGTAGGAAAATTATAGCTTGGTATTTTTTTGTTGCTATGTGTACACTAAAAATGTAGCGAGCTTCGTGCTTTTCTTCGTTTCCGAGTGCTTATACATTACTCTTTCTCTTTCTTGAATAACGTATCTTATAGGCGATCTCATTTTCGTTTCATTGATTGCATATTAATTGAATTATCACTTGAGCATGATTTTTAATGGTGTTGAGTCCCGAGAATCACATGAAACTTTAGGAAAGGATCATAGGCCCTCTTTGTTGTTTAACCCATACTACCTTAACCTTGCCCTAATACGTATCCCTAGTCAACCCCGTTGAGCCCTATTATGACCTTTCTTTTCGTCCCAAATCCCCTAACCTACTCCACATTGGAGTTATAAACCCTTATATTCACTTTTCGTGCCTCGATTTGGGATTATTCTTGGGATTGAATAATGTTGTGTAGTGTGGTTTCAATTTAAGCATGAAAAGAGTGAGAAAAGAAGAAAGTGTAGTGAAAAAGAGAAAGTTGAAAAGAAAAGAAAAGAAAAAGTGAAAAAAAAGAAGAAAAGAAAAAGAAAGATAAATTTGTATATATTGTTTATAGTGATTCAATAATCCTTGTTACTCTCTCGATTGATATATTTAATGCTTTTTTAGAAATCATTTTCCAATTTTGAAATTGCTCGCTATTTTCCATTATCCCAAGTTTTTCAGCTCCGAACATCTTTGAATCCGTCATATTTCCTTCATTTTGTACCCCTAACCCCAAGCCTACATTACAACCCAATAAAGTCCTATTTGATCCTAAGGTAATGTGATTCAAAGGTCGAACATTAGCGATAATCTGTTTAAGTGCATTTCATATTGGTTAATATGCGATATACTTTCATGAGATTGTATTTTTCATTTTTATATATTGCTCTTCATTAATGACATGTGCGCGGCCTTATTTCCATTTATAATTACTCTTTATGCCCGCATGTCCCGTGTGTTACACCCTACTCCGAGTGCTTCTATTTGTTGAGTGTGATATCCTAAGAGGGTTAAGTGGAAGCATGCTTTAATTATTATCCGGGATATAGGCATTTTTACTGAATCAAAGCTTTTTGCATGTGCATACATCCCACTCACATTTGAGGTTTCAATCCTATGTAGTTATTCTTTTAATGTTGATAGTTGCAAATTGATGGGCAAACTTCTCTTTTACTGTGTTAATAATATGTTAAAATATCTAATTGTTGTTGAGTTTGGCATATTGGTTGTTTGGCCATACATTTTGAGGAAATTTGATGTTTGTGGGTTTCATCCCTGAAAACTCTCACGAGACGATACTCGTCAACTAGGGTAACCTAGGGGTTTAACAACTTATTGCATACGCTAAATGCAATCGAATCTTCCACGACAGTGACCTTTATCTGTTTTTCCCATTTTGTACTATCTCTTATATTTGGTTTACTTGTAGTTATTGTTGCATATTATTTCATTGCTAGGGGCTAGCAATGTGTAAGTTAGGGGATGTGATAATACGCGAATATTGCGTATTTCATCCGTTAACATACGCATTATTAGCCCCCTCGGATATCTTATTCCTTATATTTATGCTCGTTAACCAGACAACCTCGGATTTCTATGTTAACATGCTTTGCAGGGGTTAATTAAGCTTTTATAGGTATTTGGATGCTAAGTATGAAGTTCAGACGCATTTCAGTGAAGTTTCTTACATTTTCGCACGTTCAAGGGCAATTTAGTCTTTTCACAGTTTGGGCACTGGCCCAACATCTACACGAAAGTAATATCCCTCCTCGCAAGCTTCGTGTGGCCACAAATGGTGCGCGATTTCGTTCCCTAACGAAGAAGTTACTAGACTTTTGGCGGCAGAGAAAAATAAAGAAACCAAAACAGGGGAGAAGGAAGAAAAGAATGTAGGGGGCTCATACCTGACTGATCGACCGATCGACCAAAAGGGTCGATCGATCGACCCTTCAATTTCCACTCTTTGAACAAAGGCAATGGGAAAATATCTGATCGATCGATCGATCGACCAAAGGGGTCGATCGATCGATCCCCTGTTTTCCACGAATTTTTGCTCTGCATTTTCTTTTTCCTTTTCTTTTCTATTCTTTTTCCAACTTACCATTTAAGAGATTTTTGTTGTAATAACTGATATACTTAGTTTTAGAAGAGATTTTAGGTTAGGGTTTGGTTTTGAGATCTCATCTTCTTCTCTTCTTGGGGTGACATCCATTTGGTTTTGTAATATTGAATTATTCATTATCATCTCCTTTAATATAGTTATGTTCTTTATTTTCCTTGCCTAGATAATTAGTTTCCATGCTTTGTAGTTAGTTTAATTGTGTTTATTTCTTGCTTTCTTAGTTTAATTAGTTTAATTTAGTCTAATTCATGTATTACCCTTAGATAAATAGGGTCGGGGTCGTGTTCCGCTATTAACGGGCCTCGAGCTCCGAAAATTAGGTTTTGTGTAAAATTGCATTTAATTGAACCCGCGTGTATTAAAGTCGGATTATTATGCGTTTAACTTTATTTGTCATGCAACTTTAGTGTTTATAACGATAATCCGAATTTAATCTGCATGCGACCAATTTTCGATTAAATGTTTATTCACACAACTTTGGCTTATATTCCTTATTGTGTGAAGTTTATAATTAATTGATAATGCTCGATGAAATTTCTCTCGAGCCGGAATTCTAATTAATAGTTATTTCGATCCATATGGTTGGATGCTATCCCGATCCTCGCTTTTACTTTGTGTTGACTTAACTTCTCTCTTTTCTTTTATTTACAATCACACATCACCTTTTACACTTTTATTCCTAAATTAATAAACTGATTAAAATCTGTTGAACATTCCCCGTGGATTCGATACTCGACTTACCGCTGTACTTGTATCGCAAGTGCAGTCATAATTTATGCTTTTGTATTAACACGGTGAAACGAGAACAACGATCGGCGTGCTGACTACGCGCCGTATTTTACACGCTTGATCACATACATTCTTGTATATGATGCACGCACACATAAGTATGTGTAGTCACACTTGGAGCATTTATACGAAATACTGAGTTTTTTGCTCATCCCCCCATAGTTTGTTGTATTTCAGGTTTGATGCAAGATGTTATTTATGGCATTGTTGGGATTGGAATCATGGTTAGAAGCTTTGGATATTTTTTTTCAAAATTTAAATGTAACACTTTGTTTATTGTAAATTATTTTGTAAAAGGTTATTTGAGATTTAATAAATTGAGACATTCTATTCAGTTGATATGTGTATTACACTTCCATAAATTTATGCACAATCTCAATCATAATTTTTATAAAAAAAATTCTCTAATTTATCAATATTTTTTAGTAGCCCCTCTCGGGGTGTTACAAAGCATAGGTATTCGTATTCTCCGGCTGGGGGTTCTTGGTTCATTACGTTATTCACTGAAAGAGGTTTTATTTATATTTTCACTTATTTGGGCGATGTTGAACTTTCTGTTTAAATTTAATGGAAGAAATTTTGGGGTGAACTTCGATGACAAAATTCCTTTTATAGTGGAGAAGAGTGTAATACCCCATTATTTTGAGGGCTCATTAAAAATATTATATAAGATTTCAGTAAAATTTTTAAATAAAAATATTTATATTTATATTATATTTGTAAACGATTTATTTTGGTTTGAAATCTAATCGAACATTTAAATTTAAATTTAAATGGTTTTTGGATATTTTGTAATGGCTCACATATGTAAAGTAGACAACTTTGAGTTAAAGGTCAATATAATGCATTGGCTTAGGCTCCAAGTTAGGTTTTGAGAGATAGAGGATTTGTAAGGAATGTTAGGAATGATTTTAAGGAAAGGAATATGAAAAAGAAGGACTAAAAACAAAATTCAACGAGTAAAAAACGAGAGGAATGAGAAGAGTCATTTTGGAGTGTTTTAGATCTTCTTTTTGAGTGATTTCGGATGAGATTTGAAAAAAACTCAAAACACATACCCCAAATTTTTCATGTAAAATTTAAATTTGAAGTTCTATTGGTGATTCAGATAATGTTTGGATCTTATTTTTCTGGGTTTCTAAAACATGCATACTGATCAGGCTCAAATTCTTCCGAATTTAGCCCCTTAATTTAGAGACTTTTAGTATCTCAAGTAACGTAAAATGAGTATAATTATCACATCTCTTTGATACTAACTCCTTCTAACAAGTACATCTAGTTTCGTGTATTTCTCATAAGTTTTGTAGGCATTTGAAGTATTGAGGAAGAAAGAAGATGGAAAAAAAACAATGAATAAAGTCAAAGGAGGAAAGTCTGAGGGCAATTTTGTAAATTTACAGCCTTCGTTCGGAGTTGAAGCCAACAAGAAAGATGGAGAGAATTTAATCTCAAGAGTATCGGAAGAAACGGCAAGATAATTTGAGATACGATGAACAAGTTATGAAGATTTGGAGTTGAGAAGAATTAAGAGAAAGATCCCTGTAATAAAATTCAAGGCGATCCGCACCTTTTTTCAGAAAAGGATCCGGACTGGTCTTCTAAAACAAGCCCCTGGATGGAAAATCCAGGCGATTCGAACCACCCCTGAGAGATCGATCTGAACCGCCCCTGAGCGATCGATCTGAACCGCCCTGGTAAAATAATCGCTTTAAGGAAAAGGGGTGCAATCCGGACCTTTTTCCCAAAAAGTATCCGGAACCGCTTCAAGCAAAGGAGCGCTGGTTCAAAATAGGTGCCGATCCGGACCGCCTATCCCGAACGCATTGGATTTTTATGAATTCTTTTTGTTCTTTCTCAAAGTTGTAATGAAATAAAACTCTTGCAAATTTCGTACTTATTTATTCAGATTAGTTCCCTAAGAGAGGGAGTTCGATTTTAGGTTAGCTAAGTAGGAGTAGAGGATTTTTGTAGTAAAAAAACCCTAGTTTTCCATAAGAAGCATTGCTGTAAGGATTCACGCTTTCAATTTTTGCAATTCAAGTAACATCATTTCCTTTAATTTCAATTGCCCGTTAGGTTTAATTGTTGATTCTGAATTTGAACATTTCTTTCTAGTTAATTGCTTTAGATTTAATGTTTTGTTTCTTAAAAACCATGTCTTTCTCTAAGTTCACTTTGTCTAGCTAATTTTATAAGGGTTGGGGTGCATGAACCCCACCCGATGTAATTCACGATAGTGGAAATAGAATTTTGAATTACAATCTTAGATGAATCGTGTCATATAACTGGTACAACCATCGTATTACTTTTGCTCTCGTTTGCCCTAGGTAACCGGGATACTTAAGAATGCGACGTGCGTATTGGTTAATGCGATACCTCTTTAATCGTCCCTTGCTTACATACTGTGCGGTCTACAATCCCTCATATATGTAATACTTGGGAGTACTAAAGACCGAGTTCATTTAAGGTCCTAATTACGAATATAGTATCCTATGAAGTGAATTGCTAGGGTGTGGGGGATTGTAACTCGACCTATTTTTCTCATTTCATAGTCAAAACCTTTAGTCAAACTGTCATCAGCTTTTCGTTTAATTAGAGTAATTTCATTTCATTTAGTCATAATTTCATTAGTAATCATTTTCAACTTTGCATTTAGTCGTAGTTGTTTCACATTTCAAATTACCTTTTCTTTCTTTTTAGAGTCAAAGCTAGATTTCTCCATCTTTCCAACGTCGTCACGACTTTTATTGTCCTGTTTCTTTAAGGATCGATATTCGACTTATCAGATTATTACTTTAGAGACAGGCTTTCACTTGAGCCTAAATATCACGCACACTAGACACATTTATGGTCGAGTCAAGTTTTTGGCGCCGTTGCTAGGGAATTAGGTAGACTTAGGTTAGATCGAGTCAATCTAAAACTTTGACCAAAAATTCAAAAAATAAATAATAATAAATATAAATATAAATAAAATAAATAAAAAACAATTTATTTCATCTCTCAAAAGCCTTTAATGCAAAATCCTGAACGTACTCAAACTCCTCACAATACTCCAACTAGAATCCATTAAAACCCGATTGTTGAGTATAACTCTGACAGCCTCACACACCTTGCGTTCCACAATTTCGGGTTCCACTTCTTACTCCTAAGCACTCCACAAGTAGTTACACCCCGAGTCAATCCTCGAGTCACACATCTAGGACCCCGAGTGAGTACACAGAGTCATTTGAAGAGAGCGCGAGTGCGATGTCTGACGTAGCGAGTTTCGACACTGGAGAAGGAGATTTACCATATCGTCTCATGAAAGATTTTCTTTTTTCCTGAGGGGACAGTCACCCCTGGTTGCATTTTACTTCCGTATAATGCCGGTCAGTTCCACTTTCGAAATGGGATGATATAGATTCTCCCTACGTTCCACGGCATGGTTTCAGAGAAACCATACCTACATATCCATGAGTTCTAAGAGGCGTGTGACACATTCAACCATCAATCTTGCACGCAGGATACCATTCGCCTAAAGCTTTTCCCTTTTTCCTTAAAGGATAAAGCCAAGACCTAGCTATGGTCTCTACCCCCGAACTCCGTCACTTCTTGGAGAGATATGCAATCCAAGTTTATCTTGAAATTTTATCCACAACACAAGACCAACTCTTCCAAAACTCAAATCCAAGCTTTTCGGCAACACAATAATGAGTCTTTTGACAGGCGTTGGGAATATTTCTAAGAGTTAGTAAGTGCATGTCCCCATCATGGTTTTGACAAACACTTAGTGATCTCGTTCTTCCATAATGGTCTGCCAGTAGCTTCCAAACAACTTGTGCAAACAATGTGTGAAAGACCCTTTTGGGACTTAAACTCATGCGATGTCGATGCCCATCTTAAGTATGTCGCAGAGACTACTCAAGCATGGGACACATCTGATCCTAACCAAGCCCATCCTAGACAAATATCTATCACTTCGACTGCATCCGGTCTATACCATTTGGATATTAATACCTTAATAGACCGCCAATTCGATTAGTTTCAGAGAGATATGAAAGAGTGGTTTGATGGTCGGTTGAGAGATATCTCCGGATCCAGTCATGGATCAAAGGAAAAAGTGTGTGCTATCTGTGAGGCGGGCCATTCCAGAAAGGCATGCTCGATGATTTTCGCTTACAAGGCCACGCACATCGAGCACGTGGATGCTATATGAGGATTCATGGCGAATTTTAATGCCCTGCATGGGAACTCATACAACCCTTCGTGGAGAAACCATCCTAGTTTCAACTATGGACAACCACAAGCTGCGATGAACCCACATTCACAAGTTATCCCATCTCCACCACCTCCTCAATACCAACAAGCACCACCACCTCCAGCTCCATAGGTAGCTCCACCGCGGAGGAACCTCGAGGATACAATGAACCAATTCATAAATTCTTAAGGTGCAAACAATGCTAGATATGAACGCATATTCACCGAAATAAATGCGAACATCTCCAAGATGAAATCCTCGTTAAGTATCCAAGAGAAGGGTAAGTTTCCTGCCCAAGGCCAAAGACCTCCCCAAGGTCAACCTAGTTTTATCTCCACTTCTACAGAACATCAGGAGCACTGCCAAGCTGTAACCACTCTTCATAGTGACAGAATTGTTGATTTATCACCTCCCCCACATGACATTTCAAAAGACAAGGAGAATTCGCCCGACACGAAAGAGGCCGAAGATATATCCTTGAACGAGAGTGAAAAGGAAAACACTAATGAGCTCGAGGTAATTATAAAGCCACCCTCCGCTGCGATATTTCCTCAAAGATTGGTTCCGGTCCATAAAAGGACACTAAGTGACGAGGTGCTAGAAGTCCTTAAGAACGTAAAATTGAACTTACCTTTCCTCGATGCAATAAGGAAAATTCCAGCCTATGCAAAAGTCATAAAAGACTTATTGATAGTCAAGAGGAGGATGAAGGTAAAGAAAAACGTGTTTCTAGCACATAATGTGAGCATAGTCCTTCTTAATGATCTCCCACCTAAATATAAAGATCCTGGTGCACCCACCATTTCCTGCACCATTGGAGAGAACAAATTCGAAAAGGCCTTACTCGATTTGGGGGCAAGTGTCAATATCCTCCCCTATTCGATTTATAGGAAACTTAATTTGGGTGATCTTAAGCCCACAAGGATCACTCTCTAGTTAGCGGATCGAACCATGAAGATACCAAGGGGTATAGTTGAGGACATGATAGTCCAAGTGGACACTCTCTATTTCCTGGTAGATTTTATCATTTGGAACACGGATCTTGGACGCCCATTATTAGCTACGGCTAACGCATTGATCAATACTAGAAATGGGCAGATGCAACTCACTTTTGGGAATATGACTTTACTAACAAACATCTTCTACATAGCCCAACAAGTAGGGGAAGAAGATGATCTTCATGCGGTGAGATTAATTGATGAGATCATAGAAGAGCACTTTAAGGAAAATTACTATGGAGATGCTTAGAAGCTTGCCTAGCTTCTAGTCATGAGAGTGAGGGATCTTACACCGAGTTTGAGCGGGAGGTAGAGGAGTTGAGAGGCTTACTCGATGAGAGAGCGTCAGATGAGGATGAGAGAGATGTTAATTAGGTTTCTCGATTCGAAGAGTTACCGTCATGGAAAGAACGCATGGTGCCCTCTAGCGACACATTCCCGACTCTCGAGTTGAAGAAACTACCCTCCAACGTTAAATATGCTTTCCTAGGTGAAAGTGAGATATTTTCTATTATTTTCTCCTCTATCTTAGATGAAGAGCAGAAGGGTAAGCTATAAAAGATTTTAAGTAAGAACCGAAGTGCTTTTGGTTGGTGTATAGCTGATCTAAAGGGGATAAGGCCTCTAATTTTCACCCATAAGATTCACATCGAGGAGGATGTAAAGCCCTTGAGAGAAATGCAGAGACGGATAAATCCCATAATGAAAGATGTGGTGAGGGCTGAAATCATAAAATTGTTGGATGCCGGGATTATCTACCCAATCTCGGATAGCAAGTGGGTGAGCCCCATTCTAGTTGTCTCGAAGAAGTCGGGGATAACGGTGATCGAAAATGCCAAGGGAGAGCTAGTTCCCCAATGTACCACCACTGGATGGCATGTTTGTATTGATTATCGAAAACTCAATGCGGGAACTAGGAAATACCATTTCCCCTTGCCATTTATCGATCAAATGCTTGAAAGAGTAGCAAGTCACCCTTATTATTGCTTCCTAGATGGTTATTCCGGGTATAACCAAATTGAGTTAGATGTGCGTGATAAAGAGAAAACAACCTTCAATTGCCCCTTTGGAACGTTTGCCTATAAACGTATACCATTTGGCTTGTGTAATGCACCGATGACCTTTCAAAGGTACATGTTGAGCTTATTTAGTGACATGGTTGAGAGAGGGCTAGAGGTGTTTATGGACGAATTTAGTGTTTTTGACACCTATTTAGATCTATGTCTAGCCAATCTTGAGAAAGTACTAGCCCGATGTGTGGAAAAGAACCTAGTGTTGAATTGGGAGAAATGCCATTTCAGGGTAACTGAGGGTATAGTTCTTAGCCACATCGTGTCATCGAAAGGGATCGATATTGATAGAGACAAATAGATGTCATAGCTGACCTACCCCCACCTAAATCGCTAAAAAATGTGCGCTCTTTCTTGGGCCACGCGGGATTTTATAGAAGGTAAATTAAGGACTTTAGCGCCATCGCTAGACCCTTAAGAAATATTCTTATGAAGGACACCCCATTCAAGTGGACGGAAGCATGCCAAAATGCTTTTGAAAAATTAAAAAACATGCTTGTGTCCGCTCCCATCATACAAGATCCGGATTGGTCCTTACCATTCGAGCTTATGTGTGATGCTAGAGATTATGTGATAGTGGTTGTTTTGGGCCAAAGAAAAGACAAAAAGTCTCATGTCATCTACAATGCTAGTCGAACTCTTACCGGACCACTACTCAACTACTCCACCACGGCGAAATAATTGCTAGCGGTAGTTTTTACTCTTGACAAGTTTCGGTCTTATCTTATCGGTTCCCCCATCACTTGTTTCACCGACCATACGGCGTTAAAATATCTCCTTGCTAAGAAAGACGCAAAGCCGTGCCTCATAAGGTGGATCCTATTCCTACAAGAGTTTAATCTCTCCATTAAGGACAAAAAAGGAGTAGTAAACGTTGTCGTCGATCACTTATCACGGCTTTCGTTCGACGTACCTAGTGATCCTACACCCATAGACGAATATTTTTCGAATGAGCAACTCTTTGCCACCTCTTCTTTACCGTGGTTTACGGATATAGTGAACTATCTTGTCACGGGAGCAGTCCCTCTAGATTGGACACCACAAGATAATAAGAGGTTCATCACTTGGTCGCACATATTTTTCTATAATGACCCATTCCTTTTTAAGTATTGCGCTGACCAAATCATCCGAAGATGCGTACCAAATGATGAAATTCCGAGAGTTATCCAATTCTATCATTCGAAAGCATGTGGAGGCCACTTTTTTGTGAAAAAGACAGCCGCTAAAATTCTCCAAAGCAGTTTGTACTGCCCCACAATGTTCCGGGATGTAAACAATTGTTGCAAATCTTGCGATAGACATCAACGGATGGGGGCGATTACCCAACGAGACATGATGCCAATAACCCCGATTCTCATCATTGAGGTTTTCGATTGTTGGGGTATTGACTTCATGGGCCCTTTTCCTCCGTCCTTTGGCTATTTATACATCCTAGTCGTGGTAGACTATGTTTCTAAATGGGTGGAACCTATAGCTACTAAGACTAATGACAATAAATTGGTGATAAAGTACCTCCAGGAACACATACTTTCTCGCTTCGGTGCTCCGAAAGTGATAATCAGTGATAACGAAATGCACTTTTGCAACAAGCCGTTTGAGAAAATCATGAAAAAATATGGTGTCATTCACAAGGTTGGAACGACATATCACCCACAAAAGAATGGGTAGGCCGAGTTGGCAAATCGTGAGATAAAAAACATCCTTGAGAAAACCGTCGATCCCAACCGAAAAGATTGGTCCCTTAGATTGAACGATTCCCTATGGGCCTACCGCACCGCAAATAAGAACCCACTCGGAATGTCCCCATTCCATTTTGTGTATGGAAAACCATGCAATCTTCCTGTTGAATTAGAGCACAAAGCGTATTGGGCCATCAAGAGGGTAAATTATGATATGGATAAAGTCGGGGAAGCTCGTAATCTTCAACTAAATGAGTTAGAGGAGATACGTAATGAGGCGTATGAGAATGCCAAGATTTCGAAAGAAAAGATAAAACTCGCGCATGATAAGATTAGTCGACGGAAAGAGTTTTAACCCGAACAAAAGGTACTCCTCTATAACTCCCGACTTCATCTATTTTCAGGTAAATTACGATCCCGTTAGACGGGCCCATTCGTTGTTAGGACCGTGTTTCCCCACGGAGCTGTGGAATTGGATGATTCAAAAGGGGGGGAACACATTCAAAATCAATGGCCAATGCCTAAAATCATATCTAGAGGCATGTGTAGAGGATGTCGACACCATTTGGTTGTCGGACCCCGTCTACGAGGCCGAGTGAGCTAAAACTGAGACATCGTCGCACCCCCGATGCATATGCGATGATTCTTGTGTACAGTAGTTAGGTGTCAATTAAGATAGGATAGCTAGGTTCACTTTATGGGTATCGAGTACATTCATAGGTAGGAAGCATACACATTGGGACCTTCTCGGGATTCGAAATTGGGGGTCGAGCATAAAATAGGGTCATGATTGAGTTGAAAGTAAGTGGGAGTGTCGTTATTGAGCATGAGAGAGCCAAAATTACAGCAAAGACGAGTTATGTCACCAAAAGGCAGGCTATTCGGACTGCCCCTGGGCACCCGGTCCGGATCGACCTCGAAGAATTTAAAAATAAAAATAAGCACGACGATCCGGACCACCCCTAGTCACCCAGTTCGGACCGCCCCTGGTTTTTCTTCGGCCATTCCCTAGGTGCAACTCCCCCTCCCCAATCCATTTCTTTTCCTCCCAATCTTCCCTTCCCAACTTTTCCCTCCCAAAATTCATTCCCTTTTCCCTCCTTCTCCTTTCCCTCCAAATCCATTCCTTCCCACCTCCCCACACCCCCATAAATCCAAGCCTAACCCCCCATCCCTCCCAACATCCATCTTTCTCAAGATATTTTCCCTCTTTCCTCTCTCAAATAATCTTTCCCACACTCTATGGCTGACCAAGACAGCCCCACCAAATACAACTTCATCGACTTCGTCGGCAACAACCCCTATGACTACCACTCCGACCAAGAATCGTGATGGTGCGAGGCTTTCTTTGGGCCCACGCGCAACCTCCAAATTGAGCGGACCATTAATTGGATGGAACTGTCTAATTCCGTTACCTCCCTCTTTACGCCTAAGGGTTGGCGCCGCTTCTTTCATGAACCCTACAACAAAGTCTGGGCAGTTGAGGTTTACGAGTTCTACGGCACACTAGTCCGCACGAGGGACTTCATCACTGAAGCCTGTGTGCGAGGCCAACGCATCCCATTTTCTATTCAAAATCTTGCCGAGAAGCTCGCTGAAAAATATGTCCCCAATCCCGCCAATTTTGTCTGTCCCAAAAACTCCCATCCACTTGAAAAAGATGTCCTCATTGAGGGTATCGCGCCCGGGGAAGTTTGGGGCACCGGTGTCTTTCGAGTCGACCAAATGAGCGAAAAAGCGCGTCTCACGTTTCAAATCGCGTGCGCCAATATTCTTCAAAATTTTAATGATTTCGGCATGCGACCCCGGTAAGCTACACTTATGTACCACCTCTTTGACCTCTCTTCCTCCATTAATCTGGCCCATATCATTTTCCACGATGTTTCTTTTGCCGAGTTGGATGAAAAGGGCATCATTCCACTTCCTTATGCCCGACTAATTACATCAATTCTGGACGATTATCTCATTGTGCCACCTGTTGGTTCTCTCCACCTCCCTACCACATTTGGGCAAGGTACTCGGATCAAAAGTGAGCACTAAAGGGCCATTTTTTGCGCCCGAGTAGCTGATGTAGCAGAATCGGAGGAAGAGGCCGATGTGGACATGGGGGACCAAGAGGTGGGGTCTGATGAAGACGAAGAAGATTATGATTTCGAGATACCTGAAAATGATACGAGCGCGCACTTAAAAGCATTGGAGGGTAAAGTTGATGGGTTCATCTCGCAATACCAAAGGAACACGAGCATAATACATAGGCTTCAAGCTCACATGTACGAACTCAACTTTGGTGGACCACCCCAAGCTTCTTCTATGATCCGTATGATCCTAACGCGCCCGATAGCTCTAATACCCCGCCCCAGTGAAGCATGTGTATAGTGTTTGTGTTGGTTGTCTTTCGGTTGGGTTGTTTTTAATGATTGTATGCTTTCTTTCCTTTGTTATGTACCACAGTCCTTATCTATGAAAATCTGCATTTTCTTTATTTGCTTGTTTTATTTATCGCACTCTTATTTTGCCTTATTTATATTTTAGTCCTTTTGATTGGGGAAAATGCAAAAGTCTAAGTTAGGGGGGGTAACACGTGCATATTTCTAAAACTTCACAACTTTTCAAAATGCCAAAAAAATTTCGAAAAACTTCAAAATTTCCATAAAAATCGAATTTTTTTGAAAAAGCCAAAAATAATTTTCTTCAAAATAAACAAAAACTTGGAATTCAAATCTTTCGAAAATATCATGAAAATTCGATGTAAAGTCTCAAATTGTAAAAACATAGTACACAAAGCGGAAATTGACCAAAGATGGAAATTGAACGAACATAGACGACTTAGCGAATAAATGTGGAGATTAACCAACTTGGTGAGATTCGAGCCTTTCATTTTTGTGAGTTTATGAATCAATCCGAGTTAAAGGGTTAACTCAAAGTTCTAATTCAGCGTCTAAAAAGTCGTCGTGATCTCAATACCCTTGTTTTGATTGGTTATGGAAATGTGCGAGATGTTGCCTTGAAGTCCATGCTAAAATATCTCTAAACTTAAATTAATCTCGAGACGAATATGGTAAAACAAATCGCATTTGGACAATGAAGTAGGCCCTCGTTTGTTTACCCAAAAATAAGAGCCAGAAAAAGTTGTGAAAAATTTATCCCTTTTGCTAACCTAATTGAGCCGAATAAAATTTTTCCCTTTTCGTTTGGCAGCCCAAAAACACCTGAATTAACCCGGAATTGAGAAAGTTGAAAATCTCAGAATTTAAGTCCTAAAAGTGAAACAAAAAGGGGAAAAAGAATATAAATGCTCAACAAAATAGCAAGAAAAGAAAAGCGTGAAAAACTGGAAAAAAATAAAAAAATCAAAAGAAAAAAATGAGCAAAAGCCCGGAAAAGCACTACCGGACATCATTAGAAAATCTTCCAATCCCAGATTGCCCAACCATTTCCATGTTACCTAATTACACCTTAAAACCTGGAAAAGTCCTAACCGAGTCCAAATTGCGAAATTGGTTACCGCGTGGAGAGCTAAAACAAAAAAAGATAATAAAAGAGATTAAAGGAGTGAATTAGAGGCAATGTTACCGTTTCCAGATAACCGTAATTCGATGAAGAGATCTTTTCACCCAAAAAAATTCGTCTTTCAATTTGTGTGCGTAACTTTGTGTCCATTATATTTACTCTTTTTATTATGCACATCGAGAGAAATAGCCACTTTTTCGAGAGACTCGTTTATGAGAGAACTCCGTGAGATTTTGAAATCAAAATGAATTTTCGGATAAGGAACGTAATGGTCAACCAGTGGAAATTCGCGGTTAAATTTCTGGCTTCGCACACACGCACTATAATTTGAGACTGTTGAACATAAATTGATGATGACTATTTTCTGGAAAAGTTTGAGTTATACAATTTTTGCGTATTTTGAGTTTCTTTGAGTCGAATTTTGTAGGTGTATTTGCCCGCGAAAGTGTTACTCTATCCAAATAAAATGATTTTTTTTAGAGATTGACCCATAATTACATTGTTTACATTGCTCGGGATGCGAAAAGTTCTAAGTTAGGGGATTTGATTAGGCTCAAATTCTTCCAAATTTAGCCCTTTAATTTAGAGACTTTTAGTATCTCGAGTAACGTAAAATGAGTATAATTATCGCATCTCTTTGATACTAACTCCTTCTAAAAAGTACATCTAGTTTTGCGTATTTCTCATAAGTTTTGTAGGCATTTGAAGTATTGAGGAAGAAAGAAGATGAAAAAAAAACAATGAATAAAGTTAAAGGAGGAACGTCTAAGGGATATTTCGTAATTTGTAGCCCTCTTCCGAATTCGAAGCCAACTAGAAAGTTGAAGAGAATTTAATCTCAAGAGTATCGGAAGAAACGACAAGATAATTCAACGGTGAACAAGTTGCAAAGATTTGAAGTTGAGAAGAATTAAGAGAAAGATCCCTATAATAAAATACAAGGTGATCCGGACCTTTTTCCAGAAAAGGATTCGAACCTGTCTTCTAAAACAAGCCTCTAGAAGGAAAAGCCAGGTGATTCGGACTGCCCCTGGGCGACCGATCCGGACCGCCCATGTAAAATAATCACTGTAAGAAAAAAATCCGGACCTTTTTCCCCAAAAGGATCCGGACCGCTTCAAGCTAAGGAGCGTTGTTTCAAAATAGGGGCCGATCCGGATCGCCTATCCCGACCGGTCTAGACCGCATTAGATTTTTACGAATTCTTTCTGTTCTTTCTCAGAGTTGTAATGAAGTAAAACTCTTGTAAATTTCATACTTATTTATTCAGATTAGTTCCCTAAGAGAGGGAGTTCGAATTTAGGTTAGCTAAGTAGGAGCAGAGGGTTTTTGTAGTAAAAAATCCTAGTTTTCCATAAGAAGCATTGATGTAAGGATTCAAGCTTTCAATTTTTGCAATTCAAGTAACATCGTTTCCTTTAATTTCAATTTCTCATTAGGTTTAATTGCTGATTCTAAATCTGAACATTTCTTTCTAGTTAGTTGCTTTAGATTTAATGTTTTCTTCCTTAAAAACAATTATTTCTCCAAGTTCATTATGTCTGGCTAATTTTCTAAGGGTTGGGATGCATGAACCCCACCCGATGTAATTCACGATAGTGGAAATAGAATTTCGAATTACAATCTTAGATGAATCGTGTCGTATAACTGGTACAACCGTCGTAATACTTTTGCTCTCGTTTGCCCTAGGTAACCAGGATACTTAAGAATGCGATGCGCGTATTGGTTAATGCGATACCGCTTTAATCGTCCCTTGCTTACATACTGTGCGGGCTACGATCCCTTATATATGTAATACTTGGGAGTACTAAAGACCGGGTTCATTTAAGGTCCTAATTCCGAATCTAGTATCCTACGAAGTGAATTGCTAGGGTGTGGGGGATTGTAACCCGACCTATTTTTCTCATTTCATAGTAAAAAAATTTAGTCAAACTGTCATCAGCTTTTCGTTTAATTAGAGTAATTACATTTCATTTAGTCGTATATTCATTTGTAATAATTTTCAACTTTGCATTTAGTCGTAGTTGTTTCACATTTCAAATTACCTTTTCTTTCTCTTTAGAGTCAAAGCTAGATTTCTCCATCTTTCCAATGTCATCACGACTTTTATTGTCCTGTTTCTTTGAGGATCGATATTCGACTTATCGGATTATTACTTTAGAGACAGGCTTGCACTTGAGCCTAAATAGCACGTACACTAGACACATTTGTGGTCGCGTTACATACAATTGTGTATTTTTACTCTCTTGAGGTAATTTCGTTCTCTCGTTTTTAATTTAGTTTGCTACACTTAATTAACCTTGATTGTATAGTTATATCCATACTATCTGCTGCATTTATATGTATTGTATGATCGTATATTATATGCGTTCTTGCACCCATTTTGTATGCATTATTTTTATGTCATGTAGTTTAGGGTTAAGATAATAGTTGATTTTACGAGCATGTTGAGTTATAGAAATTGGGTTAGAAACATGTACACTTGATTTATGGGAATCAAATCTGAAATTTATTTGAATTGAGAGATTGATATTATGATGATTATTATTGGAAAATGCATAAATAATCCTTAGCCAAACCACCCGCTGGACGGGGTGTACCGTTGACTACGATTTTATTTATTATCCAAAGACTAGGCCATGGACTCCCGTTGGTGATTATGCCAAGTGTTATTATGGAGGTGATGCTAAGATTTTATGGCGGTGATGATAGGTTATGATCGGTCGTGTGTCCGAGTTATGTTATTTATTTTTGGGGGCCATTGGATTGTTCCGAGGATAATTAACAGGATAGTGGACGGTAGTCCATACCTTACAATTGGAAGTGCGCCGAGGATTTTGATATGGGGTATTGGGTTGTGTAGTGCCCGCGGTGAGATACTAGATTATGATTATACTATTGGGATTTTAGTTTGAGTGTTAATATTGCATACACTCTTGTATATGATGCACGCACACACGAATATGTGTAGTTACACTTGGAGCATTTATACGAATTATTGAGTTTCCCGCTGATTCCCCTATAGTTTGTTGTATTTCAGGTTTGATGCTAGATGATATTTATGGCATAGTTGGGATTGGAATCGGCGTTAGAGACTCTGGATATTTACATTGAAAAATGTACCGCTTTGTTTATTGTAAATTGTATTATAAAATGACATTTGAGATTTAATACGATCGAGCCATTCTATTCAGTTGATTTATGTATTTATACTTCCACAAATTTATGCACAATCTCAATGGTAATTTTTATAAAAAGAATTCTCTAATTTATCATTATTTTTTAGTAGCACCTCTCGGGGTGTTACACTATCCTCATGCACGGATAGTGGCCATGCAACAGTATTATGACTGGGGAAAAATCCAACACCTGCTAGTCAATGCCAGGGTGGACCGCCCACTAGGCGCAACCTCCAACGATAGCGTATTATAGTAGGTTTATTCACGTAAAATCAATCACACATATATATACTAGTCAACTCAATACGTATATGTATATGTATATGTGTGTGTATATCTCTATACATAGGAAGACTCACCTATATTTTTCTCTTGAAATTAACCTTCCAATAAACCTAGATTCAAAAAATTAGGTCAAAATACATTTTGTATCTATTTTTAAAAATTCAACAACAAACTGCTGGCGCAAACCCTTATAAATAAGGTATTTTGAGCAGTTTTTTGTGGATTTTTTAAAAATAGCTACAAAATGTATTTCGACCTAATTTTTTGAACACGAGTTTATTGGAAGGTTAATTTCAAGGAAAATAAAAAAATAAAAAAAAGTTTTTTAGGGCCTACAACTAGGTTTGATGTATGGATGATGTAGGTGAGAACTCTCTCACTAGTAGGCCAACCGAACTGAATTAGTTCACTAGTAGGGCAAACCGATTCTGTAAGCGGACCGGTTTGCTCCTTATAGTGAACCAGTTCCGTTCTGGTGGGCTGCCAAGACGAGTTTTTGATGAGTTTTCACCCCCCAACTTCCATCCATAGTGATTTAAACCTCCACCAAACTCCCGTCATGAACCCTATTTCACACCCAAACATAATGTAACAGTTTTTACGTAAAAATCATCCCGAAATGGTCTCCAGTCATTCAAATACGATTTAATCAAGAATCAACACAATATTAAACCCCCGTTTCAAGATTTGGTTTCTTCTTAAATTTATTCAAGAACTCATCTTTATTTATTGATTTACATCATATTTATTCTAAAAATAACCTTAGATTCATCTCCCATCATTTATGTATTTTCTAACCCGAATTTTTCTTCGTTTTCCAACCCCAAAATTATATTTTTCTTATGCTATTCTACACCAAAGTTTGCATGAACAAATGTAACTACAAGATTATCAAAGTAAGTAAATGCTTGCCTTAAAGATGATGAAATCTGAGTTTCTCTTTCTGAAATTGTTCTTTTGGTGATGATCTACACCCCAAAGATGGAGGCCTTCCTTCCCAACACCTTTCTTCTTTCTCTTTTCTTTTTTTTCTTCCCTTTTCTCACTTTCTCATAGATCCTAGTAGCTTTTAGTGGATGGAAAGTAGCCCCATCCATCCACATTCCTTAAATACTTATAATTAATTTACTAAAGTCGGATTAGGGTAAACGCCCTTATGCAAAATGACTCTTGTACTCTCCTACGAGTTATACTTAGCCTAAAAAGCCCTCGAAACCCAAATGTAACCCATGGGTACTTATTCTGGACAATTTTGACCTATTTCAGACCATCGATGAACTCAAAATTACCATCTGTGTATCCTATGATATTATTTCATCTCATGACCTACACGACTCTACCCACGTGTCTCGGATGAAGTACCAATAAACCCGTCATCTTAACTCACTTTCAATGTAACATAATTTTGATACGTTATCTTCTACTTATCACACCAGTAACTATAGCTATACATAAATATTAGTTCTTTTCATACGCTAATTAATATTTATCTAAGACAATTTATTTTTCGATTAAATTAAAATTACATGCACATGTGTAATTTAAAATACTTTAAAAATACGGGTTGTTACAAGTTCATCTTAGTCACTATTAACTATTTCACCAAATGGGTCAAGGTTGAATCCTATGCATTTCTAAAGGCTAAGAAAGTGGCCAAATTCATACGATAAAACACCATATGTCGCTTTGGCATACCTCAGAAGTTGGTATCGGATGATGGTTCACTTCGAAAAGGAGGTCTCCAGGATATTACACAAGTACAAAACCGATATGCATAAACCATCCCCTTATAGTGCCCAAACCAAGGGAACAATTAAAGCTCCCAACGAAAATGTCAAAAATATTATCGGTAATATGATCAAAATATACAATTATTGGTGCGACAAACTCCCTTACATCCTCTGCGGCTATCTACTACATAACAAAACTCCATCGGATCCACCCCTTACTTACTAGTTTATGGAATGGAATCATTACTACTCATCGAAATCAAAGTGCCCTTGCTAAGGTTCATAATTGAAATCCAATTATCTAGGTCCAAGCCCGTTATGTCAAACTAATCCATTTTGACGAAAGGAGGCTAAAAATGCTTACCGCAACCAGGGCTACCAACAACGCATTGCCTGGCCATTCAATAAATGAGTCAAGCAATGAAACATCCAAGAAGGCGACCTGAAAGAGAATCTCAAACCTTCCCGAATTCCCAGAGGTAAATTTGCACCTAACTGGGGACGACCCTATCTAGTCACCAAAATAAACTATGGCGGGGAGCTACCTTAGCTGGTCTCGACAGAGTCATGTTTTCCCAACCCTTTGATATCAATCAATTAAAGAAATTTTATCCTTGAATTTTCTTAGGGTGAAAAAGAAAAGGACCGATCAATATTTCAACAAGGGAAGGGAAGAATATGTATGCCCATACACATTCCCAGTCCTACATCAAAAGGTCCACTTGAGCCACCAACCTTTTGCTTAAAGCCAGCTAAAACACTTTAAGCTCCTAACTTTGTAAACGCAATATCAATCGAGTTTGCAATTCTCCAACGGAATCAAACACACTTATTTAATTATGTGCCTAAATTTAAACAACCCAAATTCAATTATAATTCAGCTCCTATGCATGCATCTAAGTGTCATAAAGCATTAAATCATCTAAATCATGCATATAAAACAAAGATGACAAATTCAGGAAAAACTCCTTTAGGGTAAAACCTTTTTAACACTTTGAAAAGTTTACAAGACCATTGACTTACAAACAACCTGATAATTTCCCACAAGTGTAGTGCACGGTGTCTTCGTCAAACCTTCAAAGCTACGAGTGATAGCAAAAAACTCGTCGGTGTCGATTCCCCGTCTTCGGCTCGTCCACACGCAGATGTGACACCCCGCCTAATTAAATACCAGGTGATCAGTCCTTTATTAAATTAATTCAAAGTGTCCGGTTGGTTCACTCTTAACATCACCGTCGTAAAAAAAAATTCTTTATTAACATCCTAATAAATAATTAAGCTAAGTGTCAAAACATTTAATTTAATAAAGTAAGTCCGGTCGTTGTTATTAACTATGAAACCATTTTTATGAATACAAATGATAACATTAAAACCACACCATCTGAATGAAATGACCAAACTAGATAAATCAATCCAAATAATTAATCCCAATCGCAGGACAAGGCAATGAGTAAAACAATCATAATAATAGTTGAATACTGAAATAATAAAGATGACAAGTCTTTCTCTGAACTAAAAGAAATATGGAAATGGGCGACACATGCCCTAACTAGAGATGACTTAGATAGGAGAATGAGAAGACAAGGATGAAGTCATCTACTGCAAGGACCAACAACTTCCACACTAGCTGCAGCACATCAATTGTCCAAAGATCTAGGCCTGACGCCCCTGTGACTCAGCACCTGTAATATATACATATATATACAAGAGAAGGAAAAATGACAGGAAACGGGTCAGAGCCCGAGTATAAAACAACTTTAAAAATAGTTTAGCAAGCATTTAAAACGCTTACTAGTTGATATAACACACACGTTAGTACGCGACACTCTCATGAGAATTTTCACCCTTCATCTAGTGTGCACGGTAATCGTAACTAAAATGATTCGTAAGTCTAACCCAATTCTCCTCCCATAAATTCTAATTCATGAAGTCGTATGTCTATGATTTATTTAAAATACCATCCTCTTAAGGACCAATTAAGTCAATTATGTATTTCTCAATACTTTTGGGAAATGTCAAGTCCTCACTATAATGAAAAGAATTTATTCAATATTTATACGCACAGTAGAAGAATTCCAGATATAAGTATATATGTAAATTTATCATACAATATTTATACTAACCGACACCCCACATAAAATCTATGGTGCTGGCATACTCTGCTATCAAGTCCCCGTATCTCTCGTACAAAAGGGAAATACTAGTTCGGAATCACTCTCGAACTGTATTAACACAATACACACATAATGGAGGCGAATAATAGTTCCAAGTCACTAAGAGGTCCGCACATACCCTCACGTCCTTTAGGACCATCTGACTATCATTCTCAGATAGCATGTACCAAGGAATCCTATGTTCTAGGGTACGAGTTAATATCCCCCCATAAAGGTCCCATCGAGATAAGACTGTCCCGACGCGGCAACCTTCGTGATAGCAAGTAGCGCGGGTATGATTATACACAAATATATACATTATACACAAGCATTCGGTATATATATATATATATATATATATATATATATATATATATATATATATATATATATATATATATATATATATATATATATATCAATTAGGTTCTCCCATGACCCATAATAATATTTTAACCATACGTGGCACCAATCACCCCAGTCCTACGGATAATTAACCCATTACTTTTTATTCTCAATTGTCGCCATTTAATGAGTACTTATCGTCCCTCGAAGTGTTTTATTTTATTAAAGGTAAATTCAGTAGGTTTACCCTCACTAACATACTGTTCTACATTTTTCTTGAGTTTCCCAATACCTCAGATAACATACGCACGATTGTTAATAAATTATATGCCCCCATTATCCCACGGTTACATCTTGTATAAAATTTCATTTACCAGAACCTACTTAGACCCTACTGGTCCTCCCCATAACCCATTATGATCTTTAATTTATATCCAAGGGTTCCTACGCATATTGATCGAATTAACCGAAAAAGGAAAAATTATGCAATTTCTAGGAGGGGTCGATCGATCGATCGACCTTCTTGAGTCGATCGATCGATCAAGCAGTTCTTGCCTAAATTCTGTAATTCTAACCTACAGGTTTCCTCCATAAAACTTCACCAGATCGCCATTAGTGAGTCCCAAACTCCCAACCAAACAGAAAGATCATTATATAAACGATTATAAATCATTTCTAACGTAAAGTTTACATTAATTCATCAAGAGTCATCATAAAAAAGGTTAATTCAAGAAATTATCCTGAAACCCTAGTTTATCTAATTTTTTTCTCAAAAGTTCCTTTGATTTCCAAATTCTTATCTCTACTGTCATCAAATTTTGTGATTAATATACAACATATGACCAGACATTCATACTACATGATTTCTACTTCAACTAGTGATATCAATCTCCCAAACAACAATATATTTTCATGAGACATGAGATAATTAATTCCTACATTAGCAAGGGTAATATCAACCAAGATTCCAGCAAGATAGATACTTGCCTCAGATATGAAGGTCTGATTCTCAGGTGTTTATGCGTATGGTTGCGTCCCTTGTTTCCCGATCTACGCGTTGGTGGAGAAAGATGGCAAAGGTGGTGTACTTTGGTGTCTCTCCTCCTTGGAAGGCTTCTCTCTTCCCTCTTCCCTCTTCCTTAGCCTCTCTGCAACTCTAAAAATCCTAACCCTCGAGGACTCTAATTACCATCAGATATACCCCTTCAATTTTCGTCCATAATTAAGCCTTAAAAAGGAAAATTACTAAAATGCCCTCCCGGGTTACCGGTTAGGCCTAAAAATGTCCTGAGATCCAAACTAAACCCCCGGGTACATTTTTCTGACTATCTCGACCCTTACGGACACATTAGCGCACTCGAAATGACCATACGGGCGACTTATAATTTAATTACTTTATATTCCATTAATTTAGTCCCCACACGACACAAATGCATCCTGACTTAAATTCTATAATTATCGTGTTATTCACTCGCGACAGTTTTAATAAATCCAATTCTATGTATTACTTTACTCATTAAGTAATTTCCACCAAATAATTAATAACTCTCATCACGTTAGTAAATATTTATTTTAAAATTCGGATTAATATTAAATAAATTTCATCCCAATTTAATTTAATAAAATCCCCATAATAAAAGCCATAAAATATGGGGTATTACATACTTCCCCCCTAATAACGGAATTTCGTCCTGAAATTCGAAAAATAAGGCATACTTGGTAAAAATAAATCTAGGTATTTTTCGAGCATATCTGCCTCGCGCTCCCAAGTGGACTCCTCCACGTTATGATGCTCCCACTGGACCCGTATAAGTGGAACTACTTTCGACCTTCGTCTCCTCTCGCTATGGTGTAGGATAATCACTGGTCTCTCCTCATAAACACTGTCGGACTGTAAGTCAATCTCCTCTATCGTGATGTGAGAGTGGGCTATATCATCCCGAAGATATCGCCTCAACGACGAGATATGGAATACATCACGAATACGGTGCACGTACTCCAGCAATCCTAATCTATATGCCACCGGTCCTACCCTCTCGATAATGGGAAATGGTCCTACATACCTCGGAGCCAATTTCCCTTTCTTTTCGAACCTCATTACTCCTTTCATAGGAGACACTCTCAATAATACTTGGTCTCCCACACCAAACTCCCTGAAAGACCGCTTTGCATCGGCGTAGCTCTTCTGCCTGTCCTGGGCTACCCGAATGCGACTCCTGATTAACATGATTCTGGCTGATATATCCTAAATCACCTCTGGCCTGAGAAAATGGTTGTCCTCCACCTCTAGCCAACAAGCGGGAGAACGACAAGGTCTGCCATATAAAGCCTCAAATGGGGCCATGCCGATCGTAAACTGATAGGAGTTATTATAAGGGAACTCCACCAATGGAAGATACGACTCCCAACCCCTTTCAAAATCAATGACACATATGCGTAGCATATCCTCCAGCATCTGATTGGTATGCTCAGTTTGTACGTTTGTCTGCGGGTGATAAGCTGAACTCAATCTCAACTCTGTACCCATAGCCTCTTGAAATCTCTCCCAGAAGCGTGACACAAAAATCTTGTCTTTATCAGACACAATATCCAGGGGCACCCCATGTAATCTCACTACCTCGATGATAAATAACTGTGCATACTGGTCCGTAGTGTAGTCTGTCCGCATTGGTAGAAAGTGAGCTACCTTGGTCAATCGATCCAATTTTACCCATATGGAATCATAACCCTACTGTGATGTAGGCAACCCAGTGATGAAATCCATGGAAATGCTCTCCCATTTCCACATAGGTATCTCCAATGGCTGAAGTAATCCTGGAGGTCTATGGTGGTCCACCTTCACCATCTGACAGGTGGTACATTTGGACACGAACTCTTTAATGTCCTTCCTCATCCCACTCCACCAGTACTGTCACCTCATATCCTA
Organism: Sambucus nigra; assembly: GCA_949130495.1. Lineage (NCBI taxonomy): Eukaryota > Viridiplantae > Streptophyta > Magnoliopsida > Dipsacales > Adoxaceae > Sambucus > Sambucus nigra. Next base: position 356,440,407 of record OX422211.1, on the reverse strand, counting down.
GTACATTTTATCCCCTCTGAGATGTACCGTAAATCTGGACCCATGCGTCTACATCATCACTGCATGACGTAAGTCTTCTCCCTCCGGGACAACCAATCTTCCATCAAACCACAAACCTACATTCGAACTCACTGAATAGGACTCATCACCCTCAGCTAGGAGCCGTATAATCTGATCCTGACAAAACGTATCATTTTCTTGGGCCTGGATCACCCTTGTAGCAATCTCTGTCTTGACCGTCATCACAAATACAGAGGATCGGGCCACTGCGTCCCGATGTCCCAACTCTTTCCACTTCGCCTTCCATACTTCCTATACCTCACCTACCGGCCTACAACTTAACGCATCAGCAACCACGTTAGCCTTTCCCAGATGGTACTGTATTTCGAACTGGTAGTCTTTCACAAACTCCAGCCACCTGCGTTGACGCATGTTCAACTCCCGCTGAGTGAACAAGTATTGCAGCAACTTGTGGTCTGTGAACAAGCGAAACTTCTCCCCTAGCAAATAATGCCTCCAAATACGTAATGCAAACACGACCGCTGCTAGCTCCAGGTCATGGGTGGAGTAATTTCTTTCATGAGTCTTAAGCTTGTGAGAGGCATAAGTTATAGCCTGCTCCTCCTATTGAAGTACTCCCCCGAGTCCCTGTAGAGAGGCGTCAGTATACACCAGGTACTCTACCCCTGCCCTGGGTAAAGCAAGAACTGGTGCCGAAGTTAACTTATCCTTCAGCTCATCAAAATCCAATTGACAAGCGTCATCCCATACGTACGGTACCCCCTTGCGAGTCAGATTTGTCAATGGACCCGCTATTTTTAAAAAGCCTCTAATGAACCGCCTATAGTGTCTGACTAACCCTAAGAAACTACCTCTATTGGTGTCGTGGGATGTCCCCACTCCCTCACTGCCGACACTTTGCTCGGGTCCATGAATATTCCTAAATCTGACACAACATGCCCCAAAAATTGTACCCCTCGTAACCAAAATCCCCACTTCTCATACTTGGCATACAACTGATGCTCTCGCAGAGTCTAAAGAACCCGTCTCAAGTGCTCGACATGCTCCTCCCTAGTCTGTGAATAAATCAGTATGCCATCAATGAAGACGATGATAAACTGATATAAGAACTCTCTGAACACCCGGTTCATCAAGCCCATGAATACGGCTGGAGTATTTGTCAGGCCGAACGGCATGACTCTGAACTCATAGGACCCATATCTCCTTAAGAAAGCAGTCTTTGACACATCTTGTTCCCTAATTCGTAGCTTATGGTATCCCGATCTCAAGTCTATCTTCGAAAAGAAGGTAGCTCCCCTCAACTGGTCGAACAAGTCGTCGATTCGGGGCAACGGATACTTATTCCGTATCGTGAGCTTGTTCAACTCTCAGTAGTCAACGCATAATCTCAATGAACCATCTCTATTTTTCACAAATAACACCGCCCCGCCCCAAGGCGAGGTGCTCCTACAAATGAATCCCTGGCCTAACAGTTGCTCAATCTGATCCCGTAACTCCCTCATCTCAGCTGAAGCCATACGATATGGTGCACGGGCTATCGGTCGAGTGAACGACATCAAGTCTATAACAAAGTTTGTCTCTCTACTGGGGGGTAGGCCCGGTATCTCCTAGAACACATCCAAAAACTCATGGACAACTGGAATCGAATCCATGTGGATCACAATCTCCATAGAGGTCTCATCCTTTATGTAGTATAAATGGGTGGACAATCCTCCCCCAGGGCTAGGCATCACCACCAAAAACATCTCCTGACCAGGAATGGCAAAGATAATACTCCTACCAAAGTAATCTATCATGGCGCTATAAGTCGCTAGCCAATCCATGCCAATAATGGCATCTTTCTCATGCATATATAAAACTAGCATATCCGTAGGTAGAATCAAGCTACCAAAGACCCATTCCCCAATGGTGACTCAATACATGTCACTGTACTCTCTGTTGTGCCTAATAATCCTGTGGCCCGTGAAAAGCTAGTGGCTATAAAATAGTGTGATGCCCCAGTATTAAAAATATACGCCCCATAGTGCCATGAATAGGAAACTTACCCTCAATTACGGGTGGCGCATGCGGTGCTACTGGTTGGTGGACATTATAGACACGTCCATACTATAATTGCCCCTGCTGAAAGGGGGCTGCTGGTATGGCAAGTAGGGCTGGCATCTAAATTGGCACCGGGAGGGCGGCTGGGAAGAGCGACCTCTATGGCTCATGATGGGCACCCTGCTACTGTGGGGCTCTAACTCCCTCTGGGCAATCCTGGCACCTATGGCCATTCTTGCCACATCCAAAACACTTGCCCCTGAAGTTTCTTCCCCTCTGTCCCTTTTGACCTCGGCCATGATGGCCGTTACCACCCCGCCACTGGCTTTGTTGAAAATGCTATTAGCCCTAATGTCCCTGTTATTGACCCTGCTGCTCACGATGTTGGCCTTACTGGCCATGCTGACTGGCCTGGCCTTGCTGTTCCTGTCTAAAGCCCCCATATCCCTGCCTGGTATCACTGAATCAAAATTTCTTAGCAGGGTCCCCCTGATGGGAACTCTGCTCACAATGGTGGTACTGCCCCTAAGCTGCTGGTGGCCCACCGGCACCACTACCTCCAGTCCGGCGCTGCTGGATGGACTCCCCTGCTCACTTGCTTCCCTGCTAATGGAAGCGGTGATCCTGGAAATACAACAGAGCGACGTTGAGTACATCAGTGTAAGTACTCAACGACAGATTACCTATGAGATGCTGACGAATCTTCCAGGCTAATCCATCGAAGAACAATAAGTTTTTCTTCTCTTCGGTGGGTGCCTCATCCGGCACTATAGTGAGAAGCCTCATGAACTCCTCCTCATATTCTGCAACCATCATACTCTCTTGCTTAAGATTTAGTAATCTCTGCCTCATCTCAGTCTGCACGGCGGATGAAAAATATTTGCGATCAAGTCGTACCTAAAAAGTCTGAATCGACATGCTACCCCTATCCTCCAGGTGGTGATGGATTCCCACCACTTCAAAGCAGCCCCCACTATCTTGAAGGAAGACAATAACCGTCTCTACACGTCAGTGCACTCATACATGGACAGATGCCTTTGGATGTCTTTCTTCCATTGACTGGCGATGACAATATCGGAACTACCCGAGAACTCTAGGGGATGTGCCTTCTGGAAGGCCTCCTTAACCCTCTCCCATGTCGTGGGAAGCTGTACTGGCACTGGCACTACAGTCTGAACCTGGGGTGGGGCCTGCTTCACCATCGCTAACGCTGCATTCACCGCCCGAGCAACTATGGTGGCGACTTCAGTTGCATTCATCATTCCCTAAGCCTGTTCTGCTGGCTACTCGAGCTGGGCATTTCTGTCTTGGGGTACTCATCTCAGAGGCATCTGAAATGAGAAGGAAGTTTATTAGTCTACAGTTTATTATCAATCTCAAATAGCTAAAGACGTAATCGTAAATTGCAAGAATCTTACAGTCATAAAAATAGGGCTCTACATCAAAGACACTAAGTTGAAAACATGATAAGCCGTACAGATCCTAAAGGACACTAGAACCTGATGCTCTAATACCACCTATGACACCCCACCTAATTAAATACCGGGTGATCAGTCCTTTATTAAATTAATTCAAAGTGCCCAATTGGTTCATTCTTAGCATCACTATCGTAAAACAATTTTCTTTATTAACACCCTAATAAATAATTAAGCTAAGTGTCAAAACAATTAATTTAATAAAGTAAGTCCGATCGTTGTTATTAACTATGAAACCATTTTTATGAATACAAAACATTGATTTTTTTTAGATCGTCCAACCGGTGTCCCAGAAGCTCTTTGGAAGATGGTGCCCCCAATCTTGCAAATATGGTTAACAAGTTTGGAAAGAAACCAACAACCACCAGTGGCCATCAAAAGAAATCAACCATGGGTGGACCCAACCGAGCTTAAATGACCAGAAAATGGAAGGAGTAGGTGGAGGACACTGCTACCCACTGCCAATAGAAATAGGTTCGATAGGACAAAACAACAGACAGGGCGATTCCAATCTCGTCTGATGATGCCCTTGCTAATCGTCTTATTGAGTTAAAACTTAATGACGAGAGCGTGAGCGGGAGTGCCATAAAATCAATTGAATCTGTCCCCTCCCTGACATCTGATGCCGACAAGCAATTCTTGTGCTGCATGAACTCTTCTTTCCTTACTAAATTCAACCTTTACAAGGCCGTCCAGGTATTTGCTTAAACTTTGATAGTTTTAAGTTTTTTCCAAGTGTTATCTCATACTAAAATGTTTCTTCACTACCTTTAAAGTCTCTTCTTTCCTTCAACTACCTAGGAGACTAGGTTGAGAATAAGATTCCCTTAATCTAGAAGGGAAGCGATGCAGATAACACGGAGGATGGCCTTAGGGAAGAGATTTAGTAGGAAACATCAACTCTGTAGGAGAAGGGTCAAGTGCTAGACAACTTAAAGGCTCATCATGAGAAGACCTTGAAAGGGATGGTCGACAATAATAAGGCCGAGACAGATGCAATAGTCAAGGATACTTTGGACAAGGATAGGGTACAGGATGTGGCCGAGTTTAAAGAATTCGTCGAGTTTGGAGGCTACGCATTTGAATACCTTAAGAGAGGTGTAAAAACTGTCAGCTGATGGGCCGCCCTAAAGCATGCTGCCTCAGGGACTCTGGCCCCTCAGGACTTTGAAGGTATTGACTTCAATGACCCCCTGCTCGGGACTGCCCCATCTGAGGTGGAGAATTCGACTGAGACCCTTAATGCCAATCCTATAGAAATATTGATGATGCAATAGAGGGTGGTGTCGACGGTGATGGGGAGGATACCCAGATACCTACACAAAATGTCGGTGTTTCTTACTCTTAAGTTACTATTGAAGAGGCCTAAGCTTAACTCTTATTATGGCGGTAGTGTGTGGCCTTGTTATCCATTTCTGATATAACACTTGAAATAATTTTATTTTTGTAGTTTTGCATTTCCGAGATGGTTTTGTAACACTTATGTCTTAACACTTTCATTACTCCTTCAAATGAGAATGATACTGCTTGTGTTACTTACTTCTATCGTCTCTTCTTGTTATTGCATACTTTCTATTTAGCTTTGCATCATTTGTTTGGAAAATTCTACCGATGTTTAATAAGTAACCATAACTGAATGGCTTATAACATGAGATCACCAATTAAGCATTTTCCTTCTCGCACATCGTCTCGTCCTTAGATGAGATAAATATAACCAAATGACTGATTTTTGAATTTGAATTTGCCAAATTATGGTGTTATATCACAAGTCCCCTCTCGTCATTTTGAGAGTGTTTGGACGAGAAATACCTTATCCTATACTGTCGTCTCGGCCGAGAGAGTGTTTCACCAAACTTATGGTGTTAAGAAAAATCATAACAGAATGATTATTGAATTTGAATTCACCAAATTCTGGTGTTATATCACAAGTCCCCTTTCGTCATTTTGAGAGTGAATGGACGAGAGCTACGTCGTCCTACACTGTCGTCTGCCGAGAGAGTTTTTCACCAAATTAATGATGTCAAGATAAACCATAATAAAATGGTTTTTGTAATAGGTGATCACCAAGTTAATGATGTTGTTCCCCCTCAATGTTATTAAGAATCTATGGACGAGGTTATCCCCATCCAGATTGTCATGTCACCGAGAGTTAGTTAATCGCTACTTCACTATATAAATGATATGTTATAGCTTAGGATGAACTGAAACATACAATCTGAATTACTCATACAACAATAATAGGAGATAACACTTTCAATTTCACATTCATAACTTTTCTTTTCATACAATGATACATTGATAGAAGAAATTTATACAAAGTCCTACTGAAAATACTTCTTTAGATGGTCGACATTCCAAGGATTGGAGAATGCCTCTCCCTCTAAATTCTCGAGCTGATATGTGCCCGAAACTACCTCTTCTGTTACCATGTAGTGACCATGCCAATTAGGATGGAGTTTATTCGGCTTCAGCCATGTCTTCTTCAAAACCAAGTCTCCTACTACTAATGGTCGAGCTTTCACTTTTTTATTGTAAAATCTCGTAGTTCTCTATTGATAGGATGCCTGTATAATTTATGCGTCTTCTCTTCTCTCCTCAATGAGGTCTAGATCCAACCTCCTCTCTTCATCGTTTGCTTCTGGATTGTAGGTCTAAACCTTATGGCTTGGAAAACCAATTTTTATAGGAATCACTGCCTCTGAGCCGTAGGCTAGCATGAAAGGGGTCTCTCCTAGTAGAGTCCTCTCTGTTATCTTGTAGGCCTACGGGAAAGCATGCACTCCATCGATCTAAAGACCCTTGGTGTCTTCCAACTTCTTCTTAATCCCATCCAATATTGTCCTATTGGTTACCTCTATTTGACCACTTGCTTGGGGTCGGCCTGGAGCTGAGAAAAATTACTTAATTCCGACCCTCTTATAGTAGTCTTCTAATGAATTATTTCGAAACTGCTTTCCATTGTCTGAGATAAGGGTATGAGGCAGACCATATCTACAAATAATGTTCCTCTAAATAAACTTGAAGGTCTTCGTCTCAGTGATGGTGATCATGGACTCTGCTTCAAACCATTTTTAGAAGTAGTCGATCTCCACTATGAGGTATCTGTAGTTGCCTATTACCCTAGGCAAGGGTCCCACAAGATTAATTCCCCAGACAATAAATGACCAGGGAGAAGTGATAGAAGATAGAGGCTAATGAGGCTGATGAGGGATACTGGAAAACCTCTAACACTTGTTATATATCTTGATATAACTGTCCACATCCTTAGCCAAGGTCGACTACCACTACCCCTAGGTGGCCACCCTTTCCGCTAAGGATCTCCCCTCTATGTGGATGGAGAAGAACCCTTCAGGTATATATTCTAAAATGTATTCCACCTCTGTCCGATGAACACATCGGAGCAGAGGGAGGATGAACCTTTTTTTATACAAAACATTCCCAATGACTGATAATTTAACTGCTTTGTACTTAAGCTTCTTTCTTTCCAACTTTGAGTCTGGAAGTTCACCATCTTTTATATATCGTATGAGAGGATATATCCAATATTCTCCTATCTCAAGGCTTAAGAAAAACTCAACTGTGTTTTCTTCTTCTTTAATGGTCTGCCAATGTATAATCTCGATAGACACCGACTTTCTTATCTCAATTTTAGTTGCTGATGCCAATCTTGCCAAGGCATCGGATCAGCCATTATCCAGTCGAGGGATTCTTTTCAGCTTTATCTCATTAAAGTGCTTCAGCATTTCTTTTACCCTGGATAGATACTTAGCCATCCTTTCATCGTTAGCCTTGTATGCTCCTAAGATTTTGTTTATCAGTAGTATGGAATCACTATGAACTAACAGTCGACTTACATTCAATGTTCTAATAAGGGAGAGATCGGTAAGAAGGGATTTATACTCATATTCATTGCTGGATGCCTTGAACTTGAATCTCAAAGCATACTTTATATCCGTTCCGTCTAGAGTCGACACTGTCAGGCCAACTTTGCTCCCTGCCTCACAGGAAGAATCGTCAATAAAAAGGCTCCACATAATATCTTTTTCTAAAAAGTTTACCTCTTTTAATGCTCCATTCTTGAACACAAATCTTTCTTCTTCATTCTCGGACACTACTCTCTTGGATGTACTTGTCTCGGCCTCAGTCATGGGGAGGCATGTTCTTATTTCTGGTTCACAAGCTAGGTCAACAATCTTTTCTGTGTTGGCCTCATCCCATGTGAACTCGGCTACAAAATCAGCTAGGGCATGTCCCTTGATGATTGTTCTTGGTTGGTAGATGATGTCGAATTCTCCCAAATCTATAGACCAAGCTGTAACCCTACCCAATTTCTCAATTTTATGGATGACTTGCCTAAGAGGAGAGTCTGTCAGGATGACCATGGTATGTGCTTAGAAGTAGGGCTTTATCTTACTACAATTATGAATGAGAGCGTAAGCCAATTTCTCCATTTTTGGGTATCTCTGCTCGCACTTGAAGAGCCTTGTTTTTAAAATATACCAGCTTCTGTACACCCTCATCATCTCTCACAATCGCTGCGCTAATGGCCGACTCTGACATAACCAGGTATAAATACAACTTTTCCCCTTGAACAGGTCGATATAGTAGGAGTGGGGAGCCAAGATATGCCTTTAATTCCTGAAAGTCCTTCTCACACTCTTCATTCCACTCAAAGGCTCTCCTCAACACCTTGAAGAATGGGAGATACTTATCAGTAGCTGGGATACGAACCTGTTCGGCACTACCACTCATCCAGTCAACTTCTAGACTTCCTTTATCATCGTAGGAGTCTTTATTTCCAATAAGGCTTTGATCTTTTCTGGGTTAGTTTCTATCCTTTGTTAATTGATAATAAAACCCAAAAATTTGCTTGCTTCGAATCCACAGACACACTTTGAGGGATTTAATTTCATCTGATGCTTATTCATCGTGTTGAAAGTGTGATCTAAGTCGGCCATATGATTCTCGACCTTGAGACTCTTGGTTAGCATGTCATCAACGTATAGCTCCATTGTATCACCTATCTGCTCCTCGAACATTTTATATACTAGGATCTTGTATGTTTCCCCGACATTCTTGAGGCCGAAGGGAATTACCTTGTAGCAGTATATGCCTTTATCTGTAATGAACTAGATCTTCTCGGTGTCAACCAGGTCCATGAATATTTGATTATAGCCTGAATATGCATCCATAAAACTCATCAATTCATGTACGGAAGTGGCATCAACCATCTGGTCTATTCTCGACAGAGGAAATCTTTCTTTAGGGCATGCCTTATTCAAGTTTATGAAATCAACACACATTCTCCATTTGCTATTGGCCTTTCGAAAAATGACATTGGCCAACCACTCTGGGTAGATAACTTCCCTGATGAAGTCGACTTTCTCCAACTTCTTTACCTCATCTCTGATAACATCATACTTCTCCCTAGAGTAGACTCTTTACTTTGTCTGACCGACTTTGCCCCCTCGATAAAATTCATCTTCTGATAGAGGACCTCAAGATCAATTCCAGGCATATCCTCGTGACTCAAAGCAAAAATGCTTTGTCTCTCCCTAAGCAGTTTAATTAACTCCTTTTTAATCTCTCTCTTCAGGGATTTACCGAAATTGATGATTTTTTTTGACTCGTCCTCATTGAGGACACTGGATTCTACATCCTCTGCTGCTTCACCCTTTTTTATCTTTGTCTCATCTCTGGGGTTAATAGTTTTTATATTGTAAGTTGTGGTGGCCCTTTTAGGTGCCTCTCTCTCCTCGACCGAATTGAAGTAGCATTCGCGTGCCTCAACTTGGTCACCCTGAACTTCCCCTAATCCATAAGGAGTCGATAATTTTATCATTTGGTGAACTGTTGAGCGCACGACCTCAAACTCTTTGAGGGATACTCGTCCCATGATTATGTTGTAGGTTGAGTAGACGTTCTCGTCCATGATAAAGAAACTGATCTTCTTTGTGAGACATTTCGTCCAACTGTTCCCTATTCTGACATCCATTTCATAAATTTGAAGAGGTTGTACCTTATCTTTACTAAAACCAATAAGAGGTTGGTGATATGGAATAAGTCTATTCTTGCTCAACCCTAAGCCCTTGTAACAATCCCAGAACATCACATCAGTCGAGCTGCCACTATCGACCAATATCCTAGGGACTTCATACCCATATACTAATGTGATGATAAATAAAAGGTCATCATGTGGGTATAAGATCCCTTTAAAATCCAACCTCGATAAACCCATTATTAGAGTGTTCATATCAACTTTGGTTCTCTTACCCTTCATCTGCTTAATAGCTTCCGAGTGCACCACTTTAGGCTTTAGAGGGAGAGCTTTAGCTTCTGCCACATGGGCCTACCGGTCAGTAATTTCCTTTTTTCCACCTATTAACCCCCCGTAGATCATTTTTACCCTGAGAGAAATTATATGAAGTCGACCTTTAGGATCAGTGAATGAAGATGGGAGGTCTGGGTCGTCCTCATCATCATCGTGAGAGGCATCATCATTTTAGTTTGTTGGGGTATTAGGCCTGCATTTGTTATTCCTCTTCTTTCGGGTGTCGTCTTGGTCGCCCTTCAAACTACCTTTATCCACACATTTCCTCAATTTTCCTTGCTTTAACATTTTTTTAAATCTCGTTCTTCAGAGCAAAATATCTGTCAGGTGTATGGCCATGATCTTGGTGAAATTCACACCCTTTTCTTTTATCCCTCTTGTGAGGAGGGGATTTGAGCTTCTTTGACCATCTTAGGGACCTATCATTCTTAATCTCATTCAAGATCACCGATGTGTAGTCAACGAACTTATCATCCACCGACCTCTTCTTATCTCTTTTGCCCTTAGACTTCTGGGATTTTCTCCATTCGAATCCTTTTTTGTCCTCATATTTGGCCACCATGGCCTCCTCAGCTTTCATAACTCTCTCGACCGTAGTCGTGAGTTTTTCCATGGACTTAGGAGGGTCCTTGACCAATTTACACAAGAGCTTTCCTTTCTATAGACCAACCATCAAAGCAGTCATAGATATACTCTCATCGTAATCTTCGACCTCCAATTTTTCCTTATTGAAGTGGGCTATATAATCCCACAGGGACTCGTTCTTCACTTGCTTCACATATAGCAAGTGAGTGGTCTTCTTTCTCGGCTTAACACCAAAATAGAAGTTATGTATAAACCTCTTTGCAAGCTGCTTAAAGTTCTCGATAGAATTTCTCGGGAGAGAAGTATACTAGACATGTGCAGCATCGGTCAGAGAACTTAAGAATTCCCTACGCCTCATCTCGTCTCTTATCGAGAAGATATCCGTAGCAGATTGCTACATCTCAACATAATGAACCGAGTTGGTACTCCTATCATACCTCGGCGACACCACCTGAGGCTTGAGCTTAGTCGGGGTAGGATAGTTCACAATCCTAGTAACAAATAGTTACCCTTCATTATAACCCCTCGACAGAGGGTCTCGACTCTTCATCAAATCTCCAATCTTATCCTCCAATCTATGAATAGATCTATTCTAGGTTTTTTCGGTAGCGACCACTATGGCATTATCTCCCCCATCCTGAGCAATATTCTCACCATCCCATTCCCTCTCAGCTTGGCGTTGGCTGGGTTCTCAGTCGGCCATTCTTTAACGACTATTGACTTCTCGCTAATCTCCATCTCATCCATGAGAGGTTTATCTGTCAGCACACCCTCCATTTCTTCTGTATCCTGCTCTACTACGAGACTTGGACAGTCGGGTCTCGAAGGTCACCCACAGGGCCGAGTCTATCAAAAGTAGACCCCCTACTGAGCCTATCAAATTATGATTGATGATCTCATCCTTCTTAACTCGACTGTGCAGTGTTTCCTCTACTTGCATGGATTGGGCGAACAATATTCCTAGAAATTTCATATGGTTACCAACATTCTGCATCCTCATTATTCTCTTTGTCATCATATTTTTATCCTTGACTCCCCAGACGTAGACGCTTGGGGTCAATAATGTCTCTCCACCTCTTCTGTGGCGGTGCATCCTTTTGCGGGGCCTGGGGGTGGTCCAATGGCCATTGGTTCTGGGCACTCCCTGGCAGTCGGAGTTATCATCTCTGCCGTTGTGCCAGTGAGCATGGGTGTGACATTCTGACTGAAGGCAACCAACTTCTCCTGCATCTTGGCATGGCTTGCTGCTAATGAATGCAACGCTGCTGCAACGTTCATCATCTCAGATTGTGTCGGTGCCTGAATGGAAATAATACCTCCAATAAGTGGGAGATCTGATGCCACCAATTCTCGATGATCGAAAGAATCAAGAGGTGAACTGGAAGTGAGCTGGATGAAATGTAAGAAAGCTTGAACTCAAACTATATCTCTTTCAACGGTGATTCAAACTCAGCCAGGTGTGAGGTTGATCTACCACCAGAGAATTCAGTGTAGAGTAGCTACAAAAGAGAGGAATAAGATGATAATCTCGTTCTAACAGATAGCGCCAGATTGATGATACTAGAAATGGTGTCACCAAATCAACGTAAATAAGTAAGCTCAATCCAGTATAACAATGGAGTATAAATAGGTGTGTAAATGTAAGCGGAGGTGAGACAAAAAGGAGATAAGACATAATATAAGTGGTTCAGCCTACCTAAGCCTACTCCACTGTGTGTGTGTGTGTGAGTGAAATTCACTAAGAAATGGATCTAATGGCCTTGGGATGCATAACACTCAAGCTTTCTCTTTTTATATTGTAAGTTTAACAGAGTTTCAGTAGGGCTTTGAATCAGAGGTCCTCCCCAAGGTAGGAGAAGGTGAATATTTATATGGTTGGTATGGTTCCATGTGCACCCCAGGCATGCAATATGAATGTGCAATATAGAGTGGCCAATGCAATGTATCCACCTATCATCTGTGCATGTAAATCATGATTGAGAGATATTCTTCACACGTGAGGAAGATGTTGTTTCAATGGTTTTGTCCACGTGGGGCTCGCTGCCCACGTGCACTCTCCCATGTGTGATCCATTTTACGTGCCCTACTAGGTGTCATATGTGCCTTGCTGTGATGGAGGTGTCGACCTGGCCGAGTAAGAGACCACCGAGATACTGTTTGATCACATGTTGGTAACTTTTGAGTAGTGTCTGGACTGACTTGCGTCAGGCTAAGACGAGCATATGACCAGTCTGATGAGGTCTCAAGTTTCTGGAGGGTGGATGAGACTAGACAGTAGGCCCATTGTGATGGCATGTGGTCTCGGTCTAGTTGAAGGATGAGACTGAGACGATTGTTACAAGATTCCTTGAGAGAGTGCATTCCGCAAGGTTTCCTGAGCGGAGCCGAGGTCATACATTGGTATATCAAGAAATAAGTCGTGGCCAAAAAGAAAAGAACATAAAAAATAAAACTTGTCCTATCTCATATCCCATATCCGGGAGCCACACCCTGAGGAAAAGGTATGTGGTCCCATTCCCTTACAACAAAACTTAGTTTTCAGTATACCCTAAAACTTGCTCCTACACCACAATCACCATCATTGCTGCCACCAATACAATCACTACCATCCATCCCTACCACAACCACCAACATCACCACCATTCACCCTATTATTTTACGACAATTTACATTCTTGAATTATTTTAATATAAAGATGGAAATTTTTTAATTGTTCTTTTAACGTAACCCCACTTTATAATGCTATATTTGACATAACTATCAGTTTACAAAAGTCTCAGAAATAAATCATGAAATCCAAACGGACCTCTAGATCCATTAGATGTACTCTATTTGATAATTAACTTAATCCATAGTGACATTTTAGGACCAAAATATTCTTTAATTACACCAACTTATCTCGTTCCTAAAATTAAATATGAACTAAGGTCCACCATCTTCACTACATTGATTACTTTAGAATGTAATTGAAAACATAAATTCTTGCCATGACCCCTCCATCAAAATATCTAACACACCCAGCCATGTCCATTAAAAAACTTAAAGTGAAACTACGTGATTGCGTATATATGGATATGCAAACACACACCAGAATTTTAATTTATTCAAATTAAATAAACTTAAACAAATAAACTCAATTTGAACTTATCAACGATTAAACGAAAGTTGTGTTAAACGACTAACCAATTTTATCTTAACCTAAATCATTTGTCTAGGTGAGTATAATAAGATAAAATTAATCAATCACACAATGCCCAGTGTATGAGGAAAGACCTCGAATGACCCAGCTACACAATTCACTATGATGAGGAATTACACAAGTATGACAGATGACCTACACCATGAATTGACTCCATCGCAAGCATTGACGCATCTTCATTACTTTGACATCTCATCTATAACGGCATGTATGAGTCCATCTATGCATTTCCACAACATGTGAGTCCACACACACCTCGATATCCATTGATCTAGACAGAATACCACAACATTTAAACCATAACGAGCACATAGTCCCTCGTAAAAAACTATACTTAGCAACACGCTGATGAGAAAATAAACTTCTGGTACCAAATGAAGATCTCAAACAAGAATATAAAGATTGAAAGTTGGATATTAAAGTGTCTTGGTGAAACAAGGGTTTGGAGGCTTTTGGATATTGATAAGAAAATAGTTTTTGCCAAAAATCTCACTTAAAAAAGATGCCAACATGCCTATTATAGTAAAAAAAAACGAGGTGATGAAATCTCATCGAACAAAAACAGTAGGTTCATTCGAATAAAGTGATTAATCTTGTTTGAATGAAATAAGACCTCATTTTAACTACATTGTGCATCTTTTTTAAAAAACATCAAATGACCTTAGAATAAGTTTTTATAAAAAACAAGATTTCCTCTTTTGACACTTGTTCAAACAAAAATGACATTCTCATTTGAACAACCTAAAAGTCTCGTTCGAACGACTTTGATGAAAAGTCAGAAATTCTTTTAAAAACTCTTTTATAAAAAATGCCTCAAGGAATATTTTAACAACAATACCAAATTGAAATTCCAAGGATCATTATCCATTCATAGTTCACGAGATCCTTCAATATTGAAGACAAAATGTGAAAGGAAACATGATGTGATAATGTAGATGCTCTACTTGGTCGCTGCAGTCTTCAAATGAACACGTCAAAGGTTTTTGACGGATAAACCAACTCAAGTCATAACCTATGAATAAAAGGTTTCATCCAACAGAAATAAGCTAAAAAAAGCAAATTGACTCGATTCAAAAATTTATCCTTACAAATCTACCCCTTTAGATATTCCGGGATAAAACACAAAACAAAAAGCCCATGGGGCGTTAATCTCATCTAAAGACTAAAACCCAATCCTAAGAAGGAAAAAGTACAAATTTGGCAGACACAATCATTTATTATCATTGCTCTTGTGTAAACTTTATTGCATTATTGCTAAAGTACACACTAAAACACACCTTTCAGATGCAACTTTAATATATAACAATATAAATCACAATTAAACTCCTCCCCCTTTCTCAAATATTCTCCATTTAAGATAGGACTTCTCCCACTATGTAAAAATTTCTCCCCTCGAGTTAACGATTTAAATACCATTTCTCCCCTTTTTTGTTCAGGAATATACAAAGAATAAAGTGCATAATATAAACACAATCCCCTAAATGTAACATATGTAATCATAAAGGAAAGCAAATAAAATCATGCGATGACACGAAGTAAAATAACGACAAACGTAAGTCGATAACAGAAGCACAAATAATCCAAACCATGAATAAAATATACCAATTTTGATGAATAAATGAGATACCAATGACAAAAAGCAACAAAAGATACTGATGTGATCATACAACATGCAAATATGAATCGAAGATTAAGCATATGACATATATGGATTAATGGCGAATGAAAAGAACTAAAAAACGATAGCTTTAATAAAACTATGCAAATATACCAATGCCGTATAAACACCACAAAGGCATAAACACATAGGTTTTCCACACAAACATAGTATTAATGTGTCTATTTCAAAAGTAGCAGGGAGTGAAAGGGCCGTGAACTAGAAACAAAGGAAATATGACCCAATCACTCAAAAGAAGTCCAAGGAGTTCTATTTGATCATAAAAACTAATCAACTTCGATTTAGCCTCAAGTGATAAATAAAGAACTCAACATGAACAAACATACACAATGCATACTAGCCTAGAAATCTTGATGATTCTCAAATCAGTAGCATCAAACAATTAAGATAAATTAGAACTCATTGTGCAAATCCATTTATTTTTAACTTAACACCCTCAGAAATTTGATATATCATTTTTTACTTTCTTTTCTTTTGAAGTAATCATTTTTAAAGCATCAATAAAAATTTTGGCCTTGGCAATTTTTCTTGCTTTTGCCTCTCAATTTTTTATGCTCTTCCTAAAAGTGGCCTTTCATGCAAGGGAGGTTTCTCATTTTGTAGACCTTTCTCATTGCACTGTTATATTTTTTAATAAAATACTAGAGTCACGGGCAGTGGTCCTTACATGCACAGATCCCCTTTGGTAAAAAAGTATGTAAATGATAACATTAATAGGAACACCTAACTTAGATCATGTAACATGAGTAGTTTAAATACAAAAGATCTCATGCAAAGTGTGTACGAAGGCATATGCATACTGAATCCATCAAGCAAATCAATTTCGAACTACTCCATGCAAGCATGATTAAGAACAACCCTTAGCATTGAAAATCATAATCAAATGTTCTTGACAAAGGAAAACATGGAATGAATGGGATTCAAACACACCAATATGCCACACAAAATGTGTAAAACCAAAATACACAAAGCAAACCAAAATATTTATGAGTTTTTAAACTTTTTCCATAAATGACACCGCATGAAATAAAACTTAAAAGACAAATATTTTTTTTTGTATTTTTCTTAATAAGTCCCAAGAAAGGAAAAATCAAAATAAAAAAGACTCAAAAATCATACAACTAATAATAATAACAATAATATATATCATTAAGCATAAAATCTAGTGTATGAAAATATGCAAACACAATAAACCATTGAATTCAGCATGATAAGTATTATGTGCAAGCATTTGAGAATTAATAAGTCTAATATTTAAAGCCTGCAAGTCTGATTTCCTAACCCACACGGGAGTAACGTTGGGTTTTGGGGAACCTTAGTGAATCTAGCCTTAGACTTCCTAGGACCTTTTATAAGATTAAAGAAAAAATACCGAAGGTGACCTTTCATAACGCAATGGGTGCACTTGTAGACACGACGGGGAATGTTACCTAAAGGTTGACATTTTCTAACATCCGTGACAGTGATTAACCCTATCAAAACATTATCCTAGGCATTAAGAGTGGAATTATTATCATTATCGATGACAATACAAAAAATTTCATCTTTTCTAGGTACGGTGCCTAACATCTTACCAAGTTTTTCTACATAGACTCCAAAATAAATTTAATATTATTGTCTCTTTTAACTTCACAATCCTAGACTTAAGAAAATGACGCGAGTCATCAAAAATTAGTAAATCGTTCTTCAAATCTCCATCAAACAACTAAGGTTATCATGCTCCCCCTGAACAAAAGTGAAGTTATCCCTGTTGATGTAAAAAATTAGATTATCTCTAATTAGTCAATCACAGATAAAATAAATAAGACAAAAGATTTTTAAAGTGGTTCAGCCTTAAAAAAATGGCCTACGTCCACTGTTTTTGTTATTGCTGACTGTTTGTTTGGAATTCTCGATAATAGATTTTACCAAGAAATTTCGAGTCCCCTCACAATGAGGAGGTTACAATGTATTTATAGCCTTGAGAATGTACATGTGAAAGAATAATGCATAGCTGTCCAGTAGGCGTGTACATCTGTACGATAATAACTGTGCATTTAATGCGCAGTTATCTTTCGATTTTCTTTGATGCATATGCCACAAGTATTTGAGTTGCTCGGACCGACTTAGTAGCTCGGACCGCTTAAGTTGCTCGACACGCTTGAGCTGCTCGGGTCCCCTGGGCTCCTCGGGGCCTCTTAGTTTCTCGATGATCTTGAATTATTTGGGGTATAGTAGTTCCTCGGGGGGTTGAGTAGCTCAATGCAATGAAGTTCCTCGGAGAATTCTTGCTGCTCGGAACGCCTGAGTTAGTCGGGGAGATTAATCTCCTCAGAGTCCGTGTGTTGTTCAAAAAGTGTTTGTGGGTGCCATGTAGATTGACACAAGTCTCCATATAATTGATTCACGTCAGCAGACTAAATTTGGTATCAACAGAAGCCCCCAATGTTTCGTAGTTTGATGTTGAAGAAAAATATGGAACATTTTGCTGCTTAGATTTTTGGTCTTTATTGATTTTGGGCAAACTTTCGTTGTATATAACTCCTTTTTTGAGTGCATAGTATCAGGCTTTTAAAGTATTTTGAATTTCCATAACTACTTCGTTTTTCGTGCCCTTTTCTTCTTTTTAGCCGCTAGATACGCAATCGTCCGTCCTGGTAATCATTGTTTTTACCCATTCCCAAGGTAAAGTATTTAAAAGCTGTAGAAAATCCTATCGTCTTTTACTTTTTCAAATCTGTATCTTTGAACTCTTCATTTCTTCTCTATCTTGTGCGTTCATTTCTTCCATCGTTCGTTGTCAACTGATTCACTCTTTTCCTGCAAGATCTTCTTCCTTCTCTTTTATTTACTTTGTTCATCATGGTTTACCTTGTTGAATCGCTTGACAAATTTCGTTATGAATTTTCAATTCCTTCATGGGTCACATTGGAAGAACTTTCTGAACCTTCTGACTATTTTACTTTGGCTGAGGGACATTGGTTCCCAAGTCTCTTTGTGGCCGAATGTGGCTTTTCTTTTCCTCCAAATCCTTTATGTTTGGAGTTCTGTCAGTATTTTGACGTTGTACCTGCAAAAATAGCGCCAAATACTTGGAGAATAGTTAATGGAGTTTATACGTTGAACCAACTCCATGGAACCCATTTAGGGATTCCAGAGATAATGTATTGCTACAGATGGGTTGTTAGCGATAGTACTTTTTATTTGAAAACTAGGTTTTTGAATAGGGCATTAGTTGTCAATATTCCTGATGCCAATAGGGATTATTTTGAACATGGAGTGGTAATGAAAAATTGGCAACATCCTCCATTAAATGGAGATGATGTATATCAAGGTCCTAGATGTCCTCCTTATGGCAATGGGATATGTTGTTTTTATTTTTATTCTATTTTTGAAATTATGTTTTCTTAATGTTTGATAAAATGCTTCATTGATATTTGATATTTGATTATTTGCAATTAACAGCAAAAGAAAGTCTCCCAAATAAGCTGATGTTAATTTAACGCATTTGAAACTTATCTGGAGTTTACACCAATCCGTTGCTGACGAACATATTAGATCAACCTCTTATTTATTGCAGTATAAGAGTTATAATTCCTCCTTCACTGCTCGTCCAGTGGTGGTTGACGTCGACCAAGTACCAGCTGCTGATACTAGCGTGGACGGTTCTTCTTCAGAGTTAAATATTCCAATTGGTGATATAATGAAGAGGAGAAAAGCTCCTACTTATTTTGACAAGTCTGCCTTTCCTACTATGGATGCAAAGAAAAGCAAGAAAGATATCCTAAAAGAGGGGGTGAAAACTGTAGAGGTACCTCCTCCTGATGCTGCCCAGAAAGTTAGTGAGAAGCCCCCTGTGGTTTCGAGCAAGGTTGTTGCTATCTCTCCTCCAAGTGAGGTTATCGTTATATCTCCAACAAAGACATCGTATTTGGTTGAAACTATTCCTGCTCCCTCGAGGAGATTGAAGAAAAGTTCATCTGAGAGACCTGTTGGGCCTGTCCTTCAACCTTTAAATGTTAAAAGTGGTGTTCCCACTTTTGTTCCTCCGACCTCTGCCACGGGCTCTGTGAAGCCTTGGATTATCCTAGAAATCCAAGGTATTGAAGACACTCTTTCTCGGGACAGGGTCACTACTTTGGCAGCTCAACATATTTCCTCAGTAAGTATTACTAGTCTAAGTTTTCATTTTTCACTGCTATGTCCCTGTATTGACTCAAAATTATTTCTTTATTCAGCTGGTAACATGTTTTAACAGTATTCTGAAGAAGGATGAGGCTATTAAAACTTCAAGCTCCTCGGGAGGTATAGAGGAAGCTTTTGTTGGTCTAACTCAGTCCTTAAAGGACTCTCGTCAGAAGTATGAAGAAGATAAAGTGGCTTGGGAGAAGCAACTCAAGTCCAATGAGCAAGAGAGAGATCGAGCTGTGGAGGCCTCCCAGGAGTTGGAGAGGAAAATGAAAGAGTTTGAGAAGAAAAATAAAGAGCTTGAGGAGAAGCTCAAGGATGCTGAAGAGCTTAAGAATAAGCTCAAAACTGTTGAAGAGGAAGTTGGTAAACTTTAAGAGGTTGATCGCCAAAAAAAGGAGGTGGAAGGGAAGCTGAAAGCTGCCGAGGAACTTCTTATTGAAAGGACTTCCTAGGAGAAAGTAAAAAGAAAAATTACGATAAAAAAGTCCTTCAGCGCTGGCTGGGACAAAGGCTGGAACAAAGGCTTAGCTGCCATGTCCTTTCAAATGGAGTTTGCTAGCCTTAAATACTTCAGGGATGGATGAGTTGCAGCTCTACAGGAGCTAAAGATCAATGATAATTCTGAACTATTCCAGCGGCATGTTCATGGTCCTCCTCCCTTTCCTGGAGAAGAAGAAGAGGATGAAGCTGCCTCAGAGGAATCTTCCATGATGATTAGAGATCCATCTCCTCCTGTTCCAGTTGTTCAAACTTTCTACGAGCAACTTCAGCCCACCAGTACCTCAGTCGAGCAACTGTCACCATCTTCCGAGCAACTAACCTCCTCATGTCAGCCTTTCGAGGAAGTTGTAAAACACAAGGAGAAGGTGTAAAGTTGCTCGCGTTTTGATTTTGTTATTCCTTTTGAATGTAACTTTGAGTTTTGTATTTATCTTTTGATGAATAAAAATTCAAACTTTTGGTTGTTCATATTGACTTTCTTCTTCTTGCCCTGTCTTTATCATTATTGATCCTATTTATGGCTTCTCTTTTCTAGTTTATGGCTAGGATGGAACTATTATCATCTCATGACACATAACTGATGAAGAAATGTAATGATTACTTCACAGCTGGTCATGCAGACTTAAATGAGGCTCAAATCATTAACATCCTTGGCCCGGATACTTCTGAACGAGCAGTCAAAGCTTATCAGTATCTGAAGTGCTTGCTCGACCGTGCAGTCGCCAATAATATGGCATATTACGAGATGATTGAAGATCTCCAGGGTACTATCGAGGAACTCCAACAACAATATAAGGAGTCTTCTACCCTTTTGCATCAAGGGTATGAGAAAAAATATCAGCAACTAAATGCTGACAAAGGATATGATAAATTCATTGCTGCTTACGAGAAAAAAGAGAGAATTTTAAAGGTTGAGGTTGAGGAGCATAGGCAAATCGCTAAACTGTTGGAGCAGGAAAATAATGTTTTGCGAGAAGAGATATCCCAACTAAAATCTACAGCATCTTCCTCGGGAGCCTTGGTCCCTATCAATGACGAAGGTTTCTCTTTCTTAGAGGTAGAGAATGCCAACTTAAGAGATGAGTTGGAAACTTTGAAGAGAGTTAGAACCTCCACTTCTACTCGTGGTCGAGCAAGATCTTCTTCTCGGGGACGGGTAAGAGCTACTCGAATCTCAATTGAAGAGTCAAGGACCCAATCAGCCTTAGAGAATCAGGCATTCCAGTTGATGGCGAAGAACCAAGCCTTAGCAGAGATGTCCAAAAAGATTCTGAACCTCGACGTGCAACTTTCCTCACAAAGCTCTGTCTTGGAAAATAAAGAAATTCTGGTGAAGAATCTTCACAAGCAATTGGAGAGGTTAACTTACCAGTTCCACAACAACCCAGAGAATTTTGGATGGCTGGCTACAATGAAGCCCTTTACCATCTTGATGATCGGATTCTGCAGTCAAATAATGAAGGGTACAAGTAAGGGTGGCTGAATGCATTGTGCGTGCTAAAAGTAGAGCGGGGTCACTACTTATGGGATTATTATGATCCTGGATTTCTTGAGTTGCCCGTGCCTCCTTTTAAGCTTGACATGAGTTAGATTCCTGCTCGGACAATTCCTTAGTGCTTGATTTCGAAGTACCTCGGCGATTACAGTCTTCATTCAAATTTTGACATATCTCGCCCAGAGCATTTACTTAAGCGGCCATCAGTGATGAATGTTCGAATGCTTCAAGATGTAAATTTCATAAACTCTCCATATGCTTTAGACGATCCTCCTGTTGGAGTGGAACCTGTTTCGAAGGCAGAAGGAAAAAAACGAATAGAGTAGGGTCTTTGATGTAATGACTTATAGTTGTCACAGCATATGTAATCCTTCTTGATTTGAATGAAGAATTTTTTTTTATCTTTTGCTATTTTATTTTCTTTTAAGTATTTTGCAGAATATCTTTGTTCGTGAATACATGCATATTTTGATATGCTTTACTTTTTGATTATAGTGACTTATCATTCTTTGATTCTAAGCAATGAAACGACTTATATCCCATGATCCTGATTAGTTTAACTAACCGATCAACCGGAGTTGGTGGATATTGATTCCCGACCAATCGGAGTTGGAGGAGATTAATTTACCGACCAACCGGAGTTGGTGGATATTGATTCCTGACCAACCGGAGTTGGAGGAGATTAATTTGCCCACCAACCGGAGTTGGTGGATTTTGATTCCTGACCAATCGGAGTTGTAGGAGATTAATTTACCGACCAACCGGAGTTGGTGGATATTGATTCCCGACCAACCGTAGTTGGAGGAGATTAATTTGCCGACCAACCGGAGTTGGTGGATATTGATTCCCGACCAACCGAAGTTGGAGGAGATTAATTTTCTGACCAACCGAAGTTGGTGGATATTGATTCCCGACCAACCGGAGTTGGAGGATATTAGTTTACCGGCTAACCGGAGTTGGTGGATATTGATTCCCAACCAACCGGAGTTGGAGGAGATTAATTTACCGACCAACCGGAGTTGGTGGATATTGATTCTGAACTTGATGCATAGTGTGTAGCACTAATACTCCGAAAAAAATTTCAACAAAAAGAGAGAACTGGGTAAAACAATCCACACTTTATTCATACTGAGGAAAACTGCATTTACATAGGAATCTCAACTACTGATAATACTTACGTAGATGCTCTGCATTCCATGCATTCTTAAATTCTTCTCCCTCCAAGGTTTCAATCTTGTATATCCCTGGTCGAACAAATTTTGTTACTCTGTAGGGTCCATGCCAGTTAGCTTCCAGTTTGTTGTGCTTTTGAATTACTTTCTTAAACACATAGTCTCCTTCCTTCAAATCACACTTCTTTACCCTCTTACTGTATAATAGAGCTGTTCGTTATTGGTATGCGACATTCCTGAGTGCTACTTCTTCTCTAACTTCTTCGAGCATATCTAAGTCTAATCGCCTCATCAAGTCACTGATAGGAGAATTGAAATTCAGCACCCTGTGTGTGGGGAGGCCCAACTCGGTAGGTATAACAGCTTCGCTTCCAAATGCCAGCATGTATGGATATTCTCCTGTTGCTGCTCGCGGCGTAGTACGATAAGCCTACAGCACAGAATGTAGCTCGTTAATCTAATTTCCTTTTACAATATCTAGTCGTTTCTTTAAACCGTTCAGTAGTGTTTTGTTCGTCACCTCAGTTTGTCCATTGCTCTAGGGATGGCCTGGTGCAGAATGGGTCTTCAATATGTTTGACTGATGACAATATGCAGCGAACTCCTCGTTATCGAACTAAGTTCCATGATCTGTGATGAATGCATGGGGAAGACCATATCTACAAATGATATTCTTCCAAATAAATTGATACACCTTGTCATACGTCATATCAATGAGAGGCTCAGCTTCTACCCATTTAGTAAAATAATCCACAGCGACCACGAGGTATTTAAATCTTCCTCGGGTCGTTGGAAGCGGCCCGACCAAGTCTATTCCCCATAGGGCGAATGGCCAAGGAGACGTGATGGGTGCTAGAAATGCTTGGGGAGTTCTTCGGATAGAGGAGAAACGTTGATATTTATCACATTTCTTGGCATAAGCTACACAATCGGCTTTCATCGTCGGCCAGTAGTACCCTTGCGTTGTCATTCTTTACAAGAGTGTCCGACCTGCTACATTGGCCCCACAAGACCCTTCATGGACCTCTTCAATCAAAATTTTCACCTCGGAGGGATGGACACATCTTTGCAAACCTGTTATAATTCCTCGTCTATATAAAATGCCATTAGTCAATACATAACGAGCAACTTTAAACTTTAGTTTCTTGGCTGCGAGTTTATCAGTTGGTAAGCCCCCTCCTCAATATAGGCCCTAATGGGATCCATCCAAGATGGTCCTAAATCAAGGGTAATGAAGTTTATCATCATCTCTTTGTTAATGCTCCGATTAGCTAAGATTTCTATTGGGATTGTTCTTCGTATCTCGGTGCGTGTGGCTGAGGCTAATCGAGCTAAGGCATCTGCTCTTGCATTCTCTAATCTTGGTATTTTAATTAACTGCACTGCGTTAAAGCTCGATACAATCTCCATTGCTTTCGCATGATACTTGATCATTAATTCTCCTTTTGTTGCATATACCCCCAGTATTTGATTTATGATCAACTGTAAGTCACTGAATATAATGACTTGCTCTGTCTTCATATTTTTTGCCAAACTAAGACCTACAATCATAGCTTCATATTCAACTTCATTATTAGAAGCCTTAAATTAAAAGCGCAGAGCATACTCCATATCGATCTCATCCGGGCTGTTTAAAACAATCCCTGCCCCACAGACTGTAGTGCAAGGTGAGCCATCCACATATAGATTCCATATAGGTACCTCATCCTCAAATTTTTGATCGGATAAAGTTCCTCGGTGGAATATTTGTTGCTTCTTTATATTCTTCTCTAGCACTTCTTGCTGCTCGTCGACCATCTTCTCTTGCTCGTCAACCGACTTAAGTTGGTCGGGGTTTAAATTTGATGATCCTGTAACATCCACAGGCTGGTCGGTATTCAACTTCTGCTCTTCGGAGGTGTCAGGATAGGTGAACTCTGCGATAAAATCTTCCACTGCCTGCCCTTTAAGCGATGATCTAGGCTCATAAACTATGTCATATTCACCAAGTTCTACTGCCCAGTACATCAATCTCCCTGATTTTTCTAGTTTATGAAGAGCTTGCCTTAACGGCATATCATTATACACGACTATGGTATGAGCTTGAAAATATGGTCTCATTCTTCTACTCTCTTCGATCAACGCTAGTGCCAACTTTTCTAGTCTTGGATATTTGATCTCTGCTCCTCAGAAGGCCTTGCTAGTGTAGTAGATTGGTTTTTGCACTCCATACTCCACTCTTATCAACGCCGAGCTCAGTGCATTTTCTGAGACTGCTAGATACAAGTATAGTCTTTCTCCCATCACTAGTCTGGACAATAATGGAGGTGCTACCAGGTATTTCTTCAACTCTTGAAAGGCCTTCTCGAATTCATCATTCCATTCAAACATTTTTCGGAGTGTGTTAAAGAATGGGAGACATCTATCAGTTGCTCGTAACACAAATCTATTAAGTGCTGTAACTCGCCCTGTGAGACTTTGCACTTCCTTCTTCGTCGTTGGAGATCGTAACCCCAATAGAGCCTTGATTTTTCAGGGTTCGCTTCAATACCTCGTTGGTTGACAATATACCAAAGAAACATGCCTTCTCTTACTCCGAATATGCATTTGGTAGGGTTCAACTTCATTTGATATTTATCTAGTTGATCAAAGGTCTGGCCCAGGTCAATTAGACGATCAACAACTTTCTTGCTCTTCGTCAGCATATCGTCAACATAAACTTCCATATTGTGACTGATTTTCTCTGGAAACACCTTGTTCATCAACCGCTGATATGTTGCACCTGTATTTTTAAGTCCAAAAGGCATAACATTATAACAATAAGTTACCCTCGGGGTGATAAAAGAGGTACTCTCCCTGTCTTCAGGCTTCATTTTAATCTGGTTGTAACCGGAATAATCATCTATGAAACTCAACAATTCGTGTCCCGAGGTGGCATCTACCAATTGATCGATTCGAGGCAGAGAGAAATGATCTTTTGGGCAAGCTTTATTAAGATCAGTGAAGTCCATGCACATCCTTCACTTGTTCTTCTTCTTCTTCACCATCACCACATTAGCTAGCCAATCAGGATATTTGACATCCTCAATAAAACATGCTTTCTGAAGTTTCTCGACCTCTTTTTGTATAGCTTGGTTCTTTTCAGGGCTGAACACTCTTCGTCGTTGCTTTATTGGCTTGATTTCCTTGTTCATATTGAGCTCGTGACACAAGAAATCTGGGTCTATCCCTGGCATATCTTCGTGACTCCATACAAAAGTCTGCTTTCTGCATTTTAGAAACTCTATCAGCTCTTGCTTTATTGACGCATCTAGTGACACACCGATTTGAGTTATTCGTTCTGGATGCTCGTCGTCTAGAATGGTATTTTTAGTAGCCTCCATAACTTGACCCTTAACGGCTGAGACTCATCTCTTGGGTCTAAAGTCTCAATCTCCGCATCTTCTATCTCATCTAACTGATAAGTAGTAGTCTTCTTCAGGGATTCTTCTCGTTCTTCTTGGTCGGCAGATGAATAGTAGCATTCCCGAGCTACTTTTTGGTCGCCCTTCACCACTCCTACTCCAAAGTTGGTTGGGCATTTTAAACATTGATGTACCGTAGATGGTACTGCTTTGAACTTTTTCAAACCTACCCTTCCCATGATGATATTGTAAGCTGATTGGACATTTTTATCCATCATAAAAAAGAGCACTCTTTCTGTTCGACAAGCAGGCCATGTACCGATAAACATATCTAACTTGATCATCCCAAGTGGAAAAACTTTCTCGCCAGTAAAACCGAGGAGGGGCCGATGATATGGATCCAACTGGGATAGCTTTAGGTTCAAACTATCAAAACATGGGTAGAACATAATATCTGTTGAGCTGCCATTGTCCACCAATACTCGTGAAATCACTACTTCCTTCATCCTCATTTTGATCACCAATGGGTCATTATGAGAATATAGCACACCTGCGAGGTCGTTCTTAGAGAAATCGATGACCAGTTTATCTTTGTTCACCTTCCTCGGGTGATTATCTTCAGCTAGATTTATTCGTTGAATGTATGAACAAGCTTGAGCCTCATTGAGGTAAGCTTTCCTCTCTGCAGTAAGGTGTCCACCTCCTGCATCTCCACCTATAATAACATTGCAATCAAATAATCCAAAACGAATTGAAAATACCTCACGTTTTGGCTGTCTTGGTTTCTTGGGGAGATTGGGGTCGTCTTCTGGATCATCTTCATGATCTCTTTTCTTATCTTCCTTTGCTTGAAGGGGAGATTTAGACCTCTGCCTTCCTTGTTCTATGGTTCTACCACCGTTTTGACGATCAACATACTTGGTCAATTTTTCCCGTCTAATGAGTGCTTCAATTTCATTCTGGAGAGCTATGTAGTTTTTGGTCATGTGACCATGGTCCTTATGGAACTCACAATATTTGGACTTATTCCTCTTATCAGGATATGCCTTCATTTTTTCAGGCTAGTTAAGCTCCTCGCTGTTCTTGATCTCTTCTAGAATGTGGTTTATATCTACCTTCAAAGGAGTGTAATTTCCAAATTTCTTCAATTGTTCCAATGCTTGCTTTGCTTTTAATTGCTTGTTGCCACCATTGTTCTTCTGTTCCTTCTTCTCAACCTTATCGGCCTCAACTTTGGTCTCCTTAGTGTCCATGTTCTTCTTCGCAGCCATAGCTTCCTCGGCATTCATGATTTTGGCTGCTTTTTCCATCAGTTCTGACATGGTCCTGGGCGAATATTTGGCCAAAGTTTAGTACAATTTATTGGGCAACAGTCCACTCATCAGAGCAGTAATTGCAGTTTTCTCCTCATAATCAATTATTTCCAGTTTCTCATTATTGAAACGAGTAATGTAATCCCTGGTGCTTTCTCCTGCCTTTTGTCTAACACTCAACAAGTGTGCTACTCGTTTAACAAGTTTTTCCCCAAAGCAGAAATTTCCAATAAAGAGCTCGGCCAGTTGAAAGAAAGTTGCAATCTTCCCCTGAGGAAGATTGTTATACCATATTTGGGCAGACCCGGTAAGAGTTCCTGAAAATGCCCTGCATCTCATCTCATCTGGAACCGCATAGATATTAGTAGCAGCTTGGTATTATTCTATATGAAGAACAGGGTCAGTTTTCCCATCATATTTAGGCGTCACCACAGGAGCTTTGAATTTTGATGGTGTAGGAAAATCCACGATTGCTTGTACAAATGGTATTCCTTGGACAAAATTTCTTTATAGAGGATTCTTGGCCTTAGCCATTTCCCCTAATCTGTCTTCCAACCTTTGAATAGAGTCCTTCCATTCGTCGTTTCCTTCCTCGGGCCTATTGGTTCTGGCAACTGATCGCGTTGAATTTGCCTCTTGGGATCTTTCATGACAAGCAGCTGGTCGTGACTGGGCAGAGCCTTCCTTCATATCAAATGGTCGTTGAGAGTTCCTCGACACCATCCTGGGGGGACTTCTATTACTCCTAAGACCCAGACGATCAAAAGGAGAGACTCTACTTAACCTTTAAAGAGCACTTGTCCTCTCTGAAGATAGAGTCATGTTTTGTTGAGTGTCTGTAGCTCGTATCGAGGAAGTCCGTTTGGGCTGATAAGAAGGATCATTAGATCTCTCTGTGTGATATGAATCGCTAGTTCACGAAGAGAGCAAACAAATATTTCTTTGAACACTTCGTTGTCCTGATTGGTCTGGCACTCCGCCTTGAACGGTTTGTATGAGTTGACACATGGTTTCTTGCATGGCGGTTTGCCCTTGGGCCAAATTAGCCATTATTCCATCCAGATCTGAAAAACTTGGAGGAGCAGAAGGATTCGGGGGAATCCCAGTATTTCAATTACTGGATTCCGGATTATCAGTCATTGACGATGATTTATTTTGGTGAAAAATGATGATGACAGTCGTTTCCCACAGACGGCGCCAATCTGTTGATGTAAAAAATTAGATTATCTCTAATTAGTCAATCACAGATAAAATAAATAAGACAAGATTTTTAAAGTGGTTCAGCCTTGAAAAAATGGCCTACGTCCACTGTTTTTGTTATTGCTGACTGTTTGTTTGGAATTCTCGATAATGGATTTTACCAAGAAATTTCGAGTCCCCTCACAATGAGGAGGTTACAATGTATTTATAGCCTTGAGGCTGTACATGTGAAAGAATAATGCATAGCTGTCCAGTAGGCGTGTACATCTGTACGATAATAACTGTGCATTTAATGCGCAATTATCTTTCGATTTTCTTTGATGCGTACGCCACAAGTATTTGAGTTGCTCGGACCGACTTAGTAGCTCGGATCGCTTAAGTTGCTCGACACGCTTGAGCTGCTCGGGTCCCCTGGGCTCCTCGGGGCCTCTTAGTTTCTCGGTGATCTTGAATTATTTGGGGTATAGTAGTTCCTCGGGGGGTTGAGTAGCTCAATGCAATGAAGTTCCTCGGAGAATTCTTGCTGCTCGGAACGCCTAAGTTGGTCGGGGAGATTAATCTCCTCAGAGTCCGTGTGTTGTTCAAAAAGTGTTTATGGGTGCCATGTAGATTGACACGTGTCTCCACATAATTGATCCACGTCAGCAGACTAAATTTAGTATCAACAATCCCTAAGAGTATTCTCATGTAGCCAAAGATTCTTAAGTAATTTCGAATCATCTTTCTCCATGCCACGATCTTTTAACTTTAGGTTCGCATTTTTTAACTTCACATACTCGATGCATAACTACCAAAAGGCAACCTAAAGTTCACTCTCCTCCTCATATTCTTCTTCTTCTTCTTCTTCTTCTTCTTCTTCTTCTTCTTCTTCTTCTTCTTCTTCTTCTTCTTCTTCTTCTTCTTCTTCTTCTTCACCACTCCATTGGGATTCACACACTTTGGCTTGGAAATCGTCATGTATAAAACTATCTTAATAGAAATATTTTGAATTAAGTCTCACATGACTTTCCATTATCATAGTCTAATTGCACTAAACGGGGTAATTAGGTTCCAGTTTTAATTCACTATCATTAAGGGTAACATTGTATGCATTCAGATTCTTGTCTTCATTCCTAAGCTTAGTGTGACTCTCAACTGCCCTATGGATATAACCCCAGACCCAATGCATATATTCGACTCATCCCTCTTAAAGTTTGTATTACTATTTTAGAGAATTTTCCAACCTTATTAAACTATTTTTCTTAATTTTCTTTCGATTAATTTTTGATTATTTCTTAGACTTGAGAAATCTTAAACTTCTTCGCAAATATGTCCATATCTAGACTCATCATCCAATAAAAGTGTTTCCTCCTTCCAGGCTTTCAAAGAAATGCCCTTATCCTCCTTTGTATTTTTAAAAGGAAACATGTGAAGCTCACAGGTTTGAAGGTCATCCACACGTTCTTCAAGTTTTATAGAGTCCAAAGTTCCCAAAGAATTCAAAACTATGACTTTGGAATTAAATCTTCTAGGCATGGACCTTAATATTTTCTTTATAACTCCAGTTTCAGTTATTCTTTCTCTCAAGTTAAAAGATGATTTAAGAAAATCAGATAGTCTAGCATAAAACTCATCAAAGTTTTCACTCTCCTCCATCCTATTTATCTCAAAATGAGTGGTGAGGTTTTGGAGTTTGGAATCTTTAACCTCACTAGTCCTGTCATGAGTGAGTTGCACAATGTTCCAAGCCTTTTTAGATGCTTCACATGTCATAATGCGGTGAAATTCATCCGCTATGATCGCCAAAAACAACACATTTTTTATAACCCTAAAACTCCACATGAATTAGCCCTTTGGACTCCCCGTGCAAGCTAAATAGGGGGACACTACGCAGGACCCCTTCACGTAAAATCCCTGCTTAATTACTAGCATACTCAGGGGGAATCAAACCCGTCATTTCACGCCCCACCACAGAGTCCGTAGTTCGCCCTTACCACTGGGACAAACCAGGGTGGATAAAAAATAAGGCATTCAAACCACGAAAATTGTAATTACTTAAATTGTGACCATCCTCACTCTAGCTTTCTACGAGTTTAGACACACGAATTTCACCGACTAAAGTTATGGATGGGGTTCACCCTCTAACTACCTCTTTACACACCCACTCATTTATGGAATTAAGTGTTGATTTCGTACATCATTTGTAATACGCACAGTTAAACCCATCAAATAACGGTGACCTAAAGTATGACTAACCCTCCATATAAAAACCTATTGGATTCATGCCTAAAGAACTTATAGACACTCACTCTGATACCACTTGAAAGTGAAATTACGAACTAGGGTATGTATGGATAGGCAAGCAAAAGCCAAAACTTTATTTAAATTAAATTAAATTAAACTTAACAAATTAGTACAATTTAAACACATAACCGATTAAACGAAAGTTCTGTTAAATGATTAACCAATTTTATCTTAACCTAAAGCATGCATATAAATGAGTATAACAAGATAAAATAAATCAATCACATAATTCTTGACGCACGAGGAAAACCCCAATGCAAAAGATCTCAGATATTCCAGCCATGCAATTCACTATGATGAGGTATCACACAAGTAAGATAGATGGCTTACACAATGACTTGACTCCCTCGCAAGCATTGATACATCTTTGTTCCTTCGACCTCTCCTACACAACGACACGTAGGAGTCCACCTACACAATACCACAATGTGTTAGTGCACATGAGCCTCGGCATCCACCGATCCAGGCTGAACAACCATCATAAACATAGAGTCCACCGCATCTAAACCACAACGAGCACAGAGTCCACCATACGAACCAACACTCAACAATATGTTATTGACAAAACAAACTTTCAGTGCAAAATAGATATCTCAAACAAGCATATAGAGATTAAAACTTGGATCTCAAAGTGTTTGGGTGAAACAAGGGTTTGGAAGCTTTTGGATATTAACTGGAAAATAATTTTTGCCAAAATTCTCACTTAGAAATAATGCCAGCAAACCTATTTATACAAAACATGAATTTTGAGGTGGCAAAATCTCGTTTGAACAGACCTCTTGTTTTCATTCCAGCAAGATTATATCACCTCGAAATTTATGTTCTTAATAAATAGGCATGTTGTCTTCTTTTTTACATGGGAATTTTGGCAAAAAATATATTTCTATCAATAAGATCTCATTCGATGACATCGTGCATCTTGTTTGAAAGAACGTTAAATGACTTTGAACGAATTTTTAAAAAAAATAGAATAACCTCGCTTGATACTCGTTTAAAGCTCATTTAAAAGAAAACACCATTCTCGTTTGTACAACCCAAAAGTCTCATTCGAACGAATTTGATGAAAAGTTAGAATTTATTATAAAAATTCTTTTATAAAAAATGCCACAAAGAATATTTATAAAAACACCCAATTGAATCAAAATAATATGAATTAATACTTCAAAAGATCCTTGAATGTTTAAAATGAAACGTGGCACAAAACACGACATGATGATGTAGACACTTTACTTGGTCACTATATTCTTCAATCAAACACATTATAGGATTTTAACGGATAAACCAACTCAAGTACTATAATATAACTCCAAGGTTTTGTCTAAACATAATCAAGCCAAAATATACAAATTGACTCGATTCGGTAATTTGTCTTTAAAAATTTATATCCCATTCCCACCTCTGTCTTTACAGATGAAACAATAAAAAACACAAAAATCAACCATGGGTATGGTAATAATCAACGAATAAACATTCCGAGACTTTGCATACAACAAATCCAATTTCAACACAAGCATAAACGACACCTTCCTCTACCTAAACCTCAACAACGATGAAATTTTATTCCACTTCGAACGCGGCAAGGGTTTTGAATCTCTCAAGATACTTGAATCCCATTTCAGAGTTATTGCGACGACTACACTAGTATAGTTCACGAAGCTTTAAAATTTAGTATCTTAGAAATTTAATTGTGATAACAATAGGACTATGGATAAGGAGTTTAGTGATAAGGTGAAGAAGATTTTGTTAGCTACCGTCTCTGGTTATTATTTATTTAAAAATATTTTTTTTACATAACCCTCACTTTATAATGTTATATTTGACATAACCCCTAGTTTACTAACGTCATATAGATAACCCCTAAAGTCGTAACAAACCTCTAACGAAGGTTCTCTATTTGATAACTAGACTTAACCCCCAATGATATTTTAAGACCAAAATACCCTCCAATTGTACTAACTTTAAGTTCTTCCCTAAATCAAACTGTACTTTTTACTAAACCCTAAAACTCCCCCCTACACCACATCATTTTTGCAACCATAGTCACCTATCCCTACCACTACCACCGACATTCACCCCATCATTTTAGGACCAGTTACGGTGTTGAATTTTATCAATTGAATAGTGGGCTTTTTAAAGTATTTTTTTTACATAACCCCAATTTATAATGTTATATCTGACGCAACCCTTGATTTACTAATGTCTTAGATTGGACCCCAATTTAAAATGTTATATTTGACATAACCCCTACCTAACTAATGTCTTAGATATAACCCCCCAAATTCTAACAGAACTTGAACTCGATTAGAGTTCCTCTATTTCATAATTAAATTTAACTCCAAATGATATTTTGGGACAAAAATACCCTCCAATTAAACCAATTTGCATCTTTCACCAAATTGAAGATGAATTCAGATCCACCATCTTTACAACATTGATAACTTTGGTCTGTAACTAAAAATATAAATTCTTTCGACACCCCTCCACAAAAATATCTCAAACACCCAACCATTATCATAAGAGAACTTTATATCCCATTACCATCTCTATTTTCACATATGAAATAACAAAAAAAACAAATAGAAAACAAAATCAACGGATCAACAGTTTACAAAACTTCATATCCAACGAAACACATTTAAATACTAGTATAAATGTGAAGGTACCTATATAGAGCACTCCTAGGGTTTGTTTTTTGTGCTTTAACTATATAGACCTTCATCTAGTTGGACTTAAATTTTAAAAAGATTTTTTTGGTAATCATGTCATGTCTATATGCCTATGCCAAGATCTCTACTCAAGCCTACATCAATTCAGAATTCATCCATACAATGAAGGTAGTCTCTCACACCTATTCACATTGGCTCACAGGATTTATTTCTGCACCACATAGGACACATTTCATTTCATTTCATTACATAATGTCATGTCTCATGATTGTGTGTTATATACGTATAGAATAATTTTTAAAACAATTTAAAAATTTAATTCGAAATTTATTAATGTGATTAATTTTTTTTAATAAATTTCAGAATTAATTTTGAAGCTTAAATATTTTTCTAAATTCGTGTGAGTAAGTATATGTTTGTATGTATACTGTTATATATATATATATGGCATATTATATTGTTTATATATGTATTCCCTATTCTTTATTCAAATAACTTCATATGTTTTATTGCCTTTAAAATTGATCTGGCCGATTTGACCTTAGAAGCAATAATATCCTGTAGCCTTAGTTGTTGCCGTGTATCAAAACGATTTGGTAAGACAGCCATTGGTTGTCAAATCCATTAGCATCACGATCCCATTTTATATTCAAATTGATTTTGGTTTACTTTAAACGACACCGTGTTCATCAATCTGCAAACGACAACATTATGTCAAAAAGAAATAATAGCCCACGGTTTTTTACTAAACAATACACGGTTTTTCTCAAAACTAATACCATTTTGTTATGTTAAACGTCGTCATATCATTTCTGTTGCAACTGTAATATTAATCATGTGTGTTTGCTAAGCGGATTACACATTAGTGGTTTACAACTGGTTCATACGTGTCATTCATTTAAGCTACTATTTTGTGTTTCTTTCTCATCCATACGATTATTTGTTATCAACATATATGTTTGTTTTTGTGCAATCCTTATGATGTCCACAATAACCAATCAGCACACACTTCAGTTCTCTATAAATTGAGCCTTTTGGGTCCTCATTATCATCATTCGAGAGAATTACTTAGAAAGCTGTTACTTTGCCAAAATAGAGAGAGAAAATAAGAGAGAGAGAGAGAGTTTACATTTTCACACTACTACATGTCTGTTTATGTGTGTACGTTTTATTTTTGAAAAACAATTTTGAAATCTTTCAAAAATTGTTTTAAACTCTTTTGGGGTTCATACGTGTTAATGAATTATTTTAATTAAAGGACCCTATCTGTTTTCACTTCTGATTTGAACATAATGTTTAGTTTAGTGAAATATCTCTCCTCTACTATTTTGATCAATTGTCTTAGATCATTCTTGGTGATTTTATGCGTTTGTGGACTGGTTAGTGTTTAGATACATTACACACACATATTTACACCAGTCTTGTTTTATTCTCTGTCTTGTTATTAAAATCTAGTTGTTTAGACCGTGAATAACTTCTAGGTTGTTACAAATCTCCTGTATATCACTACACACATGAAACACATATCTTGTTTTGTGTTATTTCTGTCAAATAATTGTTAAACCGACTGCATGTTTGATATCTAGAGTTTAGTTACACTTAAAAACAATTTTACACCTTGGATTCATTTGGTTTTCGTCTGATTTGGTAAGATCTGTCGTACATCTGCTTTACTGCATTTTGGTTGAATACATCTTTCACACACTCACATTTGTTTGACTATATGTGTTCATATTTCTATTTCTGAGTTCTAGAGGTTGTTTAGATTTTAACATCTTTCTTAAAACTCAGTTTTAACATAAGAAGGTTTAGATATTTAAACCTAATCCCAATAAGGACCAATACTTCTAATAACAATTGGTTGATTTCATGTCTATGAACTCTGAATTGAATCTCGTATTTGTTTGAACCTGAATGGAATATACCTCAGACTATATATATCTGAACTGATCTCAGTTGAACCTACCATGAGGAAGGATTGAAAAATTTGAACCATTGAATTGTTTAAAGTTGATTTAATAGGTTGTTAGATTAAATCTAGTTTAATCTAAAACTTACATTTAAAACAGTTTGTTAATATTTGACTTTATGCTTAAAGTGTTTATCTATTTGAAGTCATATATGGTTTTGTGTATTATTTTATATGCTTACTTGACTATTCTTGTTACATAATCTTAGTGATATTTGAGGAACTGTTATACATAATTACATATCACTTGTAGTTCATACACTATACACTAATATTCACATAGGCACTGATTCTTGTATACATAATAGATCAACTCTGAGTGTTCTAATTTTTGAAAAGAAATTTTGCTGAAAACAGTTTTGAATCAAGATAGCTTGATTTAAACAAAAGAAAGGAACATAATATTTGCTAATGATCTTCAGGATATCAAAACTGTTGCATAATCATTCGATTTGTAAATAAGGGTGAGTGTATCGTATAAAATAACACACGTCACAAACACTGAACTACCACACACCACTATTAGAGTCAACGACCCGCGCTGAGGAAGATAGAGGGAAAGCTGATAAGTGAAGAAGACAATATACAAAAGGCATATTAAAGATGAGACTCAGAAGAAACAACCATTACAGAGGCTTGGTAGGTAATAACTATTTTCTGTC
Source organism: Sambucus nigra (assembly GCA_949130495.1). Lineage (NCBI taxonomy): Eukaryota > Viridiplantae > Streptophyta > Magnoliopsida > Dipsacales > Adoxaceae > Sambucus > Sambucus nigra. Next base: position 356,404,264 of record OX422211.1, on the reverse strand, counting down.
TAGTTTAATTTGAGTCTTGTTGTGTGATTGTAACTCGTTCCTTATTGATTTGTTTTAGTGGGTTTTGGTAGATTAGGTGACCCTAGAGGGTCCGTCGTTTTTCCTAGGGGAAGGGTTTTTACGACGTAAACTAAATCACTAGGTGCTTTAAATTCTGCAATTAAAAGCTAACACGAAAAAGTAGGATTTAGATCTAGAAACTCGCCAAAATAAACTGAATTAGTTATTATCTGCTTAATCACCTAGTCTAATCAAGATAATAATTAGGACTCTAATTAACTTGCAAAACCTTATTTAGTTTTTAGTATAGTTAACAATTTAAGTTAAGTTTAAATTGGTCCCCCTTAAATAATCTGTAAAACTAGTAGGTATTTTGCATTTAATCGACAATAGTTTACTTCCGCACTAGAGTCTATTACACTTTACTCGCCCGTTCAAAACGATACCTTACCCTCCTTATAAATCCACAACAATGTCACTTTATTCCAGTCCAAGCTACGAAAGGTTTTGAATCTCTTCGGCTAATCAATTTCTATTCCATCGTTAATGCGACCGTTACACCAATCGAGTTGAGGAATCATTATAATTCAATATTTTAAAAATTGATTGTTATAAGAGTGGGACTATGGATAAGGACTTTAGGGATAAGACGAAAAAGATTCTATTGTCTATTATTGATAGGTATTATTTATTTAAAAAAAAAGTTTTATATGTACTTTATAATGCAATATTTGACATAGCGTCCAACTTACTAATGTCTTATACATAACTACCAAAGTCTAAACACTCTATTTTTATAACTAGACTCAACCCCAATGATATTTTAGGACCAAAATGCCCTTCAATTACACCAACTTCATATTTTCCCAAAATTTAAACCTTACTTTTCAATAAACCCTAAAACTTTCCCCCACACCACAATTGCCATCATTGTTTCCCCCATTACAACCATTGCCATCCATCCCTACCCTTACTACCAACATCACCACCATCCACCACATTATTTTAAGACCATTTTTGTGTAATTATATCAATAGAATGATTGAATTATTTTATGTTTTTTTATATAACTCCCACTTTATAATGTTATATTGACATAACTCCTTGTCTACTAATGTTTTAGAGGTCCTCTATTTAATAATTATACTTAACACATAATGATATTTAGGACCAAAGGACCCTCTAATTAAACCAATTCATCTCCTTGCCCAAATTAAAGATGAACTCAAATCCACCATCTTTACTACATTTATTACTTTGGTCTATAAATAAAAATATAAATTATCACCACTCCCCTTCCACCAAAATATCTGAAACACCCAACCATCCCCAATAAAAAACTTTATATACCATTCCCACCTCTCTATTCAGAAATGAAACAACAAAAAAAATAAAAAATAACCATTGATGTGGTAATAATCAACAAATCAACTTTCCTAGACTTTGCATTTAACGAAACCCTTTTCAACACTAGCATAAATGACACCTTCCTCTACCTAAACCTAAAAAAAGATGGAATTATATACCTCTCCGAGATCTGCAAGGGTTTAGAATCTCTCCATCTACTCGAATTCTATTTCGGTATTATCGTATCATCTATAACAACCGAGTTAATTAAGCTTTATTATTCAATATGCGAGAAATTTAATTGTGATAAGAGTAGAACTGTGGATAAGGAGTTTAGGGATGAGATGAAGAAGTTTATTTTGGCTATTGTTGATAGGAATTCTTTATTTAAAAAAAGTTTTTTTTACATATACTCACTTTATAATTCTATTGTTGACATAATCCCTAGTTTACCAATGTCGTAGACATAACCCCCATAATCATATCAGACCTCTAACTTCATTAGATTCCTCGATTTAATATCAAGACTTAACCCCCAGTGATATTTTAGGTCCAAAATACCCTCCAAGTACACCAACTTTATATTCTTCCCCAAATTAAAACCTCACTTTTAACTAAATCCTAAAACATCCTCTAATATCACAATCACCATCATTATTTCAACCATTTCAACAATAACCCTCCCTCCCTATCACTACCACCGACATCCACCCCATCATTATAGGACCATTTATAGTGCTGAATTTTATCAATATAATGGTGGACATTTTTAGTGTTTTTTGACATAACCCCCACTTTATAATGTTATATTTAATATAACCCCCGGTTTACTAATATTTTAGAAATAATGATAAAAAACCTAACAGAAGTCCTATATTTGAAAATTAAACTTAAGCCCCAATGATATTTTAGGACCAAAATACCCTCCATTTATACCAACTTATCTCCTTCCCTAAATTAAAGATTAACTCATATTCACCATATTTACTACATTGATTACTTTGGTTTGTAACTGAAAACATAAATTCTCGCCACACCTCCTCCACTAAAATATCTCAAACACCCAAACATCACCATCAAAAAATAATATATCCGATTCCCACCTCTCTTAGCAGATGAAAACACAAAAAACACAAAAAATAACCATTAATGTGGAAATAATCAGTCGATCAAATTTTTGAGACTTCACATCCAATGAATCCTTTTTCAACACTATCATAAATGACACTTTCCTCTCCCTAAACCTCAACAACGATGACATTTTCTCTTGCTCCGAGCTCTGTGGGGTTTTTAAATCTCTCGCGCTATTCAAATCCCATTTCACTGTTAATACAATGCCTACACTAGCCGAGTTGATGGAGCTTTGTAATAGAATATTTGAGAAATTTGATTATGATAATAGTGGTATTATGGATAAGGAGTTTAGGAGTGAGATAAAGAAGATTCGATTGTGTATTATTAATGTGTATTATTTATTTAAAAAAGTGTTTTTTGACACAACCCCCATTTTATGATGCTATATTTGACACAACCCCCAGTCTACTAATGCCTCAGACATAACCCTCAAAATCCTATAAGACCTATAACCCTGTTAGAGGTCCTCTATTTGATAACTAGACTTAAACCCAATTATATTTAAGGATCAAAATACCCTCCAATTACACCAACTTCATATTTTTCTTGAAATGAAAACCTTAATTTTTAGTAAACCCTAAAACTTCCTCATACACCACAATTGCCATCATTCCTGCCACCATTTTAACCATTTCAATCTCTCCCTATCACTACCACGACCACCGCCATACACCCCATCATTTTAGTAACACTTATGGTGTTGAATTATATCAATAAAATGGAGGAGATTTTTTAAGTTTTTTTTTAAAATATTATTCCCACTTTATAATGTTGTATTTTACATAACCTCTACTTTACTAATGTCTTAGACTTAAGCCTTAAAATCCTAGCAAACTATTAGATAACAAAAATTAACCCTTAATGATATTTTGATATTTTAGGACCAAACTACCCTCCAATTACACCAACTTATCTCCTTCCCCAAATTAAAGGGGAACTCAAATCCATCATCTCCATTACAATGATTACTTTGCTTTGTAACTGAAAACATAAATTCTTGCCACACACCCTCAACCAAAATATCTTAAAAACCCAACCTCCTCATCAAAACCTTATATACCATTCCCACCTCTCTCTTCTCGAATGAAATAACAAAAAAACATAACAACCAACCATAGTCATGGTAATATAAATGAATCAATAGTCTGAGACTTCACATCCCACGAATCCCATCTCAAAGCCAGCATAAATGACACCTTACTCTCCCTAGACCTAAAAAACGATGACATTTTATCCCGCTCAGAGCTTCGTTAAGTGTACCAATAGAATGATGATATTTTTTAAGGGTTTCTTTTTAATAACCCCCACTTTATAATGTTATATTTGACATAGCCCCCAGTTCAATAATGTCTTAGACATAACCCTCAAAATCCCAACATACCTCCAACTCCGATAGAGGTCCTCTATTTGACAATTAAACTTACCGCCTAATGATATTTTAGGACAAAAATACACTCCAATTACACCAAATTATTGATAATACACAAATATTGCGTATTTCATATCTCGAACCTACGCATTTTATCCCCCTCGGGTGCCTTAATCTCTATATTTAAGCCCGTTAACCAGACAACCTCGATTTATATTGTTAACATGCTATATGAGGTATAATTGGGCTTTTGTAGGTATTTAGGTACTAAGAATGGAGTTCAGACGCATTCCGCTCAAGTTCCATATGCAATCGCACGTTCAAGGGCAATCCGATCAATTCACAGTTTGGGCACTGGCCTGACATCTTAAAAAAGTGGTAGCCCTCCTCGCAAGCTTCGCGTGGCCATGAACGGTGCACGATTACAAGTCCAAACGAAGAAGTTACGTCATTTCTAGCGGAGGAGAAAACCATTTACACCAAAACAGGAGGAAAAAAGGATGCTGCCCTGCTTGATCGATCGATCGATCAAAAGGATCGATCGATCGATCCTTCAGAATCTTGCCACAATTTCAGCCATCGATCGATCGACCAAAGGGGTCGATAGATCGATCCCCTGCTTTTTTCAGATATTTTCCTTTTCTTTTCTTTCTTCGTTTCTTTTATCCCAACTTACTATATAAGGGATTTTTGTGTAAAAACCAGATATTCAGTTCTAATTAGTTTAGCCTAGGGTTTGTGGGTTTTGAGAGCTTGGCTTCATTTCTCTTTTGGTTGACAACTATATGGGTTGTTTTTGTTGAACTTTCCATCTCATTCTCCATTAATATAAGTTGTTCTTATTGATTTCTTACTTTGTAGATTAATTTCCATGCTTTGTTAAGTAGTTTAATTGCTTTATTTCTTGCTTTCCTAGTTTAATTAGTCGTAATCTAGTTTAATCATTATGCGCCCTTAGATAATTAGGGTCGGGATGTCATTCCGCCATTAACGGGACCCGAGCTCCGAAAATTAGGTTTTGTGCAAAATTGCATTTAATTGAACCCGCGCGTATTAAAGTTGGATTATTATGCGTTTAACTTTCTCTGTCATTCAACGTTAGTGTTTATAGCGATAATCCGAATTTAATCCGCGTGCGACCAATTTTTGGTTAAATGTTTATTCTTGCAACTTTGGCTTAAATTCCTTATTGTGTGAAGTTTATGATTAATTGATAATGCTCAATTAACTTGCTCTCGAGCCAGAATTCTAATTAATAGTTGTTTCGATCCGTATGGTTGGATGATATTCCGATCCTCGCTTTTACTTTATTTAGACTTAACTTCTCTCTTTTCTTTTATTTACTAGCATACATCACCCTTTTACACTTTTATTCCTGAATTAATAATCCATTACGATCTATCGAACATTCTCAGTGGATTAGACACTCGACTTACTGCTACACTCACCCGTTGAGTGTAGTCGTAACTTAGGTCTTTGTATAGTTCAGGTGAGCCGAATATAACACGATCGACGCGTAGGTGACTCTCGCGTCGCGGTAAAACCATGCCTATCAAAATGGCGCCGTTGCCAGGGATGTTTTGATTCAGATTGTAATTGTCTTATTAGTTCGTAGTATTCTTTCTTTTGTATTTGTATTCTTTATTTTAACCTTTTTTTGCAAGACTTCTACATTTGAGCGCCTAGAAACGCTTGAATTTTTCCCGTCGCACATTACTTTGTAAAATTAGCCCTCTCGAGCTTTATTTTAGGGTAAGCATGTCTTATTCTAACTTTTTTAGTAATCCTAATGATAATTCTCAAAATTTTGGTAAACCTACGACTTTTGGTCAATACTTACAATCCCAAAAAATTGCAACATCTAAAATGACATTGGGTGAGTACTACGAAAGTCAAAGTTTGGATTACATCGATTTTGGGGGTGCTCATTTTGATTCTGGGTCACAAGATCCTTATGATAATAATTTTGAAACCAATTGTAATCATTTTCAAAATTCTTATGTTAATGATTTTGAGTGTAGTCCCGAGAAAAAAATCCAAAACTCTCAATTGCAAGAATCCGCTCCTCGCCCTATGAATTTCGGTGAGGGATTGCGCATGCTTGAAAATAAGAGGATTGAAAACCGTTATCGGGAAGAAAATCATTGTTGGGAACATGAGTTGGATTTACTATTTGAATCCGACGACGACTTTTCTTCGGAGACTTCCGAAGTCGACGACTGTTTTGAACCAAATGAGGACTTCGTTCCTACTTTTGAACAAATCATCCTTAACTTGACCCATGGTATAATAGAGAATGAAAATGAGTATGAAACGAGCATAGTATCCATTTCCAATGAACTCGTTTCTTCTTTGATTCTCAAAGAAGAAATTTTCATTGTAAACGATCCTATTTCTTCTGAAATTCAATCTCCTAGCGATGATTACTCATCGCATGAGATTGAATTTCTTTCATCCCCGTATTTATTCTATACTGTCACACCAATTCTAGTACCCGATGATTCGGTTCAAAACTTTACACTTCTAAACCTTTTCACCGACGAGGTGTACTCGCTCGAGCCGCCTTCCATGACGGCATCTTTGCCCTCATGTGCGCCGCCTCCCATTCCAACTTTAAAATAGTTGGGAGATGATTCAATTTTTCTTGACCCACATGTGTATTTATCACCCGTTCAATCCAAACCCCTCATCGTCCCTCCAAAAATTTTAATTGGCGATGGTTCCTTCCTTACGCCTTACACATGCCTTACGTTGTTCAAACAAAATTCATATTTTTCGGAGGGCATGCTTGTATGTGAGGGTACACCTATTATCCTTCAAAGTCAAATCATTCTTATGGTGGACCCTCAGCTATTTAGACTTCTAGTGTATAGTTAATGTGAAGCCTAAATAGTAGGTTGTAAATAATTAGCTTTTTATTCTTTCCTTTTTCTTTTTTTCCTTACTTTTTAATTTAGTCTAGTGTAATTAGTTAACTTTTCATTATTTGTTTTTGCTATGCTCGGTACTAACTTGTTTTGTAGATTCTTTGGACTTGTTCTTATGGGGATCGCTCCAATTTTGGGTAATATTACTCTTTTCCTCCCTTTGACTTGGTTCTTAATTCACATTGAGGACAATGTCAAGTTTTAAGTTAGGAGGTGTGGGATATTCTATCCATTTCTTTATTTAGTCCATATTTTTGCTCACATGTTAGTTACTTAGTATGCTTTTCTTAGAAAAATTTAAAAATTTCAAAAAGATTTTCTTTCTTTTTTTATCTTTTTTTGGGCATTTTGCCTTTGTTTTCGATGATAAATTTCAATAATTGCCCGATCCAATAGACAACCCAACGACGCATGTTCTCGATTTTAGAAGTTATTAGACTTTAGTCTCACTTATTGATATTATGAATAACTTCATGAATTAAACTTTACTCCCATGAGCACATGCACTTTTATTGCCTTATTGATTTGGTTTAAGATTTTTATAACTCGGTACTCTTTTGTTACGCTGTATATACTTACACCGAGTAAGCTTTGTACCTTTCGTCGTTTGTGAGTGTATACACTATTCTTTTCTCATTGAAAATGTTGAATTCGTCGGTTATCTCACTATTCTTTCATATATCGTTCATTAATTGAGTTCATACTTGAAATGTGTTACTTGAGCATGATTTTCATATATTGTTTTAATTCGAGAATTGCGAAAACTTTTGGAAACGATAATAGGCATTCTTTGTTATATCACCCATATTAGCCTTGACCTCACCCTTATATGTTTACCCTCGTTAACCCCTTTGAGCCTAAATATAGCCTTTCGTTTTATAACCCAATTCCCGTAACCAACTCTAAATTGGAGTTTTAGCCCATACATACACTTTCCATACCTTTGTTTGGAATGTTGCTTGGGATTGAATGTTGTTGGTGTGATGTCGGTTGCAATTTAGGCATATGATAGTTTGAAAAGTAAAGAAAAAGAAAGTACTGAAAAAAGTGATGAAAAAGAGAAAGCAAAAAAGCAAAAGAAAACAAAAGAAAAAACATGAAAAAGAAGAAAATAAATTAAAGAGAAAGTTGTAAATGTTGTGTATATAGTTCAATAAGCTTTGATTACTCTCCCCGATGATATATGTAATGCCTTTTTGGAACTTGTTTTCCATTTTTGATATTGCCCGCATTTTTCCATTATCCCGAGTTTTTATTTTCGAACACTTTGAATCCGTACATACATTCCTTCATTTTGCACCCTAGCCTAACCTACATTGCAACCCTAGTAAAGTCCTATGTGATCTTAGGTTGATGTAATTTAAAAGTCATAATAGTTTTGATAATCTGTGAAAATGCATTTCGCTTTTTTAGTGTGCGGTATTCTTTCATTGAGATTACGATTTTTCAGTTTATATATAGTGTTCTTCATTTGTGACATATGTGCGGCTTAGTTTTCATTTACATTTACTCTTTATGCCCACATGTTCTGTGTGTTACCTCCCTATTTCAAGTGAATTTCATTTGATGAGTGTAATTCCCGTGAGGATTGAATATATGCTTGCTTTAACGTTTATCCGGTTTATATAAGTTTTTCTCCAAATCACACTTTGCATGTGCTCGCTTCCCCTCTCACATTTTAAGGTTTCAATTTTATGAGGTGCATTCTATAATGTTAATGATTTGAACTTTTGTTTGAATTCATTCACTTTGATAATAATGCGTATAAAATCTTGTTCGCTATTGTTGGGCTGGGTATATTTTGAGGAAACCATGTGATGTTTGTGGGTATCATCCCTGAAAATCCTCACGAGACGACCATCGTCCACTAGGGTGACCTAGGGGTTTAACGGCTTATTGCATACGCTAAATGTAATCGAATCGCCTGCGAAAGTGGCCTTATGCTTTTATAACATACTTTTGTACTATCTCCTGCTTTTGGTTTGCTTGTAGTTCTTATTGCATTCTATTATATTTCTAGGGACTAGCAATGTGTAAGTTAGGGGGTGTGATAATACGCAAGTATTGCGTATTTCATCCTCCGAACCTACGCATTTTATCCCTATCGGGTATCCTATTCCCTATGTTTATGCTCGTTAACTAGACAACCTCGAATTTCTACGTTAACATGTTTTGCAGGGGTTAATTGAGTTTTTATAGGTATTTGGATGCTAAGTGTGAAGTTCGGGCGCATTCCGCTCGATTTTCCTACACGATCGCACGTTAAAGGGCATTTTAGTCTTTTCACAGTTTGGGCACCTGGCCCAACATCTGCACGAAAGTTGTATCCCTCCTCGTAAGCTTCGTGTGGCCGCGAACGGTGCGCGATTCTGAGTCCGTATGAAGAAGTTACGGGAGTTTCAGCAGACGGAAAATGCAAGCATGCAAAAACAGCAATGCAGTGTGCTGTGACCTGCTTGATTGATCGATCGATCAAAAGGATCGATCGATCGATCCTTCTCGACAGTGGAAATTTTGTTCATCATCGATCGATCGATCGATCCCCTGTTTCCAGGAGATATTTTGCTTTTTCATTTCTTTTTCCTTTTCTTTTCTTTACTTATTCCACTTAGTATAAATAGATTTTTTTTGTTGTAAATATCAGGGGTGAACGATTTTAGATAGTTTTAGAAGATAGGATAGGTTAGGGTTTGGGTTTTTGATTAGTTCTTCTTTATTTCTTCTTGGATTGACACCCTTTTTGGTATGTAAGTTGACTATTCATTACCCTCTCCATTAATATAGTTGTTTTCCATTCTTTCTTGCTTTGATAATTAGGTTTACAAGCTTTCATAATTAGTTTAAATGCTTTATTTCCTTGCTTTCTAGTGTAAATTTATCGCATTTATTTACCGCTTTCTTTATCTCGTTTTTATCATGCTTTCTAGGTAATTTAAATTAGGTTGTGTTTGAATGGAACTCACTCAAGTTAACGTGTTGCTTTGCTTTGGTGATAGTGTTTACGGGTCTATTTCGAGTGCGTTGTCCTAGTTATTATGCCTAGGAGATTTCACGGGGCATATCATGTATGTCCCGTTCTTACGACCTTTCGCGCGTAATTTCCGGGATATTTATTGACGCCAAAATCTTATTAGACTTTTATGCGGATTTAGGGGCGTGACAACCCTTGATTTAATTAACTGTCGAAATGATATGCATTCATAATAACTCGTCGACCCATGTAACCATTTTATACAAATTAACTCGGGTGATGGATATTTGACGCAACCTATAGTTTTACCGCTTTGTTAGTCTAGTTTCAATACCCTTGCCTAGATTAATATTTCCCTTTTATGCATCTTTTACCTTTTTAGTTTGTAATCCACCTTTTACACTTTTATTTCGGAATATTAAATCTTATAAATTCTAACAACTCGTCTCTATGGATTTTCGATACCCGACTTACCGCCATACTTGCCTCGCAAGTGTAGTCGTAATTTAGGTTTGTTTGTATTGAGTAGGTGAAACAAAAACAACGATCGACGTCTGACACGCGCCACACTTTTCTCATCGATCAATTATCTCCTTCCTAAAATTAAAGATTAACTCATATCCACCGTCCTGACTACATTGATTACCTTGGTATGTAACTGAAAACACAAATTGTCAACAAAACCCCCTCCATAAACATATCTCAAACACCCAACCTTCACAATCAAAACCTTGTATCCCATTCTCACCTCTCTCTTTTGAGCTATAATTGTGTTAATAATCAACAATCTGAGACTTCACATCTAACAAACCCCATTTCTACACATGTATAAATGACACTTTCCTCTCCCTAGACCTTAACAACGATAGCTTTGCAAGGGTTTCAATTCTCTCTATCTACTTGAACCTCATTTGAGTGTTGACGCGACAAATACCCCGGCCGAGTTGATAAATCTTTTATACAAGAGTTGGAGAATTATGAAAGTCGATGTATCACTATAAAAGAACCATTTTTTAAAATATAAATAACACATAAAAATTATTTTATCAAAAGCTTTTACTCTTGAATTCATACTAATATGATATATTAATCAATTACGATTTATTTTATCTCACTAAAATTATAGATTTAGCTAAAAAAACCTTAATCTAGGAAAGGATTACAATAAAGAAAATGTCTTAGGCACTTGTGTGATGATTCGGTAAAAAATACGAGATCCAAACTGAATAGACATAAAGTAAGTATTAACTTTTAAATCAAATGTTTTGATTGTGAAAAATTTACCAAATCAAATTATAGTTATAAAAGTATTATACTATGACTACGACAATTAGATGCTAAAAATGTTACAATATAATTAAAAAATTAAATGCATACCTCATAAAGATATTTAAGGAGTAAGTACACTCTGCCTCTCCAAATTTGATTCTATTTTCACTTTACCATCATCACTTTCATTTTCTAAACTAAACCCCTAACTTTTAATAATAAATCAATTCACCCCAAAAACCTAACAGTGTTTTTTTTAATGAAAGGTTCGCCATACACCTTGAACATGAGGACATTTATGTTCAATCTAACATGAATGGTTAATATATTATTTAAAAATATTTATATTACAATCTTTAATAAAAATAAATAAAAATTACAGAAAAACATTTGGAAAATTTATAAAATAGAGGAGAATTTTTTCTCAAATTTTAAAAATACTGTAAAACATTTAGAAAATTGCAAAAAAGTCACCCCAAAACATTAAGGAAATATGTATACGACTGAAAAACATTTGAAAAATTCCAAAAATTTCAAAAAAGAGTATTTGAAAATTTTGGATATCGCTTAACAAATGTTTAGAAAATCTACAAAATAGTGAAAAGCATTTAATAAATATGTAAATTGCCTTAAAATTATTTAGAAGACACTTAAAAAATTTGTGGGAAAAATAAAAAAATCTCGAGTATTCAACTAATCCAAAATTCACATGAATAATGCATATGAGGCTCCCGCACGACTCTTATAAATAGAGGTGTTCACCTCTCATTTAGTAGGTAACAAGTGAGTAGTGAAATTCTGACCAATTCTCTCTAACCTCTTTATACACTAAAGTCCTCACTCCGACCACCTGCTTCGTCATCTCATGAACACAATAACTGTGGCCTCATAATAGATTACACTACCACAGCCACAACCACTATTGCACATCACATACATGTTTATGTTACCTTTCGTATGTCCTCTTATATGACTATAAAGCTCAAATCTTGTATCAAATGCATAAATCTAATGAGAATAAGGCTCCAAAATGGATGTAGGCTCATTTTAATTACCAAAATAATTTAAATCTCAACTCTCTCTCTCCAGATCTCTTTTGCCCTCTTTTATACTTTTAAATGTTAATTATAGCTTTGATGACATGGTTTTCACTTGTAGACCCATTTTTAGACGATAATAGTTTGGCATCGTCTATGGAAAATGAGGCATTCTACCAAGTTTCTAGCAAATCGGGTCAAATATGCCTTGTTTATCCATAGGGTTCTCTGAATCTACATATTATGGGTGAAATTTTAGTGGCTAGATCCAAATTCTCATATAAAGCCGAATTAGGGTTTCTTTTACTTTTCATGTCTTATTTCCCAAGCCTATTTTAAGATTTTCTAGACACATCATACTCCTCAAGGATGCTCTCATATCCACATATTCCTAAGATGTTGAACAAGCCACAAACTTGTAAGGATTGGGAACTAAGGATCAAAACATTTGATGATTTCTCCATGTTTTATAATTTACCCATGTTATGACCTATATACTAGGTAATTGCTACTAAAATTATGTTTATTTACATAGAAGGATAGAGTATGCCTTAATTTAACACTCAAAAGGTTGTTTAGCAGAATTATTGGAGTGGAAAACTATATTTTGGGCTATAATATGTTATTTTGACCTAAATACTACTTAAGAGCCCGTGACCTTTCAGCCTGCATGAACTAAGCGCAGATTTACTACCACAATGTAGACCAAAACCTCTAGTTTTGGCTTGTTTAACATTTTTGGGAGAAGAATACTAATTTCTTATAGACCTACAATGTCGTCAAATGCTTAAAAACTCATGTTAGATAATTTATGATATTCGAGAGGAATTAATCCTCATAAGGCTAGGTCCAATAGTAAAAAAATTGATGAATCTGAGGGTAAAATCAGAAAAGGCTTTGACTTTAAGGGTTTGTGAAATCATCCGAGATGGGCTAAGATTTTTTACTATCTTTTTTAGTTATCGGATTACCATTCTGTCTAAGGGCATGTATTCATAAATTGTCTAGAAGATGGAATCAATCCATAAGAAAACCATGTTCGATCATGTCAATCGCGTTGGAAACAATATAACAGACTAGATTTCATTGTCAATGACTAAAAATGGAGAAAGGGATAACCTGGGTATGGTTTTGAATTGGCCATAACATAGCATACTGAATTTCCTGATGCCATGTTTTTTAATAATAAAATAACATAACAATATAATATGCATAAAATAATTATGTATGATTTTCGGGCTATAGCACCAAAAATGGTAAACAAGAAGCTTGATGTACTGCACTAGGGTTACAGTCGAAATCGAGTGATAATGTCGAAAATCATTCTTGAGGATTCAACCTGTTTGGGAGATTAATCAATAATGGTGAATGTGAGTAAAACAACAGAAGAGGTGAGAGAAAATAGAGGAACATAAATATTTAAATGGTTCGGTCTTAGCCTATATCCATTATGCAAAGACTAGGGGTGTTTTCACTATAAAGATATGCAAAAATCCATTAAAGGACCATACATGCACTCTTTTTCTCTTTATAAATTTAGTGTAATAATAGGGTTATCTTGGAGATCGATCACTAGTTAAGGAGGCTTAATATAACTTTTATAGTACTGGAGCGGCACAATATCACACCTAAGCATGCACTTCATGTGTGAATGAGTGATCATCTAATGAAAATGTGACACTTGTAGGGAAATATGTATAAGTCAGGATGAAGAAAATTCTCCCCATATACTGGTTGATTTGCCATAATGGTTTTAGTCTGACATGTCAATAATACCCTTGTTATAATTTCCATGCGTGCACAAGATGTTTCAGGCTGAGGGTCTCGACTTGTCAAGATTGCTGAAACTCTATTTTTGCGAGTTTGAGCCGAGGCGGGACTATCTAGATATTTGACTAATATGTGTGAGAAAAATGCCAACACTGCACATGGACTGCTAATGAGGTCGACACTGTAATTAGAATGCCCTTAAGTGTTGTCTTATTATAGGGTTGTCTTGGCTTCCAAAATAACGCGAGATAAGACTGTGCATGAGAACCCCTGAGGGTTGATGACTCTGAGGGCACCTATGATGTAGGACATTTTTGTAATGGGCGTTGCTTAGAGCAACCCTTATGGGTATGCTAAAGCGGTATATATGCGGTATATACGGATGCTATGCGTAAGGTAGAAGGGTATATATAACCATTGGTAAGGCAAAAAATAATAAAGATGCAATTGCACTAGTTGGTTTTTTGTGGGACCCACACCCAAAACGGAACATCTTGTTCCGCGCAAGGAAGGAGAAAAAAAAATAGTTTAAGCGGAACATCATGTTCCGCGCAAGCCTTATCATATTTCCCTTATTTCCGTTTTCGACCCCCAAATTTTTTAAATAGTTCAACGGCTATATCCAACGGTTATTTTTCAAAGTGAAAGAGCCTTAAGATTAATTGTATATTTTCCCTAAGATTATATATTGGTATATATAACCATATAGCTTAAGCGGAACATCTTGAGGTAATAAATAGGGGGAAAACGTAATATGTTAAAATATTTGGGGTAGAAAATCAATAGTGAAAGAGCCTTAAGCGGAACATCATGTTTCGCTCAAGGGTTCCAATTTTCGTCCCAAAAACGACGCCGTTTAACTCTCTTTTTGACTGCCTATTGTATATTTGCCCTTTCTCATTTTTACCCGTAGCAAATTCTTCCATTTTCGTCACCTGTTTTTGCCCTAGCACAATCTAAATTTGAACTACCCGCAAGGGTTGCTCTTAGAGGAGACCAAATTTATGCACATCAATCATCCCTAGACACTAGTCTTTAATGTCAATGGGAGGATGAGGTGTGAGTTATGCTATCTTGTCTAGTTCTGGCCCTTGCGTTTGGGGTTGTCTCAAAGTTAGTGGAGGTACAACGATCACGTGGGTTTTGATAGAGGTGTTACTTCTGGCTTATGAAGTGGGACACATGTCATTTATTGAAAGACTTAACGTGAGACCCTAGGTCATGCGTGTAGCCAACCATCACTAATTTCGTCCGCTCACAGTCTGGACGGCCAACAGTTACCCGCCCAGCTGTGCCAATCTTGTTTTACATTGTCGATGAATTTTTTCTCTCTTGATTGTGCATTTTATTCTACCCATTGTAGAGGAGAAAAAATGCAAATGTGCACATTTACACTACCCATTGGAGATGGCCTAAGGCGTTCCCTAATAATGAGTATTTGTGAATAGCTCCCGCATGTTTTGGGCGGTAAAATCTTTTCTCTTTCTTTATTTTTACCACTTCTTTTAAACTTCCAGAGAAAAACCATATTTTCCTCTCTACCAGTCCCATCATTTCTCCGTTCAAGCTTCCATCTATTTTGATATTTTTCTGCCCCTATAAATCTTTTAAGGCTTTTTAGGTACTTTCTGACCTCTTATCATCACTTCTTACGATTAAATTTTGATTACTGTAATCTTTTATTTTTTACGAGTTCTCTGTCTAGTCCGACCACCAATTTATGGTGGTTCATCCCTTGATTCACGACGACTATAGGTGGGTAGACAGTTAGGGGGATTTCTAGGGCTTAATGAGTTTATTTGTTGGAGTTTATGGTGGTTATTTCTTCTTTTTGGCATCTTCTTCGGTGAAAGGTCACCAACAGTGTTTTTAGTGTTCATGGTGATGTTCATAAGTTTTTTCATTAAAAACCATTATACTACCCATTTTGATCTTTTTGAAGTTTCCCCATTAGATTTCTTGGAAGTTTTTCATGTACCGCAGATCGCACGAGTTAGGTGTTTATGTTAACACATAGACGATATATTTGTAAGGTCCAGTCCGAGTCTCAACATAGGTCCTTTATTCTACTTACATTAACCCCGTTAGTTGTATATCACCCTAACTTAATTCTTACTTACCCCAATCTAACTGAGACTAGAATTGTCATTTTCATCAATAGTGACACTATGTGCGTCTCTTCTTCAAAGGGCTACAACCTTTCTGAATGTCTGGGGCTCCACGACGATCGAAAGGATTCTAAGGATGACTCATTTGAGGTGGCAATGAAAGTTTTGGTGGCCTATGCAGATGAGGGTGAGACTGCCAAATCTTGGAATAGGGGTCATTGTAGCACTTCTTCTCATCAATAAGGGGATCCCGAGTCCCAAATTTATGATATTTCTAACGATGAGCCTAAGGTTGATGCGACTAATAATATTATATGAATGCAAATTCTATGGATTTATTGGTATCTTAGGCTAATCACACAAAAATTTAAATTTTAGATAATTTTATCTTGATTCAATTTAATGTGAATACAATGATGAAGTCCAAATTAAATAAGCCAAATCAATCAAGAAAACCAAGCATGCGAAGAAGTAAGAAAAAAATCATTTTCGAGCAAAATCGTGTATTCAACACTCTATTAGAATTGACACACTAGACGACTTATATATTATTTGTCTCACTAAGTATAATTCTCATTTCTTCAAGTTTCTACAGATACGACACAATCCAACACCTTCCACAAGAAGCAGTATTCACTTAATATCCACCGATCAACCTTCTTCTTCAGCACTAAAGCCTTGACCTCCATAAATCAGCATTAGTAAATGAAATTTACAAGGGGTATTTCAATAAGGAATTTGTTCTTCTTGATTTGGTAAAGTGATCTCTAAAGATCCAAGGGGTTTTGATGAAAAATGGTATAGTCTTATCACAATAGGAACTCTAAAAGCCTTGGAAAAGGGTTAAAATGAGTTGTTTAAAACTCCAATCCTGCATCTCTATTTATAAGAAAGTTTATTGCAAAATGATAGGCATTATAGATTTGGATAAAATTTGATTATAAAGTAAAAACTCTCACTCTCGTTCGAACGATCTGATACCTCGTTCGAACGGCGTACGCTTTTTCATTCAAACAAGTTTCAAACAAAATTGCGAATGACATTCCAGAGCTTGCCAAAAGGCGTCGCTTCAGGTCTTGTTCGAACGTGGGAAACTCATTCTAACTACATACATAGTCTCATTTGAATGATATCCAACGTATCTTCGAATGACATTCCAGAACTAACAAAAAGGCATCATCCCAAATTTCGTCAAACGAAGGAGTCTCGTTTTGACGATACTCTGTAAACTAATTCGAACGACATGTCAATCTTTTTCTAATGAGTTAGAGAGTTTTCAAAAATTCTTTTAAAAAGTTTTGAATGCAAAATCTTTAAAAAATAAACCCTTGGAAAATTAAAGTCTTTACTTAACTACCTTATAACTCTTCTCGAGTAAAGTTGTGACGAATGATCTTCAATCTTGGAAATGTCATCAGCATCTTGTCTTTGAATATATGGAAGTAATCATGAAGGTGCAGTGGGATGTAATAGGATAAGACAAATAAAAACTAAATTGAGCAACTATAAAACTTGCTATTACAAATCTCCCCCTTTTGGATATTTCGTTGCAAAACACAATAAAAGAAAAGTTGACTCGTAAGACTAATACAACTAATGCCCTCCCAAATCAAGAAACGAAAATGCATAAATGTATAAGTCTTCTACTGAAAGGTCTTCACCTTGTAAGGTCCATGAAATCATCATCAAGGCGGAATGACCTACACACATGAGACAAAAGAAATATTGTGACGCGTACAAGTTTAAAAATAAAAATAAACTCCCCTTCAATTTATTCTCCCCCTTTTTGTCCGTAATAAAAAAGGGCTAGAAACTAAACTCGAATAATAAGTATCACATGAAGAATAAAAGACATAATCACAAATATAATCGATAAAGCACATGCAATGATAATCCAATAGATATAATGTGTTCTCCCCTCTTACATAACTATTTTTGAAGTTTTTCATTTTTCCAAAAAATATAAAACGTACAAATACAACACACCATCATAATAACACTAAAATATCCGAATTGTGAAAAAGGAATGAAATTATGTGAGAATTTTCCATAGGCGAATCAACATAAACATTTATAACATAGGTGCACAAAGTTATGAAACACTTCTAAAGAAAGAACTCAATTTCCACCTTAGGTGTAAAATGTTGAACATAAATGAAATTGATTCGACTTATGCAATTTACCATGAATTTAAATGATTCTCAAAATAATAATGCCAAATATATTTTTTAAGAGAGTCTATTGTGAAAACCCATGATGTTATACTTCATAATACCCTCAAAATCTCAAATATATAAGAAATCACTCAAAAATATTTTGAACATATCATAATGCTTGTATGTAGCAAAGCATCAATGAAAAAAAAGGCATTGGCATTCTTATTTTTCGTGTGTCGTTAATCTTTTAGGTGTAACAACCCTGATTTTTTAAATGGAAAATTTTAAATTAATTTTGAAAATCGGAGAAAAATAAAATTTTGTATTTTATAAATTTTATAAGTTAAAATGTTGGTTTTTATATTAAAAAAATAAATTTTCAAACGGAATTGGAATCGGAATTAAAATGGAGTTTTAATTGAATTTTTATTATATAGAATAGTCCTCAAAACATAAAACTCTCTACAAAAAATAATATTTTTAGAAATCTGACCGTCCGATCGAGATGAATTTTTCACAGCTCTTGTCTCGCCGTTCGGTACAACATACTAAAATTTCAAGCTATTCTGACGATCCGATCATCCGTAATAATTTTTCGAGTATTAGTATTTGATTAGGAGTCAAACTCTTTTTGGTATATAAGCAAAGTGACGAGTTTAAGACTTTTAAAAATACATTCTTCTAAACCCTAAGAGTAACAATCTCCTCTTTTACATCTTCTTCCTCCCTCAAAACTTTAACTCCATTGGAGAGCTATTTTCAATCCAAGTTTTGAAGCTGTAAACCGGGTTTTATCAAGATTGTTCAAGAATGACTCTTTGTTAATTTTTTGAGAGGAATCCAAACCTTGACTCATATTTTCTTCATCTTAATCAAAGGCATGAATACTCTATTCCTTTCCTTTAGTATTATGCATTTTAAGTGTTGCCTAAATTTTAATGTCATGTTTTTCTTAAATCCAATTAGGAATCTAATTAGAAAAAGTGGACACATAAACTTGGGGCTGTTTTTATAAAATCTCTTAATATGAATAATATTCATAACCCTTGGGTGCGTAGGATTCATGAGTGAATTTTGGATTTTATTGCTGTAGGTTGCATGTAGAAAAATCCTAGTTTTGAAATAAAAGAATTTGGGAGCATATAACTCACGTAATTTGTGTTAAGGTAATGAAATTGGAATTTTGTTGTATTAATGACGAAACCTCAGTGTATTTAATTTAAATGAATTATATGAGATTAATTTGGGTGTTTATGACGATGAGATAATTTAATTAAGATTTAATTAAATTGGAATATCATGCGTCGTTTTGTATGTTGATTTAATTATGCTTATTTATGTGACTTGTTGATTTTATTAAATTGCCATTGTGACGAAGGGTTATTGGGCATTTTTGCTCTCCCTATAGTTTAGGATGCCTTTTATGTATGGGACTAATTGGTAGGCCTTTTGATGATTTACGCCTTCTAGGTATGGGATTAGTGATGGTAGATTATTACGACTTTATTATGTCGGGTGTGAGCTGATTTTGTTACTTTATCATCGTTACACTAGCCTAGGTATGAGACTAGGTTAAGACTTATGTTAAAAATCTATCCTATACATAGGGTAGGATGTATTGATAACTTGGGGACCCTTAGGTATGGGACTAAGGGGTATTTTGAGGATCTCACATCGATAAAAGGATGGGGTGTTTATAAATTTTGAAATTGAGAATTGAGAAAATGAGAATTAATACCTAAGATAATAAGATGGGTATTAAAATATATTGGTGACATAATCAGCGAAGACCGACAGTTTAAATGTGCCAGTCGACGTTTTATGTCGTGTCGTGTGTGGAACCTCGTCAATCAGCGAGGGCCGATAGTTTAAACGGGCCAACCGGAGTTTTGATGAGGGGATGTGTATTTTGGTGGAGAAATCACCCGTGGTAGGAGGACCACTATAATGAATTTTGGTGAATTATCACCCATGGTGGGAGGACCGCCATACCTAATAATTATTGAAGTAAGAACTTAAATATTTGTGAAATTTGGTAATTTGGGTTAATTAATAAAAGATTAACTCCGCGGGACTTGGGATTTAAAATCATATTGGTGTGCCTTTTTAAATGGGGATCTCAGCGGGCAGATAATGATTTATAATTATCGCATTTAATTATCCCGTTTAATTTAAAATACTCTATTGTGATATTTATTGCGTATAATGCTATTGTCTGGATTCAAGGATCCTATTTGAGGGGAGTAGCGTGTATTCATGCTCGGGGCTCTGACCTCGTACGTTGACTAACTTTTTCAGGATAAGTATTTGGAGAAGCTGCATAGAATCATTTGAGGATTTGCTTGGAGGTACAGTTGGAGTTGCTCTACCTTATGCGTGTTTCTTTAGTTTAGTTTTCCATTCTTTTGTATGTATTTTGAGACTCAGTTTATGGTTGTGATTGGGCCATTCGGTTCCAAAGTTGTATAGGTTTTATTCAGTTATTCCATTGGATTTAATTGGAGATTAGTCAGTTATATATAATTGGAGATTAGTTTATTTTTGGAGTTTAGCAGGTGATGGATCTTTTATCATTAAGTTATTGTTATCAATTGAGTTTGATTCAATTATTTATCTTGAGGATTGATTTATTTATGTCTCATATCTGTCTCATGCTAAGAATGATATTTTATTGACTCACGTCCGACTTAGTTTTGGTGGCGGACGCCAGAATTAAGTGGGGTGTGACATTAGGCTCTTTTTGCAAATGGTGGATTTTAATGCAAAGAGTATTTTACTCTTTTGTAGCCCCTCTCCATTGATTAACAATAATCAATATTTTCCATAAAAGAAATTCGGGCAATGGTTTACATATGGTTCGTTATTTAGTAAGATTGAGATGAGAATACCGTATTCGACATATGATAAGCAGGTACAATGTTAAAAAATTCCGTGCACGTATGCAATAAAGGTGGAAAAGAGTCAGACATTTAGAAAGTAATCATTAACGATCAATGAAATGTTATCCACACATTATAAAGTACACTAACAAAACAAAGTCATGTCTCAAAGCACTATGAAAACATCATATGAATGGATGGAATATAGGGTTGATCTGAATATCTTAAATGTTAATATATATATATATATATATATATATAGTGAAAAATGAAAATACAAAACTCTTTTTATTTTTTTCTAAAATTTTATCATAATAAATATTTTTCAAAATTTTAAACTGTTTCTTTAAGAACCGATTTTTTTTTTGTAATTTTTCAAAATATATCAAAAGGAAAAATATATAAATATAATAGAAATATAATCTAGCAATAGGGATACAATATATGAACATTATAAATATCTCAATCAACGGAGAAAATACCCAAAGACTTTCTAAGATTCTCGAATCTAGGTGCATCGAAAGATTTTGTGAAAATATCAACTAATTGATGTTCGATCTCACAAAGCTCAAGGACACGAATTTATCCTCAAAGAGATCACGTATAAAATGACCACGTATCCTAATGTGTTTTGTGCGATAATGTTGGGCCAAAATACGAGATATATGGATCACATTCATATTATCACAAGAAATAGTCATGGTGCCTTGTGAAATTCCATAACCTTTCAACACTTGCTTCATTCATAAGAGTTGCATGCAACAACTTTCGACGACTATATACTCAACCTCTGCCATGTAAAAACATATAGAGTTTTTCTTCTTACTCAACCAAGAGACAAGAGCACTCCCAAAGTAAAAACACCCACCTAAGGTGCTTCTACAACCATCAACTTCACTAGCCCAATTGACATCCGAATAGGCGAACAAATGTTCATTGGTATAAAAGGAATACCAAATATCGTAAGAAAGAGTGCCACTCACGTATTTGATGATAAGTTTAAGTGAGAGCAAGTGAGACTCTTTGGGGGATGCTTGGTATCGCGTATAGACTCCAACGTTAAAAGGCAATGTCGGGACGACTAGATGTCCTAGAGAAGACTACCTATCATGCTCCTATAAAGGGTTTGCTCTACGTCTTTGCCTAAAATGTCTTTGCTAAGTTTAGTCGACGTACTCATATGGGGGAATGGGTGATTAGTGTAGTCTAAAATAAACTTCTTCACTAGGTACCTAGCATATTTGGATTGAGATATGAATATCCCATCCTCTAGCTGATTCACCTGAAAACCTAAGAAGAACGTAAGGTCACTAACCATGCTCAACTCAAACTCTCTCTTCATTTCCTACTCAAAAGTGAGAGCATGTCAGGATTACGTGGATCCAAATACTATGTCGTCCATATAGACTTGGGCAACTAAGATAACACCACTCTCTCTCCTCACAAACAACGCCTTATCCACTTCCACTCTCTTGAAGCCATGAGCTAAGAGATAGAAAGTGACCCTCTCGTACCAAGCACAGGGTGCTTGTTTCAAACCATATAAGGTCTTCTTAATGTAAAAAATGTATCCCGGGTACTTTGGGTCTTCAAACCCTTTTGGTTGTTCGACGTAAACTTCTTCCTGTAGAATTCCATTTAGGAAGGCACACTTGATATCCACTTAATATAACTTGAAGCACAGATGACATGATATTACGAGTAGTAAGTGGACAGACTCAATCCTAGAAATAGGAGCAAATGTCTCATCAAAGTCAAAACCGTCAATTTATGTGCATCCTTGAGCGACCAACTTATCCTTATTACGAATTATGGTACCGTTCTCATCCATCTTATTCTTATAAACCCACTTGATACCTATCATATTAGTCTTAATAGGTAGTGGGACTAACTCCTAGACATCTTTCTTGTAAAACTGAAGAACCTTATCTAGAATAGCGTATATCCAATGCTCATCCTTAAGTGCTTCTTTCACATTCTTGGGCTCGACTAATGAGGTGTAGTAAAGGAAGCTTACTACGTTCTCTAGTTGAGTACGAGTCTTAACACCTAGTCTAGGGTCACCAACTATAGCTGTAGGGTCATGACTTTTTCAAACCCAAGAGGAAGGATCCTTTAAATCAAGCGTGGGGTCCATCGGGGTAGTATGTGTAAGGATGGGATCGTCACTAGGGGTGCATCATCCTCACACTGGGGGTTGGGGTTAATAAACTCCGGTGACTCATCGTCTCTAATAGTGATGTTTATTGACTCCATAACGTTAGATATTGTAAGTTTAAACACCCTATAAGCCCTACTCGATGATTAATAACCTAAAAATATCCCCCCATTGCTCCAGGAGTCGAACATTCGTAAGTTCCCTCAAGATATAGCATGTACTCATAAAGACATGGAAATATGATAAGTTGGGCTTCTTCCCTGTCCACAACTGATATGGAATGTGTATCATGTGTGGATAAAGATATACCCTATTCACCGTATGGTATGCAATACTCACTGCCTCTACCCAAAAATGTCTACGCTCATTTCTCCCAAGAAGCATGGATTTAGCCATCTTTTGTATCGTCCAGTTATTCCTCTAAACTATACAATTTTGTTGAGGAGTACGAATGGATGAAAACTCATATTTGATGTCCATTCCATCACAATAGCTGTCCATTTTGACTTCTTTAAATTCATTGTCGTTATCATTACGCATCCGATTAGTAGTGACATCATGTTGGTTTTGTATTTTCTAAAATAGGCACCCTATTTTTGATGGGTTAAATTATGCATATTAGAAAGATCGAATGAGGTCGACACTGAAGTCAATTGATGATAGAGATTGACTTATTTGTGAAAGTGGGTGGACACCATCCCTTATGATTAACGACAACGTCAAAAGTCTTAAACCTATCACTGCCTGGACAAATGATGATTTTAAGATAACTAATTTTAACTCTCGTGGTTGGAGTGAAATTTATAGAGCCGTCAACCTTGAAAAGTTTCACGAAATCATGATGTGAACCATATATAAGGAAGCGTGTGATACCCTCCAACTCACTGAAAAGGGTACCAACTCTGTGAAAGCTTCCAAGATACAAAATCTCACCACATAGTACTAAAATCTGAAACTTTTGATGAATTTTATGATAGATTATCTGATATAGCCAATTATTGTTTTAATTTAGGTGAGAAGATTCCTGAGGCGAGAGTCATGAAAAATATTTAGAGATCTCTGTCATCCCGCTTTATCCCTAAAGGCATGGTCCTTAATTCGTTGGAAATTTTAGATACACTTAGGTTAGAAGAACTCATAGGAGACTTTCAAACAGATGAAATCGATGTATTCCCCAAAATTCAAAAACTGAAAGAAAAATGGATTACTTTGAAAGCCCAATCTAAAAAGAAAGAAGAGTTCTCTTCTGACTCATAATTTGATTTTTGATCTTGGTAATCTTGCTAAAGTTCAAAGGTTTCTCAAACTAAGAAAATAAAATTCTTCCAAAGAAAAAAAGGTATTGAGAAAAATAATTTTTTTATGTCGAGCAAGAAAGGTTTTGATAAAATGAGAGGAGAGTACCCTAAGAAAGACACGAAGAGATAATATGAGTGCGAGGGTAAGGATCACAATACTCATGAGTGTGATGTGATGTTAAAGAGACAGAGCAAAGGCAAAAACTGCCTACAATGCCATGCTTAGTATAACTATGTCAAATTGGTATATTCCAGGGATGAATCACCGCATGGACATATGTCACTGCATTCATGGCCAACCATGTTGGTAGATCAAGTACTTTTCATGCCATTGAGGACATTTAGATACATGATGACCTCGATAATGAGTCTAATCCTTATAGAAGAGTGAGGGAGATGACATTTTGAGTAACGAAGAATGAGGCCTTCGATGAGCTTATATCGAGCTTTACACCAAGTCTTTTAAAACTAAAAGGCAAAATAAAAATTATATGCTTCGGGTGTTAACTTTATAGAGAGAGTTAAAATATTCGAGAGATAATGAGTCCGCAAGGAGAGTTTCATTGGTGGAGAGAGTTGTTTCAGTGGAGAAGGAAAATAGTGACTTGATAAAAAAGTGTCTTGTCTTACGATAGATCTTGAAGCTTCATTGAAGACTCGTGATAAACTTGAAGTCGTTGTATCCCAACTCGATAAAGATCGAGAGGTCAAAGTTACTATCGAGGATATATAAAAATATAGGGAAAATATTCCTCGATCGCGCTTTAGTTTTTAAGCAGAGACAAGGAATGGGTTACGACAATGCATCCACTTCTCATGCCGGAACCGAACTGGTTCATAAGTTTGTGGTGGATCCATATGGGCCTTGACTTATCCCACCAAGGAGAGTTGAACCTAAACAATCTAACCAAGGTACACCTAAACAAGTCTATGTTTGCATCAATTGCAAAAAGAGAAGCCACTTTAGGGAATTGTGCTACAAGTAGGAAGAACTCAATGCACACATACTCCCTTACACCACTATAATGATTATGCTAGTCTTAGAGAGAAAACTGAGTTCCAAGTCACCACTTCTCATAGCTTAATGGAAGAACTTCAAAGGATGTCTATGCATCTTGAGAACGCTTCCACTTTAATTATTTTGATGTATAGAGCTTTGGAGATTTGTATTTTTATTCGAGTTAGATAGTTGTAATTTTAATTCGAGAGACTTGTTGTAATTGAAGAGATTGAGATTAGTGGATTTATATTATTATGGGTTTATTTAGATGCTCTATACCTTGTCACTTGTGGATTTGGATTTATTTTATCGCATTAGCGCTCCGTTCGCTCTCCCCGAGCGGGCGGGGTGTTACAAATGGTATCAGAGCTTAGGTATACGGCAACCCTCGGGGCTTGAGTTTTGGGTTCATTGCGTGGTTAGCAATTTTTGGAGATAGCAAATTTTAGGTGATATTCGTGATAAGTTTCGAGATTAGATGTGAGGAATTTATTTTTGGAGAAGAAATTATTTCGGAGATTGTTAGCCTGATTTTTGAGAGTTAGGCATTCGGCGAATTTCGAGGGCGAAATTCCATTGTTAGTGGGGAAGTGTAACAACCCGCGTAATTTTGGGCTATTTTAATTAATTTTTGGAAAATGGAGGAAAATAAAGTTTTTGATAAAATTATTTTTATTGCTCAAATATACTGGTTATTATTTTTTAAGGCGAGAATTTTAAACGGTTTCGAAAACGGAGTTAAAACGGATTTTAAAATGATTTTAAATGTTTTTAACCCTTGGAGTTGTTTTGACTTCCAACTCTTCATTTCCTTGGCTTATTTAAAGGAGTCTTTTGGATTCCAACTTTTCATTTCTTTGCATTATAAAAGGAAGTCGTGGGCAAGCCTTTTAACATACTTTTGGCACAAATTTTGGCAACAAATATATTTTATATTCCTCTTCTTTTTATATACACATTGGCCCTTGAGATTTGTGAGTTCCAACCTTCGATTAGAGGTGTTCTTCGGGCTATTTTATTAGAGGTTCTTGGAGGAGATTTTGTAGATCTTTTGTGTTGATCTTGAGGATGTGATCATTGGTTTCTCATCATGGTTTGAGGTATGGGGTTTTACACAATATGCTCCTTAAATCTCGCGAGTGTCATTCTCTTTGAATTCTTGTTTAATTGAACTCATATTTGAATTGATAAATTCATTGAAATCTGGAAAATAATTGTTGAAATTATTTTGATTCATGTGGTATCATTATATTTTTGATGAGCACATTGTCATGAGATTTTAATATGGCAGGGATGTTGGGCACCCGCCAAAATTTCTGTTTCCCGGGCTATGGCTTGATAAAGCATATACGGATTTGGTGAGGCCTGGTGACCTGGTTAAAGTGTTGTTGAGAAATTATATTGATAAATGATTTGAGATTTGCATTTTCATTTGAATATTCGTACTCGTGTTGTTACGTTTTATTCATCGCTAACATATATTTGTTGAGCATCTTTCCTGTCGTATTGTGTACTTCCCCATATTTTCTTTTAGTGGCAGGTTAGCATGGATTTGGGATGCTATGGACCAATTGGGATGATTTTTAGCGTGGATTATATTAGGGAGAATTTTGAATACAAGTTGGAAGATTGTATTTAATTATTTTGATGTATAGAGCTTTGGAGATTTGTATTTTTATTCGAGTTAGATAGTTGTAATTTTAATTCGAGAGACTTGTTGTAATTGAAGAGATTGAGATTAGTGGATTTATATTATTGTGGGTTTATTTAGATGCTCTATACCTTGTCACTTGTGGATTTGGATTTATTTTATCGCATTAGCGCTCCGTTCGCTCTCCCCGAGCGGGCGGGGTGTTACAAATGGTATCAGAGCTTAGGTATACGGCAACCCTCGGGGCTTGAGTTTTGGGTTCATTGCGTGGTTAGCAATTTTTGGAGATAGCAAATTTTAGGTGATATTCGTGATAAGTTTCGAGATTAGATGTGAGGAATTTATTTTTGGAGACGAAATTATTTCGGAGATTGTTAGCCTGATTTTTGAGAGTTAGGCATTCGGCGAATTTCGAGGGCGAAATTCCATTGTTAGTGGGGAAGTGTAACAACCCGTGTAATTTTGGGCTATTTTAATTAATTTTTGGAAAATGGAGAAAAATAAAGTTTTTGATAAAATTATTTTTATTGCTTAAATATACTGGTTATTATTTTTTAAGGCGAGAATTTTAAACGGTTTCGAAAACGGAGTTAAAACGGATTTTAAAATGATTTTAAATGTTTTTAACCCTTGGAGTTGTTTTGACTTCCAACTCTTCATTTCTTTGGCTTATTTAAAGGAGTCTTTTGGATTCCAACTTTTCATTTCTTTTCATTATAAAAGGAAGTCGTGGGCAAGCCTTTTAACATACTTTTGGCACAAATTTTGGCAACACATATATTTTATATTCCTCTTCTTTTTATATACACATTGGCCCTTGAGATTTGTGAGTTCCAACCTTAGATTAGAGGTGTTCTTCGGGATATTTTATTAGAGGTTCTTGGAGGAGATTTTGTAGATCTTTTGTGTTGATCTTGAGGATGTGATCATTGGTTTCTCATCATGGTTTGAGGTATGGGGTTTTACACAATATGCTCCTTAAATCTCGCGAGTGTCATTCTCTTTGAATTCTTGTTTAATTGAACTCATATTTGAATTGATAAATTCATTGAAATCTGGAAAATAATTGTTGAAATTATTTTGATTCATGTGGTATCATTATATTTTTGATGAGCACATTGTCATGAGATTTTAATATGGCACGGATGTTGGGCACCCGCCAAAATTTCTGTTTCCCGGGCTATGGCTTGATAAAGCATATACGGATGTGGTGAGGCCTGGTGACCTGGTTAAAGTGTTGTTGAGAAATTATATTGATAAATGATTTGAGATTTGCATTTTCATTTGAATATTCGTACTCGTGTTGTTACGTTTTATTCATCGCTAACATATATTTGTTGAGCATCTTTCCTGTCGTATTGTGTACTTCCCCATATTTTCTTTTAGTGGCAGGTTAGCATGGATTTGGGATGCTATGGACCAATTGGGATGATTTTTAGCGTGGATTATATTAGGGAGAATTTTGAATACAAGTTGGAAGATTGTATTTAATTATTTTGATGTATAGAGCTTTGGAGATTTGTATTTTTATTCGAGTTAGATAGTTGTAATTTTAATTCGAGAGACTTGTTGTAATTGAAGAGATTGAGATTAGTGGATTTATATTATTGTGGGTTTATTTAGATGCTCTATACCTTGTCACTTGTGGATTTGGATTTATTTTATCGCATTAGCGCTCCGTTCGCTCTCCCCGAGCGGGCGGGGTGTTACATATTGGTGGTAAAACAATCTCATGATGGTCTATGACTTTTTGAGATACTCCATCGTGGGGTTTCTCAAAGAAAAGTACGGTGCAGTTGAGTTCATATCCTATAAAACCAACATAGTGTAACTATTAATAAGTTGTGTAGGGATAATGGGATTGAGTTTAAAGAAGCCATAATGGATAGATATTGTGATGGAGTGGGAATTAGACATGAGTTTTTAGCCATTTCTACTCTTTAACAAAATAAGATTGTTGCGAGGACAATCGGGCAATTCAAGAGATGGATAAATCAATGCTTCTTGGGAGAAATGTGCCTAGACATTATTGGGTAAAGGCTATTAATCCAACATGCCATATGGTGAATAGGGTATATCTTTGTCCACACACATTACACATGCCATATGAGTTACGGATAGGAAAAAACCCAACGTATCATATTTTTGAGTTTTAGGGTGTCCTTGCTGCATTTTGAGAGATAAGGATCACTCAGGAAAGTTTACTCTCGAAGCAATGAGGGGATAATTTTAGGTTATTCATCATCGAGTAGGGATTATAGTGTGTTTAAACTTGCAAGATCTAAGATTATGGAATTAATAAATGTTATGATTAGACATGATGAGCTGCCAATGTCTATTGGTCCTAACCTTAGTGTGAGAATAATGCACCCCCTGGTGCCAATCCCATTGATCCTCATACCACCTTGATAGACCCAACTCTTGATTTAGAGGAGCCACCCTCTTGGGTTCTAAAGAGTCATGAACCTTATGTTATACTTGCTGATCCCACACTAGGTGTCAAGACTCACGCTCAACTTAAGAATGTGATTATCTTCTTTTGCTACACCTCCTTAATCGAGCCCAAAAATGTGAAAGAAGTACTCAAAGATGAACACTGGATATCCACTATGCAAGACGAGTTGCTTCAGTTTTGCAAGAACAATGTCTAAGAGTTAGTCCTTGACCTAGAGAGACTAATTTGATTGGTACCAAGTGGATTCATAAGAATAAGATGGATGAGAATGATACCATAGTTCGTAATAAGTCTAGGGTGGTAGCTCAAGGCTACACACAGATTAAGGGTGTTAACTTTGATAAAATATTCACTCCTATTTCTAGGCGTGAGTCCATATACTTACTACTCGCCATAACATGCCATCTATGCTTCAAGTTACATTAAATGAATGCCAATAGTGCCTTGCTTAACTGAATTGTATAGGAGGAAGTTTATGTGGTAAAACCAAAGGGGTTCAAAGACCTAAAGAACCTATGCCACGTCGTTTACCTTAAGAAGGCACTATATGGTCTGAAGTAAGACCCCGTGCTTGGTACTAGAGGTTCACTTCATATCTCTTAGCACGTGGCTTCAAGAGAGGGTGAAGGGATAGAGCGTTATTTATGAGGAGAGAGAGTGGTGCTATATTAGTTTCCCAAGTCAATGTGAATGACATAGTATTTGTATCAAGGTGTTTCCAACATGATCACACATTTGAGGAGGAGATGATGAGTGAGTTTGAGATGAGCATGGTTACTAAGCTTACGTTCTTCTTAGGTATCCAAGTGCATCAACTTGAGGATACGATTATAATATCTTAATCCAAATATTCTATGTATATAGTGAAGAAGTTTAGTTTAGACTCCGCTAAGCACTCATGCACCCCTATGAGTACATCGACTTAGATTTTCAAAAACACTTTAGGAAAGAATGTAGAGCATACTCTTTATGGGAGCATGACAGGTAGTCTTATCTTTTTAACCGCTGGTCATCCCAATATTGCCTTTAGCATTAAAGTTTGTGTGCATTACCAAGTGTGGTGACAATTAATTTTTAACACAAACGAATAAGAAAAGGCAATCATCAAAGTAAATAAAGAATGTAAAGAATGCCAATCACACAAAACAGTATTTACGTGGTTCAGCAAGAATGCCTACGTCCACGGTGGTTTTCTCAATTTTATTTCTCCTTACTCCGGGGAGTGCTTTACAGGAAAATCAATATGTGCCTTTTGCCCCAGGCTTAGGGTTTGTTATATACAAGTTTATTTTTGGAGAGTGGGGGTGTTGGACTCCCCCATGCCAATCCCCAATTCCTAGAATATCTCCTTATGAGATTTTAGGAATATACTAGGTCGTAACTGAATGATTTGAGACGGGGTGCTCCCAAACTTTAGGCCGTAATTTACTGGGCTACTCGTCTGGGCCCGAGGTGACAAATCGAGGTACCCACAATTGCCCCTAAAGTTATTGGGCCACAATTTGGGCTCAATAATTTTAAATGATTTGTCATAATGGCTATCTTGTAAATTGTGCAACATTCTCCATGATAGGAACGCCTCTTTAAACTGATTTAGGAGGCAACCCGCTTTATTTCTCGTGCGCTATGATCGGAAACGTTTAAAAATCCCTCGGAGCAGTGTTTATAGTTGTCGTTTCAAGTTTCTTCATACTTTCTAACCTTCTCCAAGCTCCCGTTGTTACTCTTTTCATTCTCAAGTCTTCGTCTTCCAACTTTACTGTTCTGCATCATCTTTGCTTGTGACTTTGCATCATCCCAAGCTAAGTTTTCACTTTGTAAGTCCCTCTTGCTCTTTTCTTTGCTTTTTCTGTTGTCATTTCTTCGCATTTGTAGTTAGGGTTTGTAAATGGCAAAAATAGGAAATAGATCAATAATTGAATTTAGGAAGTATTATAACATTCCAGATTGGGTAGACATTGAGTGTGCCCCTGTCCCTAAAAACGTTAGAAAAATAGAGGATGCTCACTGGATTCATGTCCTCTTACTGTCCCAAGGGGGTCTTACTTTCCCTCCAAGCAATTTGTTTATGCACTTCTTTGGTTATTTCAATATTGTCCCTGCACAGTGTTCGCCAAACGTCTGGAAGATTGTTAATGGTGTCCATAGAGTAAATAAACTCTATGGCACCAATCTAGGGCTTGCTGATATATGAGTTTGTAATTCTTTCTCGCGAACAAGTTCTGGTCTTCTTTACCTCAAGGCCAAGAGTCCTGATAGGGTATTGGTAGTGAATCTACCTGATTTTCACAAGGATTACTGGCAAGAGGTTTTTTTTGCTAGAAATTGGCAATTTCCTCCCCATACTGAGGGGTCGAGGTCTGATAGGTTCATGGTCCCCTTTTATGGGGAGGATTACATAAGTAGGCTTAATTTTTGCTCTGCTCTTCGATCTTCTTGTTAATGTATGATTTCTCTGATATTCTTCTTTCTTTCTTTTCAACGAGAACAAAGAACTTGGAACTTTCTATCAATGAGGTTCGAGCTGCTGAGTTGGTCAAGGCCTGGAATATCAAGGATCTCTTGGTTGACGATGAATATCCTCGGTCAGCGGCTTTCCTCTTGAAGTACAAGAATGTTGGGTCTATCTTTATTGCATGACCTATAGAAACTATCCCTGAGCTAGATATCACTGAAGAAATTACTACAGATCCTATCCAATTGGACGGGGAAGAGAGCATCTCTAGTGAGGATAACGAAGGTGATAACGGGGATGGTGCTAAAGGTGGTTCCAGTGAGGAGAGTTCTAGTGGTGAAGGATCTTCCATCTCAGAAGAGGTTTTATAAGATCGAGAGTCTTCAAGTGAGCCAAGCAGTTCTAGTGAGGAAGATATGGTTCCCACAGGAAGAATCTGATTTGTGATGATGATGTGCTTCTCTCCCATCTATCGAAGAAGTAGAAATTTGGCAATAAAGAGATCGCAACTAGTTCTCAGTCTGCTGCTCATGAGCAGGAAAAGAAGAAGAGAGAGGAAGAGCAGTTGAGGGAGAGAGAGAGAGAAAGAAGAAGGAAAGGAAGAAGGTTGAGGAGAGAAAGAAAGTGGATGAGAGGATAAGAGCTGATAAAGAGAAGAAGGAGAAAAAATAGGAGAGAATAAGAGAGGAGATGAGGAAGAAGGCAGGGCAAGCACTAGTGCCTATGTCTGCCTTGCTCGAGGGGGCCTCTGTTGCCATCTCTCCTCAGTTGGCTCCTGCATTGCTCGAGAGAGAAATTTTTCCTACAGATCCTCAGAAGGCAATGAAGACCGACCAGTTAGCTCTGTAGGCGAGTCAGAGGCTAGCCTTGGTAAGTCTGTCTTTATTTTTCTATGCTTGCAATATTCTATTCAATGCTTCTCTTTTTTAATGTTTTTTTTTGTAGTTTGTGACTAACTTTGCCGTCCTCTATCGCTCTCTCGATGAGCTGGTGAAGAGGAATACTGATTTGGAGAAGCAGAATGCTGAGCTAAAGGGGAAGGGTGTCGAACTGGAGGCTAGTTTGAAGATTTCCAATGATGCTCAGCGGTCTTCCGATCTTGCCCTCATTGAAGACAATCGGTTGAAGGAGGTGGCGATCAAAGATCTTAGCGAGCTACGACAGTCTTATGACCTGGTCTGTACAAGCAAGCTAGTAGTGGTGGAGGAGAACAGGGTGCTGGCAGAGAAGGTGAAGAAGGTGGAGGAGAACTCGTACAATACCAGGTGGGTTGCTGCGTACGAGGATGCTGAGGTTCAGATAGGCTACATCAGTCGACTGAACTTCAAGAAGGGTTGGAATAAGGATCTTTTGGCTACTGGAGTGGACATTGACTCTCTACAATTCAATGAGCAAGATCCAAGCCTGAAGCCTACTGTGGATGAGGCACCTGCCCCATCCATTGGCGGTGGTGTCCCTGTGTCTCAGACCATTCCTGCTAATACTCCTGTTCAGGGAATAGTAGCTACTTCATCTGAGAGAGGTGTTCCTGCTGCTGTTGACAAGGGGAAGCAACCAACGACCTCAGAGCCAACTGAGGTTGTTAGCTAGCCTGTTCTGAGGACTTCTTTTGTATTTTTTCTTTGTTTGTAATTGTTCTTTTTTGATCACTGATGTACTATCTATTTTAATGAAATAAAATCCTTTCCCTTTCTGCTTGCTGATTTCTCTGCTCTTTAATTCTTTTTATGACTTGTAGTTGATTGATGTGGATGAATATATACCTGCTACCTCTCAATTGGGAAAGATCCTCGGTCCTAATACGAGCAATTAAGTTCGCCAAGCCTTTATAAGGATTTGTAAGTCCCTTAGGTCGAGGAACAAGAGCTTTAAAGATCAGTCTGAGCTCGTCGCCAAACTGAAGGATATACTTCAGGAGATGGAAGAAGTTGGTGCCTCTGTCCAAGAAGAAGTGAACACTCTGAGAGCTAAACTTCTGGATGCCTTTGAAATCAATCAAGTCGGAGAAGTTCTTCAACAGGAGAATGAGACTCTGAGGAGGGAGGTGTCGCGTCTCAAGGAGCATACACCGAGCGTCACACCTCGAGTTTTGCGAGGTTCCTCTTCATCGACTGGTCCGCGAACTGGCATAGGGTGGAGCGCCACCCCCAAGTTTTTGCGAGGTTACCTCATCGTCTGGTCCACGAGCTGGTACAGATGCAGGGGGTCCATCTAGGGAGATGGACAAGATTCGAGAAGATGTTTGTCGAGCATACGTGATTGCTGCTGGGTTCAAAGAGATGTCATGCGACT
The DNA here is from genome assembly GCA_949130495.1 of Sambucus nigra. Lineage (NCBI taxonomy): Eukaryota > Viridiplantae > Streptophyta > Magnoliopsida > Dipsacales > Adoxaceae > Sambucus > Sambucus nigra. The sequence continues at coordinate 356,369,988 of OX422211.1, read as the reverse complement.
GAGGTATCTTTTCAAGAAAGGACCTCAATGAGTGTGGGCTGATGGTTATGACCAGGGTTGGACAGATGCTTTGACGAGGTTGGCAGAGTTTGAAGAGCTATCCTTTATTAAGGGATGGTTGAGTGCCCCCAGGGAGCTGTGGGTCCCCGAAAACTCAGTGCTCTGGTATTATCACGAGATCTCTCCTTTAACTCTGAGGCCTAATCCTTTCAGGAGGGACAACCAGTAGGTCCCTATAGATGCTATCCCCAGGCAGATGTTAGAGCCAGATGCGAATGAAGTTGAGGAAGAATTAGCCCCTCATTCGGACGACGGTCGAAGATCGCAAGTGGCTGATTATCTTACTCAGAGGCCTAATCCTCATTAAGATCTTCTTAATTCAATGTAACTCTTTGTAAATGTAACGAAGTGATAAAATATTTATGTTTAGGCATTCTACTGACTAAACATGTGTTGTGTATTTTCACTTCATTAATTTTTTGTTTGATTATCTTGGGCTCTTCGTAGATGACTAGATTTGATGTGGGTAGAGTTATTTTGTCGTGTGAGTATCCTCCCAGTCCAGTATGCTTATGAGAAACCATTCTGCCCCACTTTACCTTTTAGGTTGTGTCGTCACACTCCTTTAGGCCTAAGTGTGGCAATGGAGATGACAGACCTGGTGTTGAATGTTCTATCCGATCAGGTTTTCTGAGCCAAACATTATATGGTGACCAATTCGATTTGGCCGAACTACCTAAGGATCCCCTGTAGGGCTTCATATATTGCCAGGGGCAATGCTAAGCGGTTGTTCGTATTTCATATCGAAAACCTGAGGAGGGTGACTCCCTACTTTTATATATATATCGAGCAATGTGTCTGTCGCTTAGAAAAGGTGTGTAAGTTATAAAGTCCACAAAACAAAATTAACACTTCATAGAATGCCACTGTCGAATAATATTTTATCAAAAATAATAAAAAATGAGTTGCCAATTCCTATAATGTGATAAAAGATGAATGAAAAAACTAGAAATAGAATTTTTTCAGGTTGGTTACATTCTAGGCCCGGGGTATCTCTCTGCCCTCCAGCGTTTCTAAGTAATAGGCTCCTTGTAGGTCGTCTCTTCTCACCTTGAATGGTCCCTCCCAGTTTGGACCTAGCTTGCCATCAAATGGTTTTACTGCACTGCCAAGGACTTTCCTTAGGACGTAGTCTCCAACCTGGAATGCCCTTGGATTTACCTTCTTGTTATAGTTCCTTGCGAGCTGTTGCTGATAGCTCGCTAGTCTTACTAGGGCTAGCTCTCTGCGTTCGTCGGCTAGGTCAAGTTTAGCGAGTAAAGCTACAACATTCTAGCCCTGGTCGACCAGGGTGGACTTCATGGTTGGGAGGCCAGCCTCTAAAGGGATGATCGCTTCCATTCCATATGTTAGTGCGAATGGGGTTTCACTAGTTGCTCATCGTGGGGTAGTGCGGTACGCCCACAGGATATGTGACAGCTCGCTCACCCATGCGCCTTTGGCTCACTCCAGTCATTTCTTCAATCCATCAATCACTATTTTATTGGAAGCTTGAGCTTAGCCGCTGCTCTAGGGGTAGGCTACCGGGCTAAAATGGTGCTTGATCCCGTGGTCATTGTAAAAACTCTGGAAAATGTCGCTCTCGTACTGCGTTCTATTGTCAGTGATGATGGTTCTGGGGATCCCAAAGTGGGTAATTATGTTCTTCCATACGAATCTTATCATATCTACGTCTCTGATGTTTGCCAGTGGCTCCGCCTCAATCCATTTGGTGAAGTAGTTTGTCGCGGCCAACAGATACTTGCGTTTATCGGTAGCATTAGGAAGAGGGCCCATGATGTCCATTCCTCATTAGGCGAAGGTCCAAGGGCTGGTAAGTGATCTTAGGTCACTGGCAGGTTGGTGGACCATAGGAGCATGTAGATGACATTTTTCGCACTTGCGAGTATATACTCTAGAATCTCTCTGCAGCATGGCCACCAGTAGCCTTCCTTTATTGCTCGAAAATCTAGCAATCTCCCTCTAATATGGCTCCCGCAGATTCCTTCGTGGAGCTCACACAGCACTTGCTCGACGTCCTTTGGGTGAACACATTGGAGGTAAGGGCCAGTGAATGATCTCTTATACAGCTTGGTCTCAGGAGATAAGTGAAAGTGGGCAACTTTGACTCTTATTTGATGAGCGACCTTCTTATTGTCTGTTAGTGCACCATCCTTCAAATAGTCCCTCAGGGGATCCATCCAACTGGGTGCTGATTCGATATGGAGAATATAACCCATGTCTGGCAGCTCTTCACTCTGGTTGATGCTCGGCTGGGCGAGGAAGTCTATAGGGATTGTTCTCTTTATGTCGAAGTCAATTTCTGAACTCAAGGCTGCTAAGGCATCGGCTTGACTGTTTTGTCCTCTGGGAAATTATTGGACACTGACTTCCTCAAAGTTGGACATTAACTTTTTTACCAAGGCGAGGTAGGCTGCCATTCTTTCATCCCTCGCGTTGAAGTCCCCACTTATCTGATTAGAGACCAATTGTGAGTCAACGAACACCTATAGTTATTTTGTACCCAACGCCTTTGCCTTCTGCAGACCTGCTATCAAAGCCTCATACTCTGCCTCGTTGTTGGAGGCTTCAAATCCAAGCCTAATTCCCTATTCGAGGATCGCATCTTCTGGAGTAACGAGCACAATTCTCACTCTTTCCCCCTTTGAGTTGGAGGCTCCATCAACGAACAGTCACCAGACTCCTCCTGTTGAATAATCTTCTCTCTAATCCATGGGTTGGAGTTGGTTCCAAGGATGCTCGCCTGTGAACTCCGAGATGAAATCGGGGAAGATCTGCCTCTTGATTGCATTCCTTGGTTGAAATTGGATGTTAAATCGTCCGAGATCGACTGACCACTTGGATAGTCTACCAGATAGATCCACTTTTCACAGGACTTCTTTAAGAGGGTGTGATGTAAAGACGATGATAGTGTGAGCCTCGAAGTAGTGCTTCAGTTTCCTCGAGGCTACCACTAGTGCAAAAGCGAGCTTCTCCAGCGGTAGGTACCGCTACTCGACATGCAATAGGTACTTGCTCACGTAGTAGACTGGGTGCCAGATTCCTATTTTCTCACATACCAGTGTAGAGCTGACAGCGTGGCTGGAAACAACAAGGTATAGGTACAGGGAATCATTCTCTTAAGGTATCACGAGAAAAGGTGGTTTGTTGAGATAATCTTTGAGCTCTTCTAATAATTTCGAGCAATCTTGATTCCAATCCACTATTTTGCTCTTCTTCAATAGCTGGAAGAATGTTTGGCACTTTTTGGATGACTTCGAGATGAATTTATTCAAGGCAGAGAGCATGCCCATGAGCTTCTGTACGTCTTTGATCGTGCGGGGAGGTTGTACCTTGCTGATCGCATCAATTTGGTCCGGGTTGGCTTTATGCCTCTCTCGCTAACCATGTACCCGAGAAATTTTCCTAACTGGACACTAAAGGAACAATTGCTCGCGTTGAGTTTGATTCGGTATTTACTAAGGATTTCAAAGGTCCTTGATAGGTCTGAGAGGTGGTCTTCTTTTTTCCTGCTCTTGACAAGCATACCGTCAATGTAGACTTCCATGGTATCTCCCATTTGGTCTTTAAACATCTTGGTGACCAGCCGCTGGTAGGTTGCTCCTGCATTTTTGAGCCCAAAGGGAATAATTTTATAACAGTATAACCCGACGATGGTGATGAACGCTGTTTTGTCTTGGTCTGGTGCATACAGGGGAATCCGGTGATACCCCGAGTATGCATCCAGGAAACTCATTCTTTCATGAGCTGCTGTGGCGTTCACTAACTGGTCGATCTTTGGGAGGGGAAACTGTCCTTAAGGCATGCCGTGTTAAGGTCAGTGAAGTCGATGCACAAACTTCATTTTCCTTTGTTCTTCGGAACCACTACTAGGTTGGACAGCCATTTAAGGAACTGAACTTCCCGTATGGATCTTACATCCAACAACTTCTCTACTTCCTTTTCTATAGCCTTGGCCTTCTCGGGTGCAGTTCGCCGTGACTTCTGCACAATAGGCCTAAAGGTGGGGTCGACGTGCAACCGATGACAAATTATACGGTGGGAGTTCTGATCTGAGCAGTAAGGATGGAAAATTGATTGCACCAGTGACGCTCAATTTGAACTTCATGGATCGAGCCAGAGGGTACGTGTTGGGTAAACTGGTCAAGCCCAAGTTCTACAGGAGGGTCCAATGCTCGGTTGTTATGGACCCCAAAAAGATGGGTGTGGCACTTTCTTTGAAGAAAAATTGCACTTCCACGTAAGATGACAATTTCAGAGCATAATTAAGGGGACATATGACTTTGGGCCCCTAAAGTTTTGGCTGAAACTGAAGTTATAGTCTTTAAAACTTTTGTTACTTGAATGAAAAAAAAAGAGGGAAGTCCCGACCAAGAAACTCCTATCTTTTTTACTACCACCGGCTGAGACTTCTTCCAAGTTCTCAATAACCCGCTCAGAGGGGAGGAGCTTGGTCTCCTCCACTCCAGGTCTTCCATACTTTAGCTGTTATTTTGAAGGTATCAAACCTTCTTGTTCTTCAAACTTCTCTTTAGCCTTCTCGACCTTCTTCTCTGGTTTTGTGCGAATGGCTGCTATGAAGAACCTTCTTACCATCACTTGATTTCTGTAGATCTCCATCACTCCTTGCTCAATTACGTACTTGAGTTTTTGATGGTAGGTCGAGGGGAATACCTTCATCGCATGTAGCCATCCTCTACCAAGGATAACTTGGTATGGTGAGTCAATGTCGACTACCAGAAACTCGATCATCTTAGAGACACCTCCTGCCCTTACTGGCAGCACGATCTTTCCCAATAGAATTATTACTTTACCAGTGAAGCCAACTAGAGTGACAGTGGCTTCCTTCAAGTCGATAATGCTCAACTTTAGTTTCCTGGACAGGTCAAGATACATTGCCTCGAATGAGCTTCCCTAGTCGATGAGCAACTTGTCGACGTCATAGTTAGATATCCTGAGGGTAATGATCAAAGTGTCATGATGTGGGGTTCTTACTCCCACTAGGTCTTCATCCGTGAACACGATGTGCTTGCCATAGTCAACGTCATCTGCTCACCGATGATTTCCTGACTGTGTCTTCGCTGGATTGATCCGAAAAGATTGTATTACTGTTGTAAGCTTTTTTACTTCCATTCGGATTGAATTTCCTTGAATCTGCTTTAGATCAGATGCTCTATGAATCACTGCAAATTCATGGCCAGCATCATCCTCGAGTACGTTTTCGAGCCTTTTATCTCCATTGGCAGCGACCTTCTTTGCCTTCTTATCCATAAACTCGTTTGGGTGCCCAGTCTGGGCCAACCCTTCTAGGTGAGACTTAAGAGCCTTGTAATGCTCAGTCTTGTGCCCTCCCTCCTTGTGAAAAGCAAATCTCAACGCGTTGTTTCTTTTGGAAGGATATCCTCCCATCTTTCTGGTCCACTTAACAAATGGCTCGTCCTTAATCTTCGCTAGGATTTTGTAGATTGGTTCCTTGAAGACAGTGTTTACTACCTGAAATTCTTTCGAAGCATAGTTCTTGCCTCCATTATTAGAGACACCCTTGCCTCCATTTTTTCCCCCTTTCTTTTGGTTTTCAACCTTGTCATTGCCCTTGGTAGCGAGCTTAGCTTGACTATTTTCTCCTGCACTGAGGCGGCTCACATCTTAAGCCTTGGCATACTTCTCGATGCGAGCCATCAGGTCATCAATGGTTATGGCCTCCTTTTTAGTGAGGGATTGGTGCAAGAGACAAGAGCTGGGCAGACCAATCTTAAAAGATGCCACTGCTACCTTCTCCGAGCAGTCCTCGACCATGTTGAATAGCTCCCAGTACCTTTTTGCATAATCTCGGAGGCTCTCCTAGGGCGTCTTCTTCATTGTTAGTAAGATATCCATCCTCTTTGAATGGGAGCTGCTGGTGATGAAGCGAGCATTGAAGAGCTCTACCAGGGACTCAAAGCTCCTGATGGATCTATAAGGGAGCCTCTCGAACCACTTTTGGGCCACATCATGCAAACTCGAGGGAAATGTTTGGAACATTAGTGCATCCCTGTGGTTCCAGAGAGTCATGGCCTGCCTGTACTGCCTAACGTGATCGATAGGGTCAGTCTTTCCATCATAGATCTTGAATCTCAGAATCAAAAACTTCTTGGGGTCTTCTTCTTCTTCTTCTTCTTCTTCTTCTTCTTCTTCTTCTTCTTCTTCTTCTTCTTCTTCTTCTTCTTCTTCTTCTTCTTCTTCTTCTTCTTCTTCTTCTTCTTCTTCTATCTCCCTTAAGAAAGGTGATTTCATCTGGGTCCTGAGAGCTCGTCGGGCCAACTCTTTTGTCGATCTGGAACCCCGATGTGCTGGGTGCTGGTCCATTTCTCTTCTGACCAAATTTTGTATGTCATTATTTACTCGAGTCGGGCTCCTACAATGATGAGCTGGTCACTGTTGCTTGATTAAGTCATCATCTGACGAGCGATCCTTGATCCTTTGGGATTCGTGTCTAGGGCTCCCTCCTCGGCTGTGGGACTTGCTCGCCTGAGGGCTAGGAGTACGATATTGACATCTCCTGGTGCTACGATGTATCTCTTTTACCATCCTTTTCAATATAATTTTGAGGCGAGCATTCTCATCTTCTTGCTTGCGAGCGGACTCTCCTTGCCTCATAGGCATCGATCAACCTAAATATTTGTGTATACTTGAAAGGTCCCTGACTTTCCTCTGAGGCTTACCGCTCTGGGTGAGCCCTTTGACCTGAATGCCGAACTTTAGATTTGATCATGCGAGGGGCAGGCTGTTCTTGGATATCCCCTGCTTGAGGGGCATTGCTAATGTGACCATACATTCCAAATTCTTTGTTTGTGAGGGCTTTCTAAAAGGAGGACAAAAATTTCTCACAGACGGCGCCACTTTTGGTGACAATTAATTTTCAACACAAACGAATAAGAAAAGGCAATCACCAAAGCAAATAAAGAATGCCAATCACACAACACAGTATTTACGTGGTTTAGCAAGAATGCCTACGTCCATGGTCGTGTTCTCAATTTTATTTCTCCTTACTCCGGGGAGTGCTTTACAGGAAAATCAATACATGCCTTTTGCCCCAGGCTTAGGGTTTGTTATATACAAGTTTGTTTTCGGGGAGTGGGGGTGTTGGACTCCCCCACATCAATCCCAAATTCCTAGAATATCTCATTACGAGATTTTAGAAATAGATTAGGTCGTAACTGAATGATTTGAGACGGGGGGATCCTAGACTTTGGACTGTAATTTACTAGGCTACTCGTCTGGGCCCGAGGTGACAAATAGAGGTACCCACACCAAGTATCCCCAAAAGAGTCTCACATGCTCACACTTAAATGTATCATCAAATACGTGAATGGAACTATTTCCTACTAAATTTGGTATTCTTTTGATACTGATGATCGCTTGTCTGCCTATTCAGATGTCGATTGGTCCAATGACGTTGATTGTTGTAGGAGCACCTCAAGTTGCTACTTTTACTTTGGAAGTGATCTTGTCTCATAGTTGAACAAGAATTAAAACTCCACCTCTTAGTCCACGACGGAGGCTGAGTACACCACCTTTGTGAGTTATTGCACACAACTCTTATGGATGAAGCAAACATTGGGAGATTATGGGATTTCCCAATGCACAATGACTATTTCATTTGATAATACGAGTGCAATTCATATATTCTGTAATCCAGTCCAAAATTCCCATATGAATCATATTAGGGTACTTGAGCACTTCATTTGTGATCTCGTTAAGGAGAAGGTCGCGTCCTTGAGCTTTGTGAGAACCGAATGCTAATTAACCTATATTTTTACAAAACATTTAGATGCACCTAGATTCGAGAATCTTAGGAAGTCTTTGTGTATCTATTCCGTTGATTGAGTTCGTGTACTTTGTCTAGTACATAGTGATTTACATGTTCATATTATTTATCCATATTACTGGATTGTATTTCTATCTACTTCTATTTTATATATGTTTGTTTTTAAATCTTGAAAAATGAAAAAAGATTTTTGATTTTAAGAAAAAGTTTGAAAAATTCCAAGAAGATTTTATTTTTTTATTAAATTTTTTAAAAAGAAAAAATATTTTTCTATTTTTTTTTCCCACCATATATGGATGTGCATTCAGGATATTAGAATCATTCCTACATTCCATTCTTTCCTATGACTTTTTCATGGTGTTTTGATACATGGCTTCATTTCTTTAATGTGCTTAATAATGCATGGCTAGCATTTCGTTGTTCATTGATGGTTACTTTCTAATTGATAGACTTTTAATAATCTTTATTGCACACATGCACGAAATTTCTGAACATTGTACTTACTTATCAAATGTCAAATACGATGTAATCATATCAACAGTGTTTAATAATGAACCAAATATACTAGAGATAAGTTGTGCTTATAAAAACCATTTCCCTAATTTCATTTCCCCCCAAAAAATATTTTATGTTAAGAAAGGTAAAGGGGCTACGCAAAATAGAATTCTATTTGCGTTAAAATCCACCATTTGTAAAAAGAGCCTAAAAGAGTGCCAAGGACTATTTTATTTTTCATTGATGCTTTGCTACATATGAGCATTATGATATCTTCAAAAATTTAAGAGGTATTTCTTGAATATGTCACATTTTATAAAGTAAAAGATCAATGGGCTTACACAATGGAATCTCTTGAAAACATTAAATAGTTTGGCATTATTGATTTGAAAAGCATTTAAATTCCTGGCATGCTGCATACGTCGAGTAAATTTCATTTATGTTCAACATTCTTACACATAAGGTTGAAATTGAGTTCTTTATTTATTAGTAATTCATGAGCCTATGGTATGAATGACTATGTTGATTTGTCTATGGAAAATGTTCACATACTTAAATTCCATTTTCACGATTTAGATATTTTAGTGTTATTCCATGGTGTATTGTATTTGTACCTCTATGTAATTTTAATGCATATACTTCTTATTCTTAAAAATTTTGAAAATTTTCAAAAATAGTTGGTTGAAAACCTTTTGGAAATTCAATGCATGTGCTTAATTGTTTACCCGTCTGATGTTATTTCTTTTGGATTAGTGTGATGCTTACTATTTATGATTAGTTTTTATCCCTTTGTACGTATACACAAAAAGTACGGGAATAAATTGAGGGGGAGTTAATTTTTCTTTAAACTCGTACGCATCATGCTATTTCTTTTGTCTCATGTGCGTAGTTTATTCCACCTTGATGATTATTCCATGGACTACACAAGATGAAGACTTATATGTTTATGCGTTCCATTTCTTGGTTTAGGAAGGCAATAGTTGTATTAATCTTAGGCTTCAATTCGGCTTTGATTTGTGTTTTGTACCAAAATAGCCAAAAGGGGAGATTTGTAAGAGAAAAATTTATAATTGCTCATTTTATTTTTTATTTGGATTATCCTTTTATGCCTATTGCACCTTCATAATCATTCTCAAGTCTTCAAAGATAACAAATGTTGGTGACACTTGCAAGATTGAAGATCATTCATCACATCTTTACCCGAGAATAGTTTAAGGTGGTTTGGTGAAGCCTTAAATGTTCAGGGGTCGTTTTTTTTAAAGAATTTGTTTTTAAAAGTTTTCAATTTAAAAAAAAGATTTTTAAAGAAATTTTCCAAATCTCGTTTCTTGTTAGAACGACTTAACACATTGTTCAAACAAGATTGAGTTGGTCGTTAGAAGAGGTTTCCAAGTTCAAAAAGCGTCACATTTTAGCTCAACTCTGAAATGTTGTTCGAAGTATCATTGGAAGCCGTTCGAATGAGATTAGGTACATAGTAGGAACAAAGTGGCAGCTCATTTGAATGAGTATGTGTGTTTTTATTTTTTAAATAAATATTTTTTAAATCTTTAATCCGTATATCTTTACAACATCTTTCTCTATTAACAGAGATGCGGGTTTAGAATTTTGAATAAGCCTTTTTAGAATTCATTTTGTGATTAAAATCTATAATTTTTCATCCAATTCCCTTGGTTCTTTTAGGATAACTTTTATAAACCAAGAAGAACATAATCCAAAGTTCTAAATTCTCGTAATGATTTTCTCTACTACTATTTTATGGAGTCAAGTTTCTACGGCTGAAGAAGAAGGAAATTTCATATCACAAAAGCTAATCAGCGGATACCGAAGGAAGATCTTCTTCCCATGGGCGGTGTTGGACTGAATTATTTTGTTGAATATTCAAAGATGCTTGTCCTTTATACTAAGTGAATTTTTGAGTTTTTTTGTAAGTCATTACGTGTTAGTCTTATCTTTAACAATGCTAAATTAAAAAAGAATTTTTCCTTTATTTATTCTTCTCATTTCTGTTTTTGTTTTGAATTTGGCTTCACATAACCATTACATGTTCACTTTAATCTAAAAAAGTTAAAATTTTCTAAAAGTGAATCTTTGTGCGTGTGACCTAATATACAAGTGAATCTGTGGCCATCCTGGAGCCAGATTCCCTCTGGCGCTTGTGAATACGCTCTTTCGTCCATCCGCCATTGTCATTGTGGGGGATAATATATAGTGATATAGTCGCCATCCTATTTTTCTCAAAATAGGCAAAAGAATATTGTCATCTCAAGAGAATGGCTTAAAGTTCAAACTGATGCTTACAAAACAAAGTAGTTCGAAGGTCCGGAGACTAAGTTATGAAATGGGAAGGTGTTAGGCACCCATTCTGCCCTTTCGATCTCTCATGGGCTAAGATTAATCTTCTCCTTTTAGACTTCGTGATGTGTGTGTCCATGTGTATAATATAAACTAATGGAAGAATGGAATAGTTGAACTCGCATCATGGAAGGGACAAAGTGAATTATACCATAGGAGTGTTCCCGAATAATAAAAATATGGTATAAGTGTTTACCGAATCATGAATCGTTGTGAAAGAGCAAATGTATACATCGGAACATAAGTATGTAAGAATATAAAACTCAAAATAGATATATAGTAAGATATAGAAATACATATACATGAAAATAGAGGACTCGAATCTTGAAGTTGACCCAAGATGCCTACAAAGCCCAAGGGGTATCAAAGTTCGGGTAGTTAAAAAATAGCATAAGAGTGGGGTTCAATCCATAAATTCAAATGTGGGAATTCTCTTATGTGTATATAGAGAAAAGGTGTTTTAAGAGTGAAAGTATTAAATGGAAATCCTGCTTTTTGAATTTACGGATGAACTCTCTTTTTCTTCTTTTTAGGGTTTTTATGAAAATAGATTATGTGCAATACTACTAATAAAGAATAGAGATTAGTGGATGTGATGTAATGAAACAAAAGCATAGAAATAAGAATAATGCTAAAATGGAAAGAACTAGAGAAATGGATGGAGAAGTAGACCTCTTTATGAGTGTTTATTATTGACTTTGAGATGCTAATGTACTGATCTTGGAATGGTATGGAAGTGGTATAAAGAGGTGCGATGGATTACTAAGTGGGGTAAGAAGGTGATGGAGGAAATGTGGGAAAATAGGCTTTTGGGGAAAAAGTGAAGGCTCTGAATTCGAGAGGAATGTTCTTTGACTTTTTGAGAAGGGTATTACGGGTGTCTTTCAAGGTAAGGTCATAGCTCCTATTTATAGGGCAAAGCGGGTGCCGATTGGCATAGAGATTGACCTACTTATTGACAGTGTGCTTGCCTTTTTGGGCAAGGAAAAGGACACCGTATCGATTGGCTAGGTTCCTGAGGTGCCTATAGGTAGTCCAGAATGGTTTTTAGAAAAGGGCATAAAATGCAAATTGAAATTCCAAATCATGCACGGGGTGGACCATTAGAAAAGGTATGTAGAGCCCCTTAAGAATCCATGAGCCACTCCTGGTTCCGGGAGTTGACCAAAGTCAAACGGGGCTAAACAGCACCGATGGTCTCTAGACAGGAGGTTTTGGGGGGAAAATAGGTCCTTTATTTGAACCTAATACTGATTGACACATGGGACGGACCATTATAAAGGGAATTCAGTACCCTTCAAGAATTGAATAAGCTTCACTCAAGCTAGAGAGTTAACCAAGGTCAAACGGGGCCTGAAAGTGCCCAATGATCCTTCGAAATAAAATGGATCATTCATTCAAACTGAAAGGCCGATTTATGCATGTGATGGATTTCTAGGAAAATGATCTAGAGCCTTTTGAAGATTAATTGAGCTTTGCTCAGTTGGAGAGTTGATGAGAGTTAAATGCGATCTAGGAGTGCCCAATGGCTTTTGGAGCAGTACTCAGAGAAAAATGGATCGTTAATTTGAATTATAAGGCCAATTTATGTACGGGGTAGACCATTGGGAATGGTATTCAGAGACCTTTGAAGATTTATTGAGCTTCACTCAAGTTAGAGAGTTGATCGGAGTCAAACAGGGCTCGAGAGTGCTCGATGGCCTCTTGATCAGTAATCGAGGAATGACCTAGGGTTTATGCTGAATTGATGAGTGCTAAGGACCTAAGGAGATGCTTAGGGTGGTCCTAGGATATTATGTTTATAGAGACCCTCGACAGGCGAGCTTGGAACAAGTGAAGGACGTTGAATGATAGACCCCACATCTATACTGGGGAATAGGATTTTACGTTAATTATGTGGACATATGGGATGAGAGTGACCTATTTAGAGGGTCAAGGTCAATTATGCAGACCTAAGGAATGACGATTAATTTTATAGGACAAGTTCAATTCTGAGGACCTTGAGTTGGGATGACCAAATCTATGGGTTGAGGTCAATTATGAGGACCTTATGAAGACCAATTCTGTAACCCGAGGTAAATTCGGAGGACCTTGAGTTGTGACGACCAATTCTTTGGGATGAGGTTAATTTTGAGGACTTATAATTATGATGGCTAATTCTGCAGATCAAGGAAATTCTGAGGACTTAAGCTTGTGGCGCCCAATTCTATGAGCCGAGGTCAATTCTAAGGACCATGAGTTGTGGTACCTAATTTTGAAAATCGATTTCAATTATTAGGACCTTGAGTTGTGATGACCAATTCTGCAAGCCAAGGTCGATTATGAGGACCTAAAGTTATGGCAACTAATTATGCGGGTCGAGGTCTGTTCTAAGGATCTAAAGTTATGATGACCAATTCTGCGAGCCCATGTCAATTCTGAGGACCTTGAGTTATAACGACTAATTCGGTGTGTCGAGGTCAATTTTGAAGACCTCGAGTTGTGACGGCCAATTCCGAGGCTCTTGAGTTATGAAAATTAATTTTACAGGCCGAGGTCAATTATTAGGACCTAAAATTATGGGGACCAATTCTATGGGTCAACGTTAATTCTGAGGACCTTGAGTTGTGACCGTTGATTCTGCAGGTTGAGGTCAATTTTGAGGACCTTGAGTTGTGACGACCAATTCTACGGGACCAGGTCAATTCCGAGGATCTTAAATTGTGATGGCCAATTCTGCGGGCCGAGGTCAATTCTAAAGTCCTAAAGTTGTGGCACCTAATTATGCAAGCCGAGGTTAATTATGAAGAATTAAGTTGTGATGATCCATTCTGCGGGTCGAGGTCAATTTAGAGAACCTTGAGTTGTAGCAATAAATTATATGGGTTGGGTCAATTCCGAGTACCTTAAGTTGTGATGACCAATTCTGTGAGTTGACGTCAATTATGAGGTCATTGAGCTATGCGATAAATTCTACTGGCCGAGGTCAATTCTGAGGACCTTGTAGTGACTAATTTTATTGGTCGAGGTTAAATCTGAGGACCTTAACTTATGATGGCCAATTCTGTGGGCTGAGGTCAATTTTGAGGACCTTAAGTTCTGACGACCAATTCTATAGGCCGAGGTTAATTTTGAAGAGCTTGATTTGTAACGACCAATTCTGCGAGTCGAGGTTAATTATGAGGACCTTGAGTCATGATGTCCAATTCTGCGAGCTGAGGTCAATTTTGAGGACCTTATGCTATGATCACCAATTATGTGGGTCGAGGTTGATTCTGAGGACCTTGAGTTGTGACGGCCAATTCTACGGGCGAGGTTAATTTTGAAGACTTTGAGTTGTGACGGCCAATTCTGTGAACTGAGGTCAATTCTCTGGACCTTAAGTTGTGATGACCAATTTTGTGGGCCGAGGTCAATTCTGAGGACCTTGAGTTGTAGCGACCAATTATGTGGTTCGAGATCAATTTCGAGTACCTTAAATTGTGATTTGTGGGGAATGGTTCCGCTAGGAATGTGTAGATTTATAACTTCTACTAGGAAAAATGTTATATGCTTGAATACGGGGGCACCGTTGGTCTTACTAGGTAACATGTTGATAATAGGAGTGTGGGTTTAATCCAACTGGGGATTTTTGAGAGTTGGTAAGGGGATTGGTGCCCAAAATGTCAAAAATGATTTTTTTTAGGGAAAATAATGTTCAATATTTTTAGGGAATATTTATGATTTTTTTGGGCATTTTTGGATGTTTTTGATATTTTTGGGACGAAATGGAGGGAACTACTGATAGGCAGGTCTAGGGAGCTGCCTATTGGCATAGGGCACGGACTCCTGTGCTTCTTAAGGAGGGGATAAGACATTACCGACCGATATGGTTCAGGGGGCTGCAGATTGGCATGCCCCTTAGCCTTCTATATAAAGGGGCGACCCCTCTTCATTGTTCATACCTTTAAGTGTTTGAATTACTTGCTTTCTCTCTCTAAGAGTCATTCCTAGATCCTTTTTTCTTCAAGACTTTAAATTACTGGCACTTCTGGAAATGGTAATAATAAGTGATTGTCTGTTGACGATAAGGTAAGCTAGGAGTGGCAATTTGTGGTGCCATTTGGACTAGGCAATGAAAATACCTATGACTCCTTTGAGTCAGTTACTGATGAGCAAATTTTGTTGTGCGAGCCTACGCACCATCGCTTGACAAGGTTGAAAAACCCCAATGGCTATGTTAGTATTATGATATTTCGTTTTTCAATCCATTTTTCTCTTCTCTTGTGCTAATAAAGGGTTGTAGACTAATATAGCTCCTTCGAGCATTTAATCCTGGGGGATGAGCAAGTTGAAGGACGTTTGGGATAAGCTCACTGTAGCTGTACGCTGGATGGTGTCCTTCATCGAATTTGTACCGTTATTGGATGCATTGGATGAGATCCCGCCATCTACTATAGTGTTATGTGCTCTTAGTAAGAGGTGGTGGGACACGATCCACACGTTCCATTTGGGAGTTAGGGAGATGACCGTCACTTCGGTGTATGTCTAATAGCTAAAGGGGCTGGATTGTGAGAGGCATCAGATCGTTGTGGACCGTACTCTTCGGGTCATATTGAAAGCGGTGCAGGTTGCTTTGGGGGATGTGGGTAGAATTATACGGGGGATTCTATTCAGATTTTTGTACTGAGGGAGATACTATTGAAGAGGAGGGTTGATGTGACGTACGGGACGCAGGTGAGGTAGACAATCCATTTGTTTATTTTGCTTTTTCTTGGGGGATTTATGATGGCGACGAGCGATGACATCGTCTATTTTTGGTTTTTACCATATTTGTAGCTTATGTCGGACATACCTATGTACGATTGGGGGAGAGTCACCTTGTTGTCCCTTTTTTGCTTTCATGGATTCAGTTCGTACGTGCTATCGGTAGACTTTTATAGGGCCCACGTACCTTTTGGATGAAACTATAATTTTATTTTCCTTTTGTATTTCCTTCCACTCCTCTTTTATACTCTTTTTCTAATTTCTTAGTTTTCTTGTAGACGTGGTTCTACGAGGTGATAAGATGCAATGTGGGGTTGATGTCCCTAAAGGATAGAAATTTGGGAGAATTTTTTCGAATATACTGGTGGAAAAAGTCCAACTGAGAGTCGAACCAGTCCTTATCTCTGAAAGACGTGAAGAGAGTTTTGAACGACCTAACGAGCGATCAGGCTAGCTTTTGTCTTTCTCTGAATTTTTTGGTATCTTTATTTTGGGTGGATATTGATTCTTTGCTGGGGATGCATGTGACCTTCTACCCTTGGGGCGTTCCTTTGTGTGCCACGGGGGTTACAAGTATGCACACACATATACGATGATTGCTAGCACATGATTTTGGGTACGTATGGTACCCGGGGGAGAGAGTAGTGATGCAGATTGTTGAGGAGTAGGTGGTGGTCCCACCATCGGTTCCCTTGATATATATGAGGTGGATGAGGGAGATATTGGATGATGTTAGGGCGACGATGATAGGTGAGCCCTATACGCTCTATATAGATAAGACAACAAGTTACGATTATCTAGATTTTGTGACCAGTTTGTTAATGCCCTCCTACATATACGATATGAAGAATATGCCTCCACCTGCCATAGCTTCGAGGAGGGGGTACTATCATACTGATGAGGTCAGCCTACAACACGGGAGGTGGTGCGACGACAACGAGGGAGGAGGCTCCTCTTATTCAAGTCACTCCTCCTTCTTACGACTTCCAGTTGAGTAGCGAAGAGATGTTGAGTATGCCCTACCATCCTCATGTGTCGGTAGCCAGTTGACGGGCCTTACCGACGAGGTGCTCTGGACCGAGGTATACTTATATTCTTTCTCTTTTTTCATTTTCTGCTTTATTTTTCCTTGTTCTTTACTGACTGGCTTGCCTTTTGTTGTTTTCTGTTTTCTCCTTGCAATTTGTGCGAGCGCTGACAAATTTGCTGTGGGATATTAAGGACTGGATGTCCTCTATGTCGATTTATGTGAAGAGGTCCGCCACCTTCTATATGGTTCCGCCAGCTAATTATGATGAAGATTCCGACTCTAGGAGTGGAGGGTTTATCGCTCGTCGCAGAGGATGGGGGGGTTGTTGTTGGAGGATTCGTCAAAGTCCCATTGTATTTTTCTTTTGTTCCTGAAAAAATTGAATAATCCCAAACAAGGATTATATATGAAAAATATGTATTTCTTTTTGGTAGTTCTTGATTTAGTGACCGAATCTACATGCACTTAGTTTTCTTACTGAGATTATTTTTTTTTGCAAAAATAGAGATAATTTTTTATGAGGAAAACTGTTTATTTTATGAAAAAGAGGAGAAATAGAAAGAGATAACTCGAGGATTAATTTCTTTCAAAGCAAGAATTTTAGGAAATTGATTTTTGGGCAAAATAGGAAAAATGATTTTTTTTCTTCTAAAATGTATGTTGCAGATCGGCATACCCTTATCTTGCATATCAGTATAAGGGTCAATTCAAATCACACATTTGGATTTGATTACACTTTCTACACACCTGGAGTACTTGTAGGGAAGAGGGATTGATGAGATTCCAGGTGGTTCATTTTTTGCAAGGGTTTTTGGGTAAGAAAAGGGGCTTAGGGGATGTATTTGAACCACCATCCTTATCTCTTCTTTTTATGTGTTCTTTCCTTTTCTTAAATGGCTATCCAAATGTCTGGATGCTTCTTTTCTTACCTCTAAGGATTAGAGGCCATGAGTTTTTATAACGTCGACTATGACACTTTCAGCTTGGTTCAGGTCTCTTTATGGTGCAATCGTGCTATAGATTAGAACTTGCTGGTACCAGTGGTAGAATTCTGGTACCCCGAGGATCACATTTTTTTATTTTTCCTGGATAAGGTGTTCCATATTTATGAGGAGTTTTCAGTAATATTGGTGGTTAGCCTCTGTGTTGGGGCTGCTATAACTTATTTGTCTCGTTCTCCCTAGGTGTCTTTGGCTAAGTTACTTCATATCTCTCGCTCAACGGCTCGATCGTTGGTCCATGGAGGGAATATTATTCTCTGGCAGTTATGCACTTGGTGCGTCAAAGGGGCTTTTCTAATGTTGGCTTTATTAGAGCTGTTGCTTTGGGCTTGACTGCTAGGCTATTATTTGTGATAGGTGGCGTAGATGTCTTACTGGTGTAATCCTGTGACGGTAGCACTGGCGGAGATTTTGAATGGTCTCGATGCATGGAAGGAGGGTCGTTCCAATTTTTTGAAGGGGTGCCTTGTGATGTTGTTTATGAGGATTTTCGACAGGTTTCGTCTGGAGTCCCCTCTTGAGTATCCCCCGTCGAGTGTGATAATTTCTTTGTCAGAGCTTTGTTCAGTTTTAGAGCTTCAATAAAAAAAATATGTTAACTGGTTCGTGGAACACGGAGCCTGATGTCTTCGTTGGTCAGTGACATGGTGAGGGGACTTGCAACCCGTTTTGTAGCTATGAGAGTAGCGGTATGTGCGGCTAGTTGGACTTCACCTGACTTCCTTCTATTTTCCTTGGTGTCTTATGCGCCAAGTGGTGTGGGAACAGATAGTGCCGCCTCACATAACCCATTTCTTCTCAATAGAGGACTTGACTAAGTTTTATGAAGAATGCTCGATAAATCTTGTCATGGCATAGCATTGCACGAAGTGCAAACATTGCATTAATCCGAAGTGGAAGACCTGGGGACCTCCAAGAACAAATGATGATGACAAGGTAAGTCCGTCTGGCAGTTGAGGGCCGCATTTTTAATGCTCATGGTAGTTTCTGTGAAGCTGGGGATTTTTATGTTTGTTGGTATCAGACATGTTTTAGGAATTTTCTGTGAAGCTGGTGGCGATTGGGTAGGTTTGTTTATATAATGGTTTTGTTACTGGAAGGGGGTGGTCTGTGTGAGTCCCTCTACTGATACTTCATGTAACAGCTATATTCGCTAACTTGAAATAAAAATAATTTTGATCATATTTTGTTCTACCTTTTGATGAGTTTTGTATTTGAACTGGCTATACCAATCGCTAAGGCATACATAATACTTTTGTTCATGTGAATGATGAGATGGATCGCTGTTCTCGGGAGTTAGAAAAGAATAGTATTTTTTAGAAAATAAAGGACCGCGCCCATGTATTACGGGATGCCTATGTACCTCTGAGGGTTTTGAAAATTTCACGAGTTTCATTTTGAAAAGAATTATTTTAAGAGGATTAGTTTCCACGTAGTTATGGGTAGGGATAAATGGATATTATTTTAGAATAGAAGGAGGATGAGAAGAGTCGTAGCGTGCCGGGAATTTGGATTAAGGGTAGAATTTCTTGAGACAGTCCAGATTAACTAGACGCGTCATCTCTTCTCCATCGAGGTCTGTGATCATAGCGACACGACCTTACATGATTTTCTTCATGATATAGGGGACGCTCTAATTAGTGTTGAATTTCCCTCTAGGATCCCAAATGGGTTCTATAATTTCTTTGTGGGCATGGTCTCCTTCGTGGACACTAAGATCCTTGACTTACTTATTGAATGATCGTGATATCCGGCGATGGTATCCATGTATATAGTATAGAGCCTTAAGTCTCTTTTCAACCAAGACTGAGAGTTCATCATAATGACTTTGATGCCATTCTTCTTCATTGACCCTACTTTCGAGCATGATATGTAAAGAAGGCACTTCTACTTTAATCGAGAGAACTATTTCCATGTCGTATACCAGATAATAGGGGGTAGCCCCAGTAGGTGTTCAGATGGAAGTGTGATAGCCCCATAGGGCGCATGTGATCTGCTGGGATTCGTCTATGTAACTTTAGGTCATCTTGCTGATGATGGTTTAAAGGCTTTTATTGTTGGTTTCGACATGACCATTTGGTAACGAGAAGACTTGTGCCTCTGAATTCCATACTCGTCGACCAGTTCTGTGACTTAGGCTTTGAAGTGGAGTCCATTATTGATAACTAACTCATGTGAAACTTCGTAGCGACAAATGATTATCTTTCTGGCCATTTTTTTATAATTTAGTACTGCTTATGACTCGACTTCAACTTATTTTGTGAAGTAGTCAATGTCGACCAGGATGAATTCATTACCATTAGAAGCTTTGGGAGTGACCTTCTTTATGATGTTTTTACCCCAGGTGGAGAAGGGTCAGGGAAAGTTCAGGTTGTACAATTCCAGAGGAGGCAAGAGTTGGAGGTTGTCAAATTGTTGGCATTTGAGGCATATTCGAACATATGTAGTGCAGTCTTGAACCGTGATAGTCCAATAGTACCCTTGACGAATGATCATCTTGGGAAGCATACGACTGTTCATACGGAGCTCGCTTTCCCCGCCGTGGATTTTCTGAATCTTTCTTTCAATATCAACCCTTGATATGTATTGCAAATGGGTTCCATCGAAGTTTCTCTTAAAAAGTTCTTTACCGCAGATGATGTACTGGGCAACCAGTTTGCAAAGGCTCGCAGGCCTTTCTTATCTTCATCTCGGGGATACCGACCATGTTTGAGAAGGCGCCAAACACTACATAAAAATTGTCAATTAGTAACACTACTGTAGTGTTACAAAAAAAATTACTAACATTAAATTACCGTTAGAAAAAAAGGTGTGGGGAAACAAATTACTAGCATTATTTTAACGTTACTAAATTATGTGTTACTAACACATCCCTACTGTTACTAAAGTGTTACAAGTTTATTCAAACCCTAACACACTTTTACCAGCACCAACATGCACAACACATATCTAACGAAAAAATGTAACATTTAGTAACGGTATAGGTCCGTCACTAATTTTAAAGATTTTTTTAAAATAATATTTTAAATTGAAATATTATTACTATTTCTTGTCTCGCAAGTCCCTCTACAAATGCTTCAGTTTTACACTCGAATTATAAGGAAAAACCTTCTCCCATAAATAAAATCATGTATAATGTCGGTAATGATGTCCATCTATACAAACACACACAAAGATATATCAATTTGGGTTTACAAATAACACAATCTACAATAATACGTGTGTTGATACAGAAATTACTCAGATGACGTGGACCAATTACATGACAACACATGTTTTCCTACATGGCAAAAATATATATATTCATTGAACAACTCAACTGGATGAACAACATAGCCTGTCGAGCTAATCATCACCCGAGCTACTTAGCGTACCGAGCTACTTTCATATACCGAGCTACTTAGCGTGCAGAGCATCTGGTCAAGAAGATCAAGCGACAATAATAGATTCAATGAACATTCTTATTATGTACAGATGTATATGTCTATTAAATAACATCGCATTGTCTATTCATATTGACATCCCAAGGGCTATAAATGTATTGTAATCCCCTTCATGATGGGGCGATTGAGAATTAATCATTTACGATCATCATCAAGATTAAGGCAAACATCCAGTAATACAAAATAGTGGATGTAGGCCATTTTTCTAAGGCTGAACCACTTTAAAAATCCTTTGCCTTATTTCTTATTTTATATTTATCTGTGATTAATTAATTAGATCAAGTCTAGTTTTTTACATCAACAGGTTGGCGCCGTCTGTGGGATCGACTATACATAGCGTTTTTCCCTAAAACTTCATCATACATGGATGAGATTCCAGAATCTAGCAATAGAAACAATGATGCAGTTCCTCCAAATCCGTTAGTTCCTCCAACTATCCAGGATCTCACCGAAATATTGTCTAACTTAGCCAAAGGACAAACAACTATGCAGGAGACCATGCGATAACTCATTCAAACTGTTCAAAACGCAACGCCTGCCCAATCAGGCCTACGAGGCATTCATAGAAATACTCACATACCGTCTTTGAGATCCAGACGTACACTATTTCCTCATGTGTCCTTGTCTAGGCATACTGGATCGTGTCATACTGAGAGATCCAGCGACCCATCTTATCAACCTGGGTGGACATCTCCCATAAGAGTCATAGACTCTCAAGAAAATATCACTCTAACTCCGGAGATAACAAGCGACCTGGAGAGGTTGAGTAGAGTCTCCCCCTTTGATTGTTTGGGCCCCAGGAGGAATAGAAATCCTCCTCGGATTGCGTAGGGAAATTCTCAATGACCAAATGATCTAAGGGAAGGTTCTACCCAATCACACCCTACCGCTCGTATAGAGAGATCCTAAGAGGAGAATTTTGCACGATCTATTGCTCGGGAAAATAGATCAGAGGCTGGAAATGACGCTTGGAAAGGCTCCATCCAAAGGTTGGAAGATAGGCTAGGGGAAATAACTAAGTCCAGGAACCCTCGCCAAAGAACTTTTGTCATGAGATCACCCTTTGTACATGCAATTGTGGATTTTCCCACACCACCAAAGTTTAAATCTCCTGTAGTTATGCCAAAGTATGATAGAAAAATTGATCCTGTCCTCCACATAGAGCAGTACCTGTGACACCCCACCTAATAAAATACCGGGCGATCACTCTTATATCAAATTAAAATAGGAGTTGCATATGGATCATTCTCAGCATCACTGTCGAAAACCAATTTAATTACTAATAACCTATTAGGCTGGCGTCAAAATTTTACTTGACTAATCTTTTAAACAACTAAGCAATATAAACATCCACACAATTTATATAAATGAAACTGGAAAGAGATAAAATAACCGAACACTCAGTTCAGACATAATACAACTAAATCGAATGCCGCACTAAAAGGCGGTGAAAGAATAAATAAATACAAGTGGGCTTTCGGCCCGAGAGTAACTAAAATGCTTCCTGTCTAGATCGCAAGAATAGAAGCGTCTAAATCAAACCTGCATGTATCGATAGCTGCTGCAGCAGACGACTGACTCGAAAGGATCATCATCTAGGCATCCTTGTGTCTCGACACCTATATATACATAATATATAGCAAGAGAGGAAAAATATAGAAACGGGTCAGAGCCTGAGTTGTGAAAATATTTAGCAAGTGCATAAATGCTTTATTTTTAAAAATATGTTTTATCTTATATTTAAATTGGCATCGCACTCCCATGAGATACCCCTCACCTCTCTTCTAATAGTGCATACCGAGCGCATCCCTCTAAACATCCTAGTCAAACCACACTGCCTAACTAATCCATCACCACCAAGCTATAGAAATCCTAAACAACCCAAGTACTAAGGGCTAAACTTCTCCCTAATCTCAACGCTATGCCATATTCGTGCGTGGGGTGTCTCGCAAAGAGAAATCCAAACAAGGACCCCCCCGATACACTACTACTTGGCAAGGTCGATCGTCGAGATCCATTAGACCCTCAGTACATAAAATATATATATACACCATATAAGAAATCCCAATATTAGAGCACTAAGGGTTAACCTTATCCCCAGTCTCAACACTAAGCCATGTTCATGCGTGGGGTGTCTCCCAAAGCGAAATCCAAATAAGGAACCCCCTCGATACACTACTACTTGGCAAGGTCGATCGTCGAGATCCATTAGACTCTCAGTACATAAAAGATATATATATATATATATATATATATATATATATATATATATATATACACACACACACACACCATATAAGAAATCCCAATATTAGAGCACTAAGGGTTAAACTTCTCCCCAGTCTCAACACTAAGCCATGTTCGTGCGTGGGGTGTCTCGCAAAGCAAAATCAAAACAAGGAACTCCCTCGGTACACTACTACTTGGCAAGGTCGATCGTCAAGATCCATTAGACTCTCAGTACTCAATTTATATATATATATATATATACTCATATAATTATATCCATTTTCATACTCATCGTTTATTTTTCATACTCAATTTTATATACGTATCATGTTACACTTCCGGATATATCTCCCGGAATGAGAATTCATTCTTTTTCATTTTATCTCTTTACTCTCATAGAGATATAATATCTTGTTCTCATACACAAGTAATGTACTATCACACAAGTACCATAACTATCCCAACGAGCTATAACGTGAGGATGCAGTCTCTCAATGCTATCATGTTCCAGGGAACCACTCACATACCATCCTGGGGACCAGTGGTCGAACTCAATATAACTGACATCGCGACCAACACACGCACACAACGTCTGGGAAGCGGTCATAGTTCCTCCCCAAGAATGAGACGAAACATACCCACCACGTCTGACCCCTAATAAAAATCACACAATATCACAATGGACGCTATGACCTGGGGAATATCCACACCCTGCTCCTCGAGCCAGGATGCTCACCCTCATCGCGCAACATCCCAATGATAGCATTAGTGGGGGTATGCTTCACATATATATATATACCATCCACACAGTTATATATATATATATATATATATACATATCCGTACCATATTATATATACTTTACTCACATAGTATATATATATATATATATATATATATATATATATATATATATATATATATATATATAATCCACATAGTTCCTTAAACAAATATAAATGTCCATAATTTCCAATCACACATAGCGATGAATAATAATCCCAAAGATTTTCATAATTAATAATATTCGAGTATTCGCACACTCACGATACTAAACCCAAAAGTATCCCCTCGCTTGATAAATAACGTGTACCTTATTCACACTTAAGGATTTATACAATTTCTCCAACAATACCCATTCACACTAAGTAAATACGCATTTTTCCAAATTCATCCTAATGGTCTCGCGGGAGGTACTCAACCACAATTGTTATGATTATGTTTTCTACGCGCATAATTATATCTATACACGCTTGCCGAATGATTTTCTCGAATGCCTCTTGTCTCCAAACCTTAATAAAATCCCTACCCCGGATCGTACTCTATATTAGTTAGAGGTTTTCCTATCCTCAAATCATCTTCTAGGAGTCCTACCATCCCATTTATAAACTCCTATAAAAATCTCCAAAACCATAATTTAGGTCTCCCTAAACTTAAAAGGAGAAAACCTAAAAAATATGCCAAGACCGAATCGATTCGGCCGGCGTCCGAATCGATTCAAAGTGGTTCTACTTTCAAACTGTCTCTTACCGAATCGATTCGGCTGGTCCAAAATCCACAAATCTGCTTAGGTTTTATATATATCCCAAAAATGCAAAACTCAATTCAATCTCCATTATTCTCCATTTTTGTTGTTTCTAAACTCATCCAACAACTCAATAAACATCTAATCTATGTTTTACAACTAACACATCCATTAATTTGGGGGTATTAAACCATTTCTCTTAGATTTAAACCCTAAAACCATAAAAACCCCAACTTATCATTTTAACCCATTTCAATCCATTTCTTCACTCCATTTATATGGATTTAACACTAGAAATCATTAAGAGTTTACATTACATCAATATGTAAACTCATATTCAAATTTTACCAAATTTATTTTAAGGGTTCTAACCCAAAATCAAATAGTTTACCAACTATAATATGAAATAAATGCACAAAATGAAATAAAGCAAGTATACACTTGCCTGGAGGATGAAATCCGATGACCTCGAGTCGAATTCGGCGGAGTTTGGATGAAATCCCTCATTTCTCTCTTCTTTTTTCCTCTTCCTTCTTTCTCTCTTTATTTTCTTTCTTCTCTTTCTCTCTCTCGTGACCTTATAAGAGAAGAAAAGGGTGTATCCCTTAATAAACCCCAAATGACTCATTTACTCAATTACGAGTCCTTACGGGTCCAAAAATTCCAGAAACTCAATTTCTTCTCCCGGATACTCAATTCTGACTAACTCGGCCATTTCGAGACTCACCGCGCACTCGAAATCTCCATCCGAGGCACTTGACCACAACTCACTAATTTAACTCACACAACTTAATGCAGTATTCCCGTTAAAATATTATCCTTTTTCGCTTTACCCAGTTGCAACATATAATTAAAATACTCCAACTTATTTACTTAGACCCAAAAGTAAATATAACACCCATCGAAAATCATCTAATCCTTGAAAACTCCAAAAAGTACTATTCATGATAATTTTTGAAATTTCCCAAATTAATCTTAATTATTGATTTTAATTCTCCCATAAAAGTGCGGGGTATTACATACTCCCCCCCTTACAACGGAATTTCGTCCTCGAAATTCAGATATAACCGATACTACCAGCACTAACCTAAGACGTGAATCACTCCACATCCTAATACCTCAAAGTGGAATGGTACTACCCAATAACTCTTAACCGTGCTCAATAAGCACTCACCTCTAACAAGGTTTATACTATACTATACTACCATCTCGGCATACTCTTCAACTCTATATACTACATACCTTCTATCTCAGGCGGTATATAAAACCAACTTACTAAGGTGCCCATACACTTTTTTAACCCGTGCCTCTCCGCACAACTAACACAAACATCCGACACATACACACTTTCTAAATAATGGACCCTATTTCCTTGAAGTAATACTCATACATGGGTTTTCCCAACCCGCAAAATCCCATTCTACTCAAATTTAACCAACCAATATTTTTATATCGGCGCCACTAACTCCACTGGCTTCATTGCCCAAAAATTCTAAGATCAAAGCGTTCCGAACTACGTGAAATAGTACGATCCTAAATTGTGTCCCTAGTGCCCAAGACCTTTCTCAACTCCCGATATTTGCTCGGTTTCATGCGTGGGACGTTTCGCAAAGCGAAATCCAGACAAGGAACCCTCCCGTTACACTACTCCCTCGCATCGTCGGTCACCGAGATATAACGGCCTAAGGCACACTAGTGGGACATCCTAAATCTTACCTCACTAACCTATTAACGCATTTTTAATCTTCTATTCTTCCACCTAGGCGAACAGGAAAGTCTAACTAATCGAGGCGCCCACTCTTTGAAAAAGCATTATAAACGTCATACCCAAAGCACACTTCCTCAAAATTTGCCTTTTCATTAAGGCCTGGCTATAATCCTCAAATCAATTTATCTAAGTCCTACTTCACCCACCCACTTGTGGTGAGAGGACCACTTTAGTGATTTTTCATAGCACACATACCATCATCGTACGGCTCACAGTCTATAGTGTTTCCTCCACACTATATGACTTATCCACAAATCCAACATTCTTGCATCCTATAATATCTCATCACTCCCGACGTCGTTAAGGTTCATGCATGGACGCGAAATCCAAATAAGGAACCCCTCCAATACACTACTACTTAACTTTGTCGATCATGGAGGTCCGTTAACTTCAAATATGCAATCGGGATAACCCTATCCCCACTCTCAACAAAATGTGGTATGAACTCCCATCTCTAACCAGGAGCCACACCACTAAGCGCTCGCACTACACCCAGTCCTTGCGCAATCAATAATGAGCTTAAACTCATAGCTCAACCATTAACCCTGCATACCTTAAATCACATCTATAAGGTCGCCACGCACTCGAATCACAATAATGAAACATCTGCTCACTAAAGTTCCATCTACACACATAATAAAGGCGAACTCAGCATGTATCCAAGTGAGATATCGCAGCAACAACTCGTTCCAACCTGGAACCGCGGACACGATAGTCTTTCCATTATTAGCCTATTATCGCTCAGAACAACGAATATCATATTCTACTCAAAATAACACCATACTCGTATAACACACACAAAACGAGTACTGCCGATTTGCTATAAACTTAAAATACTAACACCCGTTGTTCTCAGCGAATGAAAGAAAATAGATTCCCACTATCGCGGAAAAGCACATAAACATATACTACTGTTGATACCAAATTTATTCTGCTGATGTGGACCTATCATTTGAAGACGCGTGTCAACCTACGTGGCAACTGTAAATGCTTATACCGAGCTACTCAACGCCCTGAGGAACTCCTATACTCCAAACATCTCAAGCTTACCAACCAACTCATGGGTCCCGAGGAACTCAAGCATGCCGAGATACTAAGTCGGTCCGAGTAGCTCAAGCATGCCGAGCTACTTAGCGTACAGAGCACTCAAATCAGGATAATCAAAGAGACGACTGCGCATTAAATGCCCATTATTATTGTACAGATGTATATGTCTGCTAGATAACAACGCGTTTTCCTTTCACATATACAGCCTCAAGACTATAAATACATTGTAACCTCCTCATTAGAAGGGGACTCGGAATTTCTTTGTAAATCCATTATCGAGAATTCCTAGTAAATAGTCAGCAATAACAAAAATAGTGGACGTAGGCCATTCTTGCAAGGCTGAACCACTTTAAAAACCTTTTTGTATTATTTATTTTATCTGTGATTGATTAATTAGAAATAATCTAATTTTTTACATCAACAGATTGGCACCGTCTGTGGGAAATCGACTGTAATTAGTGTTTTTCACCAAAATAACTCATCACCAATGGATGATAATCCATAATCCAGTAATCAAAATGCTAGTATCCCTCCAAATCCATCTACTCCCCCAAATTTTTTGGATCTGGCTGGTATAATGGCTAATTTGGCCCAAGGCCAGACGACCATGCAAGAAACCATGCGACAGCTTATACAAACCATTCAAGGCGGAGTGCCTGGTCAATCAGGACAAAGTAGTGTTCAGAGAAATACCCGTTTACTCTCTTCGAGAACTAGGAGAATGTTATTTCCAGAGGAATCTCGATCCAGACGCACCGATTCTTATCGCACTGATAGATTTGATGATCCTTCTTATCAGCCTAGATGGACTTCCTCAGTACGAGCTACAAACACTCAACAAAATGTCACTTTATCTCCAGAGAGGACAAGTTCTCTTGAAAGGTTGAGTAGAGTCTCTCCTTTTGATCGTTTGGGTCCTAGGAGGAATAGAAGTCCCCCTAGGATTGTGTCGAGGAACTCTCAACAACCATCTGATTTAAGGGAAGGCTCTGCCCAATCACGACCAACTGCTCACCATGAAAGATCCCAAGAGGCAAATTCAACACGATCAGTTGCTCGAACCAATAGGCCCGAAGAGGGAAATGATGCACGGAAGGGCTCTATTCAGAGGTTGGAGCATAGACTAGGAGAAATGGCTAAAGCCAAGAATCCTCTACAAAGAACTTTTGTCCAAGGAACACCGTTTATACATGCAATTGTGGATTTTTCCACACCGTTAAAATTCAAAGCTCCGGTGGTAACACCTAAATATAATGGAAAGACTGACCCTATCCTTAATATAGAACAATACCAGGCAACTGCTGATATCTATGCAGTGCCAGACGAGATGAGATGTAGAGCATTCTCAGGAACTCTTACTAGATCAGCTCAGATATGGTATAACAATCTTCCTTGGGGGAAGATTGAGACTTTCTTCCAATTGGCAGAGCTCTTTATCGGGAACTTTTGCTTTGGAGCAAAACCAGTAAAAAGAGTAGCACATTTGCTAAGCGTTAGACAAAAGGCAGGTGAAAGCACCGGGGATTATATTACTCGTTTTAATAATGAGAAACTTAAGGTAATCGATTATGAGGAGAAAACAGCGATTACTGCTCTGATGAGTGGACTGTTGCCCAATAAACTGTACTACACTTTAGCCAAAGATCCGCACAGGACCATGGCAGAACTGATGGCAAAAGTTGCCAAAATTATGAATGCCGAGGAAGCTATGACCGCAAAGAAGAATGCAGTTAATAAGGAGACCAAGATGGAAGAAGGTAAAACCGAAAAGAAGGATCAAAAGAACAATGGTGGTAATAGGCAATCGAAAGCAAAGCAAACACTAGAGCAGATGAAGAAATTTGGAAATTACACTCCTTTAAAGGTAGATATAAATCATATTCTGAAGGAGATCAAGAATAGCGAGGAACTAGCCTGGCTAGCAAAAATGAAAGCAGATCCTGATAGAAGAGACAAGTCCAAATATTGCGAGTTCCATAAAGATCATGGCCACAAGACCAAAAATTACATAGCTCTCTAGAATGAAATTGAAGCACTCGTCAGGCGAGGAAAGCTAACTAAGTATGTTGATCGACGGAATGGTGGAAAAACCAATGATAGAGCAAGGCAAAGATCTAGATCTCATCGTCGAGCAAATGAAGACAAGAAGAGAGACCACGTGGACGATCCAGATGATGATCCCGACCTTCCTAAAAAACCAAGACAACCAGAGCGTGAGGTATTTTCAATCCATTTTGGATCATTTGAATGTACTGTTATTACAGGTGGAGATGCAGGAGGTGGAGATCTTACTGCTGAAAGGAAAGCTTACCTCAATGAGGCTCGAGCTTGCTCGTATATTCAGCGAATAAATCTAGCTGAAGATGATCGCCTGGGGAAGGTGAATAAAGACAAATTGGTCATTGGATTCTCTAAGAACGACCTGGCAGGAGTACTATATCCTCATGATGACCCATTAGTAATCAAGATGAGAATGAAGGAAGTGGTTATTTCGCGAGTACTCATGGATAATGGTAGCTCGACAGACATCATGTTTTATTCATGCTTTGACAGTTTGAATCTGAAGCTAGCTCAATTGGAGCCATATCATAGGCCCCTCCTTGATTTTACTGGCGAGAAAGTTTTTCCACTTGGGACGATCAAGTTGGATATGCTTATCGGTACATGGCCTGCTTGTCAAACAGAAAGAGTACAATTTTTTGTAATGGATAAAAACGTCCAATCAGCTTACAATATCATTATGGGAAGAGTAGGCCTGAAGAAGTTCGAGGCAGTACCATCTACTGTACATCAATATTTAAAATTCCCAACCAATTTTGGAGTGGGAATTATAAAAGGTGACCAAAAAGTAGCTCGGGAATGATACTATTCATCTGTCGAGCAGGAGGAACGTGAAGAATCCAGGAAGCAAACTACTACTTATCAGGTGGATGAAATACAAGATGCGAAGATTGAAACTTTGGACCCCAGAGATGAGTCTCAGCTTGTTAAAGGCCAGGTCGTGGAGGCTACTAAAAATATTATTCTGGACGACGAGCATCCAGAACGAACAACTCAAATTGGTGCTTCACTGAATGCATCGATAAGACAAGAATTAATAGCATTTCTAAGGTGTAGGAAGCAGACTTTTGCATGGAGTCATGAAGACATGCCAGGGATATATCCGAATTTCTTGTGTCACGAGCTCAATATGAACAAGGAAATCAAACCAGTGAAATAGTGAAGAAAAGTGTTCAGTCCTGAAAAGAACCAAGCTATATAAGAAGAAGTAGAGAAACTATAAAAAACCTCTATTATTGAGGATGTCAAATATCCCGATTGGCTAGCAAATGTAGTAATGGTGAAGAAAAAAAACAACAAGTGGAGGATGTGTGTGGACTTCACTGATCTTAATAAAGCCTGCCCAAAAGATCATTTTCCTTTACCTCGAATCGATCAGCTAGTAAATGCTACCTCGGGGAATGAATTTTTGAGTTTCATGGATACTTATTCTGGGTACAACCAGATTAAAATGAAGCCTGGAGATAAGGAGAGTACCTCTTTTATCACCCCTAGGGGAACTTATTGCTATAATGTTATGCCTTTTGGACTTAAAAAATATAGGTGCAACATATCAGTGGCTGATGAACAAGGTGTTTGTGGAGAAAATCTGTCATAACATGGAGGTTTATGTTGACGATATGCTGACGAAGAGCAAGAAAGCTGATGATCATCTAGTTAACTTAGGTCAGACCTTTGATCAACTAGAGAAATATCAAATGAAGCTGAATCCTACCAAATGCATATTCGGAGTACGAGAAGGCATGTTTCTTGGATATATTGTTAATCAGTGAGGAATTGAGGCGAATCTTGAAAAGATAAAAGCTCTATTAGAGCTACTATCTCCAACGACGAAGAAGGAAGTACAAAGTCTCACAGGACGAGTTGCAGTACGTAATAGGTTTGTGTCACGAGCAACTGATAGATCCCTACCATTCTTCAAAACACTCCGAAAATTTTTTGAATGGAATGAGGAATGAGAGGAAGCCTTTCAAGAATTGAAGAAATATCTGAGGACACCTCCATTGTTGTCCAGACCAGTGACGGGAGAAAAATTATACTTATACCTGACAGTTTCAGAAAATGCGGTGAGCTCGACATTGATAAGACTGGAAAATGGAGTGCAAAAACTAGTCTATTACACCAGCAAAGATTTTTGAGGAGAAGAAATGAGATATCCAAGGCTGGAGAAATTGGCGCTAGCATTAATTGAAGCCAGCAGAAGGATGAAACCATACTTCCAGGCCCATACTATAGTGGTGTACACTGATATGCCATTAAGACAGGCTCTGCACAAATCGGAGAAGTCGGGAAGATTGATGTATTGGGCAGTAGAACTCGGAGAATATGATATAATTTATGAGCCTAGATCGTCGCTCAAAGGACAGGCAGTAGCAACCTTTATCGCAGAGTTCACCCAAGAAAATGCCTTCGAAGAATAGGATTTGAATGCAGGTCAACCTGTAGATGATACAGGACATCAAATGTAAACCCCGACCAACTTACGTCGGCACACGATCAGCAAGAAATGCCAGTCGAGAAAGAAAAGATGACTGAAGAGCATCAAGAAGTACTGGAGGGAACAAAAGGGAGCACCAGATATTCCACCGAGGAACTCTCTCTGATAAATTTTTTGATGATAGGTTACCCATATGGAATTTGTATGTAGATGGCTCTTCGTGCACTGCGGGCAGTGGAGTAGGGATTGTTTTGAAAAGTCAAGATGAGATTGATATAGAGTACGCTCTACGCTTTCAATTTAAAGCTTCTAATAATGAGGCCGAATATGAAGCAATGATCGTGGGACTAAGCCTGGCCAAAACCGTGAAGGCAGAGCAAGTCGTTATGAATAGTGACTCTCAATTAATTGTAAACCAAATTCTGGGGGTATATGCAGCAAAAGGAGAACTAATGATCAAATATCATGCCAAAGCAATGGAGTTTGTATCAAGTCTTACTGTAGTTCAGTTGATAGGAATACCCAGATTGGAGAACGCAAGAGCAGACGCACTATCTCGATTGGCATCAGCCACACACACCGAGCTATGAAGAACAATCTCAATAGAAATCCTAGTTGGTCGCAGCATAGACGAAGATCTAATGATAAATTTCATTGCCCTCGACTTAGGACCATCTTGGATGGATCCCATCAGGACCTATATTGAAGATGGGACTTTACCAGCTGATAAACTCGTAGCTAAGAAACTAAAATTTAAAGCTGCTCGTTATGTATTGACTAGTGGAATTTCATATAGACGAGGAGTTATGGCAGGGCTACAAAGATGTGTACATCCCTCTGAAGTGAAAAATTTGATCGAAGAGGTTCATGAAGGGTCTTGTGGGGCACATGTAGCTGGTCGGACACTCTTACAAAGAATAACCATGCAGGGGTACTACTGGCCGACGATGAGTGCTGATTGCGCAGCTTATGCTAAGAAGTACGACAAATGCCAACACTTCTGGTCCATCCTAAGAACTCCTCAAGCATTGTTAACACCCATAACGCCCCCTTGGCCATTTTCCATGTGGGGAATAGACTTGGTCGGGCCACTCCCAACGACCAGGGAAAGGTTCAAGTACCTTGTGGTTGTTGTGGATTATTTTACAAAATGGGTGGAGGCGGAGCCCCTTATTGATATGACATACGACAAAGTCTATCAATTCATTTGGAAAAACATTATTTGCAGATATGGTCTCCCACATGCATTCATTACTGACCATGGAACCCAGTTTGATAACGAGGAGTTTGCCACATACTGTCACCAATCCAATATACTGACAACTCATTCTGCATCAGGTCACCCCCAAAGCAATGTACAAACTGAGGTGACAAATAGAACACTACTAAGTGGATTAAAGAAACGACTAGATAGTGCGAAAGCAAATTGGATTAATGAACTACACTCCATGTTGTGGGCTTATCGCACCACACCGCGAACAATAACTGGAGAGTCCCCATACATGCTAGCATTTGGAAGTGAGGCTGTCATACTTGCTGAATTGGGTCTACCTACGCATAGAGTTCTAAATTTCAATTCTCCTGTCAGTGAATTGATGAGAAGATTAGACATAGATATGCTCGAAGAAGTTAGGGAAGAAGCAGCAATCAGGAATGTAGCATATCAACAGCGAACAACTTTGTTCTATAACAAAAGAGTGAAGAAGTGTGATTTGAAGGAAGGGGATTATGTGTTGAAGAAAGTGATACAAAAGCACAACAAACTGGAAGCCAATTGGCACGGACCCTACAGAGTAACAGAAGTTGTTCGCCCAGGGACATATAGGATCGAAACCTTGGAAGGAGAAGAATTCAAGAATGCATGGAACGCAGAGCATCTGCGTAAATGCTATTAGTAATTGTAATCCATATGTAATGCAGTTTCTTCAATATGAATAAAGTGAGGCTTCATCCAGTTTCTTTATTTGTTAAATTTTTTTCGGAATATTAGTGTTACACAATTTACATAAATTTCAGAGCAATTACCACTAACTCCGGTTGGTTGGAAAGTCATTTACCACCAACTCCGATTGGTCGAAAACTTATTTACCACCAACTCCGGTTGGTCCGAAACTTATTTACCACCAACTCCGGTTGGTCAAAAACTTATTTACCACCAACTCCAATTGGTCAGAAACTCATTTACCACCAACTCCGGTTGGTTGGAAACTTATTTACCACCAACTCCGGTTGGTCGGAAACTTATTTACCCCAACTCCGGTTGGTCGAAAATTCATTTACCACCAACTCTGGTTGGTCGGAAACTTATTTACCACCAACTCTGGTTGGTCGGAAACTCATTTACCACCAATTCTGATTGGTCGAAAACTTATCTACCACCAACTTCGGTTGGTCGGAAACTTATTTATCGCCAACTCCGATTGGTCGAAAAGTTACTTACCAACAAATTAAACAACAAATGGGATAAGAACATTCTAAAAATTATTTAGAAGATAATGAAATGGAAAAAAATTTCTTCATTCAGATTAAATAGAATTATACATAATGAGAAAAATATTACTTCATTCAAAATAAGGAGAATTACATATGCTGTGAAAAATACATAAATTCTATTCTATCGGTTTTTTCCCTTCTTCCTTTGAAACAGTTTCTGCTCCAGCAGGAGGGTCATCTAAGGCATAAGGATAATTTATAAAATTTACATCTCTCAGCATTCTAACATTCATCACAAATGTCTGATATGGAAAACACTTAAGGTATTGATAGGATTCCACTGCTCGTTCAGAAGCATCTGAACCAAGGATATCAAGTATCTGGGCCTCATTTAGATCAGCATGACCAACTTTAAAATAGTCATTACATTTCTTCATTAATCCTGTGTCATGCGTTGAAAAGAGTTCCATCCTGGCCATAAACTAACAAAGAGAAGAAATATAAAGAATCAATAAGAATGCAGACAGAGTAAGTAAAAGAGAAAGTCAAAACGAATAACCAAGGTTCAAATTTTTATTTCATCATAAGGGGAAAATACAAAATCCGAAGTTACATTTAATAGAACAAAAAAATAAACACCTGAGCAACTCTACACCTTCTCTTTATTTCCTATAACTTCCTCGGAATGTTTTGAGGAAGAGACTGGTTGCTCGGAGGGCAAAATTAGCTGCTTGACAGAAGTACTGGTTGGTGGCGGTTGCTCAGAAAGATGCACAACTGGGACAGAAGGGGACTGATCTGCAATCATCATAGATGATTCATCTGAAGCAACTTCATCCTCTTCTTCTTCTCCAGAGGAAGGAGGAGGGCGATGAGTGTGTTGCTGAAATAATTCAGAATCTTTAGCAACTTTTAGCTCTTGCAGGGTTACCACCCATCCATCCCTAAAGTACTTAAGACTGGCATATTCCATTTGAGAGGACATGGAAGCTAAACACTTATTCCATCCTTTATCCCAACCAGCACTGAATGACTTTTTAACTGCCTTCTTCCTTTTTACCTTCTCCCAGGAGGTCATTTCCCTAAGGAGCTCCTCGACAGCTTTCAACCTCTCCTCCACCTCCAGTTTCTGGCGCCCAACATATTGAAGTCTAACAACTTCCTCTTCGGCAGACTTGAGCTTAAGCTCCAGCTCCTTGTTGCTTTGCTCGAAGACTTTGTTGTTCTGCTCAGACTCTATCAATTTCTTCTCCAAATCCTTGGAGGCATTCACAACCTGACTTTTTTCTAGCTTGATGGACTTGAGTTGCTTCTCCCAAGCAACTTTATCTTCTTCATACTTCTGATGAGAGTCTTTTAAAGACTGAGTCAGACCAACAAAAGCTTCCTCTACACCTACCGAGGAGATTGAAGCCTTGATAGCCTCATTCTTCTTCAGAATACTGTTGAAACACGTTACCAGCTGAAAAAAGAAATAACTTTGAGTCAGTACAGGGACATAGCATTGAAAAGTGAAAACTTAGACTAGTAATACTTACTGAGGCAATATATTGAGCAGCCAAGGTAGTGACCCTATCACGAGAAAGAGTGTCTTCAATACCTTGGACTTCTGGGATAATCCAAGACTTCACCGAGCCCATAGCAAAGCTCGGAGGAACAAAAGTGGGAATACCACCTTCGACATTTAAAGATTGAGAGACAGATTCAACAGGTCTCTCAGAAGAACTTTTCTTTAACCTCCTCGTAGGAGCAGGAACATTCTCAACCAAAGATGTTGTCTTTGTTGGTGAAATAACAATAACCTCACTTGGAGGAGAAACAACAACAATCTTTCTCGGGGCCACTGGGGGCTTCTCAACAACTTTCTTAGCGGCAGCAGGAGGGGGTGCATCAATATTCCTTGTCCCTTCTTCTGGGACACTTTGCTTACTTTTCTTTGCCTCTCCAGCAGTAGAGGCAAACTTATCAAATAAAGCATGGACTTTTCTTTTCTTCATTAGATCACTAATAGGAATACTTGATTCAGAGGAAGAACCTTCCACACTAGTCTCAGAAGCTGGTATTTGGTCAAGATTAACCACCACTGGACGAGTAGTAAAAGATGAAGTATAACTCTTGTACTGCAACAAATAAGAGGCCGATCTAATATGCTCTTCGACAACAGATTGGTGCAAATCCCAGATAAGTTTTAAATGCTTCAAATTAACGTCAGCTTCTTTTGGAGGTTATCTTTTACTGTCAACTGTGACAAATAAAAATAAATGTCAGTGATACGTTTTATCAAGCACCAAGAAAACAATATTTCAAAAAATAAAAACAACATATTCCATTGCCATAAGGGGGACGCCTGGGACCCTGATATACATCACCTCCATTTAATGGAGCATGTTGCCAATTTTTCATAACAACCCCATGCTCAAAATAATCCCTATTGGCATCTGGAAGATTGACAACTAAAGCCCTATTCAAAAACCTAGTTTTTAAATAAAAGGTGGAATGACTGAAACCCATCTATAGCAGTACATAATCTCAGGAATCCCCAAACGGGTTCCATGGAGTTGGTTCAATCTATGAACACCATTAACTATCCTCCAAGTATTTGGAGCTATTTTTGCAGGTACAACATCAAAATATTGGCAGAATTCCAAACACAGGGGGTTTGGTGGAAAAGAAAAGCCATATTCGTCCATAAAAAGACTTGGGAACCAATGTCCCTCGGCCAAAGAAAAATAATCAGAAGGTTCAGAAAGCTCCTCCAAAATGGCCCATGAAGGAATTGAAAATTCAGATCGAAACTTGTCCAATGACTCAACAAGATAAACCATGATGAATAAATCAAAATAAAAGAAAGGGAAGAAAAATCTTACAGGGAAATAGAGATCAGATGACAATGAACTACGGAAAGAACGAAGGCACGATACAGAAAGAAAATAAAGGATTCAAAGGTACATATTTGAAAAGTGAAAGACGATAGAATTTCTGCCGCGCTTAAATTCTTTACCTCGAGAATAGAGAAAGCAATGATTACATGGGAGGACATTTGCGTATCCGGTGGCTAAAAGGAAGAAAAGGGGCACAAAAATCGAAGCAGTTATGAAATTCAAAATATTTTAAAAGCCTGATACTATGCACTCAAAAAAGGAGTTATATACAACGAAAGTTGCCAAAATCCATAAAAACCAAAAATCTGAGCAACAGAATGTTCCATACTTTTCTTCAACATCAAACTACGAAACATTGGGGGCTTCTGTTGATACCAAATTTATTCTGCTGATGTGGACGTATCATTTGAAGACGCATGTCAACCTACATGGCAACTTTAAATGCTTATACCGAGCTACTCAACACCCCGAGGAAATCCTATACTCCAAACATCTCAAGCGTACCGACCAACTCATGGGCCCCGAGGAACTCAGGCATGCCGAGATACTAAGGCGGTCCGAGTAGCTCAAGCATGCTGAGCTACTTAGCATACAGAGCACTCAAATCAGGATAATCAAAGAGACGACTGCCCATTAAATGCTCATTATTATTGTACAGATGTATATGTCTGCTAGATAACAGTGCATTGTCCTTTCACATGTACAACCTCAAGGCTATAAATACATTGTAACCTCCTCATTAGAAGGGGACTCAGAATTTCTTGGTAAATCCATTATCGAGAATTTCTAGTAAACAGTCAGCAATAACAAAAACAGTGAACGTAGGCCATTCTTGCAAGGCTGAACCACTTTAAAAACCTTTTTATCTTATTTATTTTATCTGTGATTGATTAATTAGAAATAATCTAATTTTTTACATCAAAAACTACATTACGTTATCGATACTATTTATAGACTTGCATCACACACGAATCTAGGGCTAATAAAACACTGTGACTCAATCTCGTCACACAGAACAAGCCTCCTTCAACTGAGGTGCAACTCATAACAACAACTTCGCCTATCACCCTAGCTACTACAAAAAGGTTCTCGGACTTAATACACTTTCCATAACTGAACTAAAAATTTCTTTAATCAACCCCCCATCTGGACACCCTACTCTTGCCCTTTAACTCCCACTAGGCAATGACTAACCGTATGGTTCTACACCGCACATTACAACATTCCCCACCTCTGGTCACCCTGACCCTTTCAAGGTTATCAGTATCTTGGAATCCATAGCCGCGATCCTGACAATCACTTTACTAGTTCCCCTTAACTTCTTCATGAAAAGAAAACTCCACCACCGGCCTCAACAACCCCGTTTTAACGAATTCCCCGGGTGGATGTCCACCAATGGGGTCCTCGAACATACACATTCTCCATAAGTGTTAGCAACACTTCTCTAGTGAGCCTATCATTCCTCGAAAGGACTCTCTCTTCATTGTACTTACCTCATTTCAGTACAAAATTTGCTTATCCATAAATCTCTTTATTCACTGTCGGCCTCTGATCGAACCTTATGTGAATAATTTAAAACTGCATTCTTCTCATTCCTGCTAAATCATGGGGACTCACGGCTAAAACTATCCGTAAGATCCCTTTCAAACCCTTAGCTTCACTAGGTAATTCCTCTTTAGTACCACTCTCTACTACGGCGGTACTGGGTTACTTATAACGACTATTCTTTAGTATTCGTTACCACAATTCTTAGTAAATGCCACAAGGAGAATGACCTCTACAACGGTCCTAGTCTTCAACTTCAACTCACTGCTCCAGCTAAGCCCCACCTCCTGTCGCCTTCCTCGATCATCACAAGAATCTTGAACGAGCACGCAAAAGGTTACTATAATCTTATAATATGGCAGGAGAACGAAATCCCACAAGAGGAATCAACAATCCTAGTCATAAGGCTCTATAACAA
Organism: Sambucus nigra; assembly: GCA_949130495.1. NCBI lineage: Eukaryota > Viridiplantae > Streptophyta > Magnoliopsida > Dipsacales > Adoxaceae > Sambucus > Sambucus nigra. Next base: position 356,330,727 of record OX422211.1, on the reverse strand, counting down.
ATCGAGAGCAACGCTGAAAGCGTAGTACGTCCGCAAAAATTCCTAAGGACACTAGAACCTGATGCTCTAATACCATCTGTGTCACCCCGCCTAATAAAATATCGGGCGATCACTCCTATATCAAATTAAAACAGGAGTTGTATATGGATCATTCTCAGCATCACTGTCGAAATCCAATTTAATTACTAATAACCTAATAGGCTGGCGTCAAAATTTTACTTAACTAATATTTTAAACAACTAAACAATATAAACATCCACACAGTTTATATAAATGAAACTAGAAAGAGATAAAATAACCGAACACTCGGTTCAGACATAATACAACTAAATCGAATGCCGCACTAAAAGGCGGTGAAAGAATAAATAAATACAAGTGGGATTTCGACCCGAGAGTAACTAAAATGCTTCCTGTCTATATCGGAAGAATAGAAGCATCTAAATCAAACCTGCATGCATCCACAGCTGCTGCAGCAGACGTCTGACTCGAAAGGATCATCATCCAGGCGTTCCTGTGTCTAGGCACCTATATATACATAATATATAACAAGAGAGGAAATATATAGAAACGGGTCAGAGCCTGAGTTGTGAAAATATTTAGCAAGTGCATAAATGCTTTATTTTAAAAAATATATTTTATCTCATATTTAAATTAGCATCACACTCCCATGAGATACCCGTCACCTCTCATCTAATAGTGCACACATAGCGTATCCCTCTAAACATCCTAGTCAAACCAGACGGCCTAACTAATCCATCACCCCCAAGCTATAGAAATCCTAAACAACCCAAGTACTAAGGGCTCAACTTCTCCCTAATCTTAACGCTATGCCATATTCTTGCGTGGGGTGTCTCGCAAAGAGAAATCCAAACAAGGAACCCCCTAATACACTACTACTTGGCAAGGTCGGTCGTCGAGATCCATTAGACCCTCAGTACACGAAACATATATATATATACACCATATAAGAAATCCCAATATTAGAACATTAAGGGTTAAACTTCTCCCTAGTCTCAACACTAAGCCATGTTCGTGCCTGGGGTGTATCGCAAAGCGAAATCCAAACAAGGAACCCCCCCGATACACTATTACTTGGCATGGTCGATCGTCGAGATCCATTTGACCCTCAGTACATGAAATATATATATATATATATATATATATATATATATATACACCATATAAGAAATACCAATATTAGAGCACTAAGGGTTAAACTTATCCCCAGTCTCAACACTAAGCCATATTCGTGCGTGGGGTGTCTCGCAAAGCGAAATCCAAACAAGAAACCCCCCCGATACGCTACTACTTGGCAAGGTCGATCGTCAAGATCCATTAGACCCTCAGTGCTATATATATATACTCATATAATTATATCCATTTTCATACTCATGTTTTATTTTTCATACTCAATTTTATATACGTATCATGTTACACTTCCGGATATATATCCCGGGACGAGAATTCATTCTTTTTCATTTCATTTTCATTTTATCTATTTACTCTCATAGAGATATAATATCTTGTTCTAATTCACAAGTAATGTACTATCACACAAGTACAATAACTATCCGAACGAGCTATAACTCGAGGATGCGGTCTCTCAATGCTATCATCTTTCAGGGCATCACTCACATACCATCCTGGGGACCATAGGTCGAACTCAATATCACCGACATTGCGGTTAACACACGCACACAACGTCTGGGAAGCGGTCATAGTTACTCCCCGGCAATGAGATGAAACATACCCACCACATCTCACCCTTAATAAAAATCACACAATATCACAATGGACGCTATGAACTGGGGAATATCCACATCCTGCTCCTCGAGCCAAGATGCTCATCCTCATCGCGCAACTTCCCAATGATAGCATTAGAGGGGGTATGCTTCACATATATATATATATATATATATATATATATATATATATATATATATATATATATACATATCCGTACCATATTATATATACTTTACTCACATAGTATATATATATATATAATCCACATAGTTCCTTAAACAAATATAAATGGCCATAATTGCCAATCACACATAGCGATGACCAATAATCCCAAAGATTTTCATAATTAATAATATTCGAGTATTCTCACACTCAAGATACTAAACCCAAAAGTATCCCCTCGCTTGATAAATAACGTGTACCTTATTCACACTGAAGGATTTATACAATTTCTCCAACTATACCCATTCACACTAAGTAAATATGTGTTTTTACAATTTCATCCTAATAGTCTCGCAGGAGGTACTCAACCACAATTGTTATAATTATGTTTTCTACGCGCATAATTATATCTATACACGCTTGTCGAATGATTTTCTCGAATGCCTCTTGTCTCCAAACCTTAATAAAATCCCTACCCCAAATCGTACTCTATATTAGTTAGAGGTTTTCCTTTCCTCAAATCATCTTCTAGGAGTTCTACCATCCCATTTATAAACTCCTATAAAAATCTCCAAAACCATAATTTAAGTCTCCCTAAACTTAAAAGGAGAAAACCTCAAAAATCTATCAGGACCGAATCTATTCGGCCTGTCCGAATCGATTCGCTGGCCACCAAATCGATTAGGCCTGTTCGATTCGATTCAAAATGGTTCAACTTGCAAACTGTCTCTTAGCGAATCGATTCGTCCTGTCCGAATCGATTCGGCTGGTCCGAAATCCCCAAATCTGCTTAGGTTTTAAATATATCCCAAAAACCAAAAACTCAATTCAATCTCCATTATTCTCCATTTTTGTTGTTTCTAAACTCATCCAACAACTCAATAAATATCTAATCTATATTTTACAACTAACACATCAATTAATTTGGGGTATTAAACCATTTCTCTTAGATTTAAACACTAAAATAATAAAAACCCCAACTTATCATTTTAACCCATTTCAATCCATTTCTTCACTCCATTTATATGGATTTAACACTAGAAATCATTAAGAGTTTACCTTACATCAATATGTAAACTCATATTCAAATTTTACCAAATTTATTTTAAGGATTCTAACCCTAAATCATATAGTTTACCAAGTATAATATTAAATAAATGCACAAAATGAAAGCAAGTATACACTTGCCTAGAGGATGAAATTCGACTACCTCGAGTCGAATATGGCGGAGTTTGGATGAAATCCCCCATTTATCTCTTCTTTTCTCCTCTTCCTTCTTTCTCTCTTTCTTTTCTTTCTCTCTCTCCTGACCTTATAAGAGAAGAAAAGGGTTTATCCCTTAATAAATTCCAAAATGACTCGTTTACTCAATTACGAGTCCCTATGGGTCCAAAAATTCCAGAAACTCATTTTCTTCCCCCGGATACTCTATTCTGACTATCTCGGCCATTTCGAAACTCACCGTGCACTCAAAATCTCCATCCGAGGCAGTTGACCGCAACTCACTAATTTAACTCACACAACTTAATGCGGTATTCCCGTTAAAATATTATCATTTGTCGCTTTACCCTGCTGTGACATATAATTAAAATAGTCCAACTTATTTACCTAACCCCAAAAGTAAATATAACACCCATCGAAAATCATCTAATCCTTGAAAACTCCAAAAATTACTATTCATGATAATTTTTGAATTTCCCAAATTTCTCTTAATTATTGAATTTAATTCTCCCATAAAAGTGCGGGGTTTTACAGTACCAAGCTGCTGCCGATATCTATGCAGTTCCCGATGAGATGAGATGCCGGGCATTCTCAGGAACCATCACCGGGTCAGCTCAAATATGGTACAACAATCTTCCTCGGGGGCAGATTGCTATTTTCCATTAACTGGCAGAGCTCTTTATAAGAAATTTCTATTTTGGTGCGAAGCTAGTCAAGAGAGTAGCAAACCTGTTGAGTGTAAGGCAGAAAGCAGGAGAGAACACCAGGGATTACATCACTCATTTTAATAACGAGAAACTTGAGGTCATTGACTACGAGGAGAAGACAACAATCACAACTCTGATGAGTGGTCGTTTACCAAACAAGCTGTATTATACTTTGGCTAAAGATCCCACCAAATCAATGTCGAAATTAATGGCTAAGGCAGCCAAAATTATGAACGCCGAAGAAGCTATGGCTGCGAAGAAGAATGGTGAGACCAAAATAGAGACTAAAGTTGAGGGCATAATGGGAGCAATAAGCAATCGAAAGGCAAAGAGACGATATAGCAGTTAAGGAAGTATGGAAATTATACCCCCTTAAAAGTGGATATAAATCATATTCCGGAGGAGATAAAAAACAACGAAGAACTCAATTGTCCAGAGAAGTTGAGGACAACCCCTGACAAGAGTGATAAGTTTAAGTATTATGAATTACAAAAAGACCATGGCCACACGACCAAGCGGTGTATAGCTCTCTAGAATGAAATTGAGGCACTCATTTGACGAGAGAAATTGAGCAGGTTTGTTGATCTCCAGAATAATGGGAATACCAACGATAGAGCAAAGCAAAGGTCTAAATCTCAGACGAAGAAGAGGAGGGTACCTGAATTCTTTACTAAGTCTGCTCCTGGTGCTGAAGGAGCGAAGAAGATCAAAAGTGACATTTCAGCTGATGGAACTAAGAAGAAGGATGCTGTTCCTCCTACCAAAAATATCAGCAAGGAGCCCCCTGTTGTTCCTAAAGAGGCAACACCTTTGATTGAAGTTGTTGTCCCAAAAGAGGCAACACCTTTGATTGAAGATGCTCCTTTGAGGAGGTTGGAGAGGAGTCTTACTGAAAGGCCTGTAGATACTAATGCCCAACCTTCTGGAGTTGAGATTTCTTCTCTGGGGGATAGTTTTCCAGCTGCCCTTACCCATGAATTGGCCAAGAAATTGATTAATTCAGAGACATTGCTCGACTGCCGAGCTACTGATACTTCAAATCCACAGGATAAGGTTATCGATGTGTTAGCCCAACTTCTTGCATCAGTAAGTGGTCATTATACTTATCTTTCTAATTTTTCATTCCTGTGTTCATGCTCTAATTTGTGGCTTTATTCTTCTTACAGTTTTTGGTATGCTTTGACAATATCGTGGAAAAGGATGAAGCCATCAAAGCTTCAACCTCATCCAGTGGTGTTGAGAAAGCCCTTGCTGGGTTGTCAAAGTCTTTAGGGGAATTCTGGAAGAAATATAAAGAGGACAAGGCTACTTAGGAGAAAAAGATTAAACCTACTGAGTCAACTCTATAACTTACTGGTGCAGCTCGAAAGCAGGCTGTGAATGCCTCTAAGGAAGCTAACTCAAAGATTGAATAGGCTGTGCGGCGTAAGAAAGAGCTTGAAGAGAAGGTGAAATCTGCTGAAGATCTTCTCAAGGAGAAAACTTCCTCAGAGAGAGCGAAGAGGAAAGCTGCTGTTAAGAAGTCCTTTAGCTCTGGATGGGACAAAGGATGGAATAAGGCCTTAACTGCTATCTTTTCCTAAATGGAGTATGCAAGTTTGAAATACTTCAGAGATGGATGGGTAGAAGCTTTGAAGAGGTTGAATGTGGCTGAGGACTCTGAACTATTTCAGGAACACAATCATGGTCCTCCTCCAACTGTTAAAGAAGAAGAAGAAGATGAAGTTGCATATGATGAATCTTCTATGGTGATAACAGAGCAAACACCTGTTGTTCCCTATCCTCAATCTTCTGAGAAAGTTCAAGAGGCGACGACTTCTACCGAGAAACCTCAATTGCCGTCCGAGTAGCCAACTCCTTTATCCAAATCAACTGAAGATGTTATAGGAAATAAGGAGAAGGTGTAGAGTTGTTCGACACTTTAATTATTCTCTTATTTTATTTTTCCTTTTCATTGTAACTTTGATTGTACTTCCTCCCCTTATAATTAATAAAATGGACTTTGTTATGTATTCTGAATTTTCTACTTTACTTGCTCGACATGTAGTTGCACTGTTATTGATTGATTCGTATTTAGCCTTGTTAATTTGTTGCTAGGATGGAACTCCTGTCAGCTCAAGATACAGAGTTGATGAAGAACTATAATGAATACTTAAAGGCTGGTCATACAGATTTTACTAAAGTTGAAATCATTAATATCCTTGGACCTGATGCCTCTGAACGAACAATTGAGGCTTATTAATATTTAAAGTGTTTGCTTGATCGAGATGTAGCTAATAATGTTGCTTACTATGAAATGATTGAAGATCTTCAAGGGATGATCGAGGAGCTTCAGCTTCAATACAAAGAAACAACTGCACTTCTGCATGAGGGGTATGAGAAGAAATATCAACAGTTGAGTGTTGATCGGGGTTATGACAAGTTTCTTTCAGCCCATAAAAAGAGAGAGAGTGTTCTTAAACTTGAAATTGAGGAACATAGGAATATTGCCAAGTTGTTGGAGGAGAAAAATATTTCCATGCGAGAATAAATGAAACAACTCAAAGCTACTTCCTCTTCTTCTTTGTGTGCTCTGGTCCCAGTTAATGATGAGGGCTTTTCATTTTTGGAAACTGAAAATGCTGTGTTGAGAGAAGAACTGGAGACTTTAAAATAAGCCAGATCTACATCCTCCTCATGGGGTAGAGCTAGAGCTGGTCGAAGAAGTATTAAAGAAACTAGGACTTAGCAAGCCTTAGCAAATCAGGTTGCTCAGATGAAAGAAAAAAAATCAAGCCTTGGCTGAAATGTCCTAGAAAATCCAAAATCTTACCGACCAACTCTCTAACCAGAATTCTGCACTGGAAAGTAAAATAAACTTGGTGAAGAAACTTCATGAGTATCTTGAGAGATTGGCTTATCAATTTCACAGACATCCTAGAGAGTACTGGATGGGGGATACAATGTACCTTTATGTCATCCCAATGCTCGGTTAAAGCAAGCAAATAATGAGGGATACAAATAGGAATGGTTGAACAGCTTGACTGTGATGAAGCTTGAGCAAGGAAATTCTGTATGGGATTGGTATGAGCCTGGAGTACTTGATTTGCCTAATCCACCCTTTAAACTGGATGTCAGTTGGATTCCAGCCCGTGCCATTCCTAGGTGTTTGATCTCTCGGTATCTTGATGATTATCAACTTCATGAAGAGTTTGACATAACCCGACCTCAACATCTACTTGATCGACCAAGTTTGAGCAACATCAAAATGCTACGAGATATGAATTTCATCAATTCTCCTTATGCGTTAGACGACCCTCCAGCTGGAATGGAACCTGTACCAAAATCCGAAGGAAAAAGTCCAGTAAAATAGGAAATTTGTATTGAATGAAGAAAAATTCTTCTTTTGTAATTTTCATTGAAAAAATCATTCTTGTCCAATTTGTGTTTCTTGGAAATAATTTATAAGATGTTGTCTTATCATACTATCTTTTGATGAGTGTGTATAAAGGGACAAATTGTCATGTTTTGGTTTATTTGCTTAGACAATGGAACTTTGCCCCATTCATTGCCTAGTTGTAGTGACTTGTCACCCATAAATGCCTAAGAAGTTGAATGATTTTCATCCCATGGTCCTGCTTATTTGTAGCAATCTTATCTAGATTACTTTAGTGCTTAGATAGTGGATTCCCCATGAGGTCACCCATCTTCTTGCCTAGTTTTGGATGCCAGGTCACCCATAATCAAACAGATGTTTCCTTGTGTGATTGTTATGCCAATATTGTTAGCTAAATTTATTGATACCGATCGACCTTAGTTGGTGGTTGCTGATGTGCCGACTAACCGTGGCTGGTGGTTGCTGATATGCAGACCAACCGTGGCTGGTGGTTGCTGATATGCTGACCAACTGTAGCTGGTGGTTGTTGATATGTCGACCAACCGTAGTTGGCATAGTGTGTAGCACTAGTACTCCAAAAAAAATTGGACCAAAAAGAATATAGGGCAAATATCATTTTTATTCATGTTTGAAATACTGTGATACATGTGAATCTACGTTACTGATAATACTTGCGCAAGTGCTCCGCATTCCACGCATTTTTGAATTCTTCTCCCTCTAAGGTCTCTATTCTGTATATTCCAGGTCGAACAACTGTAGTGACACGATAAGGTCCATGCCAGTTAGCTTCCATCTTATTATGCTTCTGAATCACTTTCTTGAGCACAAGATCTCCGTCCTTAAGATCACGCGCTCCCCATTAATAGACTGATGTGCGCCCCAGATAAGTGCCATATTTTTTATATTTACGTTAATTTCTTTTGGAGGGTTCCTTTTGCTATCAGCTGCAAAATAAAAACGTACATGTCAGTGACACATTTTATTGAACAAAAACAAAGCTAAATTGGAAACAAAATAAAAACAACTTATCCCATTGCCATAAAGTGGACATCTGGGACCTTGATAAACATCATTTCCCTCTAATGGGGGGTGTTGCCAATTTTTTATCACAACTCCATGATCAAAATAATTCCTATTAGATTCGGGAAGATTGACCACTAAAGCTCTATTGGAATACCTAGTTTTTAAATAAAACATAGTGTCACTGGTAACCCACTTATAACAATACATAATTTCAGGAATTCCTAAGCGAGTTTCATGTATTTTATTCAACCTATATACGCCATTAACTACCCTCCATGTATTTGAAGCTACTCTTGTAGGAACAATATCAAAATATTGGCAAAACTCCAAACACAGGGGATTCGGAGGAAAAAAACCACACTCCGCTACAAAAATAGAGGGAACCCAGTGTCCCTCAGCTAAAGAAAATAAATCAGAGGGGCAAGGAGGATCCTCTAGAATAACCCAAGAGGGAATAGCAAAACCAACCCAAAATTTATCTAATGACTCAACAAGATAAACCATGGTGGATAAAAGCAAAGAAAGAAGAAGGAAGGAGTTCCTACAGAAAAGACTGAGAAATCTGCTAAGGCGGATAACAGAAAGAACGACAGTACACGGATAGAGCGAGAAGATAAAGAGTTTAGATAATCTGGAAGTAAAAAGTAAAAGGTGATCTGATTTTAGCGCGTTTAAATGCCCTGCATCGGGAAGCGAGAAAAGAAATGATTACTAGAAAAGACGATTGCGTTTTCGACGACTAAATGATTACTAGATTCAAAATATTTATAAGTTTTCCATTTCATGCTCAAATGACAAGACTAAAGAGAAAATTCCCAAAGTGTTGGAGATCTATAATCTAACAAGACTGGGTAAAATACGTCCGAGCAACTTCTGGGCATAATGTTCCACACTCTCATAGTCAATCTCAACTTTGAAACATTGGGGGCTTCTGTTGATACAGAAATTAATCAGATGACGTGGAGCAATTACATGAAAACACGTGTCGTCCTACGTGGAAAAATATATATATTCACCGAACAACTCAACTGGACAAATAACATAGCATGCCGAGCTAATCAGCACCCGAGCTAGTTAGCTTACCAAGCTACTTTCATATACCGAGCTACTTAGCGTGGAGAGCATCTGGTCAAGAAGATCAAGCGATAATAACAGATTCAATGAACATTCTTACTATGTACAGATGCATATGTCTATTAAATAACGGTGCATTGTCTATTCATATTGACAGCCCAAGGGGCTATAAATGCATTGTAATCCCCTCCGTGACGGGGCGATTGAGAATTGATCATTTACGATCATCATCAAGATTAAGGCAATCATCCAGTAATACAAAACAGTGGACATAGGCTATTTTTCTAAGGCTGAACCACTTTAAAAATCCTTTGTATTATTTCTTATTTCATATTTATCTGTGATTAGTTAATTAGATCAAAGTCTAGTTTTTTACATCAACAATGTGTCCAAAAAACATGAAACTACAATACTAACTTTGATACAACAAAAAATTATTTGCTTAACACCAAGGGTGAAAGCAAGCAAAGGGTGTTCACGAGTTTGCATCCTTATAAATACCAACTTCAAAACCTCCAGTGGTGGAGTTAATAATGAGGACAACACAGTCGGCTTGTGAGGTACCGGTAATCAAGTTCTTGATAAATTCACGGTGTCTAGGGCATCAATAACTATGGAGTAGTACTTGGTGGTCTCGAATTTCCACAATGCAATATTAATGGTAATACCCCATTTACGATCATCCTTGAGCTTGTCAAGCACCTAGGCATACTTCAATGACCTCTTGTTCATCTCAGCAGACTCCTTTTCAAACCTCTCGACGACACACTTGTCAATACCTACAAGCTTGTAGATCAAGTGACCAGTGGTGGTTGATTTTCCAGAGTTGACATGGCCAGTGACCACGATGTTGATGTGAAAATTTTCTTTACCCATTCTAGGACTTGAAATAGAAACCCGAGATAAGAAAAAACTAATGAGAATTAGGAATCTCAACCATACTTAATAATTTCAATTATTTTCTACGCCAAACTGTTTTTTAGCATTACCTAATTTAAATTGTTCAAAAAGAGGTTGTCGTGAGTAAAATAAAATGTAGAACTTTGACTACGAAATATCTTGGTACTTCATAATTTTGGGACTTCTTTAGTTTATATACTAAAGGTCCTATGTTTTTTAACATGTAAGTGTGAATTCGAACCATTCACTACTAAATAATGTTTGTTTTTTCAAAGAATAAGAGTCAATGGCATACCCTCTATATGGCTAAGAATAAATGTATGAATAAATACACCCATCCATTCAAATGTTCATTTTAAACATATGAGATTATATTTCAAATGAATAGGTGTACGTACTAGTTTTAAAATGTGTCTTTATGGGTGGCCAAAAATATATGCACCCTAAAATAAATAATTTTACCTTGAGAGTCTAATGCAATCTTACATATGCTAGAATGGCATAAAACCTCAAAACAATATCAACAGCAGTTATGTAATACTGCCCATCATTCGAGTAAGGAATCCCACACAGGAAACTCTAGTGGTTATTCTCTCATTGACCTCTACTTTTAATTTTTTTTTAAGTCAGCACTAAAAACAAAGAAATTAGGCGCAAACCTATTCATTTTGATGAATCAATGAACTGTGATATAACTGAAATTAAATAGCTCCCTTATGTTTTATAAAATATTTTACCACCACCACCACAAATCACTTTAGCTAGGAATTCTATATAGATACAATACATGTCTACCTGTCATATTTTTTTATTCACTTGGTATTCAGACCATGCACTTACTTAATCACGTAGTAGTGTACAGTTTTTCTTCATGTATGTTATCAGGTGAAAGATGCAAAAAGTTTAAATAGACCCCCATATCATGATGGCTATCCAAAAATACACTGTCTCATATTTACATCGCAATATCCATTGGTTGACAATGAAACCCAAAACAATGCTTTTGCCATTGGATACTTAATTATGTGCACGGGGTTTTCGAGCACACTACACAACATATAACTAATGGCCCCCTCAATCGAGGTCCATCCAAATGTACAAACACACTAGGAATAGTTAATTGCATGAACCCAAAGTAGCGGTGCACCATAGATACAAACATCCCTATCCTAGTCTAAATGTCCCAAAGCTAAGACAATGCTCCACTTAAAAGGCACCAGGTTGTCCAACCCTGTCTCATGCACTCAAAGTAACAGATGAAACCAAAATTTCCAAAAGAATTATAGACATTATAGATGCATATGAATGTATTCCTATAATATATATTAGACCGTGTGCATATATAGGTTATTCAATGCACTGGGCGCACGTTAGGGTGATGGAATACCTGTATATGAATGTACTTACTACAGTAGCTCTGACAAAAAGCCATGGCGTCGTCGAGGTCCACACCTAGTCTTTGGTTCCAAGTTTTCCTCATGCTTCTGGTCACATCCCGATTCAAATACAAAATGGGATATGTTTAAATGTGAATGTTATAAATAGTACAAATAAAAATACGAATTTGGCCTTTACTTAGCATAAACCAAGGTGGAAGAAATTATGTCATGAGATTAAAATCTTCCACTTTAAAAGGCTTAATCATGTGATTAACACATAATATAATTGTTTCCTAAGATTGATTTAGTCTATAATATGGTTCATAATTTATTAAAATGTGTCCTTATGTAGATTTGACAACAATAATACCTGCTTTTACATACATCATAAGATCCCTAGAACAACTGTTTTAAGCAGAAAAATTACTTGTGATTGGGATTCAGAATGCACCATACAAGTTAGTTATAGGCATAAGCAGTTTATGATTTAATTGACATTCAGTAGCAAAAAAACAAGTAACAAGAAATTATTGCCAATAAACATACCATAATTTTGCAATTCCAGTTAAACATCCATCTCGAGCAGTTTTAACACTTAATGTCTCACAATAAAGTTTTGAGGTCAAATCATGCCGAATGTCAAGTATGTGGGTACTAAAAAGATCCTCTTTTCGCCCCCACATCCTTATTTATAGTAATAACTCCAAGGTTAGCAAGCTATGGATATAGACATCAAATAATTTTTATTATAAATAGCTACTAAAAACACTATGAACCTATGCAAATCGCCTTCAAAATATATGGTCAGAATACAATATAGGATATCACTATGACAAACAATATAATTATATAAACACATAACTAAATAGACAAAACATATGAGCTGCTGGTAATCTTAGTCTTTACCCTTTCACTAAGTATATAATCGGGTCCAGTAATATTGGTTCCTTTTTTTTCCCTATATTTATAAGATAAGAACCCAATCCAATAAATACTAAAATTCCAGTAACATATTTGACAATAAAAAATAATTAAGTATTGATCAACATTATTGCTATGAATGTCTACAAATCACAACTGATGGATGTAAAAAAATATGTTGGGGTCAATACCATGGATGTAAGAACATGTTTTTTATAATAAGAAAAATCATAAAGTGTAATGGGTTCTAATTAGGTACAAAAGGATTCTAAATCTACCAAATAATATTCAACTAAAGTTAAATTTGGCTTCAATTATTCTCACAAAAACTAAAAAAGTAAGAAAGGAACAAATGAACAAAAGGGGGTCACTCAATTCAATAATATGAGAGATTTTTTTTTATAAAAACAGAAGAAGTAAGGGATTGTCATTCCAATAGATGCGAGATTTCAACCAAATTGGTAATGAAACAATAAGATAAAAACATAAGTAAATCAACACTATATTTTTACACAAAATGCTGTTCAAGTACAGTGAACAAACTCATGATACGTACTTGAACTAACTGCACAAGTCTGACTTGAAAAAGGGTATAACTGAAGGCTTAGATAGAGAAATCCTGCAAGTTAAATATGAGTAAGTAACAAATTAAATCTTTTTTCTTACGCAGTAATGTAAGCAAATGATCATTACAAATCCCTTTCACATAATGGGCAAGAATTGTGCCTCACAGGCCACTTATCGATGCATGGTAGGTAAAATATGTGATGACATTGAGGCAAACATCTAACGGTCTCCAAGCTGGAAGTCCTAAAAACATAAAACAAAGAATGTCATTTGCATCTTCTTTTTTAACTAAAGAAATAGCGCAAAAAATCGTGTAACTCTTTATTAGTTGTGAGAAACTCTTATGAACCGTTTTAATGCCAAAAAACTACCCTGAATATTGTTTCAAAGAGCCCCTTCTTGATACTCTTTAGCAGTGATTATTAGCTACACATTTTTTAGTGACATATATTCCAGGACAATCCTTTGGCATTAAAAATAGTTCATAAATAGTTTCTTGCAAACACTCCATAGTTTAGAGGTGTTTTTGCATTTTATCCTATAATCGATTCAAATAAAACATATCTTGAAAAAATATCATGGCTGTACCATAAGGCACAATGAACAACAGACTCAATCACCAGAAGCATCGACATTATTATTGTTAGTGATTATGATTTTTGAAATTTTCTCAACAGAGTCTCTCGATAAACCCTTAGACCCACCAGTGTCAAAGATGTTTTGGACATCTTCGAAGATTGTTTCAACCACTCCCATCTGAACAACATAGAAATTGTAAGCAAAATAAAATATGAATCGACACTGTTATCAATGCTCATTTTGTTCAAGTTTTAAATTAGTAACTTCACATATAAAGTTTGAGGCCTTGAGAGAATCGAGATTGTGCACTTAACTAATGAATTAACAAATTTTATATGTGAATTTATAAATCTATAATATAATTCCAAGGAAGTATAAGAATTTGAACCAAGCGAGGACTCAACATTTTGAACATCTATTAACTTTGTTTCAAATACCTAACTTTGTACGACACTTAAGATAGCCGGAACAATGCTCTCTTGAACAATTCTACCACTTAAAAGTCTCACAATGAAATCAATATGAAAAATAAGAAAAATCATAATCCATTATGGATCCAGTAACCCATGTTGCTATCTGGGCAAGCAGTGCAGCTTTGGGCAAGCTCATTTTCATGATGGGGAATATCAAATCCATCCCATCGAGAGACAAACACTTTCCTACGACAATGGTTCCTCGTCACTATATACTCCATCCCAAATTAATACTTGTTATTTACAAATTATCATTTTCAAATAACACATTTAAGCCAAATATTCAGGGCAATGTGGCAACCAAATTACAGATAATGAACAAAAGTTCATATACTATATAATGATCTTGATATGAATCGGCAATAAAAATATTATTATTATTATTATTGAAAATAAATCCAATCAAAAACTTCAAACAAATTCATGTACTCAGTAGAGTTTAAATGACACTTCAGTAATTATCTCTTAAAATGATATTGAATCTTTATGTTTTATACGTAATATTGGGAAAACATTTGAAATGACTACATGAGAGATTTTTTAATACGAAAGATTGTTATATACAATGTGGAAAAGAACAATAAGATAGAAAATAATATAATATTAAAGAATATTAACCTTGAATTATTTGATATAAGCATACTTAGCCTTATTAGTGACCAACTCCTCTGTTCATAACTTAATGACAACAAATTGAAAATAATTTCCATTATGAGCGTCATTTAAAAGTGTAGATAATTTGGCGAAATAATCTACCAAAAATGAAATGAATGTTTACGCCCTAAAACATAAAACAAAGTACTCCATATGTCCCTAACTAAGAGTACTTTTCTTTTTCGGACATAAAAAATGGACTAAATGGATTAATAGTGGACACAACTTATCTTGACCATTGATCAAGTGTATTGCTAATTATTGCAAAAAATAGAATAGGGACCCTTAACTTGGGATAAAAGGATTAACATTTAGACATGCGCAATTCAACAAAAGTCCAAACTCCTTCCTTGACATTTTATCAAACACATAAAATACATCATTTGAGACACTTAATTATACATGAAGACCAAATGATAGTTATGGTGATGAACAACAACAAGATCTTGTAACCAAAATATATCCACTCATTACTACCTTCAAAAATGAAAAACCCTAACTGTAGAGACTTTAACTTAACCAAACACTTACCTAAATTAATTGAGAGAGAGAGTATACACTGACCGATGTTTCTAAATATTAAGGGAAACCCAAACCTATTGTAATATGTATTTTGGAAATAGGACAACAAACATTTTATTTATAGTTTTAGTCCCTATTTTTGAATAAATCTGCTATCGCGGACCCATATTCATAAAATTTCAACCAATCACAGCATGCCACGTGAACTTTTAATTTGAAAACAGGGACTAAAAATGTAAAAGAAATGTTTATTTTCCTATATCCATAATCAATATTATTTTAAGTCCTAAAAGTACAATATTTATAAATGAAATCTACCAAACCAAATCCCCAAAATCATAAGTCAAATCAAACATATAAACCAAATATTAGAGTTCGTAACACATACCAATCATCAATGGATCCAAATTAAAATGATATTTGAATGAACGATGGTGCACTTTAATCGGGGAACTTTTGATATGAGACCATTACTTTCGAGCTTTCGTGAAAAATTCAATTACCTATGAACAAATACGTCAAAGGATTATATGGAAAAAAAGATGTCCACTGAAGTTATCAACATCTTCACATAGTGGGGGATTTGGAATCCGTATTAGCAGCACGATTTGGAGAGAGGTGAGGATTCAAAGAATATAGTGGGAGAAAGGAGAGAAATTTTTGGGGTTTTCATTAGAAAGGAAGTCTCCCGCTTCTATCTTGTGAGCCGTATAATTAAAATTGATTTTCACTTGGGGTGAGTTTGATTGTAAACATGAAAAATGCATATAAAATAATTTATCTGGATGAGAAGTTGGAAAATGAGCGAAAAAAATATATGAATTTTTGGTTTTTCTTTTTCTATTTTTCATGAAAACCAATATTTTGGTGGGTAGATAAAAAGTATTTTTCAATAAAAATGGGGTTTGAAATGGAGCATTTGTTATGTGAATGTGTATTATTCTTGTATAAAGTGTTTACAATCAAGGTACTATAAGCATACAACATGAGTCCAAATAAATATATTTCAAGGAAAAAATTTCCATGTCAATCAAACACACCCTTAATTATTTGACATGATAAAGCTCATTAGTAACAGATATCTTAATTTAGTAACGGTAAATTACTATTAATAATTGTAACAATATAATAGTTCTTAGTAATCAATAAATTTGTATGTTACTAAAAGTGTGTTTTGGTGTAGTGAAATGTCATATTACCATAACTCGACCATGTCAGATTCTTCCTCAGTGGTGAGCTCAATGTGGTAGCAGTGGGTGGGCGCAACTTGCTTCTGAACCATGAAAGGGGCCATTCTTATTTCTTTGGGCGTGTCGAACATAGAGGCCAGGGTTGTAAGGGTGTCAGCTAACTTGTTCTTTAAGCAATGAAGGTAATATAATGTGACATCTTTGAATGGGGAGGCGATCTCTTCTAGGTGGGCATGGAAGGGTAGGAGCTTCTCGTCATTGACTTTCCATTTTCTCAGGATTTATCCAACAATGAGGGCAGAGTTCCCATAGACATCTAGGTGTTTGATGCCTTTCTTGAGGGCGATCATGAGGCCTATGGTGCATGCCTCATATTCGGTCATGTTGTTAGTGCAAGGGAAGTTTGACTTGATGGAAATGGGGTGTGAGAGTCATTAGGGATGATCAGGAGTATTCTGATGTCGTACCCTTTCTTGTTACAAGCTTCGTCAAAGATAATTTTCCATCTGAGATCCTCCCGTGAGGTGCAAAAAATTTCTTTATTTGGAAATTCAGTGACCCAAACATCGACCCTTTATTGGATAATCGATAAAGTATTTAGATATGGCCCTCCCATTTATGGCTTTTAAAGTGACATACACAATGTGAACTCAATTAACAACATTAAACAACGGGCATTCAACTTAACAAAGTGAGTTTCTCAAGCAGGTATATAATTGGATCAATTAGGGATACTAATCTACTGGGAAAGGCAAGCATATAGTGCCGTAATTTTCGTGTGACCCAAACTAAGGCGATACACGCCTTTTCTAAAGTAGTGTAATTGATTTCGTGCCTAACCATTTTTTAACTTGCGTAGTAGATAGATCTTTCCTTTTGGGATTCTTCAACATATTGGTATATTAAATCCTCTGTTACTGTATCAGTGATGGTTAAGTACATGAGGAGGGAGAGATCAGGATGCAGAGGCATGAGCATCGGAGGTCGGGTGAGGTATCGCTTAATTTGGTCAAAGTGGCAGGACTCATTCCCAACTTTTGTTTAATACTTCTAGAGAAGTTTGAAAATGGGTTCATAGATAGAGGTCAATTAACTGATGAACCAATTGATATATTGCAATTTACCTTGGAATCCTCATACTTCCTTCTGCATCTCGAGTATGGCTTTGTTTTTGGCAGGGTCCTATTTAATTCCTTTAGCATTGACCATGAATCTTAATATTTTCTCCTTTGTGATACCGAAAACACACTTCTATGGATTTAGCCTCATCTGGTATTGTCACAATCGTTCGAAGAACTTTTGGAGGATAGAAATGTGACATTCTTGAGTCTTGGACTTGATGATCATGTCATCTAAATATATTTCAACCTCTTTATGAATAAGGTCATGAAGGAAAATTGTGGTAGCCCTTTGGTAGGTAGCCCCGATGTTTTTGATCCCAAATGGTATGACGGTGTAGCAAAAAGTTCCCCAAGGTGTGATGAATGCAGTTTTCAACTGATGGTCAGGGTGCATCTTGATCTCGTTGTAATCGACAAATCTATTGATAAATGATTTGAGATCATGGTTGGTTGTATTGTCCATGATCATGTCGATGTTTGGAAATGGGTAATCATCTTTTGAGGATGCCTTGTTCAAATCCCGATAGTCGATGCACATGAGGACTTTTCCTCTCAACTTCGTCATGGGGATGATATTGGTAAGCCATGTAGGGTATTCCACCACGCGAATGAAACCCACATTAAGATATTTGACTACCTCTTCACTAACTTTGAGTGACCATCCCATTCGGAGTTTTCTTAACTTTTTCTTGACTAATTTACATTTAGAGAAATGTTAGTATCTCATGATGAGCTAACTATGGATCAATACCAAGCATGTCATCATGGGACCATGTGAAAACGTGCATGAATACTTTCAAGAGTTCTTCAAATTAAACATGCTCATGCTCGTTAAGGGTGGACCCTATCTTAACCTCGCAGTGATGGCTGCTAGAACTAAGGTTAAGAAAACAGTCTCATCATCATTAGTTTGATAAAAATCAATGCAATTAATGTAAGGCATAAGAAGATACTCAATATCCTCATTTATTTCATTTTTAGGAAAAACAACATTGAGAACCTCATCAATATAGGTCTCAGTTACATTCATATCAAGAAAAAAAAAACATAAACAAGTGTAGAGACTTAAATAGGATAAATAATAGGGTTCGGTTGAACTTCAGCCAACTGAACTGGGACGGCTTGCCAATTTAGGAGAGGCATATCAGTAGCTGTAATATGAATGAATGGTCCAACGGTGCGGCATCTGAGTGGAACATACAGAAACTCAGTGCTAGTGTTGATAGGTCAAAGGATTCCCCAGAGTCATTTCCCCCAGGGTCCTCAGTAATTACCATAGTTTTCTCGATGCGAGGTTGTACTTTATGTTTTTAGTTTTCAATTCAAGTGTTGTTGTCTTAAAAGAAGATCTCCAACCTCGATTTCATTTTCTTATTAGTGAGGTCATACCATAGTTCAGGGAATCCACATAAGGGGAAGTCTTCACCATCCTTAACAAATTTCTCATTTAAAGATTCCCTAGAAATAGTCTTCTCATCCTCTAGGCTTCTCATTCGTCGCGGTTAGTGGAGTGCTTTGAGTTCAGCTAATGAATGTTGGTAGCCTAGGCTACATGGGGGAAAAGATTCTTCCAGGACTATGGGCTCAAGTATTCCTTGATGGCATCATCCTAGAACCATTTCTAGAATGAAGTGCATATTCTTGAATATTTGATTTACATTGACGTTGCCGTGAGGGCTGTGCTCGAGATAGACCTTGTCTTTGAAGTTATCCCCTATTGGGACAAGTAACAAATCAATTCTAAAATCGAGAAAGAGCATGCCATCGATCCCATGATGAATTTCCAAGAATGGATTGCTAGTGCTAGCACTTTTAGAATTGTTGTCATCCCCCAAGATGGTGATAACTTGGCTTTTAGCAAAGAAATTTAGTTTTTGATGAAGAGAAAAGGAGATCCCTTAGATGTTGTAGAGCCATGGGCATCCAAGGAGTACATTAAAATGGGGGGGGGGGGAGGGGGTATATCGATAACATGGAACTTTATTAAAGGGTTGATAGGGCCAACCCCAAGTGGTTGTTTTATGGAACACATTACTTCTATACGAGTGTTGTCATAAACATGAATGAGGCAGGATGTAGGAATGATATCATTGACATTCAATCCCAAGCAGTTAAAGGTTCTGGGCGACAAACATTGAGAATAGATCCATTATTGACAAGTGATAGGGCAACCATCTTCCCCAAGACTTCCATGGATATGTTGAGATTATAGTTATGATCAAGGCCAAATTTTTGGATTTCTTCTTCAAAAAAGAGATGAGTCTAGTAGAGGTTAAGGATCCGACCATATTCACAGCTTTTTCAGGATTCGTAGCAGGAGAAACTATGGGTCCCATGTGGAGTTTTATCAAGGCATTTTGGTGAACCTAGGAAGACATGAAGATTCCCTATAAGGTCATATTGGCCTGGGTTTTCTTAAGATGATTAATGAATTTGCTTTCTTCAATGGTTATATTTAGCATTGTGAGCTCTTCAACATCCCCCTTTCTTTTGTCTACTCTGATTGAATGGGGAATCGCATATTTGTAATACCTCCCAGATCTGGTCATGTGATTTATAGAGGCGAGGAAGAATAATAACCCAATGGCTTCATCTACTTCAGGATGAATAGATACTTTATTGATTTCCCCTAGTAAATCTTTAAAGGAGATCGTTCTACACAAGCTGATAATTGAATTGGCTTATTCATGATTCGGTTCATCATCTGAGCTATCAAAGTCATCCCCCCATCCGGTGGCGATCATGTCCTCTTACCAAGAGTAATCAATACATTCAAAATACTCAATGGATTAGTAATATAAGTCTACCCATTTTACGGGGAAGTACATGAGCGAAGGGACCAACTGTTCTTGTAGTCTTAAAGCTGTAAGTAATTCGAATATGTCATAAATTTTCCCTATCAGTAAAAACACATCAGCCATGATCTGTTTAATATTATCTAGACTGACTTCCTCAATGGGTACCACCCACTCATATTATTCTCAAGACCACTTTTGAGCTCACATTAACATGCTATTGAACCTCCGATAGCCAATGGACATAATGACGTGCAATTTCATCCCCAATTTTGAAGTTTTTTTTTAATATGGAAGGTGGTTCCATGCCTCCCCCTCTGATCTAGTGCGAAAGGTAATGCATGCCCTTGTAAGGAGTGATATAGCATGGTAAAAAAATCTTATGGGATGCAGGAGAAAGGACAAGCACACCTTGAGATGTTTGGGTGAGACTGTGGGGATAATAGGCACTTTGATAAGAATATTCTGGGTAAAAAGGTTAAATTTGGGGTTACTTTCCAAGATGATGGCATTTATTCCTATTCCATGTGTTGGAAGGGGGTTGCGAGTGGTGTTGAGCTTGGGATTAGCTGACGGAGCAATGATACCCTAGTTTATCAGACCTTGGATCACATTTTTGAGGTGAAAGCATTGGTTGGTGGTATGAACTCTGACTTGGTGAAAGTCACATTGGGCATTGTGCTTGAGGTTTTTAGGTAGTGGGTTTTGTAATAATTGAGGTTCCAATGGTTTGATGAGATTTCGGGCTATGAAGGACTGGTAAACTTTCGATAAGGGAGAATAAAGCTCAATGTACTCTTTTCTGGCAGGATTAGGGTGATCTTTTGGTACCCAAGAGGTAGTAGGTTGTGTATTTTGTTGATGGTTGAGACTAAGGCATTATCATGTTTCTCATACTTCTTCGGTGTAAACTATCTAACCATCTTCTTTGGTTCAGACTCTACTTCGACGACGCCTTCTTCAAATTGTACACCAGCTTCTCGAAGGGCTCGAAAGTGTTGGTAGTATTGTCTTTCCATTGATGATCGGAGATGAGGCAAGCAATTCTTCTTTAAAATATTCACTTATTCCTACTCTGAGGGCCTATTAATCATAGTGGCAAATTTCTCTCTCCACCTTCAAATGAATCTACTGACTAGTTCCCTAGGGTTTTGCTATAATAGCTCTAGGTCTCTACGCGTGACCTCTAACTTTTCATTATATATGTTATGAGACAGGAACTCTCGAGCTACATCTTCCCACCTACGAATCCTGAATTCTTTGAGAGATAAGAACCATCGAAGGGCACTTTCTTTAAAGGTTTGCTAAAAAATTTGGGCCATTAGAGGAACCAAGAAGGGTCATGGATTGGTTATAGATTCATAGGTGCATAATTGGGGGCTCGCTACCCTCGAACTCCTTGACGTTCGGTATCTTAACTTCCCTGACAATTTGGCTTTGGGATAATGAGACATATGGGTGTAGTCCATGTAGTTTCTAAATATATTGACTTGGTCAAACTTCTTTGATAGTAGTTTGAGGTCAACCTTAACCTTGTTCGGTTCCTCTTCTTTGGGAACCACATGCACTGGCAGATTGTCTCCTGGCTGGGCAAGGTTCAAAATTGGGAGCTGAGCAGGTGGAGTTCGCAAGAGGGGAGCACGGGACATAGGGTATTCTTTTGGGTCTAAAACAAGCTCGGGGACAAGTGGACCCATAACATGATGAAAAAGGATCCCAGGTTCTTTAACTTCAGGAGTTTGGGCTCGATGTCGCTACATCTCTTGGACATCGGTTCGAAGATTTTCAATCTTGGCACTGAGCTAATCTAGGATGACCATTAAATTTGGCTGAATATCCGGTGCTTGGTCAGTATTCTTCATGAAGAGCTTGTGGAGGTAGATTCGAAATATGGTTGAAGTATCAAAAGAAGCAGTAGAGCTTCGGGGTGGTTTGACAGAAGACCAAAGCCAATAGGGATCCAGGACAAAGTCTAGTATGCGATCGACTTGAGAGGAAAAATAATTTGGGTTTAGTTTGGAAGAAAATGGATGATTTTTGGTATTTTTTTAAAAAGGGAAAATTCTTTTTTCCTATTTTTGTTTTTTAAAAATGAGGTATTATTATTATTATTATTATTATTATTATTATTATTATTATTATTATTATTATTATCATTATTATTATTATTATTATTATTATTATTATTATTATTATTATTATTAAGTTTTCACTTGTATTATGTTTGCCTAAAGGCAAGAAAAATGTCGGACATGACCCAATCCTGGGAAAAATAGGGTTTAAAAGTATAAGACACGGTTTGACTTGTTTCCAAGCTCGTGGACAGTGTCTTGTTTTAAAAAAGGCGAAATATCGCGAAAATTCAGGTGGTATGCCGATCCTAAATTTCACCAAAGTTTTGCATGGTAACCGATAAACTAATTATGAGTGACTTAAGGTTGATGCCTATATGAAGTTTATGCAATTGTTGGGTTTATGAAAGGGTTCCCCCCTTTGACATGACTTCCACGATATACCTCTTGCTTAGAAGGGTAATCATTCATCAGTAATTGTGGACACGACATTTGATATACCTTAATGTACATGAATTGCCTCACGATATAACTCGTGGGGATGGTACGTGCGAGAGCAAATTTGATATACTCAACGTACGTGAATGAGTTTCTTGCTATATACCTCCTATCGTGAGAACGATCAAACGGTACAATACAGGGGGAGCTGTTCGATATACATCGAAGGTATGAGGTCGATAGAAGGTGAGAATAATATAACTTAAGCCCTAGTGAATACGACACCCATCACGAAGTGACCCCCAAGTACAGTACAAAATTTTGGTCAATATTGCCATGGTTTAGTGATGTAGTGTGCAAAAATGCATGAGTCCTAATTACTATATTATGGAGAGATATTTTTATTTGCATGCTAAGTAAGGGGAGTACTACTACTATAAGGAAGGATATAAAGTAAATCTATCAGGGATCATGGAGCATGGAGAATGATGACTACACTAAGAATGGTGATAAGGAAACATGTGAATATACAAGTGAGTGATATGTATTGTAACAACCCGCATAATTTTTGGGGTATTCTCAAAATATAGAGGAAAAATAAATTTTGAGATTTAATTATTTTTCTTACTCAAATATGTTGAGTATTATTTTTAAAGGCGAGAATTTCAAACGGTTTTGAAATCGGAGTTAAATCGTATTTTCAATTGACTTTTAAAGTTTATCCCTTATAATAATTTTTAAGCTGAACTGTCAGCATACCTGGGCGATCGATCGATCGACGCCAGGGGCCGATCGATCGACCCCAGAAGTTTTCGTGCCCAGCATGTTTTCAAGAGTTGTTGTTGGTTTAAACTCTTATCTTTTTACCTTATTTAAAGGGGTCGTGGGTGATTATTTTTGAAGAATCTTTTGGCACAAAAATATGCAGCAAACATATTTTATTTCCTCTCTTTTTTATACACAAACAGTACCCTTTTTATTATGCCTTCAACCCTAGTTTTTAGAGGTGTTCTTGGGGCTGTTTTGGTGTTGGATCTCGGAGGATTTTTGATGATCTCTGTGGACTGATTTTGATAGTGTAATCTGACTTTTTTGGGCAGATTTATTCTTAGTTCCTGTTGGTGGTTTAAGGTATGGGGTTTTACATAATATGCTCCTTAATCTCGCGAGTGTGATTCCCTTTATTTTCTTGTGATCATTGACTCATATTTGAATTGCTAAATTCAATTGGAATATGGAAATTTTTGTTGGAATCTAATTGTGATTCATGTGGTATTATTATTGTGTTGGGCATGTTGTCATGAGATTTTAATACGGCACTGAGGCTGGGCACCCGCCAATTTTCTCGTTCCGACTACTTGATAAAGTATGGTGCGCTATGGTGAGGCCTGGTGACTCGCTTTAATGTGTTGTTGAGAAATTATATTGATAAAAATGCTTGTGAGATTTACATTTGATTTGAATATTCGTACTCGTATTGTTGCGCTTTTTTCATTGCTATTATATTTGTTGAGCATCTTTCTTGTCGTATTGTGTACTTCCCCATATTTTTTTTAGTGGCAGGTTAGCACGAATTTTGGGCGCTATGGACTAATTGGAGATTTATATTATCTTGGTATTTTCGGAAGAATTTTCGAGAATACATATGAGGATATTTGTAGTTATTTTTGTTGTATAGATCATTTTATTTTGAGATAGGTAGTTGTATTATTTTGAGAGACGATTGGTTGTATTTTTATTTTAAGAGATTGAGATTAGCGGATTCTCTTATTTTTGTATTGCGAGATTTGTTTTAGATGCTCTATACCTCGTTGATTGATGGATTTAGTTTACTTTTAATCTCAGTATCGCTGCGTTCGCTCTCCCCGAGCGGGCGGCGTGTTACAGAATGGTATCAGAGCTTAGGTTACGACCACCCTCGGATCTTGGATTTTAGGTCTGTTGCATTTTTGTGGCACATATTTGGATATAGAAGTTTTAGATGATTGTTTCGTGATAGGTTCCGATATTTGATGTGAGGAATTTATGTTTGGGAGAGGAAATTATTTTTGAAGATTATTGTAGTGGCCTGATTTTGAGAGTTAGGCTTTCGGTGAATTTCGAGGGCTAAATTCCTTTGTTAGTGGAGAAGTGTAACAACCCGCATAATTTTTGGGGTATTTTCAAAATATAGAGGAAAAATAAAATTTGAGATTTATTTATTTTTCTTTCTCAAATATGTTGAGTATTATTTTTAAAGGCGAGAATTTCAAACGGCTTCGAAATCGGAGTTAAATTAGATTTTTAATTAATTTTTAAAGTTTATCACTTATTATAATTTTTAAGCCGAACTGTCAGCATACCTGGGCGATCGATCGATCGACACCAGGGGCCGATCGATCGACCCCAGAAGTTTTCAAGAGTTGTTGTTGGTTTAAACTCTTATCTTTTTACCTTAATTAAAGAGGTCGTGGGTGACTATTTTTGAAGCATCTTTTGTCACAAAAATATGCAGCAAAAATATTTTATTTCCTCTCTTTTTTATACACAAATAGTACCTTTTTTATTATGCTTTCAACCCTAGTTTTTGGAGGTGTTCTTGGGGTTGTTTTGGTGTTGGATATTGGAGGAGTTTTGATGATCTTTATGGACTGATTTTGATGGTGTAATCTGAATTTACTGGTCAGATTTATTGTTGGTTCCTTTTGGTGGTTTAAGGTATGGGGTTTTACATAATATGCTCCTCAATCTCGCGAGTGTTATTCCCTTTGTTTTCTTATGATCATTGACTCATATTTGAATTGTGAAATTCAATTGGAATTTGAAATTTTTTGTTGTAATCTAATTTTGATTTATGTGGTATTATTATTGTGTTGGGCATGTTGTCATGATATTTTAATATGGCACTGAGGCTGGGCACCAGCCAATATTCCCGTTTCGGCTACTTGATCAAGTATGGCGCGGTATGGTGAGGCCTGGTGACTCGGATTAATGTGTTGCTGAGAAATTATATTGATAAAAATGCTTGTGAGATTTACATTTGATTTGAATATTCGTACTCGTATTGTTACGTTTTATTCATCGCTAATATATTTGTTGAGCATCTTTCTTGTCGTATTTTGTACTTCCCCATATTTTCTTTTAGTGGTAGGTTAGTGTGGATTTTGGGCGCAATGGACTAATTGGAGATTTATTTTAGCTTGGTATTTTGGGAAGAATTTTTGAGAATACATATGAGGCGATTTGTAGTTATTTTTGTTGTATAGAGCATTTTATTTCGAGATAAGTAGTTGTATTATTTCGAGAGACTATTGGTTGTATTTTTATTTGAAGAAATTGATATTAGTGGATTCTCTTATTTTTATATTATGGGATTTGTTTTAGATTCTCTATACCTTGTTGCTTGATGGATTTAGTTTAGTTTTAATCTCAGTACCGCTCAGTTCGCTCTCCCCGGGTGGGCGAGGTGTTACAGAATGGTATCAGAGCTTAGATTACGACCACCCTCGGATCTTGGATTTTGGGTCTGTTGCATTTTTGTGGCACATATTTAGAGATAGAAGTTTTAGATGATCGTTTCGTGATAGGTTTTGAGATTTGATATGAGGAATTTATTTTTGGGAGACGAAATTATTTTTGAAGATTGTTGTAGTGGCTTGATTTTGAGAGTTAGGCTTTCGGCAAATTTCAAGGGTGAAATTCCATTATTAGTGGGGAAGTGTAACAACCCGTGTAATTTAGATTTAGTCTCAGTACTGCTCTGTTCACTCTCCCAAGTGGGCAGGGTGTTACATGTATAAGGTGAGAGAGTGACATGGGAGTAGTGATAGTGATTATGTGAACATATACAAGTGAATGTGTGTGCTTAGTGAGCCTAAGCAAGGATCAACTACAAGTGGTGTGCGAGATGTGTAAGTAAGTATGGAGCTATATACAAGTGAGATAAGTGTGGGTGTGTGCTAGTGAAGCTAAGCATGGATAATCTACAAGTAGTGTGTAGAGCATGTAAGTAGAGGTGGAACTATATGCAAGTGCAAGTGTGTGAAGTGAGCATGGAGAATATATACAAGCGATTTTAAAATGATATATACATGCGAAGAGAGCATGTCAACGCCTGGCATGAGATAGGCATACAAGAAGTAAGAAAATGAGTAAAGGGAACATACAAATGGGAGAATATGTATACATATAGAAAAGTAGGAGAGCAAAGAATAACACCTATATAGGAAATACAGTCTAGTCCTTTAATGAAACTCCCAGCAGAATTGCCACTATATTTATCCCGGGGTCGTATTCTCTCCAACACTCATGGATATGCTCTTTCGGGCATCAGGCAACGTCACTGTGGGGTATAATGTATAGAGATAGATTTGCCAACCTATTTTTCTCAAAACATGCAAAAGAATGTCGTCGCCTCGAGAGAATGACTTCAAGGTCAAACTGATGCTTGCGAAACCAAGTAATTCGAAGGCCCACGAACTAAATTATGAAATGGGAAGGTGTTAGGCACCCATTCTGCCCTTTCGATCTCTCATGGGATAAATGTTAATCTTATCCTTTTAGACTCCACAACGTTTGTGTATATGTGTATAGCATAAACCGATGGGAGAATGGAATCGTTCAACTCGCATCATGGAAGGGACATAGTGAATTCATTTATAGGAGTGTTCTCGAATACAAAATTTTCAGTGTAAGTGTTCACCGAATCACGAATCGCTATGAAAGATCGAATGTGTGCATCTAACGAAACACAAGTATGTAGGAGTATAAAACACAAAACATATATAAAAATATATAAACATAAAAAAGGTAGGATTTGAATCTCGGGATTGATCCAAAATGCCTACATAGCCCAAGGGGCATGAAAGTCCACGTAGTTTGAAAATAGAATAGGGGTGCGGATCAACCCATAAATTCAAATGTGGGAATTCTCTTATGTTTATGTAGAGAAAATGTGTTTTAAGAGCGAAAAGTGTGAAATGGAAATCCCACTTTTGGAATTTATAGATGAAATGCCATTTTCTTATTTTGGGGGATTTTATAAAAATTGATTATGTGCAATACTACTAATAAAGAGTAGAGATTGGTGGATGTGATGTAATGAAACAAATACATAAAATAGAAATAATACTAAAATGGAAAAAAACTAGATAAAGGTATGGAGAAGTAGACCTCCTTATGAGTGTTTTTTGCTGACTTTGAGATACTAATGTCCTGATCTTGGAATGGTATGGAAGCGGTATAGAGAGGTGAGGTGGATTACTAATTGGGGTAAGAAGGTGCTAGGAGGAAATTCTGAAAAATTCTTTTTGGGAAAGGAAAAGTCTCCGAATTCGAGAAGAATGTTCTCTGACTTTCTGAGACGGGTATCAACGGTGTCTTTCAAGGTAAGGTCATAGCCCCTATTTATAGGGTTAAGGGGGTTCTAATTAGAATAAGGATTGACCTACCTATTGGCAGTGTTCTTGACTTGCTGGGTAAGGAAAAGGACACCCTGTCGATAGGCAGGGATCTTAAGGCGCCTATAGGCAGTCCAGAATAGTTTTTTGGAAAAGTGGGAATAAAATGCAAATCTTAAGTTCGAATTATGCATGGGGCAAACCTTTAAAAAGAGTATTCAGATCCCTTTAAGAATCCATTGAGTAACTCCCGAATCCAGAAGTTGACCAGAGTCAAACGGGGCTCAGAAGCGCCCGATGGTCTCTAAACGAGAGGTTTTTGGAACCGTAAGGATGATTCACACGCGATATGGACCGTGGGAAATCCAATTCAGTAGCCTTTAAGGATACATTGATCTTCACTCAAGATGGAGAGTTGACCAAGGGAAAATTCGAAGTAAAATGGATCATTCGTATGAACCGTAAGGCCAATTTGCACATAGGACGGACCTTTGAAAAGGGGATTCAGATCCCTTCGAAGATTCATTAAGCATCACTCAAGATGAAGATTTGACTGGAGTCAAATATGGTCTGGGAGAGCCTAATGGCTTCTACAACAATCCTCTGAGTAAATGAATCATTAGTTTGAACCATAAGGATGACTCACACATGGGAGGACCGTTGAAAACGGGATTCAGAGCCCTTTGAAGATTCATTGAGCATCTCTCAAGAGAGAGAGTTGACTAGATTCAAAAAGGGCCTAGGATCTCCTGGTTAGGGGTGTTCACAGGTCGATTCAGGTCGATTTTGGACCTTAATTAAACTGAACCGATCGATTCGATTTTAGAAAAGGTCAGGTCGAAACCGAACCAACTATGAAAAAAACCGTTGGTTTTGATTCCCATCGATTTCAGTTCGGTTCGGTTTCTGGTCAGTTTTCGGTGGTTTCCTGTTTGGGCGGTTTTTTTAAGGCCAGTTTTCGGTTTGGGTTGGTTTTTGAAGGTGGTTAATGATTTTTGGATATAAAAATATAAGTTATTTAGTTTTTTTAATATATATTGATTTTGGGTTAGTTCGATTTGAATCGATTTTTCCCATGTATAAATCGTCAACTGAACCGACATGGTCGATTTTTTATATTCGCAAACCGTAGGCCGAACCAGGCTAAAAAAACCACCGGTTTTGATTCAGTTCGGTCCGATTCATTTCGGTTTTGGATTGGTCGATTTTTTGACACACCCGTACTCCTGGTGTCCTCTGGATTGGTACTTGAGGTACGACCTAGGGTTTATGGTAAATGGATGAGTGCTAGGGATGTAAGGATATGCTTACAGTGGTCATAGGATAGGGTGTCTACAGGAACTACACAACCTAAGCTTTCTCAAATTCTTTTAAGTCGTTCGATAGTGACTTGATGTTGTATCATACTTTTTGGCGTGGCACCCTTTGAGGTATTGTATGGATGTCCTTGTTATTTCCTCATTTGTTAGAGGTGAGGTAAGGGAGAAAAAGTTGCTTAGGACAGTGTTAAGGACACCTTTGAGTGTGACCCTTATTAGGGATAATATGTGGACTACTTAGAGTAACCAAGAGATTCGACCAACTAGAATTGGTCACCAGAATCTTCTTAAGATATGAAATGGTACATTAGTATATATGTTTATTTTTCTCTCTTAGTTAGTATGTTTTGTGTGCAATCATGCTAGGAAAGGTTGTGATCTTGTCAAACAATCAATTATCTTAGCCTTGCTACCATTAGATGCTTCAATTAAGAAGAATTGTGTTTCCTTGAGGGAAAATGTTAAATAAATTTGTTTAACTAGGATCTAGAGAAGAAAATATAACATGTGTGAGTAAACGCAAATAAAATCTTGAATTAAATAAAATAATAATATAAGATAAACAATATAAGAGAAAATAATTTATGCTAAGAAAAGTAAAACAAACTAATTTTTTTGTGATTATTCACCAAACAACCTCAAATTATAATTCAAATAATAACCTCTTTAAACAACCCACTAATAACTTCCTCCATCATCTATTATGAAAACAAATGTATTTCAACTAAAAAGAAGTTTCTATGATGAAAACATAACTGATATAAGATCATAACTTATCTATCTTATCCCTAATGTACTTGAGATAAAACAAGCACTCAGTAAATTATGAGATATGTTATCAGCAACATAAAAATCCATCCAACTATACTAACATGCCTAAGAAAATCAATGAAGATCTCAATTATTACAAGATAAACATCAACCTAGTAAAAACATACAGACAAAAATAATCATATATCTAACATTAAAGAGAATTTCATCATCCAACCAAAGAAGTCAAAAGCTCAACCACATAAACATATTAACACAAGATAAAGACAAATCAAAGCTCAACCTCAAGCATACATGATCTCAAAACACCACAAAATGCAACACAAACAACTTTGAAGATTATTCAAAATTATGGATGATCATTGCTCTATTCTTGTTATTCTTTAGAAGCCATTGAACAAAAATAAAGTAACATATTTTGACATGTATATGATCAAAACACACTCCTCTAAACCATACCTAAAGCCTCATACACCTTCCGTAAATCATGGAACCTAGAAAAACAAGTCTATATTAAAACCCTTGAGGTTGTTTAGTAAACTAAACTTTAAGGCTTAGTCAACTAAAAGTCCCAAGAAAGTTTTGCTATCTAAACTATTTTCAAACTGCTAAAACTTTGAAACAAGCCAACTGATGGAGTTTCTGCCAACTAAAAGTGATAGATATCAAAACTATATTTTGGTAAAATCCTCCAACCTTTTATCTTAAAACCCTAACCTTTATGTTGTGTTACGGGCCCCGAGTGGTGATGCACTAGGGGAAAAAACTTACGCATGAAGTTAACGACGAACGCATGAGTGCTTATCTCTCAATCCGTCGCCTCCCACAAGGTCGGTTTATCCCCATGATGTAGTTTGACACCATGTACAATATTTTTCTCTCGCCTTGGCATCTGTGGATTTCGTGTGAAAAAAATTGTGTTTCATTAGGTGTTCAAAGTTGCCAGTTTGTTTTATATAAAAATAAATAAAAATGTTTGAGCTAATCGTAAAGTAGGTTTTAAAGTCTGTAATTGTTCCATAAATTCTTGTTATGCATGTTCAGGAATTGGATTACGAGTGGGGAAGGTGTGTATTCTTCCTTAATTCTATGCTTACTATTATTCTTTACACTAATTTATTACTTTTTAATTATTTTAAAATGTGTTTAGAGATCGCAGTGTGAGGGTTCCTAAAAAATGTAGATAGGTACTTAGGTTGGAAAATGGTATTAGTGAGAGGTATAAAAACATCATTTCAACCAGTACAGGTACATAATATTGCCAGTGTATGACTCCATGCTTCACATTCGTATAACGGATGGCTACTATTATATGCATAATTGCACGAGAAAGCTTGGCTTTGAGATAGTTTGATATCTCATTCGAGGTTTGAGGAGATATGGAAGGCTGCATCTCAATTGTGATTAGTGTATACGTGTTTCCATGCTTATATGTAGGGATATGTTTGGGAGGTCCCTCTTTAAGATAATTTATATGTCTTTTTAGTTACTTAGGTCTAATGGATGAAAGTCGAAGATAAATATATATCTCGGTGGAGATAATATATCAATAGACATATTGTTGAGGCTCGAGATAATGAGAAGGACTCAGAATTGTACTGACACACCTAAGAACAGTTAGGATCGAAGCCTACGTAATTTGGTATTACATGTAGTACTTGGATTTTTAGGGTAACGACTGGTGTATGGAATATCATAATGGGAGTGGACATTACGATGTCTTATATTGGCACATAACCAAATAGTAACTGGGTGATCACTAGTTGGAATATATTATCCTTCGGACTAGTTTAAAGGTGTAGAACTGGTAGGAGTTGGCATAAAAAGAGGGGAGGTTACATCAAGGATGTAATATTTTATTGATGATAAGCATAACATAACACCACATCTTGGTGTTTGGTTTAACAAGGAGAAGTCTGGGGAGTTCTGGACTGGGGATGGATGCATCCCTAGAAGATAATACACCAAAATATGTATTACAAGTCTTGGGCTTCACGAGTTTAGCTCGGTATAGTGCTTACGTACCCAAGGGGAATTAGGATCAAATATAACTTAGTTCCAATAAATGGGGTTTTATAATATATATGGAATTTTTCATTAGAGATGGGGGCATACCTAAGAAATAATATGCCGAAAGACGTATTATGAGGCTTAGACTTCATGAGTTTGACTCTCCATAACTCCTACATACCCAAGGGTACTTGGGGATGGATGCATACCTAGAAGATAATAGACCAAGATGTATTACAAGGATTGGGTTCACGATTTTACTTTGGTATAGTGCCTATGTACCTAAGGGGGATTGGGATTAAAGACGACTTAGTTCCAGCAAGTGGGTTTGTATAATATATAAGGGGGTTTTCATTAGAGATGGAGGCATACCTAATAAATAATACTCCAAAATTCGTATTACGAGTCTTGGACTTCATGAGTTCAAATCGACATAGCTCCTACATACCCAAGGGTACTTGGGATCAAAGCCAGCGTAGTTCCAAAAAATAGGATTAGATAATTTATAGGGGTTACATTAGAGATGGAGGCATCCCTAAGAAATAATATATTGAGAGACGTATTATGAGTCTTGGGCTTCACGAGTTTTACTGGGTATAGAGCCTATGTACCAAGTGGACTTGGGATCCAATCCAACGTAGTTCTAACAAAAAAGATTGGATAATACATAGGGGTATGCATAAGAGATGGAGACCTACCAAAAAAATAATATGCCAAGAGATGTATTATGAGTCTTGGGCTTCATTAGTTTGTCTCGATATAATGCTTACATACCCAAGGGGACTTGGGATATAGTTTAATGTAGTTCTTAAAAATGGCATCTTATTTACACGTGTAGATTATGGGATAAGCGTTATACAAGGTACAATAATGTGGCATTTATGGAGCTTAGTTCTTAATATAACATTTTTATTGTGTTGGAATGATATATTTATATGTTAAGAAAATACTTTGATCAAATGTCGATGTTTGAAATTTTTTTGCATAAAAACACATATTCCAGGTAACTTTTCCATGACAGGCTTAGTTTGGTTAAAAAAGTGACGAGAGTAACCATATTTTAGACTTTAGCCTACAAAATTTTGGGATGACATAGCTCAATGGCACTTTCTTGAGAATATATTTTCAAAAGTATGTTTTCATGTTGATGTGTTTTAATCATGGCATTTGATTTATATTTGTTTAGAATATGAGCATGTCAATACAGTACACAACTAGAGGTGTTGGATTAGAACTCAGGGTTTTGAAATATAAATGATTTAAATAGCATACTCGGTCCTCTAAATGGGGGTCGGGAAAAAGAAGATAAAGAGGTATAAAGTTTATCATAGTATATATATGTGGGATATTATCTCAAAATTTGGGAAGAGGTTCTTTACCCTCACGACGAAAATCGTGTTTTTTCTAGTGTGTGTCCCCATTTTTGGTATTTTTCAATAAGCCAGAGCTTTTTTTTAGAGATGATGACTTTTGCGAAATTTGTGTTGAGATTCTAATCAATTTATTTCTCGAAGGCATATTTTTAGAAGTATGAACCTCATTTGGGTATCGAAAGTGACTTCACGAAAGTACGAGCCATTCTCGAGAGAAAATACTTTTCAAAAGTATGAGCTTACTTGGGAATTTTATATTGAGCTCGAGTATCTCGGACGCTTGGTGGAGAATAATTTTGAAAAATCGGATCGTGTCGGGTTTTGTAATCTTTGAAATGTTGGGTGGGCACCTATATTTATAGGGGTCTAGGCCCATCGGTTAATTGATGGGTTAGCCGATGGGCTAACCTTACTTTTTGGGATGGATAAACCATCGTTTATCCATTAAGAAATTATTAATCCATTGGTTAACTATGTGGGGGATGATTAATTGACCGGTTAACTATCCCAGACGGCTCGTTTGTTTGATATTTTAATGGGTTATTTTCTCGTTGGTTATTGACACGTTGGCCATATACACTTTGGTTCTTAGTGTTTTTGACACTTTGAACTTCAATGTAGGTTTTAAAAGTATTCTTCTAGGGTTCGTGCGCGGGGCTTGTTTGTTGTAGGATGAGACATCCTTGGACCTTGATTGTGGATCCTGGTGTCCAAATAGGTGGTTGACTAAGAGGGTGCATGTTTAGACACTCTTCGTCAAAATTAATGATTTGATTTATCTTTAATAACACAAGAGTTTGGTTTATTCATAGGAGGGGAAGAATTTATGATCAATATCCCAAAGGTATTTAAGGTTGAGTGGGGACCAATTGTAAGAGATATCCTAGAGGTGCAGTGCAGGACAATGATGGGTGATCGACATTGCATCAGTGTTTGGGAAAGTTGTTTTATGATTACCTTATGACCGATTAATCTTCTTGGTTAGTGGGGACCAATGATAGGTTTCTCAAGAATTAACATACATTATTTAAAAAAATGAGATGGAGAAAACTTTATTTTTTGGGGTCACCTCATGACTGGTTATCCTTCCCGTTGAGATAAAACTGATGGTTAGGAGAGTTAGTGTGGGAATATCATGATCCAAACACCGGGAGGTACTCCAGGGAGTTTCCTAGTCACCTCACAACTGACTATCCTTCCTTGTGAGATGGAATCTATGGCTAAGAGATTAAGTGTGGGGATATCATGACCCAAATACCAAAGGGAGAAAGCTTTGGAGGGTTCTTGGTCACCTCATGACTGGGTATCCTCCATTATTAGATAGAACTAAGGGTTAAGCGATTAAGTGTGGGAACAACTTAACCCAAATGCCTAGAGGGAGAAAGCTCCTGGGGGCTTTAGTTCACCTTACGACTCGTTATCTGTCCTAGTTAGCGATAACCGAGGGTTAAAAGATTAAATATGGGAATAATATGAGCCAAACACCTAGAGGGAGAAAGCACCGGGGGTTTCCCGATCACCTCATGACTAGTTATCCTTCATGTTTAGCAATAATCGAGGGTTAGGAGATTAAGTGTGGGAATAACCTGACCCAAATACCTAGAGGAAAAAAGATTTTCTGGTCATCTAATGACTGGTTGTCATTCCTAGTTAGCGGGAACTGAGGGTGAGGAGTTTAAGTGTGGAATAGTGTGACCCAAACCCCTAAAGAGGAAAGCTCTGGGGGTTTCTTGGTCAACTCATGATTGGTTATCCTTCTTAGTTAGCGAGAACTGAGATTATATGTGAATATATTGTGATTAACACACCGAGAGGGGAAAAATCCAGAAGAGTGTAGGGTATCCCAATTTTTTACTTTGGTTTATGCAAAGATTTGGAATATTTCAATCCCTTTCTATTTTGAGGTAACTATGGGGACCAAATATAGTATATGGGGTTTCAACGGCGTTATATGAGAACACAAGGTATCCTAATTTAGGTCATTTAGGGGACCAATTTTTTTGAAGCGTATGGCTTCTTATTTTATGTCATGTAGGAGGATGAGTAGTTTAATGTGCACGACTTCTCTTTGAAGAAATGTGGGAGGTCAAGTTTTTTAAAGTGCATGGCTTCCTATTGAAGGCCATGTAGGGACCGAGTTAGTTTGATGCATAGGGCTTCCTATTTAAAGTCACATAGGGGACCGAGTTATTTAAAATACTAGGCTTCCTATTCAAGGCCACATTGGGGATCGAGTTGGTTTGATGTGTAAGGCTTCCTATACAAGGTCACGTGAACGATCGACTTATTTGAAGTGAAAAAAATTATATTTACGGCTATGAGGGGAACCGAGTTGGTTTGGAGTATATGGATCCCTATTTTCAATCGTGTAGGGGACTGAGTTGGCTTGAAGCACACAACTTCCTGTATTCGGTCTCATAGAAAACTGAGTTATTTTGAAGCACAGAGCTTATAATTCAAGGTCTTGAGGAAGACTATTCTATTTTGTAGCACAAGGGTTTGTATTTAGGTCTTGTATGAATTCTAGTTGTTTTGGAGCATAGGGATCCATGTTTTGGGTTATGCGGGGGATCGAGTTAATTTGGAGCATAGAGATCCCTAATTAAGGTCATGTAGGGGACCGAGTTATTTAACGTGCAGGGCTTCCTATTTAAGGTCACATAGGTTACTGAGGTTGTTTGGAGCATATGGCTCCCTTGTTTAAGTTATGTAGGGGACCTAGTTAGCTTGAAGCACATTCTTTCTATTTATGGTCATGTGGCGGACCAAGTTGGTTTAGAGAGTAGGGTTCCGTATTTAAGGTCACATATGGTACCGAGTTAGTTTGGAGCGTAGGGCTCTTATTCTAGGCCGTTTAAGGGACCAAGTTGGTTTGAATAACAAGGATTTTAATTTTAGGTGTAACAGGTGATCAAGTCTGTTGAAATATATGGATTCCTATTTTAGTTCACATAGGGGACTGAGTGATTTAAAGCACAGGGCTTCCTGGGACCAAGTTATTTGAAGCATGGGGATTCCTATTTAAGGTCACGTGGGGGGACCGAGTTGGTTTAAAGCACAAGGATTCCTATTATTATTCGCATAGGGGACTGAGTTTGTTTGAAGAGCAGGGCTTCCTTTTTTAGGTCATGTAGAGGATCGAGTGATTTGAAGCACAATACTTCCTACTTGAGGTCACAAGGGGGACCGAATTGGTTTAAAGTGCAAGGCTTCCAATTTAAGGTAACGTAAGGGACCAAGTTAGTTGGTCACATAAGGCATTGAGTTATCTTAAAGCGTAAGGTTTCCAATTTTAGGCCGCATATGGGACCGAGTTAGTTTGAAGCACGTGTCTTCCTATTTTAGGCCGCGTAGAGGAATAAGTGGTTTGAAGCACAGGGCTTCCAATTTAAGGTCAAGTGGGGGACCGAGTTTTTTGAAGCTCATGGCTTTTTATTTAAAGTTACATGGGGGGACCGATCTTATTTTAAGTGTAGGTACTCCTATTTAAGTTTATGTAATGGACTGAGTTAGTTTGAATCCATAGGCTTACTATTTTAGGTCACGCAGGGGACTGAGAAATTTATAGCATAGGGCTTCCTATTTAATGTCACTTGGAGGACCATGTTAGTTTGAAGCGTTGGGCTTCCTATTTTAGGTTGTGTGGGGGACTATGTTGGTATGAAGAACATGACTTCCTATCTTAGGTCACGTAGGGGACTAATTGATTTAAAGCACAGGGCTTCATATTCTAGGTCACGTAGGGATGAAGTTGTTTGAAACCTATTATTTCCTATTTAAGGTCACTTCTGGGATCGAGCTGTTTAAACCACAGGGCTTCCTATTTAAAGTCACATCGGAGACTGAGTGATTTGAAGCACAGGGCTTCAAATTTAAGAGCAGGTGGGGGACAGAGTTGGGTTGAATAATAGGGATTCCAATTTTAGGTCTCATATGGGAATGAGTTTATTTCAAGCACAAGTATTCCTATTTTAGGTCACATAGGAGATCGAGTGAAGCACATGACTTCCTATTTTAAGTCATGTAGGGGACCGAGAGGTTTAAAGCATAAGGATTCCTATTTAAGGTCACGTGGGGGATCAAGTTGTTTGAAGTGCATGGCTTCCTATTTAAGTTCATGGGAAGTATCGTGTTGGCTTCGAGTGTAGGGACTCCTATTTTATATCTTGTAGGGGACCGAGTTATTTTTAAGATTAGGGTGACCAATTTGAGGTCATGTAGGGGACCAAATTGGAGAGATGAATGCTTTGGTTTTGAACAGGTAAGGCTTTAGTTTTGTTTTATATGATTGAGTCCGGGGATATTATGGGATGCTTTGGGGAGTTTTTGAGATTGAACAAGGAAGTTTGAAGCTTTATTGTGTTATAATCAAAGGATTTCTAGATTTTAGTTAAAATATTTGCTCAGGAAATATTTGAGGCTTTAAGTGTGGTGTTCATGGTAGTAAGAGTTTTTCGAGGTTTGCTCAGTTGGTAGCCTAGGCTTATGGGTTTGTTAGACAGTGTCTGAGTATTAAGTGGGATGCTCAAAGATTAGAGATTTTTTAAGAGTTTTCTAATGCGGTGCCCATGGTTCCAAGGGAGGTGCTTTGGATAGTAAGTCTTTTCAGAGGTTTGCTCATGCGGGGTCTGAGGCTTTGCATGGGTTCGCTTAGGTGGTGTTAAGGGCTTTACAGTGGTTTTCTCAAGAAGTGTTTGAGGCTTAAATGGGTTTCTCAGGGTAGTGAGGCTTTTGTTTACTTAGGTGTAATATGATCCTTTAGAATGCTTTCTCTAGGCAGTGTATGCGGCTTTGGATAGGTTTTCTCAGAGGATTATGAGGCTTGAGTGGGTTTTTTAGGGTAGTGAGGGTTTGTTTGCTCGGGTGGAGTCTGAGGCTTTAATAAGTTTTTCTCATGCAAAGTATGAGGCTTATGTGGGGTTATTAGGATATTGAGGCTTTCTGTTTGCTCGAGCGGAGTCCCAGTATTTGGAGAGGTTTTCTCAGAAGAGTTTAAGGCTTTGCAACACTTTGCTCAGGTGGTGTCTGAGGCTTTCAGTGGTTTGCTGACGAAGTGTTTGAGGCTTAGGTGGGGTGCTTAGAGTGGTGAGGCTTTTGTTTGCTCGGGTGGACTACGAGGATCTAGAGAGCTCATAGGAGTATGAGGTTGTGTAGTGGTTGGGTCTGGCGATGTCCGAGGCTTAAGTGAGGTGTTTAGGATGGTGAGGCTTTTGTTTACTCAGGTAGTTTATGAGGCTTTGCAGCAGTTTGATCATGCAGTGTCTAAGGCTTTGAAGTGGTTTGCTCAGGATATGTCTAAGTCTTTATAGTGGTATGCTCAGGTGGTGTTTAAGGCTTAAATGGGATGCTCTGGGCGCTGAGACTTTTATTTGCTCACGTGGTGTCCAAGGATTTTAAAGAAGATTTCTCACGTGGATCCTCCCTCCAAAGAATCATA
This sequence comes from Sambucus nigra, assembly GCA_949130495.1. Classification (NCBI taxonomy): domain Eukaryota; kingdom Viridiplantae; phylum Streptophyta; class Magnoliopsida; order Dipsacales; family Adoxaceae; genus Sambucus; species Sambucus nigra. Next base: position 356,291,519 of record OX422211.1, on the reverse strand, counting down.
TGCTATTCATATCAATATGATCTCCCAAGAAATATCAAAATTGCTATTTTTCAAGATGCTCATTAATGTAGTTGATTTTGTTTTTTCTTTTATGTAAGCCATCTAGAGAGGGCTTTTCTCTCTAATTATCAATAATATTGCAGCTTCAAAAAAAAAAAAAAAAAAAGACTGACCCTTTGAAGGGTTTTCTCCGGTGGAGACTGATTTTTTTCGTAGGTTCTCAAAGGGGTCTGAGGATTTTAATTTTCTTGAGTAGAGTTTGAGGCCTTGGAAAGTTTTGCTTAGATGATTTCGAGGCTTTCTAGTGGTTTTTGTCATGTAGTCTCTGAGGCTTAAGTGGGGTTCACAAGGTAATGAGACTTTTATTTGCTTGGGTGGAGTCTTAGTCTTTAGATAGGTTTGCTCAATGGAGTCTGAGGCTTTTCGGTGCTTTGCGCAGGCAGTGTCTGAGGATTATGTGAGGTGCTCGGGGTGGTGAGGCTTTTATTTGCTTAGGTAGTGTCCGAGGCTTTGTAGTGGTTTGCTAAGGCAGTGTATGAGGCTTAGGATACGTTTGCTCAAAAGATTCTCATGCTTTATAGTAGTCTGATCAGGTGATGTCAGAGGCTTAGACGAGGTGCTCAATGTGAGGCTTCATTTTAGTTGGAGGAAATTGATGCATATGGTATGAATGTAGGTAATCAATGATTTATGCCTATCTAATATATTTTTGGGGGAGGTGGTGTATTCAACATAACAAGAATGTAAAAGGCAGTTTCTCTTTAGGAGGAAAATTAGTTTCTATGATAAAGGTTTCTTTTTGGTAGGCCATGAGATGATTTATCTTTTGAGAATTTTTCAATTTTTTTAATATTATATTGGGAGTCATCGATCACTTTGTTTAACATAAAAATCTCCCGTCTGATGTACAATTAACACGGAGTTTTCATTTTTGGATTGAAATTATGGGTGAAGATTGTAATATCCCGCTTCCGATAAATTAATTAAATTATATATAGATTAATATGAGGAGGAAACAACTATAATTATACGAATTTGTGGGTAACAAATTGGCTTGAATAAAGATAATTATTGGTTATGGAAGTTTGTTATTTCATTTGAATAAAATTAAGTACCTCTTTAAAAAACTTTAGAAGTTGTGAGGGCAAATGTGCAAAAGTTTAGGAATATAGAATTTCAAAGGAGGATTTGGTCGTTTAGTCAGGTCATTGAAACGACAACTTCTATCATTCAAACGACGCTGACGAAATCAATCTCCTATTTTGCTGTCACCTTCTCAGTCGTTGATCAATTTTTTAAAGTCATCTCATGGGCCTGACTATCTGGCGAAGGCAGAGGCAACACGATATAAGCATATGGTCTTTTGTTCAGTGTATAAAAGAAAGAAACCTAGTATTTTTAAACCTACCTAGGAAGACCTGCCACAAAAGTTGTCTCCCTCCATACCGTCGATCAAGAGTATGTGTCAGCCCATGGAGTCTAACAATTTTTGCTGGAACAAATGGATTATTTTATAAGGTCTTGTGGGTCTGTAATTGTGTAGAAGAAAAAGAGAGGTGGGATAAGAATCACCATTGCCATCTCCTTAAACTCTCTCAAGATTTCACAGCTCCTCTCCCCCTCTGAATCTGTCTTCCTCCATTTTCTTTAGTGAGGTGTTAATCACTCATATCATAAACACCTATTTTCCCCATTTTTAAGACAGAACTACGAAATACATGGAGAGATTTATTATTTTTTTTAAGAGGATGAATAAATTTGTTGGAGGTTTTGAAGAGGGTTTTATTGGGGTTTCTTGGAGGAAAACTTTGTGGATCTAGACAACCCCTCTTTGTCATCTTCTTTGATATTTCATGCCTTCCATTGTTTAAAGCTCCTTTTCAGGTGGGATAATCTACTCTTTTATATTTAAGACTCTATTTGGTGTATATTGAAGTCTTGGTATTGTTGAATGCTAAGAGTAGTATTATTATGAAAATCATTATGGGTATTCTGATAAAAGAAATAATAAACATTTTTATGGAATAAAAATGTAGAAAACTATGATTTTTGTTGAAAACGAAGAATGGATAAATATTTCAGGGTTCAAAATATTAAAGTTGGCATTTATGAAAATGATGTATCTTGGAAGTTTAATGATTAAATCTTGGATTTTTAGAAGTTTTATGCTAAATATTTCATGGAATAAAATATTTGAGATCATGTTAATCTTTCCACAATATTTATGAAACAAAACATTCCTAAGGTCCTTCCAAAATGGAGATTTTATGAATAAATGGATATTTGTTGAGTTTAAAGAAATTAATAAAATGTCTTTATTACTTGGAAAATATGTTTATTACAAATAGTATAAAAATTATAGAATGGAATGTAAGTTTAATCCATTGATAGAATTTTAGTATTTAAAGTACACTTTCTATGCATATAAACTTGTAGTATTTTGATTATAAATATGTGAACAAGTTTAAAGAAAGTCTTGTTGGCAGTTAACATGAAATAAGTTAAAGGAGAATTTTAGTCTTCAAATTGTGTGGGAAAAAGGACATTAAGAGTATGAATAATGCAGGGTATAAGACTACATGTATTAATAAAAAGAAATGGTAATTTCTAATAGAGAAAAAGTAGTCTTGTGTAAAGGGTGCTATTTTATGTATTAACAGAGTGACAACTGTCAAAGTTGGGTAAAAGTGTGATACTAAATAAGTGTTAAAATGGCTAAAGTGTTTAAAATATTAAGTTGAAAATTTAATAAACATTTTGAGAAATAACACTCGTTTAAGGACTAAATCGTAAGTTTGGTAAATAAAGGGTAAATTGGTAATTTACTTAACGTGGAACATTTTTATGGAATAAAAATGTCAAAGAACATCTTTACACTAATATGGGTAAAAATGAATTAAGTCCTAAAGCGTGAATGATTTTAGTATAAATCGCGTGTGTGTTAATAAGGGACTTAAAGGAGAAAGAAGCAATTTTCCAAGTGTTAATGGAAAAACGGACGGTTGAGTCCGGGTTTTGGATTTGACCGGGTAAAAGTGAAGAAGTAGAATAATGTGGACATGTGTAAAATGTTAAACACATTAATAAGGACTCAGATGCAACCGATAAATAAGCAAGAAGGGCCCAAAGCCCTTGGGTGAAAATCCCTAAATCACTGGCTAGAGCATATGGTGCGCATAGCCGGCGGTGTGGAGCCCGTGGAAGTATGCGGTATAGGAAGATTTTGAGAAAAGATAAAGCAAATTTGGAACATGTCAAGAAATGAGTTGTGTGGTAAAATGTGTTAATACAACCTAACTTGAATGAATATAATAAATGTCCCCATAAATGTGAAATGGACAAGTGAATGCATAAATCTGTTAATGTCCATAAGATAAGGAAAAAGGGGAAAAAAGTGGGTGATTAAGCAACCTAGATGTTAAACCCATAATGTACGTAAGGATGTATCGAAATTGTTTTGAAATGACAAATAAGTATTTCTAACACGATGCTTGCGTGTGTTGAAAGGGTGAATTTCAACGAAAATACTAAAGTGTTTTGAATTAAAATGATAAGGGGTAATTCCGGTAAAGGAATGGGTTTGGATAAATCAAAGAATGGTTTCATGTGTTGAACCAGATGTGTTTAATAAAGTGGGAAATGTTAAGTATGAGTAAATGAAGGTTTTATAAGATTAAGGTAAATCAATTTGGGCAATTAAGGTTTTCAGAAGTAAAATAGTTAATGCATTAGAGTATGTATTTTCCAAAGGTATATATATATATTCTCATCAATGTCGTTGTAGAGTGTAAGTATCTTTTTTGCCTTTCATTTTTATACTGTTGTTATATTCCCACGGAGAATAGGCTCACACCTCGCTTTGTTACGCTAGGTTGGGTGCGGGTTAGCAATTTGAGGGCGTTACACATGTAAGTGTACTTTATTTGTTTACGTTAGAAACTCTGTTTTACTTGAACTTTGGGGTGATCCCGATGGGTCCCACACGTAGTTTATCTTGTAACTGGAATCACATGCTAAACAATCGGAACGTTAATTAAATAAAATTGAACTAGCAACATTTTCTAGCTTGTTCCATTACACTTCATACCTAGCACTTGGGTCGAACCGGGTTAACTCATGGGTATCCCATAAATCTATGTCGGGAAGTTACAAATGGTATTAGAGCTCTAGGTTTAAGGTTCCTTTCGGGAGTGACGTGGGGAGGTCAGTATTAGATCTTTCGACGTCAGTGTTGGTTTGGACCGGGTACGCTAATTTTGATGACAGTTTTAGTTTGTGTCCTCGGCGGTGAAGTCAAAGAGGTTAGCACGACAAGTAAGTTAGTACTAAGTGGCATACAATTGTATTAGTTGTATAGATCGCTTTCGTATTTCTGATTAAGTGTGTTAATAATTTACGAGTGTCCACGTATGCAAATAAGTGGTGACACTATAGTTTTAATGTGAGGTGTATATGTCCCATCCTTCGATGACGTAGAATCCTTCGTGATGACAATAGGTTGTGATGACGCGCATTGGGCAGGTGGCACCAAGTTGTATATATAGTCGACGGTAGGGGTTGATAATTTGAGTGCCATAACTAAGTAGTGATGAGTTGTGATTCCAAGATATTTGTAGTCCTTAGTTACAACGTTTATGAGTTGTCAATATTGAGAATACAATTGGGCAAAATTCGATCCTTGGGGTGATACCATTATAAATGGATAATTAGATGAGCATAGGACTTCGTTAATGGAATACTATCCTTATGGGTGAGCACCTTAGTGATCGTTTTCCAATGAATGTATCCTAAGATCCATGATTAGAGTTGCTAGCTAATTATGGAAAATAAGTCACGTAAGCGACAATGAGGAGGTCTAGTGACAAGAGAGTGAACTTTAGGTAGATTTCGAAGTAGTGAGTGAAGTAACAATGCAATATTTGATGAATAAGATCCTTAATGACACTGATAATGTATACCTGGGAATGTGTGGGTTATGCACCATGTCCCGTATCCTACCAAAAGCCTTAGCAGCAGTAATAACGTCGTGTAGGGTTCGTTGTGACTTAGATGGAAAGCTTGTGAATTCCCCTATCGAAATTAAGTGACTGAGTAATGTGTTTATAAGTGTTGGTTCCATGGTGAGAAAGTACTAGGTCCCATGGTTGAGGTCTTGGGTTTAGTGCATCTCGATTTACGTAACTTGGCTATAATGTGGGTTTAGATAATCTTGACGATTGAGGTAACCTAGGAGTGAACGTAGATAATCGTGGTGACTTAGTATTAAATAAATAAGTTTTGATGTTTTAGAATAAGACCTCTTGTGGCGCCATTAGGATGGGCCTCCTCTTGGGAAAAACTCGACGTCCCGTGTCCTATAAAAGCCTAGGTGGTATTAATTTATAGTTTTGTGATTGTAGTGGGGTGTTGAGAAATATAATCCTTTATGGAGTTCATGGGTGTGGGCCTTGGTGTTTATAGGCAATACCCAATGTCCAGTATCCTACCAAAATATATAATTGTGTTAATTGGTAAATTAGCATGTAGTATGAGGTTTACATAGTAAGGTAATTTAGATATAATGGATGAACACTAATTAAGGATTAAAAAATATAGGCTTGTGAATTCAGAATAAAAATTTCCTTAGAGATATATACTAAGGTTTATCTAATGATATGTTAATGCGAGTGATAGTCATTCCCTAGTAATAGTGAATTTGAGGTTGTGTACTTTGCATTACAATGATGATAGTATCTCTCCTCGAGACCTTTGAGAATTATCTTGCTTCAAGATTCTTGTGGCAATGTACACTTCATAGTGGTAGATTCCAGATTGTGTAGCATAGGTCATGGTAAGACTTGTGGTCTCTTGTAATAGATGTGCAAGCTGATTAGAGAAATAATTGAGTTTGATGTTGTTGCCTATGAGCATTAGGAATCATTGTTGTATTAAAGTTTACATATGTTATGGTAGAACATTGATGATTGTAGTACGGTTAGTGTAGACACCACATTCTAGGACCCCCTATGTCTCTCCTTAGACCCCTAGCACTTCCCCTTTCCACCGCAAACCTAGGTCGCACTCCGAGTAACGATCTAGAGGACATCAGGCTCCCCCAGGCCCCATTTGACTCCGGTCAACTCTATATTCAGAGCGAAAGATCTTTGAATATTTGAACGGCTTTGAATACCCTTTCCAACGATCCACCCCCTGCGTGAATCAGCATAACGGTTAAGACGAACATACTATTTCACCACCGAAAATTAATTCAGAAGCCATCAGGCGCTCCCAGGCCCCGACTTAACCCCAATCAACTCCACTGATAGAGAGAAAGCTCTTAAAATCTTCAAAGGTCACTGAAACCCCTTTCCAATGGTCTGCCCCGTGCATAAAACAACATAACCGTTCGGATAAACGATCTATTTTCCCCCAAAAATTAATCCAAAGGCCACCGGGTACTCCCGGACTCTGTTTAACCAAAGTCAACTCTTTATCTCGAACGAGACTGAATGAATCTTCAAAGGTCACTGAATACCCTTTCTAACGATCTACCCCGTGCACGATTCTGGCCTACGGTACGGACGAACGATCTATTTTACTCGAAAAAATCACCGAGAACTTTTGGGCCCCTGTTGACCAAGGTTAACTTTTCAAACTGAGTGAAACTCTTTGTAATGTCAAAGTAAATCTCCTACCCATTCCAACAGTCTACCACGTGCGTGATTCTGACTTACCATACGGACGAACGATCCGTTTTCGTTCGACGATCCCGTCCAAAAGACCGACGTGCGCTTCCGTGCCAAATTTGACCCAAAGTAAACTCCCGAACCCGAGGGCGGTCCAAAGGACTCTCGAAGGTATCTGAAGAAAATTTCTAACGGTATGTCCCATGCATGAGTCGAATCAATGATTTGTGTGCTACGATCATTTTTCTCGAAAAGTCCGTACAAGACTACCAATTGGCTGGTCCTGAACCCTGCCTATCGGCACAGTGTCAAGGGTTACCTGCCGATCGGCACCCTCTAGGGTAGGCCTATCGGTACCCCCCTTTTGCCCTATAAATAGGGGCTATGAACTCACTCCCAAGAAAAAAGAAAGACATCAGCATCAGTGATCTTAACAACATTCTCTCTTATTCAGCAAAGTTCCATATGAGAAGTTCCATTCAATCCTAAATACCCAACCTTTTCACACCCAATTTGGAAAATAGCTTTCTCTATCATCAACATTCATCAACATTCAAAGGAATTCATCCAAGATCCAAGCTCAAGCTCCAAGGAAGGTCCAACTCCTCCTCCCTCTCTTTTAATTCTCTTGTTTTCGCATAAGTTACATTAGATTCATAATCTAGTTTCACTTTATTTCATACATATTAACATCTATGCTTTTATTAGTATATTTCACATACTTTATTTTCCATAAAAAAAATACAAAAACAAATAAAAAAGGGTTACATTTGTAAATTCTGAACGAAATTATTCATCACACTTTTTTCAAAACCAAAACACATTTTCTACACGTATGCACATAATAAAATTCAGTTAGAATCTATGGGATAAACCCCACCCCTATTCTACATTTGAACTACATGAACTTTGATGCCTTTATAATCTATGTAGGCATCTCGGATTAAAATTCGAGACTCGAGTCCAATTTTCCAATTTCACTTATTTTCCAAATTTATCAAAATCTCTCATTTTCATAATTATCATACATATGTAGATAATATGTTTGTTAGCGTTTCATCCAACACATATTTTCGTTTACAAAAAATGATCAATATCACGATGAACGCTCGTATTCTATCTTCTACATTTATTATTATTTTGGAAATATTCCTGTGGACGACCTCACCCTATCCTTTCCATGGTATGGGTCGAACGATTCCAATCTCCTTTATATAAACACTTGCACACACTTCACGGGGATAAAGGAAAATATTACCATTTTCCCATGAAATACCAAAAGGGTGGGATGGGTGCCTAACACCTTTCCATTCCATAACTTACCCCCCGGACCTCTGATCTATTAGTTTCGTATGCCTCAGTTTGTCCGTGATGCCGCTCTCTTAAAGTGGCAACATGTTCTTTTGCCTGTTTTGTGCAAAATAAGCTGGCAACTCCATCTCTTTACATTCACCCCACACCGACGACGACCGAAGCACCTTTTGAAGAGAATGGTGTGAGATCGCGGCACAATTCTTTCTTGAGCGATCCTCCTCCATCCCCCTAATGAATGTCGTGCCCCCAGGATGGCCACAGTTAGATCATGTCAATTTGTGGCAGTGCCTTGGAGTTAATTCTACGATTTTTTATTTATATTCATGTGTCATGATATGACCTTGGAGGATAATTTTGAAAATAGGTTGATCAATGTTAGGTGGTGCACTTGGCAGAGTTAGAAGATGATGATGTTCATCATGGCTTTTAGAGGTAACACTTGGGATGAAGTGTTAGGCTTGATTATAGCACCTACGTGTGATACCTGTATGGTTAGTAATGAGTTTGTTGAGGTAAATCATTAAGCATGAGTGACGCTTGAAAGTTGAGATGCCATTAGAATGATTATGATTTGGGATCATGTAGGCGGTGCTAAGGGTGGTAGTAAAGGTTCATCAGTTGAATGTTTGAAATTATGTGAGCATTGTATTTCACTTTATGAGAGTGATCTCGAAAACTGAGGTTAGCTATCGCGTATTGAAAATTTGGAGGCGTAGTTGCGATAGGTCAGTAACTAATGATGAGTGTCAAGAGAATTAAATTCGCCTTGATTTAGGATAGTTATGCTTACTAGTGATGGATAGGTACCATTAGTCCGAAGGAGGGAAGCCTAACGTTTCAGCTTCTCAAAGAAATTTGTTTTGTATTCCATCCGTCCGGCCAGGATGCCTGGCAAGACTAAGGTGCTTAATAAGTACCAATAAGATTTAGAGACTTTAACTGTATGTCGTGGGTTCATACTTCGTGTGGTTCGATTCGTTGATGGAATTGGATCGTTTTCTTTTGGCGTGACAATCACCTGATTCCTTGCATTATTATACCCTCTTTGATCTGGGTAAAGGGAAGTTGTTGGTCAGTTTTGATTCAGGTATGGCGCTGCGTAAGCTCAGTAGTTATATGGGTTTGGCTTATTGTTGCTGATGTGTCATGGTATGTGAGTGCGCTCTTCTATGGATTCACGTTTATTCTACACCAGTTTGTGTATGCACATGGTCTCACATTCTTGCATATAGTTGCATATATTACTTGATTTCCTTAGGTTAACAAGTTTGTTAGGTAACTTTTATAACTAGTTACGACTTCGTCGGGCATCCTGAGGCTGTGACTTGAAAGTAGTATGAATATTGAAACTCGATAAAACGTGTGGGGTTATTAGTGTTATGCTCCGCTAAGAGATTCACATATTGGGAACGTGATCGCCCGTATAGGTTGCGCTGTGATGCCTAGGATGACTCTTTGTTAGCATAAGAATCTCATAGGAGATATCTGTGAGGTTTCATAGGGATTTAAAGAATGTCATGGAAAGTTGATGTGTGTGATGAGAAGTGTTGAGGTTGTATTAGCCTAGGCTAGGCATGATCCAAAATTCGTTTGAAAAATGTAGGTTGCAATTCCTAACGTGGGAATAACCCACATTGATCAATTCATTGGTGCTATTGCTATATTTGACGAGTATCAATCATCTCGAGGTTTTGTTTAGGCAGACACGTTAGGCATGCTTGAGAACTGGCAATAAGACCTTAGGGTTCGTCATGATTGGATTAACAATGGTGATTGATTAAAGTAGAATTTTTAGGTTTAGACCATAGTGTCAAGGACGCCTAAGATTGGAAACTGGTCATAGGCAACTGGAATATAGAATGTGATAAACCAAGAATTTTGAGGACGAAATTCCATACGGAGGGAATTTTGTAATATCCCGCTCCGATAAATTAATTAGATTATATATAAATTTTATATGAGGTGGAAATAATTGTAATTATAAGAATTTATGAGTAACAAATTGGATGAATAAAGAAAATTATTGGTTATGGAAGTTCTATTATTTCATTTGAATAAAGTTAAGTACCTCTTTAAAAGAATCTAGAAGTTGTTAGGGAAAATGTGCAAAAGTCTAGGAATATAAGATTTCAAATGAGGATTTGGTCGTTCAAATAGGTCGTTCGAATGACAGTCATTGTTATTCAAACGAGAACTTCTATCGTTCGAATGACGCTGACGAAATCAGTCTCCTATTTTGATGTCATATTCCCAGTCGTTGATAAATGTTTTAAGTCAGCTCATGGGCCTTACTGTCTGACGAAGGCAGAGGTAACGTGATATAAGCATGTGGTCTTTTGTTTTGTGTATAAAAGAAATAAACCTAGGATTTATAAACCCACCTAGGTATACCCACCACAAATGTTGTCACCCTCCATACTGTCGATCAAGAGTACATGTCAGCCCATGGAGTCTAACAATTTCGGATGGAACAGATGGGTTATTTTATAAGGCCTTGTGTGTCTTTAATGATGTAGAATAAAAAGAGAGACGGGATAAGAAATCACCACTGCCATCTCCTTAAACTCTCTAAAGAGTTCACAGCTCCTCTCCCCCACCGAATCAGTCTTCTTCCATTTTGTTTAGTGGGGTGTTAATCAATCACACCATAAACACCTATTTTCCCCATTGTTAAGATAGAACTATGAAATATATGGAGAAATGTATTATTTTTTTAAGAAGATGAATATGCCTGTTGGAGGTTTTGAAGAGGGTTTTATTGGGGTTTCTTGGAGGCAAACTTTGTGAAGTTAGACAACCCCTCTTAAGGTTACCTTAGGAGGTGGGGGGGGGGGGGGGGGGTGTCATCTTCTCTAATTTTTCGTGCCTTCCACTGTTTAGAACTTCATTTAAGGTGGGATAATCTACTTTTTATAGTTATGACTCTATTTGGTGTACATTGTAGTCTTGTTATTGTTGAATGTTAAGAGTAGGATTATTATGAAAATCATGATGGGTGTTCTGATAAAAGAAATAATAAACATTTTTTTGGATTAAGTATGTAGAAAAATGTGATTTTTGTTGAAAATGAAGAATGGATAAATATTTCAGGATTTGAAATATTAAAGTTGGCATTTATGAAAATGATGTATTTTTTAAGTTTGATGATTAAATATTTTACGGAATAAAATATTTGAAATAATGATTAAACCTTGGATTTTTAGAAGTTTTGTGTCAAATATTCTATCGAATAATATATTTGAGATAATGTTAATCTTGCCACAATATTTATGAAATAAAACATTCCTAAGCTCCTTGCAAAATGGAGATTTTATGAATAAATGGACATTTGTTGAGTTTAAAGAAATTAATAAAAAGTTTTTATTACTTGAAAATTATGTTTGTTTCAAATAGTATAAAAATTCTAGAATGAAATGTATGTTTAATCCATTTTAGTATTTAAAGTACACTTTCTATGCATATAAGCTTGTAGTATTTTGATAATATATGTGTGAAGAAGTTCAAATAAAGTCTTGTTGGGCGTTAACATGAAATAAGACAAAGAGAAATTTTAGTCTTCAAATTGTGTGGGAAAAAGGATATTGAGAGTATGAATAATGTAGGGTATAAGACTACATGTGTTAGTAAAAAAAAAGGGTAATTTCTAATAAAGAAAAAGTAGTCTTGTGTAAAGGATGTTATTTTATGTATTAAAGGTGTTGAAGCCACAACTGTCAAAGTTGGGTAAAAGTGTGATATTAAATAAGTGTTAAAATGGCCAAAGGGTTTAAAATATTAAGTTAGAAACTTAATAATCATTTTGGGAAATAAAACTTGTTAAAGGACTAAATTACAAGTTTGGTAAATAAAGGGTAAATTGATATTTTACTTAAAGTGGAACATTTTCATGGAAAAAAAATGTCAAAGACCATCTTTACACTAGTATGGGTGAAAATGAGTCAAATCCTAAAGCGTTAATGATTTTAGTATAAATAACGTGTGTGTGAATAAGGGACTTAAAGGAGAAAGAAATAGTTTTCCAAGTGTTAATGGAAAAACGGATGGTTAAGTTCGGGTTTTGGCTTCAGTCGGGTAAAAGTAAAGAAGTGGAATAATGTTGACATGCGTAAAATGTTAAACACAATAATAATTACTCGGATGCAACCGAAAAATAAGCAAGAAGGGCTCGGAGCCTTTAGGCATATGGTGTGCATATCCGGTGGTGTGGAGCTCGTGAAAGTATGCGGTATAGGAAGATTCTGAAAAAAGATAAAGAAAATTTGGAACATGTCAAGAAATTAATTGTGTGATAAAATGTGTTAATACAACCAAACTTTAATGAATATAATAAATATTCCGATAAATGAGAAATGGACAAGCAAATGCGTAAATCTATTAATATCCATAAGATAAGGAAAAAGGGTAAAGATGGTGGGTAAATGGGTGATTAAGCAACCTAGTAGTTAGACTCATAATCTACGTAAGAATGAATCAAAATGGCTTTCAAATGACAAATAAGTATTTCTAACACGATGATTGCGTGTGTTGAAAGGGTGAGTTTCAACAAAAATACTAATGTATATTGAATTAAAATGATAAGGGGTAATTCCGGTAAAATAATGGGTTTGGATAAATCAAAGAATGGTTTCATGTGTTGAACCGGGTGTGTTTAATAAAGTGGGAAATGTTAAGTATGAGTAAATGAAGATTTTATAAGATTAAGGTAAATCAATCTGGATAAGTAAGGTTTTCAGAAGTAAAACGGTTAATGCATTGGAATATGTATTTTTCCAAGGCATATATATGTATACATATATATTTTCGCATGCATGTGATTATAGTGTGTGAGTATCATTTCTGTCGTTCATTGTTATACTGTTGGTATATTCTCACTGGGTATAGGCTCACATCCTCGCTTTGTTATGGGAGGTTGGGTGAGGGTTCACATTTTGAGGGCATTTCATGGGTAAATTTACTTTATTTGTTTACGTTAGCAACTCTGTTTTACTTGGGCTTCGGGATGTTCCCTATGGTACCCACACGTAGTTTATTTTGAAACTATAATCGCATGCTAAACAAGTGAAATGTTAATTAAATAAAACTGAACTAGCAACAGTATGAAGGATGTTCCATTGCACTTCACACCTAACGCTCGGGCAGACTGAGTTGACTCACAGGTAACCCATAAATTCGGGTCAAGGAAAGAGAATGAATGGTTACCTGAAAATGCAAGGTAAATTTGAATACATTTCTGGATTCTTAGAATAAATTTAGATTTTTGAAACATTTTTATGCTTATTCTATTATATGAAATTATTCAGTAGTGTTTGAAGATTCCTAGGATTATGGATTTATTATAGGGTTTGCTTTTGGTTTAAAGGGCTTCGGAAGAACTGGGGGGTGATGTAGTTTATGGAATGAACTAGTCTTTGAGTGGACTGACTACATATACCTTGAGAGTAAGGAGCTCAAATGTAGTTCCTAGGGTGTAGTGGTTTGTAGTGAACTTTGATCGAATGTTGGTAGGGATGATATTTTTCGGTCTTTTCTTGAAAGGATTTTTAAACTAGAAAATTAAGGGGAGGGGAACGTGCTTTCCCATTCGGCCTCGTAAGTTCCGGTATGAGTGTACTGCCTTTTGTGTCATGTTTTAAATAATGAGAACCATGCAGAGTTCTTAAAATTTAGGGTGCATTTATTACTTACCTTCGTTCATTAAATCACATAAAATCTCTCTCAGTTAAGACACAATGACCATTTTCCTTGGGAAACCGATTTGGGTTTTGTGTTTAGTGTTTGGTGTTTGACCAAGCCTGAAGTGATATCTCAAGTTTCCAATGTATCCGTGATTCATAGACAATGGTGTGTCTATAATAAATATATAGTGAAAAATCAAGTTTGCATATTTCTATTTAATTAAATAATTGGGGGGTTAAAGTGATTAGCTGACGTCAAGTGAAAGGTTTGTGGATCAAGTGGCGTTTTTATGTATGTTTAGTAACGTGTATGGTTGCAACATTTCTCTTTCCGGTTCATCCATGTTTTATTCTTTTGTCCTAGAAAACAACCTTTATGGAATTGAAGCATTAGCCAAGTTTATCTTTTTTTTCTCTTTTTGCTCACTTTACTTGTTTGTGTCTCTTTTGGCCTTTTTTTCATTTCTTTTTTTTCCATTTTGGCTTCTACCCCTATTAGGATATATATAGCGATAATTAATTTTTTTAACAGCCATGGTTAAAGTTTTGAGAGAATGTGAAGTCATCGAGATAAGCCAAGAAGGCTTCCTTATCAGTGTTTATTTTGGTTGACAAGGTACACACCCTATTATTAGGATTGAACTTGCATCTAAAAGTTTGAAAGGGCTTTAGTTTATCCTTTGGGACCAAGTTGTCCTCTTGGATGCCTAATTGATTTTCCAATGGAAGTTATGGAAAAGTCCCAATTGTAGAAGGAGGATCCCGTACAAATATATTTGGGGTATTTAGTATTCCCAAGTTACTCGTCGTTATTTCTCTCTTAATAGGAGTTATACAAATGTTTTTATTTTTTTAAGCTTTTTGAGGTAATATTAGTATCTTTGATCTGTAGAGTCCCATTATCTGGTGTGTCGTTTGATTCCTTTGGAATGTTCAACTCAACACACATAGTACATAATGTTAAGTACTTATAACCACTACTTATCATGTCATAAAAGGGAGGAAAGGAAACCTTAGAGATCCTAGATATGTCCAACCCTTAGGGATATTTAGGGAGACTTGATTTTCAATCTAGTAGAGTTCGGAAGTTATCTATTTATTTAAACAGATAAGTCTTAATGGTGGGGAGTTCCCATATTTGTAGGTGGACAGGTTCCGTTGAGAGGGGGTAAGGAGGATTGGGTTATTATCTCAAATCCATTGTCATTTTGAATGAGCATAAGTTTTATTTTGAATTTTGACCATAATGTAAGAATACATTTCTTCTGTTTACGCAGAGATTCCTTTGCTCATTGAGTGGAGGCTTCATAATTTTGACATATGGGGTGTAATTTGGGAGTTTTTGAGCAGCTTTGAATTAATAATCCTAAAAATTTTGCCTGACTCTAAAATGGCATTTATTATAACACACATGCCCGAGATTTGTACCTCATCCCTTAGAATTTGTAATCCATTGGCCCATGAATGGAATTTAATGTAAAGTTATCTATTTTAAATTGGCACTGTGACTTTTGTGCAAATTAAATGGGAAAAATGGGGATAAAAATAAAAATTGAGAAATATGAGGATCATTTGAACGAAGGAGAAGGTAGTTCGAATGAGATAACGACCTTTGCATGACCTAGACTCTGCCTAAAAACCCAACCTTATTAGATGCTTGTTTGAACTTCGTTCGAACGTGAAATGTAATCTCGTTCGAACGAAATTCATTTTCGTTCGAACAACCTCGTTAGAAAATTCAGATTTTTGCACTTTCTTATGTTCTGTCAACATTTGGACCCTTAGATCTTTAATCTGTTAAGATTCTGTAGCAACAATAAAAATGTGGGTAATGGTTTGGGTGGACAAAATTTTAATGGGTTAAAGGTTTTGGGGTATAAAAGAGAGATGAAGAGTGTTGGAGTCATTACCAATATTCTCATAAGATTTTTATACACTCTATCCCTCTCTCAAACTTCCCTCCATCATGTTCAACCTCCCTTCCACTATTCCCAAGCCATAAATCTTCATTTCTAGCCATAGTTAAGCCATTTTCAAGCTTTCTACACCCATTTCAAGCCTTGTTTGAGGTAAAAGTTGGGCTGGAGAATTATAGTTGAATCTTTCAAGGAGTTGGTGTATTCTTGGAGAATTTTTGGAACCTTGTAGAATTTAGGACCTTTCAAGTCTTTCCCTCTTAGTTTCTCATATTCATCTTCAAGGTAGGTTTTCCTCTCAAGTTTTCAAGGTTTTAAAGCTATGAATATATTTATGATGCATGCTAGAAAATGATTTAATGTGATAAAGAAAATATTTTCTAGTATGCTTATATCAGCTTAGTTGCTCAAGGATACTCTCAGATTGTAGGAATAGATTTTAACTAGACTTTTACCCCATGTTACTCGATTAGAATATGTTCGTCTTCTTTTCGCTATAGCTTGTTACATACATTTTACGCTTTACCAAATGGATGTCAAATCTACCTTCCTTAATGGTATATTAAAAGAGGAGACCTATGTAGAACAACCAAAAGGGTTCATTGACCCTCAATATCCAAATCATGTTTTTTGTCTTAAAAAGGCTTTGTATGGCCTAAAACAAGCGCCAAGAGCCTGGTATGAGCTCATTTCCAATTTTCTCTTAGACAAAGGATTTAAGAGCGGTGGAAATGATCAAATCCTTTTTGTCAAACATTTTGACAAACATATTATTATAGCTCAAGTTTATGTTGACGATATCATCTTTAGATCAACATCTCCCTCAGAAGTTAAATCCTTTTCTGAAATTATGCATAAAGAATTTCAAATGTCTCTTATGGGGGAGTTGCAATTTTTCTTGCGTCTTCAAGTCAAACAGAATTTAGAAGGTTTGTTTGTTTTGCAATCTAAATATGCTTTAGAGATTGTCAAAAAATCCGACCTTGAAAGTGCCAAAGATGCTAAACCTTTGTTATTGCCTCACGTCCTGATATTATGTACGTTGTTTGCATTTGTGCCCGTAATCAAAATAATCCTAAAGAGATCCATTTAGTGTGTGTTAAAAGAATCATAAAATACATAAAAGGCACTCTAAATTTAGGACTTTGGTACACTAATGATACTCCTAGTACTATAATAGGATACACTGATGCCGATTGGGCAGGGTTTACTGATGATAGTAAGAGCACATCAGGAGCGTGTTACTATATCAGTAATAATTTGGTAGGATGGAGTAGTAAGAAATAAAACTGTAATTTTTTATCAACAGTTGAATCTGAATACATAGAAGCTAGAATTTGTTGTGCTTAATTACTTTGTCTTAATCAAATGCTAAGTGATTATGGTATTCAAGAAGATAAATTACATCTCTATTGTGATAATCAAAGCGCGATCATCAATATTTCTAAAAATCTTGTTCAACACTCGCGAACTAAACATATAAAAGTTTGACATCACTTTATACGCGAATTAGTTGAGACTAAGGAATTAGAAATCAATTATATTCCTACTGATTTGCAACTCGCAGCTATGTTTACCAAACCTTTGGACTACAATAGATTTATTGCTTTGCATAAATCGATAGGAATGGTTTGTGCTGAATAAACTCCTATGACTTAAGTAATATTCCCTTTGTCCATTTTTTACAAAATGGGGGAGAAATTTGAGTCTTATGAGTTCATTTTTTATACATATTTCTAATAAGCTTGATCTTAGTGATTATTTGCAGGATTCTGTACAATTGTATTCAACAGATGTGATTAGGGTATTAATTTGTAATTAGTTGAGTTATGTAATTTTTTTCTAGGAAATGGGTAGATAAAAAAAAATTTGGAATAGATTTTTCCTTATTTCTTTGTTGCCCTATGATTCCTAGTTGACTCAAAGGAGATTTTGTCTCATATTTCCAAAGGGGGAGATTGAAGCACCTTATACTCTTGACTCACTTGAGTCTGCATTGTATAAGTGCTCATCTAGTTTGGAAATAGTGACAAAATTATGTTCATTCCCTACAAATCCAAAAGCCTCAGACACTACTCTCCATTCCTCTTGATTGATTAAAGGTATATTCAAAATCATCCACACACATTAGGATTGCACTCATTAGATGTATATTGCATAAATTGATTGTGTGAAAGTTGTGTGTGTTTAATCCCATTTAAAATTGATTTTTATAATTTTTGGGAATTTTTAATGATTTTTTGGAAATTAAAATTTGGATTAAAAAGCTTTTGGGGTCATTCTGCAATTTATGGTTTTATGGTTTCAAACCTGAAAGTTGATTTGGGTAGGATCCGAAAGCGCTAAAGACTTGAGGGTGCGTGTGTAATTGGTTTCAAAACGCGCGTCTGAGCCTCAATCTCAGCCCTACACCTGTGACAACACTACCGACCTGATTCGTTTTTGTTTTCCCTCATAAAACTGTTGTCCATTATCAACCCTTGGATCGTTGTTATCAACGCTCTGCATGAGTTTGAGGATAATCCATGTGAAACCCTTTTAAGCCAATCAGAGACTGTTTAACCCATCGCTTTTATTTCACCGTTGGATCAAAGTCAATTTGGCAAGACCAAATCTCTGCCCTTGATTTTGAATAGTCTTATCGAATTTTCGCCCCTCAGTATAAAAGGAGGCTTAGCCTTTGCATCTGAGAACTTTTGCCACTTCGTCTAACCAGAGAGAGAAGAGAGAAGAGAGAGAAGAGAGAAACCAGCGAGAGAGAGAGAGAGAGAGAGAGAGAGAGAGAGAGAGAGAGAGAGAGAGAGAAACCCTAACCCGTTTTCAAAACCTAATCTTCCTTATCTTAAAACAGTTTATACCAAACACCATCCTTGTGTTTGAGAGTGTTGTTAGTAGGGGTTTGAAGGTCATTGATAGAGTTTTATCCTCTCGAGTTTAAGATATTGTGCCCAACTTAAACATTTAGGTTAGATATGTATTTCTTGTTCATAGAAATTATAGATTTGGTCATTTTATGTTATATTACATCTAGATATGCATTTTTAGTTTATCATCTTGAGAAATCAGTTTGTTGATTTATTTTCTGTAAATGTTTTTCAACTCTAGAATCAACAAATTATTTTATGTTTCTAGTTCTTTTGAAACAAGACTTTTGACCTAGTTGGAATCGCAATCGGTGGTTTTCAATTTTGAAAATATTTTCAAAACCCTCTCAAATTGATTAAGACCTTGAACCATCTTTCGAGCAAGGTAACCTTGGATTCTGGGATTGATTAAAAGGTCAAACAAAGTTATATTTTTTCCTAAGAAGAGAGAAACTAAAAACCACAGCATATAGATCTGATTTGTAATTTGATAGGACTGTTTGTATAAAATAAGCGTGTGTGTGTGCATGCATGTGTTAGAGAATCATCACAAACACTTTACACACTATAACACAGAAGTGTTGGTTATAACATCTTAAATCAACAAGTGTCGACGTAAAGATTAGAAAAAATTGCAGAAGTTATCAAACTGGGAAAGCCGCATCAACATCAAAACTGCAGAGAAGTTAGAAGTAAACTAGTGGGTACCTTTCTAAACTAGTATAGGTCTGATTTGTGTGCATGTGTGTTATATAGTTTGTAACTTGAATATTTTGTTTTAGTGGATTTTTGTTTTACTCCGTAGAGGGAGTCGTGGATGTTTCCTCGGTTGGGTGAGGTTTTACCACGTTAAAAATCTCTTGTACTTAATATTTCTACATCTCCTCATCTCATTCTTGTGGTTGTGACGAGTTTAATTGTTTTATACTATTTTACTAAACTTGTTAACAAATCTTGAACTGATCTCGTACATATTTTATTAAACATATCTTGTGATTAAACTGATTTGATTTAAAGAAAAGAGTTTCCTCAAAAAATAGTTCGGAGTTATTTCAATAGTTTAATCTTGTATTAAACAGCCTAAGTAACAACTTTTTTCATGGATTACCCTTACTCCAATGTTGAATTTGAGTCTACTAGTGGCTAATGTGAAAGTTTGGCACCTTGGATGGACTATATCCATGAAAAATACGCTTCACAGCTGTCACTTGTTTGTCCGTCCACCACTATATGGTTCGGAAATTTTACTTTGGCCAAGAATAATAACACACCGAGGACATTGGTATCTTACTGGAACCACTGGACTCATACTTTCACTGCTGGTTAGTGGGAGTTCACAATTACATTGGAGGATGTGTGTGAACTCCTAGGTCTTGATGTTTTTGGCATTGATACCTTTTTCGAAGAAGCTATATCGAGGGATGAGGCAAGTGATCACGAAGAGTTGAGGGGGATCATCAAGAAATGTGTGAAAACTTATAACAAGTGTAACTTTTTTTAGAGATGATTAGCTACTTTTACAATATGGTGGATAAGGTCAGTGGCCAAGCTTGAGAGGCCACCAAACACGACCCCAAGGGCAAACATGTGTTCATGATGCCTCCTAGTGGAGAGGGATATGAAAATAGCATTGAACTTGCTGCTTATATCCTGGTTATCTTATCGAGGATCTTCCTACCCAAAAATCCTCATAACTGTCCGAGGAGGGACCTTATCGATCTTGCTATTCAACTAGCCTTTGGGATGAAGGTTCCCCTAGCTTCCATAACACTTAGATATTTATATATATTTGGCTTCATAGGATATAGGATGACTCTGCCAAGTCTATTGGTAGATTTGATGTGTCAAATTATGCTAACCACATCCTTCTCACGGATTTCACCTACTCCAAGTTCCCCAATTATTCCCCTGCTGGTTTCCTCCCTACTAAACATGATATCAAGGTTCCTCATATCCTTTCTTGGAGCCACAAATAATCTAGGAAGACCTTTCATTCTTTTATTGATAATGTAAAGTGTTTTAAGTTTTGTTCTTACTCTGTCGTTGACCAATTATTTACTAATAATTTCTTTGATGAGGCTTTTCTACCTATCACCATGGTTTTATGCCCTAATTTATTTGATGAGGATTTTCTACCTATCACAATGCTTTTCTTACTCCTTTATAACTTCCCTCAGCGTACAATTTACTCACCCTATCTTGTGGCCATGAAAGTTGTCTTTGACCAGGGGTGCCCCTTCTCAACCATAACCGAGAAGCCTACAAACTTGTCTATTGCCTGTAGGAATTTCCTTATCAAAACAGAGGTAACTTTGTCCAGTCAACTCCAACAAAAAATGGTCATACCTGCTAAAAGTTTTGAAGGCATTAGGTTCCCCAATTACTTCAATGTATTTTAGTTGAATTAGCTTGGCAGGTTCCTCAAACTTGTGGAGCAAGCCCGATTTATCCAGTGGTTGAACATTTTCCACCAACGGAGTTAGGATTGAGAACATGTTCCATTAATCAATCCTAATTTCCTTTGAGTGAAGCCAATGATACCATGCTTCCAAAGCTACCTCCCTTGGCACCTATTAGTGAAGACATTTTAAAGAAAAATAAAGGACTTTTACCTCCAAACATATTGAGGAGGCTGAGGATCTACCTGCCCTCGCTCGAGATATTGTTCCAAATGAGATACCCATTGGTACCTCAAGCATTGTAGTTGCTAAGGCGAAGAATAAATCCCCCCTAAAAAGAAAAAAATTATTCCCCCAAGTTCCCCACATGCATCCCCCTCTAAGTCCCAAGTTGATCCTCAGTTGGCTAGTCACTGCTCGATTTTACTTGAGACATTATTGAGGCCCTGGGATCAAGATTCTTCGACTGCCAGAGCGACTTTGGCCCAATGGATGGCAACAAGGGGGTATTTCTTTTACTCCTCCTGCTAGGATAAATGGGAAAAAGAAGACCAGGTCAAGCACAAGGATTCGTCAGGCTACTGAAGAGGAGACTGAAGTGGATATTGAGTAGGTTGAAGAAGTTAACGAGGAGGAAGAATAAAAGTACCAAGAGGATTTTCAAGTGGGTCGTTCATCGCAAAGTTACATCAAATGAATTTAACTGAGAATCTAACATCCCCCTGCCCCCTAGTGGAGATTACAATTTTGATGACATTGTTGTTGAGAATGAGAAAAATGAGGAGTAAGGAACACCAAGTGCCCAACAACACTCCTCCTGATCTCCATTCATCATCCCCTCCCCCAGAGGAGCATATTACCCTTATTTCGGACCCAAATCCTTCCTTGCCTCTTATTTGTGAGGCGATAATAGCCGATGAAGTAGGGAAGACTGTAGCTTCTGAATCGATCTCTGTGGTGAGTATTTTTTGTTAATCAGTGAACTCTTTTATGTCACTATTTTGCATGAACTAACTTTTTCCTTTTTACTCCTTTGTGCTCATAGGTTGTTCCTATCGAGGAGGTTCCCGTCAATACTTGTAGAGCCATCATGGTTATTCCCCCCCAAGCCCACCATTAATGAGAAATTATGGGTGGGACTGTTTGGCCTTTCTATTTTGGAAGGTAGAGAAGCTGCCCCTGAGGATGAAGGTTTTAATCAGGTTGAAGTTAGAGAGGTGGCAGATGAGAAGGAAAACATTGTAGGAGTTTCTCTAGAAGAGGTATGCTTTTTCTCTACCCTTGCCATTATATGTATGTTTTATAACTAAGTGTTAATGCGTCAATGACCAATTTACCTAGTCGAATAACCATTTAGGTCCTTTAGGAAAACTAGGACTTTTTAAGCATCCTCAATGCACCTACTAGGGCAACCATAAGGTTTTTTAGGTATATTGGGGCTTGATGAATGTCCAATTTACTTTGTCGAGCAACCATAAAGGTCCTTTAAGTAAACTAATACTTTTTAAGCGATCTTAGTGTACCTTATTGAGCAATCATAAAGGTCCTTTAGGCGTACTGGGGCTTGAGGAATGCCCAATTTACTTAGTCGAGCAACCATAAAGGTCCTTTAAGTAACTGTGACTTTTTTAAGTGACCTCAGTGTACCTAGTCGAGCAACCATAAAGGTCCTTTAGGCACACTGGGGCTTTGGGAATGCCTAATTTACTTTGCCGAGCAACTAATTAGGTCCTTTAAGTAAAATGTGACTTTTTTAAGCTACCTCAATGTACCTAATTGAGAAACCATAAAGTTCCTTTTGCCATATTGGGGCTTTTAACCATTTCTTGTGGTGTGGTATTGCCTTTATCGAACTTTCATTTCCTCTTTACTTCTTTCAGGTTGAATTTGATAGGCCAACCATTGTAGAGGAACATGTTTCCATCATTGAATAGGTGGCACCAGAGGCCACCCACAAGGAGGTTATGGAAGGTGATGCAGTAGTTAGGGGCCTTGTGAGCTAAGCTAAACTATCTTGTAACACCCCGAACCCGATTTATGGGTTACCCATAGCCAACCCTATCCGACCTGTGCGTTAGGTGTAAAGTGTAATGAAACAACTTATATAATGTTGTTAGTCCAGTTTTATTTCAATTAACATTTCACTTGTTTAACATGCGATTCAAATTCCAAATTACACTATGTGAGGGAACCAAATGGGGAACCCCGTAGTCCAATCATAGAGAGCTACTAACATAATAATGAAGAAATACTTACCTGTATAACGCTCTCAGAATACGAAATCGCTCCCAACCTGCCGTAACAAAGCGAGGGCGTGAGCCAAATGCTCGGTGAGAAATATACTGATGCAGTATAAAATCGAACAACAGAAAGAAGGCTTTGACATGTTATACCTATGTGCACGAGCTCTACCTTGTATGTATATATATATATATATATATATATATATATATATATATATATATATATATATATATATATATATATATATATATATATATATACACACACACACACACACACACTTAATTGATGAAATAGTGTAATTCTTTACCTTACTCTTATAAAAGACTTCCTTTTCCTCAATTTAGCATTTCTCGCTTTATTTAACACACATGGTTCAATACTTGAAACCACTATACTTGATTTGACCGAAAACCATCAATTTCTTTATCGAAATTACCCTTTTTATTTTATCCAATACACATTAATATTTTCGTTGAAAACTTCCCTTTCAACACATTCGAATGCTGTGCTAGAGGAATGCTCAATTTACTTAGTCGAGCAACTAATTATATCCTTTTAGTAAATCGGAACTTTTTAAGTGATCTCAATGTATCTAGTCGAGTAATCATAAAGGTCCTTTAGGCACACTGGGGCTTTTGAACATTTGTTGTGGCATGATTTTGCTTTTCTCTAACTTCCATTTCCTCTTCACTTCTTTCAGGTTGAAGTTGATCGGACCACTAGTGTAGACGAACATGATTCCATTATTGAACAGGTGGCTCCAGAAGCTACCCACGAGGAGGTTACGAAAGGTGATTCAGTAGTTGGGGCTCTTGTGGATAAAGTTGTTATGCCCCTTGTTGGCCAAAATGTTGATGAGGTTGCGTGAGCCACTACTCCAGTTTTGTTAGAGGGTGATAGGGCTTCCAATACCCTTTTTCCTTTCGTGAGTGATAGTGAATTTAGCGTACATCCTCCTGGGATTTCCCCTATCGAAGTTGTGAAGTATAATTTAGTAGATTTTCCTCATATTTTATCAATGCCATACCGGGAGTTGATCGAACCTTACTGGGTCGCCATCCTTATACTTTCACCTATCGTTGTGTCCAAGTTTTATCTGTTATGATGGCTTACATGTTGTTGGGGTTTATAACGATCTTGAGCGATGTATTTAACACCCCTTTTTAATCCTTAATTACATCATATTAAAAAATTATTTTGGAAGATTAATGTCCTTGTTGGTGATAGGTTTTTCATGAGGTGGTTGACTGACTTGCTCAAGTCTTTTAAGAAAGCTAACCTGCCTACCTTCTATTCAAAACTTCAATATGCCAACCATTTACAAGATACAATCACTGAAGAAATAGCAAGCCTGAGTCTAGAAATTACCAAAGCTGAGGAGGACATTGTTCATAATCAAGAGGCCTTAGAAAAAGCTGAGGTAAAAGTGGACCAAGTACACCAACTGATGGCTCTTTATTAGGCGGATATGGCAGAATTGACTGGCGAGCAGTATTTTTTGGCCTCTATGTTGTCCCACTATCACCGTAGACTGTTATATTCTTCCAACTTATGGTTTGTCATAAAGGACCCAGGTGATTATTAGGATCTTGTTATTGTTTCTTTCAATTCCCCTTTTGTATATGTACCCTGAGGCAGTAGATCCTCTTTTTGTAATGCTATTGTTTTGGACTTTGAATGAATTCAATGAAGGTGTTTATATATTATTTATATTCTACTTATATTTCTACGATTAAAAATACTTACACTGCTTTGTTTCATTACACAACATCTTCATATTATATAAGAAAAAATTCACGTGTTTTTGCTAAGTTGTGAGAACTACCTCTCCATTAACTTCAAGATTTGCAATGATACATAAGTTTCGAAGAAGAATGGGCTAAAAATGCCGAGTGATTCTAAACATAATAATTTTTTAGCCACTTGTTATTAAGCTTGAAAGTAACATCATCTTCAACCTTCAAAATCTCACAATAAACTGAGTCATGTGCCTTTTGAACAACATATGGTCCTTCCCAATTTGCCTCAAACTTGGGTAGTGAGAGACCCCGGCTTTATTAGTTTATTATAAGATCTAGACAAATGCTTTCTATACATATTGAAGTCTCTCTTAGCGTTATCTCTATGCTCTTTAAGCTCTTCTTGTTGTGCATGGTTGTTATAGGGAATTATTCGAAGGTTGTATCGCGCATAAGGTACCTCTAGCTCCACTATAAGGATTTCTTGAGCCCCAAAAACTAAGGAAAAGGGAGTGCATCCTATAGGTTTCCTCTTACTTGTTCTGTAAGCTCACAAGATCTCCGGTATTTTATCATCTCAAGTTCCTAGAAAATCTTCTAGCATCTTGGAGAGGATGTTCACCAAAGTCTTGTTGCTTGCTTCTACCTGCCCAATGCACTTTGGGAATGCCATAATTGATTTATGATGAATGATAGAGTATTTTTCTGTGAGCTGCCTCATGTCACTGTTCACGAATGGGATGCCATTATCTAACATTAATACCTTTGGCGTGCCAAATCGGTAGATGATACGATCCTTTATAAATCGTTTAGCCACCCCAGAGTCAAAAGGTGGTCGTATAGTTTTTCTCCCCCAATATGACTTGGATTGTGCGCCTGCTTTAGTACTTCCTTCACTTCTCCCAACCCGATTCACCTTAGAGGCCTGTCTTGATAACCTCTTCGATATAGTTACCCCTCTTGAACGTAGTATCTTGGTATTCACCGCTTCGGTTTTATAACATCATCTCTATCTATGGGCATAATTCCATCTACTAACATGTCCACATATGGTTGTACCTAGTCAGATGGTTGGCCTATGAAGTTGCATTTAGCAGCTTCATAATACAATCAACACTTTCCACAATCACCCTGGAGCATGGCAACATCCTGCCTTATCATATGCCAAAAATATCCAACTCGTTGGATCCTCCAATACCAAGGAATTTGTGTGGTCTCACAACATTCTCCATGCACCTATATCAACTTTTTCTCAGCTTCCTCAGGATCCACACACCTGGAAAACCAATGTCCTTTATTTTTATCATACAAATTGCCTGCAGTGGGTGAATTGAGTTGCTGGGCCATTCGAGGATTTTCTCATTTTGGGTTTTCTTCATACATCAGAATGTTGTGCGATTAGTTTATTTTATCTGCTATCACCTACATGCATGTTTAGGATAAAAATATATAATTTGATAATTGGTTTATAGCTACAACTTGAGCTAAAAATTGGGTGTATTTAAGCAAGGATTTATTCGTTAAAATTAAAATGGAAAATTACAAAAATACAATTTTTGATTGTGACCATCATTCCTGAGCGTGTTCACTCGCTTACAAATTATTATCAGAGTGGTTGCACTATTTAATCGTAAAGATTCTTTTTTAGTGTTATTTAGGGTGGTTATATACTCTTTCATCTTCGGTTTGTTTACTTCTCTCATTGAAATGCCATAATAATGGTGATGTAGATATTCGAGGTGAGTTTAAAGAGCTTCATAATCGTGATGAAAATTTATCTCAATTGAATTTGAAGTTTGTAGAAAGAATTAGATTCTTAAAAAAGAAATTTCCGTTTTAAAGCTGCCATGGAACTTCTGCAAATTGTTCAAACTCAAAAAAATTTCTTTCATGAGAATATTATAAACATGGACCATGATTTTAAAAATTTAGAACTATCCAAGAAATAGAGTGATGATAGAGTCCAGTTTTTAAAGAAAGAATTAAAGGCCTCAAAAATTTCTAAGGTGAGTGATCATTCCAACGAGGATAATAATGCTTTGATTAATGAATTTAGGGCACGTGAGAAGACTCTTAGGGATAAGTTTCTTGAATTGATGGGGAGAAAAATACCTTCTATAAATTATTGAAAATTTAAAGACGGATTCCCTAAAACTTAAAAAGTCTAATTCTTTACTTGAGCCTAAAATTTTGAAGTTAAAAAATGATATGAAAGACTCTTGTAGTGTTGGTAGTGATGGTACTGACTTTCATGATTTTAATACTTCCATTGTTAATGCCAAAATCCTTGTTTATTTTCGAGGGTCAACCACATCTGAGGGTGTTTGAAAAGATCAATTCAAAGGTCCCGTTCCTAATCCCGTTTAGACACCCACACATTGCGGTAGAAAAGGTCACCTTAGGAATTTTTGTTATATCATTGAAAAGGCTATAGGAAGTTCAAGTCTAGCGTTCCATTGGTTCCCAAAACTTGACACGTTAATTATACATCTATTTGAGTTAGGAAATCTATTTTTGAGGCGCAAATTATTCTACTACTTGACTCGCGCATGCTTGCTCATGACTCTTCACATGTTATATCTTATGGGTGATTGCTTGCATGATTTTGTTTGTCATACTCTAGTATGAGTTTCAATATATGCATTTGCTAGTGTTATCAAATGTGTATCTTCTGTATTTAATTTTTTTTATTGAGTCATATTGCAAAAATACAAAAACATTTTTATTTGATAAATTTTTTTGAAAAATACAAAAAGATTTTATGTGTCTTATTAGTTAGAGTTTGTTTTGAAATTTTTTAGAAAAAGTCAAAAATATTTTTTGTTTCGGTGTATTTTAGTTTTACACACTTGGTGTGGCATATTGGTGTGTTGAATCCAATTCACTCCATTGTTTCCATGTGTCTAGGACACTTGGTTATGATTGTAGACACTTGGTTTATGATAAACCATGTTTTCATGAAGTTGTTTCGAACTTGATTTGCTTTATGAATTCAACTTTGTATATTCCACCTTACACACATGCACGAGCATTTTGAATTATCTTCACATGTATATTTGATCTTTGTGAGATGTTCTTCCATTAATTTTGTCATATACATATTTTGTGACTATGAGGAATTTGTGCATATAATATCCATTGCCCATGATCTTTATTTGATTAGTTTTAAAAAAATTGAGGGTGCACGATGAAGATCTACGAAAGGAGAAAATCTCCTTTGCATGAAAGCCGTCGTTGGCAAGAGCCTAATGAAAATATTAAAGGAAGTAAAAATAGAAAAATTGCCAAAGACCAACATACTTTGGTTTGTTTGATCTTTCAAAAATATTAAGAAAAGAATAGAAAATTTGTTATATGCTTATGTCTTGAGGGTGTTTAGTCGAAGATCATCAAGTTTTCACAATGACTCCTAGTTACGCGTATTTTGTCTCGAATCTAGGGATTTATCGCTACATCAATATTCTAGGCTTGTGTGAATTGTGTTTGTTTGTTCATTAAGTTCACTTTTATTTTTCTCACGTGAGGCTAAATTTTATGTGACACCCCGCCTAATTAAATACTAGGTGATCAGTTCTTTATTAAACTAAAAGAGGTTTCCCATCTGGTTCATTCTTAGCATCACTGTCGAAAACTTTTTAAAACTTACAAACCACCTAGTATTAAAAAAGGCCGATGTCAAAATTTTATCTTTTTATTAAACAATAATAACATGCAAGAAAATATAATTTGAGCAATTCACACAATCACTGAGTCTA
This sequence comes from Sambucus nigra, assembly GCA_949130495.1. Classification (NCBI taxonomy): domain Eukaryota; kingdom Viridiplantae; phylum Streptophyta; class Magnoliopsida; order Dipsacales; family Adoxaceae; genus Sambucus; species Sambucus nigra. The sequence continues at coordinate 356,262,945 of OX422211.1, read as the reverse complement.
AATCAATATTGAATAAATAAATAAATGACTGGCCGAATAAACCATCGGAAAAAAATCCAAAATCCACAATAATAATCCAACCAAATAATAAATTGAGTACAAAGTCTGACTGAAATAAAATAGTTGGGGCAACATGACGAAATAAAATAACTGAGTTTCATCCTACTATATGAATGAAATAACTTATGCGACTAAGTCCAAATCCTGCAACATCCACACCTGCTGCAGCTACACATCCTTGGAACAGATCATCAAGTTTGACGTCCCTATGGCTGGACACCTAAAAGGTTTTGAAAATATTTTTGCAAGTAAATTCATGAATTCTCTTAATACTTAAGTTAGTGTCACACTCACTTGAGATATTACTCATCCCTCAACTATTGTCCACACCTAACGCTTCTTCCTAACCTTCCTAGTTACACTACCCCGTCAAAATAGCCTTGTCCTGACACTCCTTGACACTATACTCTAGCCCGAGTAATTTGCACTTTTATATCCTAAGTTATTCATCACATTAACTTAATTAATCATTTTTAAATGCACTATGTAACAGTCTCACAATTCATCACATTAACATAATCAATCTTTTTTACTTTATGTAATTTGCCCGTATATAAATATCTACATTCTTATATACGTACATACTAAATACAATTACACTTCATGTATTCCACCAGTATATACATCTACACCATATATACATATCCTCATATTACAACATTCACACACATATCGTATATATAATCATCCTCCCTAGTAGACACTCACCGAATGTTCTCTAAAATGCTATCACTCCAAGTATACTCATCCACCCGGACACCCCGACTCGATTAGCTCCCCGAATCAGTGAAACAAAAATAAAAGTAGGGTAGGCGACCATAGTTCGTTCACTGGAAGTGAAATCGAATCATACCTCAAAGAGATTCACCCCTGAAAATAAATCACACACAAATTACCGAACAACTATGACTTGGGGACTATACTCACCCTGCATTCACTATCCAGGTGATTCACCAACATCGCGCAACCTACTATGATAGCACTAGAGGGGTATGTATTCCTATAAATATTATTCAAACCAAAATTTATAAAGCAGACAGATATATATATATATATATATATATATATATATATATATATATATATATATATATATATATATATATATATAATTTAAACCTAGCTAATTTGTGCACAAATCTCGTAGCACTAGCCTAAAATATCCGAGTCAATTACCCGAAACTAAACTTTTATTAACTTTACCATTAGCTAATTTATCATCATGTCGTCACTCAACCAAAATACCCGGACACTTTCCCTCGCCCGAAATTTATCCCTTAAAAATTTCTCCAAAAATTCTTGTAAATAAATTTCACACACCTTTCAAATTTAATAACCCTTTAATGCTCATCTCTCACTTCCTAGGAAAAATCATTCCTTTAATATTTTTTTTCCTATTTAAATTCGCAAAATTCTCTATTCCCAAACATCTCAGGCCACTAGAAAAATCTTCCTGAACTGCCAGGTAATCCTCACGTCACTCAAACGATCGTCCAAGTCGTTTAAACAACAATACATGTCGCGCGAACGACCGATCTAGTTTCTCTCTCCCTAGTCTTCTTGAAAACTTCTTCCACCATAGAAGAAATCTCAAACCTCTTTTCCCAGATATACTCTTTTGCAACTACCTCTAGTATTTCACGATTTCAACCAGATTTTTCTTCCAAATTCCAATTTTAGTTAACAACCCAAGTGGGACAATTGCTAATAAACCTTTCCCTCTACAGATTACAAATCACTCTTCAAAATTTATAACTCCAAACACATGAGATTTGTAGAGGGAGCTTGAAGGTAATCCTGAGATTAGGGATAATTCCCCCATTAGCAATAGTGTTTGGGATTAAGAAATAGAGGCAGCCCAGCGTGGTAGCTCAAGTATGGCAACTCAGCGAGGCAGCTTAGCGTGACAACTCATACTTTAGCTTGTTGTGTTACTCATATTGTATCTTTGTTTATATTGACTATAAGCTATAATGGTTGTAATTATGTAATGAGAATAATAATGAGTTTTAATGTGAGGTCAAACGGTACTTGCGAGAGACCAGGCTTGGTAGGGCCTGGGAGAGCTTTCATGATCTATCGAATGACCTCGCCGTGGGAACTTTAGAAGGACTTGGTTTGGAGTATTGAGAAGTGAGGCACCATTGGGTCTTGTTCGACCATCTTAGATACACCTGGTAAAACATCGAAGAACCCTGACCGTGGAACGACGGGGGGAGCAGCCTTGAGTTCCATCGAACGTTGAGTTGTGAGACAAACAACCCTCTACTTAATGTCATATCCACTTTATGTGATGTCACTAACCAGCTAGGCAATGTCAGACCTGCACTTGAGTAAGCCATCGTGGTATTTGGGGCTATCAGACAGTTAGTGATCCACCTCTGTGACAACATCCCCCAAACACACAGTGGTTAGGCAAAAGGCATGTCTTGGAATGTAATGTTTATGACGTAGAGACAACTAGTGCATCAGGTATTTAATATTTGTGACATAAAGTATGAGGAATATCTTTCACAGGCATTAATGGCGGAGTTGCCTCGGGGGTCGTGTGGGAGGCTATTTAAGGACCCCTGACGCGACTCAAAAAGTGTCTCTAATGTGCGTTCACTCTGGGCTCAAGTGCAAGCCTGTCGCGTTAGTAATAAACCCGGTAAGTTGGGATCGTATCCACAGGGAAATAGGACAACAAAGTTGTGACGACATTGGATAGATAAGGAAATCCTAAATCTGACTCTAAAGGAAAGGAAAAAATGATTGGTTTGTGGAACAACTACACTAGATGCAATTATGAACTTATGAAAAGTGCAACTATACTAAATTACCTAAAATACTGATGAATACTGATTTACATCTTTAAACTATGTGATGAGAAAAACAGGACGGGAATACAATCCCCCAACCCTAGTATATTGTAGGTATAATACTAATCGTAAATTTAACTAATTAATTAGACCCATAATTTAGTACTCCCAAGCATTACGTATATGAGGTTCAAGCCCGCGCTATACTTAATCAGAGGACGAGTAAATCGGTATTACGATAGTTACACTCGAATTGCATTCTAAAGCATCCTGATTACCCGGAAGCAAACGAGATCCAAAGATCTACAATTATCGTGTTCCTACGTAATACGATCGTAATAAATCACTAAATTCAGAGGATTAATGTTATACACACGTAACTATCACATCAGGCTAGGTTCATGTATCCCGACCTTAGAAAATCTAGCCTAGCATGTTGAAAGTAATGAAAATAACTTTTGAATTGCAGAAAACCATGATTAAACTAAGGAAAATTTATAGAATGATGTAGAAAGGAATTTGACTGATGAAAAGTAACTCCTAATCTTACCAAAGCATTAAAAGCAGCAATTAAGAACACTTGGAATCACAGAAATCTAAAGTATCTTCAATCTTGAAATTAAAATTGTAAACTATCTCTAAACTAGGTTTTTTTGGAAAGAATTGGAAAATTATATTAATTCTCCGTGTTAAAAGTGATAAAAACTCGGGTTTATATACCCTACAAAAATTCAGGAGTTTTAGCTGCACTAGGACTCCCCATTAGAGAAGGATAAGAAATTAAAACTCGATAGCCGGACCAGTCCGGGTCTCCTGCGGATCGGTATGCCTTCCATACGGATCGGTTCTTTTATTTTTCTAGCGGACCGGTCCATAACGGACCGCTTCTTTTTATTTTCTTCCTTATTCGGTTTGCTTTCGATCCGGGGTTCTCTGGAAGACGCACTGTGGACCGGTCCGGGGCTACAGCGGATCGGTCTGCCTCTTTGACTTTTTCCTCCAACTTTGACTGCTCATAACTTTTCTTCCGGGACTCCGATTGAGGTGTCGTTTCTTCCTATGTGCTCATGAATGTGATATCTTCAACTTATCTTTAGGTGCCTCATCCGAATTCGGGCTAGAATTTACACTTTTGCCCTTTTAACTTTCCTTCTTTTCTTTTTTGATCCTTCTGGTTTCTTTCTTTTGTTTTTGACATTAAATACCTACAAAATTAGTACGAAATACCAGAAACTCGGTGTACTCGTTAGGATAAGTCAGTATCAAGCTTATGAGATAAAGTCAAATCGATTACGTTGTTCGAGGTGCTAAAAGTAACTAAATTAAGGGATGAATTGGGAAGAATTTATGCTTAATCAACCCCAACCACCTCTGAGGAGAAAATGATATTTTTTTAGAGTTCATAAGCTATAACTAGAGAGTTATTACAAACCAGAGAGTTTACTCACCCACCATTGTCATTTATTACGAAGCTTTTAATACTTTATAGAGATTCTTGAGGGTGGTTGGTGTGTTTTGGCTGCCTGCCAAGGTGTATCTAGTTTGCTTACTTCTCTCTCCCTCTATCTAAGTTACTTCTAAGTTCATTACCACCTTCTGAGTTATACACGAGAGATCTGTGAGCTTAAACCGAATTTATCTTCATTGAGTAATGTTTGAATGTCCTATGGTTAATCAATAGTGTTTCTATTTAACTTATCATTACTATACTCGAATGGGGCGCCTCCATCTTATCTAAACGACCCTCTTACATTTAGCGACTCTGTTGGGGAGGCATTCTTCTAAAGCAAGGAGTATGGCACAAGATAACGTTAATCGAAGGTTCAACTTTGATGACATTCAACACAATGAAGAACAGACGGCGAGAGAACTAGAGGCTCTAAGGGATGGGGCCCCTCGAATAGAGGTACCTCCAGTTAAAGCAACGACCGGCGTTCCAGGGGTGACACAAGCTTCCACGAGTGCTGCGTTGGGACCAGCTCAAGTGGCACTCCTAATGAATAAGTTTTATGAGTTCTTAAAACGCCAGTAACTTCGACGGTGTTGGGAGTATTTGAAGCCAACTCCTTCGTAACACCAAGGGCAGCCCCAATGGCCCCACCAAGTGCAGGTGTAACAGGAACAATCCCAGCAAGTACACCCTCTGTTGTGAATCCACCAGTGGGAACCTTGGGAGTATCAATGGCTCCAGCTGTGATGATTGCTCCAGCTGCAATGGGCACTCAGCCCGTGGTTCCATTGGTTGTTTCCCCAGTAGCATCACCTATTGAGGAAATGAGGAAGGAGATGCAGAAAGATATGTTGAAGTTCATTCAGGCCTCCTTGTAATATTCTAGCGAGGGAGCTTCGGTTTATAATGACTTTCGAACACCTTACCCCCAGGAATACAACGATGACCCCTATCCAAAGGACTATATTCCTCATATTTTTGAAAAATACACAGGGAAAGGTGGAAACCTGAAGGAGCACATTAAGTGCTTAGTTGAACACTTAGGGGCTTTTTGTAATAATAACAAGCTCAGGTTGAGGGAGTTTTCTAAATCCTTAACCGATAATACATATACCTGGTATTCTCATTTGGCTCCTAAAAGCATTTTTACATGGGAAGACATGCATGTTTTGTTCATCCATAAGTTCTTTCTAGCGGAAGATGAGTTTAGTTTGACCCAACTGGGGTGGGAGAAGCAACGACCCGAGGAAGAAGTGGTAGCGTACGTTTGAAGGTTCACGGAAAGGTCCCTCGATGTGAGGGAGGAGGCCAAAGAGTCCAAGTTATTGAAGATCTGTGAGGAGGGACTGCTTCCTGAGTACATCTGTCATCTTATTAATGAAACACACGAGGGGAATTTTTTGATGTTCTTAAAAGCGGCAAGAAATATCTCCTTAGTGGTGGGACCAAATCCGGTGGTGGTGCCATGATGTTTAGGAAGCAGATACAACCTGTAGGGGGAGGTCTCATCCCCACAGGTAGGGTACACCGAGGGACCAGATGGGGGCAAGGTGACGAAAAAGGATAATAAGAGGAAGTTTGGTAGAAACAGGGAGGACCCACCACCATTGTCTTATACGGTGGAGGAGGCTGCCAACTGTTACAACGCAATGGTCCAAGGAGGAACGGTCTATGAACCAAAGGGCATTCCCGTGGGGGAACCCGATGCGACGACCAGGGCGGATCCCAAATATTTTCAGATTCATCGAAAGATTCAGCATCCAATAAAGAGCTATTTTATGCTAAGGAGAATCATCAATAAGTACGTAAATGTTGGGACGTTGAAAATCCCTCTGCAAAATGTTAACAACAACCCACTGCCAGCACATGGGGCCAATCTGGTGGTGGCCTATGATGAAGAGGCAGAGAGAGAAGAAATAGACCCAACGTCAAAGCAGGAGGAGTTCGAAGATGCTCTAGAAGATTATACGAAGGGAATGGCTAATATAGTACTGGCCTACGATGAGGCAAGCGCCAAAGATGTGGAAGACGTATACAGCGTTGAAGATGGGGCAGCAGACTGTGTAGTTTCAAAATACCCAAAATTCACCTGGTTCTTCGACCAAGTGGGGATACCGAAAGAGAGTAGGCTGGAAATAACCTAGGCAGTACTTGACATTGCGAGGAAGAATGCAATACCTTCGCTGAGATAGAAGGGACTCATGGTCAGGTTAGTGAGGAGGTTTTTGTCAGAAGTAACCTTCAGCGATGCAGATAGGGCTGTAAGATTCCCTCATAACAAGCCATTGTATGTGACCTCCAGCATCAACAAAATTAGTTTTGCAAGGACTTTTATGGATGGGGGAGCTTCCATCAATATTATGCCAATCAACTCCTTCCACGCAGCCAATTCTAGAAGAAAGGTTGGTCCCCATGCCTTTGGTGATTTCGAGGTATGATAAATAATCTTCCAAATCCATTGGGTACGTTAATGTTGGGATTGTAATGGGAAATCTGAGTTCCCATATCAAGTTTCATGTAATAGAGAGTGCAACTTCCTATCATCTGATAATAGAAAGGTTGTGGATGCACAACCAAGGGCTAGTTACTTCTACGTCCCACCAATGCGCTAAGGCGAACATTAAGGGAACAGAGGTGACCATTAGGGATACGAGGAAGCTCACTTGGTGGACGCAAAATTTTACACAGATTTGGAGGAGGATGTTCGGGTCCTAATGAGAAGAATGAAGGGATCCTATATTCCCTCGGTCAGAAAAAGGATGGGGCCCTTGAACGAGCAGAATAAGGAGGTCATAAGTAGCATAAGAATAATGGTCGAAGAAGCTCACCAGGCGGTCTCTCGGCCCCAAAACATCTCGAAGCAGCTCAAAGACAGAATGAGGCCCAGAGTGGATCCGATGGAGCATGAGGTCAAACGGCAAGGCGTGCTGAGCCGATTCTCAGGAAAAAGAGCGATTGAGGGTTCTAGAGAGAAGAAGAGGAAGGCAGCTACAACTACCAGCAGACAGTGCAAGAAGGTCGTTACCAAAGAAGGAAAGGTGATATATCGATTATAATGGAGTGAACGAGCAAATAAAGAAGCTGACAATAAGGCTGACTCGATATATGAGTGCCTTTTAGTGGATCAGTGGGGACAATGTATGGTGATAGACAACTCCAACGTATAGGAATTTGTAGAAGAAGTCACCGAAGAACCAGAGTACACGACGGATCAACTGAAGTCGCAGGAACAAGAGCTGGAGCAGTTGAACCTGGCAAAAGAAGAGGAGGACCCAATGCCTATTTTTATCTCTAAAAATATCAGTAAAGAGAAATGAGAGGCTTTAGTTATGTTGATTAGAGAGTTCATAGACGTTTTTATGTGGAAATACACGGAGATGGAAGGGCCAGATGAGGGAGTCAGCTGTTATAAATTGAACGTAATGCCTTTAGCCATTCCGGTGAAATAAGCAACAAGAAAGTACAAGCCTGAGCTAGACTTAAATATAAAGGAAGAGGTCCAGTACTTATTGGCGACAGGGTTCATCAAACCGATACAGCACCTGCTTTGGCTGTATAGCATTATCCCAGTGGGAAAGAAAGACAAAAACCATATAAGGATCTGCGTGGGCTTCAGAGATTTGAATAGAGCTTGCCCCAAGGATGAGTTCCCTCTACCCTCCATTGATAGATTGATAGATTCAACGGATGGTCATGCGATGAATAGCTTCATGGATGGGTATGTGGGGTACAAGAAGATCAAGATGGACCCTACGGATGAAGAGAAAATGGCGTTCAGGACCCCGTTGGGAAATTTCATGTACAGAGTAATGCCGTTTGGACTCAAGAACGCTGGGGCTACTTATTAGAGAACAATGATGGCCATTTCCATGACTTCTCCCATAAATTTATGGAATTCTATATGGATGATTTGGTCATCAAATCAAGGAAGGAGGATTTTCATCTGGTCAATTTGAGGAAGGTGTTTGCCCGATGTAGGAAGTATAAATTGAGGATGAACCCACTGAAGTGCGTCTTTGGGGTAACAAGTGGGAAATTTCTAGGCTTTGTAGTTGATCGACAAGGGGTGTAGATGGACCAGGACAAGCAACGAGAGATCTTAGAGATGCCAAGTCCAAGAATGGCTAAGGAGCTGAAGAGTTTCCTCGATAAAGTCTCCTATCTTAGGAGATCTATGCCTGGGTTAGCCAAGATAACACACCCATTGATGCAGCTGTTACGAAGGAACACGAAATTAAAGTGGGAGGATGTTCACCAGGATTCACTCGCTGGGATGAAGAAGCTGTTCGTTTCACCACAGATCATGGTTCCCCCGTAGGCAGTAATACCGTTGCAGCTATACCTCACATCCACCACGAGGTCCGTGGGAGCTTTATTGGCACATGAGATTAATGGGGAAGAACCGTCGGTCTACTACATCACCAGAATCATACATGGGCCAGAAGTCAGATATAGTAGCTTGGAAAGGCATTATTTAGCCTTAGTCTTTGTAGCACAAAAACATAGATAATATATGATGTCTTTTACAACTCATATTGTAATTAGAAGTGATCTTATTAAGTATTTACTAGCAAGAACTATATTGATTGGTAGAGCAGCTAGGTGGTTCCTCATCCTCTCCAAGTATAACTTGAAGTGTGTGGTTCCTCGCACGATCAAAAGCTAAGTGTACGCCAATTTGTTGGCAATTTTCCCCTCGGGAACATTTGAGCCACCTAAAGAAAGTATTCTAGGAGACGATTTGTAGGCCAATCACCTAAACGCAACGGATAAGGAATGGACAATGCAGTTCGATGGATTTTCGACGGAAAAGAAAGGAGGAGCAGGGGTTATTCTTTCAAAAGGAATGGATGAGATTTGCCTTTCCTATAAATTAGATTTCCCTTGTTCTAACAACGAGGCGGAATATGAAGCATTGGTGCTAGGGTTGCTAGAGACTCTTTGAAGGGGGATTCGTTCACTTTACATCAAAGGTGATTCAAATATGGTGGTTCAATAAGCGTGTTGAAACACATGAGCCTAGAACCATACAAAATAATCATCCAGAGGCTTCTCTGCCAGTTTTATCAGACCAAGATCAAGAGACAACCCAAAATGATGAAGCGTCACCTAGACGCCTATGCCACCATTACCCAGAAGATGGTCATGAGAAATGCAACAAATACCATCAAGATCCAACAAAGAACAGATCCTTCAATAGTACAGTCAATTCTACCATTTGAAGATGGCGGAGAATGGAGGGGGGACATTAGAAGGAAATTAGAATCTAGGGAAGGAGCGATGGGGCTGAGGGATTAGCCCAATACCTTACGAACCAGGGAAACCTTTACTTTAGGAATGAAGGAGGATGGTTGTCGAGGTGCATCGGTCCAGAAGAGGCAGAGAGGAGATTGAAGAGAACACATGAAGAGCACTGTGAGATAACTGAGATACCCCTCTACCAAGAATGCAAAGAGAGTGGTATTTTTGTCCCATAATGAAATAGGACGTGACGAAGCTACAACGGAAATGTGACAAATGGCAGTTATTCTTTGAAGCAACTGAATGTCATTTCATGGAAGCTCAACCTGATTGGAGACAGCCGTATATTGTCTTTATCAGAGATGGAGTTACCCCAGCACAAAAAATTTACGCGATAGGACTCAAGCAGAGGGCCCCGAGATTTTATGTTCATAAGAGGCAGCTTTATCGAAGGGGATACTTCAACAGGCCGTTGTGTTGCATCACAAAGGAAAAAGCAACCGAGGTCCTCAAACAGGCGCACGATCCAGCTCACATAGGAGGGGCTAAGTTATATGACCAATTAATGACGTTGGGGTATTATTGGCCAATAATGGAGAAAGACTCTACTGTGTTCATTCGAAAATGCAAAGCTTGTCAACTTCATGGAAATATGATCCATGCCCCATCAATAGACCTACACTCCCTAGCGACGCCTTATCCTTTTCACACTGGGCATTCGACCTGGTAGGGGCAATACATCCTTCTTCAAGGGGAAGATATAGATAATAGTAGCAACGGAGTGCTTCACAAAGTGGGCTAAAGCGATACCACTGAGAAGGGAAACAATGGGGGTGGTGAGCAACATCATCAGAGAATACATCATTTACCGTTTTGGGATCCTAAAGGTCATCCTTTCAGACAATGGAACCCTTTTCATCAATTCAGAACTAACAATGCTCACAGATAAATACTCTATTGTCCATCATACTTCGACGGTGGCATATCCAAAGGGAAATGGTCAGGCCGAAGCAACTAAAAAAACTTTAGTTAATATCTTGGGTAAAACAATGGAGGATTTCCTAGGAGCATGGTATGATAAGATACCAGTTGTATTGTGGGCCTATCAAACAATAAAGAGAAAGCCATAGGGTATACTCCATTCTCCATTGTCTATGGGGTCAAGGCGATTCTCCCAGTGGAGTTAGAAGTCCCCTTTACTCGATATGTTTTGCGAAGTAGCATGATCCCTCAGCATAGACATGTTCAGTTGGAAGCGTTGGATGAACATAGAGATAATGCAATGCAACACTTTCAAATGTACACAAAATAGCTCTTCAGGGAATATGATAACTTAGTGAGACCAAGGAAGTTCGTGGAGGGAGATATCGTATCGAAAGCAGTAGTGAAACACATCAGGGGGATTCCTCTACCCAAGTTTGCAGCAAATTACGAAGGACCTTTCACTGTAAAAGAAGCTCATGACTCAGGTTATTGCTTAATTTCTAGGATGGAAGAAGATAAACCATTCAAGATTAACAATAAATGGTTGAAAGTCTATCATGTGTAAGCAATTAGGTTTGAACCACTGATGTATCTAGCTGTTGTTATGAATACACAACTTTTTTATTAAATATGGAAGTTCTTTTTATTATAGCCCAAGTGGAAATGAAAGAATTATAGAACTTCATAATGTACAAAAGCAGTTGTAACACAAAGAAATGACATGGAAAACATATATCTTTCTTCATTCATAAACTTTGGGGCATTGCAAAATTGGAAACTATTTCCCAAGAATTACATAAGAAGAAGAAAAAAATATATATACAACAGTTCATTAGCCTAAGAGGAACCACAGATCCGGGGAAGAGAAAAAATCTCCAGGAAGGCCCGAAGAAGCTGCGAGGCAAAACTGTTGGGCATTCATAGAAACCTCTAGCCTCGTATGCGCTTGTGTACGCTCGATGAGGAGATTCTCTCGCTTTGACTTCACCAAGCGTAGAGCTTCTTCGAGGCCCCCACCTCTTTATCAACGGCTTCAAGAAGAGGTTCTAACTCAGCCAACTTGGCTTTCTCAGCCCGTTGATCCTCCTGATGTTTCCAAAAGGATTTCCCTCTGGCTATCCAGTCTTTGGCTCTTCAAAGTTTTTAAATGCGTAATAAGCTAATCAAGACGAAAGCCATCACGACCCAACTCCTTCAGGTGACCCAGGAATTAGTTGAGGAGGGATCTAGTAATGGTTGAGGTTGGAGTACTACCAATGCCTTGAAGCCTGTAACTCATCACAGAGATATTGGAGCGTAGGCAATCCACGGTAAATGTTTTGGGATGGTCGTTTGCAAGCAGCTCAACTACTAAGCGATGTTTGGTAGGCATCTGAGGAGAAGGCTGGAGCACCATCAGGCAGAAGGCATAAGGAGCCAAGTTGGGAAGAGGAAGCTCACAGCCAGATTTGCTCTCAGCAGCAGCACCGGTCGTGGAACCTTGATCGTTGTGGTTTGAGTCTTCTAAAATAATGGGTTCCGGATAGGGTGAGGAGGTAATCGAAAGAACCGGTGGAGAATCCACCCAAGCAACCTGAGAACAGTTAGAGGAAATAAGGAGTTTATGAAAAATCTTAACAAGTGTTTTCGTTGTTAAGTCACTGATATAGGTGGGGTTTATGGAAAAAACGTTAACAAGTGTTTTCGTTGATAAGTCATCGATATAGGTGGAGTTTATGAAAAACTTTAACAAGTGTTTTCGTTGTTAAGTCACCGATATAGGTGGAGTTTATGAAAAAACCTTAACAAGTGTTTTCGTTGTTAAGTCACCGATATAGGTGGAGTTTATGAAAAATCTTAACAAGTGTTTTCGTTGTTAAGTCACCGATATAGGTAGAGTTCATGAAAAAACCTTAACAAGTGTTTTCGTTGTTAAGTCACCGATATAGGTGGAGTTTATGAAAAAAACTTAACAAGTGTTTTCGTTGTTAATTCATCAACATAGGTGAAGTTTGAGAGATTGAGAAATGCAGAGAAATTAACGAAGTATCTCAGCAGTAGCATCAGCAAGAATAGGAGCCATCGTGGAGGCCTCAACGGTCGGCAAAGCTCCCTCACTAACAAACGGTACCAATGCCAAAGAAGGAGTTTTGCTGAAAGAACATGAGGAACCTCCAAGCGATGACTCGGAATGGGCAGACACTAAAGAATCACCATGCGAGACAGCATCATCAACCTTGGACTCAGAAAGAAAAAAGCCACTAAGAGCAAAGGGTGGGGTAAGGCTTGGTGAAAGCTGCAAATACAAAACCAAATGTTAGACACAAGGAGTAAATATAGGAAAAAGGAAGCAATACGTCTAAGCGTTACTTACCCCCGTTATGGCACTAAAAAGGGGAATTACAGTCAGGGGTCTCGTCAGTGCAGTGGGAAGGAGAATGTAGCCGTCAGAGACGCCACTTCCACCTAAAACATCCTAACATATCAGAATGATAAACAAAGCAATGTGAGAAGGAAAAGACGTGAGACTTGACAAGAAATTTGCCTCAGGGGAACTCTCCTCGACCACAACGATGGGTAGAGGGACCTCTTGCTCAGATGGTAATCCAGAAGAGGCTGGAGTAGTTGCCTCTGGTTGGCTAGATATTTTAATAGATCCAACGGTAGAAGCCCCTACAACAGCTTCTTTGGCCTGTTGGGAGGACAAACGATGAGAGTAGGTGAGACCTATCATGGGGGAACGAGGAGGAGGAGTATCGTCTTGAGAGACACCAAAATTCCCCCCATAAAATGGCTCACGGGGGAACTAGGGAGACTGGGCCTTTCTTCAACTCCTTGCACCAAAGTTATCAAAGAAATAAGCAAATGCAGCATGCCTTAAGAAAAGGGGAACAAGAATAAAACATGCACACATACCTGAGATTCAGAGGGAGGACGAGAAGGTATAACCACCGGTGAAGGCGGAGAGAAGGCAATTATAGAGGGATCTAAGGATGGAGATATCCCGATTATCCGTTTCTTCTGGGACTTAGTGCCCAGAGTATTCTTTCTTGCGCCCGTTGCATCAGCACCTTGAGGTACCCTCAACCCTTTTCTCCTCTTTGTCATTGGTTCAGTGGGATTAACTACGATCGTGGGAAAGGTAGATGAATGAGGAAAAATGACAGCGTGTCATTGAAACTCAGCGTTTATTCTTTCGACCTCATCTTGAACCTGCCTCCTCATCTCTTCACTTACCTTTGCAGACATAGGGGGGGAATAGAGGAAATAGGGAATGCCTCCAAAGGAGTTTATGCTTGAGTTTTAGACTCGGATTTTGAAAAAACACCACTTTTGGACTTCTTGGTCTTTTTAGCAGGTGGATGAGAAGGCCCTTCCCCTGTTACAGCTTCGATCGAAGGGGTTGGTTGTTTGGGGGTTTATAGTGGCCTTGGGCTTGGACGTGACAATGGGGATTATGGGGCAGTGTGGAGGAATTTTAATATGAGGTACTTTGGGACTTGTCTTAGAGGTAACTCAATCCCAAGAACGTAATTACCCTTTAACCCCAACTCCAAGGCAGAAAATGAATGAACTGGAGGATACACGGGATCCCCCTCGATGAACTCAGAAATTTGGGCCAGTTGTCTCGGCCAGTACTTTGGTGCAAATAGAGGGGTCACGTCCCCTTGCTTGGTGATGCTGGGAATGGTGACTCGCCCAGCCATTATAGAACTCACTCTCCATACAGCAGTTGAGGAGAACAAGTAATATGCCTCTCTAAAGGAGACCTTGGGGTTAGATGATTGGAAAATTAGGCGAGGAGCCCCTTGATCGAAACCAAACTGACGGCTGCATCAGGTGGGATTGTAGTGTTCACTGGTGTATCCCCACTCAGTGTAAGAGGGCACGTATCTTAGCAAAAATAAAAGGACCACAACTAGTGAAGGGTCTTAAATAATGAGGTCCAGAGTAGTTGCCCAGGCCACTCTTACTTCATGTTTGAAAAAAGCACAAGGGTAGAGAAAGATATCCTCTTCATAGGGCCTCATCACAAAATTCGAAAAATCATCGATAATGGAGGTCAACTCCGTCTGGCTTTGTCTCTTGTGATAAACAAAAGAGCATAGGGGAAGAATTATTCCCCCGAAGGAGGGCGGTTGGTCATGGATGCTACGGCGGGGAAACGCACATAGAGGAAGCCTGTTAGGAGGACACAGTTGGAAAAGTTGTCCAGGTTATAACGACCCAGAGATCGTTCCATGTTAAAAAGAGTTTTATCGAGCCATGTGTAGAGGGATCCCAAGGCGATTGCAGCCAGAGGAAGCTTGATACCTTGAGCCAAATGGAGGGATATATTGATGAGATCCCTTCAAGGTTGGTCATTGGGTTTCCCCGTTAAAAGGAAACGAGAAAGAACGAAAAGGATATAGGCATGATGTTCCAGCGATGTACCTTGACAGGGGGCAGCCTCAGAAGAACTACCTTCAGAAGGATCCTTGAAGAAATATTTGATAAGAGGAGTGAAGGTAGTTTTGTTTGAAGTACCGATGCACCTTCGACATATACGGTCTAACTGCAAATGATCAGCGATCTCTTGGGCATCCAGGGCTTCATCAGAATAGGGCTCATGGCCTGTTGCCTCAAGGCCTAGGAGCTCGCACACGTCCTTTAACTTTATTATAAACTTTCCCCACATAGCAATGAACGTATGAGTGGTAACATTCCAGCGAGATACCAAAACGGGAAGGGCAGCATTATTCTTGGACAGGGTGAACTCACCAAACCACTTAGCCCGATAAAGCCAAATTTTGATGAGAGTGTCAGCATGGGAACTCTTCATATGGGAGTTCCAGGCAGCAAAGTGATCAGGAGATCCCCCAGGCCCTTCGAAGTCGATGTGGGACCATGGGAAGTCCCCTCGCTCAAGATGAAATCGAAGAGTCCCCTCTAGAGGTAGAAAGCCCCAGTCATCAGCACTTTCATCTTCATCACCAAGCGTCAGGGCGTCATACTTGGCATTAAAAATGGAAGTCTTACAAACCCAGAAAAGTCATCACCCTTGACGAATATGGGGGACCGACGGTAGAAGCACAACTAGTCTTGGCGGGCAGCAGTCAATGAGGCAGCAACGGAGCTGGTGACAACAGGGGTAGCAGGTGGAGCACTGGTGGCAGGTGTGGTAGGATTACTTGACGAGGCTATTACAGACAACAATAAAGTACAAAAAAAAGAAGCTCGATAAACGAAGGGCTAGGAATAAAGATGGAGAAGAATAACCACAAGTGGTGGCGTGAAAGATGAGGGAAGGAAGAAGCTAGGTAAGAGCTTGGTAAATAATGGAGTTCACACAAAGTTCTCTCTCTAAAGAAGATAGGAGCTTGAAGAAGATGAAGGAAAGAGAAGGGTTTGAAAAAAGAGACGTTTGAAACCTTTTAAGGAACTCGTCTGTTGAGTTTCCCACCACCACACGTGCAAGGTCGCCTATAATCATTTCAAATGGACACGTGGCACTTCGGGAGGTGTTTTGACAGCTGAAAAGACAACACCACATCATTTACGAAGTGATGCCAGGGGAATAGAAGGGGTTGCCCTCTTCAGCAAGTTTGAGTTTTGGCGCTAGAATTTTTTTCAAACATATCCAATAATTCCCAGTGGAACAAATGTCCCAACGGTTCAAAAAAGCTACTATGTCCCCTCGCTACAAGGTCAAACGTTGGTTAAATGGTGACTCGGCTACAGCGAGGAGAATTTCTGATTTTTTGAACATAGCAAAGCGTTACAAAGGAGAATTTCACTTACCAAGAGTCAAAACGAGCATTTGAGAAGGTTAGCATGCCTTTCGAGAGAATTTCAAATAATAAAGTTAGAGCGGTTGAAGCTCAGTATCAAGAAAAAGTGGCGATGTCCCTTCGCCAAAAGGCATGTCTTGGCATTTAATGTTTATGACATGGAGACAACTAGAGCATCAAGTATTTAATGTTTGTGACATAAAGTATGAGGGGTTTCTTTCACAGGCATTAATGGCGGAGTTGCCTCAGGGGTGGTGTGGAAGGCTATTTAAGGACCCCAACCACCTCTGAGGAGAAAATGATCTTTTTTGAGAGTTCAGAAGCGATTACTAGAGAGTTATTACAAACTAGAGAGTTTAATCACCTACCATTGTCATTTATTACGAAGCTTTTAATACTTAATAGAGATTCTTGAGGGTGGTTGGTGTGTTTTGGCTGCCTGCCAATGTGTATCTAGGGTGCTTACTTCTCTCTCCCCTAGCTAATGTGACACCCCGACTAATTAAATACCGGGTAGCTACTCCTTTATTAAATCAATACAAAATGCCAAGTTGGTCCAGTTAATAGCATCACTGTCGAAAACATTTTTAATGATTACTAACCACCTAGTATTTAAAAAGTGAGTTGCCAAATTTTAAATTAAATCTGATTAACATGCAATAAATGAAATATAGAAATGTAACACAACCATTCACGATAAGGTCCAACTATAATGAATCAACAAGTAAAGTTGATTCTAGGGGAAATACTCCTCACAACAATCCCAATATGAAAAGAAATAAAACAAGTCTGCATCCTGAATTAATAACAAGCCAAAAGTCTGAATAACTGAAAGAAATGAAATGCCTCTAAAAGAAATGGGCGACATGCCCTACAACTGATGAAATCTGAATATAGAGTCAAGGCAAATTAAGCGTCTACTAGCAAGGCCCTGTAACTTCCACAACAGCTACAGCTCGTCACCTGACTGGAAATACTATGCATGGTGTCCTTGTGGCTGGGCACCTAAAAGGTTTTTACAGGAAAAATAGTTTTGAAAGCAAACGGGTCAGAGCCCGAAAGTGGAGAGTATTTTAAAAATAGCAAGTGCTTTAATAATATCTAAAACAATGAATGCAAGATACATGTTAGGACGTGCTCTAACATGAAATACTCACCTCTCGTCTAACTGTGCACTCCTAACGTTCCTGTACCCATTCATGTGTTAGTTATATCTAACTAAACTGTCATAAGTTCTAACCCAACTACTCGATTTACAATGTGAATTCTCAAAGTTATCACTTAAATGATTAGCTTTACTTAAACTCGGATTCTCAATTATTAGCGTTACAATTCACGGCATGTTATCTCCCTTTTTTTTTTAACTTCTCAAGTAGTTACTATAAATTATTCTCGCAGTTTAAACATAACAAATTCTTTTTCATTGAACCGTATATTATTCACATCATAAATATACTATACAAGCACCCCGAGGCTAAGTTGTGGTTCACACATACTCTGCTATCCATCCCGGTACATCACGTACATAAGGATTACAAATTCCGAATCTCTCAGGAATTGTTAGAATAAACACCACACACAAAAATGGAGGCGAACATAATTCAACATACCCATGGTCACGTACATACCTACTCTCCATAGTCAGCTGGCTTAATAACTCACAATTAAGTCATTCCCTTGAACTATGTCCTCTAGGTACCAAACTAAATCCGGGAACACAAGGATTAGAAGGCCCTAAGCGAACGTAAACCTCCCGTGATAGCAAGTATGGTAGGTATGTCATACACATAAGATCATATACTAAGCATGCACACATCATAGATATCTCAATATTAATAAAGGTATTTTCTACATCCTTATACCATTATTCCAAATGTATACATTTTAAGTCTTCCAATAATATATAATGTAGACTGTCGACACATCTCACGACATAGATTCTTATACTTAAAACCTATCTCAAAGGGGTTATTAAGTTTCCTATTATTCCCACATAACACATCATTATTCTTAAGGTCCTTACTTCTGCCCCAAACCTCAATTCATCAATTTATTCAGAATTACTCTTTTGACCCTAATATTATCTCACTCATCGAGCTTCATTAGCTTTTAAAACAATTCCTCAAATTAAATTCGAATTAAGGTCCAAACTTTATAACCATACCTACTGGTCTTCCTTAAGTCTAAGGATATTCATAAGGTCTCCAATAATATTTTCCAAGGGTTAACATCATTAAAATTTAACTAGGGGAAATTTTACTCTTTCTGGGAAGGTCGATCGATCGACCTTGACCTTCGATCGATCGATAGTGGTCGATCGATCGACTGATGAATGTCGATCGATCGAACGCACCAGGTAGGCTACGGACTGCTTCGTTTTGCAGTTTTAAAATCATCTCAAAACACCATTAACAAGCATGAAACTCTAAGATAACGTTATAATATCATCATACAACCATCCTACAACAGTGTTAACGTTCTAAAACCAATAATTCATCATTCAAGGGCTTTGTTTGGATCAAAACTTCATCAAGAATTCCAGTTTTCTATTTCTTTCAAGAACATTAATAAACTTCTTCTAAAATCCATTTTTAGATCATCAATGGTTCTGTTTTGAATGCATAATTCATCTAGAATGTTTCTACATGCAATTCCTAACATAGTTCATAGTTTTAATCCTCAAATTCATGGGTCTAATCAATCTTCCAAGATAAATTTGATGATAATCCTAAACATGGAAAAGCATAGCATTGAATCAATTATAATTAAACCATTTGCCTCTAATCTTTCTCTGAATTTGATGTTGAATCTTGAAGTCTGAGTTGTTCTCCCTCTCTCTTTCTGCAGAATTCTCTCCTCTCTCTCTCTCTTTACAAGTTCTTCTCTAAGGATGATGACAGTGGAGGTGGGGTTGGTTTTTGGCAAGTTGGAACTATTTCTTAACTTCTCCCGTAGCCCATTAAGTCCCTTAGTGTAGTTAGTGGGTTTAGTGGATAAAGAATAAGTCATATTTTTGTTTCTAATTTTCGTGGGTTTTAATTCCCAAATTTCCGAAATTACCAAAATGCCCTTTTAAATTACCGATATGGCCCAATAATGCCCCGGGACCCAAACTTAACCCCCGGCTAGTGTTTTCTGACTATTTCGACCCTTCCGGACACGTTGGCGCACTCAAAATGACCATACGGTTAATAGAAATAAAATTCATTTTTTAATTAAATAATTACTATCCTGACGCGACTGTCACACGCGTCTCAACAAAATTTCCCAAATTGCCGTATTTCAATCTCGCGACAATTTCAATAGTTTCAATATTCGTATATTGCCATATATACACATTATAATCAAATACTAACTCACATCTCGTTAATATTTTATCCGGATTAATTCTCAATTAATTCACATTTAATTCAATTAATCCCATAAATAAATATCGATAAAAATGCGGGGTATTACAGCTAAGTTACTGATAAGTTCATTACCACCTTTTGAGTTATACACGAGAGATCTATGAGCTTAAATCTAACCTATCTTCATTGAGTAATTTTTGAACGTCCTATGGTTAATCAATAGTGTTGCTATTTAACTTATCATTACTATACTCAAAAGGGGTTATGCCTCCATCTTATCTAAACTACCCTCTTACAAGATTTATAAAGCCTCTGCATAAATTCGATTTCACTGATTCTCGATCATAAGGAAAATAACTTTTCTGGTTTCAATTCACAAATCTAAATTCCCCGACAATATTCTTTGAGATCCACATCTTTCCTTAAAATTTTACATGCAATGATCCACAATATGAAAACCCAATTTGTATGCCAGCCCAACCTAAATATAACTGGTTTTAACACACCCACTATGATATGAATCGATTATCACAGATTCTTATTGTAACAAATTAACCGTTTGCCTATGTATAATTGGTAGAGTATAATTCCTTTAATGATGATGATGTATTTGTTTCCCAAAAATCTCCCAAAGTTAGCCCACTTTTCTTCTCTGCATAACTAGGTTTTCTTTTTGAATTGTGTCTGTCACAATTCCTCTAATTTGGGTTTTGTAATTTTTTCCTTATAGAGTTGTGTCCACCTCAAACTTTTAAATTTAGATTTTCTAATGCCAATCCCAAAATTAGACTTATGGGCTAAATTAAAATGGCTCAAACAGTCACGAGTGAGCCCGCTTATGCCTAAAAATGTTCCAAGACCCAATTACTTCCCTCGGGTACTCTTTTCCAACTATCTCGACCTATCCAAAATCAATCGCGCACTTAGAATTGTCATTCGAATAACTTTATAACATTCTCAAATTCGACCTCAAAGTGCGACACGCGTGAAATCTAAAAATGCTTCTAATTAATTAAACCTCAATTCGTCAAATTGAATAAATCCTCAAATTTAAATAATTTCTCCAATTCATAAATTTAAATTTCTCCAAATTAAAATAATTTCTATTTCTCCCCAAGTAATTAAATACAATGTCCTCGAAATTACGGAGTGTTACATACTTCCCCCCTTACAAAGGAATTTTATCCTCGAAATTAAGATAAGCCTAGCACTCCAAGCCTCGACTAGCTCCTTAATAACCTACCCTTAAAAGTGCTACACCTATTTCTACTACTACTAATCGAAAATTATTTGAAAATTTTATTAGTTAACTAGGGCACCCATACACCCTATACCTGTGCTCACCCGCACAAATAATACTTGGCTTTTGCCAGCCTTAAATCGTAATATAACTTTCATCTCACAGTAATAACTACATAAACGAATAATAACTGAGGTACCAAACTCATGTACAGAAGACCAAACATCTCCCCACTTCCAACGTTGCGCTAAGTTTCATACGTGGGACATCTCGAAAAGAGAAATTCAAACAAGGAACCCCCAATACACTACTACCTAACACTGTTGGTCGTTGAGATCCGTTAGGCCCTCAGTTCATAGCACGTATCCCCAACTACTCGTCTCTTGACATAAAATTATACACGCCCCCCACTCTTATGCTACAAAAGACAACATACAAAACCGCACCCTTACTATCACTAGTTTCCTAGCGTGAAATAAATCCCAATTTATATCTCTCCGCTCGACAATAAGCATATCCTCCCTGAATCACATTAGTAAACGTCCCTACTCCCCAAGATCAAAATTAATAATATAAGCATATAATAATACGTTGGTTATGAAAAACATTTTAACATATATACTCGTATATATAAGCTAGACCCTATCTCAGGTGATATCTAGCAAAAATAATCCATACCCGGTTACAAAGTACACCAAATCTTACTATAAATATCCACTATAGCTCCAAACCACCGCTAACCAGTTGAAACATGGAAAATCATCCACCCTACTCCTATAATTCTCGAAAGTAGTAACCTCTCGTGTAATGTAAACATCCTCTTAGTGCACACCCCCACTCTCTCATGGGTAACACCAAAGAACCCCGTGTGACACCCCGCCTAATTAAATACCGGGCGATCACTCCTTTATTAAATTAAAATCAAGGTGAACAGTTGGTTCATTCTTAGCATCACTATCGAAAGAAAAAAAATACTTTTCCAATTTAAACACCCTAAATAATTAAGCTAAGTGTCAAAACCATTTAGACATTACTTTCCAAATTTTACTTTATAACCCAACATTTAAACTTTACATAACTCACAATTAAAGAATCACACAACAATTAACCTGTAACATATAATCCAAAGAATACAAACATTCAACTAATTAATCCCAACATTAAAACTAAAAGGAAAACATCCTGACAGTAATAAAATCCAAAGTGTGAATATCGGAAATAAACAAGTCACAATATCCCATAGACAACTGAAAAATGAAAACGGGCGACACATGCCCAACTGAGTAAATATGCTAGGAGTGGAATCAAATGAATAAAGTCGTCTAAGCAAGAGGCCTGCAACTCCCACCTAAGTTGCAGCGCGTTCCTTCCAAAGGATCCCATGCAAGACGCCCCTGTGGCTGGGCACCTGTAATATATACTTATATATACAAGAGAGAAAAGAAAATGGAAACGGGTCAGAGCCCGATTGTAAAATGATTTAAAATTTGTTTAGCATGTATTTAAAATGTTTACAGGCCAATGCAACAACATATTAGTGGGGCACTCCCTTGAGAAATTATCACCTCTCTTCTAATGTGCATGCATATCTCACTAACCTTCCTAACGGTTTAACTTATCTTAGGTTACTCGTAAGATTTAAACTGAACAATTCCATTATTTAAGAGATTAATTTCATTTAATCACAAAGTTCTCATTTAAAACTTATTTGCTAATAAAGTTTCCCAGTATCATATTATACTTTTCAAAACAAGTATTTCCAAATTGAAATCATTATTCATTTCTTACTTACCGTAAACACAGTAGGAAATTCCAAATTTCAGAATTAAATATATATATTAAATACTCGTATAATATATATATATTCTAACAGCACCCCACATAAAAATTATGGTGCGGGCATACTCTGCTATCCAATCCCCGTCTCACTCGTATTAAGGGAAATACAAGTTCGAAATCACTCTCGAACTGTATTAACACATACACAAACAATATTGAGGCGAAGCATAGATTCTAAGTCTCTAAGAGGTCAGTACATACCCTCACGTCTCTTAGGACCATCTGACCATCGATCAGATAGCCTGTACCAAGGATATATATCTTCTAGGGTACGAGTCAATATCCCCCATAAAGGTCCCATCGAGATAAGACTGTTCCAGTGTGATAACTTCATGGATAGCAAGTAGCGCAGGCATGATTTTCACACGTATATAGTATACGCATAAACACAGTCATATAAATATACTACTTTTACCATATCAAATTTAGGTTCATCTCATAACCCATAATTATAACATTTATCCTTATTTCTCATTATTTAGTTATCACTTATAATGGTTCGTTTGTTACTTTAATTTGAGGGATTATTCCAACTCACTACGTAACACTCATGGACTCTATCCTCCCAAGTGTAGAATTTCAGTAGGTACTCATCTAATTTCCAACATAACTATCTTATGCGTCTCTCCCTTTAATACATAATTCCATCGTCCCTTATATGTAATCATCCCAAAAATGCAACTCTCGTCTTACATTAAAGGTCTCATAATTATTAATAAGTCCTACCAGTCTTCTTTATCTCCCAAAATAATTTAATAAGGATGTCCAAGGATTATTACTCATTTAAATTGAACTCAGCTATTTAAAAGGGTAAATATGAGTCTGCCAGAAGGGGTCGATCGATCGATGGCAGGAGCTCGATCGATCGATGCGTCGATCGATCGACACTCCTGGTTCGATCGATCGATCAAACAGGTATGACGAATTCTGCAGATTAACAGTTACGGGTTCTATCATCCAACATCACCCAATTTTAGATTCTTAACACCCAAACTCCCATAAATTCGTACTACAAACATTGTAAACTCAAATTAAACATCTCCTACGTAAAGCATGCAAATTTTCATCAATATTCATGGATTAATGGGCCAAAACTTATATCATTCTCAAGAACCCTAGAAATTTCTTTAACTTTGTTCTAATCAGTCTTTTTCCAGAATTTCTACTTCTAAATCATCATAAATCCGTGGTTAATCCTCTACACATGAAGGGGGTTTCCAGATTATCATTCATATCATTACTACATGGGATTTTCCTATCTCCAACATGGGTTTTCTTCTATGAAACTCATCCTAATCACCCTAGGCTAACATGAATGATGCATTAACGAAAATAAGCACGATAAATACTTGTCTGGGAATTTTAGAGTTCTAATTTGTGGACAAATTTGGTGTGGTTGCGTTCCCCGTCGCGCGATCTATGCGTTGGGGGTGGTGGCGGTGCAACCAGATGAATTTTCGGCCTAGAACACCTTGGCAAGCTCTCTCCTTCCCTATCCTATGGCCATCACTTGTTTTTTGTTGTTTTAACCCTAGAAGACAACCTTAGACATCTGATATAACCCTTGAAAATTCGTGGGTTTAATTGCCCAAAATTACAAAATGTTCAAAATGCCCTCTCGGGGCGCTAAATAATCCTAAAAACGCCTCGAGACTCAAACTAAACCCCCGGGTACACTTTTCTGACTATCTCGACCCTTCCGGACACTTTGGCGCACTCAAAATCACCATACGAGCAACCTATAATTTATTCACTTTTATTAATCAATATTTAGTCCCGACGCGACACGGGCGCGTCCCAACTCAAATTTCCAAAATTGTCATTTTATTCACACTTGACATTTAATAGAACCAATATTATATATTACTCTACTCATTAGTAATATTCAATAAGTTTCCCATAATTACTAACTCACATCACGTTAATAATTATAAAGTAATTAATTTCCGGATTTATATTAAATTAATAACTCACATTAAATTTAATAAATCCCCAAATTTATAAAGCATAAAAATACGGGGTATTACCTACTTCCCCCCTAATAACTGAATTTCGTCCCGAAATTCAGAAAATAAGGCATACCTGGTAAGAATAAATCTGGATATCTCTCGCGCATATCTGCCTCGTGCTCCCAAGTGGATTCCTCCACATTATGATGCTCCCACTGGACCCGTACAAGTGGAACTACCTTCGACCTCAATCTCCTCTCACTATGGTCTAGGATAGCCACCGGTCCGTCCTCGTAAGAGCTGTCAGGCTGTAAGTTCATCTCCTCTATCGCTATGTGGGTGTGAGCCATATCATCCTGAAGATATCGTCTCAACGACGAGATGTGGAATACATCATGAATGCGATGTAAATGCTCTGGCAGTCCCAATCTGTATGCTACTGGCCCAATCCTCTCGATAATGGTAAATGGTCCCACGTACCTCGGGCCAATTTCGCTTTCTTCCCAAACCTCATCACTCATTTCATAGGAGATACACGTAGTAACACTTGGTCCCCCACATTAAACTCCCGGAAGAACCGTTTCGCATCGGCGTAGCTTTTCTGCCTGTCCTGGGCTACTCGAATGAGACTCCTCACTACACCAAATCTGCCCATTTGTCAAGGTCATTGACCTTGAAAAATCCAACTTATCAAGGTCAATGACCGTGACATTTCGAGGCGAGACAACTTTTTTTGTCACGGTCGTGTCAAGGTCAATGACCGTGACACGTTTGTCACGGTTATAAACCGTGACATAACCGTGACCCCTCTTGCCCAGAATTATCACGGTCTATGACTGTGACACGTCCGTGACAACTTTTGTCGCGTACTTGTCACGGTCAATGACCGTGACAATTCTGGGCAGAATTTAAAAAAAATCTGCTGGGCAGTATGGCCACCGCCACTGCCCAACAGTATATTTGTACCTGTTATAGCAACGTTGTACCTGTTCCAAACATCATATATCCAACACAAACTAAAGATAATGCAAATATATATTCATGACGATATAATCCAAATATTCAAAGTAAAAACAATATAATGACGATATAATCCAAATATAATTAAAATGGACAAACTTAAAAATAATGTTACTACATGTCTTGGATAAAACTGAGGAGGTGAGTAGGCCACACGGCATACGAATTGACGCACCCACTAATATATGTCGTGCCGCATTATTCGCGCAACCACAATAGGGAGTTCTCCTTCCCGGGTATGACATGCGTGACGAGCACCCTGGACTCCATCTCTTGAAGCACACGTCCATGGACTATTCCACCCTCGACGATATTCGGGTCCCTCAACCCCCGCCCTATCCGCTGGCCATCAAATACGTCCAATATGAACACGCTCGGCCAACCAATTGTCGACAATGGTCTTTTGGAGGGCGTCAAATAGGGAAGTGGATCGTCGAAGTACGAACGTGTCGGTGATGAAGCAGCGAGGTCCACATCCTCATCATCTTGCGCCTCGTCCTCCCGCACCCCCTCCTCCACCGCCTTCTCTTTCCCTTTCCCTTTCCCTTTACGGTCTCCACCCAACGTACGCTTCATGAATGCGTACATATCTTGGACCGTCGCCTCCAAACGGGACAGCTTCGCGTCGTGTGAATCCACCGTTCGAGCCAACCCGGTGTCGCTCGTCTCCAATCCGATGATCCTAGATTTGGCCACCCGCGAGCTCACTCCCCTTGTCCTCCCTTTGCGATCAGAGCCAAGCACTTGGCTGAGTGCGTCTGTGGACAAAGATGCCTTGTTGGCATCAGACTACGACTCATGCACTTCCTTAAGCTTTGCTTGAAACGACAAAAAGCACATGATTAGTAAAATAAGTAAACTAAAAAATTATAACGTAATTAACAATAATTAAATTGTCGAATTACTTACAATCGTGGCCGCGACGCTCGGGGACACCTCCTTGTCCTTCCCCTTCTTCGTCCGAAGAGCCACATAAGTATCGAGCCTATGTGGCTTACCCCCTGGCCCACTCCCTACCCCCTGAAATAAAATAAAGTAAAGTAAAATTAGTATCGGCCCCGCAAAGTAAAATAATATCCAATAATATATTTCTATAGTTATAGATAAATTAAATCTTACCTGCATCCTATGCTCCACCTCAGCGTAAGAGGTCCGGCCGGAGTAGTGCACGTCCGTCTTTTTAGCCCGATTTTCCCTCCCCGATTGGCGAGATGCTAATTGTCGATCCTCGATCTCATTGTCAATGAACTTTTGCCATTGTGCCAATGAGATCGGCTCCTTGGGCGGGACGGATCCGCGCCATTGTAAAATGGACTCTCGTATTTTTCCAAAGTACCGTGTCCGCATATTTTTCTTCCACGTCTTGTGTTGCTCCCTCAACTGCTCCAAGACGAAATCGCGTAGCTTTGGATCCAAGTTGAATTGTTCTTGTCCAACAAATACAATGTTAGTTGCGAATAAATATAAATATAAATATAAATTGAAATATTCATATAAATATTACCTGTAGTGCCTCCCAAACAGCTAACTTGAGCTCATACGGCACCTCCTTCCAACTCATAAACCCCGGGCCAATGACCGTCTTTAGCAGCTCGAGGGATCTCGCTAAAAGCTCCGACTTGTTTTCGACGGTAATTCCAAATTTTCCATATTTGGGGAGCCTAGGGGCGGAGGAGCCCTCGTCGCCTCCGCTACCACCGAACCCAAACGACATCATCATAAACAGCATCATCATCTTCGCCTTAACATCTGAAGGAGACATTTTTGCTGTAAAAAAAATGTTTTTAGTACAGATAAAAAAAAATGTTAATAGTACACATTTCGTTTTACCTAATTGAATTAATAGTACAGATAAAATGGGTGCCCCACCCCCACCCACCGCCACACACACACTCACACCTACGCACCTACGCACACACACACACACACACACACGCACACCACCCCTACCCACCCCACCCCCACCCCCTCCCCCCACCACGACCGTGATAACTACATATATTGTTTATCAATAAAATTATGACATGAGATAATTATAATTGTAGCATAAATTTCATTATCATGGGTTTTACCTAATTGAATTAATTTCATGAATAAAATTATTATCAATTTAAATGAAAATATCAATTATTATCCAATATTTTTGAATGAAATATTTATTTTGAATGAAAATATCAATTATTATCCAATTATTATCCAACTATTATCAATTATTTATTTTGAATGTAAATAATATTCAAAACCCCACCCACCCCCACCCCCACCCCCACCCCCTCCCGATGTTTCTTATCCAATTATTATCCAACTATTATCAATTATTTATAAAATTGATGCCTACTTTTAGTGTTGTGTATATATGTTAGTTGATGCCATTATATTTTTAGCCTAATTAGATTCTAAGGTTATCTCAATTTATATTTTAAGTTCGTATCCATTTGTGATGTTCAAGTAGTTTGAAATGTTGGAATTATATACTATTACTTTGACCGTTAGTTTGTGCACCAACTAAAATAGTTCCATAAGCACAAGTTATGACTATATTTTTCACTTAATATATGCATTATGTTACACTTTTTGTAGTTTTTTCACGAGTTTGAAATGTGTGTATTTGTGTGCATGGAAATAGATGTTGGAATCTAAAGGGAGACATGATTGTATCTTTTGTCTGTATTTGTCTCACTCTTACTTTAGTTTTTATGATCAGATGTGGAATTTTAAATATAACTATTTGGTACTGGGTTTATCAAGTTATACTCTGTTTATTTTAGTTTTATGGTTAACCATCGTTCAATACTTATGTGTAGATAAATAAAGAGATCAGTTGTTTGGAGTATATATCATGCTTATGTGTAGATAAAGCAAGTCCTCGGCTTTTTTATTGAACTTTTAGTTATGTAGTGTATTGTAGATTGATGCAGCCACACAATGAGCACACAATGAACTACTATTTCGCCTTTTACTAAAGAATATCATATGCTCACAAATAGGCGGCAACGCCCATTTTTTTAATTGTTTATACCATAAGTTTCTCAGTGTCATTTCTTCCTAGATTCAGATGCGGTAGATATTACATTTCCAAACTGAAATATGGACCACCATTAGTCCTTGATTTATCTAACTTTAATTTGTCAATTTTCTTAGTATATGATGATTTCTTTTCAATACCTTTATACCATAAGTTTCTCAGTGTCAAACCCTAACATTAAGATATTGTGGTACTTCTTTATGCATAGGCCCACACACCCCACCCCCTGCCCCCCTCCACCACCCCCTCCCCCACCACACACCACACACACACACACACCACCCCACCCCACCCCCTGCCCCCCTCCACCACCCCCTCCCCCACCACACACCACCACACACACACACCCCACCCCACCCCGTGCCCCCCTCCACCACCCCCTCCCCCACCACACACCACCACACACACACACACACCCCACCCCACCCCCTGCCCCCCTCCACCACCCCCTCCCCCACCCTGCCCCACCCCCCACACACGCACACACATACACACATATATATATACACATACACAAATAAATATACACACAAATATATATATAAATGGAAGAGAGAGAGAGAGAGAGAGAGAGAGAGAGAGAGAGAGAGAGAAAATGGACCTGAAAGTAGAGAGAGAGAGAGAGAGAGAGAGAGAGAGGGAGGGAGGGAACGGTGGGAGGGAAAAAAGAAGGGGGAAAGGGTTTTTGCTGGAAAAGTTGTCACGGTCGTGTCAAGGTCATTGACCGTGACAATTATTTAAAGAATTGTCACGGTCAATGACCGTGACAAGTCCGTGACAAGTAAATTTGTCATGGCCTTGTCTCGGTCATTGACCGTGACAATTAGTTGTCACGGTCGTGTCAAGGTCAATGAACGTGACATAAAATGCGTGTTTTTTGTCACGGTCAATGACCTTGACAAGGCTGACCGGCTGAAAGGTGACAATTTGCCCATTTTGGTGTAGTGCCTGATCATCTCAATCCTCGTAAAGGTTTCCTGAATCACCTATGGTCCTAGAAACTTGTTACCCCCCACCTCTAGCCAATAAGTTGGGGAACGATAAGGTCTGCCATACAAAGCCTCAAATGGAGCCATGCCAATCGTGAACTGATAAGAGTTATTATAAGAGAACTCTACCAGTGGAAGATGTGGCTCCCAACCTCCTCCAAAATCAAGGACACACATGCGTAGCATATCCTCCAGCATTTGATTAGTATGCTTTATTTGCCCATCTGTCTGTGGGTGATAAGATGAACTCAACCTCAACTCTATACCCATAGCCTCCTAAAAGCTCTCCCAGAAACGCGACATTAAAATCTTGTCTCTATCTGACACAATATTCAGGGGCACCCCATGTAATCTGACAATCTCAGCAATGAACAACTGAGCATACTGACCCGTGGTATAGTCTGTCCGCACCGGCAGAAAATGAGCCACCTTGGTCAAACGGTCTACAATCACCCAGATAAAGTCGTGGCCCCGCTGTGATGTAGGCAACCCTGTAATAAAGTCCATGGAAATACTCTCCCACTTCCACGCGGGTATTTCCAATGGTTGAAGAAACCATGACGGTCTCTGATGGTTCACCTTTACCAGTTGGCAAGTAGAACACTTGGACACGAACTCAACAATGTCCTTCTTCATCCCACTCCACCAGTATTGCTGCCTCATATCCTGGTACAACTTATCAACTCCAGGATGTACCGCAAATCGGGACCCGTGAGACTGGGTCATCACTGCATGACGTAATTTTACTCCTTCTGGGACCACCAATCTCCCATTAAACCTCAAACCCCCATCAGAACTAACAGAATAGGACTTAGCACCCTCGGCTAAAAGTCGTACAATCTGCTCTTGGAAAATTGGGTCTGCGGTCTGTGCCTGTATCACCCTCGTAACAATATCGGGTGTCACTGTCATGACAGATATGAAGGAATGGACTACTGCATCCTAGTGACCCAACTCTTTCCACTTTGCTCTCCAAACGTCCGCTACCTCGTTTACCGGTCTACGGCTCAACGCATCAGCAACTACGTCGGCCTTCCCCGGATGGTACTGAATGTCGAACTGATAGTCCTTTACAAACTCTAACCACCTGCGCTGACGCATATTCATCTCTCACTGAGTGAACAGGTACTGCAGTGACTTGTGGTCTGTGAACAAGCGAAATTTTTCTCCCAATAAATAGTGCCTCCAAATCCTCAATGCAAAAACGACCGCTGCCAACTCTAGGTCGTGGGTGGGGTAATTTTTCTCATACGGCTTAAGCTTGCGGGAGGAAAAAGCTATAGCCTTCTCCTCCTGCTGAAATACTCCCCCAAGTCCCCGTAAAAAGGCATCGGTGTAAACCAGGTACTCCACACCCGACTTAGGTAAAGCAAGTACCGGTGCTGAAGTAAGCTTGTCTTTCAGCTCGTCGAAAGCCAATTGACAAGCATCATCCCAAACATATTGTACCCCTTTGCAAGTCAGGTTCGTCAATGGACCCGCTATTTTGGAGAATCCTCGAATTAATCTCCTGTAGTATCCGGCTAACCCCAAGAAACTACGCACTTCCGTCGGTGTCGTGGGTTGTCCCCACTCCCTCACCGCTGACACTTTACTCGGGTCAACTGCTATCCCCTGTTCAGAAACAACATGTCCCAAGAACTGCACTTCACGTAACCAGAACCCTCATTTCTCATACTTAGCATACAGCTGATGCTCTCGCAGAGTCTGAAGAACCTGCCTCAAGAGCTCGGCATGCTCCTCCTCGGAGTGTGAATATATCAGAATGTCATTTATGAAAACAATGACGAATTGATCCAAGAACTCTCTGAACACCCAGTTCATCAAGTCCATGAATACGGCTGGAGCATTTGTGAGTCTGAATGGCATAACCCTGAACTCATAGGACCCATATCTCGTCAAGAAAGCAGTCTTTGAAATTTCCTGCTCCCTAATACGTAGTTGATGGTACCCCGACCTCATATCTATCTTCGAAAAGAAAGTTTCTCCCCTCAGCTGGTCGAACAGATCATCGATTCAAGGTAACGGATACTTGTTCCGTATCGTGACCTTTCTCAACTCCCGGTAGTCCACACATAGCCTCAGTGAACCATCTCTCTTCTTCACAAACAAAACTGGAGCGCCCCAAGGTGAGCTACTCCTTCGAATGAAGCCCTGACCTAACAGCTGCTTTATCTGATCTCGTAACTCTCGCATCTTTGCCGGAGCCATACGGTATGGAGCGCGTGCTATAGGTCGAGTATCAGGTAATAAATCTATGACAAAGTCTATCTCACGACTGGGGGGTAAGCCTGATATCTCCTGAAACACATCGAAATACTCACGAACAACTGGGATCGAGTCTAAGGGAATCACAACCTCCTTAGAGGTATCCTCCTCTATGTAATACAAATGAGATGTCGAGCCTCCCTCTGGGAGAGGCATCGCCACAACAAACATATCTTACCCCGGAATCGCAAAGACAATACTCCCACCAAAACAATCTATCATGGCTCTGTAAGTTGCGAGCCAATCCATACCGATAATAACATCGTGCTCATGCATATCTAAGACTAACATGTCTGCTGGTAACACCAAGCTACCAATATCTACCCCCACACCCCGACATATAAAGAAAATAAGCGAACCATTTCCCAGTGGTGAGTCTACACACGTCACAGTGCTCTCTGCCGTGGCTAATAATCCTAAGGCCTTCGTAAAATGGGTAGCTATAAAATAGTGCGTCGCCCCAGTATCAAATAAAACCCGACCCATAGTACCATGGATAGGAAACATACCCTCAATCGCAGGTGGTGCCTGTGGAGCTGCTGCCTGGTGGATGTTCTAGACACGTCCGTACTATAATTGCCCCTGCTGCACTGGAGCTGCTGGAATGGCTAGTAGGGCTGGTACCTGAGTTGGTGCTGGGAGGGCGGTTGGAAAAAGTGGCCTCTGTGGATCATTACGGGCACCCTGCTGCTGTGGGGCCCTCTCTCCCTCTGGACAATCCTGGTGCCTATGGCCATTCTTGACGCACCCTAAACATCGGCCTTTGAAATTTCCCCCCCTCTGACCTTGTTAACCACAACCCTGTTGGCCGTTACCACCCCGCCACTGGCCATGTTGGCCCTAATGAAATCATGGTTGGCCCTGCTACTAACGGTGTTGGCCTTTCTGACCCTGCTGATTAGGCTGGCCCTGCTGACCCTGCCTATAACCCCCAAATCCCTGCCTGGAATCACCTGATCGGAAGTGCTTGGCAGGGTCCCCCTGATGGGAACTCTGCTCATGCTGACGAGTCTGTCCCTAGGATGTCGGTGCTCCACCAGCGCCACTACCCCCTGTCCTGCCCTGCTGGCCGGACTCTCCTGCTCGCTTGCTTCCCTGCAGATGGAAGCGATGATCCGGGCAATGTAGTAAAGTAGCATTGAGTACATCTGTGAAGGTACTCAGAGACAGATTCCCTATAAGGTGCTGACGGATCCTCCAAGCTAACTCGTCCACAAACAACATTATCTTCTTACCCTCAGAGGGTGCCTCATCTGGCACTATAGTGAGAAGTCTCGTGAACTTATCCTCATACTCAGCAACATCATAATTTTCCTGCTTCAAGTTCAGTAACTTTCGCTTCATCTCAGTTTGCACGGCGGGTGGAAAATACTTGCGGTCAAATCGCTCCCAGAATAACTAAATCGGGATAGTATCATCCCTCTCCTCCAAGGTGGTGGTGGACTCCCACCACTGCAAAGTGGCCCCCACCAGCTTAAAGGAAGCCAACAACTATTTCTGCATGTCTGTGCACTCATACATACGCAGATGCCTCTGGATATCCTTCTTCTATTGGCTGACGATGATGATATCTGAACTTCCCAAGAACTCAGGGGGATGCACCTTCTGAAAGGCATCCCTAACCCGCTCCCATGCTGATGGAAGTTGTGCAGGTACTGGTGCCACTGCCTGAACTTGGGGTGGAGCCTGTTGTACTACCGCTAACGCGGCATTCACCGCCTGAGCAACGATAGCGGCTACCTCATTAGCTTTCATCGTTCCCTGAGCCGGAGCTGCTGGCTGTTCGGCTTGGGCATGCCTATCCTTTGGTGCACGTCTCGGAGGCATATGAAATGTGAAGAAATTTATTAGTCTACAGTTATTATCAAATCTCAAATAGCTGAAGACGTAATCGTAAAAGCAAGAATACAACAATCCTAAAATAGGGCTCTATAACAAAAATGTTAAGCTGAAAGCGAAATAAGCCGTACAGATCCCAAAGACACTAGAACCGGATGCTCTGATACCACCTGTGACACCCCGCCTAATTAAATACCAGGTGATCAGTCCGTTATTAAATTATAATCAAGGTGAACGGTCGGTTCATTCTTAGCATCACTGTCGTAAAAATAACTTTTCCAATTTAAACACCCTTTATAATTAAGCTAAGTGTCAAAACCATTTTTAGACATTACTTTCCAAATTTTATTTTATAGACCAACATTTAAAACTTTACATAATTCATAGTTAAAGAATCACACAACAACTATCCTGGAACATATAATCCAAATAATTTAAGCATTCAACAAATTAATTCCAACGTTAAAACTTAAAGGAAAACATCCTGACAGTAATAAATCCCAAAGTGTAAATACTGGAAATAAATGAATCACAATATCCAATAAAACAACTGAATGATGGAAAAGGGCGACACATGCCCAACTGGATAAAATAAATGCTAGGAGTGGAATCAAGAAATGAGGTCGTCTAAGCAAGAGGCCTGCAACTCCCACCTAAGCTGCAGCGCGTTCCTTCCAAAGGATCCTATGTAAGACGCCCCTGTGGCTGGGCACCTGTAATATATACATATATATACGAGAGAGAAAATAAAATGGAAACAGGTCAGAGCCCGATTGTAAAAAGAGTTTAAAATTTGTTTAGCAAGTATTTAAAATGTTTGCAGGCCAATGCAACAACATATTAGTGCGGCACTCCCTTGAGAAATTCTCACCTCTCTTCTAATGTGCACGCCTATCGCACTAACGTTCCCAACGGTTTAACTTATCTTAGGTTACTCGTAAGATTTAAACTGAACAATTCCATTGTTTAAGAGATTAATTTCATTTAATCACAAAGTTCTCATTTAAACCTTATTTGCTAATAAAGTTTCCCAGTATCATATTATACTTTTCAAAACAAGTATTTCCAAATTGAAATCATTATTCATTTCTTACTTACCGTAAACACAGTAGGAAATTCCAAATTTCAGAATTAAATATATATATTAAATACTCGTATAATATATATATTCTAACAGCACCCCACATAAAAATTATGGTGCGGGCATACTCTGCTATCCAATCCCCGTCTCACTCGTATTAAGGGAAATACAAGTTCGAAATCACTCTCGAACTGTATTAACACATACACAAACAATATTGAGGCGAAGCATAGATTCCAAGTCTCTAAGAGATCAGTACATACCCTCACGTCTCTTAGGACCATCTGACCATCGATCAGATAGCCTGTACCAAGGATATCTATCTTCTAGGGTACGAGTCAATATCCCCCATAAAGGTCCCATCGAGATAAGACTGTCCCAGCGCAGTAACTTCAAGTATAGCAAGTAGCGCGGGCATGATTTTCACACGTATATAGTATATGCATAAACACAGTCATATAAATATACTAATTTTACCATATCAAATTTAGGTTCATCTCATAACCCATAATTATAACATTTTTCCTTATTTCTCATTATTTAGTTATCACTTATAATGGTTTATCTCTTACTTTAATTTGAGGGATTATTCTAAATCACTACGTAACACTCATGGACTCTATCCTCCCAAGTGTAGAATTTCAGTAGGTACTCATCTAATTTCCAACGTAACTATCTTACGCGTCTCTCCCTTTAATACATAATTCCATCGCCCCTTATATCTAAACATCCCAAAAATGCAACTCTTGTCTTACATTAAAGGTCTCTTAATTATTAATAAGTCCTACTGGCCTTCTTTATCTCCCAAAATAATTTAATAAGGATGTCCAAGGATTATTACTCATTTAAATTGAACTCAGCTATTTAAAAGGGTAAATATGAGTATGCCAGAAGGGGTCGATCGATCGATGGCAGAAGCTCGATTGATCGATGCGTCGATCGATCGACACTCCTGGTTCGATCGATCGATCAAACAGGTATGGCAAATTCTGCAGATTAACAGTTACGGGTTCTATCATCCAACATCACCCAATTTTAGATTTTTAACACCCAAACTCCCATAAATTCGTACTACAAACATTGTAAACTCAAATTAAACATCTCCTACGTAAAGCATGCGAATTTTCATCAATATTCATGGATTAATGGGCCAAAACTTATATCAATCTCAAGAACCCTAGAAATTTCTTTAACTTTGTTCGAATCAGTCTTTTTCCAGAATTTCTACTTCTAAATCATCAAAAATCCGTGGTTAATCCTCTACACATGAAGGGGGTTTCCAGATTATCATTCATATCATTACTACATGGGATTTTCCTATCTCCAACATGGGTTTTCTTCTATGAAACTCATCCTAATCACCCTAGGCTAACATAAATGATGCATTAAAGAAAATAAGCACGATAAATACTTGCCTGGAATTTCAGAGTTCTAATTTGTGGATGAATTTGGTGGGGTTGCGTTCCCCGTCGCGCGATCTACGCATTGGTGGTGGTGGCGGTGCAACCAGATGAATTTTCGGCCTAGAACACCTTGGAAAGTTCTCTCATTCCCTCTCCTATGGCCGTCACTTGTCTTTGGTTATTTTAACCCTAGAAGACAACCGTAGACATCTGATATAACCCTTGAAAATTCGTGGGTTTAAATGCCCAAAATTACAAAATGTTCAAAATGCCCTCCCGGAGCGCTAAATAAGCCTAAAAACGCCCCGAGACTCAAACTAAACCCCCGAGTACACTTTTTTGACTATCTCAGCCCATCCGGACACTTTGGCGCACTCAAAATGACCATACGAATAACTTATAATTTATTCACTTTTATTAATCAATATTTAGTCTCGACACGACACGGGCGCGTCCCGACTCAAATTCCAAAATTGTCATTTTATTCACTCTTGACATTTAATAGAACCAATATTATATATTACTCTACTCATTAGTAATATTCAACAAGTTTCCCATAATTACTAACTCACATCACGTTAATAATTATAAAGTAATTAATTTCCGGATTTATATTAAATTAATAACTCACATTAAATTTAATAAATCCCCAAATTTATAAAGCATAAAAATACGGAGTATTACACCCCACTACCCCACGGGAATTATATATACATAATATGGTTATTACGGCCAACGCACCCACTAAATCCGACTCACTCACGAATCCTAGTAATAATAATCTTGCGTGCGATGTGCCAATGCCACTGATAACATAATCCATGCTCGTAGGAAAATATGACAATTTACCTCCATACTCTAGATGCTTCGCGTGGTCCTTGGGTCCCCGGTCAAAACTCTCTCGTTCAAACTGACCCATAAACTATTATAGTGGTTGTACATATAAAACCTCGTCATGTAGTCGCCCCTACCAAGCTTAGGGCAATCTCTTTTAGTGTGACATGGTTCTCCATAAAAGAAACACTTCCTATAAAATCCTCCCAGCCATTGGTCCTATCTCTGCTGGACTTCCCAGCCATTCCCTTGGCCCTAGCGGCCCTAAGTAGCAAAGTGTTGCTGCTGATCGGGACCCAACAGGCCCTGTTGAAACTCTTGGACATTAGTTCAATAGCCCCCAGATCTAAATCACTTCCCAAAATTCCTCTACCGGGAGTCCTGCCCCTATTATCTTCTATCCTGCTGTTGTGCTCCGCTAACAATACCCCCACCTATCTTGCCATGCTGGCTGGGCTCACCACCTCTCGTGCTTCCCTTCATATGGAAGTGATAATTCTGGTAGTGTAATAATGCTATAGGGACGACATCAATATACGTCACCAGTGCTGGGTTACCAATAAAGTGTTGTCTAATCCTCCAGGCTAATCCATCTATAAACCTCGCCTTCTTTCCCTCCTCGTTACTCACCTCGTCTGGAACAAACTTGGCTAAACGGGTTAACTCCTTCTCATACTCTGCTACAGAGTGATCACCTTGGTTCACCTCACTGAACTTCTTCCGCATCTCGATCTCCACTGCTGGCGAAAAATACTTATGGTTAAACCGTACCCAAAACTCAGTAATCGTCATCATATCTCTCTCCTTGGCGTTGGTAACTAACTCCCACCACTTTAATGCTTCTCCAGCAAGTTTGAAAGTAGATAAAATCTTCTTCTGCATCTTACTACACTCCACCATGCGCAGGCAGCATTGTATATTTTTCTTCCACTGACACGCCTTAACTACATCAGAGCTACACTGAAACTCAGATAGGTGGCCCTTCTTAAATGACTCTATGACTCTCTGCCAAGTAGATGGCCCTGGTTAAGCCTGGATCTCCGATGCCACTGGAGACTACACCTGGGGCCGTGGAAAATGAATAAACATGGTTGTTATAGCTGGATTGACTACCTGGGCTACTATCTTAGCCACCTGGGCAATCGTTATCCTCCCTGGTGGTCATGGCGGCGGCTGTGGAATCGCTGGCTCCTGACGAGTCTCCCTCTCCTCATCCCTTGTTGTTTCTCTAGTCGGTCTACCTCTCCTTGGCGGCATCTAAAATTTCAAAATGAGTTGCATGAGTTCACCGTCCATACAACTATAATTGCAGAAGAACATAAATGCGCGTACGTAAAATAATACAATATCATAAGGCTCTACATCAAAGAATGCTAAGCTGAAATGTGAAAAGCCGTATAGATCCTGTGGACACTAGAACCTAATGCTCTGATACAATCTGTGACACCCCGCCTAGCTAAATACCGGTTGATCAGTCCTTTATTAAATTAAAAGAGGTTTATCATCCGGTTCATTCTTTGCATCACTGTATAACTTTTTAAAACTTACTAACCACCTAGTATTCAAAAAAGCCGATGTCAAAGTTTTATCTTTTTATTAAACAATAACAACATGCAATAATATATAATTTAAACTATTCACACAATCATTAAGTCTAAATCAATACCGAATAAATAAATAAATAAATAACTGGACAAATAAACTATCAGCAAAAATCCAAAATCCACAATAATAATCCAATCGAATAATAAACCGAGTACAAAGTCTGACTGAAATAAAATAGTTGGGGCGCCAACATGCCCAAATGAAATAACTAAGTTTCATCCTACTCTAGGAATGAAATGACTGATGCGACTAATTCCAAATCCTGCAACATCCACACCTGTTGCAGCTACGCATCCCTGGAACAGATCATCAAGTTTGGTGTCCCTATTGCAGGACACCTAAAAGGTTTTGAGAATATTTTTGCGAGTACGGGTCAAAGCCCAAATCCTTTTGAAAATATTTTGAAAGTGAATTAAAATTCATGAATGCTCTTTATATTTAAGTTAGTGTCACACTCACTTGAGATATTACTCACCCCTCAACTATTGTGCACACCTAACTCTTCTTTCTAACCTTCCTAGTTACACTACCCCGTCTAACGAGCCTTGTCCTGACACTCCTTGACACTCTACTCTAGCCCGAGTTATTTGCACTTTTATATCCTAAGTTATTCATCACATTAACTTAATTAATCCTTTTTAAATGCACTATGCAACAGTCTCACTAGTTATATACAAGAAATCCCTTTTTACTTTATGTAATTTGCCCATATATAAATATCTACATTCTTATATACATCCATAATAAATATAATTGCACTTCATGTAATATACCCGTATATACATCTACACCATATATATGTATCCTCGTATTACAACATTCGCACACATGTCGTACGTATAACCATCCTCACGAGTAGACACTCACCAGATGTTCTCTAAAATGCTATCACCCTAGTTATACTCATCCACCCGAACATCCCGACTCGGTTAGCCCCCCGAATAAATGAATGAAAAATACCCCTAAAAATAGTTCCTTCACCGAAAGTGAAACCCAATCATACCCCAAAGCGGTTCACCCCTGAAATAAAATCACAAACAAATTACCAGACGACTATGATCTAGGGACTATACTCACCCTACATTCACTTGCCAGGGGATTCACCCACATTGTGCAACATCCTATGATAGAACTACAGAGGTATGCATTCCTATAAATATTATTCACACCAAAATTTATAAAGCACACAAATAGATATACACTACAAGATCACCACATATATATATATATATATATATATTTAATTTAAACCCGGCTAATCCGTGCACAAATCCCGTAGCAGTAGCCTAAAATATCCGAGTCAATTACCCGACTCTAAACATTAATTAACTTTCACATTAATTAATTATCATGGTGCCACTCAACCAAAATACCCAGACACAATCCCTCGACCCGAAATTTATTCCTTAAAAAATTCTCCCAAAATTCTTGTAAATAAATTTGACACACCTTTCAAATTTAATAACCATTTAATGCTCATCTCTCACATCCTAAGAAAAATAATTCCATTACTATTTTTTTCCTGTTTCAATCCGCGAAATTCTCTGTTCACAAACATCTCAGACCACTAGAAAAATCTTCCCGAACTTCCATGTAATCCTCACGTCGTTCGAATGACCGTCCAAGTCGTTTGAACATCTGGACATGTCACGCAAATGACCAATCTAGTTTCTCTCTCCTTCGTCTTCTTGAAAACTTCTTCTGCCATAGACGAAATCTCAAACCTCTTTTCCCAGATAAACTCTTCTGCAACTACCCCTAGTATTTCACGATTTCTACCAGATTTTTCTTCCAAATTCCAATTTTAATTAACAACCCAAGTGAGATAATTAATAATAAACCTTTCCCTCTACATATTACAAATCACTCTGCAAAATTTATAACTCCAAACACATGAGATTTATAAAGCCTCTGCATAAATTCGATTTCACTGACTCTCAATTAAAAGGAAAATAACTTTTCTGGGTTCAATTCACAAATCTAAATTCCCCAAAAATATTCTTTGAGATCCACATATTTCCTCAAAATTTTACACGTAATGATCCACAATATGAAAACCCAATTTGTATGTCAACCCAACCCAAAAATAACTGGTTTTAACACACTCACTATGATATGAATCGATTATCACAGATTCTTATTGCAACAAATTAACCACTTACCTGTATATAATTTGTAGAGTTTGATTCCTTTGATAATGATCATGTATTTGTCTCCCAAAAAGTTCCCCAAAGTTAGCCCTTTTTTCTTTTATGCATAACTAGCTTTTTTTAGTTGTGTATGTCACAATTCCTCTAATTTGGGTTTTATAATATTTTCCTTATAGAGTTGTGTCCACCTCAAAATCTTAAATTTAGATTTGCTAATGCCAAACCCGAAATTAGACTTGTGAGTTAAATTAAAATGGCCCAAACACTCCCAAGTGAGCCCGATTATGCCTAAAAATGTCTCGAGACCCAATTACTACCCTGGGTAATATTTTTTTACTATCTCGACCTATCCAAAATCAACCGCACACTCAGAATTGTCATTCGAATAACTTTATAACATTCTCAAATTTCGACCTCAGAGTGCGACACGCGCGAAATCTAAAAATGCTTCGAATTAATTAAACCTCAATTCGCCAAATTGAATAAATCCTCAAATTTAAATAATTTCTCCAAATCATAAATTTAAACTTCTCCAAATTAAAATAATTTCTATTTCTCCCAAAGTAACTAAAATGTCCTCGAAATTACGGGGTGTTACATCTTAGTGTGAAAAAGTTTTGTGATCACTTAGAACTTCTTGGACATATATGAGTGTTTGGGTCATAATTCATTTGTATCTAGTTTACACCCATTCATTCCACCCCACATGTTTAGACACATCGATACTATGCTACTATGTAAAGCTTATAAGTTTTGTGTCACGTTTGTATGGTTGTTTATATATATATATATATATATATATATATATATATATGTGCGTGTGTGTGTGTGTGTGTCGGATTTTCATAATTATATTTTGCATGTATTATATATGGTATTGTGTTATGAGTCTTTGTGATTTATATTTAATCCATATTTGACATATACTTGATTGTTTGAATTATTTGTGCTTTAGTTGACATGTTGTGTGTTTGTAGCATCCTACACCATTGAATGATTTAATTCCCTAATCCCTTTGTTTACAATTGGTATCTTATAATCACATATTGAGTGGGAGACTTGTTTTTTTTTTGGGGGGGGGGGTGGGGGGGGTGGGGGGGGGGGTGGGGCGGGAATTGTTTAATGTTATCGTGTTTTTCTATTCTTGAACTAAAAGGAGGATCCATGGGTACCTTTCCTTTGCATGCTTACGATGACTTAAAGATTATTGGATGTTTATTCATTTGCGAATTTATATTTATTATATTCTCTTTGCATTTGAAGGTTTGTGTAAGTGTGCAGGATTACTGGTTTAATTAAATGCGGAAAAGTTTTCAAGCAAAGCAAAGCTACTCATGTTTGTGTGTCTGTCGAGCATCTGTATTTTTTTCCTTTTTAGGTTAGGAGTGAGTCTTTTTTAGAGCTTGATGCCGCATAGGATTTTTGTTTTGGTTATGTCCCGAAATAGCCAAAGGGAGAGGTTTAAGAGGAAAAATTTCCAATTGAAGTAATTTGTTTGTAATTGGATTAATTTCGAACAAAACATTTAAGTCATACGATAGACTTTGTGTCGTTAATTCCGTAAGACTGTGATCTTGTTTAATAAAGACGTTGCGGGCAAATATTGGATATTTTGTGTCGTATTTCATGCTCATTTTCATCATAAACATTTTGAGGATCTCAAGTATGAATATGTACTCACTTTGAGCCTTGGATATTTCATTTATTGGGTAATGGTTTTTTATAAAATGTTTTAAATGATTTAAATCTTTTGAAAAAGAGGAATTTAATTAAAAGAGATGTTTGAAATTTTTAAGAAAGAATATCATAAAATCGATGCCTCGTTCGAACGAGAAGAGACTTCATTCGAACGAGTTTGGGTGAACTTCAAACGACCTAGTTTTTTCTCGTTCTCTTGAATTTTTGTAAAGTCGTTCGAATGACTTCCCAGCTTGTTCAAATGACCAAATAAGTTTTTGTTTTTTAAAATTGTTTTGATCCTTATCTCTAACGT
The DNA here is from genome assembly GCA_949130495.1 of Sambucus nigra. Lineage (NCBI taxonomy): Eukaryota > Viridiplantae > Streptophyta > Magnoliopsida > Dipsacales > Adoxaceae > Sambucus > Sambucus nigra. Next base: position 356,220,074 of record OX422211.1, on the reverse strand, counting down.
TCATCTCTTTTAAATTTCTTTACCTATAAATAGAGAGACGGGGTCAGACTTTTGAGGGAATATTTTTTAGAGTTCCTTTTATGTTTAAACCCTCTAAGAATTTTAGTTTTTCACCCAATAAGTTTAGGATCCAAGATTCATAATGCATATGCTTTAAGGATCCTTTTTTGGCACCAAGTTTATTCTCCATATCTTTGTGAGAATTATTTCCTTGTGGTTGATTTCATATTTTATGTTGTGCGGTGAAGAAGCCGTGGATTCGAGTTCCAATCCATAGACGGTTGTTAAGCCTAGATCGGTGGATAATGAGACGGGCATGACTCGTGCATTGTGGTTGCTTGTGTATGTGTAATCCTGTGTTGTCACTATGAAGGAGAGGTTGAAGATTGAAGATGCATCATGGCTTGTGGGGATCGAGTCGTGTAAGTCATCTGGTTTCTTGTGTAATTTCGTATCATAGTGAGTTATGTGGATGAATCATCCGAGGTTTTTCCTGTTTTGGATTTTCCTCGTACATTAGTGTATTGTGAGATTGGTTTATTTTATCTCTATCACCTATATGCATGTCTAGGTTAAAAAGATAAAAATGGATAAGTTGGTTTATCGCTACAACTCGATTTAAAATTTGGGTGTATTTAATCAAGTACTTACTCGTTAAAATTAAAATTGAAAAATAAAAAAATAGAATTTTTTATTGTGACCATCCTTGTCGAGCATGTTCACGCGCTTACGTATCCCAACATACAAGCATGCAAACATTTATACACTAATCAAAATAGAGATCAACCCATCTCCCGCCCTTGTATCTCTCCTCAGACCTCGAAAGAGATATCAAACTATCTCAAAGTCATTCTCTCTCGCACACTTACGCATATAATAACGGTCATCCGTTATACCAATATGAAGAAGTAATGAGTCATATACAAGTAATCTTGTGTACCTTTAATGGATGAAGTGGCGCTTCTGTACCTCTTAATGATACCATTTTCCAACCTAAGAACCTATCTACATTTTTAGGACTCTCATGCTAAAGTCTCTAAGGACAATCTAGAATAACAAAAAATTAATCAATTAATGTAAATAGTAATAATAACCATAGAACTAAGTAAGCGTACAAAGTAGTGGGGTGCCTAACACCTTACTCACTTATAACCCAGTTCCCGAACATGCATAATAAGAATCTTTGGACCAACTGTAAACTTTTAAACATACCTTAGGAGTATCTCAAAAGGTCTAGACTGAACGTTTTTGCTTATTTTTATATAAAACAAACTTGAAACTTTGAACACCCGACAAAAACCCCCCTTTCCCTCTACAAATACCACACTTACCAAGGGCGGGCACTAAAATTGGACATAGTGGAATACTACATCTAGGGGAAAGTTACCGATTTCAGGATCGAACCGATAAATCGACCCTAGGGATATGTTCTCGAACGCGAGATAAGCACTCTCGCACCCAGTTTTACACAAGAGTTACCCATGGGCGATGTGATATCTCACTCGGGGCCCATAATACCACACTTGAGACTCCATTGGGGGCACTCTTTCTACCATTGAATATCAACATTATCTGTTGTAACTGGATTTTCAGCTATGCTACGGCAACGAATCCGTAGAGGAAAAATCAAGAGAATCGAATTATCTATATGTTTCCTTTATACTATGCTTAATATTACTCTCTCGCATGACTATTTTATGTAAATTTTAGAATTATTTAGTAACCTTAGTTTTAGGGTCCCTTACAACATATATACATGCTTAGGTCCCCATGTATAGGATTTTACATTTACCCAAAAATACAGTACGTGTGAAGGACCTCGCGATAAAATAAACATCGAAGTATGTAAAAATTAAATATTACCAGTTTGCATCACGCACTGAATAGTATTGATTTTCATATTGTATAAACCCTATATGATAAAGGCTCCCAAAAGTGGCGAGTTGAAAGAAGTTCATACTTTCTCCAATAGGAAATTCAAACTTCACAAAATCACCTCTTCCTAAACAGAGGTTCGTACTTTCAAGAAGTCCCTTCCCTAGATAAATTTTATACTTTCAAAAAGTCACTTTCCCAAAAGTCTTGTCACTAGTGAGCGCCCTCTCTCTTTTTTTCCCACCCGTCTGGTATACCGAACAACTTCTCTCTCGATCCCAAGGTCTCGATGGCAGGGAACATTTGAAGTTTGTCTAGTACTTGGGTATATCGAATAGGATTTTATAGTTATTTAGTACTAGAGTAAATTAGTGTCATACGTACCTTAAAGATATCGCAGTCCAAACATCCTCGTATATTATGACACATGGTAGAAAAGAGATCGTCCAATAATCTGGTCGCATCACCCTTTTGCATATAGAAAAGGATAAAAAACACACCATATCGCCAAAAAAGAACAATATACTTATGTATCGATCTCTTTGACAAAATTTCTCAAGAATTATCAGACGGGTGAAGGCTGGTCCAAAACCCCTTAGATTCCAGGCTAAAGATTTTCTCTTATAATAAGAAGATAAACAATATGAATCCACAAATCATAGCCGAAATAGAGAATCGTTAAGTTGAATTCTCCTAACCAAATTATAATTAAAGAAAACACTTGACCACATTTTGGTATTTCCTCCCTCCATATACGAAAAACAAGAGTTCACCCATCTTCACATGAATCAAATGGGAATCTTTTGAAGTTGTCATCCTTTAAATATATTACCAAATGAATAACTTAAAAAAATACCATCCATGTGTGGTTATATATAGATAAATAATTGCATCAAAAAAGTTATACATATATAGTGCCTTCTCCCCCTACATATTGTCCTTTTATATGTCCTTGTATCCACAAAGCCCTGAACAAATGTGCCCCAAAATTTCCAGACGTTATCTTATCAGGAGAGAAATCTCATAAAGTTCTTAGACTAAAAACTCGAGTTTTGCCTCTATGAGGTTATCTAGTTTTCGTCAGCAAGCTTCCCGCCCATAACTATCATGCCCTCATCGCCGTATGTTCCTTATCTACTGTAGACACCCCATTATGTTACCCCCTAACTCTACTTAGGTCCCTAGTACCTCCCTCTATCACTATAAACCCAAGTCACGTCTCGAGTACTGACCTAAAAGCCATCGGGCACTCCCCGGCTCAGTTTGACCAAAAATTCAAACTCTTCATCTCGATCGAGACTAAATGAATCTTTGAACCGAACTGAATACCCTTTCCAACGATCCATCCCGTGCGCGATTCCGACTTACCATGCTGACGAACGATCCGTTTGCGTCCGAAACTTGATCTAGAGGCCATCGGGTGCTCCCGGGTTCTGTTTGACCTAAGTAAAATCTTTATCTCAACTGAGGCTAAATGAATCTTCTAAGGACACTGAATACCCTTTCCAACGGTCCATCCCGTATGCGATCCCGACTTACCATGTGGATGAACGATCCGTTCGACTCCGTGAGGTCACCGAACGCTTCCAGGGTCCGGTTGACCAAATTCAACAACCCAAACTGGGTCAAACTCTTTGAAATGTCGAAGTACATCTCCTAACCTTTCCAACGGTCTACCCCGTGCACGATTTGGACTTGCCATGTGGACGAACGATCCGTTTGCGTCCGAACGATTCCCCGTCCAATAGACCGACAAATGCTTTCGAGCCATATTTAATCCAAAGTCAACTCCCGAACCCGGTAGTGGTTCAAAGGAATTTCGAAGGTCTCTGAATTATCTTTCCAATGGTCTATCCCGTGTGCAATTCTGACCAACGGTTTGCCCTCGGCAATCGATTTTCTGAAAAGGCCTGAAACACACTGCCAAATGGCAGGTTCCAGACCCTGCCTATCGGTAGATGCCGATAGGCAGGATCAGGTCTATGACGATCGGGAGTGACCTGAGCCTATAAAAGGAGGCCTTCACCTCATTTACAAGGAGATCGCAGATCTGATAAAATTCACTCTCAACGAATCCCAGAAACCTCTCTCGAAGGCAGCGTGATTTCAACCCCCAAATCCCTTTTTTACTTCCACTTTTCATCATCCTTTTCATCAAACTTGGTGAATTAGTCACTCTCCATCATCATCCAAGTGCAAGGGCTTCTCTCCAACATTCAAGATCAAGCTCAAGATCTTCAAGAAGGTCCAACTTTCTCTACTTTCTCTTAAATTCTCTTAAACTCTCAATAACTTGTTTTATTACTTAGCACTTTTATTATCTCATCTCACACATCCTAATATACTTTTTTATTTAGTATTATTGCACATCTCTTATTTTCATATAAATAAAACCCAAAAAATAAGAAAAATAGGGTTTGCTCATAAATTCCAAATAGGGATTCTCACACTTTTCTCACAACTAAAACACTTTTTCTACACACACACACTTACAAATAAGAGATCCCCCATTTGGATTTATGGGATAAACCCCACCCTTAATTTTGTATGCGAACTACGTGGACTTTGATGCCCTTATAGTCTACGTAGGCGGCTCGGGGTAAAACCCGAGACTCGAGTCCTCTCTCTCACCTTTTCTTTTACTTCCTATTTTCTCTAAATCTAATCTTCCTATATTCTATATACTTGACCATAGTGACGTATTGCTCCATATTCATTATCGTTCCATTATAAAAATCAACGTAGGGGTAATCGCATAAATCTTATTTTTCTAATATTATTCTTATATCTTCCTACGGATCACTCACTTTATCTTTTCCATGATACAAGTCGAGGATTCCTACCTTCATTATATATATACACATGCACACATATCGCGGGAGAAATATAAAGGAAAATAGCAAATATCCATGAGAGACCGAAAGGGCGGAATGGGTGCCTAACGCCTTCCCATTTCGTAACTGAGCCTCCAAACCCTTCTCGAATCATTTTGGTTTCGCATGCACCAGTATGTCTTTTAATGCCATCCTTCGGGATGGCTTCCCTTTTTTCTTTTGTCTATTTTGAGTAAAATAGACTGGAGACTCTAAATCTCTCTTCATTTTTACACCTCATCTCAAAATGACATCGGCCGAAGCGCTCCCGAGAGGGATGCACGGGACCCAAAGGATCCTCTCCCTTCGCGTGCCCTCCCTTGCGCGGCGAGGATCGAGGATGGCCACAGTGGCGACTCTGCTGGGGACTATGTGTATTTTGAGGGCTTGACTCTATTTGCATTGATGTTATATTTGTTTATGTTTCCCCCCATATCTGTATGTTCACACACTTATAGAAAATTCTGCATGTACACTTCACACCACGTGCACCTAGGATCACATATATCCCCATATTGCACGTATCACTCATCCATACTTGGTGTACCTTTTGGGTACTTATACTTTGATACCTGTTTGGTATAATCAAGAAAGGCATTCTCATCATAAGATACTAATAAGAGAATCGTGCATGATTCACACGACATCACCAAAGACCATTGATATTGACCAAATTTTATCCAGTATTAGGAAGGTCACTTGGTGATGGGCGCTGGTTCGGCTGGTCGCAGTTAGACTAAGTGATATGACTCTCACCTTCCATTGGCCAAGTACCTTTGACGTATATCGAACGGTTCCACCGCATCGTACCGCTTGACCGAAGTCTTGACGGGAGGTATATCGCAGGGAATTTATTCACATACGCCGAGTATATCGAATTCGCTCTCACACATACCGTCCCCATGAGGTATATGCTGATGCAATTCACGTACACTCGGGTATATCAAATGGCTTGTCCACACGTGCCGATTGCCCACAAGAGCAAGACGTATATCGTGGAAGTCACGCCAAAGTGGGGAACCCATGCCGATTCACCCAACCAACTGCATACCAGTATATAGGTGTCAAACCTATGACATGCATTTTAGATTGCCAATTTCAACCCGAAACTCTGTCGAAATTCTGGGTCGGCCTGTCGCCCAATTTTTGCTCATTTTTAAAACGGGACCCTGTCCGTGAGCCTGGTTACAAGTCCAAACCATAGCTTTGAATATATTGAAAACCCCACTTTTCCAGGCTCGGGTCCTGTCCGGCATTGCATTTAGGAGAATTAAATACAAGTGAGAACATAATAATCATGTTGAGTTCCGCCTCCAAAACCATTTTTCCCTTCTTTATCAAAAATCCAAAAACATTTTTCCCTTCTTTATCAAAAATCCAAAAACATTTTTCCCTTATTTATCAAAAATCCAAAAACATTTCTCCCTTCTTTATCAAAAATCCAAAAATAGTTCTTCCTTTTTTCTCAAAAATAAATCTCATCCTACGCCTTCTCAGGTCGATTGCAAGCCCTTGGCCTGGCTCCCTATTGGCTTCGGTCTTTAGTCAAATCACCCCAGAGTTTTGTTCGTTCCTCTACTACTTCTTTCGAGTTTGGAATCCATCCACTTTCCATGGAGAATACAGATCAAGCACCAGTCATACAGATGGATCTGACGACAATCCTAGCTCAGCTCGTGTCCAAGATTGATAACCTCCAAACTGAGGTTCAAGAAATGCAACGAAACTAGGTTACAATTCCTCAAGAGCCCGAGGTCCTATTCCCTCGTGCTATGGGTCCACCCGAGCCTATCTGGGTTTCGAAAGAATATCATCATGCTCAACGTGCCCCTCCTGCCAATGGGCCGCCGCCTGCCCATCTCCCAATGCCTAACATTGCCCAGCCTATGGCTAACTTAACTGTGGTCCCTGATCCAAAGGAGGAGGAGTTGAATAAAGTCAAAGAGGATCTCAAGATGCCCACCCAAAAGTTTTACCAAGTTAGGATCTCTTGGAATTACATGGACTACACCCACATGTCTCCTTATCCTAAAGCGAGGTTACCCGAGAAGTTAAAGATGGCAAATATCGAGAAGTTCTGGGGGAGTGGACCCCCAATTATTCATTTTTACAGTTATCATCGTTCCATGACTCTACTAGAGGCTTCTGAAAAAGTGATGGTCCAATTATTTTAGCAAACTTTGAAGGATAGTGCCCTCCGATGGTTTTTATCGCTTGAGGAATCCAGAATCCGTAGGTAGGAGGATGTAGCCCAAGAATTCATATCGCAATATAAATACAATGAAGAGCTTGAGTTCATCCACCGTGATTTAGATCTGCTCAAATAGAATTCTAGGGAATCAGTCAGTAACTTCATAACTCGGTGGAGGGAGCAAGCAGCTACGATGACTAATCGGCCATCCGAGGAAGAACAGGTCAGCATAGTGAAGAAGAACTTCTTGCCCCATATCCGAGCAATGATGGGAGGACAATACTATCCCCACTTTTGAGCTCTCAGAGAGGCTGGAGTGGAAATTGAGGAAAGCCTCGTTAAAACAAAGGTTGAATCGAAGAAGGTGTCCGGACAGTTCACCCCTAGAAAGTATGACAAGCCTGCCGGTGCTACATTTTCAATCATCAACAACATCTCTCAACCAACCACATCATGGGCACTAGAAAGCCGCCCTGCCCCCATCTAAAGGGAATACACTGAGCTCCATGCTCCCCTCTCCAAAGTTTACCAAGCCCTGTTAAGCTGAAACCTCATCAAACCCTTGGATCCTCGTCCGTTGCCAAATCCACTCCCAAGAAATTTCAAGACCGATGCTCATTGCACCTTTCACCAAACTGTCGGCCATACCACCGACCAATGCTTTCACCTTTGGAACATAATCCAAGATCTCATTGACCGGGGTACCATCGCCCCACTAGCCAATCCTAAGCTAAACACTACTCACAATCCACTTTCAAATCATGCCAATGCTATCTTCTTAGAAGAAAACCCAGATTTCGATCCCTCAACTCAAATCACACCCATATATTCTCCTAAACCTCTTCAAATTTGCCCATATTTCCTCCTACACCCTACTAGCCTCGCTGATCAGGCACTGTCACTCCTTACCAGAGCATGCATCGCTGTCCGTACCGGTTCAAAAAATAGAAGTATGGAATTATTAGAGATGTTAAACCAACTCCTAGAGTTCGGGCTGAAATTGCCCTCACAGATGGTCATCGACTGCCAGAAGTTCAGCACACTGTTCTTGGAGGCACGAAAGTGGGCTCGAGATTCAGACAAGTGGGTGGTACCAACTGAAGAAGTCAGCCTAGATGATGTTATCTAGACTATGGAAGAATTATCCGGGCAAACCAACTGCATTTGCAGTATCACGGGGCTACTTGACACTTTGAAGCTACAAGGGCGTTTGGTCTCGTCAATCACACATATCCCCACATAATGGAAGAACTTGTATGAAGAAACCATTGAAGTTGTGGAATGCATCGACTTTACATGGAAAGACAGAATTGTTACCACCGGATGGGGGGGAGAATTCGAAGATTCGAGTGAAAAACAAGCTTCAGGAAGAACTGGCCCAGTAGCCGACAAATGTGGGATAATATAATTTGAAGAACTCCTCGGAGAAATAAATAGGGTGGCAGAACAACCTGAGATTGACGAGGAAACGGGATTCATGTTCTTTCCTTCTTCAGTAAATCACATAACTAGATCAGGGAGACATTACCAGGTTCCAAGCTCACTACCAGCAAATGACAAGGGGAAGGGCGTTGAAAACCTTCCTATGCCAGAGATGACCATTAAGGAGAGCAAGATCCTCGATCAAATAAAAAAAACTCAATCTAACATCACTCTATGGGGACTTTTCATGTCTTCCCAGCTGCACAGAAATGCTTTAATCAAGCTGCTCACTGGACCCACAGTTCCTCTTTCTACCACACCAAAGAAGTGGTAAATCTGGTCGGATCCTTAACCTCTTCCCGAATGTTATCATTCCCTGAAAAAGAAATCCCCAGAATTGGGATAAATCAAAATCAAGCACTCAACATCTCCATCGAAGTTATGGGGAAGGCCGTGCCACTCTCCCTTATCGATAACGGATCCACCTTGAATGTTTGCCCTCTGAGAACCTTCAAGTGTTTAGGCCTGAAAGAAAGCGACCTCGATCAAACCTTCATTGATGTACGCGCCTATGATAATACCCATCGTGAGGTGATGGGATCCATAAAACTTGTAATAGGGATTAGCTCTATAAACCCCGTCGTTGAATTCCAAGTCATAGACATCCCAGCTTGTTTCAACCAGTTGCTCGAACGCCCCTGGCTCCACAATATCAAGGGTGTGTCTTCCTCGCTCCATCATAAATTGAAGTTCTTTGTCGACGGGCGAGTGATCACTATTTTGGGCAGCGATAGAAATGTCGAGGGCGCAAGCACCAGCAGTCGAATCTTGAGATACATCACGGGTCAAATGATATGCTCCTATCAGAATTTTGAGTTGAGCTACTCTTACTCCCGGTAGGGGACGGTTTCAAAAAAAGGGTTTGTCCAGAAATGACCCTCATGGCAATGTCAATGTGATTCAAATATTCAAAAATATGCACTTTATGCCCGGACAGGGACTAGAGCGAAGGAAACAAGGGATACTCGAGCCCATCGAACTGAAGAAAGCTTTCCCTCCTTGTGTCTTGGGGTATCAACCATCGGGACAAGAGCTCAGAATGATCCACCAGTCTAGACCAAAGAGAAGATTAGACTGCATCCAAACTATACCAGGAGACTCCTTAAATGGACGATTCATCAAAGAAGGCAAAGACTTCCCCGTTTGCGATTTTCCAGAACCATGGTATGACCACACATACATGAAGATAAAGCCTGGAATGGAGATCTTTTTTAGAGACATCTACCCATGGGCCGAAAGTTTCCAACACCGCGTACATCCGCTCATCAAAGATACCGAAGAAACTGAGGAAAGTGATTCTGAAGATTCCTTCAACTTATAAATACTGGGGCTGGAACTCTGCATGGTTCATTCAGGCACTACATCAATGGACCCATCCCGTCTGATTAAAGCTGCTGATACACCACTCCTCAACTGGCATGCTGCACTAATTCTACCTCTTGAAATCCCCCCTAACCCCAATGTTTACCTTATTTCTTCTCCTACTGTCTATCCTTGTTCAAATTTAACCGAGACCTCTTTTGATGAGGTTCTCAATGTTTTCTTTCCTATCAATGAAATAAATGAAGATTTTTAGTATCTTGCTGTGCCTTATATTAATTGTTTAGATTCTAATCGAACTTTTGATGATGATGATTTTGTAAATGAACAATTCTTAATTGATCTAAATAAGGTTAATAATAAACAACATAACCGCGTTCATGTTAATGAAGAAGAGACTGTTGTTATTCATCTCGGTTCTAGTAGCCAACTGCGCGAGATTAGGATACGGGCCACCCTTGACGAGCATGAGCGTGCACAACTTGAAGAATTACTGAAGGAGTTTGTGGATGCCTTCGCATGGTCCTATGATGATATGCCCGACATTGATCCTGAAATAGCTCAGCACGAGATCCCCACTCTCCCAGATCACAAGCCGGTTAAAGAAAAATTGAGAACACTCCGCATCGAATGGTCGCTCAAGGCCAAAGAAGAGGTGGTCAAACAGTTAAATGTGGGTTTCATTCGAGTGATCGAATATCCCACATGGCTAGCCAACATTGTACATGTACCAAAATCATGAGGGAAGGTTCGAATGTGTGTGGACTACCGAGATTTAAACAATGCTTCTCCAAAGGATGATTATATGCTACCCAATATCGACATGATTGTGGACAACACAGCCAGTCATGCTCTCAAGTCACTCGTCGACGGGTTTGCCGGATACAACCAAATCAAGATTCCCCCTACCACCAAGAAAAAACCGCATTCATCACCCCATGGGGAACCTTTTGCTACACCGTTATGCCATTCGGTCTCAAGAATGCTGGGGCTACCTACCAAAGGGCTGCCACAACCATCCTGCACGATCTGATTCACAAGGAGGTCGAGGTTTACATGGATGATATGATTATCAAGTCCAAAACTAGAGAAGGTCATGTTCTCGCTCTCCGAAAGTTCTTCGAACGACTGCGACGGTATCAGATGCGACTTAATCCACAGAAGTGTGTCTTCAGCGTTACAAAGGGAAAACTCTTGGGATACTTGGTCAGCGAAAAGGGGATAGAAGCAGATCCTGCAAAGCTGAAGGCCATACTTGAGATGCCACCACCCCGAACAGAGAAAGAAGTCCGAGGTTTTCTTAGGAAATTGCAATATATCAGCCGGTTCATCAGCCAGCTAACCTCCATCTATAAACTGATCTTCAAGATCCTTCAAAAGGATTCAACCAAGGTTTGGAATGAGGCCTGCCAAGAAGCTTTTGATCGAATCAAATAATACCTGACCCAACCTCCAGTGCTCATGCCACCATTGTCTGGTCTCCCTTTTCTCCTATACCTTACCATAACCGACATTGCAGCTGGGGCTTTTCTAGCCCAATACCTTGAGGACTCCATAAAGAAAGAACCATCTATTACACCAGTCGTAAATTGGTCGGGTACGAGGTCAACTACACTGCCTTGGAGAAGGAATGTGTCGCACTTATATGGGTCACCCAAAAGTTACGACACTACGTACTCGCCTTCACCATCAAACTTGTATCCCAAATGGACCCCATCAAATACCTGCTTGAGAAACCCACCTTATCCAGTCGAATGGCCCGATGGTTAATGCTCCTAACCGAGTTCGACATCATGTACGTTACCTAGGAGGCCATTAAAGGAAAAGCCATCTCTGACTACCTCGTCGATTACCCCATAGACGAAGCAGATGTCCGGATCTCTGAATTCCCAGATGAAAATATCCCCTGCACCACTCAAGATCGCCTTCGATGGAAAATGTTCTTTGACGGTGCTGCCAACAAAAAGGGATATGGCATTGGGATACTTCTGATCGCCCCAGATGACTCCCACACTCCCATCACCATTAAATTGGATTTCCCTTGCACCAACAACATGACGGAATACGAGGCATGCACAGTGGGCCTCAAAGTTGCTCTCAAGAAAGGTATTCAATACCTTGATGTCTACGAGGATTCTGCCCTTATCATCGGTCAAGTGCTCAGAAAGTGGAAAGTCAAGGAAGAAAAACTCCAATCTTTTCATGCCCAATTAGAAGAGCTAGCCTCCCGATTCCGAGATATCACCTTCCATTACCTACCCCGAGCAAATAATAACCTAGTCAATGCTCTCGCTACCTTGGCCTCCATGGTCAACATGCCCGAGGGAATAACAATGACCCCCTTCCTAGTTCAAAAGCAAGACAAACTGACCCATTGCTACCATATTGAGCTTGTCTCCACCGAAGATCCTGAACTAGCCGATTGTTGGTACTATGATATCTGATGCCTCCTCAAACATAGTACATATCCCGAGGGTTCCAACAAGAAAGATCAAATGACTCTTCGGAGACTGTCCGCCCAGTACATCATCTGTCATAAAGCCCTACTCAAGAGGAACTTCGATGGAACTCATCTACACTGCATCGCAGGGGCCGATATTGAGAAGATAATGCAAAAAATCCACAGCGAGGAATGCGGACCCCACATGAATGGTCACATGCTCACCAAGAATATCATCCGACAGGGCTACTACTGGACCACCATGACCCAGGATTGCACCGCCTATGTCCGGAGATGCCTGAAATGCCAATAATTCTCCAATCTTCAACACCTGGATCCGCGAGAATTATACAACATGACCTCTCCCTGGTCGTTCTCCACCTGGGGTGTCCAAATCATAGGGAAGGTTACACCAAAGGCTTCAAACGGATATGAGTTCATCCTAGTCGCCATCGATTACTTCACCAAATGGGTCGAAGATGAGTCATACGCAGTGTTGAATGCCATGAAAGTGGCCAAATTCCTCAAGAAGAATATCATCTACCGATATGGGGTCCCGCACGAGCTGGTGTCAGATAACGGGTTGCATTTAGAAGAAGAAATCAAAGAAGTAGTCAACGAGTACGGGATTCAGAGACACAAATCTTCTCCCTACCGACCTCAGACCAATGGTGCAGTGGAAGCCAACAAAAACCTCAAAGCTATCATCAGCAAGATGACCGAAAGTTGTAGGGATTGGGCCGATCGAATCCCGTATGCCCTCTGGGGCTATCGAACCTCAATCCGAACTTCTACTAGGGATACCCCTTACTCCCTAGTCTACGACATGGAAGCAGTCCTACCTGTGGAGCTGGAAACACCCTCGTTACGCGTCATGCTGGAAAATAAAGTTAGCGAAGAAGACTGGTGCCAAAGCCGTCTTGATGAGCTAACCCTCCTAGATAAAAGAAGATTAAAATCTCTTTACCACATACATGGGTACCATCGCCGAATAACGCGGTCATTCAACAAGAGAGTCAAGGACCGCGGTGTCCGGAAGGGGGATTTATCCCTCAAAGAGATAATATAACCCATATGGGACCCCAGAGAGAAATTCAAGCCCAATTGGAGCAGCCCCTACATTGTGAAGAAAATCTTATCCGGCGATGCCGCCATGCTCATTGACCTAGATAGGGAAGAGATGACTCATCCAGTCAATCTGGACCGTCTCAAGAAATTCTACTCCTAGTGCAAAATCTCGACGCGCTACAACTCTTCTCATCCCCCTTCTATTCTTATAAAAAAAACTATTTTCAAACAGATAAAAAACTTTTTCAAAAACCCCAGAGGTACGTAGGCAGCTCATACACCTCACATGAGTGCGGCCCTTTCTCTTTTTACAAAATACCATTTCTTTTCTTACCTCCGAGAATGGCTATTTATTCTAAAGAATACTTGAACAAAAGGATTATGTATGCCTTAGCGATCGGTGTAGATAATTAAAAATTACAAAATTCATCAAAAGGCACATATGGATGATCATAAACTTGTTTATTTCATTAATAAGAAAATTCAGCACGGATTACATAAGAAAAAGGAACGGATAACTCACTTCCCCTTACTACCATAAAAAGCCAAATCAAATTTCCACATCTATTACACAAATAAACTCCCCAGGAGTCCTACCCACAGCCACCAGAGGAGCCTGCACCCTCATCATCTATATCCGGAGGTCCCCAAGTTTCCCCTGCCTGAATAGAGCGCCATAAACATTCCATGGATCGATGATCCTTAACCATCTTCGAAAAGACCACAACACCCCCTTCCATGGTGTTAGATAAAACAAACCACCTTTGTCCAGTCTCCACTGCCATCATCTTGCTGACTACTCTCCTCCACAACCACTTCATATAATCCCCAGGGACATGCCAAACTTTTCCGACAGATTGGGAAGGACGGGTCGACGGACGCTGATTTTCCCACAGAGACCCAAGCAACATACGCAGGCGCTCAGTCAAATCTTCTACCGGAAATAAATTTGAGGTCCGAGGGGGAACGACTAGTGCCCAGACAAATTGGTGTAGAAGTCGCCAAGGGAAATAAAAGGAGGTCTGTCTAAGACCAAGCAGCCGCACATATGCATACTCTCCTAGCTCCAGAACAGGCTGCAACTGTCCCCATCAAGGCACTGACCAATATAGCCCACGAGCCCCATGCTCCACAAGCCAATGCTCCCAATTCTCAACATACAGGCCAACGCTGATGAACTAGCATGAAAAGAAGTTGGGTACGATCAACAAGGGATACTCTGGAGGAGTCACCAAGCGGAATCTTTCAGACAACCACATGAACAGCATCACAGGGCTACCCCTCAAAAATTCAGAACGGCCTTCTCTCCAGGCATCCAGGCCATTCAGGGTCTCCGCTAGTATCACCGCCTCAGGATTGCGACGATATGACATCCATAAAGTAATGGCTGCAAGTTGTGGGTTCACTTGCACCTCCCCAGTCACCAGCAGCAATTTGGAAACCAGACCCAGAACAACGGCTCCAGCATAGACATCATCACCTACTTCCCGCAAATGCATGGACTGCAGCACTGTCGGGAGGGAGATCATTCCTCCAGCAACCAATGATCTAGCCACCAAAGGCAAAATATGAAGAATCCCAGCCAACAAATCCCTGGGAGAGCGGGAAAATTCGATCAAAGCCGCAGCAACACTAGGATTTACACCCATTATAACAGAAAATTCCTCGTAAGTAGGGCAAACTTCATCCAACCCAAAGCGGAATACATGGTCTTCGGGATACCAGAATTGTACCTCCGTCGTCAGCACGTTCTACTCAAAAGGACGATTGCGCCACAGGGAGACTCGACGCATGTTAAAAGCATCGTAGTCGACATTATAAGAGCACATTGCTTCCAAGGCTTCGAGGTAGTTGACAAACTCAATGCTACCAGGGAGAGCCATCTTACAAGGCTAAGAGATAGTGGACAAGTAAGTAAAAATGCAAAGGTGTGATGAAAACACTCCACCCTTACCCCTTTTTATACATGAGAACCCTCACAAGAGGCACAATCCCTGGAGAAATCGGAGGGAATCCTACCCCACAAGGTACCAAAGGCTGAAGAGGATACCAATCAAAGCTTTGAATTAATGGGACTGGACTCAACTACAGATAGGCAGGTCAGGGTGCTTGCCGATCAGCAACCCCCCATTTTTACAAATTTCCCTCTTTTCCTCTTTTGTCAAATCAGAAAACTCAATAAAAATAAATTGACATTCTCAACAGAATTTCAAAATTCCTTTTTCTCCTTATAAAATTTCCCCCTTTTTAATCAAAAACTTTACTTCAAATAATTCCAAAAATATTCCTTTTTACGGTCTCAGCAGCAAAGTAAAAAGCGCATGTGCATGCATTCATCATTAAATAAATGATAATAAAAAAAACTCCATTGCATTGCATCAATTTTTGTTATGTGTTACATCAATTTTGCAGGAAATAAAAAGAAAAAGCAAAAACAACGGGACTCAGCCCAAACCCACATTCTTTCTCTCTCTCTCAAGAGCTTCCACCCTTGCGACGTTCTCTCTTCCCCCTACGGCGAGACGACGCACCACCACTACCCGAACCCGAGTCTTCTCCGAACGAAGCAGACGGCACCAAGCAAGAAGGAACAGGAACCGCATCCCGAATATGGGCAGTCGCCGAAGATATCCAGTCTCTGATGTCCCTTAGCCAAGTTGTCAACACTCGAACTTGCTGCAAGAAAAGACCAAATCACTATCAAAGCAGAAATGACCAAAACAGAAAATAAAGAGAGGAACAGAAAGGTATACCGTAGGTCGGAGGACCTCCTCTATCAAACCCAACTCCTCCGGATCCATCGCATGAGGACGGTGCAACATAGGCACCATCCCTCCATCAGCCCGCCGAATGTTGTACGAAGAGGTATGCAACCGCACAAAAGGAACCTTTATGGTCGCCGCCGTCGTCGATGTCGATGGACCAGCGCCGCTGTGAGAAGAACCCATCTCCTGACTCGAACCCGCAAAAAGGAAAGGTTGGGCATCATATATACTGGGCGCCATTAACCAGCTCATCACAAAGTCCATATAATCATACAGCACAACCGTATCGGCGTATAACAAGTAGGACTCGTCGATCATCACCGCGATCCTCTCATCCTTCGACAGTAGTCGCTCTCGCCTCATATACGTAGGAGGCTGCATAGGTGGCACCACCACCACCTCCTCATCAATCTGACGAACCACCCTCTCCCTGAGATACCACGAATGGCCGAACTCATGCGCTAGTAAATGCCTCATCTCTGGGTTCACCCCAGTCGCCCCTGCATCCTGAATGGTTGTCCCCCAGGGGTAAAAGGTCACCTAAAAATCTCCAAGCGAGCATAAATCAATACAAGATCAGAAGGAGCAAATACTAAGATTGAAATGGAAAGAGTCTTACCCTACCACTGGTCAGGTCATTCAAGACCTGACGCACCGCCTCCAGGGAGAGAGATCCCTTCGACAGCCGAGTGGCCTTACGCCATCGATACAATCGACAGAAGTCCCCAACAGTGTCGTCCTTCAAAGCAATTAGCGGGGTGTTGCACCCAATCACCTTGTAGAACCATGTTTGAATTCACAAACAAAAAGAGACGCATGAAAGGAAAATGCGAATGCATGAAAGGAAGAAGATATGCATGAAAGGAAAATGCGAATGCATGAAAAGAAATGCTCAAACTGAAGAATACCTCAAGAAGGTACGTGTCCCCAGTAAAAGTCTGTCGGCAGCACCGGTTGAATGCATCCAGAGAAGAGAAAAGGGTCGCCAAAGTCAGACTCCCCTAATCATAGAAGGGGATGTTCAAAAACATCCTCAGGTACGGAAAGAACCACAAATGAACAATGTCACCGCTTGACGCCACCATGAAACCTCCCGATACCAGCAAAATGAATAATTGGTCCATCTGCCTCACTTATAGCCCATCCTCCACATCAATCACCCTGCTCAGCAGAATATCCTTCAGCAAGGACAGTCGAATAGAATCCCCAGAAACTATCCTCCCTACATCACCAAGTGTCGTACGCACTGCCTCCGATCTCACCCGTAAAGAGCGATCCACATCTATCTGTTCTCCATCACAATCCAGCCCCAGCAACTGCTGCACGTCTATGGGAGTCACAGCCATCTCCTTGAAACCTAAATGGAAGGTGTGGGTAGTATCCCACCACCTCTCTCCCAAAGCGCACAAGACCGCTGTCGAACGAGGCCTCTCATCCAGCACCGATGCCAACCGCCCAAAACTCGCTGATGATACCATCCAACACACCACAGGTGGGAGATACTCCCAGACATCCCTGATCCCCGTTGTTCCACGGGCACGCATGTTCTTCAAAGAAATATCAGACTGGCAAAAAGAAAAAGTCCCATCAAAAGTCAAGAAAGAAAGAAAAATCACCAAAAAGAGAAGAACGCCAAAGGTCGGGTTACTTACATAACCGCCGGGACTCACTCTCGAAGAGCGATGACGCGATGGCTCCCGCAGCAAGGTCCGCTCATCCGCAACAGGCTCAAACGCATCAAAGGAGTTCTCACTCCCCACAGCAAGAGGCGCCCTAGCCCTCCACTCCACATTCGCCCAGTCATCAACAGTCAACCACTCTCGGTGGACTGCAGTGCTCACAAAAGCAGCCATTTCTTGAAGATCGGAATGCTAGAACGATTTGCAGAAGAATCGCAGAGAGAGAGAAAGAAAAAAAGCTGTAAAAAAATGGGGGGATTCGCCCCCTTTTATATAGGATGCCAAGCGCCATGCCGATCGGCACCTCCCCCTACCATATCAATCGGCACTGACCCCTTGCCTTCCCGAGGTAGTCCAAAAGTCTGTGCCACTGCCGAATGGCACCCTTCATACCATGCTGACCGGCACTCCCCTTAAATTTTGTATAGAAATTCCTAGAAAATACCAGAAAGCCTAAAAAAATCCCCGAAAAATTCCTAAAAATCCCAGGAAGGATTTAAGGCCTTTTCACCAAGAAAATTCCGCGTTCCCTCGAGCGAAACCCCTATTTCCCAGCAAAATCTTAAAAAACCAAGTGAAAACTCCTCCCGGCAAAGCTCCGGAGGATCTCTAAGGATCACCTGATCACTTACCCAACGGAATTCTCTTACAGCACCCAAAATAGGTTATTCCCCTCCGCAAGGTATCCTAATGAAACAAAAGATTCCCCAGTTATCAACTCCCCATCTCAAATCAAAATTAAAAAATCACTTTCCCCAGCTCAAATCAAAATCACAAAAGCACTTTCCCCAGAAAAATCAAAATCTAATATTTATCCACTCTTTAGGTCAGAATTGACCTCGGTCTTGGATCGTCACCTGAGTTGGGTCAGAATTGACCCCGATCCTCGGTCGTCACCACTCTTTAGGTCAGAATTGACCTCGGACTTGGATCGTCACCTGAGTTGGGTCAGAATTGACCTCGATCTTGGATCATCACCAGAGTTGGGTCAGAATTGACCCCGGTCCTCGGTAGTCACCACTCTTAGGTCAGAATTGACCTTGATCTTAGATCGTCACCTGAGTTAGGTTAGAATTGACCCCGGTCCTCAGCCGTCACCACTCTTTAGGTCAGAATTGACCTCGGTCTTAGATCATCACCTGAGTTGGGGCACAATTGACCCCGGTCCTCGGTCATCATCACTCTTTAGGTCAGAATTGACCTCGATCTTGGATCGTCACCTGAGTTGGGTCAGAATTGACCCCGGTCCTCGGTCGTCACCACTCTTAGGTCAAAATTGATCTCGATCTTGGATCGTCACCTGAGTTGGGTCATACATGACCCCGGTCCTCGGTCATCACCACTTTTAGGTTAGAATTGACCTCAGTCTTGGATCGTCACCTGAGTTGGGTCAGAATTGACCCCGATCCTCGATCGTCGCCACTCTTTAGTTCAGAATTGACCTCTGTCTTAGATCATCACCTGAGTTGGGTCAGAATTGACACCGATCCTCGGTCGTCACCACTCTTTAGGTCAGAATTGATCTCGTTCTTGGTCATCACCACTCTTAGGTCAAAATTAACCTCGATTATTAGATCTTTACCCTAGGCCCGCAGATTCGGCTTTGACCCACAGAATTGGTCACCCCCCAACACCACTTCAGGTCCTCAGAATCGACCTAAACCTTCTATCATCATTACATCCCCATCACACTCCTTAGGTCCCCAGAATCGTCCTCGACCCTCTGAATCGGTAATACTCCCTCAAAAGCAACATGTGGTGTCTATTCGACGGTCATCATTTGTTCCAAACTCACCCATCAAGGGGATCTGTAGACACCCCATTCTATTACCCCCTAACACTTCTTAGGTCCATAGTACCTCCCTCCATCACTACAAGCCCAGGTCATGTCCCGAGTACTGACCTAGAAGCAATCGGGCACTCCCCAGCTCAGTTTGACCAAAAATTCAAACTCTTTATCTCGATCGAGACTGGATGAATCTTTGAAGGGCACTGAATACCCTTTCCAACGGTCCATCCCGTCCACAATTTTGACTTACCATGCGGACGAACGATCCATTTGCGTCTGAAACTTGACCCAAAGGCCATCGGGCGCTCCCGAGCTCTATTTGACCTAAGTCATCTCTTCAGCTCAACCGAGGCTGAATGAATCTTCAAAGGTCACTGAATACCCTTTCCAACGGTCCATCCCTTGCGTGATTCTGACTTACCATGCGGACTAACGATCCGTTCGACTCCGAGAGGTCACCGAACACTTCCAGGGCCCAGTTAACCAAAGTCAACTCCCCAAACTGAGTCAAACTATTTGGAATGTCAAAGTACATATCCTACCTTTCCAACGGTCTGCTCCGTGTGCAATTTGGACTTACCATGTGGACGAACAATCCGTTTGCATTCGAACGATTCCCCATCCAATGGACCGACAAATGCTTCTGATCCATATTTGACCCAAAGTCAACTCCTAAAACCGGGAGTGGTCCAAAGGACTTTTGAAGGTCTCTAAATTACCATTCCAATAGTCTATCCCGTATGCGAATCTGACCAACGGTTTGCCCTCGGCAACCGATTTTTCGAAAAGGCCTGAAACACACTGCCAAATGGCAGGTTCCAGACCCTGCCTATCAGCAGATGTCGATAGGCAGGATCAGGTCTATACCGATCGGTAGTGACCTGAGCCTATAAAAGGAGGCCTTCACCTCATTTGCAAGGAGAGCCCAGATCTGATAAAAATCACTCTCAACGAATCCCAGAAACCTCTCTCGAAGGCAACGTGATTTCAACCCCCAAATCCCTTTTTTACTTCTACTTTTCATTATCCTTTTCATCAAACTTGGTGAATTATTCACTCTCCATCATCATCCAAGTTCAAGGGTTGCTCTCCAACATTCAAGATCAAGCACAAGATCTTCAAGAAGGTCCAACTTTCTCTACTTTCTCTTAAATTCTCTTAAACTCTCAATAACTTGTTTTATTACTTAGCACTTTTATTATCTCATCTCACACATCCTAATATACTTTTTTATTTAGTATTATTCCACATCTCTTATTTTCATATAAATAAAAACCTAAAAAATAAGAAAAATAGGGTTTGCTCATAAATTCCAAATAGGGATTCTCATACTTTTTCTCACACTTTGCTCACAACTAAAACACTTTTTCTACACACACACACACACACACTTACAAATAAGAGATCCCCCATTTGGATTTATGGGATAAACCCCACCCTTCATTTTGTATGTGAACTACGTGGACTTTGATGCCTTTATAGGCTATGTAGGCGTCTCGGGGTAAAACCCGAGACTCGAGTCCTCTCTCTCACCTTTTATTTTACTTCCTATTTTCTCTAAATCTAATCTTCCTATGTTCTATATACTTTCCCTTAGTGACGTATTGCTCCATATGCGTTATTGCTCCATTATAACGATCAACGTAGGGGTAATCGCGTAAATCCTATTTTTCTAATATTATTCTTGTATCTTCTTACGGATGACTCGCTTTATCTGTTCCATGATACAAGTCGAGGATTCTTACCTCCATTATACGTATACACATGCACACATATCACGGGGGAAATATAAAGGAAAATAGAAAATATCCATGAGAGACCGAAAGGGCAGAATGGGTGCCTAACACCTTCCCATTTCGTAACTAAGCCTCCGAACCCTTCTCGAATCATTTTGATTTCTCATGCACCAGTATGTCTTTGGATGCCATCCTTCGGGATGGCTTCCCTTTTTTCTTTTGTTTGTTTTGAGTAAAATAGACTGACAACTCTAAATCTCTCTACATTTTTACACCTCATCTCAAAATGACGCAGGACGAAGCGCTCCCGAGAGGGATGCACGGGACCCGAAGGACCCTCTCCCTTCGCGTGCCCGCCCCAGTGAGGCGAGGATCGGGGATGGCCACATGTACCGAATAATATTAGTCTCCATCCGTAATAGACTAGGTTTTTAGATGGTTCAAGAACATTATGGCTTTTAAAACATCATGCACTCAAAAATCAAGGCATTAGACCAAGAACAAGTACGCACGCAAGAGGCCACTGCTATGATCGAAACCAGAGAGAATGTAATCCCTCCACCCATCCCCAAAACATTGGTAAACCTCATGCAATAGTTGTCAAAGAATTAACAATTATCCCCTCGTATCACCTTCACTAATCCTAGTTTCATATCCCCCTACTAATGTCACCACCCCCTCTTCCATATACCTTTTGCCCCGCAATAAATACTTGAATCGTGCTATAGCACCCTTAGTGCCCACACACCATCTTCCAAGCACCCCGTGATCTGAATTCGTAGGTCCTCTACCAGATGATGATGCATCATTAAGTCTCCCATGGGTCATGGAAATTTGATATCTCTTCCATAGTAGACACTTGTAAATTATGCCAATATGGCTTGTAGATCTCACACTTTGATTTCAAATGAGACACCCACCCCACATCTCTATGAGGATGGATTTGTTATCTCGCATGCACCCTTCGAGTAAAAATAAACTTTGCTTAGACTAAGATTCTACATCTCTTCTTAGACATCATTGTCCATAATAAACAACCTCTCCAAGGCTTACATCCCCTCTGCATGGCAACTAGACATCGACATCCATGTAGGGCCTACTATTCCCAATCCAATAAGGAAATCCCCAAACCATAACCATTATAGTGGATAATCCCCCTTCACCTATATGACATGTCATGCCTAACCTAACTAATGACTTCCGAGACCATACCCCATTTCAGGATCATTCTCCAAATCCGCATTTGATGCATGTGGATTTCTCTAAATACTATACACATCTAAGGGAATTTTTAGAACCATCATCCATATTAAGGATTACCCAAAACCCACACATATTCTCAGTGAATAATCAACCATTTTCGCTAAAAAAATATTAGAAAGGAAAAAATTGAAAAAAGAAAAGGGGATAAATGTAACACCCCGACCCGAGTTTGGGTCACCATTGGGTTTACCCGCACCGAGTCAAGGAGTTAAAGGGAGAGAGGGAGAGTCTAGTTTTATTATTTAATAAAAACTCTTCAATTGCACCGTCTATTAAGGATTACATTATTGGTTCTAATTTGAGAAAACAAATGACCACTTTAAGTAATTAAGTTAATCAACAAGGCTTATTAATGAAAATCCATTTAATCCAACAATACTAAAGAAATAAGAAGTAAATCGAAGTCGTCCCTGTATTATTATTACATCACATGTCCAAAGGCCGGAACAAAATCAAGTATCTCAATTTTGATGATTGAAATGATAGTTTAAATAAAATGAAAGAGATTCTAGCAATGATTGTTGCCATATGGGCCTTACCGAAGTCCTGTCCAACATCCCTACTCGATGTACCTAAGGTGGCGATGGGAGTTTTAACATAAAAAGTATGGGTGAGCGAATGCTCAATAGGGTGGGTAATACTAAGCTATACATTTTCTACAAAAATACTATACATATAACATATATTTTAAACAATTACAAAAATGTTTAATAATTTAGCTAGTATTAATGCAACTACTATGCAATGAACTCGAGCGATATTCTCATACTCACACTTATCCATTTCATTCTACCTTTTATACGGTCTAGAGACTAATTAATTATATTTTATTCCTTAGTCTCAACTTTATCCTTTTTCATTTGGTTGTCTCATTTACATTCTTCAAGCACAACCACATTCATTTTCATTTCCACTATCTTTTCTCGGAATCTTCCAAATATCCTCGTACTTTAATGGGCTCCACACCGCCTTCTATGCTACCATATGCTCTGGACAGTGATTTTGGGTCTTTCACCTCAGGGATCTGGTCCTTCTTAATTATTCCCATTCTCATTCGAGTCCATATTAATGTGCTTTTAACATTTCACCATTATCCACATTATTTAATCATTTATCGTTTTTATCACTTTACAATTCATTTCACCATTTCATAGCATTTACATGCCATCTTAGTTACATCATTCGTTTTTCACAAAAACCAACAAATAAGGTCTAATAAAGGAGTCCGGCCATTTGGAACCTTTATTTTACCAAAATTATCGTTTTACCCTTTCTTTATCAAAAGTTTATAGAAAAAACATATTTACTTTATTATGGCATCAAAATTCATCATTTCTCATTCAAATCCCACCTTTTATGATTTTATATCTAAAACCGTGTTTTCATTATTTTATGCCCAAACCACATATAATACATTTAATCATTTGAAGGCATTTTAACAAAATTTTCATTGCACCCTATTATCATGTGCACTTCCACACCTTATTTTCCTTTATTCTTAATAACATTTATAACACATTTCAAGATTTGATTTTCTAAACTTCTTACTTTCATACTTAAATGTCACCTAATAACGTAATACATGTTTCTACACATGTTTGGAAGAATTTCAAGCAAAAACCTTAAATATGAATCTAAATAAGATATTAACATAAGTTTACATTTTATGTTCTTACTCCTCATATTTCAAGGTTAAAGATACTATTTGTTCTTAAAAACCCATTTAGGTCTTGTTTTCTTAAAAACTTCATTTTTTAAGAAACCATATGCAAACATACTAGAAAATATTTTATTTATCATATTAAATCATATTCTAGCATGCATCTTACATATATTCATAACTTTAAAATCTTGAAAACTTTAGAGGAAAACCCTACTTGAAGATGAAGATGAGAAACTAAGAGGGAAAGACTTAAAAGCTCCTATGGTCTTCCAAGCTCCAAAAATGATCCAAGAATAGACCAACTCCTTCTTGCAAGATACAACTATAATTCTTCAACCCAACTTCTACCACAAACAAGGCTTGAAATAGGAGTAGAAATCCTGAAAATGGCTTAATTATTGCTAAAAATGAGGGTTTACGGCATGAGAGAGTGGAAGGGAGGTTAAAGATGATGGAAGGAACCTTGAGAAAGCAAGAGAGTATAAAGATCTGACGATAATGTTAGTAATGATCCCAACACTCTCCCATCTCTCTTTTATACCCCCAAATCCTTAACCCATTAAGACTTAGTCCACCCAAACTCATTACCCTCGTTTTTCCTGCTACTGCGAAAGCTTGATAGCTAAAAGATCTAAGAGTCTAAATGTTGACAGCACACAAGAAAGAGTAGAAATCTGACTTTTCTGAACAGGTCATTCAAATGACATTCGAATGAGATCACACATCTCGTTCAAGTGAGCATCTAACGAGGTTGGTCCTATAGACAGAGATTTTGCCATTCTAAGGTCATTAGATGGTCATTCTAACGAGAATCCCATCTCCTTTAGATAATCTTCTCCTTCGTTCGAACGATCCTCAAATTTTCCAATTTTAATTTTTGCCCAATTTTTTCATTTTATTTGCATAAAAGCCAAATGGACAATTTAAAATAGATAAGTTTCCACTAAATTCCATTCATGGACCAAAGGCTTACAAATTCTACAGGATGAGACACAAATCTCGAGCACAAGTATTATGTTCTTCTATCCTTGGGATATTTCATCCCTGGAATTAGAATAATCAAACTAGGGAAAGAGTTTCGGGTGCTTCTCCCACATCTCGGACTCGTGCTCCCATCTTGCACCATAGACACCCTAGAACTCACAAATAAGTTTCACCAATGAAATGACCTTATTGCGCAAGACTATGTCCCCGTCATCCAACATGGATACAGGTTGCGTCGGAAACGTAACATTTTACTCTAATTTAATATGGTTCCATCAGATGACGTTTCGGGGATTAGGAAGGTATTTCTTCAACATAAAGACATGGAACACATTATGAACTGAGGACAACTGTGGAGTTAGTGCCAAGTGATATGATACATCCCCAATCCATTATAAGACCTCAAAGGGACTAATATACCGAAGGGCTAGCTTCCCTTTTCGCCTGAATTACCGACTGCCGATTCTTTCTCTAAATTTCAACATTATATACTCACCCAGTCTAAACACCAGAGGTGTTCATTGATTGTTGACGTAATTCTTTTATCTACTCTGAGTCATCATGAGCCTCTATCAAATTATCTGAACTTCGTCAGTCATTTCTCTAATCAAATTTGAATTGGTGAGATGCTTCTCACCCATACCAGCCCAACAAATAGGAGAACGGCATGGCATACCATAAAGATATTTATAAGGAGGCATTTCGATTCTTGCCTCGTAACTGTTATTGTAGGAAAATTATTCCAAATGCAGAATCTCCGCCCAATTTTCCAAAAAATCAACGTGCACACTCACAACTATCCTCCAAGATCTGGATGGTTCATTCTGACCTCCCGTCAGTCTCAGGGTGATACATCGTATTAAGGCTCAACACAATACCTAATTCTAGCCATAATTTCTTCCAGAATCAAGACACAAATCATGGATCCCTATTCGAAACAATTGAGAACGAAACACCATGAAGTCTGACTATCTCCCATACATGCAGCTTTGTCAACTTAGCCACATTGCCTGTGAACTTTATCGCCAAAAGTACATAATTTTTTTGAGCTGATCCACTATAACCCATATCACATCATGTCCATTCTCAAACTGTGGTAAGGCTTTGATAAAGTCCATAGTGATATGCTCCCACTTCCATTCAGCCACGAGTAGTGGTTGCAACAGCCTTACAACCCTCTTATGCGCCTTCACCTACTGATAAGTGTATCACTTGGCCACATATGACGCCACATCCCTCTTCATATTGGACCACCATAATTCTCTGTATAGGTACTTTTGCATCTTCGTAGAACAGGCCATATGCTAAAGCGTGAGTTATGGGACTTTACCATCACCTCATCCTAAAGCTCATCAATAATCGAAACAATCAATCGACCCTTGTGTCACACACTGCCAACCTTCTCCACGATAAGAGTGTCAAACACTTAATTACTTTGAATACGATCAAGATATTATACGAACTTAGTATAAAGGGACTAGGCGTCTAGAACTTTCTATTGAGTGAGTGGCCTAGCCACCACACCCTAAGGGTATGCCCTATCATAACCCTATTGGACATGCAGATCAAACTTCTACAGCTCACCAAATATCCTTGCCCAATGACACTTCATCATTTCCAGAGTAAGGCTATATTTTTTACTGAGAGCATTGGCAAATTACACTGGTCTTGCCGAGATGATACTCTAAGGAGAAATCGTAGTCTTTAATTAATTCCATCCATCGTCTTTGATGAAGATTGAGGTCACACTGTGTGAAAGTATATCGGAAGCTCCTATGATTATAAAACACGTCAAACCATTCCCCATATAAATAATACCTCCAGCTCTTAAGCGTGAACATAACCACGACTAACTCCAAACCATGGGTGGGGTAGTTTCTCTCATACACCTTTAGCTGACGGGATGCATAAGCGACTACCTGGCCATTTTGTATCAATATCGTACTTAGCCCTGACCCGAAAGCATCATAATACATGGTTTAACCCTTGACATTCTCTAAGAGGACAAGAACACGCGTCGAAATCAATCTAAATGTCAACTCCTAAAAGGCCGACTCATCATTCTCGGACTAATCAAATTGAACATTTTTTCGTCTCAATATAGTGAGGGGTAATGCAACCCTCAAGAAGTCTTACACAAATTTATGGTAATAACCGACTAAACCTAACCACATTTCTATGATTGTCATGTTCCTATCCCATCCCAGAAAGGCCTCTACCTTAGAAAGGTCAACGAAAATGCCCTCGTCGAAAACCACAAGGCCAAGGAACTTGACCTCATCCATCTAAAATTCACACTTGTTGAATTTAGCGTATAACTGGTTCTCCTTGTGGACTTGTAATGCCATGCGAAGGTGCACTTCGTGGTCTATATCCGATGCCGAATAGACCAACATATCATCCACAAAAACCACCACAAACTAATCTAAGTAGAGACGATAGATGCAGTTCATTAAATCCATGAATGTCACAGGGGCATTAGTCAAATCAAAGGGCAGTATTTGAATATCATAGTGCCCATATCGAATTCAGATTGTTTTTTTAGGAATATATTCCTCTGTAACATGCAATTGTTGGTACTCGAACCGAAGGTCAATCTTCAAAACCTGCGTACCCCACGCAACTGGTCAAATAAATTATCGATACGGGGAATAGAGTATTTATTCTTCGTCGTTACCCTATTCAATAGCCTGTAATCGATGCAAAGCCATAGAGAGTTGTCCTTTTTCTTAGCAAAGAGGGATGGAGCTCCCCAAGGGGACACATTAAGGCGAATCAAGCCCTTGCTGGTCAACTACTCCAATTGAACCCTTAGCTCTTGCAATTCCGATGGACCCATCATATGAGGTGGTATGGAGATAGGCAAAATGCCCTGATGCACCTCTATGGCAAAAATCCACCTCCCGATGTGGGGGTAGACCTGGGAGGTCATTCGAGAACACATCAAAAAACTCTCGTACCACTTGGTAACTTAACAACATATCATCAGGATCATCCTGAGCCACCATACTACTCAACCAATAGAAGTACCATTTCTGCTCACGCACGGTGGAGAACTTGCAAGGATATCCAACGTTCTACTCACTACTAAAATGATGGTAAGACCCGTCTGGAAGAGATACTAAGACACTATATCGATGACATTCGATAGTAGGATTAAAGAATGATGTCCAATCCATACTGAGGATCACCTCGAACCTATCTGATAGTACAAATATAACACCCTGCTGCGGAGGTTACTCAGGCGTATTGAAGCTAATAGGTCGCGGTAGGAACTGGGCATAGGGTGCGGCCCTACTCAGCACAGGGTACGGCCCTACTCAGCACAGGATGCAGCACGTACCACTTGGCCTTATATACAGGCCGCAGCCTTATACTATAGGGTACGACACCCATGACTTTAACCTCATACAGGATGCATCACTCAATATACTTGCTTTATAGGCCACATCCCTCTCATCGTAGCTGCTCCAGAATTAATATATATCATGTGCTCAGGGCACGTGACACAACTCACATACCCCCTATAAATAAAGGTCCACACCTCGAGATAGGGGACCAATTCAGATTCTACGATACCTGATGAAGCCTTGCCAAATTCCCTCTACATAACCTCAACATACAGCTTGGGGGATACTCACCTACATCGTAGTCATATCTCCGGCACTCCCAGAATCACTACAGTCATGTACTCTTCTCTCTCATATATCATGTACGCTTATTGTAGCATTGTAACTTGTACAATATCGTTATGAATATAATAAGAGGAAGGCACCAAAGTGGATGTAGGATCTTTTATAACCGAACCACTCTATACCTTATCTTTTATCTATTTTACTTGCTCTATTTACTTATTATGCACTTTATATTTGATTTGTTGATATGGGAATGACAAGTGGACGATTTCTCGTATCATCACTATCCATGTCCATGAGAATTATATTGTGCTCCATAACATATTCTTTAGCTATAAACATGCAACTACGAAAGACCCTATCAAGTACCAAATAAAAAACCTATGAAAATCAAAGGGTAAAACTGATATACCTCTAACCCCAAACTGAATGCTAAGGAGTTAGAAATAAACAAATGTGATGCACCAGAATCAAATAGTGCCTTTATGCATATGTTGAATAAATGAATCATACCTTCCATTATGGATGGATAACCGGAAGGCCCTGTAAATTGTGGCACAAAATAGGTGCGTTCAGGATAAGACCTGTTGCTATGGTCGTTGGGCACCTGATCTTGCCCACGACTACTCTGCCCATGACAAGGACGTGAATCGTCCAGGCTATGACTCACCGGCTGATGAGACCAAGGAAAATTATTATTGCTGCTACATCTGGGTGTGACTCGTGTAGCTAGAATTCCTGTTCGATACATAGTTGACAGTCTGTTGACTACCTTGCTAATTACTCAAAGCTCTCTATGGGCAGTCCCTTTTGATGTGGCCGGGGTACCCATAACCAAAACAAGTCCACTCATTAGGGATCTAGGACTCTGGTCGCTGGTACACTAGACGGATAATGAGGCAACCCTTATAGTGGCCTTTAGCTTAACAAAAAAATCCTCGAGCCCTGCTCCCAGATTTTTTGTGACCACTGCCCTGGGACCCACTAGGCTTCCTTTTCTTTTCCACGATGGCCTTTCCATCCTTTATATCCAAATCCAACTTGATGGCTTTTTCACCGATGTCTTGAAATTTAGTAGATTTAAACCTGTCATGATCTATCGGATACCCATGTAAGGCCCTTGACAAACAGCCTTGTCTTCTTGGACTCATCCCTTTGCACTACATATATATACTTACACAAGCTCTCAAATCTAACCTAATACTCATTTATAGAAGTCTTCCCCTGAATCAGATGAAGTAACTCGTCCATCTTGGTGTGATACCCCGCCTAATAAAATACCAGGTGATCAGTCCTATATCTAATTAATCAAGAATCTCATATGGTTTCATTCTCAGCATCACTGTCGAAAACCATTTAATTACTAATAACCTATTAAGATTGGCGTCAAATTTTAAACTTTCTAATCTATTTAACTTAAACGCGAAAGTAAAATCATCCATACAAATATATGAACAACAATTGAAATGAATAAATAAATAACCGATAACTCTCGGTAAAATAATTCATACAACCAT
Source organism: Sambucus nigra (assembly GCA_949130495.1). Taxonomy (NCBI): domain Eukaryota; kingdom Viridiplantae; phylum Streptophyta; class Magnoliopsida; order Dipsacales; family Adoxaceae; genus Sambucus; species Sambucus nigra. The sequence goes on along the minus strand of OX422211.1, from coordinate 356,189,794 downwards.
ATCGAAATAGCATAAAATAAAAAATATCGAAAATAAAATAAAAGGCAATAGTTGGCCAACATGCTCGAATATTACAACAGTCCCTCCTATCTAGATCACAAGGATAGAAGCGCCTAAACATTTTTTCCTGCCAACATCCACAGCTACGGCAGTAACGTCTAACTCGAAAGAATGATCATCTAGGCATCCCTGTGTCTGGACACCTAAAAAGTATAACAAAGGAGAAGAAAAAGAAAGGATAGATACAGGTTAGATCGCAGGCTCTGAAAAACATTTTTAGCAAGTGTTTAAAATACTTTAATATTTAAAATATGATATTCTCCATATTTAAATTAATGTCGCACCCATATGAGATACCCATCACCTCTCATCTAACAGTGCACACCTAACGCATGTATTTTAAACACCCTAGTTACACTACCCTGCCTAACTAGCACCTTGCAAAACTTCCAAGTCACCATAAGCTATATCATACCCCACGTATATAAAATATTCTAAGCATTCGCCCAAGATTAATAATAATACTATATTACTTATAATTAATATGTTCAAAATTGATAACTTTCACTAGTTATAATACGCTAATCATCGTTTAGTGTTATTAGCCTCGTATATAATATTCTCATCATTATATACATATATCACATATTTTATTCCGGATTCTATATGCCCGAATGATCTAGAAACTATTCCACATTTCATTCTTTATTTTGTCCATATATATATATATATATATATATATATATATATATATATATATATATATACATATCTCGTATATATAGAATATACTAAACACATCAAGTATATTCATACTTATATATCACACACTATATAAGTATAATAACCATCCCTCGGAGCTATTACTCAATGGATGTAGTCTTTACAATGTTATCATCTTCCATGGAATTACTCACATACCATCCTGGGTTACCAGCGGTTGGACTCTCACACCGACTTGGTATAAACCAAATCACAACGTATGGGAAGCAGTCATAGTTCCTCACCGGAAATGAGAACGAAACATACCCACCGTGTCTCACCCCTGATAAAAATCACACAATATAAAAATGGATGCTATGACCTGGGAACTATGCGCTCCATGCTCCTCAAGACAGGGGCCTCCCCGACATCACGCATCTTCCCATGATAGCACTAGAGGGGTATGCTTCACATAAATATATCAATCACACATAGATATATTTATAATCATATCATATATATACTATCTCTATACCCGTGTATATATATATATATATATATATATATATATATATATATATATATATATATATATCACATCAAATTCGGCTATTTATGACTATCTCTCGTGGCATTGGCCAATAATTCCGAATTTCGATTCGTATAGATTAATAAGGATACACATAACTTATTTTAATCCCATAAGTATTCACTCAGTTATGATACAATTCTCACATAAATATATTTTCCCGAATAATAGCTTATTACAACTGGCTAGTATTCTAATTTCATCATACTCGCACATTCGGATATTATTCACATATACTATCGTTATATATATTCTACACGCATACAAATATATTTACCTGCCGAAATAATCTCCCAAGTGTTATTCATCCCAAAACACTCTTTAAATTTATACCCCCGGATCTTATTCACACTAACCCGAGATTTATACATCACTCACTTCATCACTTAAACGACCTCACACTTCTATATGGATCCCGTGTTATTCATCTCTAAACGAAATTCTTCTCTAGTCCCTTTTAGTCCAAAAAAATATCTCAAATTTTTCTGTCGTAATCGAACCGAACCCATGACCCTAAAATGAACCGATCTCTTTCTGACATAATTGAATGAACCGAACCAATGACCAATAAAACGAATCGATCCGACGATCTGATCAGTTCGAGAGTTCATCTTCTTCTCAAACTCCAAAATTTATGGTTTTTACCCTCACCAACCATTTCTATAAACATCTACACACTTAGGTATACCCAACACAACAATTTATTCTTGGGATTCATCAAGTTAATTAAGATTTAAACTCTATCTTAATTAAACCCTAGTTTTTATTCAACCCTTCCAATTTCTCACAAATATTTCTCCATTAACATAGATTTTAACTTAGATTCCATATAGGATTATTATCACACCAAAATCATATGAAATCATCTCCCCAAAACCCATTTTTGTGCAAGAATCCCAAACCCAAAATCTTATGGTTTTCATCACCAACTATAATATGAAAAATAAACACACTTAAATCATTAAAGCAAGTTAAAAACTAGCCTATTTGGATAAATCCGATGATCTCATGCCGGAATCTACTGAAGCTTGGCCAAAAATATCCTCTTTCTCCCCTTTTCTTTCTTTCTTTCCTTTCTCTTCTTCTTCTTTTCTTCCCTTTCTCTCTTTTCTCTTTCTCTCGTGCCCTTATAAGAGAGAAATAAGGGTTATCCCCTTATTAAACCCAAAATTGACTCGTATACAAAAATACGAGTCCCTACTCATCCAAAAAGCCCCTGGAACCCAAACTCTACCCCCAGGTACTCTATTCTAACTATATAGGCCCATACTAGACCAACCGTGCACTCAAAATCTCCATCCGAGTCACTTTAAAAAATTCACGTCTTAAACCAAACGCATCTCCACACGTGTTTTCTGAAGAAAATAACATCACATGTCGCTTTTATTCACCTGCGACTATAATTAGTCCATCTCATTTACTTATCCCCGTAAGTAAATATAACACATGTAAATATTAATGTGTCACTTGAAAATTAATATTTACTATTTCCTTTAAATTCTCAAATTATTAAACTACACCCACTCATGTATTTTAAATATCCACAAAAGTACGGGCTATTACACTTGGCATCCTTAAATGCCAGGGGAAAGTAACAGTTTAGGAAGGCAGCTTTAAAGCTATCTATGTTTATGGTCTCTATCGCACTGGCAGAGTAGGCGCTCTACCAGTGTTTTGCTTGCTCTATAAGCTGGAAGGTCTCTATATTGACCTTGTGCCCAGATGGCACATCAAAAATCTCCATAACTTGAGTGACCTCATTAATCCATTCTTCTGTAGCTTCAGTGTTAGCTGTCCAGTCAAAAGTGGGTGGGTGTAGCCTCTTGATCTCCTTCCTAATGGAGGCAAAAGTCGTGCTCTCAACCGTTCCACTATGGTTGGCCATTTGTTGATATGAGAGGGAGTTTGTAAGCTAGCGTATGGCTTTCTCCATTAGTTTAAGCTCACTGTTCTCTGACCCGCTAGCCCCACTATAACGTGTAGACAGTTGCACAAGAAAGGAGAGTTCAATACAGCATGCTATGAAATGAAAGTGATAGTGGAAGCGATTAATTTAATTATTAACTAAAGCAGTAATTATAATAGAAATGCACAAAGAAAGCATACTAAAAAAGCGTAAACACTATGTTACACTCGAGGATCCTATTGCTATGATACCTTTTATAATGCCTTGACACGGGTTTGTGTCGCCATTGGGTCGACCTGCACCGAATCAAGGAGTTAAAGGGGGAGGAGGAAAGTCCAGTTTTATTATTTAAGAAAAACCCTTCAATTGCACAGTTTGTTAAGGATTAGATTACCAGTTCTAATTTGAAAAAACTAGTGACCACTTTAAGTAATTAAGAGCCTGTTTGGTTTGTTGTTCTGAAAATTATGTCTAAATTCTATTTTCTGAAATAAAATTATAATGTTGTTTTGAAGTTTTTTATAACCTGAAACAGTTTTTGGCAAACTTCAGTTAAAAAATAGTTTTATTAAAAAAATTATAATTTGTGTTTGGGTGTTTTTTTAATAATAACATTATAATGACAATAATGGATATTTTTTAATAATAACTTCATAATCACAATAATACAACAACGGTGGGACTTTATAGGTTACGAAAAAGATGTCTAAATTACAACTTGAAAGCTTACAAAAAGTGTTTAACCAATACATTCCAACAAGATTCTAATAATACATTATGATTGCGCATGTGCAGTCCACATTGCTGTGGCAATACGATCTCTCTTTCTAGCCATCCGATTAAGTCGTGTTTGTGTCATGTCCAATGGAAGTGCATTATAGCCATGTTGTTCATAAGGTAAGGGAGGTACAAAATCTTCATCTTCAAATTCTGCAAAAAAACTGTCATCCTTTGAAAGTGTGCAAATGAAGTTATGCAATGCACAACACGCGTTAACCATTAAAGCCTGTCGACTCGGTTTGTAGTTTGTCATATACTTAAAAATTGGAAATCTATTCTTAAACACCCCAAAGGTTCTCTCAATCACATTTCTTAGCCTGGAGTGCCTCTTGTTGAAAAACTCCTTTTGACCAACGGGCTCCTCATTTCGGTAGTCTTGTAAGTGATAACGCTCTCCTCTGTATGGTGCTAAAAATTCGAGCATATTGCTATATCCGCAATCCACCAAATAGTATTTATCTGTTAAAGAAAACCCAAAAAATAAAAATTTATATATATATATATATATATATAATTAGAAAAAAAAATAAAAGCGCATATTTCAATATACTTACGATTTGGAGGTGGAGCTAATAGGCCATTTTGTAAGGCGGTTAAAATAACACGGGAATCATTGACACTACCTTCCTATCCAGAATAGATAAATGTGAACATCGTGTCGAAGTTACATGCCGCCATAACATTTTGTGATACGAAGCCTTTTCGTGAACGACATGCATTATGCCAATTACTAGGCGCCCATACATCGACTAAAGTCCCATCAATGGCACCAACCGCTCCCTACATTCAAATTTAAAAATGGATCTCAACTTATCGGTATTCATTGCAATTCGTATATAAAATAAGAGGACAAAATACCTGGAATCATGGAAAGTAGTCGGTATTCATTGCAATTCGTTGAGGTACAATGTCATAATCTGGAGGGGAAATAAGAATTATTGCTGCACTCGCCAATGCTCTCAACACGAGTCTAAAATGTTGATTAATTGTCTCTGTCGAATGTTGAAAGCGGTCCGCAGCAACTCTACGCCTATGGCTTTGACCAACAACGTACAAAAATATTTCTACGAACTCTTCGATGGGTACACGACTATGTTGTGAATTCTCTATATAGTTTCCCTTCACGAGGAAATCACATAAAGCCCGAAAACACTGTTGGTTCATACGAAAAATATTTTGACACTTTACTAAAGGTCCATCAAGTATCTCTTTTACATACTCGATACCGGTGAGAGCAGATGAATAATAAGGCGATTTTTATTATGACAATATCAACTGGAGAGCCATAAAGGTCTCAACTTCTTCACTTCCATCATCCGAAGAGGAATCCATAATGTTGTTCATTAAATCAAACTCCAACACTCAAATGCTAAGGGTACAGTAGAGTTCACACATCAGTATATAGCAAACATTACAAACTAACATTATATAGCAGCCTTAGCAGCCATAACAGCCTTACATAGCAGCCTTAGCCTTAGCCTTAGCAAACATTACATAGCAGCCTTACATAGAAGCTTTAACCAAGCATTAGAAGCCTTAGAAAACATATAGTATCCTTAGCAAATATATAATAGTTGTTACCAAACATATAGCAGCCTTTTATAGCCTTAAAATGTTAAAATGCCATGCAACCATTTATGCAGCCTTAAAATTTATGCAGCCCTAAAATGTTATGAAACCATTTATGCAGCCTTAAACATAACATATAACATATAATTCATTAAACAATACAAACATTACATAGCAGCCTTAAACCAACATATAAAACAACATATAATTCATTACATAGCAGCCTTAAAACCAATATAAAGCATTCTTAAACAAACAACATTAAACTAAAACGAATTTAGCCAAGAAAACTAGCCATCCAACTCTGCCTACGCTCCTCATTCATACAAATAAACGCCTCGCGATAAACCTCGTATTTAGCAAACGCATCCAATGCCTTCAAAAACTGATCAGCATGAATGTCAGCCATGTTGTCAAGTATGGACAAGCAATTTGTCATACCAAATGGATTTGGAGCAGTTCGTGCTTTCAATTTCTCAGTTCTAGCTCGTGATGCCGAAGTCAGTGCTTCCATGCAATCGTTCATTAGAGATATCTTTGGGATTTTCGAAGGTCGTCCACTATCGTGAGTAGTACTCTTACGAAGACGAGCTCCTTTTGAACACTGAACGTCATCAACCTCCTCGTACAAATCACTTTGTGCAAACTCAGAATTAATTTCTCTCTCCTCATCCGAATAAATTGGACCTTGCGTTGATGCCCTCCCTCACATACCTGTTGCTTAAATATCTTAAACAATGAATCATATAACATGCAACCCTTCTCCTTCAAGGGCTTAGATTTGGGATTAGCCTGAAAAATGACAAATATGACACAATTTATCATTTACATAATAAATTTAGGAATTATGCAATAAATATTAAAATCATTGCTAATAGGAGTTTACCAGAAAATAAGTTTCCCAAACATCCTCCTCAGCAGTCACGGTCTGCGTTTCTCTGCTCCATCGAAACCCGGTGGTGTTTATAAGCTTTGTGAATGCAGTGCACTTGTTCTTCAACCTATTATATTTGCATTTTACTTGGGAAACTGAGAAGGACCAATTGGTCTCTGTTTTAATTTGAGTCACAAATCCTTGCCAAACCTTGGTCGGGAAGGTGGAACTTTTCAGATTATTGTTATCAACTTCAACCTCCATCATCAAAATAAGCCCGCTCAGCACTTGTTGACCATAACCGAGTCTCCTCGGCCACACGAGACTTCTATATCATAGGCATGTTAGCATACCATAAATACTCCATACTCCATAAATAAAAATAAAAAGAAAAATGCATACCATCAATAGAAAATCAACCACAAATAAATTCTTCACCACTGTTAGCATGCCTTAATAAAATGCATACCATCAACATAAAATCAACCACAAATAACAACCACATAAAATCCATACCATCAACAAAAATGCAATCCATCAACAGAAAATGCATACCAACCTGTTAGCATGCTATAAATAACAACCACATAAAAAATCCTTTACCACTATATGTAAAAATATATTCCCATAATTTACGCCCAGGAATTTACGCCCACAAATAATTCTTTACCATTATATCCAAAAACCAACAGAGATTGGAATTCTATACCACTGTATGCATAAATTCTTATTTATGCCCAGAAAAAATTATAAACATCAAATAGAAAATCAACCATAAATAATTACACAAAAACATTAACAAAAAAATACAACATAAAAATTATCTTCAAAAAAGGAAAAAAAATTAGGGGTATACCGAGTAAAATCTGGAAGAGAAATTATCTCCGAATGATCCGCACCTCTTTGAGCGGAGGGAAGGAATCGCCCGTCTTAGGAGACACTTTGATCTTGTCCAGCACACCATGAATTTTCAGCGGTTTCATGGGTTTTTATAGAAACCTTTATCTGTAGATGGGGTTAGGGTTAGTTTGTTGGTGGGAGATGAAATACAAAATCAGGTGTAGGTGGGATGTAAAATCAGATTGATTGAAGAGGAAGTGACCGGAGGTAGATATTAATGGCGATTTTGAGTTCGGATATTAATGGAGATGGTTGGTTGTTGGACGAAGGGAAAGGAAAGGACGGGAGTCGTTGGTTTGTGTTCAAACTGTGAAGAATTATAACACTATGTAATAATAGAGGTAAGACTTGTTTTCTAAACAATTCGATTTAAACAACAGTTTTCAAACACACGGTTAAAACCATGGGTAGTCAAACGTAATACAAACACGGTTTTAAAGCCATTTGGAATTATAACACCAAAATCCTTATTATAACAACAAACCAAACAGGGCCTAAGTTTACTAACGAGTTTTATTTATAAAAATTCATTTAACCAAACAATAATAAATAAATAAGAAGTAAATCATAGTTATTCATGTATTATTACATCATGGCCAAAGGACCAAATAAAATTATTTGAATATCTCAAATTCGATGTTTTAAAAAATAGTTTAAATACAATGATAGAACTTCTAACGACGATTATTGCTCTCAGGGGCCTTATCGGCATCCTTTCCAATGACCCTACTCAATATACCTGGGGTGGGGATTTTAACATAAAAAGAAGGGGTGAGGGAACGCTCAGCAGAGTAGGTAATACAACTATAAATTTCCTACAAAAATACTACACATATAAAATTTATTTTAAATAATTTCGGTAATAAATTAACAATTTAGCAAGTATTAATTCAACTACAATGCAATGCACCCGAGCAATGTATTCATACTCACACTTAGTCGCTTCATGCCACCCTTTATCGGGTCTAAAGTTCAATTTATTATATTTTATTCCTTAGTCTCATTTTTATCCTTTTCATTAAGTTATCTCATTTACATTCTTCAAGCACATCCATATCCATTTTCATTTCCATTATCTTTTCTGAGAATCTTCCAAATATCCGCATATTTTAATGGGCTCCACACTTCCGGCTATGCTACCATATGCTCTAGCCAAGGATTTTTGGTCTTTCAACCCAGGGCTCCAGGCCCTTTTTAATTATACTCGGTCTCATCCGAGTCCATATTAATGTGTTTTTAGAATTTTTACCATCCACATTATTTCATCATTTACATTTTTTATCACTTTACGGTTCATTCCACCATTTCATACTATTTACATTCCACTTTATCTACTTCATCCATTTTTCAAAAAAACTTACCGTCAAGGCCTAATGAGGAAGTCTAGCCATTTGAACCCTTAATTTTACCTAAACTACCATTTTACCCTTCCTTTATCGAAAGTTTGTGAAAAACATATTTACTTTATTATGGCATCATAATTCATCATTTCTTATTTAAAGCCCTTTTTTATGATTTAAATCCCAAAACCATGTTTTCATTATTTTATTCTCAAAACACATAAAATATAGTTAATCATTTGAAGGATATTTTAACTAAATACCTATTGTACCCAATTCTCATTTTTAGTTCCAAACCTTATTTTCCTTCATTCTTAATAACATTTATAACACATTTTTAGGGGATAATTTTCTAAACTTTCTTACTTTCTCATTTAACCCATCTTAAATTTCATATATCATGCTTAAATGTCATCTGCCAATGTACGACATGTTTCTACACATGTTCAGGAGGATTTTAGGCCTAGAACCCCTTAAATATGAATCTATACAAGATATCAGCATCAGTTTACATTTTATGTGCTTACTCCTAATATTTCAAGGTAAAGATACTGTTTATTCTTCAAAAACCCATTTAGGTCTTGTCTTCTTAAAAACTCCATTTTTGTAAGAAAACCAGCTTTGTTTCTAATAATTATCCCACTTTCATCAGATTTATTTTTATATATCCAACGTGTGCCAATAACCTTTTTGTGATCAGGCCTAGGTACAAGATACCAAATATCATGAATGACAAATTGAAGAAGTTCTTTCTGCATGGCAGAAATCCAATGAGGGTCATTCAATGCCTCATTTACATTCTTTGGTTCCACAAGGGAAACAAAACATGCATAATGAGCATAATTTCTTAATTGAGATCTTGTACGTACAGGCTCACTAGGGTTACCAACAGCGTTATCTATGGGATGATCTTTAGAAACCCAGTTAGGTACTTTAGGTGTATCAATTGATAAAGAATCATCTATTTCAGGAGAGTCATTTTCTAAAATATTTTCAGACTCTTCCACAATAGATGGTTCTCCAGTCCTACTCTCAACGAAAGTGTCACTTATAATAACATTTATGGATTCCATTAAGGTCTTAATGCGAAGATTATAAACACGGTATGCTCTATTATTAAGAGAATATCCTAGAAAGATAACTTTATCTCCCCGAGTCTCAAATTTGGATAAGTGTTCTCTATCTTTGCAGACATAATACGTACTACCAAAGGTTCTAAGGTATTTAAGATTGGGCTTCATCCCATACCATATTTCATAAGGAGTTTGTTTAGAATTATTCCTAAGATAGACCTTATTGATTATATGACACGCAGTTTTAATAGATTCTACCCAAATGTATTTAGGTAGGCACTTGGCGTGAATCATAACACGTGCCATCTCTTGAAGAGTACGATTCTTGCTCTTAGCAACTCCATTCTGTTGAGGAGTCTTAGGAGCACTAAATTCATGTTTGTAACCATTATAGTCACAATACTCTATAATACCGGTGTCTATGAATTCTCCACCTTTATCACTACGAATTATATTTACTTGAGTGTCCTTCTCATTTTCAATCCGAAGTAAAATTTTCAAAAAAGTTTGGAAAGTATCAGACTTGTGTTTTAAGAAGGCTACCCAAGTAAATCTAGTGAAGTCATCAACCATAACAAGAATGTAACTGTGTCCACAGAGACTAACAGTTTGAGAGGGACACATTACGTCAATATGGATGAGCTCCAAGAGTTTAGATGTAAGGATATCTTTAACTTTCTTATGAGGTGCTTTAACAATTTTTCCTTCCTGACATGATCCACAGACAAGATTATAAATAGGTTTGATCTTTGGAATTCCTCTAACTATTTCCTGTGAAGACAATCTACTAAGATTTTCGTAATTTATGTGACCCATTCGATTATGCCATATCTCATTTTCATCCATTCTGGCAATGTTACAGACCTCAGTACTGCTCTGGACAGTATAACAATTGTCAGGAGTCTTGAGTCCTGTAATTATGCACTCACCTTTATCATTTAAAATTTTACAATTATTCTTTGAAAAGGTGACAGTATGATTTGAGTCACAAAATTGCGAGATACTAAGTATATTAGCCTTAAGACCTTTTACTAGAAGAACATTTTCAAGTAAAGGTAATCCTTCTTCTTGGAGTGTTCCTTTACCAATGATTTGAGATGATACACTATCACCAAAAATAATTTTTCCTCTAGCAAATCTGGTTTTGTTTAAAAGTTTGGCATCATCTCCAGTCACGTTCTTTGAACACCCTAAGTCTAAATACCAATCAGAGGGAGTGTGTTCAGCTTTTACAGCATTAATCACAATATTACACTTCATCTGGGGAAATGGCTCATCTTTTCTAACCCAAATAGCTCTTGTTTTCATTTTGCGCTTATTTACTCTCATTTGATAAAATTTACGAGCATTAGATTTTTGTTGAAAAATGTTTTGCGAATGAGTTTGAATTTTATGGACAGTAGGAGCATTTGGCTTAGGAAAGTGCCTAGGAATTATTCTTGGAAATGATCATTTAGGTTTGGTCTTTCTCTTCCTATAGTTAGAGTTTTTGTCTGGTTGTCTAGGCAGAACATAATTGTTACGACTTCTCCTAGAATAGTTTATGTTTTGATATACATGAGTGTTACAGACAGGGTCAACAAAGCGTCTAGAGTAGCAACCTTCAAATGAATGATCGTATAAGTCACAGTATGAGCAATACTGATTTCTTGAAGAGGGTATCTCCTTAGGAAAGTCTCTAAACATAGGCTTAATGGAATTTTGGGTTTGAACCTTATTCCTAGGGAGTACACTTTGAAAAGTAGAATCAGTTTTCCTAATCAGGGGGTAAACATATTTAGCCTTAGGTAAAATTTCACACTTAGAGTTACTTGATTCCCCAATATCAAACTTTTGTTGTTTTTCATCAAACTCATTTTTTAGAGAATGAAAATATGGACAAGTTTATATAGGTCTTTTGCCTCTTGACACAAACTTAATTGGATCAAAACTTTTAGTTTGTGTCTTTAAATTTGAGCAAAACCCTATTCCAGTTCGATCATCAAAATTGGTTTTTGAATCAGTAACAAAACCATCAAAACTGTTTGAATAATTTTCAAATTTTGCAAATTTTTTTAAAACAGTTGTTGTCTTTTCTTTAGATTGTTCCAATTATAATAATGTCCCTTTATATTTTTTCTCCAGAGTTTCATTTACTTCTATCAAATTCTTTAATTTTTGATCAAAAATTTTGACTTCATTTTCATGAGTTAGACATTGGGTAGTATACTCTTCAGCGTTAAGTTTAACCATTAGGCTAAGGTCTTCTAGTTTCTTAGTGAGGTCTTTCACAGTCTTCTCTAGTCTAGAGCTTTTCTTGAGAGTTTTCGTATAAAGTGTGTGCATATCAGGGAGGTCTTCAGTGTCCGAGTCACTAAGTGTAGTGTGTGAAGTGACCCCTAAGGATTTAATTTTTGAATTCACACACACATTGACATCGTCATTATCGTTTTTCCTTTGACTCACACACCCCGCAGTAGAACTAGCAATATTCTCAGAAATTAAAGCATCTAAACCAGTAGCAGAATGATTCATAACAACAGAAGTAGAGTTATTATCATCATTCTCATATAAAGGCACAATCATATCATCATTATAGATTATCTTAGCAAAGAAGTACATGCAAGGACCAAAAGCATCAGATGATTCAGGTTCCTCATTTTCAGAATCACTTGAATCATCCCATGTTTTGCAAATGTTGGCCCTAGTATGTTTATTGGTCGCGTTCAATTTCACTCTATAGTCTTGTGCTATATGACCTAATTTTCCACATCTAAAACATTCAATGTTCTTGAAATCTTTATTAGGTCTCATATGAATATACTTGTGATGTTTGTCTTGACCTTTCTCATGAGGTTTGTAATTAGATTGAGGTGGATAATTTGGCTTGCCTTGTCTATTTGCCATTTCATTTCTAAATTTGACAATTTTCTTAAACTGTTTTGACATCAAGGCAATTTTATTATCCAAACTATCTATATCACATTCCTCATCAGAGTCATCATTAGGAATAGTAAGCTCAGGTTTCATCAGCTTAGAGGTAAAACTCAAATTCGAACTAGTCTGTTTCCTATGGGACTGGGTCAATTGTTTCTTAAATTCTAATTCCATTTTCACATTTCTCAGTTTACTACTGAGTAATTCAGGAGTGAGATTTTGATCACTCATTTCCTTAATAGCATATCTTTTATTATCAAATTTCTGTGGTAATGATTTTAGAATTTTAGAGACAATTTCGTGTTTGTCATAAGTTATCCCATTAGCATGCAATTTGGTCACAATGTCAGTCAATTTCATGTAGAAATCATCAAATGATTCAGAGTCTCACATAATTAAAGAATTACACTGCTGGACAAGCATATGTGCTTTAGCAGCCTTAACTCTAGTGTCACCTTCATGTGCACTAATCAGTGTATCCTAAGCTTCCTTAGAAGTGGCACAAGATGAGATCCTTCTGAACTCATGTTCATTTATAGACATAAAATGGTTCTTTCCTTTGTTATTGCTTCGAGAAACTTGCTTCTCTTCTTGAGTGAATTCACTTAATACTTTCTTAATCCTCTCATTACTTCCTTCAGTGGTTGATTTTGTAGGATAAGTATATTCATTTTCAACAATATCCCAGACATCATCTCCCAAGGTTCCTTGTATGAAAGCAACCATCCTTACTTTCCAGTAATCAAAGTTATTTCCATCAAAGAGAGGAGGTCTGGTCAAGTTACCAAATCTTTCATTTTTCTCGTCCATTGTTTGATTTTAAGAAAACAATTTCAGAAACACAAGATCTTTTAAAAATATTTCCAAAGCTCTAATACCAATTGAAAAAGTTGTTACTTAGGCTGTTTAATACAATATTAAACTATTGAAGTAACTCTGAACTATTTTTTGAGGAAACTCTTTTCTTTAAATCAAATCAGTTTAATCACAAGATGTGTTTAATAAAACATGTACGAGATCAGTTCAAGATTTGTTAACGGGTTTAGTAAAATAATTTAAAACAATTAAACTTAGCACAACCATAAGAATGAGATGAGGAGATGAAGAAAGATTAAGTACAAGAGATTTTTAATGTGGTAAAATCTCACCCAACTGAGGAAACATCCACGACTCCCTCTACGGAGTAAACAAAAAATCCACTAAAATAAAATATTCAAGTTACAAACTATATAACACACATGCACACAAATCAGACCTATACAAGTTTAGAAAGGTACTCACTGGTTTACTTCTAACTTCTTTGTAGTTCTATTGTTGATGTGGCTTTCCCAATTTGCTAACTTCTCCACTTTGTTCCAGTCTTTACGTCGACTCTTGTTGATTCAAGATCTTATAACCAACATTTTTGTGTTGTAGTGTGTCAAGTGTTTGTGATGGTTCTCTAACACATGCATGCACACACACACGCTTATTTTATACAAACAGTCCTATCAAATTACAAATCAGATCTATATGCTATGATTTTCAGTTTCTCTCTTCTTAGGAAACAAAAGAACTTTGTTTGACCTTTTAATAAATCCCGAAATCCAAGGTTACCTTGCTCGGAAGACGGTTCAAGGTCTTAACTAATTTCAGAGGGTTTTGAAAATATTTTTGAAATTAAAAACCACCGATTGCGATTCCAACTAGGTCAAACGTCTTGTTTAAAAAGAACTAGAAACAGAAAATAATTTATTGATCCTAGAGTTGAAAAACATTTACAGAAAATAAATCAACAAACTAATTTCTCAAGATGAGAAACTAAAAATGTAGATCTAGGTGTAATATAACATAAAATGACCAGATCTATAATTTCTATGAACAAGAAATACAGATCTAACCTAAATGTTTAAGTTGGACACAAGATCTTAAACTCAAGAGGATAAAACTCTATCAACGACCTTCAAACCCGTACCAACAACACTCTCAAACACAAGGATGGTGTTTGGTATAAACTATTTTAGGATAAGGAAGATTAGGGTTTGAAAACGGGTTAGGGTTTCTCTCTCTCTCTCTCTTTGGTTTCTCTCTTCTCTTTCTCTCTTCTCTTTCTGGTTAGACGAAGTGGATAAATTTCTCAGATGAAAAGGCTAAGCCTCCTTTTATACTAAGGGGCGAAGATTCGAGAAAGCTGTTCAAAATCAAGGGTAGAGATTTGGTCTTGCCAAATTGACTTTGATCCAACGGTGAAATAAAAGCGGTGGGTTAAACAGTCTCTGATTGGCTTAAAAGGGTTTCACATGGATTATCCTCAAACGCATGCATAGCGTTGATAACAACGATCCAAGGGCTGATAATGGACAACGGTTTTATGAGGGAAAACAAACACAAATCAGGTCGGTATTGTTGTGACAGGTGTAGGGCTAAGATTGAGGCTCAGACGCACGTTTTGAAACTAATTACACACGCACCCTCAAGTCTTTAGCGCTTTCGGATCCTACCCAAATCAACTTTAAGGTTTGAAACCATAAAACCAGAAATTGCAGAATGACCCCAAAAGCTTTTTAATCCAAATTTTAATTTCCAAACAATCATTTAAAAATTATTAAAAATTCCTAAAAATTATAAAAATCAATTTTAAATGGGATTAAACACACACAACTTTCATACAATCAATTTATGCAATATATATGTAATGAGTGCAATCCTAATGTGTGTGGGTGATTGTGAATATACATTTAATCAATCAATCAAGAGGAATGAAGAGTAGTGTTCTGAGGCTTTTGGATTTCTAGGGAATGAACATAATTTTGTCACTATTTCCAAACTAGATGAGCACTTATACAATGCAGACTCAAGTGAGTCAAGAGTATAAGGTGCTTAATCCATTCTCTCAACTCTAACCAGATGATGGTAAAACCAGATATGTATGCCCAGTTCTCAATGACATCGTCCTCGCCCACAAGAAGATTTTCATTTTCTTCCTTAGAGGTAAGGGAACCAGGGAATTGATTTGCAAGCTCCCGAAATTTATTTGCAATACCAAAATAGGTAGCATGACAATATTTTCCCCATTGAAGCTGACGATTAATGGTCTCAGAAAAAGCTTCCCTAACAGAGGTAGCTTTCTTGGGTGCCATTTCAGAAAAATAGAAGAAATATATGAAAAGAGGGGAACTTGGAACGATTATCTTACAAAAACACTTCTCTCTCTCTCTCTCTCTCTCTCTCTCCCCATGCTAAAAGAAAATGATAATTGCCCAAAACCATAATGGTAAAAACGTTTGGCAGTGGAAGACACCCTTTCATAAGGGGAAAATCTTAATAATAAAATAAGCCCCTTAAGTATACATGCACGGGTCGAGAGTAGGGTAATGATCAGGTAGGAATTGCGACACTTGAGGTTACTCGCTTGGAATGCACGCACGTACCATTATCCTGCCACGTGTACAACTGGGGGGATGTATGTCAGTTGCATTTAAAGCGAAGCGACGCATCAATGGTGATAAAGATTGGGAAATTCAAAGACGCTTGGATTGATCTCTAATAAATTTGAGCAAGTAAAATGGTTTGGGGGGGGGGGTATTTGAAAAAATCATTATAATCGCCAAGTAAATAATTTCTCCACACAAATGTAACACACTAAAACTCTGAGACAAAAAATTTAACAGTCATCCGAACACAAGCTCATTCGAGTGAAAAGGGTTTGCAAGGCCCCTCGTGTACAAAATAAATTATTGCTTATATATATCAATTGCCTATCATTTTAAAATAACACATGCATACAGGTTGTTCAAAGAAATGATATTTTGTATAGATATTTCTTCAAAGGCAAACAAATATCTCTATGAAGGGACAAATGTATATGGAGGTCCAAGCTCAAAGATTAGTAGCAAACCAATATTGAACAAATGGAGGATCAAAGATGGTCATTCGCACATGACTAAGGTTGCTCGACGGATCTCCCACAAAGGTCAAGCCCAATTGAGGAATATGGAAAACACACTTTGTAATTTGGATAATGATGTACTTGTATTAAGTTTTCCTTGTAAATACTAAGTTTACTTTGTAATATTTGTGAGGTTAATCAGTATCGTCGAGGGACCATATCTGGCAGGGCATGGGAGAGCTCACATGCTCTATCGAGCAACCTCATCATGGGTACCTCACAGGGATTTGGTTTGGAGGGTTGCGAGCAATGCAACATTGGAAATACCAACCCCTTTAGAGTACTTAGACAAAACCATGGTTTGTACAAACATAGCTAAATATATGCTTGAGTTACCATCTACCGGGGAATCTCCTCGAGGGACCTCAATCCTAATAGTTTCCCCAAAAGATTAACCTTTGTTCATTACATATAGTTCACAAGTTGCCTGAGTAATCATCAGCCGAGCAAACTTCGCTCGATTAATCACCTTCCCAAGTGAGTGACAACACACCTTTTACAGACTACTCTTTTCACACCTTATGACGTCATAGCATCTGACATTCAGGAACTCAATTAAATAACACCCAAGTGAGATTATTCCTAGGACGGTAAGTTTATGACTCACACATCCCATCCCATTTAATGCTACCATACCTCTAATAGGCTAAATAGTGTTCGTGCCAAAATAATATATCATGTGCATTTAATGCAATATCTTTGGCATTTATCAATGTGCAATGTTGGCATTAAATGCATTCTGACACATTTAATGCAAGCAAGGTAACTCGAGTGACCTTGCCCCCATATAAATACTCTAAATTTGTGTATTTTCTATCATCGCAATTCAAACCTAGAATTTCTTCCAAAATCTTCATAAACAAGAGATCTTACTGTGAGATCATTTATTGTGTGACCTCCCTCTTTACTACATTGATACCGTTATTGATCATTTTTGCATTTAAGGTTACTACCTCGCCTTTATTGCGCCAGAGGTGCTTGTTCCTTCTCCCTCCAATCAAGTTACCTATGGGGTTCCTTCTATTTATTGCACTCCCATAGCATTTAGGTTATAAAGACCCATTTAATACAGGAGTTAAGATATTGAATATTATTGACCTTTGACTTGCATTTATCATCACTTATAATTTTTCTTTGGCACAAATTATCATCTCGATAAGGGATTCCATCTCGCTGGATACTAACTGTATTTAAAGAACCCACATCTTAAAGTATGAATTGATGTGAACAAAACCTCCACTGCTGCATGGCAACCAATTATCGATAGGTAAATGTTGCAGCGCATCGGGTAAATTTGCCTTTTTTCGGCTCTCCACCATTATAAATGCTCTTATGTATTCAACACGAGGAGATTTAATTAGGGTTTGTAATAATTACCAGGTAGGTAGGGAAATCTTAGTCCTGGTGTGTGCATTTAAAGATTCTTGTAACAAAATAATGTTTATGATAATTACTATAAACTAGCCTTCAAACTCGCATGATGCATGGGCATTTCAAGAATTTTGTCAATTTATAAGATGTTTTAAAATATGAAAAAAAATAAACTTAGTCTAGAAATATTATGGAAATGCATATCCCAATATTCGTAGTGGAAAAACTAATGCTATTAACATGCCAAAATACATAGATCATATGAGGAATCTAAACTTCACATTGCATTAGTTTAAATGCTATTCTTTCTACAAAACATATGACAAGTTATACTTTGCCATAATTCTAAAATTCATGTAATATGTGATTGTCCAAATTAATTTTTGCCAAGAAAGCCACTAAAAATTTTAAATCTTTTATTTGGGTCCTACTATAGCCTTTAGTGACACGATGTAAATACTGGACTTAGACCCTCCATACTTAAATTTTGACCACACTTAAGGACCAAAGTGGAAAAATTATTATTATTTTTCGTGTAAAAAAACTGAGTGACTAATTTAAAAGAGAATATAAATTCATTGTGTTTTAGGCCGTAAGCAAATTTTTTAATATATAAATAAATATCTTATTAATGAAAAAAGCGATTATTATAAGACACACCATATATATAATAGAACTAACTTTTATAAGATTAACCCCGAGGGATTGGTCTAGTGGTTGATCATTCAAGACCTTAGTCACAAAATTTGCCAAAAATGATCGCCCCATGCTTTTAATAATCGAATTGGCGCATTACGAGCGAAAAAGGTGATAATCTGCCCATTTCTTAAATACGCGCCTTTGTAATTTATAGGTCATGGCTTTGACTTGGATAATGTCACGTGTGTACTAATAGAGTTCGGTCCATTTAATATTTCTACTCCCAGACTTTAGCAATGAAAAACATACTTTGACAGTAATACTTTGTGTTCTATCTGGTCTTTTAATAAAATATATAAGAAGGACCACACAATTTACACTTGTTGTGGACAACAAAAAACCTAGTAGATACATTGTTTTACTTACACATTATACTCACCTTTCAAAACGTCATTCAACTAAATTGAAGACAAGCCAAATGGTACATTGAATGTTATTTAACTCTTCAACAACTTAATGACCAAGTATTTGTACTTTTATCTTTATATAAATTGCAAGTTGTTTATATCGTTTTCATGTAATTTATATGTTATTTTTATATTTACAATTTTTTATTGCTCATGTAATTTTTTTATTCTATAATTTTTATGGTTAATGTAGCTCTATAAATTTTTTTATGGTTTACATAATTTTTCAATGGTTCGTGTGATTTTTCTCATCTCTAATTAAATTGGATATACAACTATTCGTCTTGTTTTTATAATTGTAGCTATTTTGCAAGATAAATAAATATATTTGGCAATCAATGTAATAAAAGTTAATTATAATTAATGAAAATATATGTATCATTAAAAAATATATAAATTAATATATTAATAGTCGCTCCACATTTATAATTTTTTGAAATTTGATACATTCGCACCCGCATCGCATTGCGTAATTGTGACTTAGTTCATGACTACTGGGCTTGCACTCCCGAAGTCATGAATTTAACTTCCCACGCTAACATAAACTTGGAGTTAGTAACGCATAGAGTAATCTTTGTCGTAAAGTTTGATCCGAGTTGAATTGATTAGTATGAGGTGAACCCATCAAATCTAAAAAAAATGTAAATTACACTTTTAGTCCTTAAACTATCTGTCCAATTTTAAATGATTCCTAATCTTTTGTTTGATCCATGTTAGTCCCTAAACTATATGACTTATTTTAAAAAAGGGATTCCGTCCATCACCCCGTTAAACTTTAACAAAATTATGTTAAATACCAATTATGCCCTCGTTTATATTATAAAAACTATGTTTACTTTTATATTATAACATCTATGTTTTATTTACTTTCTTACAAAATAATTTTTTTTTTGTAAATTGATCACTTTTTTATTATCATATATAAAAGAAATAGTGTTTGTTTAAAAAACTTGTGTATATTTATTTTATAATTTATAAATATGCTATTAAACAATTTATAAAACCTTGTTGTATATAAATATAGTTTTAAATAACGAAAACATTTTTTCAAATGACTTTTGCACGAAACATTTTTTTACAAACAAATCTTTTTTTATTACTATATATAACGACAAAAGTTTTTTCTAAATTTTCACAAAAACAGTCATTTTTTAAAAAAATTATAAACAATGTCCGTTTATTTATATTTATAAAAAACTCTTAAACTTTTTTTTTATAAAAAGAGTTCTTCCTAATTTTGCACAAAAACCCTTTTCTTATTTGTCCACAATACAGTCTTTTGTAACATTTTTTTATAAAATTTATAAATAATGGCCATTTATTTTTTTATGAGCGGGCTTTTAATGAATGGGCACAATCATACAACGTGGCCATGATATAAAAAAAGGTTGAGAAAGTCAATGAAGGTTAACATTGACCTCTTTCAAAAACTATTTTAACTATTTACCTCCTGTTTATTTAAAAAAAATACATTCCATCTTTTTTCATCCCAAAGACACGTTGTTATATTTATAACTATTAATATATATAACATATATGTATAATATAACTGTTGAAACTGTTATAAGATATGTATATATATTATATATATATGAATAACAAATCACCATAATGGGGAGATTCTCTTCATTGCTTAGCCTCACCATCTCATTTTTGTACAAATTCTTCATTCTCCATTCCGATTACTCATTGAAGAGCTGCAACTTCGATCAGACCTATTAGTTTAGGGATTCCTTATCCGATGTTAGTAATTTTATTCAAGAGTTTCCTATCGGATCGACCACAGTCTTCACTAAACATCCCTACGTCAGTCTTTTTTCAAGAACCCCACAGGCCGTGTTACCAATGGGCTGCTCCTCATTGACTACATTGGTATGCAAATACTTACTTTAATTAACCATACTCTACACATTATATTATGTATAAATTCCATATATTTTTTTCCTTTCATACCTAAATTTATACTTTAATATATATGCATAGCTAAACTATATATTTTTCTTAATTTAAACACATAGACGGTCTTCCCATGTTGAACCCTCGCTATAATTATCAAGCAAACTTTATACATGGAGAAGATTTTGATGTTGTTGGTTCTACAGTGCTATTGAGAGAGGTTCTAGCAAAGCATAACATTTCATCATGGGTGACAAACAACTCTTTCAGTGTTCAACTTAATTGGATGTTAGAGCATTTCAATTCCACATGTTATCCAGGTTGGGGCTTCTTTATTGAATAGAATATATATTGATATGCTCATATATACCCTCGGCCAGGCCGAGGACACCCTCCACCAAGACGGGCCCAAGACAGTCTCTTGGCCCCTCATCATGGTCCGGACGACCCTCCAAGGGGCCAACCCCATCATCAGGTCCAGACGACCCTTCAAGGGGGCGACCCCTCATCAGGCCCAGACAACCCTTCAAGGGGCCGACCCCTCATCAGGCCCAAACAACCCTTCAAGGGGCTGACCCCTCATCATCCCAGATGACCCTCTAAGGGGTCGACCCCCCATTATGGTCCAGATGACCCTTCAAGGGGCCGACCCCTCATCATGGTTCAGATGAACCCTCAAGGGCTGACCCCTCATCATGGTTCACATGCACCATGCATACTTGGGGGGTACACTACACCCCCCAAGACCTATATATACTTGTCACCTACAACCCTACAAGGGGATCGAAAATTGTAACCCTAGCTAAAAACTCTGCTTGCACACACAATAGAGAGAGAAAGTGAGCTTATGTGCATTGTATCCAAGGCCATTAGTGCCCATACTTAGTGGATCACACACTCACAGTGGATGTAGGCCTAATTGGCTGAACCACTATACATCATTATCTTATTCCTCTTATACACATCTCCTTCTACACACTTACACTCATACATCTCTATGGCTTCCATGGTTACAACTGTTTGAGCTCATCATCACTTATCTGGTGGTGCTAGGATTTCAGCATCATCAGTTTGGAGCCATTTGTGGGAACGAGAAGACATCTCTTCCTTTGCACAACTTAACCTCACTGGCACTCTGGTGGTGAGCCAGTTCTCCCCCTTTGTGAACCTGTTTCACCATTGAAAGAGACCCATTAAGGTTCTCAAGCTCACCAATAATTTCTTCAGTTCAGCTCTTCATAGCTCAAATACATGGCACCGGAGATGCCACCACCACCACTTCCTCCACCGGATAGTGGAGTAGGACCCAGTTCCAGTCAGCCACCACCTCAGTCTGAGATGGCTGATGTGTCGGCAGCCTTGAAGTCCCTGGCAGCAAGCCAACGGATCATGCAGGAGTAGTTCACAGCTCTAAGCCAGAACATACTAAGACCACCAGGGGTGGCACCTGAGATGATTACTCCGGCGGCGGCTCCAGGGCAGCATGAGGCCAGGGGACCACCCCAAGCACAATGCAAAGACTTGCCACCCCCACAGCGGTGGAGGGATGTTGCTAACCCCCGGTGTCTACGCCTGGGGAGGCAAGGAAACCCTTTTCCTGAGGACAGGTATGATGATCTAGAGGGAGAGGAGGCCCCCATAGAGTGCTGGGAGCCGTATGAGGTCTCCAACAATACTGTACGACCTCTCCAAGAGAGCAGAGGGAAGTGTGGAAAGCAAAATCCAGACGATCGCCCGAGAGGCTCTGCTTTCGATCGCCTGAGCAGGGGGTCGTCCTTTGAGAGGCTCGGCCCAGTAAATGACCTGTGGGAAAAATTATCCAGATCAAAGAGTGCTACGAGGTCCAGAAGGGAGCCAGCAAATGGTCGGCCCCATGGGGGCTGACCCCTAGGATGGGACGATGTTCAGGGGGAAGTAAATAGCCGACATAGGCCTACCACAGCAAAACCCTCCGTCCACCTCAAAGAGGAGGCAGGGGATAACATCGGTCAGGCCGACCCTACGAGGCCTTGGAATGACTCGATCCAACGATTAGAGGATAATATAGGTGATATAGATAGGATACTCTATAGGCTCACCCATTGTGGCGAAGATAGTCAACTTCCCAACGCCATCAAAGTTTAAGCCACCTGTGGTCACCCCAAGATATGACGGGAGTACCAACCCTGTCCACCATATAGAGATGTACCAGTCAGCGGAAGACATATACTCCATCTCAGATGAGATGAGGTGTTGTGCCTTTTTTGGCACTCTGACTAGGGCAGCACACGTCTGGTATATGTCTCTTCCAAAAAACTCCGTTGAAAGCTTTAAGCAGTTAGCAGACCGGTTCATCCACAACTTTTGCTTTGGGGTGAGGCCACAGAAGAAGACCACACACCTGCTCTATGTTAAGCAGGGGAAGAATGAGAGTCTAAGAGACTACATAGCCAGATTCAACAAAGAAAAGTTAGAGGTGGAAGACTATGAGGAAAGCATAGCTATGATAGCCCTGATTGGAGGACTCCAAAAGGGGAAGCTGCTATGGAAGCTTGTTGAAGACCCTCCTAGGACGATGGTCGAATTGTTGTCGATGGCAGGAAAGGTGATGAACGCCGAAAAGGCGATGGCCACAAAATATGAAGATGAAAAAGGAGGCACTTCAGGGGGTAAGTACCCTAAGAAGAACAAAGAAGGGAAGAAGAGGTCTACGGATGATAAGTTCGTTGATTACACCCCTCTAACGATCAGCTGTGAACATATTCTCAATGAGATAAAGAGTGATCGATCCCTGAAGTGGCCTGAGAAGTTGAGGGTAGCCCCCAACAAGAGGAACAAAAATCTATGGTGTGAATTTCACCAAGACCATGGTCATATCACCGATAAGTGTTTTGCCCTGAAAGATGAAATCGAGAAGATGCTAAAAGAAGGGAAGCTTAGGAAGTACGTGGATAAAGGTGCCTTCAAGAGGGGCCGAGGGGACGACCCTAGAAAGAAGCGAGGCGATGCATGTAGAGAAGGTCCTCAAAAAAGAGGGGACGACCCTTCTGACGATGAGGATGACCCTGACCTCCCGCCTAGAGATGACCAAGGCCCTGTCAAGAGACTTAATATGATCTCTCTCGGTGTGGGAATGATCTCTGGGGGCCTAGCGGGAGGAGGGTCAGAGGTCGCAGACAGGATGGCCCATGTAGCTGAAGCCAAGGCAGTGACTAAAGATGTACACTCAACCTCCCTGGAGGCAAAGTTAGAAAAGAGGAAGAAGGTCGATATGGATACCCTGATAGTGGGGTTCTCGAGAATGGACTTCAAAGGCCTCTTAGCCCCACATGATGACCCTCTCGTCATCACTACCAGGGTACACGGGAGTGAGGTGTCGAGGATCCTAGTCGACAGGGGTAGCTCTACAGATGTGATGTTTTGGCCATGCTTTAAAGACTTAGGTCTTAGCCGTGTTAGACTTGTCCCATACCATCATCCATTTATTAGGTTCAGTGGGGAAAAGATTCATCCCCTTGGAGTGTATGAGGCCGAGGTCAGGATGGGGGACGAGTGGCCGAGATGGCTTACTAAGAAGGTCGGCCTCTTTGTGATGGATGAACATGTCTTTTGGGCCTACAACATTATACTGGGGCGGGTAGCCCTCAAGGGGTTTGAATCTGTGCCGTCTACGGTCCATCAGATGCTTAAATTTCTAACCCCTTACGGGGTAGGGGGAGTTCAGGGAGACCAGACGACAGCACGGGAATGTTATTTTAACTCCACCGAATAAAGAGAGGCGCACAAGAAGGCAATAACCACTTACAATATTGACACCCTTGACCCCAGGGATGAGAAAAAACTCAGAAAAGGAGAAGCCGCGGAAGAGGTAAAATATATCATCCTCAATGAGGATGAGCCGGAAAAAACCGTCCAAGTCGGTAAAGCTCTGAAGATAAACATCAAGGAAGACCTCATCAAGCTGTTGAGGAGAAGACAGAGCGTCTTTGCATGGAGTCATGCAGATATGCCGGGGATCAACCCCGAAATTATGAGCCACAAGCTCAACGTAGTAGAGGATGCAAAGCCAGTGAAGCAGAAGAGGAGAATTTATTCTCGAGAAAAGTATGAGGTCATTAGGGATGAGGTCAAGAAGCTGGAAGATGCAGAGTTTATTAGAGAGGTCGTCTACCCCGGATGGCTATCCAATGCAGTCATTGTCCCAAAGGTCAATGGGAAGTGGAGAATTTGTGTGGACTTCACCGACCTTAACAAGCATTGTCCCAAAGACAGCTTCCCTCTCCCCCGTATTGATTAGATGGTAGACGCTATCGCAGGCCATGAGCTCATGAGCTTCATGGATGCCTATTCAGGGTACAACCAGATCTTTATGAACCCTGAAGACTCAGAGAAGACAGCTTTCATTACCGACAAGGGGACATACTGTTATAGGGTCATGCCCTTTGGCCTAAAAAATACGGGGGCAAGGTATCAGCGCCTTGTAAATAAAATATTCGAAGACCAAATTGGGAAGTCTATGGAGGTCTATGTAGATGACATGCTGACTAAGAGTTTGAAAGTAAAGGATCATGTGGCTGACCTTGAGAGGACCTTTAACATAATGGATAAGTACCAAATGAAGCTCAACCCGGCCAAATGTGTCTTCAGGGTCGGAGCAGGGAAGTTCTTGGGGTTCATTATCAACCAAAGAGGCATCGAGGCCAACCCTTAAAAGATAAAGGCCCTAATAGAGATAAAGACCCCCAAGACTATTAAAGACGTTCAGAGGCTCACGGGGCGGGTGGCTGCTTTGAATAGGTTCGCATCCAGGGCCACAGACAAGTGTTTACTGTTCTTTAAAATTCTAAGAAAGGCCTTTGAATGGAGTGAAGAGTGTGACGAGGATTTCAAGGAGTTAAATTCATACCTAGGGTCTCCCTTGCGGTTGTAACGGCCAGTATAGGGTGAACGGCTATATGTATACCTAGTCGTCTCAGAATCATCCATCAGCGCAGCCATTGTGAGAGAAGAGGACGGGGTACAAAGGCCCATATATTTTAATAGTAAGGCACTCCAGGGGCAGAGCAAAGATACCCAAGGATGGAGAAGTTAGACTATGCCTTGATCCATGTATCAAGAAAGATGAAGCCGTACTTCCAGTCCCATACAATGGTCATCCTCACTGACTCTCCTCTTAGGCAGGTCTTACACAAGCCACAAAAATCAGGTAGGCTAATGGCCTGGGCTATAGAGCTGGGGGAGTTTGACATTGTGTATCAACCTAGGACGTCCATTAAGGGGAAGGCATTGGCAGATTTCATGGATGAATTTACTTGGGAAGACGATTAAGCTAAAGATGAGAGCTTCGGGAAGACAGATGCCTTGTAAGGCAGACTCACCGACACACCCGCAGACAAGGCTGAGGCAAGCACCGTTAGAAGAATAGTGGTCGAAAACGAAGAGGGAAGATATCTCTTTAGACATGGGTCCCTCACCGAGGGAAATTTCTCAGAAGAACAGACCGTGTGGAGCCTCTTCGTT
Organism: Sambucus nigra; assembly: GCA_949130495.1. Taxonomy (NCBI): domain Eukaryota; kingdom Viridiplantae; phylum Streptophyta; class Magnoliopsida; order Dipsacales; family Adoxaceae; genus Sambucus; species Sambucus nigra. Next base: position 356,163,345 of record OX422211.1, on the reverse strand, counting down.
GACGGGTCCTCCTGCGACAGCGGAAGTGGGGCTGGACTGATAGTATCGGCACCCGATGGCACAAATTTTGAGTACGCCCTGAGGTTCAACTTCAAATCCTCCAACAACGAGTCTGAATATGAGGCCTTAATAGCAGGCCTCTCCTTGGCCAAGTCTCTTAGTGTCGGCCAGATTTTGGTCCATAGTGATTCAAGGCTAGTAGTGAACCAGATACTAGGAGCCTAAGAGGCCAAGGATGTGTGGATGGCCAAGTACCTTGAAAAGGTGAGGTCATTACTGTAGAGCTTCAGAAAAGTGAAATTAAAGAGGATACCTAGGCATGACAATGGCCGAGTCGATGCACTTGACAGGCTGGCCTCAGCAACTAGGACAGATATCAGGAGGACGGTCCCAATGGAAATTTTGCTTCAACCAACTATTGAAGATGCTGAAGGAACACTTAGCACTTGCTTAAAAGTTTCTAAGGAAGCTTCATGGATGAACCCTCTGATCAGATACATTAAAGAGGGGGAGATGCCAGAAGCAAGGAAAGAAAGGAAAAAGTTGAGATACAGAGCTGTGAAATTCACTGTCATCGGAGACACCTTGTATAAAAAAGGGTTCTTACTCCCATTACTTAGGTGTGTGCACCCGTCTAAGGTCACACACATCTTGTAAGATGTGCACGAGGGGTCATGTTCAAGCCACATTGGGGGCATGTCTTTGGCGAAGAGGGTGGTCACCTAGGGGTACTGGTGGCCGACCTTGGGGAAAGATGTCACGGCATATGTTAAAAAGTGTGATAAATGTCAAAGATTTGCCACCATCCCTCACCAGCCCCATCAGCCTCTTACCTCCGTTACATTTCCATAGCCATTTGCAGTGTGGGGGATCGACCTAGTAGGCCCCTTGCCTAGGGCCATCAATAACTATCGACTCCTCATCGTGGCAATTGACTATTTTTTAAAATGGGTGGAGGCAGATCCGATGGTCATGATTACCGAGCAGAAGAACTTCGAGTTCATCTGGAAAAATATTATATGCAGATATGGCCTCCCCAACACCCTCATCTCGGATAACGGGACTCAATTCAAGAATACATATGTAGAGAAGTACTATGAAAGGGTGAGTATCAAACAATTCTTCTCTACCCTAGGCCGACCTCAAGCCAACGGGAAAACGGAAGTTACAAATAGGAAAATCCTAGATGGGATCAAGAAGAGACTTGAGGAGGCAAAAGGAAGATGGGTTGAGGAGTTATATGTTGTACTGTGGGCCTACAGGACAACGGCAAAGACCTCTACCGGAGAAACCCCGCTCATGCTGAGTTATGGCTCAGAAGCCGTCATCCCCACAGAGATTGGGTTTTCTACTCACAGGGTCTTAATGTTTGACCCCCAGATAAATATGGAAGAGAGGAGACTTGACTTAGACCTGATTAAGGAAAGGAGGGAAGACGCTGAGATAAGGCAAGCTCCTACACCTGTACGCGAAGATGATACTCCGGGGGTACGAGACGTACCGGATAGACCCCTAGGCAGGAAGGGTGAGAAACAACGTGCACGTCAACGAGCGCGTTCTGACAACTTGGATTGTAACACGACAGTACTCAAACATTGCGAAGACTTCAATGCAATGTTTAAAAGCAAGCAAGAGTGGAAGAATAATCGTGCCCTTAAAATTGACTCTCAAATGGATGCGTTCATTCAGATGAAGCGAGCTGATCAACTCACCAAAAATCAGGATCAACTCGTGCGCCTAGGATGAGAGCAATCGTACATCATGGAGCTGGATAAGACCCATATGAATGAAATACAAAAGAAGTTTCATTTTAAAAGGTTCAATGACCTAACAACGATGGTTGTTGCGACCGAAGCTGCGATATCTGAGTTGCAATCGAACTCTGCCGGGTCGTCTGGTCCAAGCGGTTCAATTAATGATTAGTAGTGTTTTTAAATGATGTATTGAACCCTTATAATTGTATTTCATTTTTTTTCGGTATATGGAGAGTGATTCACTATCCATCTTAATAAATGAAATGCCACCCTTAAATAGATGAAATGTGAGTATTGTTTAATAATTTTCCGCTTATATAATATTGTCGGTTAAACCATTATTTTATATAGAATAATAGGTATATGATCACTCCGACAATCCTACAAATACAAATTGAAAATGGAACAAACATAACATTTAACCACGGTTAAAATAAAAAATACAATAAATTCATCAACCGACCATTTCATCACCGTGGGTGTTCCAAATGTGCTCTACCAAATCATTCCGTAACTGTTGATGTTTAGTTACGTCTCTTATCTTATCATCCCGTATGAGGTATTTGTAGAAATTAGTTTGGCCCCTCATAATTACAGGTGTTTCATCATTCTGTTCGTACTCATTTTGCCATAGACAATCTCTACGTTCATCGTCAATAATCATATTATGCATTGTAATGCACGATTTCATAATGGTTGATAGTGACGCCCTATTCCATAATTTACAAGGTTCCCGAACAAAAGCGAATCGAGCTTGTAATACACCAAACGCATGTTCAACATCCTTTCCGCACGCTTCTTGGTACTTGCAAAATAATTTCTGTTTTTGTGTAATACCATTTTGGTTCCTAAATGTTTTTAATATTGAAGCGTACGGAGGGTAAATGCCATCTCCAAGGTAGTAGCCCATGTCGTAAGAATTTTCGTTAACATTGTAATTAACGGGAGCTGCTGTCCCATTTCGCAATTCTTGAAAGACATTAGATCGGTGCAAGACATTCAAATCATTGCAAGAACCAGGCACCCCAAAGAATGATTTCCAAATCCAAAGATCGTAGGAGCCAACCGCTTCAAGGATTATAGTTGGTGACTCTTTATGACCACTATATTGAGCGTGCCATGCTGTTGGACAATTTTTTCAATGCCAATGCATGCAATCTATGCTCCCTAGCATACCTGGGAAACCTCTATTTGCATTTTGTTCGAGTAACCTTGTAACGTCGCCTTGTGTCGGATTTCTGTCGTACTGGGGATCGAAAATTCGTACAATTGCCTCTGTAAATCTAATAACAGTTTATAATAGAGTGGTTTCACTCATAGCGTACTGCTCAGACCACACGTCATGGGAACCCCCATTAGCTAACAGTCGAATTGCTCCCAACACTTTCTGATGAGAGCTTAAACCTTGACGACCGCAAGCATCATTCTTCTGAACAAAGTAGTTATCATAAAGGCAAACAGATTCAAGGATGCGATTGAAAACACTATACCGTATCTTGAATCTCCTTCGGAAAAAATACTCGTTGTATACCTTATCTTCCCCAAAGTAATCTTCCCATAGTGTTGCATGTCCCCTTTCTCTCCTACGATTCACTCGACGTCTCGTTTCGAGTTCTTTCCCATCGCGAATTATATTTTTTTCAGCACACCACCGGGTAATCTCCACCATAATAATCATTTCCTCATCTGAATCATCGGATGATCCACCTTCATTAAATTGTGCATATTTGAGCAAAATATTCCGTCCCTCATCGCTAGAACTAGAGGAGTCCATGATATAATATGGTTACAAATTAATTTAGATGTAGATGAAAAATTATACTCTACCTGTATAGTTTTACGATACACAGGTATTTATAAGTTTAGGTAAAATCTTATATAGGTAAGTGTCCTACATGTAACTGTGCTACAGATAAGTGTACTACAGATAATATAGCTAAAATGTAAATTTTTGTGTCCTATTGGTAAGTGTGCAATGCAAATTTATCTAGATCAGTGCGCTCGTTCAGTGTCAATAATATTTATGTCCTTCCGTATGTAAATATACTGTATGATATTGGTAAGTGTGCTACTGATATTATCAGTGCTATTAGTAAGTGTGATTCATTTTGGGTTCAGGTTCTTCAGGCAATCAATATGTTGTATAGTTAATTTAGAAAGTTACTATGTTGTAACTTCAATCGTCTGCATGTTATTATTGTGCCTTTATATGTGCCTTTTTATAATTTATAAAATTATAAAATTACTACGTGATAATTTTTCAGCATTATGTGTGCTTTGGTATGTGTGCCTTTCTATTTTTTATCTTTTCCATTGGTATGTGTGCCTTTGTATTATTATAAATATTTTTTATCATTGTAAAATAAAATTATATCTTCGAAGGTTTAAAATTACCTATAAATAAATTAATTTTGATGTAGATGAAATATTATACTCTACCTGTATCGTTTTACAGTACACGGGTATTTATAATTATAGGTAAAATCTTATATAGGTAAGTGTGCTACAGATAAGTGTGTTACAGATAATATAGGTAAAATGTTAATTTATGTGTCCTATTGGTAAGTGTTCAATACAAATTTATCTATATCAGTGCGCTCTTTTAGCGTCAATAATATTTGTGTCCTTCCGTATGTAAATATACTGTATGATATTGGCAAGTGTGCTACTGATATTATCAGTGCTTTTGGTAAGTGTGCTTCATTTTGAGTTTAGGTTCTTCAGGCAATCAATAAGTTATCTAGTTAATTTAGAAAGTTACTATGTGGTAACTTCAATCGTCTGCATGTTGTTATTGTGCCTTTATATGTGCCTTTTTATAATTTATAAATTTATAAAATTACTATGTGATAATTTGATAGCTTTATGTGTCCCTTGGTATGTGTGCCTTTATATAGTTTTACTTTTACATTGGTATGTGTTCCTTTATATCATTGTAAATTAAAATTATATCTTCAAAGGATTAAAATTACCTATAAATAAATTAGAAGGATTGCAACAATTTTTTATCTACCATTGTCTTATATTTCAAAAATGGCTTCATCTCCCTACTATTCATCCATTTACAATGGCTCTTACACAGATATTGTTGGTAACGATTGGTATGGGAAAAAAATAATTTTCCAAACATATCCAATTGATACTTCTCGACGTTTTCTCAATGACATTGGTCATATATTCATAATCTCTCCCAATTCGAAACCTGAAGACGGAGTTGTGTATCCTTGGGAACACCTCACATGGCCAGATAAATATGATGAAAGGTGTGACCTGGAGGTGCTTTGCCATTACCATCACATATCCGTGCCAAAAAATCGGGCTGCCGCACTTTGGCCAATATCGTATCCCGAAGAAGCGGATATGTTTTGTCTTGATTTATTGGAGGAAGAGATATGGTAGATGGAGAGGCGCCTACAACGTTATCACAAAGCACAACGCGCGATGCTATCATGTCGTCACATTCAAGAACAATTAATTAACATATATAACGACTCTACGTTGGCATCAGATAACGATATTTCAGACTACACCAATTCCGGTTATGATTACTTTTCGGAATGCATATATGAAAATGATGGGGAAGAATACGAACCAAATATATCAAACTACAACGAAGAATATGTTGATTCAGATACGCAACGATCTTACTTACCTAAATGTTTAGTGCGCAATGGGAAACCATATTGTTGTACTTCTACTAGGTTCGACCTAAGCGTTTGAACACATACTCCTAATAATCATTTTGATCGTGTATTATTGTTTTTACTACTTAAGTCAATAATAAAAAATGATATCAGAACAATCGCAATAATTGTTTGTCATCATATCATAACATTTTTCAGAGCAATCGCAATAATTCTATGTGTAATAAATGAAAATAAATATGAGACATTATATCATAACATTTTTCATAAATATGAGACATTATACATCATAACATTTATCATCACAATTACATTGAGACAAAAATAAGAAAATTTATTCTTAACATTTTTCAATTGTACATTATACATCACTAGCGCCCCGGGTCGAACTCAAAATCAGCACCTAAATCTGCATGTGAACCCGTGTAAGGGTCAAACCCAAATAAATTACCCCAACCTTGTTGGGCCTCATATGTCGGGACCGGGTCAGAGGGTGGGGCTAGGTGTGGTCTGTAAACGCTCGGACGACTAGAACTAGTACCACCCTTCTCAAACCCTCGACTAGGCATAGTAAAACGTGCTAGTCTACGCTCCAACTCATTAATGCGATAATCACGTGCTTTGAGTTGATCCTCTCGCTGACGTGTCTCGTGCAATATTAAATGACGTAGACCTCGAATGTTATCTGCTGCCTCGACGTAGGACTGACGCCATTCTAACTGCGTTAAAGATTGAGCTGGAGGTGCGTTCGTTGAAAACTCAGGTCTCGGCACATCTATAGTATATGAAGCCCCCTCCGGTAGGCCTACGTCAACCGTCCAATTCTGCCTAGGTGGTTGGATGTGCCTAGAACCACCCACAGAGAACTGTTTCTATACACATGCGGATCATTTGTCGGTACTGGTGCTTGCGTAATTCGCAACGTCGAAGGTGCCACTGAACCAACTCCAATCAAATCTACATTAACATATCTGGCAATCGGCGGTAGTATTGGCCCGAGTGCTACTGCCTTCCAATTTGCATTATACTCTTCTTGTGACACATCTCTTATGTATTGATTTGTGATAGGCCAATTTTGGGCGGCAGCTGCTTGGAAATCATGTTCTGAGGCACAACACAAACTTGATGGTGGGTTGTCTGCGATACATATCCTCCCAGTCAATTGTCGGATGGCTCGATCACCCAAGTACCAAAAACCCTTAAATAGGGGATCCCAAAAAATCATCCGTAACCCCGATATCTCTCGAGCATATAAGATGACATCAGAGTCACGGTATGCAGAAGTCTCGTATGGCTGCCATATAATGGACTCGGGTGACCGCATCTCAAGCTGATGTTGACTGCTTGAGATGTTAAACCGCTATGCTCCCTTTACTTTCTTTCTGTTCCCCCTCGACCAACGAAATATGTGGGGCCACGCATCGATAGACGGATCGACGAGAATAGGACATGCCATGGCCATGTACTCATGATGTAAATACTGCAAAAAAAATTCAATAAATTTAATTCATTAGAATAAGTTGACGTAGATTGTAATGAAACATAAATTTTAATAAATAAGATGAAACGATAATATACCTCGAGTATTTTCCACGTGCATTCAACGCTAGTCAACGATAGTCGACTGACTTTGTCCAAAGACCATAAAATACGGGCATAAATAGCCGAACCCTAGTCGTATGTGCCGATGGCAAGAATATCCTCAAGATAATGTAAATAACCGAGGTCGGCAGTGGAGTGAGCATTTGAAAAAAATACACTCCCCAATACATAAAACCAAAATGCCCGAGCTATGATTGGGGACATATAATCTGGTAACGGTTCAACCTTGACAAAATTTTCTATGTATTTTTTTAGGTCAGAAACTGGAATTCCCGCACCAGTAAATCTCTGTATATGAATTTCTGGGAAAAATTCATTTATGGTATTAACAAAATTTGTATATTGTTCAATTCGTAGATTTTGAATCTGTCGTCCTTGTCCAATTGGAATGCCTGCACGAAGGTTAAAATTTTGTCATATATTTAAATAACTATGAATATGAAAACCATAATATATATTTCAAACAATCATTTATGAATTTAAGTACAACTATTTATTTTCACATATTGAAACATTAAGTGAATATGAATAATTATTTTCATATATTGACACAATCGGAATGCGGGTACATTTTCATAATTTTTTTGTCGTATATTGAAATAATTATGAATATAATTACCTAAAAATATATTTCAAACATTTAATTATGAATTTAAATACGACATATTATTTTCATATTTTGAAACGATTATGATGTCGGTACATATATTAAAATTTTTGTCATATATTTAAATAACTATGAATATGAAAATCATAATATATATTTCAAACAATCAATTATGAATTTAAGTACAACTATTTATTTTCACATATTGAAACATTAAGTGAATATGAATAATTATTTTCATATATTGACACAATCGGAATGCGGGTACATTTTCATAATTTTTTTGTCGTATATTGAAATAATTATGAATATAATTACCTAAAAATATATTTCAAACATTTAATTATGAATTTAAGTACAACATATTATTTTCACATTTTGAAACGATTATGATGCCGGTACACGAAGGTTAAAATTTTGTCATATATTTAAATAACTATGAATATGAAAACCATAATATATATTTCAAGCAATCATTTATGAATTTAAGTACAACTATTTATTTCACATATTGAAACATTAAGTAAATAATTATTTTCATATATTGACAAAATCGGAATGCGGGTACATTTTCATAATTTTTTTATCGTATATTGAAATAATTATGAATATAATTACCTAAAAATATATTTCAAACATTTAATTATGAATTTAAGTACAACATATTATTTTCACATTTTGAAACGATTATGATGCCGGTACATATATTTAAAATTTTGTCATATATTTAAATAACTATGAATATGAAAATCATAATATATATTTCAAACAATCAATTATGAATTTAAGTACAACTACTTATTTTCACATATTGAAACATTAAGTGAATATAAATAATTATTTTCATATATTGACACAATCGGAATGCGGGTACATTTTTCAATTTTTTTGTCGTATATTGAAATAATTATGAATATAATTACCTAAAAATATATTTCAAACATTTAATTATGAATTTAAGTACAACATATTATTTTCACATTTTTAAACAATTATGAATATAAGTAGAACGAAATAAGCCATAAATTATTACCGGAAAGCATTGTGAAGTCCAGCGGAGTGAACGCAAGCTCGACATATGGTAGTTGGAAGGTATGCGTCGTGTCCCACCAACGTTCGATCATCGCCGTCACAATACATTGATCGGAATTGGGCATCACCATAGAAAAGAAATTCGACATAAAACCGACACTGTCGATAATTGTTTTGATATCGGGCTTTCTCTCTTGAATCAATTTGTACAATTTCATTGGCCCCGCCCAATTCCCCCGAAATTCGAATTTGTTTCCGTTTATTATCGGAGTTTCGTCGTCCGACAGGTGTGATACTCCGTCGTAAATACGGGTATAGTTGTCAATTGCGAAATTCGACGATTGAATCGGGGCGGAAGAATCGGGAATTGTCGTTGAAGTCGACCCGTGTTTTTTCGATTTCCCGATATTAATATATTTCTTCCATTTTCTACCTAATTCCGTCGTGTTGACAAGATCTGATTTGGAGGATTTTCTATATCTAGATTGGGACTGATTTGAAATTATATTTGGGAATAAATGGAATGATTTTTGAGAGTATATGAATAAATTTAGGAAAAATACATAAAATATTTTGTCTGAATTATATGAAACTGGTACATACAAATATTGAGTAAATAAGAAAAGAAAATGGAGGAAGATGAAAATGGAGAAGATGCAGAAGACAAATGAAGAAGGAAGAAGGAACTGAATAAATAAACGGATTGGGAAGAATGAAGAAGAATGAAGAAGAAGGAAGAAGTTTCCTGAATATATAAACGGAGGAATGTTACCATTTCAATGTGACCGTTAAGTTCTTACGAACTTCTATAGTTCGTAAGAACTTCCTACGGACTTCATTTGTCCGTAAGAAGTTCTTACGAACTATAGAAGTTCGTAAGAACTCCACCACTACTTGCTGTCATTTGGGCGATAGGTAAAACAGACCCACGCGCCTCAGACGCTGTTAAACTTACTTTTCGCTGATATACACCACTACAGATGCTCTTAGTGGCATGTGCCGCAAAAATGGAATAAAGCAGTTTTCAAGCTTTATCAAATTATCCAATACAAGGAGATCACGTTTTTAGAGTAAAATGATGCAGAGAACGGGACTTTTGGTATTGAATATATTGGAATGGAAAATGGGTTTAATAATTCCATTTGTTGATATTCATTACTTGGTTTCAGAGTTCAGCTGCCAAAACTATAGACCTCATCCTTGCTATAGTCAAAGGGAATTAATTCAATAATGTTACTTTTTGTAGTTTTTTTAGTACATTTTTTTACCATTTCGTCTCGGAGACCACCCCCATCAAAACCCATACCCACGGAATTGGCGACTAAAATTCATAGCACCAAAATTTTAAAATATGGTATGATTCTTAATTTTGTCAAAAGAAATAAAACTTATACTTTCAAGTTTTCTAAATTTTACCGAATAATAATAACTACGAATTTATAAATTGTTAATAAAATAATAACAAAGAATTTATAAATTGCATTGTGTGACGAGCATTTTATGCTAAAATAACTATAAATATGTATTATGGATTCGAGTAACTATAAAGGGAGCGACTATTGCCTCTCCATCAAAATCTCATGGCACTCCCAAGTCATAATAAAATGACAAATCTATCCTTGTAATAAAATGCAAATTTTCTTCCACGTTAATTTTATGTTATTTTTTAAACACTTCATTATTTAAAAACAAAACAAATATCACAAAGCTCCAATCTTATTTTTTTTATTTATCAAGACATGGCCAAATAAAAAGCGACACGATACGCCTCGACACAAAATTTTATTTTTTAACAAAAACATTCCAAAAGTGACACAACACGACATAAATCTTTATTTTAACTAACATGATTTGATTAAAACGTAAGACGACACGACATGAAATATCACTTTTACCTAACACGAACACGACTCAAACAAAAGTGACACGACACGATACAGAATCTCATTTTTTACGTAACATAAACACGGCGTAAAAAAAAAGTAACACGACACGCAAAACTTCTCGAGGGTTTATTTCAACACTAGTTTAAAAAACTTTATTTCATTCGTATCGTGTTATGTTTCAATTAGATCGTGCTATATAAAAAAAATAAAATAAGATTTTATGTCGTATCGTATTAGTTAAAAAATAAAATTTTGTGTCCGGGTGTATCGTGTCGCTCTTATTTAGGTCGTGTCTTGTGAAAAAAAAGATTACGTATCGTGATGTGTCGTGTCACATTTTAATTGGATCGTGTACGAATTTCATATCATCTCACATTTTAATTGTGTTAGGTAAAAAATTAAATTTCATATCATCTCTTATCGTGTAATTTTGTAATTAGATTGCGTTTATGTTGGATAAAAAAATGAGTGAATGCTAAAGTGTAAATCAATTAATGAGTAAATTGTCATTGATATATATATATATATATATATATATATATATATATATATATATATATATATATATATATATATATATATATATATATATATATACAGGCCAGCTCTAATGTGGACATAACTTGCGGACGGATTTTTTCATAATTTTTAAGAATTTTCATAATTAATAGGTATTTTTTCATAAAAAGAATTTTAAGAAACTGGAAAATATGAAGAAAAAAATTGGACAAATACTAATAGGTATTTTAAAAATATGATTTCTAGCAAAAATATAGATTTAAGAAAAATAATAATTTTAGTTAAAAAAATGATTTCCAACAACAAAAATAATTTTCGACAAAGAAAAATTGTAAAAAATGATTTAAAAAACTGATTTAAAAAAAAATGATTTCCAATAACAAGAAAATGATTTCTAGAAAAAAAAAATCAATAAAATATGATTTCAGTTAAAAAAATTTAATTTGAAGAAGAAAAATATTTCAAAGAAAAAACCATTTTAAAACCCATTTAAAAACACATCTCAAAAACCTCCATATATTAGTTAGATCTACAAACCCAATCTAAAACCATAAGATTGAAACCATCCAATAAACATTCCAATATAAAAATCCGTTAGATTAAAATCATCTAAAAAAACATTTTCAAAGGTGTTTTCAAACATGTCGTGTCTTTTTTATTTGGATTGTGTTCGTGTTAAGTTAAAAAAATATTTCATGTTATATCCAATTGGGACGTGTTTAGATTTAATAAAATAAATTATGTCGTGCAGCTTTTACTTGGATCGTATTCGTGTCAAATAAAAAAAAACTTGAAAAAAAATTATTTTTCACTCATTCTATTTTGAAAAAATAGCTTTTTTTCTTTAAATGATAATTAATGCATTTATAACTAACTCTAAACAAAGGTCAATTCATTTAAGTTAAAAAAAAATTAAAATATTAGAAGGAAGAGGTGAAATGGTGATGCACTGCATATGAAAAGAAAGAACTAAAATGGGGCTTGAATGATGATAGAACAAAAAATAAAAAGTAATATTATTAATTAATTTTTTTTTAAAGTGTTTACAGAATATTTGAAGCGCCGTTAGCCTTGCCCGACTATGAATACGTAGCTAAGCTAATCATGAAGCAGCCAATGCATTATGGACTCGAGTAAATAACTATAAATATGTAGCTAATCATGAGGCGGCCAGTCCATTAATTGACACGACTAAATAGCTAGACTCAAGTGACTATATCCCATGTATATCATTGTACAAGTCCACTAATTGACTCACAATCAAAATGGTTGGTGACCGACTTTATTTCACGCGTATCATTGTACAAGTCCATTCATCAACTTCCACTAGTAATGATTTCTTTCTAAGCATAACCACAAGTGAGCAGCCCATGCTTTATATTACATATATAGACTTTAGCATGTTTGTTTGTTCTTTTTAATATATATTAAGATCTAATTTGGAACTCCGTAAACATAATCTGTATATCAAGTATTCAATTAACCAAATTAATTTGAGTATATAAATGTGAATATGCGATTATGCAACTACTCTCATGTGCGGCGCTGCCTCTGCATATCACCATGCGGAATATTTTTCAAAAAGTTAGCTGAGATTGAAAAGAAAAAAGAAAAATAATATCAGTAAAAAATTCAAATAAAAAATTAGTGCAACATAAACTTGATAAATATGAGTATTTTCAATTATGAAAACTTTTGATGATTACGTCACTCACTTCTGAAATGAATTGATTGATGATTTTTATTTTTATCAATTGATCTTTGACCTCCACTCATTTGTCTCTTCTATAATTTGGCATCCATGCTCTTTTATTATATATGTTGTTGGCCTTCATTTGAATTGAAAACCGTTTAGTGAATAGTGGTTTACATGGGAGATCATGTCACTTACTTCGGAATGAGACACGTGTTTTTTAATACATACATGTTCGTTGTCGCTGGCGTGTGTCACACGCGTGTCTATTACCGCTGACGCGAATCAGTTACAACCAGGGACGTAGCCAAGAATTTTTATATGTGAGGGCTACAAAACTGTTAAGATAAAAAATAACAAGCATAACAAAAAAGACTTAATATTCCATTAAAAATTTGTGACATAATTACAACTATAATTGTCCTCGACGACTTTTCATAGATTGAAAGCATTGAATGATACACTCATTATCAATAACAGCAAATACACCTTTTTTCACATACACGATCATATTATCATTCATCCATTGATCTTCTATCCGATTGCGCAATGAAGTCTTTATGAGATTCATAGCGGAAAACACTCTTTCCACGGAGGCCGTGGCAGCCGGTAATATCAACACCAAAGTCACAAGCAAATAAACCAACGGAAATACCTCACTTTTCTTTGTCTCAACCATCTTTTTTGCAAGAGAACAAATTCCAAACAATCCTTGAAAGGTGGGATTAGATTGCACATCAAGAAAAATAATTTTAAGTTGAATATCAAGTTCAATGAGTTAAACGCTTGAAATTCATTAGGATAAAAATGGGCAAGGCGAATTAATTTTACCTTGTCAAATGCAATAAACGAATCATCGGGACAAAGGCATGCCACACATAGTAGTAACTCAGTGTTTGCCTCAGTGAAACGTTCATTAAGCTCATGAAGTTGCTTATCAATGACCGCATAAAATATCTCAACACGATAATGATGCAAATTTGGCATTTTCGCCGCTTTACGTTGTGATCTTTTTATAGCAATGTATACATCCTCCATAATAGGAACTTCAATTTCAAGTTTCTCACAAAACGTACAAACTTCATCAAACAACAACACCCATCCATCATCTCGCATCATTTGTAGTCGTTGCTTGCATACCCGGACCAAAGACATGGCATTTACAATATCTTGATCTCTCCTTTGCAATGCCTTTGATAATTCATTTGTAAACCCCAATACATTTTTCATTAAGTGCATACAACAAACAAATTCAAAAGTATGCAATGAATTTATTGTATTTTTTGCATCAAATCTATGCAAGGGGTTGATTGCATCCACTTTGACAATCCCAAGAACACCAATTACGGAGGGGAACATGCTCATCAAACTAAGTAAAGTGCGAAAATGTGATCCCCAATGAGTGTCACCTGGACGTTTGAGAGAGGTACTCTGATTTAGTCCTTTTCCCGTTTGAATCTCACCCTTTCCAATTGCACAATTAATGTTTTGAAGTTGTTGCTCACGAAGAAGTTCACGACGCTTACACGAGACTCCAACTAGATTAAGAACACTAGAAATCAAGGTAAAAAGAGTCATAATATCATCATTTTTCTTTGCCATCGCAACAAGAGCCAATTGTAGTTGGTGAGCAAAACAATTAACATAAAAAGCACATTTACTCTCCCTCAAAATAAGTGTTTTGAGACCATTGAATTCACCTCACATATTTCTTGCTCCATCATAACCTTGCCCACATAATCTAGAAATGCTCAATCCATGGTTTGCAAAAAGACTATCTATTGTCAACTTAAGCGACACGGCCGTTGTATCCTCAACATGCACTACACCAATAAAGCATTCCATGATTTTTTCCCTTTTATCAACATGTCTCAAGACGACAACCATTTGTTCCTTAATCGACACATCACGGGACTCATCAATTAAAACTGCAAAAAATGAATCTCTGATGTCTTTGATAATGAAGTCCACAATCTCACTTGAAATTGAATTAACAATATCTTTTTGAATATCCGGTGATGTCATTGTGTGATTTGAGGGAGCATTCTTCAATGCAACGACTCTAATATCAGGATTTAAATCACAAGAAAATTTCATAAGTTCAAGAAAGTTCCCTTTATTTTTTGACTCTTCCGATTCGTCGCTACCACGAAATGCAAGCCCTTGCCGTAAAAGAAATCTACTAGAGTTGATTGATGCACTTAGTCGTGTTCAGTAATCCATACGAGCTTTGTCCGATTGCTTGTGTAAAATTGTCTCAATGTGTTGACTTTCGTTCATTAAATTCGCACATGCCTGCAAAGCCTGATTATGGGTACTAGTAGGACCTCCCACGTGAGTAACAAATCTCTCTTTCTTCTTCCAATTAGAAAAACCTTCGCCCACAAATACGTTCCCACCTGCTTGGTCACCCACATTTTTCTTGAAAAGATAGCAACACAAACAATATGCAACATTAGTAGTGATGATATATTCTAGCCAATGAGAGAATTCATTAAACCAAGCAGGGTTAAAACGCCGCAATTGTTTGCCCATAGTTTTATACGGGAACGTGTGGTCACGAGGTTAACAAGGCCCCTTTTGTATATAGGCTCTACGGAGTTTATCTTATAGTTTAGGATTGCCACGAGCAATTGGAGTTCGTAGGGCGGGATCGGCATGTAAATCCTCTAAAATAATTTCATTCGGTTCTATATTGCTCTCAATATGTGGTGTCGATGTCGACTCCAATTTTCTTTTATAAAACCTCTCCATAAGTTGACTGAATTGACACAAAAAAATTAGGTTCATTAATATCGCCCAAAAAAATTAGATTCAATAATATCCCCCCAAAAAATTAGGTTCATTAATATCCCCCCCCCCCCCCCCCCCCCCCCCCCCCCCAAAAAAAAAAAAAATTAATGGTATAAAATTAATACAAACACAACCCCCATTCAAATTAGTCTACATAAATTAAATAAATTAATTTCCAACTAAACTCTTTAAATAAACAAAACAATAGTACCAAACCAACTAAACTAAATACCAACTCTTTAAATTAACAAAACACAAATTACTAATTCTAAACTGTTGTGAAAGAAACAAATGAGATGGGAAAATACCTGTTGTTGTGAAAATGAAAACAGATAGGGAAAGAAATGGGATGGCTGGTGGCGAAGGCGATGCCTCTCTTCTCTCCGGTCCAAATATGGGTATGGGATGGCTGGTGTGGCATTGGCGATGCCTCTCTTCTCTCCGGTCCGAAAATGGAAATGGCTCTCTCTCGCGCGCCTGCCGCTCATCTGTTTCAGAGTTTGAAACATGAGATAAACTTTTTAGGCTTTTAACATTTGTAAAATATAAACCCCAAAACTTTTTTATTTCAACTTTTACCCCAAATATTTTATATACCTACATTTCTAAAAAAAATTAAAATTCCTCCATGGGGGCTCGAGCCCCTGCTCGGCCCCATGTAGCTCCGTCCCTGGTTACAACAAAGAAATTAAAATTGATTAGGTGTTATGTGATTTTTGTTAAGGTTCATTAAAATGTTTATCTTTTACATTCACCTCTAAACATCTCCATATATATATATATATATATATATATATATTGAGGTCCTTATTCAGAATAATTTTTTTAAAATACTAAAAAACTATTTTTGAATTGATATTTTTGTGGGGTATTATTTAAACATTTCAGGAAATCCTTCAAAAATATTTCATCTCGAAATATTTTTTTGTGTTATTTTTAAAAAAAAATTGATCAAAATATGGATGTGATTAAACACATTATAAAACAACATATTTTGAGTGAAAGTATCAAAAACATCATTTTGAGTGAATTTTTGGGGGGGAGGGTTCTGTAAAATGTTTAAATACCCCACAAAAATTAGCTCAAAATCAATTTTTCACTATAATAAAAAAAAATTCGAATGAGAGGTTATCATTTAAGGACCTCTTACCAAATATATATACCGATTTTTTACAATAGTAAAAAATTATTTTTGAGTTGAGCTTTTTTTGTGTGGTATTTAAACATTTTAACGGACTCATATAAAAAAATCAGCTCAAATTAACGTTTTTTGCTAGTTTAAGAAAATTGGTCAAATTTCAACACCTTTTAAAGCTATGAAAGTTTGATTAGATTTTTTTAAAATAGCAAAAAAAATTATTTTGAGCTAATTTTCTTATATGGGTCCATTGAAATGTTTAAATACAACATAAAAAAATTCAACTCAATTTTCTTTAATATTTTAGAAAAATAGGTTTGCGCCAACAAGTATGTAAACTTGATATATATGAGTCTGAGAGAGAGAGAGAGAGAGAGAGAGAGAGGTCCTTTGTATACTAAGTTTGTGCATGTGCTGGCGCACACCAATTTTTTTAAAATATTAAAAAATATTTTTCAGTTGATTTTTTTATGCGATATTTAAACATTTCAACGGACCCATATAAAAAAATTAACCAAATAAATTTTTTTTTGCTATTTTTAAAAAAACAGTCAAACTTTCACACCTTTTAAAGTGCTTAAAAGCAACGAAAGTTTGACCGATTTTTTAAAAATAGTAATGAAAAAAATTGATGATTTTTTTTATATGGATTCCTTGAAATGTTTAAATATCAAACAAAAAAATCAGCTCAAAAATATTTTTTTTTACTATTTAAAAAAACTGATGTGCAAACTTATGTGTAAATTTAGTGTGAATAGGAGTCTGTCTTTATATATATATATATATACAGCCCTGCTCTTGTGTGGACTAGTCCGCATTTTAAGAATGCGGACCGGACATGTGTCACCTGACGGTGAGCTCAGAAAAGAGAGAGAGTGTGACTATAATTTAGGCGATAATTTCTAGGGACACCGTTAGGTGATACATGTTCGGTCCGCATTCTTAAAATACGGATTAATCCGCAAAATAGTATATATATATATATATATATATATATATATATATATATATATATATATATATATATATATATATATAAAGTTCTGCTCTTGTGCGGAATAGTCCGCATTTTAAGAATGCGGACCGGTCATGTGTCACCTGGCGGTGAGCCTAGAAAAGAGAGAGAGTGTGCCTATA
Source organism: Sambucus nigra (assembly GCA_949130495.1). Classification (NCBI taxonomy): domain Eukaryota; kingdom Viridiplantae; phylum Streptophyta; class Magnoliopsida; order Dipsacales; family Adoxaceae; genus Sambucus; species Sambucus nigra. The sequence continues at coordinate 356,145,540 of OX422211.1, read as the reverse complement.
ATTTAGGCGATAATTTCTAGGTGCACAGTTAGGTGACACATGTCCGGTCCGCATTCTTAAAATGCGGACTAGTCCGCACAGGAGCATTATTATATATATATATATACTAGCGGATGCCCGTGCCCGAGGGCACGGTGATAAATTTATCCCCGTGATAAAACCCAGCCCATAATAACTCGTCATTTTTTAGAATTTTTTTTTTTTAAAAATAAAAAAATAATTTTTTTTAAATTATTTAAAACAATTATTATTTTTTTAAATATTTTAATAAAAAATAAAATAAAATAATAATGTATGTATGTGTGTATGCATACGTGCATGTGTATGCCTGCAAGCATGCAACACATCATGTTTATCATGCATGTCTTATCATACATGAGTTACTATTCATAACACCATTGTCCCATATTATATAGATATATATATATCATCATCACAACACAACATCAACATTTATAGCATCCACATTAAAACACATGTATACTTTATAAATACTAGGTTTAAGCTCCACGCGATGTGGCAAGCATGTTAAATTTTATTTTTAAATAAACTTTTGTACAATTCACGTGAAAAAAAATTAAATGTTTTTTCAGGGTGAGTGAAATAGCAAATGACTGTTAGCTTAGCGAATGAAAAAAAGATGACTTGGAACATTTGTTTGTAAGTAGTATTTTGTCATGAACCGGTCCCTATATATTGACGAAAATATAATTAAAAATATTATAATTGTTGAAACCCCTAAAATGAACAAAAAGTAACGAACAAATGACAGGTTTTATGTAGTATGCAGTGTATATATAAACTGTATAAACATACTTAGGAAAGCAGGCATAAAGTGATTAAATCTAAATGTATCAGCAAGCCTATAGCAATAGAATAGGCTAAATTTATGAGTTGCCCTTTTCTCATAAATGAATGTTTGGTGTTCACATTTATATTCGTGTATGTCTATAATTTTCATAAGTATGAGTAAGAGACTTGTGGAATACTTGGAATTTTTTAAACTATCACTAATATTTTTTATCATATGACTTAATAGATGGATATTTATTAAAAAGTATTAACAGAAACAAAAATAGGCAGAGAAGGCTAATACTGCGCAGTTCAGCTAGACAGGAGTTTCTCATAATGCCTAGTCTACCACCCATCTAATCAGGTATACTTAGAACTTTCTTCTAAAATAGAAAGTTTTTTTCTATGAATAAATTCACATAGTGAGGGGCTATTTTCAGAATGCATTGAACCAGTAATTTTGACACAACTTCATTGTTATTCACTTATATTATCGCTAGACCTGTAAATTGAGCGCTCGAGGTCCGAAGTCCGTCAGTTCGGCCCGCTATTTTCGAGTCGAGTTTTATTTGAGTTTGAACCGAGCCGAGCCTGAGCCAAAATTTCAAGCCCGAATTAATTTCGAGCAGAGCTTGAGCCGAACCTTGGCAAGCCCGAATTGCGCCCGAAGCCCGAACTTCATATTTCCAGATAAATAAATAAATAAATAACTTATATAATTGCTCAAGTCACAATAGGCCTTTGTTAGTGATCAAATTTTGCTAAATGTATGAAATTTAATAGGCATTTGTAGGTTTTCACTCTTATTTCCCTTGTTTTAATTTAATACATTTCATAATTATATATTTTATTTCATGAAATATCAATTAGATTTTAATGTGTAATTTTTTTCATGATGAAAATACAAGAAAAAAAAATTAATTCGAACTTTTTTAGCAAAAAAATTGAAATCGGGCCTGCTCGAAATCGGCCCGAAGCCCGTAATATATATGAGCCAAGTTCGGGCCTAGGTGGGAAAAAATAATTCGGGCCGAGCTCGGGCTTGAGCATGGGTAAGTGAGTTCAGGCCGAGCGTGAGCAACCCCAAGCCCGGCTCACCCAGCCCGATTTACAGCCCTAATTATAGCGAATGCATTCTTAGTCAGATCGCATCCCACGCTTTGGGCCAGATTCTACCAAGTTGTCGCAATGACAACAAAGGCGTGTTGCGTTGTCATAAAAACATGTACCCGTTGGTTCTTCATGGGTTTACTTATCTAAGATTTGTCACTTTCACTCTATAAAAACTATATAGAATGCAATATTAATTTTCACTATGTACCTTTCAATTATGTCATCAGGGACGGATCCAGTGTGTGATCAAGGGAGGCCATGGTCCCCCCATACAATTTCAAAATTTGTATTTGAGAGGTTAAATTTTTTTAGGATAATAAAAATATGTTGATATGGTCCCTCCAAGACTTAAAAATATATCTCCAAATAATTCCACTTTTGTATTTATTTGGGTGTTTATTGAGAAAAAAACAGGTCCATATATTCTTTTATTCATAATGGGCTCACTTAACTTTTAGTAAATACAAAACCTAATTTTTCCTTTCCATTCTCTACCTTTTTCCCAAGCCAGCAGCGTCATTTTCCCCCAACCCCAATGTTACATACTTCAACAAAAACAAAACAACTTGGTGAAAGCATCTCTATTACTATTCAGAATAGATTATTCTAGCATAGATTATTCTAGCAGATGAGTTTTTTCTCCTTTTGTATACATACATACATCTCTATTTCTCTATCATTTTTATATGGATCTGTTTTTTTTTTCTTTTTTCATTTCGTTTTTTTTTTATTGTTAATGTTAATAAAAAAATCTTATACTTTTAGGTATTTAACCCTTATATTTGAAAATCAGATTCTAACTTTTTTTTAATGTTAATGTTAATCTTGTTTATCGTGAAAAATATGTTAATGTTAATGTTAATATTGTTTATTGTGAAAAATATATTAATGTTAATCTTAATCAGATTCTAAAAATATGTTAATAACTTTTTTTAATGTTAATGTTAACGATGTTAATTAGATTATATCTTACATTCCAATGAAAAATTTTCTCTTCTTAAATTCTTGATCCCCCGGAAAAAAAATCCTGGCTCCGTCCGTGATTATGTGGATGTAAAAAAAGAATTCCCTGCTATTTCTTTCTTTAGTTGCCATCTGAGATCTTGTTTCAATCATGATCTGAAGTTGCAACTCAGAAGAACCCAAAAAATGGTTAACCCTTAAGTGCTAACTCAAAAAATGCAGGTATGAAGATAAAAAGAAAGCAAACTCAATTTTATACCCCCTGCCAGTGTTAGATCCTCTGTTTTGTGTCTTTTCCCTAAAAAAATATCATATAGTCCTTTATTAACCCCAACAGTTAACGTCGTGAAAATGATTGTTGTAAAAACTTTAAGAAATGTAGAATTGAATTAAGAGATTTACCTGGCCCATCCAAATTGTTTCCACATCGCAGCAACATGTGGGCTGCTTGACTGATAAGACCGTTTCCTCATTGGAATAAGTGAAGCAATCCGTTATCTGAAACAAAAGTAAAGTAAACTACGACTGATGTCAACTGTTGGTGATCTTTTATTTTCATATTTTTATTAAGAGTTTTAATAAGGTCGGCTGTTGTTGAAAACTGAGGGCCCGTTTGACAATTCAATTTCAAGGTTTGAAATTGAAATTGGAAGGTCAATTTGAATTTCACGGAATTGAAATTGATCTTTCAATTTTAATTCTGAGCCTTAGAATTGGATTGTCAAACGGGCCCCCAAATGAAAACAGTAATATAAGTTCATGTGTCACTAAATTCATGTAGTCATATCAAACATATGGATTATAACCCAACAACAGTAATATAAGATTTTAATTTCACTTTACAAGAAAAAAAGAATTAAATTATTTCAAAATATTATAATTGTAAAGTATGTTGTCAATGACTTATTTTGTATGTGTGTTTATGATCAGCGACCATGCACACCAAGTGGCATTACTGAAGATATTGTAGAGACGTGATCTACTTTTAGTAGTTGAACAACAATTATGTTCAATTGGCATTAATGAAGATATTTTTAGGATTCGAAAGTATTAATAAAGGTACTTTTGATGTCATGATACAGAACATGAATAGTATAAGTTGAAAAAGGATAGTATGATGGAGGTTTACCCATTCAAGAGAAACGTAAATATGTCGAAACGGTCCACCTTTTGTTCTGACCTTGAAATAGATTATGACCTCCAATATTGAACTCCTAATTACTTTAATTAGATTGACATTAAACAATCTAATCCGCTCCTCCTTTATTCGGGTTTGGAACCGACAATACAAAATGAAATTTTGCATTGGCGGAGTTAAAAAAGGTTTTCCATCCGAAATTAAGAGTCTTTTTTTTTATTTGTTATGTAAATAAAGGTTAGTTTTAATCAATGCTAAAGAGTTAAACTTTTTAATGAATGTAAAATTTTGTTGTTCGATTATGTATAAAAACGGAAAGTTTTTGATTAATTTTAGGTTTCTGAAAAATAATAGTATGACTCTTGATTTGGGAAGGAGTGATTAAGTTATAGGTGAATAGATAAACTTTTGCTTCAATCTTCAATGTATCTTCTTCCGGTAAAGAATATGTATATTTCATTTTGTCGTTGTACCATTACATCTATAAAAAGAAAGTTAAAAAGTTGTAAGTTAGAATAAAACATCAATTAATTTTATATCATAGCTTGTTTTGAATCTTCAATGTTTCCCCTTTATGTAAACATTGAGACACGTGAAATCCAAAGATCTATTATTCTATATATTCTAAGTAATAGCACCAACTGGATGAATTAAACAGATCCCAAGAAATTAAATAAAACGGCTGAATATGTTATGCAATATAGTATTAAATTATTGTAATGAGAATGCGTAAAGTGGCCTGAATCACACTAATTGGGTAACAAAGTGAATTGAATCGTCCATGATTGTATTTTCTTCAAATGCATGGATTTTACTCTCTAAGTTGATTCGATAGAATGGTAACTGCACAATAGAAAAAATATAAAAGTTAAATGTAGTGTCAATTTTTGTAATTTAATTTGACAACATAATTGATTTTAAAAAATTTGAACGAATAAACACTTACTCCTCATCTAGACCTCTGTATTTTTTATTAGTAGAATTTGCGTGGAGGTCTATGTAGTCATTGGACATACTTGATGATGATGATGGCAATGTTCTCTTCTGTCCCTGTTTAGTGAAGTGTATGAGTATAAAATTAATTTTTATCATTAAAAGGAAATTCATTTGTAAATATTGTTTATTTACCTGTGATTGAGACATTGTTGATGGATAATCAGTGATGAATATATCTTCCCCAAAGATTTTTCTCACTATGTAGGAACGTGACCCATGCTTCAAATTGTAATTGTCAAGCTTGATATTGAAGTTGTATGTCTTACCCACTATATTATTGATCAATGTGGGTATTTTATTACTATCTTGTTCCTGTAATATTGATTGTTTGATTAATTTAACAACTATATATTGAAATTTTATGTTGTTATATATATCCTATTACCCTTTCAAATGATGTGTGTAGCTGTGTGACGGGGATATGAAGGATCTTCTCTGCTTCGGTATCAAAAATGACAAAAGTTGTTACCCCCATTGTGTCCTCGACTTTAACACTCAACCGATATCTGCGTTGGGGAAAAATGTAATTAATTTAAATTTTGTTGTTAATAATTGTTAGTATATCGTACTTCTTACATTGGTTTGGGGAATTTTGGTTCAATGTTGTAATTGTCGTACCAAAATATGGTAGACAGTGGGGTACGCTTTTTCTTACACTCCGTGCATGATAAGTAGAACCAACCATATTGAGTATCAACGTTGATGATTTTCGTTTTGCGTGAAATGAACATTGGCTATATATTGGTTGTATGTTAGTTTTTTGCTGTAATATGAGTATGCATTAAGGAATGAATGTGTTTGAATAATTACGTAAATTTAAATACATGTTGTTGTACACTTGATGAGATGTTCAAAATCTCTGCAATTAATTTTAACTCCACTTCTTCTTCATTCGTTGGAGGCATTTTGGTGATGTATAGAGTCGTAATCTGAGCAGTGTATCATAATTTCAATGTTTATAATAGGGACAATTTTATAATAGTAATGGAAAGAGATATTAATAAATGTATAATATCTTATCGTTCCTTCAATGATGAAACTTTCGATATGTCTGGATTGATGTAAACTTTGCTTGCATTTGTGGTGGATAGCAAGTAATTTCCTTTAAATTGTATAATTGAGAATATTATTAATTGTATTATGTGTTTAATAAATTGAAACAATGATGGGGGGAATAAAATTGAGTTGGTGTGCATAAGTAATTAATTGTATTAAAAAGAGTAAGAGTACACAATTTTTAACTTATAATGAACATTTGGAATGAATTACGTAAATGAATATCAGAGGTAAATGCGTGTTTAAAATATATATGCATAAAGGAATTTTACATTGGAATAACTTCATTGTTGTGGATGAAATGACTATAATGATAGATGATGATGTGGTTTTTGAAATATTCTCATCCAAATCATGTCCATTATCGGCCCTCGAAATATCCGAATCCAAATCATGTGCATTATCGGCCCACAATGTAATTTTTAGTTTTGCATCACTATATTTGAATGTTGTATTAAACATACGTATTTACAATTGTAATTATATTAACGTACTAAGATACGTAAAAATTGTTTACCTTTGGTCTTGTAGCTGAATAACCCTTTTCTTAATCACACTTCCCCTGGCTAATTGATCTTCGATATCACTCATGCTAATTAATATTCATAATACATCTATTTACAGTGAGAAGTTATAATTTAGATCAATTTGAATTTTAGTTTTTCATTTTGGTCAGTGTTGATATAAAGTATTTAATTCTTACCAGATAGCTGGATGTTGTCTGTCCTTGATGAGGCTTGACGAAAATCAAGGAATTCAAATTGATGCCTCCTAATATTAGGGTAATTCGTACGAATTGGTTCGACGAAGGTGTTGGGTAAGAAGTAGATAATGCATTGGTGTGTCATCGCCTTGTAGTTAGTCTTGTTATCCACAACGATGAATGTAGAGATTGTGTAAATTTCGCCCTCATCCAGTAACTGTTCGAATTGTTCAATTAATTTTTTCCTTGTGCAAGCATGGATGTGATCTCCCTTTCAAAGAAATGAATGTGTTTAAGTCAGATTTTTTTTATAGTATATGAATTTATATAGGTTAGAGATATACGAAGTTACTACATTCTCATCAAGTAGTATCAGGTCAGTGCTCATAACTTCATTGTTTGCTTGGGTATTGCGTGGCTTCCATTTTCTTGAAACCCAAACCTGAATTGTCCAATCAATTCCCTCCTTTTTAAGATCCTTAAGTAATGTCACCTTGCTCATTATGTACTTATTGATTGCCATGTGGCTATAGAAAGTAGTAGTTTTGTTAATGATTAAGTTTAGAATGGAGAAATATGGAATTAATTTTCATGTTTCAATAATATTTAACATACTTTTATTTAATGAAGCGAACACTTCTTTGAAGAACACATTTTTATCTTGTTGTATTGACCAGAGTTATCTAACAATATTAAGAATTTTAAGCCATAACGTGAAGTTGCGCGAGATGCCGTAACGTAAAGTTATCCATGGCTAAAGACTGGATGCGATAAATAAACTCCAACGTTTTGTAGAGTTTTCCCTTAGCTCTTATTGATTGTCATACATAATGATGGTTGTATAGGTAGTTGACGTCGTTTCAAAATGAAAGGCCATTTAGGCTCTGAAGCAGACATAATAATCCTAGGAATTAATACCTTCGCGCCAATGTTTGACCCAGTGATTATTTTACCTTCAATAACCAACATTGAAATTTGGGTAATTATCAACCTTGTGCCATTACAAAGTCCCGTACTTTGATTTATATTTCGTAACAAAATGACCAGCATTCCAATTTTTAAGTGCAATTCATGGTTTGGGAGGCCCGGGAATGTAAGTGTGTTAAGAAACTCAATCGGGAAGAGAATGTCTTAATCAACAAAATTCTCAGAAGCTTTACAAAGAGAATCAGAGCTGAGAAAAGTTTTTTCTCTTCGGTAAGTAGGTCCATAATGTACGAATTAATTTCATCCACTGTTTCATTTCTTGGAATTAGAATCCCTCTCGAAGTTAAATAGTTACCATTGGTATAGTTGTTGCATAAGTCCGGATATGTTGATTGAACTATACTGCCAATGGGATCATCAGTGAATGGGATGAGCATATCATCAGGTATGTCTATCCAAGAAGTTTCTCTTTCGTCTCCCATTAAGGAAGTGGGAAAATATCCATCTCCTAGAGTGAGGATCCAATCACTAAATTCAATTGAATCTTTAATACGCGTGTTCTTTTTGAGGAAGAATACATGGCACAACTCCCAAATGTAGGACTTATTAATTGAGGCATTTACAATGTCCTCTCTTCTACCCCTTGGTACAACATGTAAAGTTTGCCTAAAATCACCACCAAGTAAAACAGTTTTCCCTCCACACACTTTGTCATTTGAATACGGGTCATTGAACCTAAGGATATCTCTGAGTGACTTGTCAACGGCCTCAAAAATATGGCAATGGTTCATTAGGGCCTCATCACAAATGATTAACGTGGTTCTTTTTATTAGCTCTGCTAGTTGGGTACCTTGACGGATCTCACAGGTTGAGTTCTCTCTTAAATTAATTGGAATTGAAAAACGGGAATGGGTTTTTCTTCCTCCAGGTAATAACAGGGATGCAATTCCGGACGATGCAACACCTAGCATAATTTTTCCCTCTGACCTTAATCTTGAATTAATTGTCTTATATAAATATGTTTTCCTAGTGCCTCCGGCACCGTACACAAAAAATAATCCCCTTTTTTCTTAGATACATGACTCAATCACAAAATTATAAATAGATTCTTGTTCATTGTTCAGTCCTTTATGTAGATCCGCATGATCGCACAATAGTTGATCAACACCATATGAGAGCTCTTCTGTGATCAATCTATTGTTCAATTCATGGATTAGTGTATGATTTGGGACGCGTAAAGGTGGAAAATCCTTTAGAGACTTGTTGCTCTTGGCCAATAGTTTCTCAATTTCATACAGACTATAATTTTTTATTTGATCATCTATAAGCGTTAGATTATTGAAATTGAGTATCTTTATTTGATGATACAAAATGTCATCAGACAATAATTCCCAATTGTTTTCCCAAAGATCTAAAGGTTCTAAGACCTCACAGAAAAGAAGAAGGGTGACAAAAAGATCCTGCAACTATGCGCCCGTTGACCATTGTGATGCTTGATGTATTACATTATGCCACTCTTTATCTCCATCTAGTATGTTTATTTAAAAGTCGGGTACGTCACTCCATTTATTGTTCTTAATTCTTCAAAGATCTTTGCCCCCTTTATAATGTTAGATAACATTCGAAAGTAGAACAACTCGCCTGCTGTTAGATGAATGAAATTAATGCACCCAACAAATAGTCCAGATTCAAGTCATTTCCACTCCTTGTACTCTGCTTTCCATATCCATTTCTTAGGGAAATCTACGTACGTTAACTCTCTTGTATCTTCGTGAGCTGAATTAGTTCTCATCCATTTCGTAAACATAGTTTTGTTGATATCGATTTTGTTTACAACATTATCTAGTTTATCAGAATCTTTAAAGGTCACAATATGTTCATTCGGAAGATGCAAAGTCAGACGCTCGACACCTACACTTTGGTATTGAATGTCAAACTCAAAAATTCTCCAGCACGCTTCATAGGCTGATAGATAACGACAATCGAGAAATGTACATATTTCATCAATTTCCCTTACTTGCTCTGTCCCAACTTGATTATTACGTGTAATGTTCTATTCTAAGACCATTCTTGCTCTATCGGGACCTTTGTTAATGTACTTGAAAAGTTATTTTATAGACCTTGATCTATTACACCATTTAACATCGATGTGTGCTTGATATTTAACGATTAAGTCAATATTATGTGGTACAACAAACCTATTATCTAGCTTCACCCCATTTTTCTCAAAGAATTTGGAATCAGATCTTCTCCTATACACCGGGAATCCTCTATCATCAATTATTGTTTCATTGGTAAAAGGCCGAGGGAAATGTTTGGAGAAACCTTCTTTTCCCATAAATGGTGAAGAAGGATTAGCGTAACCACATGGATCGTGCATCATAAATTGACCAACGACTGCATACCCAACTGGATCTATTGTGCAATCAGGTAACTCTATCGAGATTTTATCGTCAATCTTATTTGGAGTTCTATTCTTAGAAGAACATCGAAGAAAGAGCAATATATGTGCATAAGGTAGTCCTCTCTTTTGAAACTCAATTGTGTATGGCTGCAAGCAATTTGAATATTTTGATAGGTAATAACATAGCACTAATAAATACATTTATAAAGAGATAGAAGGATTATAAATTTTATCGGTGATAAGATGTAAGCATGTACTAACCTGCTATAACAGAACGAAAATGTTGACCATCTGTTAAATCCCACATTAGTTGATCTAGTTTAATTTTGAACACCCTTGTGACAATGTCTGGTCTGTCTTGAGGCTTTTGAACTGGTGTTAAATCTAGGAAATATTGAATTTCTGGCCATTTGGGGATTTACAGTAAATGTAATAAAAATATCAGGGTTTCCTGCCCATCTACATATTGCCATAGCATATTAAAAATCTTGGGCCATATATCGTGGACGACTTGTGAAGCTAGAGGGTAGGACAATGCGTTTTCTGACATAGGCAGGCTTTGTATCTCCCATAAGAACTGCATCCTTTAAGCCTTTATAGAGTTCAGATCTTAATTGGGTCTGATTTGATCTTACCCATCGCAATCTCTCAGACTTGATGCAAGTATATGCGTCAACTATAAATTGATGGAGTAATTATCCTGAAAGGTGGAGAGTTTGGGCATCGTTCATCCTCTGTTGCAATCTATAAGCATAAAATTCACACATTGTAACAAAATTTCTTTTGGTTTTTAGTCGACCTTGATTGTTCAAGTATGTAAGATTGAGATGGAAGCCATCCTCTCCGTATGGAAATAGCAAGGGATATTGCATGGCCATAAAAGATGGATGAATCTCACTGATTAGTTGTAATCCCTCTTCTGTATGTTCCATAATTATATCTCTTTTTACATCAATGTCGTGGAGGTCTCCAATAATAAGCGCAGCAACCTCTGGCGCATTGGGCAAATTATAGATAGATGAGTTTCTCGATCGATCTCCGATAATTCTTATACGTACGTCGGTAAAATCTTCTTCCTTGAAACGGCCATGTGCCATCTGAAAAGCTTTAGTTAATACATTGTGTGTGTCAAACATTTTGATTAAACCTTCAACAATCTCAGGGTCTAAAGTCGATGATGGGCCATCTCCATGGAATGCTCGTAGCCTATTGGGAACTTCGTTATCAGTGTCATAAATATAGAGTTGTGAAAATTTTGGTGACTCTCCATTTAAGGGAAGAAGGGAACCAATTTTATGATAATTTTGTCCTGAAATACGGTAGACATAAGGGCCAACTCCATTATTTATCATTTTGTCTACCTTTCCACCCATTGATGTGAAGGCAAACATGGAGTTATATACCCGAATATTATCACGAAATGCGGCAGCTTTTCTTCCTACGAAAGAGTTTAACGGACTATTTAGGAATGCGGGAGGTTGTTTGAGAAATGGAAATTTTATCTTTCCTTCTCGACAACACATGGAGAACTTTATATTTTTGAGTCGTCTATGTTTCTCACTACGCTCTTCATACCACATAATGGAGTCACAATTCTCACATATATAAGTTGGCCCACCAAAATTCTAGGCAACTGTGAATTTTCCTAAAAGAAGATATAGATATTTAATATAATGCCATAGAGGATATTTGTTCAATAGAATATATTATTTTTATATGGTAATCTTACTCGTGTGCGAGGGGCTCTTATTTTGCCGTATATTTCTCCTTTGAATAGGTTGGTAAGGTTCTACATTAGTTGATTATAAAAATGTAAATGAGGAATTATATGTTTCTTTTAGGAATAAACATTCAATTGTTAAAGTAATAATAATAAATTGAATAAATAATATCCTTAAAGACCACATGCATTACGAATCTTGTTAATTCTCGCAACTACATCTCTTACGGTGTCAATGGTGTATCCACTATAGTTCCCATACATGGTATTATGTGATGCGTTAATGACTCTTGTTGATGAAGTAACGCTACCGTCTTCATTCACAATTAACCGAGAAACGGTTCTTGATTTAAAATCCATATAAGAATGGATGGAATTTGGGTAAGAAACGGATACAGGATTTGTAGGAGTAGTGGTTAGCTGGTGCATCATTATAGGTGGATTATGAGAGCTGAAGGATCCAGAAACTCTGTTACGTCTATTAAGCATAACGATGCGCCTTTGGAATCTAGCAAGCCTACCTTGATCGGTATTCTCCATCTAATTAATTCACATTTATATGTTATTATAAGTAAAATTCAAATCAAATGCGAAATAAAGTTTTTCGTAAAAATAAAAAGTAACATAAAAAAGGAAAAGTAGAAAAATGTTAATAGTAAAATGAACAAAACTTGATAAAATGAACAAAAGGATATTCTTGTATTTCTTTAGACGTATTATCCCAATTAAATGGCATTTACTATATGGGATACAATGTGGACTGTTTAATAGATGAGATAAATGTAACAGAGTGTTCAGTTTTATAGTTATATAATACAAAGATAAGCAGACAATGGATAACAAAGCATGGATTGAATAAATGAGAACACTAAAACCAAAGAATGTGAATAGCGTTTAACGAATACACATATTTTTTGTACGAATTTCCTTAGAAATATATAAAAAAATATTAATGAAATTTTGAAATAGGTTAAAAAATTGAGAATCAATTGATAGAACTCATTAGTACTAATAAAAATATAATTCTCAATCTAGAATCCAAGCAATGGTAAAAATATGTTTACAAAAGCTGAAAATGAAATTCGGTGTAGATAAATTGGACATCGATGCAACAGACAAATATTTGTGAACTTGGCCAATGAAAATATAGTTTTTAGATAATGAATATTGTAAGATATATCTATAATTCTATTTCAAATGGATGTCCTGATGTAATTGTAATGAGAAATAAAGAACTAATTACATATATAGATCAAATTACATGTAGATGTGACTTGTTTGTAGGATACAACTTCAAATGCTTGTTGGTATCCCCTATGAAAATGAAACAATGCACACGTATGAGGCTTATTAGAAAATGATTTGATGGTAGATTAAAATTATATAACACTGAGTATAATATCAAAAATACATGTTTGATGGCAGCGGGTGGTTAATCCATTGATCACAACATAAATAATAGTCAATTTTCGTATATTGAATCAAACGTTCAACATTTTAACTTAAAAATTAGTACATATTTATATATATCAACATGATTATAAATGTAATAAAATGTGTTACCAATAATCAAATATTATCAATCATAACACACTAGGATTCCAGCAAATGATTAAATATAATAATAGAGAAAATTTCATAGAGAACGAAATCGAGAAAATTTTACTATTCATAACACTATAGATAACATTATTCTATTCGAGAAAGTGCAATTATTGCATCATCCAGAGTAAATCCTCTTGGATAAACATTACAATAAACGGTACTTATTTCTCAACCCTTATTAGAAATAGGGGAATAGTTATAAGTCCTATTAAGGAGAGTCCTCCATATAAAGCGATTCATCATCAATTGAAGCATCTTCATTCTCGAAATCATTTTCTGATGTTTCATCGTCTTCAGATAAAATGTTGACATCAATAAATTCAATGTTTGTTCGTTGTGGGTCATTACCTTCAATAGCTCTTTCAAGACGAGAGAACAAATCCAAAAAAATATGTTTCTTCCTATCTCGAGTTCTCTTAGAATTAACAATATTCCCTTCTCGATCATATGTTGCAATAGAGGGAACACTGTGCAATGCTTTTAAAACAGAAAATATTTTTTGCACACGTGTTTTCTTCGATTTGTTCTTAGAGATCTTCATGTACTCATTTAATTGACGGGTGATACGCCTTAACTGCAGACGTAACTCATGGGGTGTGGGATTGTCAATGTCGATAACGTCTTTGGATTCATAAATTTTGTTTGCCTTCTTTAGCACTTCTACCTCTTTTCGTACCATTTTTTGCTCTATTAACACAGTCTTTGAAATGACAACCCTAAAAAGATAAAAATTAATATAATAAATAAAATTTCACTAAATAAAAAAACATGTTAACACATTTCAAAAGGGGGGGATTTTTTTAAAAATAATTATGGGAAAGGAACTTTTTAATAAGACATTAGATGGAAAAACATATTTTTTTTTCTAAAAATGTTCATAATAATAATTTTCTTGTATTTCTAAACTACTGAAATTTAGAGAATTTTAAAATATCCAAGACTCCAATTTAAATACATAAATTTAATTTGATATAACAAAGGGAGAGTCTACTAAGATATAAAATTCAAAGAAAACACATAATTGTAAAGAAATTACAATACAAATGATTGTTAACCACATAATGTGAAAATCAACACAGTGTTGAAAATGACAATCCTAAAAGTCTTAAAAATTAATATAACAAAATACACATTCACTAAATAAATAAAAAAAGATATTAACAAATTTCATAATGTTTTTTTTAGTAATTTAAAAATAAACATATTTAACACATTTCAAAAAGTTTTTTTTAATTATGTCAAAGAAACTGTTTTAATTATAAAGACTTTGACGAAACAACATATATTTTTTTTTAAATGTTCAGAATAAGCATTTCCTTGAATTTACACAGTACTGGAATTTCTAGAATTTAACAATATCCCAAAATACTTTTTACAATCTAATCAAACATGATAATTTTTATTCTGAAAATCAAAGTAATCTTAAGTATGAACTTAGTACATGATCGCATACATCATTGCATACAAATGACAATAACGAAAGGAGAAATGAATAAATTTGGGGAAATGACAATCCTAATAAACGTAAAAATCTAATACCTAATAATATACATTCATTCAAGGGAAAAAAAAATAAAGAGGGATTTTTTTTAAAAATAATAATCTGGAATTATTTTTTCAAATTGAGGGAAATTACGTTATAGCAATTTAATTTTTAGTTCAGATTTAAGGTGTTAGAAGCTCCAAACAAAATAGGAACAAAATCCCAAGAATTTTAGGATTAAAAAAATATAGAAAAGAAATAAATGTAATCCAACAAAAAAATTGAACCCAAAGAAAATATTGTCATTACAGTCCCGAAAAAAATTCAAAATTAATGTCGAAAAATCTCAATCCATTCAACAGAAACAACATATACACACAAAAAATAATGAACGAATCAAAAAATTGGGGAAAATGACATTACAGTCCAAGAAAAGGTCAAAATTAATGTACAAAAAGCTCAAATCATTCAACATAAACAACATATACACATCTCAATAGTAGAGATGGAGGAAAAATACTGATGGAACTCGAGAGTAGAGGTATATGTGAAAAATATCTCTGATGAGTCTAACATATTTATACCCAGCCGGATAACAAATATAGGAGTGCAAAGGGAAGGTCGAGAGTTACCCATATTATTATCTGATCGAAATAAGAAAATGGAGAGACGACTGAGTAGACGGGCTAAGGAAATGGGGCAAGGGAGAGATGAAACGAGGCAAGGGAGTGACGAATGAGTAGAGATGTGAGATACGAAATGGGTCAAGGCAGTAGAGAATATAGGAATTTGAAATGGGTGGGGCACCTCAAGGGAAAAGACGGGGGTTCGGGAGCTACCGCCCCCGATTTTTTTTAGGGCTATTCAAATATCTAAATAAAGATAAATATTCACACATTAATAGTAATCAATAAATTCTTAGAAATGTAAAATCTAATTGAATCCATCTTCAAAAAATCATATGTTTGGAACCCATCGTCAAAAAAATCAATAAAACTCATCTTCAAAAAATATACACAAGATACCTTCATCACAAGCATTAAATAAATCACACATAAAATCACACAACAATCATCAAGCAACAACTTCAATTTACAAATAAATGAATAAACTCCCAAGTACAAATAAATGAATAAACTATAAGATACCTTCATCACAAGAAGCCTAGCAGCCTACTGGACGGAACAGGGGAGGATAGCAGGCGCAGCTAGGAGGTAGCTGGAATAGCCTCAGGGGAGGACAAATTCTGAACAGGGGAGAGCGGCTAGCTGGCGGTCGTTTTGGGTTTTGAGGTTAGGTTTAGCTGTTTTGGGTGTATTTATGTTTTTGAGTTTTGGGTTTGTTGCTTCGTGGAGTCCGCGTGTTTTCTTATTTTAACTTTTTTTTCTTTTTTTTCCTGAGCGGGGTACGTGCCCTTGCCAGTAACACACTATGTCCGCCCCTGGGTCAATGGAAGGACGGATGAGTAGAGAGGCGAGATGGTGAAATGGAGAGATGTATGCGTTGGACGGGAGGGGGAAATATAATTTGGGTGTCTTAACATTAAAACGAAGCCACGTGTCAATTTGGTGTTAACAGACACTAAAATTATATTTAGGTATTAGATTCCAATGGCATATTTCTCCTTCATTCATTTTCTCGCGTAAACTCATGACTGTCGCATACTCAACAGACATTTGCATTAACTTCAACAAACATTTGAATTTTCCATCTCGTAATGGGAGTACGATAGGCTTAAGTTTTTTTGTGGATTTTTAAAAAGTCCAAATGTCTTAACGTAGATTATTTAAAACTTTTGTAGTTAAGGACCCAACCAAATACCTTATATGGGGAAAGGAATGGCGTTTTATCAATTTATCTGAATAAGTTGATTATTCAATAGGTTTGTCAATCACATTAAACCATACAAAATGATTACAAAGTGTTTCAAGAAATGTGAAAATGGTTTTGCTCAAGTACACTGTAAAATGTTAGTTTTTTTAGAAGGGTCTATTTTTACGTCCATTTGAGCTTTTTTCATGTCCTTTATATTCTTATAACTTCTTTAACACTCCTTTTTCCAAACTGTTATTTAAAATACATACTTTTGTGTTTTATCAAATTTAAAATATAAAATAAATCATATTTATGCAATAAAAATTAATACCACTAGAAAACTTACAAACGAAGAAGATGACCGAGTCAAGTGTTTGACACTCTCTCCTTAAGACAAAATGTGCTCCCGCTAGAGTGCTTACGACAATGAACAATGAGCGTTTGCCTACCAGGATAAAACGGTCTCGACACGCACAAGAAGCACTTCAGTGTGCGTGTCCCACGAACCAATTATGTTTGATACTCTATCCGACTCGATCGAAAATGGAAAGTATTGAAAATATATTTTCTCTCCTTTTTTTTCTCTCTTTGAAAAATGAAGAGAAGTCTTGTATTTATAGAAAACAAGGTGTTTTTTTATGAAAAGACATGTCTTTAGGAAATAGCCTCTTTAAGAACGTTTTTCATAAACTGTCACAACTTATGGTGAACAGTCACGACCTTTAGGGATGGTTCTGAAAAATGATCACTATATAACGAACAGTCACAACCTTTAGCGACAGTTACGAAAATCCGTCCCAGAAAATAAATAAAATTTCCCAATAAACTTCATACATAAATGGGGCACTTTGATACCAAATTTCTTATTCATCATTTATCCGTTTTAAACAAATAAATATATCACGTGACTCGTTATCCTACAAGGAACGCGCACGTACTTGGTCCTACTTTGACCAATATATTAATTTGGTCATAAAATAATTTGTGTAAAAACACAATATTTTTTAACAATCCCCCACATGAATGAAATTTGGGTGAAGAGTCAAATGAACATGAAGACAAATTAGACAGAGTATCGGTGGAAAAGCGCTGCATTGGTAAATATAGCTTTTGGCCTTGAATCTTTCCTAGTGAGAGACTATCGCGTTTACTGGTCAATCAATGAACGTGATGTCTTGAATTGATCAACCTTTTTGTGTAAACCGAGACAATATAATTCACACAGTCCTTCTTCGAACATTCTTGGTTCTCACTGTTGTGTCCGTTTTGGCCTTGGACACCTCCTGGTTTCATGAGCGTGTTAGAGAATTTAACAATGTAGCCGTTGGTTATTCTCATAGAAGTGGCCCCTTCTCACTCACATAGGTGATTTCTATAAAGATTATCCTGCTAATACCCCACTTGACCCATATGTTCAAGATATAGAAATCATTAAAATAAAATTTATCCTATTACACGCGGCAGATAGTGCACTGACTCATCCTAGGAATGGGAGGAATAATTAATTTTCTTCTCAGTGCTAACTTAATCGCACATAATTAGGTTGTCCCATTGAATCTAATTCTTGGGATCTCCAGTCATTTAGTTTGGGTTTCCACTATGGAAATTCTTTTAGGTTCTAAACCGCTATAAGCTCATTCCCCTTGATGAACTTCTCTTACTCTCTCGTTAGCGGATCCGCAATGATTTTATTAGGCCTAATGTTATCACTAACAAAGAAAGATTTCTTTATGGTATTATGTCATGACTAATAAGTCGTGACTTTCCAAATTACTTTATGCCTTTTCAAGCAATGATTTCCAATTGCAAGAACATGCATTAGAATTGTTATCTCAAATCATCCTCTTTAAAACTGTCAAGGTACCTTGCTTTCTAGGAAATAATATTCATATTCCATCATAAGAGGATTTTCAAACATTAACACCTTTAATCGTGCTAATATATCACTCGGAATACGAGTCTCGAAAGTCATATATTGTTTAAAAATATATTCATAATTTCCTAATGTTTATGTCATTTGTCATTTATATCTTAGTATCGATACTGAACGAATCATTTGTACTTGAGACTCTTTGATCCATTATCTTTATTCTAAAGATTTGTGTACATGATTAATCATTTCCAACCTTGGAAATCAATTAAGTATACACTTCTCTAGACAAATGCACAATGGAAATACTATAGTACATTAAATGCAATTATGCAATCAAATACTACACTTTCAGTAGTGTTTCGCCTTAGATAAATACCCCCACATTTATCATAATTCATACAATGGTTCTCAACCTTTCCCATAAAATTTTTATCGTGGGTTAATGTGTTGAGAATATAACTCATAGAAAACACAATACTTCCCCCACAATTTCAAACATAAATTTGAAATTATACAAAATTGATACATTTATTCTCAACCTCCAAACGCTTTATTTTTCTTTAAAATGAAATGATATTAAAGTTTATTTGGACCAACACATATGTCCATTTAGAAGGTATACATTCATTTCATTCTAAATAAATTTTAGTTGAGATAAATTTCTCTACTTTAGTAATTTCGACATTTAATGGTATATTCCTTATTGTTCCATAGGCCTACAAATGCACTTGTGACAATTCTTAGTATTAAACTAAAGTTGTGTCACACATAATTTATATGCCTCTAAACCATTTGAACATATTCTATGATTATGGACTTTAAAAATATCATAATATAAAATACGCAATTTGGTTACTTGCCCTTCTTTGAGTTAACTAGTTGTGGAGTCTGAGATTACGCCTAAGTCTCCAATGAGACCATAATTTGATTCTACCTTCTTTAAAGCAATTGTGAAACCGCTCGGTTCTGAATCCCTTGATCATTTATATTGATTTATAATTTAATTCTATACCATCTTTAAAGCAGTCGTTAAACCTCCCGGTTCTGAATTTTGAATCATAAATCAAATAAATAGATCTGTAATCATGCCACACTAATTTTTCTCCATTGAAGAACAAGTTTGACAGTCACATATATAAATACATTAATTGGAAGTATAAAATTCTTCCAAAATGAATTTATACATTATGAAAACGAATGTATCACTTTATATCAACTAAAGACTCTCATATCCATATAGACATGAAGTGGAGTAATTTATTGCAATTAATCATATCCACTCTTTCAAGTCTTTCGTCATGGAAAAATGAGCACCACGATATCAATACAAATTGTATTTATTTTTCATCAATGTTAACATCTATTGAATGTTACATAAAAATGTAATTCTTCATGAAACCTCATGTTTAACATAGCATGTTCCAATGATATTTTGATGAAAGTGTCTCACAAAATTGAGAGTGGAAGGGTCACCCCTAAAATTAAAAGTCGCATTATAAATATGTTATTTAAATATATGGTTAATGATATACAATCATGCCACAAATATCCAATAGACTTCTACATGTGAGAATAGTATGTCATTATACACCTCAATTTTCATCACGGGACATTAGGTCATCAAATGCCACAACATGGTATCAACGATATAAAATTATACAAAAATATTAAATTCCTCACCTATAGGAATTTTTAATTCATTATGCGTGAATTTAATATTCTCAAATTTTTAACATGTTGGTTCACATCGTTTTAAACAATAGTGCATATTCATATCTCTAAGAGTCGATATAATGCATGCATTGCAATGTTTAACATACGTACCAACAATAATGGACAATGCATTATATTTTCTTTTTCTCTTTTTCGTGACACGGGAGATTAAAACCAATTTAAATGTAATATCAAGATTACATGAATTATCACAATAATTAAATATTGTAATTCTACATGGAATGCAACTCAAATCATGTTTCTAAATATATCACATTTTCATGTACTCTCATTTAATTAGGTGACACTAAATTAGTACTATCAAACATATACATTTAATCATACAAGAGACCATAATAACATCGCATATATTATTTTCATATTACTTCGCATAAAGTGCACTTAAAACATATTAATAAATACATCATCAAATATGTGACTAAATATCAATACATAATCAGACTATCATGTGATAACATACATACATGTCATTACACATGTGGCATCACATCATTGTTTACTTATCTATTTTTAATGTAAGAGCATACCACAATTAGTATTTAATTTTTAACTCTTTCCAAATGAAATAATCACTATTAACTCGAATGAGATAATAAAAAAAATTATGGCTTTGATATTGTATCAAACTCCATAAACTATGAATATGAACTAATATGTGAAGATACGAAAAAACTATGCTTCACTATCAATATATAGTTTATTTAAGTATACTTTTAATCAAAGTCACTTGTGTTATCCCTCTTCAATTGCATGTAGAAATGTATTCAAAATCACTTTATTTAGGGGCACACTTTTTTACTTTTAGACATTCAAAAGAATGCCAATAAATAATAATCAATATTATTTAAATAAATTTCTAATATTTAAATGTTAATCCGATACATAAAATATTATCGCATGAATATATTTGAAAATGCATTATTTACTTTTTACACAAGCTCAAGTTTTCACTTCAAAACACATGCTTTCGAGTTTTGTCCATTGTTGGACTTAAATTTTCAAATATCTGATCCTCAATTGGATCACTGGATAATAATTCATTCATTACCTTTTTTTTTCACATACATGTGCCTTTTCACATAAACCTGTACACAGAAATTATTGTGACTTCTAGTTGTCCAATTGTTTAATAGAAAACCAAAACTAAACGGATCCAACCGGTTGCACAGTCATCATCATCATTCATTTATGATGAAATTTTTTCCTGATTGAACTATGCGGGTCACAAAGCGATTAACAAAACTAAATATGGAACAAGATAAAATGTCCCTCGACAAACTTGAACTATTCATCTTAAAAGATCAGTGGCTTGTCATTATAAAATTGTTAATAGAAGAATCAGACTTTAGAGTACTTTCATTGTTTATACCATGCAACAATTTTATTAAATAAACTAATCAAAATTAGGCAATGATCACTTATAATATTGATTGTAATATATACTCATGTTTGGCCACAGAAACATTAAGGACACAATTATGTCCTTAATTTTGAATAATTAAAACTATCTAGTTGGCAAACATTAATGAATTATTAAAAAAAAATCACAAATTCAATAGTGAACGAATTCACAACCACTTGTGAAAATGCACTCTATTAAATTATCACTGTCAAATTTTACCAAATGAGATTCAGTAACATAAAAACACAATGAACAAAAGTTTACGCAAAATTTTGTCTTAAGATTGTTATTTAAAATATATACTTTTGTGTTTTATCAAATTTAAAAATATGAAATAAATCATATTTATGCAATAAAAATTAATACCACTAGAAAACTTACAAACGAAGAAGATGACCGAGTCAAGTGTTTGACACTCTCTCCTTAAGACAAAATGCGCTCCCGCTAGGGTGCTTACGGCAATGAGCAATGAGCGTTTGCCTCCCAGAATAAAACGGTCTCGACATGCGCAAGAAGCACTTTAGTGTGCGTGTCCCACGAACCAATTATGTTTGATACTCTATCCGACTCGATCGAAAATGGAAAGTATTGAAAAACAGTCACTATATAGCAAACAGTCACAACCTTTAGCGACAGTTATGAAAATCTGTCCCGAAAAATAAATAAAATTTCCCAATAAACTTCATACATAAATGGGACACTTTGATACCAAATTTCTTATTCATCATTTATCCGTTTTAAACAAATAAATTTATCGCGTGACTCGTCATGCTACAAGAAACGCGCACGTACTTGGTCCTACTTTGACCAATATATTAATTTGGTTATAAAATAATTTGTGTAAAAACACAATATTTTTCAACACAAACCATTCTCTTTTTATGCCTTTTTTCAATTCTATATGAAAACCATTTAATATTTCCTTTTCTCTTTTTCCATGTATTAAAAAAAACTATTTTTTATAACTGTTTTAAAAACAAGTACAAAACATTTTCCATCTTAAAAAAATTAACTGGTTTTTAAAAATTATTTATAAAAACTAAACCAATGTTCTGTATAATATAAAAGATATTTTTATTACAAAAATAAACTATTTTAACTGTTAAAATAGTCTTTTATATATATATATAAATTGTACTAGAGCAATCCAAATTTATCTATTTTTTATTATTAAAAAACTGTTTATAAAATGTAAAATTTGCTTTCTTAAAAAACTGCTTTTTTAAAAAGTGTGTTTTTTTACAAATTTGATTTTTGGTTAAAAAGTATTTTTTTTGTACTATTTTAAAAATAACATTTATACTATTTAAAAAAAATGGTCTGCACCAATGGTATGTATAGGTGGTTGGACCGCTTATACATATCACTAACGTGGACCAACATATAGGAAAAAATTGCATGCGTCAGGGGTACGTATAGGTGGTCGGACCGCCTATACGTATCGATTAAACTTTCACACCTTTTAAAGCTGTGAACTTTGACCCATTTTTTTATAATAGTAAAAAAGTTATTTTTAGCTGGCACGGACCGACATATTGGAAAAAATGGTCTGCGTCAGCTGTATGTATAGATGGTCCAACCACCTATATATACCGCTGACGCGGACCGTTTTTTTTAAATAGTAAAAATATATATTTTTAAATAGTACAAAAAAATAATTTTTAATCAAAAATAAAACTTGTAAACAAAAAAACACTTTTTTAAGAAAACAAATTTTACATTTTATAAACAGTTTTTTTATAAAAAAATAGATAAAATTTATGTCATTCTAGTACGATTTTTTTATATATAAAAGACTATTTTAACGTCTACAACAGTTTTTTTTGTCTTAAAAATGTCTTTTATATTATATAGAACATTGTTTTAGTTTTTATAAACAATTTTTAACAACTAGTTTATTTTTTTAAGACAATGGAAATGGTTTTTTTGTCTTCCAAAACAGTAATAAAAAACAGTTTTTTTAAACAATGAAAAAAGGGAAAAGGAAACATGAAATGAGTTTTTGGAGAGAATAGGAAAAAACATAAAAAGGGAGTGATTTGGGAAAAAAGGTGTTAAAATGATTATATGGGTATTAATGTCCTTAGACATATAAAAGATGTAGAAAACGTTTTAATGGGTGTGAGAATAAATCTTTTCTTTTTTATTATTAAATACATTTCAGTATGCTAATCTATCCACCCTTCATCTAAGATTTAGAACAGACAGGAGACTATTTTCTTCTTCTATTTATTATTCTTTCTTTTGTATGTTAATTTATTACCTTTCCATAAGATTTCATTTTTTTCTTTAACTTATATGGAGAACATAAAAGTATATATTGTTATTTAAATGATTAGACTGAGGCTCATAATACTGTTAATGTCAATCATTATAAATGTTAGTGTAGTCATTTTCTACAATAAGGTTCAAATGTTAATGCACGACGAAGTCAACACCTCTTTTTCATTGTTGTTTGTATTATGTGTTTTAGTTGTGAGTATCTTTTAGTACTCAACATCTAAACTGATTCATGGAAATGATTTCTCTATTAGAATTATAAGTTAGAAAGATGGTGATGCCTAAAATAATTTGACTACAATTGGTTCACCCCAAGCAAAAAGTTAAAAAAATATGTATTCGACGTAATGGAAGTTTGTTTAGACTATTTGTGTTTTTGTTTTGTTCGTTTTATGACAATCATTATTTAAACACGAAGATGACACAACCAAACTAATAATATAAAATTAATATTTACACCCAATTAAACGTGATAATATACGAAAATACGAGTAAAAACACGAATATAATGACAGGACATGATAAAACAATTAACCTGAGTCACAATTCTGACACGAACACATTCGTGTCACCTTTATCAATCTTTGTTTATAATTGGCACCGCTACTCTGTGTTGTAGAAGTTTTAAAATGTTTCTTTGCAGGCTCATATATATTTACCATATTCACAAGCATTACATTATTTTAGTATCTTTATATTTTCATTTTTTTCAATATGATATGAATGTTTTGAATTTTTTAGAGTTTTAATGTCATTAGGTTTTTCTTTTCATATTCACACTTGAGTTTTAAAATGTTAGAGAAACTTATTGTATTTTTAATTCCGTAAATTATTTAGGGGCAAATGCAACTTGACCTCCTACTATAATTACATTCCATATTTTAATCGCGAACTGTAAGCTAGCGTGTATGTGTGTGTGCGTGTGTGTCTATATATATATAATGCACTCCACTTCTTTATGAATATCTTTTCGATTCCTGCAATAATGTTCGGAATTTTAAATTTTTTGGAGTTTTGATGTAATTTGTGTTTTGGCACAAAAGAAATGAGTAAACTAAAATCTTGGTTCTTTGGAATTCTACATACAAACTTGCATATATGCAACACGCACAAATCTATTCATATTTTACACCAACCCTTTTTATCACCTTTGTTGACATGTAAATATATCGATTCCATTTATTTAAGCATATCGATATCTAAACCATGATATTATACACAAAATATCATCGACTCATTGGCTTATAACAAAGCATTAATCTTTCAGAGGTCTGAAACGTCCGTTAAATTTTTTTATAACATAAACTGACCCTTCCAAATTTTAAAAATTCCACGAAGTTTGAGTATCAATCTGTGAAGCATGAACTCGTAATACGTGTTTCGACATTCGATATGCGACACTTGATTCTTCCAAAAATTAGGATACAAGATGATATATATATATATATATATATATATATATATATATATATATATATATATATATATATATATATATATATATAATGAAAAATATTTTTCCATAAAACACATTATTAGAGCATTCTTAATGTGAAATAAGAAAATGGATCATACAAAATAAAATTCGAATACACTTTAACATTAAAAATCATAAATAAAGTAAAATCACCATCACAAAATTCAAATACATGGTAACGTGTCGAATCACTCACATAATACATGTTTCGACACGACATGCAACTCGTGACTTCCGGAAGAGTGTTCGTGCTTCATAGGTATCAATGTTAAGCCCTCTAGATATAAAATATATTATTTTTAGATCTCAATTTTTATTTAGTACATATACATGATAATTTTATTTTTAGAATATTTATTTAATTGAAAACTTCTCCCATATAGAAACTGATTTTTCAGCGACATTATGTTCCATCTAACTTATGAAAATTTTATTTTTTTGAATTGATCAATAAATGATTGTTGATAAATCTAAATACATCATAATAAGAACAATTAATCATTTAGGAAAAAGGGAGAAGACGATTCAGAGTGCTAGGGATGCTAGCTAAGAGTCTAAGTTGTGGTTCAAGTAATGTGTTATTAGATGCCCTTGAACATTCGGGTCACGTCCATTTATAGATATATGAGTCCGAAAGTATAAGGATTTTATGATAGTAATCAACCCCGATTCTTGATCTTATCTCTAAAGCGGTTGAGTTATGATAAAACTGTATCTAGCCATATTCATTGTTATCTCCTTTGATTTGTCTTTAGCTACTCCGTGATCTTCGAACGACTAGATTGTTATAGTTTTCTAATCGCTACGTGTCATGCCACGTAGCGCACCCGACTGCTAATCCCTTAAACTGTCATGAGAAATGAGGTTCTTTATGCTCGGCCGCCCTAATTATGTCTTGTCGCGTTATCCATGTGTGATGTGGTTTTATCATTAGATGTTTATCAATTTCCATGCATCCCACTTATGCTTATTGGTAGCATAATCATTATAATACCCGCACACAATCCTTATGTTTAAGGTTTCGTGTGTCGTAGATTTGCTTCACCCTGATGATCATTACGCACAACCTTGGGATCATGAGAGCGAGGCTCTCTTTCCAAGACATTCTTTACTTTAGCTAGCCTTTGGCAATAAAGAGTATAAGGGATTTTAAATGACCCCTTTACTTATATAATTGAAACCAAATATATGAAGACCTTGCATTTTTCGTAATCTCTCTAGTTTGTATTGTAGATGATTTTTTCTCACATTTCTTCATCTTTTTCTCTTTTCGTTATCATTCACTTCTCAAGCCATGTTTTGACGTTTGTAAAAGTATGAAGTGAACTCAGAAAATAACTTTAAGATATTTTGTGCTAATTACACAGACTTCGCACTATAAAAATTTGGATCTCATCGGATGATGAAAATGTTTAGGTCATTGATAATGCGGTTGCATTTATGATAGTGGCTATAATAAAGAGGGGAGTCATTTTCCTCTCCACCCACTCTTGGTGGAAGTGTAAACTATCCTTATTTTTAAGGCATATAATTAATTGATAGGTTGATTATTGGTCATTGATGGTTGTTATTTTCATATGACATTTGGTATGTCACTTTATTATTTAAGATTTTGGACATTTTTTAGGTCATTTTGAATAAAATGTGACTTTTAGATATTAGACACATTGTATTACGTAATTGAGTTACATGTTGTTTAGCTATTTCTGAACAACCTCTCCAAGATGCTAGAAAAATTTCTAGGAACTTGGGACGATAAAATATCGGAGGTCTTGTGGGCTTACAGAACAACTAAGAGGAAACCTACAGGCTACACTTCATTTTCCTTAGTTTTTAGGCCTGAAGCAATCCTTCCAGTGGAGCTAGAGGTACCTTCTGCGCTATACAACCTGCAAAGAGCAATGCTTCCCCATAGCAACTATGTACAACTGGAAGAGCTTGAAGAGAATGTAGATAATCCTAAGTGACACTTTGATATGTATAAAAAGCAGTTGTCCAGATATTACGATCAACTGGTGAAGCCAAGAAAGTTCCAGGAAGAAGACTTAATTTTGAAGGCATGCACAAGACACAATCGAGGTCTCTCACTAGAGAAGTTTGAGGTAAATTGGGAGGGACCATACGTTTTTCGAAAGGCACATGACTCAGTTTATTGTGAGATCTCTAAGGTTAATGATGATGTTACTTTCCAGCTTAATAAAAAGTGGCTCAAAATTTATTATGTTTATAAGCACTTGGCATTTTTATCCCATTCTTCTTTAACCTTATGTATTATTGCAAATCTTCAAGTTAACGGAGAGGCAGTTCTCACAACTTAACAAAAACACGTTAAATTTTTCTTATATAATATGAAGATTTTGTGTGTGATGAAACAAAGAAGTGTAAGGTTTTTTAATGGTAGAAAGATAAGTAGCATATAAAGAAGATATAAACACTTTTGTTGAATTCATTCAAAGTCCAAAGCAATAGCATTTCAAAATGAGGAGCTATTGCCTTAGGGTACATATCTAAAAGGGAAATTGAAAGAAAAAACAACAAAATCCTAATAATAACTTGGGTCGTTTATGATAAACCACAAGTTAGAAGAATCTAACAGTCTATGGTGATGGTGGGGAAGTATAGAGGCCAAAGAAGACTGCTTGCTAGTTAATTCTATCATATTTTCCAGATGAAGAGCCATCACCTGCTATAATTGATCTACATTTGCCTCAGCCTATATTAAGGCCTATCGAATAGCAATAACCTCCTCCTCAACTTTGGTAATCTCAAGACTCATACTTACCATTTCTTCAGGATTGGAGCTTGTAAGCCATTGGCAAATTGAAGTTTGGAATAGAAGGCAGTCAGTTCAGCTTTCTTGAAAGACTTGAGTAAGTCAGTCAACTAACTCATGGAAAACTCGCCACCAATAAGAACATCGATCTTCCCCAATAACTCCTTGATATTTAATGGACTTAATGATTGAAGACGGGTGTGAAATACGTTGCTCAAGACCTTAAGAAACCCCCAACAACTTGCAAGCCATCATAACAGGAAAAATTTGGACACAGGGAGAGGTGAAAGTAGAAGGATGGCAATCCAGTAAGCATTCGATTAACTCCCTATATGGCATTGTTAAAATGTGAGGAAAATCTGCCAAAATGTGCTTCACAACTTCGGCAGGGGAAACCTCGGGAGAATGTATGCTAAACGCACTATCACTCGTAGATGGAAAAATGGTGTTGGAAGCCCTGTCACCCTCTTGCAAAACTGGAGTAGTGTCTCGCGCAACCTCTTCAATATTTTAGCCAATAAGGGGCATGTAATACCTTATCCCATTAATTCAATTAAATTTTATATAAATTGTGATGGAGTGAGGGTGAAGAGAATTATTATAAAAATATGGGTTAAAAAATGAAGAAAAATAAAAAAATATTAAAAAGGGTCGTTGAAAGCGAGATATGGATCTCGTGCGAAGGTCGCACGAAGCAGACATTCAAATGAGATCCCACTACATTATAGTTCCATGTCGCAAGAAGTTCACGTGAAGCCAAACTTAGAATGAGGTTGACATGTCGATCAAACGAGATCGACATGTGGTTTGAATGTCGTGTCTCGAGAATTTTTAATCATATTTTCCCTTGTGCGTTGTAACATTTCTGGACCTTGATTTGGTGTGTTGTCAAGCCCAAATTGGGCAAAATGGGATTTTTGGGCTTTAAGAAGGTTTTATTTGACTTGTGTTGGCCATTTTTGGGAGAAAAATACAAGAAGGGGGAGAGAGAAAAAGGAAGAGGGTGGTCTTCCAGTATGAAAGGGCATCTCCCCACCATTCCTCCGCCATATTACCACTATAAAACACAATTTTCATAATGTATTCCACAATATTTGAACCATATACACCCATTTTCACCATTATTGAAGAAGAGTTATGAATTTGTGAGGGGTTGTTAGGAGTTTTAGGAGAAGATGAAGATGGAACTTTCACGGAGTTTGAAGCGGGTTTTTCTTGGAAGCTTGGATGGAGCACATTTGGAGCATTTTTTTTGGGGGAATGCATTTGGTCACCCCTTGAGGCCACCTTTGGAGATGGGGGCTGATCCTCCTACACCAACATTTTTACTACAATTAGAGGCTTTAGAGGTGGAAAAATCTTACTCTTGGCATTAAGACTCTATTTTGCATATTTGTAGTCTTATAGTTAGATTACATGAGTAGGGTGTATTTGATTAAATGATAAAATTCATGTGTAGAAAATAATAAATATTTTCACTACACCAAAAAGGCCAAATTGGCACCCTTTAGACGGCTAGACTTATCACGATAATTTACCATGACAAAAAATACACGTTTTTTGTCACGATCAATGACTGTGATAAGTCCGTGATAAATTATTGTCACAGTTATTGCCCGTGGCAAGTGAAGCTGTCACGGTCATTGACCGTGACAATTCTTATAATATTGTCAAGGTCAAAGACCGAGATATGTCCGTGACAAGTTTAGCAGCGAATAGTCCTTTCCCCTCTCACCGCTTTGTTTCCCTCCACTCTCTCTCTCTCTCTCTCTCTCTTGCTCTCTTCCATTTGTATATATGCGTGTGTGTGTATATATGTGCATGTGTGTGTGTGTGTGTGGTGGGTGGGGGCTGGGGGGAGGGGAGGGGTGTATGTGGGTGTGTGTGGGTGTGTGGTGGGTGGGGGCTGGGGGGGAGGGGAGGGGTGTATGTGGGTGTGTGGTGGGGGTGGGGATGGGGGTGGGGCTGTGTGTGTGTGTGTGTGTGTGGTGGGGGAAGGGGTGGGGATGTGTGTGTGTTTGTGTGGTGGGGGAAGGGGAAGGGGGTGGGGCAGGGTGAAGGGGAGGCGGCAGGGCTGGGGGGTGGGGCTGCGTGTGTGTATGTGCGCGTGTGTGTATATGTTTGTGTAGTGTGCGTGTTTGTGCATATCTGCGGGAGGAGAAAATGAAGCGGGGGGTGTGACTGGGGGTGGGGCTGCGTGCGCGCGCGCGTGTGTGTGTGTGGGGAGGGGGGGTGGGGCGAGGGGAAATGGGGCGGGGGTGGGGCTTGTTAATTTTTTTCTATTAAATTTTGATTGGTTTATTAGATATTTTCCCTCATATGCAAGTAGTGTCCCTTGTAAACGAATTGATTGATTATTAATTTTTTTAGTAAATTAATATATGAAAGTAGGATTGCCCCTTATTGTAAATTAGTAAATTAATAATTGTATACTTTAATTGTTAGTTTAATTGATGAAAAGAATTAATTGAGCAGATGAATTAGAAGGAGTACGGGATACACATTTGTTGTTGCCATTGCGGTTGAATTATAGTGGATAGATGATGGGTTGGTTAATTTTAAAAGTGGCATGACCACTGGATTATTGTCCATATAGGGGTGGGATTCTTTAACTTTTTTTGAAAATTACTTTGTATAACGAACAATATATATACACTTGAAATTACATATAGTGCGCATAGATACTAGCTTTGTAGTTCTTATGCGTACGCATTCAATAGCCCTTAGACCCATTCGAGAGTCATTACCCCTGGAATGAGATCTCTCGAATTGTCCCGTTTGGACAGTTTGAGACTGCATAATTTCTGTATAATAATATTCGTAGTGGCTTAAAGTTGTTACTTTTGGAGGAAGTTCTGCAGTCGTATCCTAATGTTCTCTGGGTACATACTAGATTGACAAGTGTGACTGTTATTTCAATTGATCAATTGAAATAACACTCACACTTGACAATCTACGTCGTGTACTTGGAGAACTACGAGGATATGCTGCCGAATTTTTCTCAAATCGTAACAATGTGCATGAGCTGTTAAGTTTATTACAGAAATATGCGGTCTTGAATGGGATATGACCACTCACCCTTTAGAGGAGATGGAGGGAATAGGAATTTCTATTATAAATTGAATTTAAATTTGAAATTTAAGAATCTAAGACATAATTAAATAAAACATACTATAAATCTAAGTTTTATTTATACTAATCCATGAATATACACTTCTTACCTTTAATAGGTGATTAGTTGTGGTTGCTGTGATGGGATATCCGAAATACAAAGAGTGGATGGGTGAGACAAATAGAATGGGGGATGTGTTTCCTAGAGGTGCTAATGAATTTGTGAAATACGTAAAGAGATGTCATAATGATGACGAGTTTCCATGTCCGTGTGCTAGGTGTAATAATGGTAAGGTGTTTGAGTGGAAAATAGTTGAACTACATTTGTTAAGATCGGGTATGCAAGATAGTTATCGATTTTGGAGTTTTCACGATCAATTAAAAGTTCCTTTTATCCCCTAACAACCTTCACAACAACCTTCAACAAGTAGGATAGATGTAGAAGCGGACGATGTAGATCATAATATGTTGGAGGATTTAGTTGATGATGCGTACGGAGTTTATGAAGCAGAGGAGAATGAGGTTACTGATGATGTACAAGGTTCAAGTGCTCGTGAAGATATCACGATAAACCTTGACGATGACTACCAAAGTTTAAAATTTTAGGAGATCCAACCGTTATACTCTGGCTGTGAGAGAGATCAAACAACTTTACATGCTGTTGATACCAAATTTAGTCTGCTAACGTGGATCAATTATGTGGAGACAAGTATCAATTTACATGGCACTTACAAACATTTTTTGAACAACACCTTGACTTCAAGGAGCTCAACCTCCCCGACCAACTCAGGCGCTCCGAGCAATAAGTGTTCTCCGAGCAACTCATGTATACCGAGCTACTTAGGCGGTCCGAGCAGATTAAGCGGTCCGAGCTGCATCTCGTACAGAGCATTAATATCAGGATAATCAAGAGATTGACTTCACATTAAATACTTATTATTATCATACAGATGTACACGCCTACTAGAGAGCTATGTATTATTCTTTCACATGTACAGCCTCAAGGCTATAAATACATTGTATCATCCTCATTGTAAGGGGACTCGAAATTTCTTGGTAAAACCTGTTATCGAGAATTCCAAACAAACAGTGAACAATAACAAAACAGTGGACGTAGGCCATTCTTATAAGGCTGAACCACTTTAAAATCTTTTGTCTTGTTTATTTTATCTGTGATTAATTAATAAGAGATAATCTAATTTTTTACATCAACAGATTGGCGTCGTCTGTGGGAAACGACTGTAATTATCATTTTTTTACCAAAATAATTCATCACTAATGGCTGATAATCCTGAATCCAGTAATCGAAATGCTGGAAACCCCCCGAATCCATCTGCTCCCCCAAATGTCCAAGATCTGGCTGGAATAATGGCTAATTTGGCCCAGGGCCAGACGGCCATGTAAGAAACTATGCGACAACTCATGCAAACTATCCAGGGTGGAGTATCTACCCATTCAGGACAACGAAGCTTTCAAAGAAACACCCGTTTACCTTCTTCGCGTACTAGGCATACCGATTCCTATCGCACTGAGAGATCTGATGATTTTTCTTATCAACCGGGTCGAACTTCGTCAGTACGAGCCACATATACTGAACAAAACATCACTCTCTCTCCAGAAAGGACTAGTGCATTGGAGAGATTAAGTAGGGTCTCTCATTTTGATCGTTTGGGCCCTAGGAGGAATAGAAGTCCTCCCAAAGCTGTGTCGAAGAACTTTCGGCGACCATCCGATCTAAGGGAAGGTTCTGCCCAATCACGACCAGCTGCTCGTAATGAAAAATCTCAGGAAGCAAACTCAAAACGATCAGTTGCTCGAACCAACAGGCCCGAGGAGGGAAATGATGCGTGGAAAGGCTCTATTAAAAGGTTAGAGGATAGACTAGGGGAAATGGTTAAGGCCAAGAATCCTGTACAAAGAACCTTTGTCCAAGGGACACCTTTTATCCAAGCAATTGTGGATTTTCCCACACCCTGAAAGTTCAAAGCACCTGTTGTGACTCCTAAATATGATGGAAAAACTGACCCTGTCCTTCATATAGAACAATACCAAGCTACTGTCGACATCTATGCCGTGCCAGACGAGATGAGATGCAGGGCATTTTCGAGAACTCTTATCGGATCTGCTCAAATATGGTACAATAATCTTTCTCGGGGGAAGATTTCGACTTTCTTTCAACTGGCCGAGCTCTTTATTGGAAATTTCTGTTTTGGAGCAAAACCAGTTAAACGAGTAGCACACTTATTAAGTGTTAGACAAAAAGCAGGTGAGAGCACCAGAGATTATATAACTCGTTTCATTAACGAGAAGCTCGAAGTTATTGATTACGAGAAAAAGACAGCGATTACTGCCTTGATGAGTGGGCTGTTGCCAAATAAATTGTACTACACTTTGGCCAAAGATCCACCTAGGACCATGTCAGAACTAATGGCAAAAGCAGCCAAAATTATGAATGCCGAGGAAGCTATGGTTGCGAAGAAGAACATGGACATTAAGGAGACCAAAGTTGAGGCCGAGAAGGTTGATAAGAAAGATCAGAAGAACAATGGTGGTAACAAGCAGTCAAAAGCAAAGCCATCATGGGAAACGTTGAAGAAATTTGGAAATTACACTCCTTTGAAAGTAGACATAAACCACGTTTTGGAAGAAATCAAGAATAGCGAGGAGCTAAACTAGCCAGAAAAAATAAAAACAGATCGTGACAAGAGGAATAAGGCCAAATATTGCGAGTTCCATAAAGACCATGGTCACACGACCAAGAATTGCATAGCTCTTCAGAATGAAATTGAAGCACTCATCAGACGAGGAAAGCTTGCCAAGTATGTTGATCGTAGAAATGAAGGAAAGAGCAACGATCGAGCAAGACAAAGGTCTAGATCTCCTCGTCAAGAAAAAGAAGGCAAGAAAAGAGATCATGAAGATGATCCAGAAGACGACCCCGATCTCCCCAAACGACCAAGACAGCCAGAACAGGAGGTATTTTCAATTATTTTTGGATCATTTGATTGTAATGTTATTACAGGTGGAGATGCAGGAGGTGGAGACCTTACTGCAGAAAGGAAAGGTTACCTCAATGAGTCTCAAGCTTGTTCATACATTCAATGAATAAATCTAGCTGAGGATTATCGCTCGAGGAAGGTGAACAAAGATAAACTGGTCATCGATTTCTCTAAGAACGACCTTGCAGGAGTGCTATATCCTCATGATGACCCATTGGTGATCAAAATGAGGATGAAGGAAGTAGTGATCTCAAGAGTACTGGTGGATAATGGTAGCTCGACGGACATCATGTTCTACTCATGCTTTGACAACTTAAATTTGAAGTTGTCTCAGTTAGAGCCTTATCACAGGCCCCTCCTCGGTTTTACTGGCGAGAAAGTTTTTCCACTTGGGACGATCAAGTTGGATATGTTCATCGGTACATGGCCTGCTTGTCGAACAGAAAGAGTGCGCTTTTTTGTGATGGATAAGAATGTCCAATCAACTTACAATATCATCATGGGAGGGGTAGGTTTGAAGAAGTTCGAAGCAGTATCATCTACCGTACATCAATGCCTAAAAATTCCAACCAACTTTGGAGTAGGAATTGTGAAGGGTGATCAAAAAGTAGCTCGTGAATGCTATTATTCATCTGCCGAGCATGAAGAACTGGAGGAATCTAGGAAAAAGACTACTACCTATCAAGTAGATGAAGGTGCAGAGATTGAAACATTAGATCCTAGAGATGAGTCACAGCTCATGAAAAGCCAGGTGGTGGAATCTACTGAAAATATCATTTTGGACGACGAGCACCCGGAACGAACAACTCAAATAAGTTCATCGTTGGATGCCTCATTAAAACAGGACTTGATAGTTTTCCTAAAAAGCAGAAAACAAACTTTTGCATGGAGTCACGAGGACATGACAGGGATAGACCCAAATTTTTTATGTCACGAGCTCAATGTGAATAAGGAAATCAAGCCAGTGAAGCAGAGAAGAAGAGTGTTCAGCCCCGAAAAGAATCAAGCAATACAAGAGGAGGTCGAGAAGCTCCATAAAGCTTGCTTTATTGAAGATGTCAAATATCCAGACTGGTTAGCAAATGTAATGATGGTGAAGAAGAAGAACAATAAGTGGAGGATGTGTGTAGACTTCACCGACCTCAACAAAGCATGCCCAAAGGATCATTTTCCCTTGCCCCGAATTGATCAATTAGTGGATGCTACCTCGGGACACGAGCTGTTGAGCTTCATGGATGCTTAGTCTGGTTACAACCAAATTAAAATGAAACCTAAAGACAGGGAGAGTACTTCTTTTATTACCCATAAGGGAACTTATTGTTATAATGTGATGCCTTTTGGTTTGAAAAATGCAGGTGCAACATATCAACGGCTGATGAACAAGGTGTTTGCAGAACAAATCAGTTGCAATATGGAAGTTTATGTTGATGATATGCTGACGAAGAGCAAGAAAGCTGCTGATCATCTAATTGACTTAGGCCAGACATTTGATCAATTAGATAAATATCAAATGAAGTTGAACCCTACCAAATGCATATTCAGAGTACGAGAAGGCATGTTTCTCGGGTATATTGTCAACCAATGAGGTATTGAAGCAAACCCTAAAAATATTAAGGCTCTATTGGGGTTGCGATCTCCAATGACGAAGAAGGAAGTGCAAAGTCTCACAGGGCGAGTTGCAACACTTAACAGATTTATATCACGAGCAACTGATAGATGCCTCCCATTCTTCAAAACACTTCGAAAAATGTTTGACTGGAATGATGAATGCGAGAAGGCCTTTCAAGAGTTGAAGAAATACCTAGGAGCACCTCCACTGTTGTCCAAGCCAGTGATGGGAGAAAGATTGTACTTGTATCTGGCAGTTTTGGAGAATGCAGTTAGCTCGGCATTGATAAGAATGGAGGATGGAGTGCAAAAACCAATTTATTACACTAGCAAAGCCTTCCGAGGAGCAGAGATCAGATATCCAAGACTGGAAAAGTTAGCATTAGCGTTGATCGAAACAAGGAGAATAATGAGGCCGTACTTCCAAGCTCATACCATAGTGGTGTATACTGATATGCCATTAAGGCAAGCTCTTCATAAACCAGAAAAATCAGGGAGACTGATGTACTGGGCAGTAGAACTTGGTGAATACGACATAGTTTATGAGCCTAGATCGTCACTTAAAGGGCAAGCAGTAGCAGATTTTGTAGCAGAGTTCACCTATCCTGACATCTCCGAGGAGCAAAAGCTGAATACCGACCAACCTGTGGATGTTACAGGATCATCCAATTTAAACCCCGATCAACTTAAATTGGTTAATGAGCAGGAGAAGAAGGTCGATGAGCAGCAAGAAGTGCTAGAGGAGGATATAAGGAAGCAACAAATATTCCACCGAGGAACTTTGTCTAACCAAGAATTTGATAATAATATACCTGTGTGGAATTTTTATGTAAATGGATCTTCGTGCACTGCAGGCTGTGGAGCAGGGATTGTTTTGAACAAACCGGATGAGGTCGATGTGGAGTATGCTTTGCGCTTCCAATTCAAGTCTTCTAATAATGAGGCTGAGTATGAAGCTATGATTGCAGGTCTTAGTTTGGAAAAAACCATGGGGGCAGAGAAAGTTATCGTATTCAGTGACTCACAGCTAATCGTGAATCAAATGTTGGGGGTATATGTAGCCAAAGGAGAATTAATGATCAAGTATCATGCAAAAGCAATGGAGATTTTATCAATCCTGATTGCAGTACAGATAATTAGAATACCAAGATTGAAGGATGCACGAGAAGATGCCTTAGCTCGGTTAGCCTCAGCCACACGCACCGAGCTACGAAGAACAATCCCAATAGAAGTCTTGGATAGTCAGAGCATAGATGGAGATCTGATGATGAACTTTATTACCCTTGATTTAGGACCATCTTGGATGAATCATATCAGGGCGTACATTGAGGAAGGGACATTACCAACTGATAAACTCGCAGCCAAGAAACTGAAGTTTAAAGATGCTCGTTATGCACTGACTAATGGTATTTTATATAGACGAGGAGTCATAGAAGGTTTGCAAAGATGTGTGCATCCCTCCGAGGTGAAAGACTTGATTGAAGAAGTCCATGAAGGGTCCTGCGGAGCCCATGTAGCAGGTCAGACGCTTTTGTAAAGACTAATGACGCAAGGATACTATTGGCCAACGATGAGGGCCGATTGTATAGCCTATGCCAAAAAATGCGACAAATGTCAACGCTTTTCCTCTATCCGAAGAACTCCCCAAGCATTATTGACGCTCATTACTTCTCCTTGGCCATTTGCCATGTGGGGAATAGAATTGGTCGGGCCACTTCCAACGACCAGAGGAAGATTTAAATATCTCGTGGTTGCAGTGGATTACTTTACTAAGTGGGTGGAAGCTGAGCCCCTTATTGATATGACATATGACAAGGTGTATCAATTTATTTGGAAGAATATCATTTGTAGATATGGTCTTCCCCATGCATTCATTAATGATCATGGAACCCAATTTGACAACGAGGAGTTCGCTGCATATTGTCATCAGTTAAACATGTTGAAGACCCACTCTGCACCAAGCCATCCCCATAGCAATGGACAAACTGAGGTGAGAAACAGAACGCTCCTGAATGGTTTGAAGAAAAGACTAGTGTGACACCCCGACTAATTAAATACCGGGTAGCTACTCCTTTATTAAATCAATACAAAATGCCATGTTGGTTCAGTTAATAGCATCACTGTCGAAAACATTTTAATAATTACTAACCACCTAGTATTTAAAAAGTAAGTGCCAAATTTTAAGTTAAGTCTGATTAACATGCAGTAAAAGAATAATGATAGAATAACAACCATTCACTATAATGAAGTAATGAATAACCAACAACATAAATATAAATCCGGAGGAAAACTCCTCACGACAATCCCACAACTGAAAAATAATACGACAAGTCTGAATCCTGAATAATTACATGCCAGAAGTCTGAATAACTGAAATAAATGAAATGTCTCTAAAAGAAATGGGCGACATGCCCTACAACTGATAACAGAAGAATATCGAGTCAAGATAGATGAAGCGTCTACAAGCAAAGTCCCGTAACTTCCACAAACAGCTACAACTCGTCACCTGAATGAGAATCCTAAGCATGGTGTCCTTGTGGCTGGGCACCTAAAATGGTTTTTACAAAAATAGATTTGAAAGCAAATGGGTCAGAGCCCGAAAGTGGAAATCATTTTAAAAACAGCAAGTGTTTTAATATCATTAAAACATTAAATGCAAAATACATGTTAGGACGTGCACTCACATGAAATTCTCACCTCTCGACTACATGTGCACTCCTAACGTACCGTACCCATCTATAAGACATCCATATCTAACCAAACCGTAATAAGTTCTACCCCTTACTACTCGATTCCCATATTATATTCTAACGTTATCAATTAAATAGAGGGCTTTACTTACACTCAGATTCTCAATTAGTAATATAATTCACTATCAATTAACCCGTTATGTTTTCTCAAAACATTACCATAATTATAATCACAATATTAACATGAAAGTTCCCATTAATTAAGTGTATATTATTCACGTCATAAATATACAATACAAGCACCCCGAGACTAGCTGCGGTGCACACATACTCTGCTATCCATCCCGGTAAATCACGTACATAAGTATCACGTATTCCGAATCTCTCAGGAATCGTTCTCAGATAACAACATCACAAATAATGGAGGCGAACACAGTCACATCACATGGGTCACGCACATACCTGCGCTCCCACGATCAGCAGACTTATTAACATCCCAATAAGTCCTTCTCTGACCTATGTTCATCGAGGTAACCAATCTAAATCCGGGCAACACAAGGATTAGAAGGCCCTAAGCGAACGTAAACCTCCCGTGATAGCAAGTATGGTAGGTATGTCATACACATAAAATCAATACATATACTAAGTATTCACACATCTTAGTAATCACACACTTCTCATTTTCGTACCGACATATAATACTACACAATTTATATGTTCCCGGTTAATATAATAAATTAGGCCGTCAATAGTTCTCGCAACGTAATAGACACTCACGTCCTACTTCATATTTGCCCTTAGGTTCAAACTACACTTCTAGGTTTGACTCCTCATTATATCCCAAACATCCCAAATGTAACAATTAATCATCAAGGGAATGTTATCTCTACATATACACAAGGTTACGGGAAACTCGGGATCAAAACAGGCTAAAAGCCTAAACTGTCAACTCGTTCGAAGTCTCGTTCGAACGAGAGTTCGTTCGAACGAATTGGGACTTCTAACGAGATCTCGTTCGAACGAAAGTCTTCGAACGAACATCCCTCTCGTTAGAACCCAAACTGTCAACTCGTTAGAAGCTCGTTCGAACGAGCTCGTTTGAACGACCTGGGCAGGTCTTCTAACGAGTGGCCAGATTTGAGCCCAGAAATTCCTATCTCGTTTTTCCAACTTTCTTCACTCCTAAACCCTCATAAAAATCGTTCCAACATCAATTTAAGGTTCCTAATTCGTACTAAACATTCATAGATCACAACTAAACGTTTATATAGGGCCAATACATCTTAAACATCATCAAATCGTCAAATCCCTTCATTTATCCCCCAAATTACATGAACATGAACCCTAAAATTTATAA
Source organism: Sambucus nigra (assembly GCA_949130495.1). Lineage (NCBI taxonomy): Eukaryota > Viridiplantae > Streptophyta > Magnoliopsida > Dipsacales > Adoxaceae > Sambucus > Sambucus nigra. The sequence continues at coordinate 356,105,521 of OX422211.1, read as the reverse complement.
ATCAACCAAGAGCCTAATTAAATCCGTTTTCAGTTCATCCAAATTATAGTATCATCAGCATAATCATCTAAATACAAGTCTACATGCGATTCCTCATCAAAATGTAATTTTTACTTCCAATTAAAATGGGTTTTTCATTAACTCCCAAGAACAATAAGGTTTTATCAATTCCTACACATGGAAGAACCATTCTCTGAAATTAATTGGAATTAAACCACTTGCCTTATTTGAATCTCTGAATTTGAGGTTGAATCTTGAAGGTTGAATTGCCTTCTCTCTCTCTCTGCAGAATCCTTCTCTCTCTCTCTCTCTCTCTCTACAAGTTATTCTCAAGGTGTTAATGGAGGTGGGGTTGGTTTTTGCCAAGTTATAAAGTTTCTAACTTCTCCCGTAGCCCTCTAATCAGTAAATGGCTGGTAATGGGTTAGTGGGTCTTTTAATTTTTCAATTAAAAATCCTAAAATTCGTTAATCAAAAATCCCAAAATTCTAAAATTACCAAACTACCCTTATACGTTGCCGGTATGGCCTAAAAATGCCCCGGGACCCAAACTAAACCCCCGACTAGTGTTTTCTGACTATTTCGACCCTTCCGAACGCGTTGGCGCACTCAAAATGACCATACGGTTAATAGAAATAAAATTCTCTTTTTAATTAACATAATTATATTCCTGACGCGACTGTCACGCGCGTCTCAACAAAATTCCCAAATTGCCGTATTTCAATTTCACGACAAATTTCATAATTCAATATTCATGTATAATCATATATGCACATTATATTCAAATACCAACTCACATCTCGCTAGTATTTTAATCCGAATTAATTTCCAATTAATACGCATTTAGTTTAATTAATCCCATAAATAAATATCACAAAAATACGGGGTATTACATACTTCCCCCTAATAACTGAATTTCGTCCCGAAATTCGGAACTAGAAAGTACCTGATAAGAACAACTCGGGATAACGTTCGTGCATCTCATCCTCGCGCTCCCATGTGGACTCCTCGACATTATGATGCCTCCACTGAACACGCACTAATGGAACTATCTTTGACCGCAGTTTCCGCTCACTTCGGTCCAAAATAGCAATCGGCCCCTCCTCGTAGGAGGTATCAGGTTGGAGATCGATGTCCTCCAAAGCAATGTGAGAATGAGATAAATCGTCTCTAAGATATTTCCTTAGCGAGGAAATATGAAATACATCATAAATCCGATACAAATGCTCTGGTAATCCAAGTCTATACGCAACCGGTTCAATCCGCTCAATAATAGGAAATGGTCCCACATATCTCGGTGCCAACTTCCCTTTCTTCCCGAAACGCATAATCCCCTTCATAGGAGATACTCTGAGCAAAACCCGGTCCCCCACTTGGAACTCTCTGAAGAACCTCTTCACTTCAGCATAGCTCTTCTGCCTGTCCTGAGCTACCCGAATGCGACTCCGTATCAGTTCTATCCTTGTCGAAGTATCCTGAATCACCTCCGGCCCAAGTAGTTTGTTGTCCCCCACCTCCAACCAACATGTTGGGGAACGACAAGGTCTACCGTACAACGTCTCAACCAGTGGAAGATAATTCTCCCATCCACCCCCAAAATCAATGATACTCATACGTAGCATGTCTTCCAACATCTGGTTTGTACGCTCAGTTTGCCCATCGGTCTGCGGGTGATATGCCGTACTCAACCGCAATTCCGTGCCCATGGCCTCCTGAAAACTCTCCCAAAACCGTGAAACAAATATCTAGTCTCGGTCAGACACGATATTTAGGGGCACACCGTGAAGTCTCACTATCTCAGAAATAAAGAGCTGGGCATACTGTCCCGTAGTGTAGTCTGTCTTTACGGGTAGAAAATGAGCGAATTTGGACAACCTGTCCACAATTACCCAAATGGAGTCGTGACCTCTCTGTGACGTAGGCAACCCCGTGATAAAGTCCATGGAGATGCTCTCCCACATCCACATCGGTACCTCCAACGGCTGTAGCAGTCATGTCGGTCTCTGATGATCCACTTCTACTAACTGACAAGTGGCGCATTTAGAAACAAACTCGGAAATATCTCTCTTCATCCTGCTCCACCAATACTGTCGTCTCATGTCTTGGTACATTTTGTCCCCACTGGGATGTACCGTGAACCGTGAGCCGTGCGACTCTGCCATCACCTCGTGCCACAATTCCTCCCCTTCCGGAACTACCAATCTCCCATTGAAGTGTAATCCCCCGTCTGAGCTAACGGTATAGGACTCGGCTCCCTATGCTAATAATCGAACTATCTGTTCCTGACAGAACGAGTCATTTTCCTGTGTCCTTACTACCTTCGTGACAATCTGCGGTGTAACGGTCATTACAGACATGAACGATCGGGCCACTGCATCCTGGTGTCCCAATTCTTTCCACTTCACCTTCCACACCCCTGCCACCTCATCAACAGGTCTGCGGCTCAACGCGTCTGCTACCACGTTAGCCTTCCCCGAGTGGTATTGGATTTCGAACTGATAGTCCTTCACAAACTCAAGCCACCTTCGCTGCCGCATATTCAACTCCTTTTGCGTGAATAGGTACTGTAGGGACTTGTGGCCCGTGAATAATCGAAACTTTTCCCCCAAAAGGTAATGTCTCCATATCCGAAGGGCAAATACAACTGCCGCCAACTCCAAGTCATGAGTGGGGTAATTCTTCTCGTGAGGCTTTAGCTTACGGGATGCATAAGCAATGGCCTGACTCTCTTGCTGTAATACACTTCCAAGTACTTGCAAGGACGCATCGGTGTAAACTAAATACTCAACTCCCGGTCTCGGCAATGCTAACACAGGTGATGAGGTCAACTTATCCTTCAATTCATCGAATGCCAACTGACAGTCATCACTCCAGATGAATGGCACACCCTTACGAGTCAGATGTGTCAAAGGACCTGCTATCTTCGAGAATCCCCAAATGAACCTCCTGTAGTATCCTACTAGGCCCAAGAAACTACGAATCTTAGTTGGTGTTGTGGGCTATCCCCACTCCCTCACCGCGGATACCTTCCCCGGATCAACAGATATTCCCCGGTCGGAAATAATATGTCCCAAAAACTGGACCTCCTTCAGCCAGAACCCGCATTTCTCATACTTTGCATACAGCTCGTTCTGACTTAGCGTCTGAAAAACTTGCCTCAAATGCTCGACGTGCTCCTCCTCTGTCTGAGAGTAAACCAGAATATCATCGATGAAGACAATGACAAACTGATCTAGGAAATCTCTGAACACTCTATTCATCAAGTCCATAAACACGGCTGGAGCATTGGTCAAACCATAAGGCATAACCCGAAACTCGTAAGATCCATATCTCGATAAGAACGCAGTCTTCGAGACATCCTCTTCCCTGATACGCAACTGATGGTATCCTGATCTCAAATCAATCTTTGAGAAGAAAGAAGCTCCTCTCAACTGGTCGAATAAGTCATCGATTCGAGGCAACGGATACTTATTCCGTATCGTGACCTTATTTAACTCTCGGTAGTCCACACACAATCTTAGTGAACCATCTCTCTTCTTCACTAACAACACAGGGGCACCCCATGGCGAAGTACTCCTCCGTATAAACCCCTGACCCAACAACTGCTCAATCTGATCCCATAACTCCCTCATCTCAGCTGGAGCCATACGGTACGGTGCGCGTGCTATAGGTCTCGTATCTGGTAATAAGTCTATGACAAAGTCTATCTCTCGACTGGGGGGTAGGCCTGGTATCTCCTGAAACACATCTGAATACTCCCTGACAACTGGGATCGAATCTAAAGGAATCACAACCTCCTTAGAGGTATCCTCCTCTATGTAATACAAATGAGTGGTCGAGCCTCCCTCTGGGCGAGGCATCGCCACTACAAACATCTCTTACCCCGGAATGGCAAAAATAATGCTCCCACCGAAGCAATCAATCATGGCTCTATAATCTGCAAGCCAATCCATACCGATAATCACATCGTGAACATGCATATCTAACACCAACATATCTGCAGGTAATACCAGACTATCAATCTCTACCCCTACTCCCCGGCATATAAAGAAAATAAGTGACCCACTCCCCAATGGTGAGTCTAGACACACCACTGTGCTCTCTGCTGTGGCTAACAACCCTAAGTCTTTCGCAAAATGTGTAGCTATAAAGCAGTGTGTTGCCCCGTATCAAACAAAATTTGACCCATAGTACCATGGATAGGAAACATACCCTCAATCGCGGGTGGTGCCTGCGGAGCTGCTGCCTGGTGGACGTTATAGACACGTCCATACTGTAACTGTCCCTGCTGCACAGGAACTGCTGGAATGGCTGGAAGAGCTGGCACCTGGGCTGGAGCTGGGAGGGCTGGTGGAAAAAGTGGCCTCTGTGGCTCATGTCGAGCAGCCTGTTGCTGCTGCGGGGCCCTGCCCCTATCAGGACAGTCCTGGCGTTTATGGCCAGTCTTGCCACAAACGAAACACTTCCCCGGGAAGTTCCCCCATCTCTGTCCCTATTGCCCCCGGCCCTGGTGGCCGTTACCGTTCCTCCACTGGCCCTGCTGGCCCTGCTGAAACTGTTGTTGACCATTCTGACCCTGCTGGTGCAGATGGCCGTTCGGACCCTGATGGCCCTACCGGAAACCTCTCTGTCCGTGCCTAAAATTTCCTGACCTGAACCTCTTGTGATCCACCTGCTGGGTACCCTGATCACCCTGTCTCTGCCCCTGAACAGATTGTGCCCCACTGGCACCATTTCCTCCAGTCCTGCCCTGATGGTTAGACTCTCCCGATCGCTTTCCCTCAGCCATGTGAAAGCGGTGATCCTGGCAATGGAGCAATGCAGCGTTAGCCACATCAGAATATGTGGCTAACGAGAGGTTCCCTAACAAGTGCTGACGAATCCTCCATGTCAACCCGTCCGTAAATTTCTGTATCTTCCTCTCCTCCGTCGGTATCTCATCCGGAACAATGTTCAGAAGATCAGTGAATTCGGCCTCATACTCGGCCACAGTCTTACCCTCCTGCTTGAGGCTCATCAACTTCCTCCTCATCTCTATGTGAACAGCTGACGGAAAGTACTTGCGGTCAAACCGCACCCAAAACTCCTGAATAGTGAGAGTATCTCTCTCCTCCACTGTGGTAATAGACTCCCACCACTGCAGTGCAGACCCTACTAGCTTAAAGGTAGCTAGTATCTTCTTCTGGACATCTGTGCACTCATACATCCTCATGTGTCACTGGATGTCCTTCCTCCACTGACTCGAAACTACCACATCGGGGCTACCTGCGAACTCCGGAGGGTGTGCTTTCTGAAAAGCATCACGTACACGTTCCCAAGCAGACGGGAATGCATGAGCCTGAACTGGCGCGACTATCGGCGCCTGAGGTGGTGCCTGCTGAACTACTGCTAGTGCGGCATTTACCACCTGGGCCACAATGGCTGCAACCTCGGCGGCATTCATCGTGCCCTGAACTGGTGCGGGCTGTGGTTCTGGCGTTGCATCCCTGGGAACCCGTTGTGCACGTCGTGGAGGCATCTGAAATAAGAATGAAGTTTATAAGTTCGCAGTTATAAAGTTAAAATATATGAAGAACGTAGCATATACAAAAGAATACAACAGTCCTAAAATATACGGCTCTACATCAAAGAAAGCTCAGCGAAAACATAATAAGCCGTTCAGATCCTAAAGGACACTAGACCCTGATGCTCTGATACCACCTGTGACACCCCGACTAATTAAATACCGGGTAGCTACTCCTTTATTAAATCAATAAAAAATGCCAAGTTGGTTCAGTTAATAGCATCACTGTCGAAAACATTTTAATAATTACTATCCGCCTAGTATTTAAAAAGTAAGTGCCAACTTTTAAGTTAAGTCTGATTAACATGCATTAAAATAATAATGAAAGAATAACAACCATTCACTATAATGAAGTAATGAATAACCAACAACATAAATATAAATCCGGAGGAAAACTCCTCACAACAATCCCACAACTGAAAAATAATACGACAAGTCTGAATCCTGAATAATTACATGCCAGAAGTCTGAATAACTGAAATAAATGAAATGTCTCTAAAAGAAATGGGCGACATGCCCTACAACTGATAACAGAAGAATATCGAGTCAAGATAGATGAAGCGTCTACAAGCAAAGTTCCGTAACTTCCACAAACAGCTACAGCTCGTCACCTGAATGAGAATCCTAAGCATGGTGTCCTTGTGGCTGGGCACCTAAAATGGTTTTTACAAAAATAGATTTGAAAGCAAATGGGTCAGAGCCCGAAAGTGGAAATCATTTTAAAAACAGCAAGTGTTTTAATATCATTAAAACATTAAATGCAAAATACATGTTAGGACGTGCACTCACATGAAATTCTCACCTCTCGACTACATGTGCACTCCTAACGTACCGTACCCATCTGTAAGACATCCATATCTAACCAAACCGTAATAAGTTCTACCCCTTACTACTCGATTCCCATATTATATTCTAACGTTATCAATTAAATAGAGGGCTTTACATACACTCGGATTCTCAATTAGTAATATAATTCACTATCAATTAACCCGTTATGTTTTCTCAAAACATTACCATAATTATATTCACAATATTAACATGAAAGTTTCCATTAATTAAGTGTATATTATTCACGTCATAAATATACAATACAAGAACCCCGAGACTAGCTGCGGTGCACACATACTCTGCTATCCATCCCGGTACATCACGTACATAAGGATCACGTATTCCGAATCTCTCAGGAATCGTTCTCAGATAACAACATCACAAATAATGGAGGCGAACACAGTCACATCACATGGGTCACGCACATACCTGCGCTCCCACGATCAGCAGACTTATTAACATCCCAATAAGTCCTTCTCTGACCTATGTTCATCGAGGTAACCAATCTAAATCCGGGCAACACAAGGATTAGAAGGCCCTAAGCGAACGTAAACCTCTCGTGATAGCAAGTATGGTAGGTATGTCATACACATAAAATCAACACATATACTAAGTATTCACACATCTTAGTAATCACACACTTCTCATTTTCGTACCGACATATAATACTACATAATTTATATGTTCCCGGTTAATATTATAAATTAGGCCGTCAATAGTTCTCGCAACGTAATAGGCACTCACGTCCTACTTCATATTTGCCCTTAGGTTCAAACTACACTTCTAGGTTTGACTCCTCATTATATCCCAAACATCCCAAATGTAACAATTAATCATCAAGGGAAGGTTATCTCTACATATACACAAGGTTACGGGACACTCGGGATCAAAACAGGCTAAAAGCCTAAACTGTCAACTCGTTCGAAGTCTCGTTCGAACGAGGCTGTTCGAATGAGAGTTAGTTCGAACGAACTGGGCCTTCTAACGAGATCTCATTCGAACGAAAGTCTTCGAACGAACATCCCTCTCGTTAGAACCCAAACTGTCAACTCGTTAGAAGCTCGTTCGAACGACCTGGGTAGGTCTTCTAACGAGTGGCCAGATTTGAGCCCAGAAATTCCTATCTCGTTTTTCCAAGTTTCTTCGCTCCTAAACCCTCATAAAAATCGTTCCAACATCAATTTAAGGTTCCTAATTCGTACTAAACATTCATAGATCATAACTAAACGTTTATATAGGGCCAATACATCTTAAACATCATCAAATCATCAAATCCCTTCATTTATCTCCCAAATTACATGAACATGGACCCTAAAATTTATAAATCAACCAAGAGCCTAATTAAATCCGATAAGTCATTACTTCCCCTTGGCCAAGGGGAAGTAATGACTTATCGCATTTAGTTTCATGGCTTAAAAATAAAAAGCGATAAGTCACTATAACAAATTTTCACAGAATTTGTTTACTTGTGATATATCAAAAGTTGGTCGTCAAATACTTATTACCAATTATTACCAACTCAGGATGGTTAACAAATTTTTACCAACTCCAGTTGGTCGACAGTTTAGAGTAACACAAAACATTGTTATCTTTTAACAGATGCACATACACATTCATCAATAAAAGAAATGTTTTACAAAATAATGACAATCAAGATTGTAAAGGAAACTAAAAGTTCTTCATTAAATCCAGAACAAAATACATTGAGAACAAATTACATATTACATGAGAAAGTATTACATTAAGAATCCTATTCTATTGGCTTTTTCCCTTCTGCCTTTGAAACAGGTTCTACTCCAGCAGGAGGATCGTCTAAGGCATAGGGGGAATTTATGAAATTCAAATCTTTAAGCATCCTGACGTTCATCACTGAGGGCCGATCAAGTAAGTGCTCGGGGCGAGATATCTCAAAATTAGAGTGAAGACTGTAGTCGCCGAGATACTTGGAAATCAAGCACTGTGGAATCGCCTGAGGAGGAATCTAGCTCATATCAAGTTTGAAAGGTGGCACTGGAAACTCGAGCAATCCAGGGTCATAGTAATTCCATAAATAGTGACCCTGTTCCAATTGTAGCACACCCAAGGCATTCAGCCATCCTTGCTTGTATCCTTTGTTGTTCGACTGTTGGATTCGGTCATCAAGGTGATAGAGGGCTTCATTATAACCAGCAATCCTGAACTCTCTGGGTTGTTTGTGAAAATGGTAGGTTAACCTCTCCAGTTGCTCGTGGAGGTTCTTCTCTAAAAGTTCTCTACTCTCCAAGGCATAATTTTGTGCAGAGAGTTGCTCATCGAGGTTCAAAATCTTTTTGGATATCTCAACTAATGCTTGATTCTTCACCATCAACTAGAATGCTTGATTCTCCAAGGCTGACTGCGTTCTAGCTTCTTCAACAGTAACCTAAGCAGCTCTTGCTCATCCTCGAGAAGCTCTTGCTCCTCCGCGAGCAGAAGTAGAGGCTCCAGTTCTCTTTAAGGTTTCCAATTCGTCTCTCAAATTGGCGTTTTTGACCTTTAGGAAAGAGAAACCTTCGTCATTGACAGGGACCAAAGCTCCCGAGGTAGATGCTGCTGATTTCAATTGGGATATCTCTCCTCGCAAGTTATTGTTCTCCTACTCTAACAGTTTGGAGATCTACCTATGCTCTTCACCCTCGATCTTCAGAGTCCTCTCCTTCATATCATAAGTAGCGACCAACTTATCATATCCTTTGTCAGCACTTAGTTGCTGATACTTTTTCTCATATCCCTGGTACAAAGGGGCTGTAGACTCCTTGTATTATTATTGAAGTTCCTCGAGAGTACCCTGGAGGTCTTCAATCATCTCATAATATGCCATATTATTGGCAACTGCACGATCGAGCAAGCATTTCAGATACTGGCAGCATGGCCAGCCTTGAAGTAGTCGTTACATTTTTTCATCAGTTCTGTATCGTGGGCTGACAAGAGCTCTATTCTAGCCATAAACTATTAAAGAAAAGATATATAAAGAATCAATGAGAATGCAGACAGACCAAGAAGAATAAAATAGAGCAGAGCAAGAAAAAGGAGGTTAAGATGCACAACCAAAACTTCAAATTTTATTACATCATGAAAAGAAGTACATGGTCTGAAATTACATTCAACAAAAAATAAAAAAGCAAAGAGCCTGAACAACTCTACACCTTATCCTTGCTTCTTAATATTTCCTCGAGAGGCTTGGACGAAGAGGTAGGTTGCTCAGTGGGAAGAGAAAGCTGCTCGGAAGACATGTTAGTTAGCTGGGGCTGCTCATAGCGAAGTTCGACAGTAGGGACTTGGTCCCCAACTATCATTGAAGACTCCTCAGAGGCAGCTTCGTCCTCTTCTTCTTCGCCAGGAGAGGGAGGAGGACCATGAGTATGACGCTGAAATAATTCGGAACTCTCAAAGACCTTTAGCTCTTACAAAGCTGCAACCCAGCCATCTCGAAAGTATTTGATGCTAGCAAATTCCATCTGAGAAGACATAGCAGCTAAGCCTTTGTTCCATCCCTTGTCCCAGCCAGCGTTAAAGGACTTCTTAACAGCCAGTTTCCTCTTCACCTTCTCCGAGGAAGCCTCTCAGTCATAAGTTCCTCGGCAGCTTTCAATTTCCTTTTTGCCTCTTCCTTCTGGCGATCAGCTTCACGGAGTTTGCCGAGCTCCTCTTCAGCAGTTTTAAGCTTGGTCTCAAGCTCTCCAGCAATTTTGAGCTTTTCTTCAAGATCATTCTTCTTCTTCTCAACTTCTTTCATTTTCCCCTCCAACTCCTGAGAGGCCTCTAAAGCTTTCTCCCTCTCTTGCTCGATATATTTTAGTTGCTTCTCCCAAGCAGCTTTATCTTCGTCATATATCTGACGAGAATCCTTTAAGGACTGTGTCAGACCCACAAAACCTTCCTCTACACCTGACGAGGAGCTCGAAGCTTGAATAGATTTATCCTTTTTCATAATGGTGTTAAAACAAGTTACCAACTGGAAAAAGAAAATAATTCTAAGTCAGTACAAGAACATAACATTGGAAAAATGAAAGTTTAGATTAGTAATACTTACTGAGGCAATATGTTGAGCTGCCAAGGTGGTAAACCTCTCCCCAGAAAGATTGTCTTCAACACCTTGGATCTCGGGGATAATCCAAGACTTCACCGAGCTCATGGAAGAGCTCGGAGAAACAAAAGTGGTAACACCACTTCCAACAGTTAGAGGCTGAGAGATGGATTCAGCCAATTTATCCGAGGAGCTTTTTTTTAACTTCCTCGTGGGAGTAGGAACATTCTCGACCAAGGATGTTGTCTTGGTCAGTGATATAACTATAACCTCGCTTGGAGGAGAAACGGCTACAACCTTGTTCGGAGGCACAGGGAGCTTCTCGACAATCTTCTTAGCAGCGGCAGGAGGGGGTGCATCAATTTTTCTTGTCCCTTCCTCTGGGACATCCTGCTTACTTCTCTTTGCCTCCATAGAGGCAGAACCTGATTTGTCAAAGTAGGAGGGAGCTTGTCGTCTCGTCATTCTAATGCTGAGGGGAATATGCGATTCAGGGGAAGAACCTTCAGAAGTAGGTACTTGTTCGATGTCACTTACCACTGGACGAGCAGTAAAAGATGAAGTGTAGCTCTTGTACTGCAACAAGTAGGAGGCTGATCTAATATGCTCGTCAGCAACGGTTTGGTGCAAACTCCAGATAAGAACAACGTCAAAATATTGACAGAATTCCAAACACAAGGGATTTGGAGGAAAAAAAATCCACATTCGACTACAAAGAGACTGGGGAACCAATGTCCCTCAGCCAAACAAAAATAATCAGAAGGACCAGAAAGTTCTTCCAAAATGACCCTGGAAGGAATAGAAAAATCAGAACGAAATTTATCAAGCGACTCAACAAGGTAAACCATGATGAACAAAGAAAATGAAAGAGAAGGAAGAAGATCTTACAGGAAAAGGGTGGATCTATTGACAACGAACGATGTAAGGAATGAACGCACAAGATAGAGAAGAAATGGAGAGCTCAAAGATACAGATTTGAAAAAGTAAGAGACGATAGGATTTTCTGCAACGCTTAAATACCTTACCTTGGGAAGGGGTAAAAATAATGATTACAAAGAAAGACGTTTGCGCTACCGACGGCTAAAAGGATAAAAAAAGGCACGGAGACCGAAGCAGTTAGAAAAATTCAAAAAGTCTGATTCTATGAATTCGAAAGGAAAAATAAATACAAGGAAAACACTCCTAAAATTAAAGATGACTATTTAATCCCGCCATATTTCGAGAAGAATGTTCCACACTCCTCAACCTTGAACTGTGAAACATTGGGGGCTTCTGTTGATACCAAATTTAGTCTGCTGACGTCGATCAATTATGTGGAGACACGTATCAATCTACATGGCACTTACAAACATTTTTTGAACAACACCTTGACTTCAAGGAGCTCAACCTCCCCGACCAACTCAGGCGCTCCGAGCAACAAGTGTTATCCGAGCAACTCATGTATACCGAGCTACTTAGACGGTCCGAGCAGCTTAGGCGGTCCGAGCTGCATCTCGTACAGAGCATTAATATCAGGATAATCAAGAGATTGACTGCGCATTAAATACTTATTATTATCATACAGATGTATATGCCTACTGTACAGCTATGTATTATTCTTTCACATGTACAACCTCAAGGCTGTAAATACATTGTATCATCCTCATTGTAAGGGGACTCGGAATTTCTTGGTAAAACCTGTTATCGAGAATTCCAAACAAATAGTGAACAATAACAAAATAGTGGACGTAGGCCATTCTTATAAGGCTGAACCACTTTAAAATATTTTGTCTTGTTTATTTTATCTGTGATTAATTAATTAGAGATAATCTAATTTTTTACATCAACACATGCCATGGTTGGTCTGCACAGTTTGAAGACGCAGTACGATTTGTCTGGCAATAGCGTGATAGGAATTCTGAAATGGGTAAAGGGGTTACTACCCAAGGAGAATACGCTTCCAAATAGTTATCCAGTTATAAAAAACAGTTTGAAAGGTTTGGGAATAAAGTATAAATTGATTCATGCTTGTGTGTATGACTGCATACTATACTGAAAGGAGTATGAAAATCTCGATCGTTGTTCGGTATGCGATGAACCTAGATATGTCCAGTCTACTAGAAAGGAAGGCACAAGCTTAAAAGTGCCTCAAAAAGTGTTGAAATATTTTCCCGTTGGGCCTAGATTAAAGCGATTTTTCACAGTACCATGGATAGCAGAGGCGATGACTTGGCATGCTAGGGCAGAAGTAGGGCATAAAATCATGCATCATCCTATTGATTCTACTGCCTGGCGGAGGATGAATTTTGAGTATCCCGATTTTGCTCGAGAACAACGCAACATTCGTTTGGCTATATCAACAGATGGTTTCAATCCATTTGGAAATCTAAGCACCAATCAAAGTGTATGGCCAGTGATCCTATCCCCACTCAACCTCCCTCCTTCACAGTGTATGAGACCTGAATTTTCGATGATGTCTTTGTTGATACCTGGGCCAAAGGCACCAAGTGATGACATCGACATCTACCTGGCTCCTTTGGTAGAAGAATTAAATGAGTTGTGGGAAGAGGGTGTGCAATCATTTGACTCTTTTAGAAAAGAAGAGTTTACACTGAAAGCTATGTTGATGTGGGCAATTCATGATTTTCCAGCTTATGCGACATTATCCGGTGGTGTAGTACATGGTTATCCGATTGTGGGCAATTCATGATTTTACAACTAATATAATTAATTTATCTATATTCTCAGCTCTTAAAGACGGGTGATGTGACATCAAGGCTTGCTCGTCTAGCCACTGGACCCTTGTTCGTGGCACAAGAGTACAAAAAGTATCGATTTAACGGTTACATTTTCAACGCTAAAGTGTACGAGGAAAGTACAAATGTACAGAACTCGGGCATTTAATACAAGGCTCTTACTTTCTTTCGAGCGAGCGCAAAAGATAAAAACCTCGTTGAAGATGAAATGACTTACTATGGTGTAATCCAAAATATATTTGAATTGGATTATATAAGCTTCAAAGAGGCTGTATTTTACTGTGACTGGATAAGAGTTGAGGATAAAAATGCTTGTAAAGTTGATCCTGTCACCAATTTGATCATGGTTGACTTGTCCAAGTTGAAGAGAAACGACCATGTGAGTGATGAGCCGTTTGTTTGTGCATTTCAAAAGGTAATCCAAGTGTTTTACTCGAAGTATATCAACAACGAGCCGTGGTCAATTGTCCTACACGCGCCAAAACATCTAAATAGTAGTGTGGATGACTTGGCTAATCCTAATGAATATCAATCCATTTTTTTATGATAACCCGAATTTGAAATAATTTTTCAATTTGTAATTTATCAATCCATTTTTAATGCTTTTAATTGATTTTAACTTTATCATTTTCTCTCTTGTGTAGTGTGCGTGTGTGTGGACAGTAGGGGTGGGGGTGGGGATGTTTCGAGTTTGTAGTAATTGTACATATTATGAGCTAGATATTGTTGTTTTGGAATTCAAAATTGAGGTGTTAAACAGTAACAATTCACTTGGATTTGTAGTAATTGTACATATTTTCATGTCTTCTTTTAATTCATTTTGATTTGTACTAATAACAACATTTTTTTACATCAAATGTCTCCTTCAGGTATTAAGGCGAGGATGATGATGTTGGTTATGATGATGTCGTCTGGGCTCGGTGGTAGCGGAGGCGACGAGGGCTCCTCGGCCCCTAGGCTTCCCAAATATGGAAAATTGGGGATGGCCGTCTAAAAAAAGACGGGGCTATTAGCGAGATCCCTCAAGATGGTAAAGACGATCATCGGCCCGGGGTACACTAGTTGGAGGGAGGTTCCAAATGAGCTCAAGTTAGCTGTTTAGGTGGCACTACAGGTAATGTATTTATATTTATATTTATATTTATATGAATATTTCAATTGCAATTGCAATTTCAATTTCAATTTCAATTTCAATTTCAATTTCAATTTCAATTTCAATTTCAATTTCAATTTCGATTTCAATTTCGATTTCGATTTCAATTTCCATTTCAATTTCGATTTCATTTTATATTTATATTTATATTTATATTTATATTTATATTTATATTTATTCGCAACTAACATTGTATTTGTTGAACATGAACAATTCAGCCTGGATCCAAATTTACGTGATTCCGTCTTGGAGCAGTTGAGGGAGCAACACTAGACGTGGAAGAAAAATATGCGGAACAAGTACTTTGGGAAGACCCGAGACTCCATTATCCGAATGAGTGAATCCTTCCCGTCAAAGGAGCCTCTCTCATTCGAAAAATGGCAACAGCTCATTGACAATGAGATCGGGGAGCGACAATTGGCATCTCGCCAATCAAGGAGGGAAAACCGAACAAAAGAGACGGATGTGCACTACTCCGGCCGGACGTCTTACGCCGAGGTGGAGCATAGGATGATGGTAAGATTTAATTTTCCTATAACTACAGAAATATATTATTCTGCATTATTTTACTTTGTGGGGGCGATACTAATTTTACTTTATTTTATTTCAGGGGGCAGGGAGTGGCCCTGGGGGTAGGCCACATAGGATCGATACTTATGTGGCTATTCGAACGAAGAAGGGGAAGGATAAGGAGGTCTCCCCGAGCGTCGCGGCCACGATTGTAAGTAATTCGACAATTTACTTTTTTTAATAACATTATAATTTTTTTTATTTACTTATTTTACTAATCATGTGCTTTTTGTCATTTCAGACAAAGCTTTAGAAAGTGCATGAGTCGCAGTCTGATGCCGACAAGGCATCTTTGTCCACAGACACACTAAGCCAAGTGCTTGGCGCTAATCGCAAGGGGATGATAAGGGGGATGAGCTCGCGAGTGGACAAATTTAGGATCATCAGATTGGCGACGAGCGACACCGGATTGGCTCGAACGGTGGACTCGTATGACGCAAAGTTGTCCCGTTTGGAGGTGACAGTCCAAGATATGTTCTCATTCATAAAGCGTTCATTGGGCAGAAACTGTAAGGGGAAAGGGAATGAGAAGGTGGTGGAGGAGGAAGTGCAGGAGGATGAGGTGCAGGATGACGAGGATATGGACCTCGCTGCTTCATCGCCGACACGTGTGGACTTTGATGATCCACTCCCCTATTTGGCTCCCTTCAACCGATCGATATCAACACTTGGTTAGTTGAGCGTGTTTATACGGGACATATTTGATGGCCAGCGGATAGGGCGAGGGTTGAGGGACCCGAATACCGTCCAGGGTATGCGAGTTCATGGACGTTTGCTTCAATACATCGAGTCCAAGGTGCTCATCACGCATAGAACTCCCCCTTGTGGTTGTGCGAACAATGCGGCACGATGTATATTGCTAGGTGTGTCAATTCGTATATCGTGTGTCCTACTCACCTCCTCAGAGTTAACCTTACCCCATACATTTTGTGACATTATTTGAATTAAATTGTTGTTCTGAGTTGTTATATTTGAATTCTATTCGTATTATATCGTGATGCATATTGTTTTGAATGTATATTTGCATTATCTCTATTTTATTTGGATATATAATGTTTGAACAGGTACAACGTTGCTATAACAGGTACAAATATAATGCTGGGCAGTGGCAGTGGCCATACTGCCCAGCAGATTTTTTTTCAATTCTACCTAGAATTGTCACGGCCACTGACTGTGACAAGTCCGTGATAAAGGATTGTTGTCACGGACTTATGACGGTCAATGACCGTGATAATTTTTTAAACATTGTCACGGGTTTGTCATGGTCCTTAATCGCGACAAAACTTGTCAAGGTCAAGGATCGAGACATGACCGTGACAAGTCTAACGAACTTATCACGGTCATTGATCGTGACAAGTCTAACGAACTTGTCACGGTTATTGATCGTGACAAGTCCGTGATAAAAAAGTTGCCACCCCGAGAATTTTTACGGTCATTGACTATGACAATTCGCCAAATTTGGTGTAGTGTTTTATGGAATAAAAATATTCATAAAATATTATTTTATTGAAAATGAAGAATGAATAAATATTTTAAGGTTTTGAAATATTAAAAGTTGTTATTTTATGAAAATGTTGTATTTTCTAGAAAGATTGATGTTAAACATTTTATGAATTAAAATGTTTAAAAATAATGATTTATTTTGGTAAACATTGATGAAGTAATGTTTCTTGCAAAAATGAAGGTTTTATGAAATATGGACATTTGTTTAGTTTGAAGAAATTAAATATCTTTTATGCCTTGAAAGTATAGTTTTTCAAGTATGATGAATTTCTAAAAGAAAATATATGTTTAGCCCATTAATTGAATTTTAGAATTTAAAGTCCATATTCTCATGCATATAAACTTGTAGTATTTGGATGATAAATGTATAAACAAGTTTAAATAAAATTTTATTAGGTTTAAACACGGAATAAAGGAAAGAGAAATTCTTGTCTTCGAGGTGTGTGAAAATGGGATTAAAGGTGTGCTGATCATAAAGTTGTAATATGACAGGGTGAACTTTTTAGTGTATGTTTTTTTTTCATCGTAGCTTGAAAAGCTCCTCTATTGAAAATCCTCAAAATTACCTACAAAATATAACAAACTCAAGTGTAGAGGTAAGTAAGGGTATCAATCCAAATCAAGGGGGTAAGCTAGAGACAAACTCAATTGTAATTTACTTTTATTTTCTTTTTGTGCTTTTTCACTTTTCTAATTTTTTTTTATTTTTTCAAATATTAAAACAATTGGGTGAGGTGAGGTGAAATAACACTAAACTAAAATGTGAGATGAAAATAACTAACTAGAAAGTGACTAAAAGTGAAAAATAAAGTCTAACACTAAAATAAGAGATAAAGCGAGGTAAATAATTGTGAGAACAATTAAGGAATAGGATTACACCACAAATTTTAGCTATTCTAATTAATTAATTGAATTAATTTAATTCTCCCAAATTAATATCAAAATTACAAATCAACTCTCGTTGCAAATGTAATTTTAATAGTAACTGTTGATGTAAAAAATTAAATTATCTCTAATTTATCAATCACAGATAAAATAAATAAGACAAAAGATTTTAAAGTGGTTCAGCCTTATAAGAATAGCCTACGTCCACTGTTTCTGTATTGCTGACTGTTTGACTGGAATTCTTGATAATTGGTTTTCCAAGAGATCACAGAATCCCCTTCTAATGAGGAGGTTACAATGTATTTATAGCCTGAGGTTGTACGTGTGAAAGGACAATGCGCTGTTATCTAGTAGACATATACATCTGTACGATAATAATGAGCATTTAATGCGCAGTCGTCTCTTTGATTCTCTTGATTTGGATGCTCTGTATGATAAGTAGCTCGGACCGCTTAAGCTGCTTGGACCGCCTAAGCTGCTCGGCATGCTTGAGTTGCTCGAGGCCTTAAGTTCCTTGAGGCGCCTAAGTTGCTCGGGGCGATTGAGTAGCTCGGTGACAGTATGTTGTTCGTTGAAATTGTTCATGAGACGTGTCTTCAAGTGAATGGTCCACGTCATCAGATTAAATTTCGTATCAACAGAAGCCCCCAATGTTTCATAGTTTGATGTTGAAGAAAAGTATGGAACATTCTGCTTGAAAACTGCATAGATTATTGGTTTGTATGGTTTTTAAGAAAACATTCGTTGTATATAACTCCTTTTTGAGTCCATAGTATCAGGCCTCATAAATATTTTGAATTTTCATGACCGTTTTGATATTTATGCCCCTTTTCTTCTTTTAGCCGCCGGATACGCAAACATCCTCCCTTGTAATCATTGTTTTTCTCTATTCTCGAGGTAAAGTATTTAAGCGCGAAAGAAATCCTATCATCTTTCACTTTTCAAATCTGTATCTTTGAACTCTTCATGTTCTCTCTATCTTGTGCCTTTCATTCTTTCCGTCATTCATTGTCACCTGATCTCTTTTTCTCTGTTAGATTTTCTTCCCTTTCTTTTATTTACTTTGTCTGCACCATTATTGATTCTTTTTATTTCTTCTCTTTGCTAGTTTATGGCCAAGATAGAGCTTTTATCATCTCATGACATAGAGTTGATGAAGAAATGCAATGATTATTTTAAAGCTGATCATGCAGATCTTAATGAGCCCCAGATAATTGACATCCTCAGATCAAGTGTTTCTGATCGAGCAGTTGAAGCTTACCAATACCTGAAGTGTTTGCTCGATCGTGTAGTTGCCAATAATGTGGCGTACTATGAGATGATTGAAGATCTCCAAGGAACGATCGAGGAACTTCAGTTGCAGTACAAAGAGTCCTCCACACTTTTGCATCAAGGATACGAGAAGAAATATCAGCAATTGAGTGCTAACAAAGGGTATGACAAATTCATCTCTGCCTATGAGAAGAAAGAAAGTGTTATGAAGCTTGAAGTCGAAGAACACAGGCATATTGCTAAGCTGTTGGAGCAGGAGAACATTGCCTTGCAAGAAGAGATAAAACAACTTAAATCTGCCGCATCTTCCTTGGGAGCCTTGGTTCCTGTTAATGATGAAGGTTTCTCTTTCTTGGAGGTAGAAAATGCCAACTTACGAGATGAGTTGGAAACTTTAAAAAGCGCTGGATCCTCCTCATCTACTCTCGGACGAGCAAGATCTTCTTCTCGTGGACGAGCTAGGGCTGGTTGTGTCTCTATTGAAAATCTAGAACACAGGCGGCTTTAGAAAATCAGGCCTTTCAGTTGGTGGCGAAGAACCAAGCCTTAGCAGAAATGTCTATGAAGATTCTGAACTTCAGCGAACAACTATATACCCAGAGTTCTGCCTTGGAAAACAAATAACTTCTGGTGAAGAATCTCCACGAGCAACTGGAGAGGTTAACTTACCAATTTCATAAACAACCCAGAGAGTTTTGGATGGCTGGGTATAATGAAACCTTTTACCATCTTGATGCTCGGATCCAGCAATCAAATAACGAGGGGTACAAGCAAGGGTGGTTGAATGCACTATGTGTGCTAAAATTAGAGCAGGGACACTACTTATGGGATTATTATGACCCTGGAGTGCTCGATTTGCCTGTGCCTCCTTTTAAGCTTGATATCAGTTCGATTCCTGCTCGAGCAATTCCTCAATGTTTGATCTTTAAGTATCTCGACGATTACAATCTGCATGCAAACTTCGAGATATCTCGCCCAGAGCACTTGCTTGAGCGGCCTTCTGTAATGAATGTTAGAATGCTGCAAGATGTGAATTTTATCAATTACCCTTATGCATTAGATGATCCTCCTGTTGGGGTAGAACCTGTTTCAAAGGCAGAAGGGAAAAAACCAATATAATAGGATTTTTTTATGTAAAGAAGTATATTTTTCACATCATATGTAATTCTACTCGATTTGAATGAAGAAATTTAGTCTTTTGCTATTCCATTTTATTCCAAATAGTTTATAGAATACCCTTGTTTGCTTGTTATTTTGCTTTTGGATAATGGAACTTGTCCCATTTGTTGTTTGATTATAGTGACTTGTCACTCTTTGGGCCTAAGCAATGAATAATTTGCATCCCATGTTCCTGCTTAGTTTAACCAATCGGAGTTGATTGTATTTGATTTACCGACCAACCGAAGTTGGTGGTAATTGATTTTTCGACCAACTGGAGTTAGTGGTAATTGTTTCCCAACTAACCGGAGTTGATGGTAAATGGTTCCCGACCAATCGGAGTTGGAGGGAATAGATTTGCCGACCAACCGGAGTTGGTGGTAATTGGTTCCTGACCAATCGGAGTTGGAGGAAATTGATTTTTCGACCAACTGGAGTTGGTGGTAATTTGTTCCCGACCAATTGGAGTTGGAGGAAATTGGTTCCCGACCAACTGGAGTTGAAGGAAATTAATTTGCCGATCAATCGGAGTTGGTGGTAATGTTCTGAACTTGATACAAAAAGAGAGAACCGGGTAAAATATTTAACACCTTATTCATACGGAAGAAACTGTATTACATAGGAATTTTAACTACTGATAATACTTGCGTAGATGCTCTGCATTCCATGCATTCTTGAATTCTTCTCCTTCCAATGTTTCAATCCTGTATGTCCCTGAATGAACAACTTCTGTTACTCTGTAGGGTCCATGCCAGTTGGCTTCCAGTTTGTTATTCTTTTGTATTACTTTCTTCAGCACATATCCCCTTCCTTCAAATCACATTTCTTCACTCTTTTGTTATAGAACAAAGTTATTTGTTGGTGATACGCTGCATTCCTGATTGCTTCTTCTTCTCTAACCTCTTCGAGCATATCCAGGTATAATCTTCTCATCAAATCACTGACAGGAGAATTGAAATTAAGCACCCTATGCGTGGGTAAACCCAATTCAGCAGGTATGACAGCCTCACTCCCAAATGGCAACAT
The DNA here is from genome assembly GCA_949130495.1 of Sambucus nigra. Lineage (NCBI taxonomy): Eukaryota > Viridiplantae > Streptophyta > Magnoliopsida > Dipsacales > Adoxaceae > Sambucus > Sambucus nigra. The sequence goes on along the minus strand of OX422211.1, from coordinate 356,084,783 downwards.
GTATGGAGACTCTCCTGTTGCTATTCGTGGTGAGGTACGATAAGCCCACAACACAGAGTGTAGCTCGTTAATCCAATTTCCTTTTGCATCATCTAGTCATTTTTTCAAACCATTCAACAGCGTTCTGTTTGTCACCTCGGTTTGCCCATTGCTTTGGGGATGGCCTGGTGCAGAGTGGATCTTCAGTACATTGGATTGATGACAATACGCAGAAAACTCCTCGTTATCAAACTGGGTTCCATGGTCTGTGATGAATGCATGTGGTAGTCCGTATCTGCAGATAATAATCTTTCAAATGAATTGATAGACTTTGTCGTATGTCATATCAATGACAGGCATAGCTTCCACCCATTTAGTAAAGTAATTCACCGCAACCACGAGGTATTTAAATCTTCCCCTGGTCGTTGGAAGTGGCCCGACTAAGTCTATTCCCCACATGGAGAATGGCCATGGGGACGTGATTGGTGTTAACAATTCTTGGGGAGTTCTTCGAATAGAAGAGAAACGTTGATATTTATCACACTTATTTGCATAAGCTGTACAATCATCTCTCATCCTCGGCCAGTAATACCCCTGCATTGTTATTCTTTGTAAAAGCGGCCGACCTGCTACATGGGCTCCACAAGACCCTTCATGGACCTCTTCGATCAAATCTTTCTTCGGAGGGATGAACACATCTTTGTAACCCTTATATAATTCCTCGTCTATATAAAATGCCATTGGTCAATACATAACAAGAAGCTTTAAACTTCAATTTCTTGTCTGCGAGTTTATCAGTTGGCAAAGCCCCCTCTTGAATATAGGCCCTGATGGGGTCCATCCAAGATGGTCCCAAATCAAGGGCAAAAAATTTCATCATTAGATCTTCGTCTATGCTCCGACCAACCAGGATTTCTATTGGGATTATTCTTCGTAGCTCGGTGCGTGTGGCTGATGCTAACTGAGCTAGTGCATCTGCTCTTGCGTTCTCCAATCTCGGTATTCTAGTCAACTGAACTGCAGTAAATCTCGATACAACCTCCATTGCTTTCGCATGATACTTGATCATTAATTCTCCTTTTGCTGCATACACCCCCAAAATTTGGTTTACGATTAACTGTGAATCACTGAATAGAATGACCTGTTCTGCCTTCATGTTTTTAGCCAGACTTAGACCCATGATCATAGCTTCATATACGGCCTCATTGTTAGAAGCCTTAAATTGAAAGAGCAGAGCATACTCCACATCAATCTCATCCAGACTGTTTAAAACAATCCCTGCTCCACTGCCTGTAGAGCATGAAGATCCATCCACATACAAATTCCATATAGGTACTTCATTATCAAACTCTTGATCAGAAAGAGTTCCTCGGTGGAATATTTGATACTTCCTTTTGTCCTCATCTAACACATCTCGCTGCTCGTTTATCGACATAAGTTAGTCGGGGTTTAAATTTGATGATCCTGTAACATCCACAGATTGGTTTGTGTTCAACTCCTGTTCTTCGAAAGCATTTTCTTGGGTGAACTCTGAGATAAAGTCTGCTACTGCCTGCCCTTTGAGTGACGATCTAGGTTTATAAATTATATCAAATTCACCAAGTTCCACTTCCCAATATATTAATCTTCCTAATTTCTCCGGCTTATGCAAAGCTTGCCTTAATAGCATATCGGTATACACCACTATAGTATGGGCTTGGAAGTATGGCCTCATTCTTCTGCTTGCTTCAATCGGTGCTAGTGCCAACTTTTCTAGCCTGGGATATCTGATTTCTCCTCCTCGAAAAGCCTTGCTGGTATAATAGACTGGTTTTTATACTCCGTCCTCCACTCTTATCAATGCCGAACTCACTGTATTTTCAGAAACTGTCAGGTACAAGTATAGTCTTTCTCCCATCACTGGTCTAGATAATAGTGGAGGTGTCCCCAGATACTTCTTCAACTCTTAAAAGGACTCTTCACATTCATCCTTCCACTCAAACATTTTTCGAAGTATTTTGAAGAATGGGAGACATCTATCAGTTGCTCGTGACACGAATCTATTAAGTGATGCAACTCGCCCTGTGAGACTTTTCACTTCCTTCTTCATTGTTGGAGATCGTAGTCCCAATAGAGCCTTGATCTTTTCAGGGTTCACTTTAATTTCTCGTTGGTTAACAATGTATCCGAGAAACATTCCTTCTCGTACTTCGAATATGCATTTGGTGGGATTCAACTTCATTTGATATTTCTCTAGTTGATCAAAGGTCTGACCTAAGTCAACTAGATGATCGATAACTTTCTTGCTCTTTGTCAACATATCATCAACATAAACCTCCATGTTATGGCTGATTTGCTATGCGAACACCTTATTCATCAGCCGCTGATATGTGGTACCTGCATTTTTAAGTCCAAAAGGCATAATATTATAACAATAAGTTCCCCTTGGGGTAATAAAAGAGGTGCTATCCCTGTCTTCGGGCTTCATCTTAATCTAGTTGTAACCAGAATAAGCATCCATGAAACTCAACAATTCATGCCCCGAGGTTGCATCCACTAGTTGATCGATTCGGGGTAAAGGAAAATGATCCTTCGGGCATGCCTTATTGAGTCGGTGAAGTCTACACACATCCTCCACTTGTTATTTTTCTTCTTCACCATCACCACATTTGATAGCCAATCAGGATATTTGACATCTTCAATAAAAGAGGCTTTTTGTAGTTTCTCTACTTCTTCTTGTATAGCTTGGATCTTCCCAGGACTAAACACTCTTCTTCGCTATTTTATTGGCTTGATTTCCTTGTTCACGTTGAGCTCGTGACACAAGAAATTTGGATCTATCCCTGGCATGTCTTCATGACTCCATGCAAAGGTCTGCTTTCTTCGCCTTAGAAATGCTATCAATTCCTATTTTATTGATAACTCTAGTGATGCACCAATTTGAGTTGTTCGTTCTGGATGCTCGTCGTCCAGAATGATATTTTCAGTAGCCTCCATGACCTGTCCCTTTACGAGCTGAGACTCATCTCTAGAGTCTAGCGTTTCAATCTCTGCATCTTCTATTTCATCTACTTGACATGTACTAGTCTTCTTCCTGGATTCTTCATGTTCCTCCTGCTCCGCAGATGAATAGTAGCATTCTCGAGCTACTTTCTGGTCACCTTTCATAAATCGCACTCCAAAATTGGTTGGGAATTTTAAACATTGATGTACAGTAGATGGTACCGCCTCTAACTTCTTCAGACCTACCCTTCCATGATAATATTGTAAGTTGATTAGACATTTTTATCCATTACAAAAAAGCGCACTCTTTCTGTTCGACAAGCAGGCCATGTACCGATAAGCATATCCAACTTGATCGTCCTAAGTGGAAAAACCTTCTCACCAGTAAAACCAAGGAGAGGCCTATGATATGGCTCCAACTGGCCTAGCTTCAGATTCAAACTGTCGAAACATGGATAGAACATGATATCTGTCGAGCTACCATTATCCACCAGTACTTGTGAAATCACCACTTCCTTCATCCTCATCTTGATCACTAATGGGTCATCAGGAGGAATTAGTACTCTTGCTAGATCGTTCTTAGAAAAACCAATGACCAATTTGTCTTTATTCACCTTCCTAGGGCGATCATCTTCAGCCAGATTTATTCGCTGAATGTACGAACAAGCTTGAGCCTCATTGAGGTAAGCTTTTCTTTCCACAGTTAGATCTCCACCTCCTGCATCTCCACCTGTAATAACATTACATTCAAATGATCCGAAATGGATTGAAAATACCTCACGTTCTGGTTGCCTTGGTTTTTTAGGGAGATCCGGATCATCTTGGTCATCTTCTGTATCTTCTTCGTGACTTCTCTTCTTGTCTTCATTTGCTTGACGAGGAGATCTAGACCTTTACCTTGCTCGGTCATTAGCCTTTCCACCATTTTGGCGATCAACATACTTAGCTTGCTTTTCTTGTCTGATGAGTGCTTCAATTTCATTCCGGAGAGCTATGCAATTTTTGGTCATGTGACCATGATCTTTATAGAACTCGCAATATTTGGACTTATTCCTCTTATCAGGATCTGCCTTCATTTTTTCTGGCTAGTTCAGCTCCTCGCTGTTCTTGATCTCTTCCAGAATATGATTTATATCTACCTTCAAAGGAGTATAATTTCCAAATTTCTTCAACTGTTCCAATGCTTGCTTTACTTTCGATTGCCTAGTGCCACCATTATTCTTCTGCTCCTTCTTCTCAGTCCTATCAGCCTCGAGCTTGGTTTCCTTAGTGTCTGTATTCTTCTTTGCAGCCATAGCTTCCTCGGCATTCATGATTTTGGCTGCTTTTGCCATTAATTCATCCATGGTCCTAGGCGGATCTTTGGCTAAAGTGTAGTACAATTTATCTGGCAACAGTCCACTCATCAGAGAAGTAATTATTATTTTCTCCTCGTAATCAATTACTTCGAGTTTCTCATTATTGAAACGAGTAATATAATCCCTGGTGCTTTCACCTGTCTTCTGTCTAACACTCAATAAGTGTGCTACTCGTTTGACTGGTTTTGCTCCAAAACAGAAGTTGCCAATAAAGAGCTCTGCTAGTTGAAAGAAAGTCGTGATCTTCCCCCGAGGAAGGTTATTGTACCAGATTTGGGCTAATCCGATAAGAGTTCCTAAAAATGCCCTGCATCTCATCTCATCTGGAACTGTATAGATATCGGTTGGAGCTTGGTATTGTTCTATATGAAGGACATGGTCAGTTTTTCCATCATACTTAGGCGTCACCATAGGGGCTTTGAATTTTGATGGTGTGGGAAAATCCACAATTGTTTGCACGAAAGGTGTCTCTTGGACAAAAGTTCTTTGTAGAGGATTTTTGGCCTTAGCCATTTCTCCTAATCTGTCCTCCAACCTTTTAATAGGGCCTTTCCATGCGTCGTTTGCTTCCTCGGGCCTATTGGTTCGAGCAGCTAATCGTGTTGAATTTGCCTCTTGGGATCTTTCATTACGAGCAGTTGGTCGTGATTGGGCTGAGCCTTCCCTTAGATCGGATAGTCATGGATAATTCCTCGACGCAATCCTAGGAGGACTTATATTCCTCCTAGGGCCCAAACGATCAAAAGGAGAGACTCTACTCAAACTTTCTTGAGCACTAGTCCTTTCTGGAGATAGAGTGATGTTTCGTCGAGAATCTGTAGCTCGTACTGATGACGTTCGACCAGGTCAATAAGAAGGATCATTAGATCTCTCAGTATGGTATGATTCGGTGTGTCTAGATCGAGATTCCTCTGGGAATAGCGTTCGCCTAGTTCGTGAAGAGGGTAAACAGGTATTTCTTTGGACACTTCGTTGTCCTGATTGAGCCTCCACTCCTCCTTGAACAATTTGTATAAGTTGACGCATGGTTTCTTTCATGACGCCAGATTAGCCATTATACTAGCCAGATCTTGAACATTTGGGGGAACAGAAAAGTTTGGAGGAGCCCCAGTGTTTCGATTACTGGATTCAGGATTATCATCCATAGATGATGAGTTATTTTGGTGAAAAATGCTAATTGCAGTCGTTTCCCACAGATGGCGCCAATCTGTTGATGTAAAAAATTAGATTATCTCTAATTTATCAATCACAGATAAAATAAATAAGACAATATTTTAAAGTGATTCGGCCTTATAAGAATGGCCTACGTCCACTGTTTCTGTATTGCTGACTGTTTGACTGGAATTCTTGATAAGTGGTTTTCCAAGAGATCCCAGAGTCCCCTTCTAATGAGGAGGTTACAATGTATTTATAAGCCTTGAGTACGTGTGAAAGGATAATGCGCTGTTATCTAGTAGACATATACATCTGTACGATAATAATGAGCATTTAATGCGCAGTCGTCTCTTTGATTCTCTTGATTTGGATGCTCTGTACGCTAAGTAGCTCGGATCGCTTAAGAATCTCGGACCGCCTAAGCTACTCGGCATGCTTGAGTTGCTAGGGGCCTTAAGTTCCTCGAGGCGCCTAAGTTGCTTGATATGATTGAGTTTCTCGGGGCACTTGAGTAGCTCGGTGACAGTATGTTGTTCGTTAAAATTGTTCATGAGACGTGTGACAACCCACTCACCAAAATAAGGGGTGGCCAGCCCAATACTCCAATATAACGGAATCATAGATGGAATCATTCTCAGCATCACAATAAAAATATAGAGTATCCAGGATAACCACCCAAAATTTCAGAAAACGGGTTGCCAAAAATTTTGTTTTAAAGTTAAAGAAAGAATTTAAACAACCCAAATCCTGAAAAGATAGGGGGAACCCCAAGACATAATTAAATAATAATAATAATAACAAGAATACACTAAAAGACCGAATGTGTTACCGGTCAACAAACTTTATAACAACATTTAAACAAATTCATTAATTTATACAATACATTTCATTAGAAATTTACAAAAGTTGGGGCCCCTCGCCCGAATAAAAGACTTGATCTTAACTAGAATGCAAAAATGAAAACGTCTATACCAAATGTGTCCCGTAATACCCTCAATGCATCACGGCTCACCGAGGACATCGGGATAGGAATTCAAATCAGGCATCCTTGCGGCGGAGTACCTGAGCGGAGACAAGGTGCATATGCAACAAGAAATATAAACGGGTCAGGGCCCGGTTCCATATGATTACCAGATGAATAAAGAGTATGACAGTTATGAATGATGAATCATGGTGAAAGAGATATAACAATCTAACTACACAATTTAAAACATAACTAAGCAGGAAGATCAAGCAAGTAACATTAATCTGAAAATTCATCATGTGCTCCAATTATCTCATATATCTTTTTCCTTAACAGGAATATATATATATATATATATATATATATATATATATATATATTCACAATTTTATGCTCTTTATGGCATTTTTATCTCACTTTTACAATTTGTAAAAATGCTTTCCTTATGAGGAAAATAATCATTTTCAAATGCTCTTTGTGGCATTTATATGTGCTCTTTGTGGCACTTCATCATGCTCTTTATGGCATATCTCATACATCAAGTCCCACTTGATTATGATAGTTATATTTATATACATATAACGATTCTAAGACCGCCCGTCCGGGTTTTCCCACTGTGCACGCCCCTAAATGACCATCATCTTCCAGGGCCTACCATTAAGACAACATGGGCACCTATAACGCAAGACGTCGAGAAGCGGCCATGTGCCTGCGGGATAGTCAAGACCACACCCGGAATCTCCTACCCATCGCAGAAAAATATACAACAATAAACGCTCACATGGCCTATGGACTATATCCACCCTGCGTTAATTTGTTAGGGGGGATCACCTCGCGCGCGAACTTCCCTTATGATGTCATTTAGAGAGGTGTGTTTAAACCATTTTATTTATCATTTTAAAAATCAAGTAAATTATCATTTACCAATTTCATGATTAAGTAAATTATCATTTACTAAAATCAATACCATTTCCATTTCATTTCGTTTCCATGTATATGTTTCAATTTATCCGAAACCATTACCATTTAATTTTTGTAAATAATATAACTTATTATCCGGAGCCATACGATAAATTATATCGTTGCTACAACCTCAAAGGAGTAAGTAAACTCTTAATTACCTCCAAACATTGTAGGGTATTATTTTAAAACCCCAATATTATCATACCTTGAAGGAATAAATGAACTTTCAATTTATTCTCCCAACCTACTTTTATGGTGTTATTATAAATCATCAGGGCTAATATAGATCGAATGAGTTCCTAAAGTCTCCCAAACGTGATATTATAACTCTTTATTTTATAGTAATTGACTAGAAGAAAATAATGCCTAACATCAATAGGCATAACCCCGGAAATTCCCCACATAACCCATTCCTAGTGTAGGGAAGTAACTAACTCAATTACAACTCTAGGACACTTAGTTTACTTCATTAAAGAAGGTTCCTAGGCCCTAGACTTACAGAAAATGAATTGGAACTAAACTAAGAAATTCACTCAAAAATGCAGGGCTTCGGAATTGATTCGGCCAGCCGAATCGATTTGGGTTCAGGAAAGCGAATCGATTCGGACCATCCGAATCGATTCGGTCAAGAAAACCTGACTTTCTGCATAATTGCCGAATCGATTCGGACCATCCGAATCGATTCGGTCGACCCAGACCTGGAAACTGTCTCAAGGCGAATCGATTCGGCCTGGCCGAATCGATTCGGTTCTGCAGAATTTCCTAGTTTTATTCTAAGTGTTTTGAGCCCTAAATTTCCCAAACCTCAAATCTCTTCCATTTTTACACACAACCAAGAACATTTATCTACCCAAAATCATTCCAACATGATTACTAACTACTAAAATCCAGAATTTCATCATCAATACTAAGATTAGGGTTTAATTCCCACAATTTACATTTTTGATCTCCAAATGCATATACATAAAAATCATCCAAGTTATTCATCTTAAATCACATATTAGCAAGTAGAAAACTTGCCTTAGGGTTGCAAATTCAGATTTCTTTGTTGTAGGAGCCACAATCCATCTTCAATCTTCATTTTTTTTCTCTTCTTTCTCTTCTTTCTCCTCTTTCTCTTCTTCTTTCTTTCTCTCCTTTTCTCTTTATGCTTAAGACACAAATTAGGGAATTAAGGGGATTTAGAAGACTAAAATCGGGGCTTAACATAAGTCTCCCAACTCAAGTGGTTAATACCACATTAAAATGACTCGCAAATACGTGTTTGAGTTTAAACCAGGTAAAAGTGCCCGAAATACAAAAATACAATATGACACTTATTTTGACTGTCTCGCACCTTCCGAGACTAACTACACCCTCTAAACTGGCATCCGAAAATTTTATAAATCATTTTGAGTTCCAATATCATTTAAACCAAAATGCCATTTAAAATACATAACACTATAAATCACATCACATGAAGATATTTACCTACATAATCGGTAAATATACAACATCCCAGTAAATATTAACATATATCTTATTCAATTAATATTTACTCCAGTCCCCACATTTTATATAATTAACTTATGCGATAAAATTAGTATAAAATGAGTCTCCCAGAATCGAGGGTTGTTACATACTCCCCCCCTTATGAGGGAATTTTGCCCCCAAAATTTGGCCATACCCAATTCTCATAAAGGGTATACTACTCTAAACTAGGATTCTACCATCCTAAACAAACCCCTCGTTATCGCAATCATCCTAAATGGATCCGGACTAAGGTCGACCTTATCGATCTCAGTATACATCATTTGTGCTCTAGCATAGCACAAAGCGTTCCCCACTAACTATCTATTCTAGCTTCCTACGGCGAAAGACGATGCCCATATGACTCGGCACAATTAGCCTAACCTCTAGAATCATGTTACATTTCACCTCGGGGCACCCATACCAATTCTAAGTGGCTTAACCCTAATACTAACCAACTTTCCCTCGCATAGGCGTAGCCCTAATAGCATATGGCTAAAAATCCTAATCCTCAAAGAATTGTTCCAGAACTATTCCAAGTCCAAGGAACATATTACCCGTTGGTTAGGGCCATATGCTATTCATCCATAAGTCAATTTCCTCTCATTCATCCATCCACTTTAGGGTGGCAGGATATACGCCACTTCCATACGGTTCTCATTACTTCATGGAAATTTGTACTAAACCTTCGACACGAATATCTAGTCTCTATCCACCCTATTTTAATAGGCACCTCCTACGGTTATACCCTTCCTCCATCGAGAATGGTGAGTACTCTTCTACATGTAGTCCGTCCATAATGGCCGAAAATGCAACAGTCTGGTCAAACGATCAATAATTTTCTCAAATAGGATCATGATCAGAACGGTGCCGGCACTTAAATGCAAACGTCTACGAATATACCCTTCTTCACTTCACCACTACTCCTCTTCACGCGAGTAGGTGAAATGGTTAATCATAGACCGGAGTATTCTTACTACAAAGTCTCCCTAGTCATGTTTGTTTCATTCGGCTTCCTATGCCATCACTATTATTTCTGACGAGTCCTCTACTCGACACATCCACTACCCCAATCACATTCCTTTAGCGAGAGGAAATATCCAATCACTAGTTCTTCTTAACTCCGAGAACCAACTTGATTTCTCCCACAACATATTGCAACAACTTGTTGCTTACGAGAAGGACCAAATTTCCAGCACAGGAAGTAGTGCCTCCAACACTTAAAGGCGATCACTACCACAATGAATTCCAAATCAAGCATGGGATAATACTTCTCAAAATTTTAAGCTTGTGAGACGCATAAGCAATGGGTCTATGCTCCAGTATTATTACTCCCCAGCCTGGCAAAAATTTATTCATTAAACCCACTCTCGAGCTCACTATCATGGGCTCAGGAGTGAAGTCGCCACATAACACCATATCTAAGAAAGGCCTCATCTCCTTCGGCCTAAACTACCAAACCTCTCGAGACCCCATAAATCTCGTTCCTAGGGATCTAATCCCTTTTTGAGTTAATCCATGACTTTTTCGTGGTCAACTCCTTACCACCTTCCTAAATTAACATCACATACCCTAAAGACATAACATCCTAATAATTCTAAAGTCTATCTATATATATCCTACCTAAATCGTAAGCATATAATACTAAATATATCCCTAGTGCCCAAGACCTTACTCAACTTCCGACATTCGCTCGGGTTCATGCGTGGGACGTCTCGCCAAAGTGAAATCCAGACAAGGAACCCTCCCGTTACACTACTACTTCGCATTATCGTTCATCGAGATATGACGATCTAAAACACATGATCGGGATCGATAAATTTTAACTTACAATTCTATTAACAAAATTCTACTTCTACGCCTTACCATAGCATCATTAAAGATTTTAACTGATCAGACATTCACTTTCTGTGAAGTCTTACAAATTTTATCCCATAACATATATACATCTTTTCAAATAGCCTTCTTATCAAGGCGTAACCCGAAGTCTCAATTTGACTTCGTATCTCAGTCTCCCTCACATCGATCAGAGGAGAGAACTATATACAGTGCTTCTATCTCTCACTTTAATAGCCCTTAATCACTCTTCTACGTGATTCTCGGCTAGACCTTCCAATTCCACTTCTAACAACGAAATAAATAAAATGAAAGAGAAAGAAAAGGATAGCGTCTCTCCACTCACAACATCGTTAAGTGTTCATGCGGCGGAGTGTCTCGCAAAGCGAAATCCAAACAAGGAACCCCTCCGACACATGCCTACTTAACTAGTTGGTCATGGAGATAAGCGTAACATGCATAAACAAGACAAACGAACAATCAATCACTCACGCAAGATAACACAACAAAAAAATAAAATATATCCTACCCACCTCAATCCACCTCCATAAAGTTTCAACCTGTATCCAGGAGAGAGATTATAGAATAACTAGTTCCCTTCTCAAACTAGAAATGAGATAGCCTTGCAATTTATTTGCTTGCTATCACTTCAACCAAGCCAAAATATCTTTACTCACATATTATACATAAACTAAGAGAAAGGAAAAGTAACATCTCTCCACTCCCAACGTCATTAAGGTTCACGCGTGGAGCGTCCCGCAAAAGCGGAATTCAAACAAGGAACCCCTCCTATGCATTACTACTTAACCTTGTTGGTCATGGAGATAAGTCATAACATCCACATGCAATGTAAGCAATCAATAGAACATTCAAACCAAGTAACACATATGACACATATACATTTAAAATATCATAACTCACTCCATAACGAGTGAAGAAAAGATAGAACTTCCATACCAAGGAAGTCATATCATTACCCTTATATAATAGCATCATTACTACTACAAGCTTGATATACACACCCGAATCTACCGTATGTACAATACTACTAAATCTTATCCTAAGGAATACACCACCCACCTATAAGGTGAAATTCCCACCACAATTTGCCAAGCACTCCGGGTTAATACTAATGGTTCTCAGACTCCATATTCTAGCCATACACTAATCAACATTATTTCCATCAACTCCCCAACCAGGCACTTTACTCTTGTCCTCGTTCTCCACTCAACGAAGTTTAAAATGAGTGGTTCTACACGCCACATCATAGCCATTGTTTCGACTCTGGACGACAATAATTTCCCACACAGTTCCTCTTACTTTATCAGTAAAAGAGGACACGCTCTCGGCCTCCTCAGTCCCGTTATCCCAGAGAAACTCGCCGTTGCAAGTGTTCACCGAAATTCTCTATAGGCCAACTTTCGGCACCTGCGAATATAGTGACCACATTTTCACCATCTCAACACTACTCCTACAGGTGAAGGATTTTCCTCCGTCCTACTTCAGGGCGCTTCTCCTCTTCAATTTAACATCGCTTGAAATCTCAAGCTTAGTACCACTTTCTACTTCTCGCGGTACTTAGGAAAACTACATCAACTGTAATTAGTAGTCGTCGTAGCAAGACAAGGAAGTGCTACAAAAAAGGGAGCGACCTCCAAAGCGGTCCTCATCCCCGACCACAATTTAGAGTTCTCAAAAATCCTCCCCATGACGCCCTTCTTCAATCGACCTAGTGTTCTCACACGAATGCGCAAAAGATTCTATAAGTTCTACCTCATGGAAGAAGAACGAGACCTCACTAAAGAAATCAACGATCTTAATCCTAAGGCTTTATGTCAAATCAAAAGCAACGCTGAAAACTTAAGGCGTCCACACAGATTCCTAAGGACTCTAGAACCTAATGCTCTGATACCATCTGTGACAACCCGCTCACCAAAATAAGGGGTGGCCAGCCCAATACTCCAATATAACTAAATCATAGATGGAATCATTCTCAGCATCACAATAAAAATATAGAGTATCCAGGATAACCACCCAAAATTCAGAAAACGGGTTGCCAAAAATTTTGTTTTAAAGTTAAAGAAAGAATTTAAACAACCCAAATCCTGAAAAGAGAGGGGAAACCCCAAGACATAATTAAATAATAATAACAAGAATACACTAAAAGACCGAATGTGTTGCCGGTCAACAAACTTTAAACAAATTCATTAATTTATACAATACATTTCATTAGACATTTACAAAAGCTTGGGCCCCTCGCTCGAATAAAAGACTTGATCTTTACTAGAATGCAAAAATGAAAACGTCTATACCAAATGTGTCCCGTAATACCCGCAATGCATCACGGCTCGCCGAGGACATCGGGATAGGAATTCAAATCAGGCATCCTTGTGGTGGAGTACCTGAGCAGAGACAAGGTGCATATGCAACAAGAAATGTAAACGGGTCAGGGCCCGGTTCTATATGATTACCAGATGAAGAAAGAGTATGACAGTTATGAATGATGAATCATGATGAAAGAGATATAACAATCTAACTACACAATTTAAAACATAACTAAGCAGGAAGATCAAGAAAGTAACAATAATCTGAAAATTCATCATGTGCTCCAATTATCTCATATATCTTTTTCCTTAACAGGAATATATATATATATATATATATATATATATATATATATATATATATATATATATATTCACAATTTTATGCTCTTTATGGCATTTTTATCTCACTTTTACAATTTGTAAAAATCCTTTCCTTATCAGGAAAATAATCATTTTCAAATGCTCTTTGTGGCATTTATATGTGCTCATTGTGGCATTTATATGTGCTCTTTGTGGCACTTCATCATGCTCTTTATGGCATATCTCATACATCAAGTCCCACTTGATTATGAATAGTTATATTTATATACATATAACGATTCTAAGACCGCCCGTCCGGGTTTCCCCACTGTGCGCGCCCTTAAATGACCATCATCTTCAAGGTCCTACCATTAAGACAACCTGGGCACCTATAACACAAGACGTCGGGAAGCGGCCATGTGCCTGCGGGATAGTCAAGACCACACCCGGAATCTCCTACCCATCGCAGAAAAATATACAGCAATAAACGCTCACATGGCCTATGGACTATATCCACCCTGCGTTAATTTGTCAGGGGGCATCACCTCGCGAGAGAACTTCTCTTATGATGTAATTTTGAGAGGTGGGTTTAAACCATTTTATTTATCATTTTCAAATCAAGTAAATTATCATTTACCAATTTCATGATTAAGTAAATTATCATTTACTAAAATCAATACCATTTCCATTTCCTTTCATTTCCATGTATATGTTTCAATTTATCCGAAACCATTACCATTTACTTTTTGTAAATAATATAACTTATTATCCGGAGCCATACGATAAATTATATCGTTGCTACAACCTCAAAGGAGTAAGTAAACTCTTAATTACCTCCAAACATTGTAGGGTATTATTTTAAAACCCCAATATTATCATACCTTGAAGGAATAAATGAACTTTCAATTTATTCTCCCAACCTAGTTTTATGGTGTTATTATAAATCATCAGGGATAATATAGATCGAATGAGCTCCTAAAGTCTCCCAAACGTGATATTATAACTCTTTATTTTATAGTAATTGACTAGAGGAAAATATTGCCCTAACATCAATAGGCATAACCCCGGAAAAGTCCCCACATAACCCATTCCTAGTGTAGGGAAGGAACTAACTCAATTACAACTCTAGGACACTTAGTTTACTTCATTAAAGAAGGTTCCTAGGCCCTAGACTTACAGAAAATGAATTGGAACTAAACTAAGAAATTCACTCAAAAATGCAGGGCTTCCGAATCGATTCGGCCTAGCCGAATTGATTTGGGTTCAGGAAAGCGAATCGATTCGGACCATCCGAATCGATTCGGTCAAGAAAAACTGACTTTTTGCATAATTACCGAATCGATTCGGACCATCCGAATCTATTTGGTTGACCCAGACCTGGAAACTGTCTCAAGGAGAATCGATTCGGCCCGGCCGAATCGATTCGGTTCTGCAGAATTGCCTATTTTTATTCTAAGTGTTTTGAGCCCTAAATTTCCCAAACCTCAAATCTCTTCCATTTTTGCACACAACCAACAACATTTATCTACCCAAAATCATTCCAACATGATGACTACCTACTAAAATCCACAATTTCATCATCAATACTAAGATTAGGGTTTAATTCCCACAATTTACATTTTTGATCTCCAAATGCATATACATAAAAATCATACAAGTTATTCATCTTAAATCACATATTAGAAAGTAGAAAACTTGCCTTAGGGTTGCAAATTCATATTTCTTTGTTGTAGGAGCCACAATCCATCTTCAATCTTCATTTTTTTTTTCTCTTCTTTCTCCTCTTTTCTCTTCTTCTTTCTTTCTCTCCTTTTCTCTTTATGCTTAAGACACAAATTAGGGAATTAAGGGGATTTAGAAGACTAAAATCGGGGCTTAATATAAGTCTCCCAACTCAAGTGGTTAATACCACATTAAAATGACTCGCAAATACGCGTTTGAGTTAAAACCAGGTAAAAGTGCCCGAAATACAAAAATACAATATGACACTTATTTTGACTGTCTCGCACCTTCCGAGACTAACTACACCCTCTAAACTGGCATTCGAAAATTTTATAAATCATTTCGAGTTCCAATCTCATTTAAACCAAAATGCCATTTAAAATACATGACACTATAAATCACATCACATGAAGATATTTACCTACATAATCGGTAAATATACAACATCCCAGTAAATATTAACTTCTATCTCATTCAATTAATATTTACTCCAGTCCCCACATTTTATATAATTACCTTATGCGGTAAAATTAGTATAAAATGAGCTCCCAGAATCGAGGGTTGTTACAGTGTCTTTAAGTGATTGTTCCACGTCATCAGATTAAATTTGGTATCAACAGTAACCTTTTAGAAAATTAAGTTTAACCCCCAGAACTCTAGAAAATAGATCTACACTCCTTTTAATTAATCACCCGCTAGGATCGATTTATCAAAATTTATGTAAATCAAGAAAATGAGGTTTAGAGTTAAAATTCAAGGAATAATACCACACTTATGAAACCCCTATCTCTAGTTCGAATCTAAAATGGGTATTATAACTTAGAATTTCGATTTTCTCTCGAAAATCATTTACCCTCTCTCGAGGCGTAAATTTAAGGGTGAGACATCAAAATTAATATTCAAAGGGAATTTTCAAGTAATCAAACTTATTAAATCATAATAGCATCAAATAAGGGTTCACCCCACCCCTTGAAAGGGGATTTAGCATAACATCATATTAAACATTATAATCAAATAATCAAAGGTTAATAAATTAAAGTAGAAGAGAAGAACAATCAAACCAAATCTCTTTGAGTGAAATTGGACTTCAATCCTTGAATTTGCAATTTACATCCCTCCAATTTGTGTGATCAAACCAAAATTACATCAACAATTACACACAAAAATGGATTCTCACTAATTTATTTTTCTCACTAATCTAAAAAAAGTAAAATAAAATAAATTCTAACCTAAAAAAAACTAAACTAAAATGTATTTCTCTCTCTAAAATTGATATGATATCTCTTGATAATTGGGTTGAGGTCTTCTATTTATACATGGCAAACATGGAGCTAGGGACTAATTTGGGTAATTAGGAGTGCACATGTGCATGGCAAAGGTGTGAAGTAAGGAAGGTATATGGGTGAGGGAATTGGGTGACAAAATCTGATATGGTTATGGGGTATTTTGGGTAATGGGGTAAAAGGAGGTAGTTGGGGGTAGCTTGGGTATATGGGTTAAAAGGGTTTATTAACACATGTGGCATTTTAGTTGTCTTTGGCATTTGGCAGGTGGAAGAAGTCATGTTTGGCTAAGGGGGTAAAAGGGTGAAATTGGTCTTGAATATGGATGTAGCTTGTTTTTGAAAATGGGTTGGTTCACCGGAGGGAGATGGATCGTTGTTGGGTTTCATCGGGTTTTTGGTTAAGGAAGTGGGTCTCAGTTCTCGGTCATTGCAGTTCAGAGCCAAGGTTGACAGGGGTTGGGGACTTCGCAGATTGGGTCGGACTGGGATTTCTAAAGAGGTTGAGTTGGAGAGGTATCCGGGTATGGGTTGCTGAATTCGGAGGGTTGGTGGTTCAGGTCGCCGACGGTAGGGGGCTCGCGGGTCAGCACCGCCGGAGGTGGTCGGAGGGCATGACGGGTTGGTTAGTGGGTCGCCAGTCGGAATAGGTGGGGTCACGCAGGTCCGACGACGGGGGTTTATGGTGTGTTTTGTTGGTGGTGTAAGGCTAGGAGGTATGGTGGAATGGGGTTATGGAGGAGAGAGAAAGTGGGGTATGGTTTATTGGAGAAGATGGAGTGGGGGGTGATAGGGTGTGTGAGGTGTAGGGAATTAGAGTGTGAGGGTGAGGGGCTAGTTGGGTGTGTTGGAGTATAGGATAGATGGGTGTGAGTGAGTTTATGTGTGTTTGAGTTATGGGTTATGTGTGTGTGTGTGTGTTTTTAATTTGGACACCTAAAAATATAATACTAACTAATTAAAAATTAAAATCTAAAAATAAAATCCTACTCTAAAAATAAAATAAAGACTCAATTAAAAATGAAACTAAAAAGAAATATAAATAAAAATATAAATAAAAATAAAAGTAAAAATAAAATCTAATAAAAATAAAACTAAAATCCTAAATAAATGTAAAATCAAATAAATATAAAAAATAAATGAAATCCTAAAAAATCTAATCATAATAAAAACTAAATACTAATAAAAATCAAAATAAAATAAAATTATACTAATAAAGATAAAATAGAAAAATAGAAAAGAAAACCTAGAAAATACTAAATAAATCAAAAATAAATACTAAAAAATAAAACGACTCAAACTAAAAATCTAAAAAATATTAAAAAGGGACAAACTAAACACACATAGGGTTCTGGTTAGGTTTAGGCTCGGGTAAGGTTACAGGGGAGAAAATTAGCTCCATTTTACTGCAAGTTACCTCGAAATATAGCTTTTGACACCGTAACTGCAATTAAACCTGCACAATGAAATATTTACGCACATGAGACCCAAATTTTCGAGAAATAGTAACTAAAATACGTCTATTCGGGGTATAAAATGTACACTTTTGGGTGCTTATCACACCACCCCCAAACAGAGCGTTGCTAGTCCTCGAGCAATAAGATAGAGAGAAAGAGAAAGAGAAAGATAAGAAACCAAAAGTGTACCACTTTCACGGGAACTTGCAAATGCACTTAGCATGTGCAATAAGACTTTAAACCTATAGGTTGCCCTACAGGACGAGTTGTGTCTCGTGAGGGTTTGCAAAGAATATACCCATAAAATTCTTATTTGCAAAAAAAATTATTGAAGGGTAGTCAATCTCTTTTTAGACATAGAATAATCGCACAATCCATCATGAGAGAAGTAATTTGAGAAATACAAGCTAGAATGTGTAAAAAGTTTAGCTAAGTAAATACACAAGGCACATATTTCCTAGAAATCAACGTGTGTAGTGTGAGTCGGTCAAAACGGGTCGAGCATCATAAGAGTAACTCCTAGATTGCCTTGCCGGAATCAACACTTCAACTTCAAATCTCACTGGATATAACTCTCTCAAGATTAGGGATAGTGTATCGCTCTGTGTGTGAGGAGGTGAGTAAATATAAGCAAGTTCAAACGTCTCACACACATATAAGAAAGAACGAACATTAAGAAAGAAAATGATCTTATGAAAGAATGTTGATCACTATAGTGAGAACGTCGAGTTATTCACCACGTCGACTATCATTGCCCGAACACCTAGGGGAGAATATATATGCATATAGGTGAGGGGAAAAAGAAATGGGAAATGTTGGATGAGATGAGGTAGGATAGGATGGGATGGTGATATGATGGATGAAAGATGGATAAGTGTTCTATACTTGAAGAATAAAATGTCTTTATTACACAAGAACTAACCACAAAACTATCTTTTTCTCTTTTTTCCTCTATTTATTTTTTCTTTCTATTTTTCTGTTTTTTTTTTCTTTTTCTTACTTTTTTTTCTCTTTTTTTTTTTCTTTTTTTTTCTATTTTTTCTATTTTTCCTTTTTTTTCTCACTCTTTTCAAACCAACACTCAAGACATTTAACATTTGGAAAACACTTTTTATTTGAAAATTAAAGATCATAGGTGGAGTATGTATATGGATGGGGAGAATATGGAAAGTTAATGGGTGAGTGAATGGAAATGTGATATGGAAAATCATGGTAGTGTGATGAGTGAAGTGTATGGGTGAAAATCTAGTGATCAGGACAAACTTCAAGACACGCGTTTCTTACAACTCGAAAATAATTTCATTCTCAGTGATCAAGTCAAAATTTTATGAAGAATAATGAGATCATATAACGATTAAAGTGCGATCCAAACGAAGTTGAATAAACTTGTGACACAGAGATTGCGTAAAACTCTCTGAAAGGGGAAAGACACAAATCTCACAAGTTGAAAGTCTCTACTAGTGATCCGTAAGGTTTTCTAAGGAATTGTAGTACTCTTCAACTCTAAACCGTAGTGAAGTGATAAGTGCACAAATTTTGTTGAGTCTAGAAATTCATGGTGCAAAATGCCTTGTTACATATTACATAAGCTATTTAGAAAAAAAAAATCTCTAGCTTGATTCCTAGACTTTTGAAATATGGATGATAGAAAATTCATGTCAATGAATAAGATGAAAGAAACTGCATGAAATTTTAAAAATCAGGCTTAAATTTTTCTCAAAACAGGTACAATTTTGATAAAATTCCCCACCCCCAAATAAAAAGGAACATCGCCCTCGATGTTAAGTAAATGAATTTTAAAATTGAGAGCATAAGGTAGGAAAGGGATTACCAAAATCAACCGCTAATGAAGTGGACATGTGAAGCTAAGATGAAACCTGAATAAATGAGTGAGATAACAAAATATATACAAGTCTATAATCATGATAGAACAGTGGGTGGTATGAAACACCGCCACCAAACAGGATAAGACTCATACTTAGAAAAAGCGGGTTACCTCCCAGTAGTGCTAAGTTTAACGTCTTCAGCCAGACCGATCGGAACTCACCCAAAAAGAAATGATAAGCGAGGAGAGAATGGGGTGGCAGAAAAATCGGGGGATAAGAATCACTCCCAAACAAGGCTGAACGGCCAGTCGTCATAAATGGGGTCAACAAGGTCAATTCATTCTATGTGAGTGGAGCCTAGCTCCAAGAAGGGCTTCAAGAGTTGACCATTGACCTAAAAGAGGCTACCATCCTTGGGATTTTTCACAGTGATGGCACTATAAGGGGTAACTAACTCAACAATGAAGGGTCCAGACCACCTGCTTTTTAATTTCCCGAGAAAGAGATGCAACCGAGAATTATACAACAAAACTTTTTGACCAGGGTGGAAATCTTTGCGCATGATGCTTTGGTCATGGATCCACTTCATCTTATCCTTATACTTCTTGGACAAATCATAGGCCTTATTTCTAATTTCCTCCAATTCATTAAGTTGCAGCTTCCTATGGACACCCGCCTCATCAATATCAAAATTAAGGGCTTTGACGACCCAATAAACATGATGTTCAAGATCAATAGGAAGGTGGCAAGGCTTGTCGAAGATCAAGCGATAAGGAGACATGCCAATTGGAGTCTTGTAAGCAGTACGTTATGCCCACAATGCGTCGTTCAAGCATAAGGACTAATCTTTTCTATTAGGATTGACGATTTTTTTAAGAATTTGCTTGATCTCACGGTTGGAGACCTCAACTTGACCACTAGTGGTAAGAGAGACCAACCTTATGTTTAAACCATACTTTTTGACAAGGTGTTTAAAGACTCAATTACAAAAATGTTTACCCCCATCACTAATGATAGCTTTGGGGGTTCCAAAATGCGTGAAGACATGCTCTTTGAGAAATTGGATCACAACTCGATGGTCATTGGTGCGGTAAGCAATTGCTTTGATCCATTTGGAAATATAGTCAACAACAACTAGAATATACTAAAAACCATAAGAGGACGGAAATGGTCCCATGAAATCGATACCCCACACATCAAAAATTTCAATAATGAGGATGGGTGTGAGAGGCATCATATGACGACGAGAGAGATGACCAGAGTGTTGGCAATTGGAATAAGCCTGGCAATATTGATGGGCATCACGGAAAAGGATAGGCCAATAGAAACCACTTTGCAAAATTTTTGCGGCAGTTTTCTTTGAGCCAAAGTGGCCTCATCAAGCACTATTGTGGCAGGAGGACAGAATACTGAGTTGTTCACACTCAAGAGCACATCGAAAAATGAATTGATCGGGGAAATACTTATAGAGAAACGGGTTATCCCAAGAGTAAAACTTCACATTCGCCATGAATTTGGATCGATCCTATTTCAACCAATGA
Organism: Sambucus nigra; assembly: GCA_949130495.1. Taxonomy (NCBI): domain Eukaryota; kingdom Viridiplantae; phylum Streptophyta; class Magnoliopsida; order Dipsacales; family Adoxaceae; genus Sambucus; species Sambucus nigra. The sequence goes on along the minus strand of OX422211.1, from coordinate 356,063,582 downwards.
TTAGGATGTTGGTCGGTAACAAGAAAGTTTACAATATCAGCATACTAAGGTGAGGTGGAGATGAAAAAAAGTTATTTATTGGGAAATGACTCAGAAATGGGGAAAGGATCACAGTTAGACGTGATAGTAATGCGAGAGAGATGGTCAGCAACAACATTTTCATAACCTTTCTTATCGCGAATTTCAAGGTTAAACTCTTGGAGTTAGAGAATCCACCGTATCAATCGTCGTTTGGAATCCTTCTTATGAAGAAGGTGCTTAAGGGCAGCATGGTCAGTATACGCGATGATAGGGGAACCTATTAAATATGAGCAAAATTTATCAAGGGCAAACACAACCGCTAACAACTCCTTTTCGGTGGTCATGTAATGAAGTTGATCATCATGCAGGGTTTTGATAGCATAATAGATGACATGTGGGCGCTTATCAACTCTCTGGCCAAGCATGACACCAAGTGAAAAATCAGAAGCATCACACATGAGCTCAAATCGGAGAGACCAATTGGGAGGTTGCATGATAGGAGTGAAAGTGAGTTCAGCTTTTAGGTGCTCAAAGGCGACAACACATGCTTCATCAAAGATAAAAGGGACATCTTTGGATAAAAGGGTTGTTAAAGGTCGCGCGATTTTAGAAAAGTCCTTATTGAACCATCGATAGAAGCCCGCATGTCCTAAGAAGGAGCGAATGTCCTTAACAGACTTAGGAATGTGGAGTGAGGAAATAAAATTGACTTTTTCTTTATCGACCTCAATACCAGAGCTGGAGACAACATGACCTAAAACAATACCCTTTTTTACCATGAAATAGGATTTTTCCCAATTGAGGACCAACTTCTTTTCTTGACAACGCTTAAGGACCATAGTGAGGTGAGATAGGCATTGTTCAAAGGATGAACCAAACACAGAAAAATCATCCATAAAGACTTCGAGAAAATGCTCCACCATGTCACTGAAAATACTAGTCATACACCTGTGAAAAGTCATAGGTGCATTGCAAAGGCTAAAGGGCATATGAGAGTACCCAGATGTGACAAATGGACAGTTAAAGGTAGTTTTTTCTTGGTCTTCAGGGGAAATGGGTATTTGGTTGTACCCTGAATATCCATCAAGGAAGCAGTAGTAAGCATGTCGTGCCAAGCGTTCAAGTATCTGGTCAATGTATGGGAGAGGGAAGTGGTCTTTGCGAGTGACATCATTGAGCTTTATATAATCAATACAAACACGCCAGCCGGTTTGTATGCGGGTAGGCACAAGCTCATCATCACTATTTTTTACAACGGTGAATCCAGACTTTTTAGGAACCACGTGAATGGGACTGACCCATTGGTTGTCTGAATGCAGTAGATAATACCAGCATCAAGCAATTTTAAAATTTTAGTTCAAATAATCTCTTTCATTGCCGGATTGAGTCGGCGTTGTGGCTCACGAGAAGTCTTAGTATTCTCCGCTAAATGAAGGCGATGACTACATATATTGGGGCTAACATCTTGAATGTCGAAAATGGTCCACCCTAAAGCAGTGCTATGTTGAGTGAGAGTGTGGACCAATTGCTCTTCTTGATCCGGTGTCAAGTCAGAAGCAATAATAACAGGGTAATGATGGTTTGGGACTAAGAAAGTATATTTCAACTCAACAGGTAAAGGCTTAATCTCTAAACTAGGTGGTGTCTCAGGAGAGGCATCAGACTCAGATGCAGAAATAGAGTCCGAGAGAATATCGGGACAGGGGTTGACTGGGTCATCCACAGAAAGAAGAGTATCGATAAGGAGAGGCTCAAATGGAGGAGCCCAAGTGGAAGTGTCCAGTAGTGGTGTAGAATCTAACAAGGCGTTTACCTTGGAGATGGAGGAATAAATATCAAAGTCGGGCCCAAAGTGAGCCAAACATTGGTAGATAGGATCTTCTGGGTATGTGGTATCCAACATCTATTGGACTAAGGAGTCAATCATGCATACCTCATCAATGGAATCAACATCGGCCTTTTATTGCATGAGGTGGAAAATATTGACTTCGACGGTCATGTTTCCAAAAGAAAGATTCATGGTCCCATCTCGACAATTGATGATGGCATTGGCAGTTGCCAAAAAAGGGGCGACCCAAAATAATAGGAATATTAGTTGGGTCAGGAGCAGGAGTGTGGAAGATGATGAAATCCACAGAGTAGTAAAAGCCAGACACTTTCACCAAAACATCTTCAACGATTCCTTTAGGCACTTTCATAGAATGATATGCAAGTTAAAGAGTAACACATGTAGGTTTCATGTTTTGTAAACCTAACTCAAGGTAGAGAGAGTAAGGTAGAAAATTAACACTAGCTCCAAGATCAAGCAAAGCCGGAGTAGTGAACTTATCGCCTAACATGCAAGAGACAGTAGGATGACCAGGGTCTTTATATTTCACAATACCATTCTCATGGATGAGGGACGTGGCTTGCTCAGTGACAAAAGCATCACGAGGCACATTCGTCCGTCGCTTGACAGTGCACAAGTCCTTTAAGAATTTTGCATAAGAGGGAACTTTTTGAATTGCGGTGAGGAATGGAATGTTTATGTGAACATTCTGAAAAACTTGCTTGATCTCATCAAATTGTTGATCTTTCTTTATTGGTGCCAACTTGTGAGGGAAGGGGGCTTTAGGGACAAAAGAAGTGGTAGCCTCACTAGGTTTAGAGGCAGTCTTGTCGGTGGATTTATGGGATGGTGGGACCTTAGGGAGAGGTTCTAATGGGCAATTTTGGGTGGGTGGGATTGGAACTTCACGAGGATCAGCAATACCATTGTCAACCTGTTTACCTGATCGTAAAGTACTCACCGCTTTCATGTTCGCTTAGTATATGGGTGGAGTGGAAGTGGATCCAACCTCATAAGCCGACTCCTTTCCATTTTCCTTAAGGTTAGGAATGGGTTGACTCGAAAAATGATCTTTCTCACGCTTCGACTCAAACTGGTTAAGTCGGTACTCAAGACTTTGGATGGCTTGAGTCTATGCTTGCGTGGTTTGTTGTTGAGTTTTGATAAATTGAGTGAGAAGATTCTCGATAAAGGAGGTGGATGATTGAGGTGGAGGCATATAAAGGGGGTTGGGGGACCAACTCTCGGTTAGAACTAAGCGGTTGTGAATACTCGTAGGAAGGAGGTGGGAGAGGGACAATTTGATGAGTGGGGTTGGACGGTCCGCCTCGGGGGACAAAGGATGATGGATGGTGTGGTTGGTGGTAAGGAGCATGGTGGTGTTGGATAGGAGGGCGATGTTGCCTTTGCGAGTTTTGGTGAAACCCTAGTGGACCACTAACATGTTGTTATGGTTGTGATGGAGCAAGGTGATTGTCGTACTTATAAGAAAAATAGGGATGGTTCCTATTATTCGGATTGTAAGTAAATGAATGCTTGGGCTAGATTGGGTTTGGGATCATCTTGAATGAGGGGGCACAAATGAGATAAATGATCCTGACTTAAACAGACATGACAAGAAGGACTAGACTCATTGATGTTCATCACTTGTTTAGAATGAGAAACATTTTGTTGCATAGAACAACTGAGAGCATCAACAGTCTTAGTCAAAGTGTTTAAGCCATGAAGCAAGGTTTTAAAATCGGGATCATTTTTTACCTCATAAGTGTTGCCGACGCGTGGTGACTCGGATATCGAAAATTCATTTGTGCCCTCCCAATCTTGGGAGTCATCGCCTAATTCAAGGAGAAAATTGTAGGCGACAGTGGGAGTTAAGTGCATGAATTTGCCTTTGTGCATGGACTCAATCATGGTGCGAGTGGAAGAAATGAGACCATTGTAAAAACTATGAATGAGGCGACTCTTCTCGAGGCCATGATGTGGGCAACTATTGATATAGTCTTGAAAACGGCCCTATGCTTCACAAAATTGCTCGGCTGGCTTTTGGTGAAAATCCTGAATGGCTTGGCGCATCTCATTGGTCTTACTTATGGGATAAAACTTTGACATGAATTTCTTCACAAGTTGTTTTCATGTATGGATAGAATCCGGTGACAAGGAATGTAGACACATGGATGCTTTATCATAGATAGAAAATGGAAACAAGCGAAGACGAACATTTTCTTCATCTAAGTTTTGATTTTTGAAAGTCGCATAAACCGTGAGAGATTCTCGCAAGTGAGTGTAGGGAGACTCACGTTCAAGACCATGGAAATTAGGCAACATGAAAATGGTCGTCGGGCGAATTTCGAATTGATCCGCCGGGGTGGGTGGAAGAACTATGCAAGATGGTGGGGTAGCCGTTATCGAGGAAAAATAGTCCCTTAAGGCACGCTGTTCATCCATGGAGGGAGGATGAATGGTTGGAGTCGATATTTCAACTCGGGGACAACTCAAAGTGATAGGTGGAATGGAAGAATCAAGGGGAACACTTGGTTCTCCTAATGCGGAAGAGACGAAAGAAAGACTACGGGAACGAATTAATCGATGATTAACTCGCTGCCACGTGGGCATGCAAAGAGGGAATTTTGGTTTTTTTTGTTATTGTTTGGAAAAGAAAATATTTTTGGAGTTTTGCTTTTGTTTTGGAAAGAAAGAAAATATTTTTGAGTTTTTTATAAAAATAATATTAGAAAATATTTTTGGGTTTTTTGGAAGAAAAGGGTGGGGGGAAATTTTGGACTCTAAGAATTTGGAGAAATTCACTAAAACGGACTACCGAAAAAGAAATTGGACACACACAAGTGAAGAAAAAATCCTTACTAGCACATAACCAATTTTTTATCTTGAAAATTAATGAAAGGGGTAGTAAAATTTTAATGAAATCCGCGGGCGATAAAAATCACGGAATTTATATGAGTGATCGCCTGTTGCAAAATGTGTGTTCCTACTTTAGTCACAAGATGCCAAGAGGCTTGCCACAGAGATTTGCCACAAAGCTACAATGACGAAACGATCGATCGTTACAACGATGGGGACATCACAGACCCATTTTACTGGGCGGACGCACTTAAAACCCAATATCCCTGGACACTTCCGTGCCGCAAAGCGAATCGTTCGAGGATTTTCCCGGTGGAGAGGTCTCTAGGGGTTATCCTACAAGTCAAAATGATCAAAAAGGGGCCTACGAACACCGTATCCTATGGGGTATCTAGTTGATTGATTTTAAATTAGTGATGGCTCGGGTAGCACACAAAGGATAAGTGATTGAGTTGGGTGATGAAATCCCTTCTCGTGAGTGACCGGGCATAGGTATTAGTCAATTTAATTCATGATTCCATTCGAAATTAAATGCAAGAATTAAATCACATAAGAGCACACAAGGTATGAACTCACTAACAAGAGGGCGCGAGGGTATAAGAGATGTACCTCCCACGATTTTTAGGCCGTGAGGTGTCAAAATTGTTGAGTCGACCAGGGGGAGATTATGTCAATCTCAGTCGGCCCCGGGAGTCCGACCGACCCAATGTAGAGAGGCTTCTAAATCCTCGCCAATGGACGCCCTCTCTCTACCATGTTTGGTTTCCCTATCACGTTTTCTTCAATTATTACAAATTTAAAATGAAAATGAAATGGTGTCTCTATGCACCGCAATACAAGCAAGATAATAAAATCCTAAATACAAGCCTTCTAAAATAAAAAAATGGTACTAAAATTTGAAAAATGCAATACAAGTGAATCACAAAATTCGTAAATCCTCTCAAGCATGTCGAGCTCCAAAGAACGACAACGGCGCGCCATTTGATCGGGTGAACTTTTTGGTGAATGTTTTTTTTTCGTCGCTGCTTGAAAAGATCCTCTAATGAAAATCCTCAAAATTACCTAGAAAATATAACAAATTCAAGTGTAGAGGTAAGTAAGGATATCAATCCACATCAAGGGGGTAAGCTAGAGACAAACTCAATTGTAATTCACTTTTATTTTCTTTTTGTACTTTTACACTTTTCTATTTTTTTCATTTTTTCAAATATTAAAACAATTGGGTGAGGTGAGGTGAAATAACACTAAACTAAAATGTGAGATGAAAACAACTAACTAGAAAGTGACTAAAAGTGAAAAATAAAGTCTAACACTAAAATAAGAGATAAAGTGAGGTAAATAATTGTGAGAACAATCAAGGAATAGGATTACACCACAAATTTTAGCTATTCTAATTAATTAATTGAATTAATTGAATTCTCCCAAATTAATATCAAAATTACAAATCAACTTTCGTTGCAAATGTAATTTTAATAGTAACCTTTTAGAAAATTAAGTTTAACCCCCCACAACTCTAGAAAATAGATCTACACGCCTTTTAATTAATCACTCGCTAGGATCGATTTATCAAAATTTATGTAACTCTAGAAAATGAATTTTAGAGTTGAAATTCAAGGAATAATACCACACTTAAGAAACCCCTATCTCTAATTCGAATCTAAAATGGGTATTATAACTTAGAATTTCGATTTTCTCTCGAAAATCATTTACCCTCTCTCGAGGCGTAAATTTAAGGGTGAGACATCAAAATTAATATTCAAAGGGAATTTTCAAGTAATCAAACTAATTAAATCATAATAGCATCAAATAAGGGTTCATCCCACCCCTTGAAAGGCGATTTAGCCAAACATCATATTAAACATGATAATCAAATAATCAAAGGCTAATAAATTAAAGTAAAAGAGAAGAACAATCAAATCAAATCTCTTTGAGTGAAATTGGACTTCAATCCTTGAATTTGCAATTTACATCCCTCCAATTTGTGTGATCAAACCAAAATTACATCAACAATTACACACAAAAATGGATTCTCACTAATTTATTTTTCTCACTAATCTAAAAACAGTAAAATAAAATAAATTCTAACCTAAAAAAAACTAAACTAAAATGTATTTCTCTCTCTAAAATTGATATCATATCTCTTGATAATGGGATTGAGGTCTTCTATTTATACATGGCAAACATGGAGCTAGGGGCTAATTTGGATAATTGAGAGGGAATTGAGTGACAAAATTTGGGTGAGGGAATTGAGTGACAAAATTTGATATATGGGTGAGGGAATTGAGTGACAAAATTTGATATGGTTATGTGGTATTTTGGGTAATGGGGTAAAAGGAGGTAGTTAAGGGTAGCTTGGGTATATGGGTTAAAAGAGTTTATTAACACATGTGGTATTTTAGTTGTCTTTGGCATTTGGAAGGTGGAAGAAGTCGTGTTTGGCTAAGGGGGTAAAAGGGTGAAATTGGTCTTGAATATGGATGTGGCTTGTTTTTGAAAATGGGTTGGTTCACCGAAGGGAGATGGATCGCTACTGTGCGTCAACGGGTTATTGGTTAAGGAACTGGGTCTCAGTTCTCGACCATTGCAGTTCAGATCCAAGGTTGACAGGGGTCGGGGACTTCGCAGATTGGGTCGGACTGGGGTTTCTGACAAGTTGGAGTTAAACAGGTATCCGGGTATGGGTTGCTAGATTCGGAGGGCTGGTGGTTCGGGTCGCCGTCGGTAGGGGGCTCACGGGGCAGCGTCGTCGGAGGTGGTTGGAGGGCATGGCGGGTTGGTCAGTGGGTGGCCGGTTGGAACAGGTGGGGTCACGCAGGTCCAGCGACGGGGGTTTATGTTGTGTTTTGTTGGTGGTGTAAGGGTAGGAGGTATGGTGGAATGGGGTTATGGAGGAGAGAGAAAGTGGGGTATGGTTTGTTGGAGAAGATGGAGTGGGGGGTGATAGGGGGTGTGAGGTGTATGGAATTAGAGTGCGAGGGTGAGGGGCTAGTTGGGTGTATTGGAGTATAGGATAGATGGGTTTGAGTGAGTTTATGTGTGTTTGAGTTATGGGTTATGTGTGTGTGTGTTTAATTTGGACACCTATAAATATAATACTAACTAATTAAAAATTAAAATCTAAAAATTAAATCCTACTCTAAAAATAAAACAAAGACTCAATTAAAAATGAAACTAAAAAGAAATAAAAATAAAAATAAAAATAAATCTAATAAAATTAAAATTAAAATCCTAAATTAATGTAAAACCAAATAAATATAAAAAATAAATGAAATCCTAAAAAATCTAATCCTAAAAAGAACTAAAAACTAATAAAAATCAAAATAAAATAAAATTATACTAATAAAGATAAAATAGAAAACAAAACCTAAATAAATACTAAATAAATACTAAAAAATAAAACGACTCAAACTAAAAATCTAAAAAATATTAAAAAGGGACAAACTAAACACACAAAGGGTTTGGTGTAGATTTAGGCTCGGGTAAGGTTACGGGGGAGGGAATTAGCTCCATTTTATTGCAAGTTGCCTCGAAATATAGCGTTTGACACCGCAATTGCAATTAAACCTGCACAATGAAACATTTACGTGCATAACACCCAAATTTTTGAGAATTAGCAACAAAAATACGTCTATTCGGGGTATAAAATGTACACTTTTGGGTGCTTATCATAATACTATATGTATTGAAAAAAAGAAATAATATTTCATATAACAGTAATCTTTAAGTGTAATTAGATTCCTTGAATAAAGAAAGTAAAGAAATGCCTAGTTTGGAAAATTGGTTAGTAATGATGTTGAATAAGTGTTAATGATTAAGCATTGGAAAGTTGGTGTATAACTTAATAATGTTATAGAAGATTAACACTTTTGAAATTGAAAAAGAAATAATGGAATAAAGATGTTTTCAATTAGGAAGAATACTACTCCAAGGTTGAAAGGGTTTTATAGTATTAAAACACTTAAGAAGTTAGTGTGGTTAACTTAATATTATTTTGGAAAAATTAATACTTGCGGAAATAGAGTAAAAGTTGTATTTAGAAAAAATGGGTAAAATGATAATTTTACTTAAAGTGGAACATTTTTATGAAACAAAAATGCTGGAAAAGGTGCTACACAAATTTGTCCTAAATAAATATGATCTTTTGAATAGAATCAAGGTTACATTGTAAAAGGACATGAAATAGTAAATTTAAAAGTGTAACACAAGTTGGGATTTTGGCTTTGGCGGGGTAAAAATGAAAGGTGGAATAATGTGGACATTTGTAAAATGTTAAAACACATGTAAAGGAACTCGGATGACATCGAAAAAATTTAGAAGGACCCGAAGCCCTGGGGTGAGATACTCAAAAGAACTGGCCATAGCATATGGTGCGTATAGCCGGCGATGTGGAGCCCGTTAAAGTATGTGATTATTAAAAGATTCTAAGAAAAGATAATGGAATAAGGAACATGTCAAGAAATGGGTTGTGCAGTGAAATGTGTTAAATACAAACTAAGTTGAATGAATTAATAAATGTTTCGATAAAGTTGAAATGGACAAGTAAATGCGTAAATCTTTTAATATCCATTAGGTAAGGAAAAACAAAGTAGGTGGGTAAATTTGTGGTTAAGCAACCTGAGTGGTTAAACCTATAATTAACACAAGAATGTGTTATAAAATGTTTTCAAAGGCTAAATGAGTATTTTCTAACACGGTGTTCGCGTTTGTTGAAATGGTGATTTTCAACGAAAATACTAATATGTATAGGACGAAATAAAAATGGTGATTTCGGTAAAGAAATGGTTTTCAGTCAAATAAAGTGTAGTGGTTTCATGTATTGAACCGTGTGTGTTAAATAAAGCTAGAAATGCTAAAATGAGGAAAAAAAGTCTTTTATAAGATTACAATAAATTAATCTGGATATATAAAGTTTCGAAATTATATTGTTTCATACATTATGTATATGTATATATATGTTTACATATATATATATATATATATATACTAGGCAATTGCATGTGAACATAGGTATAACGTGTTAGAGTCTTTTTTCGGTCGTTCAACTCTATACGGCATTCGTATATTTTCCATTGAGCATTTCACTCACACCCTTGCTTTGTTACAGCAGGTTGATAGCGGTTTCATATTTTGAGAGCGTTATACAGGCAAGTATTTCTTTATTATTACATTAGTGGCTCTGTATGCTTGAACTTCGGGGTGATCCCCATGGGTCTCTCCTATAGTTTAATTTGAAATTGGAATCGCATGCTAAACAAGTGAAATGTTAATTAAAATAAAACTGGACTAGCAACATTATATAGGTTATTTCATTACACCTCACACTTAACGCTCGGGTCGAACCGGGTTAACTACGGGTAACCCATAAATATGGGTCGAGGTGTTACAAATGGTATCTGAGCTCTATGTTCAAGGTTTGTTCTTGGAATAATGTGATGTGGATAGTATTGGATCTTTCGACGTCGATGTTGGTTTGGGCGGGACTGTAAAGTCAAAGAGGTTATCACGGCAAGTAGGTTAGTGCCAAGTGGAACTCGAATAAGTTGATAGTTATTAATCGCTTTTGCACTTTTGATTAGATTATTAGTAATTTATAGGCGTCCTTGCAACCCAATAGTTGTGACTCCAACGTTTTTAATGTGAGGTGTTTATGTTTAATCATTGATGGTGTATAATTCCCTTGAGATGTTCATAGAGTGAGATGACACCCATTGGAAAGGTGGCACCAATTACGTATAGTCAGTGGCAAAGGTTGATGGTTAGGGTGCCATGACTAAGCACTGATGATTGGTGATTAAAAGTATATAGCACTGAGATGCAGCGCTTAGGGTAGTTAACACTGGTAATGTAATTAGGCATTTTTTATACTTGGGGTGAGTGGTAGTTCTATGAACATATGAAATTGTGTGATGACTTTGATGATGAAATTAACCTTGGTAGTTGCAACAGTGAGTAGTGTTCGCTGTGATCCAGCTGTAAATGTTGTATATTCCATATATAGAGGTTAGATGACTGAGTGATGTTCATAGGTATTGATCCTATGGTGAGAAACTATTTGGGTTCCTTGGTTGAGGACTTATATTTTGTGTATCTTGATTATAATGTGGTATTGAGTAATAGTATCTCTTATGGCATTTGTACTGTGGGCCTTGGTATCTATAGGCAATACCCGATGTCCCAGATCCTACCAATATTTATACAACCGTGTTAACTAGTAGATTAGCACATGGCATGATGTTTATATAGTGATGTAATTTAGTTGTTATGGCAGAGCATTCATTGAGGAGAACCATGAGGTTTATAGGTTGTAGGCGGCGTCATGTACCCTGCCATAGTTCGTAGTAGCGTTGGTTGTGGTTTGTACGTGGCTTATAGTCACGATCGTTTGGGATAAAGATAAGATTAGTTTCCAAGTGTAAAGGCTCGTTGTAGCAGCCGAAGTTATGGCTAGGTATGAAGTAATATTATTGTGAGTGTGATCTCAAGTTATAGTGGAATGTCTATAGGAGAAATTATATGTGGCGTTATTGGGAATAAAGATTAAATGTTGTGACTTCTTGAGGTGTTTGATGGTTAAGGTTCACTATAGATAGAAGCTTGTATACCAGTGTCTTTGCGAGAACCGAGTAATCGAGTTGTGGGCATTAAAAGGTTTGTAGAGTGATAAAGATAAAGGTACGGATGATGAAATCTTATCGATTCTTGAGGACGTTTACAACATGTGCTTAGTGTCCTTAGGAGACCATTTAGTCCTGTATGAAGAAGCAGTACCATCCTAGTATTTATTGTGTTGAGGGTCAAGTGATGATCCCAGATTACTGGTCGAATAACGTAAGTTGCGGGTGTGTCTTCCTAAATCAGCATACATGGGTAGTGTAATCCCTAAGGTAGGGTGATAGTTTGGGTCATTATAAGTGTGATGCTCGGATGTCATGGAATGACTAGTATTGGTGTGGTGATACACAATTTCAGGATGTACTCAAAAGTGTATTCGAGAGTTAGAGTGATGATGTCATGTGGAGACTTGAAGATGGCAACCGAGGTGGGGTAACATCAATACATGATTGTAATATCGGTGTGTGTCGGTGGTATATACTAGGGTAGACTTAGCAATGTGAGGACTAGTTCTCCACATATCTTGCCAAGCCGACGCATATTAGAGTATGTAGCCTTTTGTAATATTTACCACCCTTAGAATGCCAATGGCGGCTAGTGTGATCGCCACGAAAATTCTATGTGGGTAGAAATCAAAAGTAAGTTTGGTGGCAATCTCGTGTGGTCAAAGGGCATAGTAAGGTGAATGCTTAGCTTAAACTAAGCGATGCCTATGGTAAATTATGATTTCGTTCAAGATATGATAAGGCAAATAATAGCCTAGGTGTAATTGGTTGGTGATGTCATGACTAGTAATAGGATAAGGTTAGTGTAGACAAGGGCGTGAAGTATCTACCAATCAGAATGGTTCATGTATGACAAGTATGTGAAGGGTAAGGCCTTGCTCCCAAGGAGGGAAGTCGGGCGTTGACTTCCTGTAGGACTATCGATTTGTATATTGCTTTCATGTTTTAAGAAGTAATGGTTATGATTCGATACGTCACGGATAGTGACTCAAGCCAGGGTATATGAGAAGGATTTATACTAGGTGAGAACTTTGGAAATGACTGACATGACTTCAAGCATATGGCATAATATTCGCTTTTGTAATCCATAGTTATACACTTATGGGCGTAATTTCTCAGGATGGAGGCTTATTCCTTATAACTCTCACGTGTCCCTTTCGATTTTGATAATCGGGGATCGGTATTCTCCCCTATGTGGTGACTCGAATTGGTGCCATGTCATGGTACGATGCGATTGGGCCTAGGAGAGAGCGATGAACCAGCTATGGTCAATGCAACTTAGTAATTGGGTGCGCCCCATCTGAGTTATTCTTTCTATTGCATAAAGTTTTGTGTACGGGTGGTTGTTCTTTTAGCCACAAAGTTTGCTTATAGTATTGATCTTTCTTAGGATTAGTGAACTTTCAACTGGACGACATGACAGTTAGTGGCTCGATTTCCAAAGAGCGGGACGATGATTTGAGAATTTGGTATAGTGTTAGAAATCGAGGAAAACTTGGCATACGATGTGGCTTTTCCATAGTGAGTGGATTAGAGCGAGTAGTGAAAGGTGATACGCATAGGGTAATACTAGGTTCATCAGAGTGATGCAACGAAAGGTGTAAGTTGGGCACACGATGATAACTTGATGAGAATATTACTCCTTAGAATGAGAGAATATCATAGTATGGTTATTGACGAGCATATACGAGTTGTGTAATCAGGATTTCCTGGAAATTTCTGGGACACGGGATGTGCAATCCTAAGAGGGAATGAACATCGGCGATGAATATGATGATTAGTTGTACTACGATTCATGTTGGGTGAGTGTTAATAATTAGAAAGGGGTCGCCCATGGAGGCGTCAACATGTGTTGGGTGTTAGATTGGGTGGTATTTGAAATTATTTGAAATGATCATCAAGTGAGTGGATACTCGGATTCAATTATGAGTCGTTCATGGTTAACGAGATGGTGAGCACTAAAGCTTGTCGAATGTTCATTAATTGGTGAAAAACACCGTATGGAGGCATATAGGGTGACCTTAGTATTGAGAACTTTAAAAATTTTGTCCTAGAGGATTTCTATGCCTTAAAATAGAAGTTGGTTATATGCTTAAGGATTAACAGATCAATAATTTTCGAGACGAAATTCCCCAAGGAGGGAAGTTTGTCATACCCTATTCCAATAATTCAATTACATTTTATATAAATTATGATGGAATGAAGGCGAAGAGAATTATTAGAAAATTTTGGGTTAAAAATGGAAGAAATATAAAATAATATTAAGAAGGATCGTTCTAACGATATTGGCATGTTGTTAGAAGCAAGATAGGGTTCTCGTGCGAAGGCCACGTGAAGCAATCCTTCAAACGAGATCCCACTGCATTATAGTTCTATGTCGCAAGAAAGTCGCATGAAGCCAAATTTCAAACGAGGTTCACATGTCACTCGAACAAGATAGGCATGTCGTTCGAACGACCTGTCTCAAGAATTTTTAATCAGATTGCCCTTGTGCGCTGTCACATTTTTGGACTTCGATTTGGTTTGCTGCCAAGCCCAGATTAACCCAGATTGGGCAAAATGGGATTTTTGGTCTTTAAGAGGGTTTTATAAGGCTTGCTTGAGGCATTGTTGGGAGAAAAATGCAAGAAGAGAGAGAGAGAGAGAGAGAGAGAGAGAGAGAGAGAGAGAGAGATAATAGTGTGGTCTTCCACCATGGGAGATCTTCTCCCCACTATTCTTCCACCAGTCTACCACCTTAAAATACCATTTTCATAATGTATTCCCACATATTTGAACCATATACACCCATTTTCACTATTTCTGAAAAAGAGCTACGAATTTTTGAGGTGCTGTTGGGAGTTTTGGGAGAAGATAAAGATGGAACTTTCATGGAGTTTGAAGTGGGTTTTGCTTGGAAGCTTAGATGGAGCACAATTGGAGCATTTTTTTAAGGATGCATTTGGTAACCCCTTAAGGCCACCTTTGGAGGTGGGGGTTGCTCCTCCTACACCAACATTTTTACTACCATTGGAGCCTTTAGAGGTAGGAAAACCTTATTCTTAGTATTAAGACTCTATTTTGCATATTTATAATCTTGAAGTTAGATTACATGAATAGGTTGCATTTGATTAAATGATGAAATTGATGTGTAGAAAATAATAAACATTTTGATGGAATAAAAATGTTGGTAAAATATTATTTTGTTGAAAATGAAGAATGAATAAACATTTCAAGGTTTTGAAATATTAAAAGTTGGTATTTTATTGAAATGGTGGATTTCTAAAGATATTTATGTTAAAAATTTTATGATATAAAATATTTGAAAACAATGATTTGTTTGGGTAAACATTGGTGAAATAATGTTTCTTGCAAAAATGAAGATTTTTTGAAAAATAGACATTTGTTGAGTTTGAAATAATTAAATGTCTTTTATGCCTTGAAAGTATGTTTTTGCAAGTATGATGAATTTCTAAAAGAAAATATATGTTTAGCCCATTAATTAGATTTCAGGGTTTAAACTCCACCTTCTCATGCATATAAACTTGTATTATTTGGATGATAAATGCATAAAGAGTTTAAAGAAGATTTTTTTGGGTTTAAACATGTGATAAAGAAAATAGAGATTCTTGTCTTCAATATGTGTGAAACTGGGATTAAAGGTGTGTTGAACATTAAGTTGTAAGACTACATGTATTAATAAAAAGAACTGATATTTCTTATAAAAGTAGTTTTTAAGCGTAATTAGATTTCTTGAATAAAGAAAGTTTGAGAAAATGGTTAGTAATCTGTTGATGTCTAATAATGGTCCATTATTTAGAGACGTCAACAATGATGTTGAAAAAGTGTTAATATTTAAACATTGAAAAGTTGGTGTATAACTTAATAATGTTTTAGAAGATTAACACTTATGAAATTGAAAAGGAAATAATGGAGCAAAGATGTTTCCAATTAAAAAGAATATTACTCCATGATTAAAAGGGTGTTAAGGTGTCAAAACACTTAATAAGTTAGTGTGGATAACCTAATAGTGTTTTGGGAAAATGAAGCCTAGCGAAAATGGAGTAAAAGATGAGTTTTGAAACAGATGGGTAAAATGGTAATTTTACTTAAAGTGGAACATTTTTATTAAATAAAAATGTTGGAAACGGTGTTACGCTAAATGAATATGATTTTTGGAATAAAATCAATATTAAATTGTAAAGGATATGAAATGGTAAATTTCTAAGTGTAACACAAGTTGGGGTATAACCCCAAATTTTTTCTTCTGTCAGGTAAAAAGGAAAGGTGGAATGATGGGGACCTTTGTAAAATGTTAAAACACCTGTAAAGGAACTCAGATGACACTGAAAAAATTAAGTAGGTCCTAGAGCCCTGGGATGAAAGACCCAAAATAACTGGCTAAAGCATATGGTGTGCATAGCCGATCGTGTGGAGCCCGGTGACGTATGAGGTTATTGGAAGATTCTAAGAAAAGATAAAGGAATAAAGAACATGTTAAGAAATGAGTGTTGTAGTGAAATGTGTTAAAACAACCTAAGTTGAATGAATTAATAAATGTTCCGGTAAAGGTGAAATGGATAAGTAAATGCATAAATCTATTATTGTCCATAATGTAAGGAAAAAAACAAAGTAAATCGGTAAATGGGTGGTTGATTAAGGGTGAAAAGTAGCGCAAAGTTAGTATGCTTATCGTTGCTTTCGATTCACCTCCTCAATACAAAAATCTAAACTATTGACTACAGTCTTTTAAGGGAGTATAGAGGTTTATCCGAGTATCAAATCCACAAAGGCGAGTTTCTAGAATTTAATCGATTTAAAACTTCTAGAATAAAAGTGTAAAAGGTATTTTTAACAAAAATAAAATATAATAAAGATAAAATATTATTCTAGGCAAAGGTAAATTAAACTAAGACTAGCAAAGAGAATAAAAACTATAGATTGTGACAGATATCCCTCACCCGAGTTAATTGGTATAAATGGTTACATGGGTTCACAAGTTATTAAGATTGCGTCTCGTTTATTCAATTCATTAAATCAAGAGTTGTCACACCCATAAATTCGCATAAAAGACTACTATGATTTTGGCGTAAAAAAATACCCCAAAAATTATGCACGCAAGGTCGTAAATACGGAGCATACGTGATTAGCCCCATTAAATCTCCTAAGCATAATAACTGGGACAACCCAATCGAAATAAACGAGTGAAAACCCATCACCGAAGAAAACCTTATTTAACTTAGCCACTAAACATAATGAACAACTTAAATTAAAACAACTAATTAATTAAGGCAACAAGAATAAAATACACTACAGCAATTATCTAGGCTTGAAAGTTAAATACAAAGCATGAAATAAATGGAAAATGTATAAATAAGAAGATGAATAGTAACTAACTTACATTAACGGGTTCCAACCAGGAGTATCTCCACAAATAAACCCCCAAATATCCAAACCCTAAACTAAAGAAAGAGAGAAAAATGATCGATTATGTGTCTTTACAAATACACAAAACCTCCTATTTATACTAAGTTGCAATTAACTAGTAAAAGAAAAAGAGAAAAGTAAAGAGAAAAAAGAAAAAGAAATTGGAAAGCAAATCTCGACTGAAAGCAAAATAGAGGACCGGTTGACTAGGGTGGTGGACGGTTGACTGGTGAAGAAGGAACAAACCCACTACCTAACAACCACGATAGAAACGAAAAACCCGATCGACCGCGGGTTGGCAGCCGGTCGAGTGGTCTAATCAGGTCAGCCCACAAAATCGTAGCAACTGCTTCTACACTTCTTCGCATAGTTCAAACTGAGACCTTCCATGCTGAAAAGCCCATACCTATATGGTGCAATCCTATATGCCAAGACCTCCACCCATCACCCTTGAATGGCCAAATATTCGCTCCTATGTGTAATGGCCAAAACCCTTTTGCGTGTGTGGTCAAAGATCATCAACAATTTGGACCACAACCATCCCAATTTGTATGTGGTCAAAACCCAAGCTAAACTCGAGCCAAAACCAAATCTCTATAATCGATTTGCTGTAAATTAGGCAAAAGAGAAAAGGGACATGGAGGTTATTAATTAAAATGTTAGTTAATAAAATATTAAATTAATTCCGTTATAATTCTTCCCCGATCAAAGGCCCGTGGTTTCTTCGTTCGGACTCCAATTCGAGCACCGTTCAAGGCCACACGAAGCTTGACCCGAGAGCTTAAACTTTCATAAGACTTTGGGCAAAAATCCCAAAGTTTGAAATTATCAAAATGCCCCTGAATGTGTGAATTACGATGGGACTTTACCGGAATGCCACCAAACTTCATATTAAGCACTTTAATACTTACACACACTCAATAATACCTTAAATAACATGTTAGCATATAAAATAGAGATTATCTGATTAATGAGCATAATTATAGGCATTAAAGTACCCGAGGGAGCTAAAATGCATAAGTTTCGAGGGTATAAAGTGCCATGAAGTCGTTAAGCAACCTAAGTGGTTAAACCCATAATTTATACAAGAATGCGTTGTAAAAGGTTTTCAAAGGCTAAATGAGTATTTTCTAGCATGAAATTTGCATGTGTTGAAAGAGTGCTTTTCAAAAAAAATATTAATGTGTATTGGATAAAATAAAAATGGTGATTTCGATCAAGAAATGGTTTTCGGTCAAATTAAGTGTAATGGTTTCAAGTATTGAACTGTGTGTGTTAAATAAAGCGAGAAATGCTAAAATGTGGAAAATGAAGTCTTTTATAAGATAAAGGTAAATTAATCTGGATAACTAAGGTTTCAGAATTAGACCATTTCATCCATTAAGTATATGTATATGTATGTTTTTATTTCATCCATTAAGTATATATATATATATATATATATAATAAGTTACAATGGTGTTTTTCCTATTCATAAGTTTTGGAGACACTTCACGGTTCAGATCGAAGCCAACAAGGCAACGATCCAATGGTTGAGATTAAATTTTTTTTGTTCCTCTTTTGTCCCTTTATTATTTAATTTCCCCCTCTTTTTTAACACTTCATTTACTTTCCCCCTATTTCCCAAAATTCAAAAACACGGAGAAAATAGTAAATTACATACTTCACTCTTTTTAGGATCTAAGTTTCTCCAAGTGTTAACCTCCGAACAGTGTTGATTGATTAAAACATACCAAGAAAACTCCAAAGAAGCTTCGTCTCTCTCTCTCTCTCTCTCTCTCTTTCTCTCTCACTCACACTTACAGAGACATCTCTCGGACACCGCCCCTGACCCTTCTCCTCCCTGTTGCCCCTCCTCCCGGCCATACAACCTACCTTTTCTTTTCTCCCCACTATCGGCCTCGGCTACAAGCTAGGTTTTTCCCTTTCTCTTTGTCTCTTGTTAGGTAGGTTTCAAATGTTATTGATTGGTTTCAATTTTATGTTTCAAAAGGTTTTTGGGATTACGATTTGTGCATTTTTTATTTTTTTAAATCTGACAACTTTGAATTATGGTATTTGTGAAGGCCCTATATAGAGCACACCTAGGATTTTGCTTTTCTTGCTTTAGCTATATAGGACTTCATCTAGTTGGACTTGAATTTGACAAAATATTTTTGTAATTTAGGATTGCGTGTCCCCATATCGACTCCAAGCTCTCCTTGTCCATCTACATCAAATGTGCACTCCATTCAGTCCGCCATCTCAGAGAAAGGTAATTCTTATGCCTCATAGGAATTTCTGTCACGTAGGACACGACACCACGTTACATTTGCATTTATCATATCTTGTGATAATATTTTATTCCGTCATCATAATTTTTTTTGAGTTCAATATTTCAATTTGAATGTTTTATAAAAATAAATATTTTTGTGAAAATAGATTTTTGACACAATATATTGTTTTATAAAATTTTCAAAATAAAATATTTGAAGTCAAATATTTTTATGCGTGTTATTAAGATAATATGTTGGCATGCGTTAATTAATATATATATGTTATATAATATGTATGCTATAGTATGTTTATATATTATTAACTTTGGTAGTTTATGGCCTCATATAAGTTGGCGATGTGACCCTTACTCATAGCTGTTGGCTGCCTTGATATTTAGAAAAATTTCTTAGCTTCTCCCATGCCCTGCCGATTTGACCCATGCTATAATATATATATGAGTCTTTAGCTTTTGGCCCCCTAGCTGTTAAAGAATGCGTGTCTTTTACATTTTAGATGATAACATGCTTGTGTGTCTTTGCTTTATATTATATTATTATATGTTTAAGACATGACCCTTGTTTTACCTGTTGCCGAAAGCTGGCATTTCCTGTTATTGAGTTGACCCCTGTTGATATTTAATTGCGTACAGTTGGCGTGTTCCCCAATTTCTATTGGCGTGTTATTTGTACATGTGCATGAGATTTTACCGCCTTGTTTTGATGTAACTGCCCACGGTTTCTTTTTAAAACCGTAACTGGTTTGGTTACCTGTTCCAAAAACGACGCAGTACCCTTTTTGGTGTAACGGTAATAATTTGTAGCGTCTTTGCTAGGCAATGTTTGTTACAGCTGGCTTTTTCAATCTTTTAAAACGGTAACATTTTTACTTTTTCTGTTACGCAGTTTTGTTGTTACAGCCTGTCTGGACGCGTGTCTAATTTTTAATGGAACATTTTGTGTTTCTTTCTCAGCCACAAGATCTATTTTTATCAACGGTTCTGTGTAATTCTTTAGTGATCCCTGTGATTCTATTTTACACCTATCAGCACACACTTGTGCACTCTATAAATAGAGACATTGTGTCTTCATTTTTTCAACCCGAGAAAATTCGTTTTTGAGCATAAATTCTGCCAAAATTAATTCTGAGAGAGAGAGACTAAACACCAGTATTTTCAGAGAAATCTTGTGTGTACTCTTTACAAAACATGGCTGAGTCTTCAAGTCATTTTATGGATTCAAGAATGGAAGGTTTTTAATCTCAGAATCTCTGCATGTACAAATCAATTGATTTTTCATTTTGAAAAATCGTTTTGTGAGTATCTCTATTAGTGTTCTTGTTTTCTTGTAATTTCAGATTTGTTATGTGCTAGATCTAAAGTGTGTGTGTAAGTATTGTGCTGGAATATATTTTATAAACACTACACACACTAGAACTAGTAGTGATCTTACTTCATTTAAAACACTTTGTTTTAAATTGATTTTTCTGGAAATCTGATTTACACTAAAGTACAACTGACTCTAGGTTTAGAGATTTAAACCTAATACGAGTTGTGAACCGGAACAGAATTACCTGGTACTGGAAATATGACCTTGGACTAAACATATTTATACCTGTATACTTGACCAAGGATTCGGACTGAGAACAAGAACATACTGGACCTAATCACGAACCTGCACTTTTTAGACTGATTGATACATTATCTAAACTGGATTAAATCATTTTAATCTAAAATAGTTATAAACAGTTTGTATTATTTCTGACTGTATGCTTGATATGTTTTTTTCTTCTCAGTCTAGAATATATCTGTGTGAACTTGATTACTTGATTGTGCTAGTGATTTTCAGAAATTGTTTGCATCTCATATCACTCACTTTGTATTCACGTCGACACATGTTTGTGTAATATCTGAACAAGTCTAGTGTTCGAGATTTAAAGAAAGAGAAAAGAAAGCTTTTCAAAGGTGTATTCAAAGTCAAACTGACTTGATTTGAATAACATAAGACTTGCAAAGATATAGGTGATATATAGTCTGTTGCATCACACACACTTCACTAGAAAGTAAATAATAGGCATTGAGCCAACCTGCGCTTAAAGAAGTTAAAGGGGAGGCTGAGAAGTGAAGAACGCAAAAACAAGTGAGGACAAGTTAAAGAGAGAACTGAATAAGCTACCAGGCTAGAGACTTGGTCGAGTGGGGTAATAGCTAGATCATTCTTCTTTAATTGTTAAGTTTGTTGTTTGTAACTCGTTCCTGTTGATTTATTGTTTTAGTGGAAGTAGTTTAGGTAAGTCCTAGGGGAGTTCGTCGTTTTTCCCGGGGAAGGGTTTTTGCGACTTTAAATAAATATTGTGTGTTGTACATTTTTCGCATTTCACCTCACACGAAAAGGTAGGACTAAATAATTAGAAACTCGCCTAAAAATTGAATCTGTTTTGGACTATAATTAACTTTGAAAATTAAAATTATTTTCATAAAAGTTAATCAAATTAAGTAAAAGTTTAATTTCGTCCCCTTTGCATCATTCATATAAACTCGTAGGTTTAAGGTGTTTACTCAACAATAGTTTACTTCCGCATATAAAGTCTTTGCGCATCGACCCGCGTTGCCGGGGTCACCTCAATTTGTGGGTTTGGTTTTTGTGGTGTAACTAATATTTTATTTCTTCTCTTTTGTATTCAGGATTGAGGATCCTTAAATAATTGAATAATTGGTAATATTTTGTTTCTTCTCTTTTATATTCAGGTTCAGTTTACGTTTTACAAACCCTAATTTTTGGGGATTTTCCTTTTTAACCTTCTGGGTATCAAATTTTGTTGACTGATCCTTTCTCATTCATAGTTTCTACTTCTTTTGCAGGTAATTTCACATATTGAACATGGATTCTACTTCAAGGTTCATTTTCTGACAAGTTTTGTACAATTTTATTTTCTACTTTCGTTTTTATAGCATTTTAACTAAGAACTAAGAATAAATGTTTTTTATATTCATAATAATGATGGATATTGTATTTTAAAAATTTTTTATGGATATTTTATTAATTTTTTATCTCACATATAACACTGCCAAGCATATTGATTATGGTGAGCATATCGATTGTTGTGAGCATATTGATTATGATGAATGTGCATTAAGTTCCTTGAATCGATTGTTATGAGCATAGAGATAGTATAATTTTTTTTTTTGTAGTGTGAATACCCAATGTTTATAATTATATATTTCCTTTTACAAATTCCTTGAATCTCGACGGAACTTGGGGAGTGACTTTGATAATATAATTTCATCTTTATTGATTTTGGTTGTACCGAGCTTTATTGATTTTGAGTATGAACGTTTGTTTGTGCGTAGATATGAAATTATGAAATGATTTGTTGGTTATTGGTACAGGTACAACTACAATATAGCGAAGGACGTGCCATTGTAAGGGAGGTACCGCTCGATTCAATTAAAACTATGAATTGTGAGTACAAGAATTATGACATGCCATTCAAGAATTATGTGTACAAAAATTTCTCTCACTCTCTAATTTTTTTCAAAAAACATTATATATGAATTTGATAATGGTTTTTAGTCAAACCAATGTGTAATTTAGTTATTGAAACAATAGTGAACTATTTACTCAACACTACCAAAGCATACAATTTCACATCACATACTGCGAAAGCTTTGCTATACATTTGCATAATTTAGGGTTTTCACAAGTTGATTTCTTGGTGAGATTTTACATAACGTTGATTCATGGATCCACTGTTCTGTATACAAATTCTTCTTTAGCCTTTTAGTCTTTTTTCGATTTTAGTTTTTGCTTTTATGTTTTGCAGATCTAAATTGTAGGTTTAAAATGGAGGTCTAAATTGGGGGTTTTTATTTTTAGTTTCATATTTTGGGATTTATTTTTATTTTATGATGTAATTTATTTTGTGTTTGCAGATCTAAGCACAACAACAACTGTTCTCTCTTATTGGTAATTTGGATACGTGGTTCTTAGATCAGGTATACACACTTTCTTTGCTTCAAGATTTATATTTGGAGCTTTTTGTTTTTAAATTTAGGCTTTTTTCGGAATTATTATGCTCTTATTGAACTATTTTTTCGGAATTATTTGGCATTCGGGAAAATGTGAACTATTTTTATGTTCCAATTTTATTTTATTTCATTAATTATACCACAATTTAAATATGAGCCATAACCGTCATTTTACATATCTCGACGCAACGTATCACAATATAATGCCATTTACCTTCTCATACGGTAAATAGGCAAAACATAGTAAATATTATCCCTTAATATCATGGGAAACAATATTTACTACAACTTCCCCTATTTTATAGAATTTACCCATCGGGCAAAATAAAATAAAATAGCCGCTCAAAAGCCTGGGTTGTTACATAGGCATAAGTACCTCATTTGGTTCAAAACATTCCTCGACTTCGAAAGTCTCGAAAGCTAAATCGTCGTCGGACTCAAAATATAAATCCAACTCATGTTCCCACGAACGATTTTTTTCCCGATAACGAGTTTCAATTTTCTCATTCTTATACATACGCAAACCCTCACTGGAAGTCATAGGTCGAGGTGCGGATGCATGAAAATGGGAACTTTGAAAGTTTCCATTGGTCTTAAATGAAAACTCATTATTATAGGAGTTTTGAAAACTATTCGAATTCGTTTCAAAATTCCTATTATAAGGAGGTAAAGGCCCAAAATCATTATCATCGTCATCAAAATTCCAGTAGCCTAAGTTTTGACTTTCGTTATACTCGCCCAAAGTAACATTTGAATTTGTTTTACTTTGGGATGCTAAGTATTCACCGAAAGTGATAGGCCTAGAATTTTAAGAATTATAACAAGGATTACCGAAAGAATTGGAATAAGACATGCTTACCCCAAAAATGACTCGAATGGCGGATTCCACAAAGTAAGTGTGCACGGGAAATATTCGAGCGTTTCCAAGTGCTCAAATGTGGAAGTCCTGCAAAAAGGTTAGAAAATAATACAAATAGAGAGAAAATACTATGAAATACTAAATCAAATAAAGTCTAAAACAAACTAGTCCCCGGCAACGGCGCCATTTTGATTAAGTGTGAAAAGAGGCGTTGTGTCAAAACGCCGATCGTTGTTTTCTGTTCACTGCCTTAATACAAGAACCTAAATTATGACTACACTTGCGGGGCAAGTCTAGCGGTAAGTCGGGTATCAAAAATCCACAGAGACGAGTTGATAGAATTAATAGGATTTAATACTCCTAAAATAAAATTGTAAAAGGTGATAGGTTGGAAATAAAGAAAAGGAAAAAATTAAGAAGTTAAGTCTAAACTAGAATTAATAAAATGGGAGTCGGGATCGTGTCCCCACCACGGGCTAAACAACTAATAATTAGAATTTCGATTCGAAAATATTTAATCGAGCATTTTCAATTAGTATAAACATCGTACAATAAGGAATTTAACCCAAAGTTGCGAGGTTAAACATTTAATCAAAAATGGTCACACGCGGATTAAATTCGTATTATCGCTATAAACACTAACGTTGCGTGACAAAGAAAGTTAAACGCATAATAATCTGACTTTAATTCCCGAGGTTTCAATTAAATGTAATTTTCCCCAAACCTAACTTTCAGAGCTCGACGCCCATTAATGGCGAAAACGCAATCCCAACCCGTAAAACTACTCACTACACATGACTAAATTAAGGAAAACAACTAATTAACAAAAGCAAACAAGAATTAACAAACTATAACTAACTATCTAAGCAATAAAAGTAACTACAAAGCAAGAAATCAAGGAAATAAGCATTAAACAAAGGAAAGTGATAATGAATAGTAATATACTTACATAAATGGGATGAACCCAAAGAGAAAGGAGGAGAGGGAAGCTCCAACAAAAATTCCCAAAGTTCTCTAACCTAAAATGAAAAATCTCTCCAAAGAAAAGCCCCAAACATTGTATTAATACCCCAAAATAAACCCCAAACAAAACCAAGCCAAAAAACCCAAAATAAGTCAATTTTCGTCCATATCTGATGGGACCGGTCGACCTCTATTTTGGGACCGGTCGACCGCACTAATTTTGACGCGTTGCACGGAAATGACCATAACTATGTCGTACGGAATCGAAATGATGCATGGTCGGAACCGACACGAAGCTAATTCAATTCTCTACATGATTATTTTTTGAAACCCTCCAAATTATGTAGTATGAAATTACCAAAAGGCCTTTGAAGTAGAAGAAAATACCAAAACCTTTCGAAAATGGGCATAACTTCCACATACGGAGTCAGAATGACGCACGGTTAGTTGCCACGGAAAGATAATTTGATGATTTACATGTTGGTAACTTCATTACATAAAAAATAGTGAGTTTGAAAAGACGAAATTGCCCTTAAAGTAGCATCCACGACGGAACTTCTCCGAAAGCAACCGAACCTCACTTTTAGCGTTCCAATACCTACAAAAGAACAAATAACTCCTACAAAACATGTATATATCCAAATCCAAGGTTTTCTGGTTAAAGAGCATAATTATAGGCATTTAGGACCGTAAAAGTGCTAGAATGCATAAAGATAACGGGCAGAAATATGCAATATTCGATACGAATAAGTAAGCCTTTGATTCAATGCTTAAGCTATAATTGTAAAAATCCTAGGAGATAGAGGATCTCCTTATTTAAGACTTTTCAATGATTTAATACACCTTATCATTTGATTATCGATAAGAATTGAAAACCAATTGATAGAAATAATCCTCCAAATTTTATTAATCCAAACCTCAGAAATTCTAAATTTTCTAAGAACTTAAGTGAGAAATAACCAGGATACTCTGTGATATACTTTGGACATATCCAATTTGATTACCACATTTGATCCATGAACCTTCCTACCAATGAGACATCATCTCTTGAGCTAAAATGATATTCTCAAAAATCTGCCTGCCTTTAATAAAGCTTGTTTGTGAGGGGCCAATAATAGAAGGAAGAATATGGGCAAGCCTGTATGCTAGAATTTTTATAATAATCTTAAAGAAAAAATTACACAAACTTACAGGCCTGAAATCCGAGAAAGATTTAGGAGCTTGAATTTTAGGGATAAGTACTATGTTAGTAATAGTCCAACTATTAGGGATATTACCACCAGAGAAAAAGAACAACATTGCATTAATAAGATCAAATTTAATGATATTCCCGAATTTTTGATAAAAAATACCATGGAAACCATCAGGACCAATACTTCTATTGGCATTCAAATAAAAAATAGCATTGTGGATTTCATCTTCAGAAGGATACTCATCCAAAACATTGGATTGAGAAGGAGGGGTCTTGTAGAAATGGTATCTATAACATCATTTTCCCCTCCAACTAAGTCTGCTTTAAAGATATCTATAAAATGATATGTAAATTCATGCTTAATTGCCTCAATATCTTCTATCCATCTACCTTTTTGGTTATTAATTCTATGAATCAAAAGTTCAGCATGCTTTACCCACATTGAGGCATGAAAAAACTTGGTATTTGGCTCCCGTTCAAACATCCATTTTCCCTTTTATTTTTTATCGCAAAAAATCTTCCTTCATTTTCAGAGCCCCAAAAAGGTTAGACTGAGATTTTGACAGCTCAACTCTATGAACTTCAGTAGGATCTTGATCATAAGAGCATTATATAATGTTTAAGTCAACTTTACATTGTTGGACAAGATCAAAGACATTGTAGTTCTTTTCTTTGTTCCAGCTAGAAAGGTCCTTCTTAAGTCTTTTAAGTTTAGAGGAGAAAAGAGTAATAGGATTACCTGACATAGGTTTTGACCAAGAACCTTTAATCAAAGAATTGATATCAGGTTTATTACACCAGAAATTGAGGAATTTAGATGGTTTGGGACATCATCCAACCGAGTCTTGATTGAGAAGGAAGAGGGAAACGATCGGAGCATGCCTTATTAAGATGGGTGAGAGAAAAAATTAGAAAAGTAAAGATCCAAGCGGGGGAAATTAAACCTCTTTCCAATCTATCCCATATCTTACCCTTGTGCCTAAAATTATGCCATGTAAAATTAGGACTTGAATAATTTACCTCTATAAGGCCTGCATTAGAAATAAAGACGTTGAAATCTTCTACCGCTCTCAAATTAATCCTACCACCACCTTTCTCATTAGTGCTTCTAGATATTACATTAAAATCCCCAATTGTGATACAAGTAAAGTCTTCAATAATACTTTTATGACTCATAAGAGAGCTCTAAAGATTTATTCTCTCAGAAATAGTACGCTTTGCATATACTATGGATAGGAAAATAGATTTAGCTAGTTGGTCATGATCAATTTATGAAGCATTGATTAATCATCCATTTGAACAACCTTATAGTTAAAACCAAACCTCCAAAGAAACTAAATCTTGCTATCTGAATCAGAGAGATCACTTTCAAAATTGACATTCCTTTAAAGTCTTCAATCTGCTGAGTTTCTGACTTTGGTTCCAAAATGGCAAAGAATGGAAGCTTATACTTAAAACACATTTTTTAGTCTTCTTTTTGAAGGCTTATTTGAGATTCCTCTAATGTTCCACACAAGTAATTTAATCATTGGAAAACAGTGGAATTAGAAGTTTTTGACATCTTTAGAGTTGATCTGGAAAGTCTCTTGTACATTGGATCAATGGACTTTAAAGTTGATTTCTTGGGGTTATTATTTTGAGGCCTTAAATCACTAAGATTTATAGGTAAAGGCTCTACATTCTTTAAGTTCCTTGCTCTCAGGTTCTTGGATATATTATCAGATAATAAAATTAGCTCCTCAATTATAGGGGGCCTTCTATATGTGAGTCCTCTTCCTTCTCAGTGTTTGATAAGTTGGCATGCATGCTTGATTTTTTTTTTCTTTTAGGCATGTTTGTACCTTTGGGGGATAACATGAGCACCTCCCTAATTTTGGTTTCTTGGACATCCAAGTCTTCATCTTGGATTTTGTAAATGTAATCTTGAATACTATTGGCCAATTTTGGGCAGATCTCCTTTGGGACCTAAGCTTTTGTAAGGTTTAAGGGTGATTATATAGGAGGACTAGTTAAGGGAAGGCTCGATGAGTGAACAGGGCTTTGAGCAATGTGATTTTAAGGGAGAATATGATCTTGATCATGGATTTTAATGGGAGGATTTGAGTTAACAATAACATGGACATGCATTTTTAAAGGATATGGGTTTCGAACATGGGGTTGGCAGAATGTTTAAAGGACTAACCTACTAGAATTTGAGCAGGTGGAGGTAAAGGATTAATAGGGGTTATTATGGAGTGGCCAATTATTTGGAGACTTTATTGGTCAGAGGAATTAGACATGGAAGGTTTAGGAATATATTTAGTTTGGACATAGTTTGGTTTGGGTTTAGGAATTGGGTTAGGAATTGATTGGGGAATCTTATTGAAAATAAATCATTTGGAGGAGTCATGCCCGATTTTAAAACAATCAGTACAATACAAGGGGAAATTTTTATATTCTATATATTGCCAAAAACCATCATTTCCATATCTAATCCAGACCTTGTCAGATCTAGTGGATATCAAATCAAGTTCTATAAACACCCTAGTTGTGTTAGGTCTATTCAAACAAGTTGTTGATCCATCGAGTTTTAAAGGCTTACCAGTAGCTTTTGCTATTGAATATAATGATGTACTTGTATTAAGTTTTCCCTGTAAATACTAAGTTTACTTTGTAATATTTGTGAAGTTGATCGGTACCCTCGAGGGACTATGTCTGGCAGGGCATGTGAGAGCTCACATTCTCTATTGATCAACCTCATCTCGGGTACCTCGCAGGAAATTTGGTTTGGAAGATTGGGAGAAAGGTAACATTGGAAATACCAACCCCTTTAGAGTACATAGGCAAAACCTTGGTTTGTACAAACATATCTAAATATATGCTCGAGCTACCATCTGCTGGAGAACCTCCTCGGCAGAACTCAGTCCTAACAGTTGTCCTAAAAGATTAGCCTTTGTTCATCACATACAGTTCAAAAGTTTCTCGAGCAATCATCAGTCGAGCAACCTTCTCTCAATTAATAACCTTTACAAGTGATGTGACAACGCACCTTTTACAGACTACTATTTAAAAACCTTATGACGTCATAGCATCTGACATTTAGGAACTTGATTAAATAGCACTCAAGTGAGATTATTTCTAGGATGGTAAGTTTATTCCTGATACATCCCATCCCATTTAATGCTGCCGTAACTCTGATAGGCTAAATAATGTTCCCGCCAAACTATCATATCCTATGCATTTAATGCAATATCTTTAGCATTTATTGCTGTGCACTATTGGCATTAAATGCTTTCAGACACATTTAATGCAAGAAAGGTCACTCGAGTGACCTTGCCCCCATATAAATATTCTAAAGTTATGTCATTTCTATCGTCGCAATTTGAACCTAGAATTCCTGCCAAAGTCTTCATAAACAAGAGAGATTACTGTGAGACCATTTATTGTGTGACCTCCCCCTTTACTCCATTGATACTGTTATTGAGCATTTATTATGTTTAAGGTTACTGCCTTGCCTTTATTGCGCAAGAGGTGCTTGTTCATTCTCCCTCCGATCAGGTTACCTGTGAGGTTCCTTCTATTTATTACACTCCCGAAGCATTTATGTTGTAAATACCCATTTAATACGAGAATTTGGATATTGAATATTGTTGACTTTTAATGTGCATTTATCATCACTTATAATTATTCTTTAGCACAAATCATCATCTTGATAAGGGGTTACGACTTGCTTGATACTAACTCTATTTAAAGAACCCACGTCTTAAAGTATGAATTGATACGAACTACACCTCCACCGCAACATGACAACCAATTATCGATAAGTAAATGTTGCAGCGCATTGGGAAAATTTGCCTTTTTTGGCTCTCCACCATTATAAATGCTCTTATGCTTTCAATATGGGGTGATTTAATTAGGGTTTATAATAATTACTAGGTAGGTGGGGAAATCTTAGTCCTGGTGTATGCATTTTAAGATTCTTGCAACGAAATAATGTTTATGATAATTACTATAAACTAGCCTTCAAACTCACATGATGCATGGGCATTTCACAATTTTTGTCAATTTCTAATATGTTTTAAAATGTGAAAAAAATAAACTTAGTCTAAAAATATTATGGAAATGCATATCCCAATATTCGTAGTGAAAAAATTTATGCTATTAACATGCAAAAATACATAGATCAATTTTCTTTCAAAAAATCTTTTTCCAAATTTTATACGCACCAAGTTTGTGAAAAATTCAATTAAGACCAAATTTATCTTGTTTAATCCTAAACATGCATCTAAGTGATTAAAGCAAGTAAAAAAACACGTTCACAACGTCGGATGTATAAGGAAACTACTAAGGGAAAAAATCTCGGATGGCCCAAGCTAGACAATCGCTATGATGCGGAGTTTACAAAGGAAGACTAACAGAATTCCACAACGACTAAATCTCCACAAGCCTAGAAACACTTCTTCTCTTTAACTGCTCCCCCGTAGTGCCCATACATAAATCCTTCCATAATACTCATCCACAGCACACGCGTCTACGAATGCCTTCGTGTCCACCGATGCAGCTTGGCTACTGTCTACGATTCGGAATACGGACTCCTCCATTTCTTTACCCCAAAACCCAATGAACCAACTTGTTTAATACGGATGAACAAACCAATGGTGCTGAAAAAAGTGTATTTTGCTTAATTAAGCTTTGATACCAATTTGTAAAAACGCTGATCTTCTTAAAAATCTTTGATATCAATTTGTAAACTTGTAGAGTTCAACATAATATTTCAAGTGTTTTCAAATTGATTTAATTGTATGACAAATTAACAAAATTCAATTAATCCCAAATTCTAGTTAAACCCTAAATTATGCATCTAAGTGATTTGAAATCATAAAATTAGGAAGCATGCAAAGGAAACCAATTTTCAGGAAATAAATCCCCGAAAAGAAAAAACCTTTTATTTCACTCATAATTTTCAAATCAAAACTTACAATATTATAAGAGAAATAAACAAAGAATTTACCACAGGAAACTCTCATATGCCGCAACCTAACTCAGCAATGGACTCCCGCATCAAATCCACAAGACAACAAGGAACACCTGTAAGCACTCCCAATGACCGTCGTCGTAGTCAGTCAGTACCTCCCTCAAGTGGTACCAACTTAGTTGTAGATTTACCCTCTCTACATGAGAAACTTCAAAAAAATTATTTTCTTGGGTTCCAAAACAATTCACATAAACTAATAGGATGATTGTGAATTTAAAACAAAGGATTAAAACCTTCAAATTAAGAAGACAAAGTATTTTGACAAAGAAGTTTTCGTAGCCGATAAAAAGGCAGGTCTTCTTATGAAAAACGGAGTTGGACAGACCTATTTATATAAAAAAAATCAAGGCGGATGGTTACTTGAACAAGATGTTAGTGTCGCTCGAACGGTTACACGTGTCATTCAAATGATATCGAGCGATATGGTCTGCCGCTCGAACGACGACCCTTTATCGCTCAAACAAAAAATGAAAAAATAAATATTTTTTATTTCGTCAAAAAATAGTCCGCCTCAACACTTAGAAAAAATATTTTTATGAAAAACTCCGCTCCAACACTTAGAAAATATTTTGAAAAACTTATCACAACACTCTAAGTGAACCATTAAGGGATTAAAGTACAACCTTACCAAAATTAATCTTGTCAAGGCTTGAGTGTTAAAGAACTTTGATATTCGGATTCATCTCTACGCATGATTCAACTTGAATAAGTCTTCGACGGTTGTAGCGGTATACGACATACTCAATTATGAACGAACAATGTAAAATAATGTCCTTACAAATCTCCCCCTATGTCTATGTCGGTAAAAAATAAAAATATCTGAATTATCAAATCAAAATGCCTATAAAAATCTAATACCCTCCCACAAACCCAAAACTAAAAAGGTACTAGACATGTAAGTCTCAAAACTTTTCTTCAAAAACTTCAACATCAAATCTTTCAGCTTTTCTCATCAGGGTGTGCAAAATATGATCTTCAATTTTTTTACCTACACACAAGAGACAATGGCAATACCTTCGTGAAGTATCAAGTTTGAAATGAGATAAACATAAATTAAAAACATATATAAAATCTCAAATCTCCCCCATAATGTAAAAACTCCCTCATGATTCGTTCTCCCCTTTTTTATATGTCCGAAATAGATACGAAAATGAATAAATAAAACAAACATGGAGTTGTCACGACAAATATGCATAGCAAACATGAATCAAACTACGCTCATACAAAGGAATAACTCAAAAGAATCCACAAACTATTTTTTATTTTTTAATTTTTTATACAAAAATAAAAATAATTTTACAAAAGTCACTCACCATGAATTTACACTAAGACAACCAAATCATGGAAATGGAATGAATGGGTGTCCACATATTCAATAGGCAAATCAATGCAATCAAACATAACATATTTGCACGATGAATATGTGTACTCTTAACGAATGAACTCAAAATCTCCCTTAGGTATCGAAAATATGAATTTAGATGGCATCGTCTTAATCTAATCGACAAATCAAAGTCAGGCATGATATTCACACTAATAACGTCTAAAAGTATGTAACGTTTTTTCATGACTTTTCAAGGACGTGCAAAGCCGTTTTATATTCCATCCAAACTCCCTCATAAATAATACATCTTTATTTTTTCTAGAGGTGATGAAACTAAATTCTCTCCTTAAAGAAATCCTATTGGCCCTATTT
This sequence comes from Sambucus nigra, assembly GCA_949130495.1. Lineage (NCBI taxonomy): Eukaryota > Viridiplantae > Streptophyta > Magnoliopsida > Dipsacales > Adoxaceae > Sambucus > Sambucus nigra. The sequence goes on along the minus strand of OX422211.1, from coordinate 356,030,847 downwards.
TTGGCACATTTCTCTTTTTATTGCATTAATTTTTTCTTTGGGATCTTTTAAACGATGGCTTTCAAGACGAGTTAATTTTGTACTCGCGTAGCCATTTCTCGTGAACACTCATCATTTTTTGTAATTTAATTCCTCGCGATAAATAGTTATTACATGCACTACTTTCATTGTTAAGTTTAATCGCATTTGGTTCATTTAAAAAAATTGAGATGAAAACACATCGACTAACATGTGATAGACAAGAACAATAGTCAAACAAATCCGTGCAAGTGTACAATAAAGGAAATTATGACTTAGACATGCAGGAAGTAACAACTAATTACATCTCAATGACTCCAAACATTGTAAATCATAAAAATGGAATGGTGACACATATCAAAACACTATCAAATCGTCACATGGATATGGAATGAAATTGTGACTTGGTCATCCTAACTGTACATTCATATACGGTGCAAAACAAAATACAAAAATCTTTTCGACTTTTTCAAAATTTTATCAAAATAAAATCTTTTTGGCTTTTTAATTTTTTTCTCAAAAAAATAAAAATCTTTTTGTATTTTTCAAACCAAAAATATAATACAAAAATGGTACACATGTCATAACACTAGAAAAAATATATCATGAAGCACAACTATCTTATGACAAACAAATAACATGATCAACCAAAAGACCTAACATGAATCACGTGTAAGCAACCGAGAGTCATGAACAATCAATCCAAAGGCCTCTACATCCGATTTCCTAATCCAAATAGATATATACTGACACGTGGGGGTTTGATGAATCGAATTTATTCTCTTATTAAATTTCCTAGGAGTATTTTGAAGTTTGTAACAAAAACGCCTAAGATGACCTTGTCTACCGCAGTGTATGCAAGTGTAAATCGGGCGGTGAGTGTTACCTAAAAGCGGACCTCTCCTAAAGTTTCTTGGTGGCGATCTCCTAAAATTCCTAGGTGGATCTCTCAAAGTGTTCCTAGGTGGCTCCCTCCTAATAACTCTAGGTGCTTATCTCTTAACAACCCTAGGAGGCTCTCTCACACATGTGGGGTTGGCTTTGGGAATGGGTGCAACACTATCATCGAAGCCTATACCACACTAATCATCCTTAATTTGGACAGTGCCTCACATCTTATCTAAATTTTTTGACCTAGACTCCAAATCAATCTTTACCTTACTTGACTCTCTCAAACTCTTCTCAAGCTCACCTATCCACGACTCGAGTATACGTCTAGAATCCTCAAACTCTAAAAGCTCCTTTCTCATAGTCTCCATCAACCCTCTAAGACTATCTCTCACCCTCGACATATCCTATCTTATCTCTCGGCATCTCCTCACGTGTCCTAAGATCCTCAATTAAGGAATTTGTGTTATTATTATCTAAGGCACCTTTTTTCAATTTAGCTTTTAGTTTCAAGTTTACCTTCTTTAACTTAACAAATTCCACATATAGGTTATTGTAGGAAACTTGCAACTCACTCAAATCTTCCTCTTCCTCTTCCTCTTCCTCATCATTCTCATCACTAGACACAGGGGTGGGAATCTTTCTCTTAGAAGTATAAAAAACTTATTTTTCAGAATCACTATCACTAAGTGAAGAAACATGAGATGTCGGTTTATTAAAAAAAAATCTTATATTAGTAGGACACTCATCTATCGTATGGCCAATTCCCTCGCAACTAAGACACCTTTCAGAGTCGTTTTCAACGAAAGATTTAAAACAAGAATTCATGTGAACTTTCCAATTAGTCCTTTCAAAAAGTTGACATCTAAAATCATTAATAGCACCAAAAGCCATACAGAACGAGTCTGCTGCTTGGGCCTGTATCACTCTCGTAACGATCTGGGGTGTAACTGTCATCACAGACATGAACGATCAGGCCACTGCGCCCTGGTGTCCAAACTCCTTCCACTTTGCTTTCCATACTTCGGCTACCTCATCTACTGGCCTACGGCTCAATGTGGCTGCTACCACGTTAGCCTTCCCTGGGTGGTATTGGATATCGAACTGATAATCCTTCACGAACTCAAGCCACCTACGTTGATGCATATTTAGTTCCTTTTGCGTGAAGAGGTACTGTAGGGACTTATGGTCCGTGAATAAATGGAATTTCTCCCCCAGGAGATAATGTCTCCCAATCTTTAGAGAAAATACGACTGTCGCTAACTCCAAGTCGTTGGTGGGGTAATTTCTCTTGTGAATCTTAAGCTTACGGGAAGCATAATCTATATCCTGACTCTCCTGTTGAAGTACACCCCCAAGTCCTAGTAAGGACGCATTGGTGTAGACTAGATACTCAACTCCAGGTCTGGGCAATGCTAACACTGGTGCTGAGGTCAACTTGTCCTTAAACTCGTTGAATGCCAACTGTGAGGCATCGCTCCAGATAAATGGCACACCCTTGCGAGTCAGATGTGTCAAAGGACCCTCTATCTTTGATAACCCCCGAATAAACCTCCTGTAGTATGCTAGGACCAAGAAACTACGTATATCAGTCGGTGTCGTGGGCTATCCCCACTTCCTCACTACTAATACCTTTCCCAGATCAACATATATTCCCCTGTCGAAAATGGTATGCCCCCAAAACTGAACCTCCTTCAGCCAGAATCCACACTTCTCATACTTTGTATATAACTCGTTCTGATGCAGTGTCTGCAAAACCTGCCTCAAGTGCTCGGCATGTTCCTCTTCTATCTGGGAGTAAACCAGAATGTCATCAATGAAGACGATGACAAACTAGTCTAGGAACTCTCTGAACACCCTATGCATCAAGTCCATAAATACGGCTGGGGCGTTGGTTAGGCCAAAAGGCATAATCCTGAACTCGTAGGAACTATATCTCGCCAAGAAGGCCGTCTTCGAGACGTCCTGCTCCCAGAGTCGCAACTGATGGTATCCCAATCTCAAGTCAATCTTTGAGAAGAAAGAAGATCCTCTCAACTGGTCGAATAATTCATCGATCTGGATAACGGATACTTATTTCGTATCATGACTTTATCCAACTCCCGGTAATCGCCACACAACCGTAAATGTCTATACCTTTTCTCCTTACAAACAACACGAGAGCACCCTAAGGTGAGGTGTTCCTACATATGGAAATTTGACCCAAACGCTACCCAGTCTGGACTTGTAACTCCGAAGGTTCGATAGGGTTAGGCTCATTCAGCCTAATAATTGTAGCTATAATCCTCCTTGTCGCTTCGATTCACTCACGAGGTAAGACATTCGATAGCACTTAAGTTATCATTTTCTTTGCGGATGACAACTAGGGTACTAATCCGTGTACTAAAGACCAATTATTCTCATCTCCCAGCGTTCACTAGGTTTCATACGTGGGATGTCTCGCAAAAAGAAATCCAAACAAGGAACCCCCCGATACACTACTAACTAGCATTATTTGTTAATGAGATTTGGGGCCTTCGATATCTGACTTGTGTCCCTTATCATTACTTTTTGCTAAGAAGTTAACTTATCTCCTCTCATGACACGTGAGGCTACACTCAACACATTCCTCCTATTATCTTGGCGTTAGACTCTAATATAACTACGAGATAATCCCCACGCTCAGAAACATTTTAACAAATCTTAAATTTCCTTAATAGACATCCCTACCCACCGAAATTAAATATAACTAGATGATGTACTTTATGAAGTCTTTATATGCCACCATATGAAAATATATAAATATAAATATGGCCTTTCCTCCACTCAAGTGACACTTAGTACAATTTCTAATGAACGCCATAATATCACTATAATGGTCTATTAACACTCAAATCGTTGTAGCTAATTTAGAACATAACAGGATAAGAATGCATTTTATACTCACGTTTCTCAATGTATAGGAATAAACTATAACACATCTAAGTTATTCGAGATTTCCATTTTATCTTAAAGGATACAATTAATAATGAACTATCGTACCTCCAAACGCATGTGGTAGTTGCGGTATCAATGGCATAACTGCATATCGGGCATTATAGACACATCCATACTGTACTCCTTGATGTTGTTGTGGTGCCTGCGATGTTGGGGTAACTATCCAGGCTTCCTTATGTTAGGCATCCTTCTGTGGCACTTTATCTGGTTGCGGGAAGTCCCTCCACCTATGACCCTGCTATCCGCACTTATGACACTGACCCTGAAACCCTTCCCTTTTTATGCCTTGTTGTCCTTACCGATTGGGACGAGGTTTGTCACCAGCCGAATCTGGGCAGGCCAGACGTGTATGGACATTTAGTCCATATTTAAAATACCGTTTGGTGGTAGCCCTCTTCCCTTGGCTTTGTTAGCTATGGTGGGTTTGGCTCTTCTCTCCATTTCCATTGCCCTTATGTTCTTGACGACTCTGAGGAACTTGTTGTTGTGGCGGTGTTTTCCCTTTTTTGCTAACTTTAGCAACGTCATGTTGATCAACTTCTCTCGTTCTTTTTCCGCCTGCAAGCTGCACACTACTACTTTGGTACTGTAATATTGCGATAGTCACTACACTACACCAAAATGGACAAATTGTCACCTTTCAGCCGGCCACCTTTGTCAAGGTCATTGACCGTGACAAAAAACACGCGTTTTGTGTCATGGTCATTGACCTTGACAGGACCGTGACAAGAAATTGTCACTGTCATTGACCGTGACAAGGCCGTGACAAATTTACTTGTCACGAACTTGTCACGGTCAATGACCTTGACACGACCGTGACAATGTTTGCAGCAAAAACCCTTTCCCCTTCTTTTTTCCCTCCCGCCGTTCCCTCCCTTTCTCTCTCTCTCGACGCTGCGACGCTGCTCTCTCTCTCTCTCTCCATTTCAGGTTTAATTCTCTCTCTCTTTCTCTCTCTCTTCCATTTATATATATATATATGTTTGTGTGTATATATATGTGTGTATGTGTGTATATATATGCGTGTGTGGGGGGTGGGGCAGGGTGGGGGTAGGGTGGGGGAAGGGGGGGTAAGAGGTGGGGCAGGTTGGGGGTAGGGTGGGGGGTAGGGGGTGGGGCAGGGTGGTTTTTAGGGGTAGGGGTTAAAAATGTAAATAAATAAGTAATTTTCTATAAATATCCAAAAATGTAAATGTAAATAATATCCAAAAATAATATCCAAAAATATAAATGTAAATAATATCCAAAAATATTGGATAAGAATTTATTTTCATTCAAAATAAATAAGTAATTTTCTACAAATTTCATAAAAAAATGAAGGGCGGCTTAATATCCATCAAATAAAAGCATGAAAACTAAGAAACTACAATAAGGGTTAAAATGGCATCCGAAGTTGCTAAAAGCATGAAAAATAAAATATTTTTTAAGATTTGTGGTGAATAACTAAAGTTAAAAAAAATATTACTTTAGTCATTAAATTACTTTTTGAATTCGGGCGATGCGCATAAATTTATAGTAATTGTCTTATAATAAAGATCAATTAGTCTGTGTTGTTGAAAAATTTGATCAAATTGGTGAGCCCTTCATATTTTAAAAATGTTATTTTTATTCCTATTTAACTTTTCTTTCTATACACCCCTAATTATATTTAAAGTTTAATAAAATAGGAGTTATAGAAAGAAAATGTGGTATTTAGATTGGGGGCAGGGGGTGGGGGGTGGGGGTAGGGTGGGGACAGAGTGGGGGTAGGGGGTGGGGTAGGGTGGGGGTAGGGGGTTAAAAATGTAATATTATTTTCATACAACATTAATTTGTGTATGAGTTTCATAATTATAAATAATATCTAAAAATATTGGATAACAATTTATTTTCATTCAAAATAAATAAGTGTGTGTGTGTGTGTGTGTGTGTATGTGGTGAGTGGTGGTGGTGGTGTGTGTGTATGTGGTGAGTGGGGGGTGTGGAGGGAGGTGGGGTGTATGTAGGGACGGAGCTACATGGGGCCGAGCAGGGGCTCGAGCCCCCATGGAGGAATTTTAATTTTTTTTTAGAAATGTAGGTATATAAAATATTTGGGGTAAAAGTTGAAATAAAAAAGTTTTGGGGTTTATATTTACAAATGTTAAAAGACCTAAAAAGTTTATCTCATGTTTCAAACTCTGAAACAGATGAGCGGCAGGCGCGAGAGAGAGAGAGCCATTTCCATTTCCGGACCGGAGAGAAGAGAGGCATCGCCAATGCCACACCAGCCATCCCATACCCATATTTGGACCGGAGAGAAGAGAGGCATCGCCTTCGCCACCAGCCATCCCATTTCTTTCCCCATCTGTTTTCATTTTCACAACAACAGGTATTTTCCCATCTCATTTGTTTCTTTAACAACAGTTTAGAATTAGTAATTTGTGTTTTGTTAATTTAAAGAGTCAGTATTTAGTTTAGTTGGTTTGGTACTATTGTTTTGTTTATTTAAAGAGTTTAGTTGGAAATTAATTTATTTAATTTATGTAGACTAATTTGAATGGGGGTTGTGTTTGTATTAATTTTATACCATTAATTTTTTATTTTTATTTTTTTGGGGGGGGGGGGGGGGGGGGGGGGGGAATATTAATGAACCTAATTTTTTGGGGGGATATTAATGAACCTAATTTTTGGGGGGGATATTATTGAATCTAATTTTTTTGGGCGATATTAATGAACCTAATTTTTTTGTGTCAATTCAGTCACCTTATGGAGAGGTTTTATAAAAGAAAATTGGAGTCGACATCGACACCGCATATTGAGAGCAATATATAACCGGATGAAATTATTTTAGAGGATTTACATGACGATCCCGCCCTACGAACTCCAATTGCTCATGGCAATCCTAAACTAGAAGATAAACTCCGTAGAGCCTATATACAAAAGGGGCCTTGTCAACCTCGTGATCACACGTTCCCGTATAAAACTATGGGCAAACAATTGCGGCGTTTTAACCGTGCTTGGTTTAATGAATTCTCTCATTGGCTAGAATATAACATCACTACTAATGTTGCATATTGTTTGTGTTGCTATCTTTTCAAGAAAAATGTGGGTGACCAAGCAGGTGGGGACGTATTTGTGGGCGATGGTTTTTCTAATTGGAAGAAGAAAGAGAGATTTGTTACTCACGTGGGAGGTCCTACTAGTACCCATAATCAGGCTTTGCAGGCATGTACGAATTTAATGAACGAAAGTCAACACATTGAGATAATTTTACACAAGCAATCGGACAAAACTCGTATGGATTACTGAACACGACTAAGTGAATCAATCAACTCTAGTAGATTTCTTTTACGGCAAGGGCTTGCATTTCGTGGTAGCGACAAATCGAAAGAGTCAAAAAATAAAGGGAACTTTCTTGAACTTATGAAGTTTTCTTATGATTTAAATCCTGATATTAGAGTCGTTGCATTGAAGAATGCTCCCTCAAATCACACAATGACATCACCGGATATTCAAAAAGATATTGTTAATTCAATTTCAAGTGAGATTGTGGACTTCATTATCAAAGACATCAGAGATTCATTTTTTGCAGTTTTAATTGATGAGTCCCGTGATGTGTCGATTAAGGAACAAATGGTTGTCGTCTTGAGATATGTTGATAAAAGGGGAAAAATCATGGAATGCTTTATTGGTGTAGTGTATGTTTAGGATACAACGGCCGTGTCACTTAAGTTGGCAATAGATAGTCTTTTTGCAAACCATGGATTGAGCATTTCTAGATTATGTGGGAAAGGTTATGATGGAGCAAGTAATATGTGAGGTGAATTCAATGGTCTCAAAACACTTATTTTGAGGGAGAATGAATGTGATTTTTATGTTCATTGTTTTGTTCACCAACTACAATTGGCTCTTGTTGCGGTGGCAAAGAAAAATGATGATATTATGACTCTTTTTACCTTGATTTCTAGTGTTCTTAATCTAGTTGGAGTCTCGTGTAAGCGTCGTGATCTTCTTCGTGAGCAACAACTTCAAAACATTAATTGTGCAATTGTAAAGGGTGAGATTCAAACGGAAAAAGGACTAAATCAGAGTACCTCTCTCAAAAGTCCAGGTGACACTCATTGGGGATCACATTTTCGTACTTTACTTAGTTTGATGAGCATGTTCCCCTCCGTAATTGGTGTTCTTGGGATTGTCAAAGTGGATGCAATCAACACCTTGCATAGATTTGATGCAAAAAATGCAATAAATTCATTGCATACTTTTGAATTTGTTTGTTTTATGCACTTAATGAAATATGTATTGGGGTTTACAAATGAATTATCAAAGGCATTGCAAAGGAGAGATCAAGATATTGTAAATGCCATGTCATTGGTCCGGGTATGCAAGCAACGACTACAAATGATGCGAGATGATGGATGGGTGTTGTTGTTTGATGAAGTTTGTACGTTTTCTGAGAAACTTAAAATTGAAGTTCCTATTATGGAGGATGTATACATTGCTATACAAAGATCACAACGTAAAGCGGCGAAAAGGCCAAATTTGCATCATTATCGTGTTGAGATATTTTATGCGGTCATTGATATGCAACTTCGTGAGCTTAATGAACGTTTCACTGAGGCAAACACTGAGTTACTACTATGTGTGGCATGCCTTTGTCCCGATGATTCGTTTATTGCATTTGACAAGGTAAAATTAATTCGCCTTGCCCATTTTTATCCTAATGAATTTTCAAGTGTCCAACTCATTGAACTTGATATTCAACTTGAAATTTATTTTCTTGATGTGCAATCTAATCCCACCTTTCAAGGATTGTTTGGAATTTGTTCTCTTGCAAAAAAGATGGTTGAGACAAAGAAAAGTAAGGTATTTTCGTTGGTTTATTTGCTTGTGACTTTGGTGTTGATATTACCGGCTGCCACGGCCTCCGTGGAAAGAGTGTTTTCCGCTATGAATCTCATAAAGACTTCATTGCGCAATCGGATAGAAGATCAATAGATGAATGATAATATGACCGTGTATGTGGAAAAAGGTGTATTTGCTGTTATTGATAATGAGTGTATCATTCAACGCTTTCAATCTATGAAAAGTCATCGAGGACAATTATAGTTGTAATTATGTCACAAATTTTTAATCGAATATTAAGTCTTTTTTGTTATGCTTGTTTTTTTTATCTTAACAATTTTGTAGCCCTCACATATAAAAATTCCTGGCTACGTCCCTGGGTGTGTGTGTATTAGGTGAGTGGGGGTGTGGAGGGAGGTGTGTGTGTGTGTGTGTGTGTGTGTGTGTGTGTATTTGAATTAACCCATGAATTTGTATTTTTGTATTTGAATTAACCCATGAATTTATTTTTGTATTTGAATTAACCCATTATATGAAACATACTTGAAATTAAATATAGTGCGCATAGATACTAGCCTTCTAGTTCTTATGCGTACGCATTCAATAGCCCTTAGACCCGTTCGAGAGTCATTACCCCTGTAATGAGATCTCTCGAATTGTCCTGTTTGGACAGTTTGAGACTGTATAATTTCTGTATAATATTCTTATTGGCTTAAAGTTGTTACTTTTGGAGGAAGTTCTGTAGTCGTATCTTAATGTTCCTTGGGTACATACTAGATTGACAAGTGTGACTGTTATTTCAATTGACCAATTGAAATAACACTCACACCTGCTAATCTACGTCGTGTACTTGGAGAACTAAGGGGATATGCTGTCGAATTTTTTTCAAATCGTAACAATGTGCATGAGCTGTTAAGTATATTACAGAAAAATGCAGTCTTGAATGGGATAGGACCACTTACCCTTTAATAGGATAATTAAATAAAGCATACTATAAATCTAAGTATTGTTTACCTTTAATAGGTGTTTAGTTGTGGTAGCTGTGATGGGATATCCGAAATACAAAGAGTGGATGGGTGAGACTAATTGAATGGGGGATGTGTTTCGCAGAGGTGCTAACGAATTTGTGAAATATGCAAAGAGATGTCATAATGATGAAGAGTTTCCGTGTTCGTGTGCTAGGTGTAAGAATGGTAAGGTGTTTGAGTGGAAAACAGTTGGACTACATTTGTTAAGATCGGGTATGCAATATAGTTATCGATTTTGGAGTTTTCACGGTGAATTGAAAGTTCCTTTTGTCCCCGACCAACCTTCACAACAACCTTCAACAATTAGAATAGATGTAGAAGGGGACGACATAGATCATAATATGTTAGAGAATTTAGTTGATGATGAGTACGGAGTTTATGAAGCTGAGGAGAATGAGGTTGCTGATGATGTAGAAGATTCAAGTGCTCGTAAAGATAACACGATAAAACTTGACGATGACTACCAAAGTTTAAAATTTAAGGCGACCCAACCGTTATACTCTGGCTGTGAGAAAGATCAAACAACTTTACATGACATGGTTGGTTTGCACAGTTTGAAGACGCAGTACGGTTTGTTTGGCAATAGCGTGACGGGAATTTTAAAATGGGTGAAGGGCTTATTACCCAAGGTGAATACACTTCCAAATAGCTGTCCTGTTATGAAGAACAGTTTGAAAGGTTTGGGAATGAAGTATAAATTGATTGATGCTTGTGTGTATGACTGCATACTATACCGAAAGGAGTATGAAAATCTCTATCGTTGTCCGGTATACGATGAATCTAGATATGTCCAATCTACTAGTAAGGAAGGCACAAGATCAAAAGTGCCTCAAAAAGTATTGAAAAATTTTCCCGTTGGGCCTAGATTAAAGCGATTTTTCACAGTACCATGGATTGAAGAGGCAATGACTTGGCATGATAGGGCAGAAGTAGGGGGTAATATCATGCGTCATCCTATTGATTCTACTGCCTGGCGGAGGATGAATTTTGAGTATCCCGATTTTGCTCGAGAACCACGCAACATTCGTTTGGCTATATCAACAGATGGTTTCAATCCATTTGGAAATCTGAGCACCAATCAGAGTGTATGGCCAGTGATCCTAGCCCTACTCAACCTCCCTCCTTCACAGTGTATGAGACCTGAATTTTCGATGATGGCTTTATTGATACCTGGGCCAAAGGCACCAAGTGATGACATTGATATCTACCTGGCTCCTTTGGTAGAAGAATCAAATGAGTTGTGGGAAGAGGGTGTGCAATCATTTGACTCTTTTAGAAAAGAAGAGTTTACGCTGAAAGCTATGTTGATGTGGGCAATTCATGATTTTCCAGCTTATGGGACATTATCCGGATGTGTAGTACATGGTTATTTGGGGTGTCCTATTTGTGGAGAGGAGACTGAATCTCTTCCTCTATCCTCTAGCTTAAAAAATGTATACCATTGCCACAGGAGGTTTTTACCTCCAGCTCATAGTTTCAGATTTGAGAAAGGTTGCAATTTTTTATTGGGCGGAGTTGAACATAGGCTACCGCCGAGACAACTTTCGGGTTCAGAAATTGAAAGTAAATCTTCTGAATGTGGCCCAAATATGCCAGGTAAGAATCCCAAATTTAAGAATGTCAAGCATAAGAAGACCCCAACTGGGAATGAAACTGAGATAAGAAAGGCATGGTCTCGGAGGTCAATTTTATTTGACTTGCCTTATTGGAAGAAAAACTCGATGCGCCATGTATTGGATGTGATGCATGCAGAGAAGAAATTCGCTGAACATATTGTGGGTACTTGCCTTGGGGGAGTCATTCGAAAGATGGAGAAAATGCACGAAAAGACCTTAAAACGTTAAAACTTAAGCCACAACTATTGTTGAAAGAAGATAGTAGGGGAAGGACAATAATTCCCCCTGGTGCGTTTACTTTGACGAGTGAGGAAAGGAAGGTGCTTCTAGACACAATATATAATTTGAAGGGCCCATCTACTTTTTCGTCCAACTTGCAAAGGATTGTGAATTATGCTACTCATGATTTACATAAGTGTAAGTCCCACGATTGGCATGTGATCATGCAATTGGTTCCTCTATTGTTTAAGCACTATTTCTCCAAGCACAAGGATTTGCATAGGGCTATTATGAAAATTAGTATTACCTTCTCCCTCTTGTGTGAGAAGGTAGTGAATCGAGAACACATAGTTGCCGCAAAATTGGTTGTGAACGAAGCGATTTGTGTATTGGAGAAGTACTTTCCCCCAACATTCTTTGACATAAGTGTTCACTTGTTGGTACACCTATGCGATGAGGCACTTCTTTGTGGTTCAGTTAGATATCGGTGGATGTATCCGTTTGAAAGATTGATGAAAGCTTTTAAAGATTACGTCAAGAATACGCGATATATTGCAGGATCAATTGCAGAGGAATACATCACCGTGGAGTCATCAATATATACTCGGGAATATATGCTTGACTCGACCAACGTTGATGACACTGATGAATTCCTAGATGATGGTGGTAATGTGATGGGAAAACGAGTGATATTAACGAGTTTGCAACATGAACAAGTAGCTCGTTATCTATTTGACACACATGAAGATGTCGAAGAATGGAAAAAGTAAGTTTCGAATATTATAATGTTTAACATTATTTTAGATTATTTTATACATGATTAATTTTATAATATGCAGTAAATATGAAGCCTGTGAGAACAATAAAAGACGAAAAACAATGGTACAATCAGACAACGAATTTAGGCTATGGTTGACACAAGAGGTAATTATAATGAAAACAGTCGTTATATAACGTTACATTACACTCAAATTTTACCACTAATATAATTAATTTATCTATATTCTCAGCTCCTAAAGATGGGTGATGCGACATCAAGGCTTGCTCGTCTACCCACTGGACCCTTGTTCGTGGCACAAGAGTACAAAAAGTATTGATTGAACGGTTACATTTTCGGCGCTAAAGTGTACGTGGAAAGTACAAATGTACAGAACTCGAGAATTTCATACAAGGCTCTTACTTTCTTTCGAGCGAGCGCAAAAGATAAAAACCTCGTTGAAGCTGAAATGACTTACTATGGTGTAATCCAAAATATATTTGAATTGGATTATATAAGCTTCAAAGAGGTTGTATTTTACTGTGAATGGGTAAGAGTTGAGGATAAAAATGCTTGTAAAGTTGATCCTGTCACCAATTTGATCATGGTTGACTTGTCCAAGTTGGAGCGCAACGACCACCTGAGCGATGAGCCGTTTGTTTGTGCATTTCAAAAGGTTAAGCAAGTGTTTTACTCGGAGTATATCAACAACGAGCCGTGGTCAATTGTCCAACACGCGCCAAGGCGTCTAAATAGTAGTGTGGATGACTTGGCTGCTCCTACCGAATATCAATCCATTTTTTATGATAACCCTAATTTGAAATAATTTTTCAATTTGTAATAAATATTTCAATTTGTACCGAAACATCCATTTTTAATGCTTTTACTTGATCTGCACTTTATCATTTTCACTCTTGTGTAGTGTGCGTGTGTGGAGAGGAGATTAATACATAAATATTCCAACTACATCTAAGTTTTGTTTATACTAATCCATGAATATACGCTTCTTACCTTTAATAGGTGATTAGTACATAGTTATTTGGGGTGTCCTATTTGTGGAGAGGAGACTGAATCTCTTCGTCTATCCGAACACTAAGAAATGCCATAATCCTATGGAGCGATGCTCTGCAAATTCCTCCCAACCGTTATGTAGCCAAACATCACCAATGAAGTTGTCAATTACACTTTCCATACCCCACCACTAGGAACTTCTAGAAAAACATGGGAGACCATTGAAAGGTGGAATTGACAACTTCAACTGCTGATTTTTGGCTACACAACGGTTGGAAGGAATTTGCAACGCATAACTCCATAGGATTATGGTATTTCTTAGTGTTTAGATATGAAGAGAATTGTATTTGACACGATTGCCCGGGGTACATTAGTTGGAAGGAGGTGCCATATGAGCTCAAGTTACCTGTTTGAGTGACACTACAGGTAATGTATTTATATTTATATGTCAATTTCGATTTCAATTACGATTTATATTTATCTATATTTGAGGGGCGGATACTAATTTTACTTTATTTCAATTCAGGGGACATGGAGTGGCCCTAAGGGTAGGCCACATATGCTCTATACTTGTGTGGCTATTCGGACGAGAAGGGAAGGATAAGGAGGTGTTACCGAGCGTCGCGGTACAAAATCTCTTTTCCATGCAAATAGTTTGTAGATTTGAGATAATTAATGGTGATGTTGTTTCTTCTTAAATAGTTTCTTATTTGAATATATATTTGCATTATCTTTAGTTTGTTCGGATATATGATGTTTGGAACAGGTACAACGTTGCTATAACAGGTACAAATATACTGCTGGGCAGTGGTAGGGGTGACAATTTTTGACACGACCCGAAAACCCGACTCGAACTCGACACGATTTTTGCAGGTCAGGTCATGGCTTAATAGGTCCGGGTCGAAATCGGGTCAGACCCGCTTAACCCGTTTATTAAACAGGTCGTGTTTCGGGTCAACCCGCCTAACCCGCAATTGACAAGTTTATTTTTCGGGTTGATTTCGGGTCACTTTCGGGTCAAAAAACCTATTAACCCGTTTAGACACGAATAATTATAAACCGTTGATTTTTTAATCTAACGGTCAGAAAAATGAAAAATCAAAGGGGCTAATTGAAAAACCTAATTGAAAACCTAACTTAAGAAAGAAAAAAAAAAGACCCTTTGGTTTAACAGACCGCCGCCCACATCTCTTCTCTTCTCTCTCTCGTCACCTCTTCTTCTCTCTCGTCACCTCTTCTTATCTCTCGCCATCTCTTCGGTTTAACAAACCGCCGCCCACGGTCCACCGGCCACCGCACAAAGGTAATTCTCCCACTGGCCACCGCACACGTCGCACACAATACTCACGCACACACACAGAACACACACACGCACACACATAGAACACACACATATCTCACGCACACACACAGAACACACACACGCACACACACAGAACACTGAACACACGCACACACACATAACACTGAACACACACACGCACACACTGAATGCACACACGCGCACACACGCACACACGCACACACTGAACGCACACACGCACACACTGAACATACCTCATTGATTTCAGATACTGATTTTTTTCGGGTACTGATTTTTTTTCAGGTACTGATTTTTTTTTCAGCAGGTAATTAGATTTATGTTATTGATTTCTGGTATTGATTTTTTTTTCAGCACAGTGATTTCAGATTCCATTTTGTACACATCTAAGTTCAATTTTTCTACACATTCACTTCAGATTCCACTTTAGTTTTTTGACAGAACATACACACTCATTTTATGACAGGACATACAAATTCGTTATATTTGATTCTTTGCAGATGGAATCTGATGGAGTTGATGTTAATTTAGTTGACAATTCTATTGATATTGATGAAATAATGGATGAGGAGGAGGACGATGATGTTGTGGATCTGAATAAAGAATCTGCTAAAAGCCAAATTAAGGGTGGAAAGCGCAAAAGACGATGCACTTCTAACGTGTGGCCATTCTTTGAAATTCTCAAACAAAATGGCGTTGATGGTAAACAAAGATGTAAGTGTAAGAAATGTGGGTCCGTCTTCATTTGCGATAGCAGGTACGGAACCGGTAATTTATCGTGACATAAGAATAGATGTCAAAAAATTACTACACGTGATATTGGGCAATTAATTGTTCAACAACAAATTGGTTCTGATTCAATATCTTTGGGTGCCCTAAAATTTAGTCCCGAATTATTTAGGGAGATGTTAATTGCCTCAATCATAATGCATGATTTACCTCTTTCATTTGTTGAATACAAGGGTATAAGAGCAATTTTCTCTTATCTACGTGAGGATACACCACTCATATCCCGTAACACCGCAAAAGCAGATGTTTTGAAAATGTTTCATAGAGAGAAGGTCAATATTAAGAGAATGCTGGATGTAGCTCCCGGTAGATTGTGTTTAACTTCTGATTTGTGGTCATCAGTTGTAACAGATGGGTACATATGTGTCACGATACATTTTATTGACAAGGATTGGATGTTACAAAAAAGGGTTTAAAATTTTTCATACATGGCTCCGCCCCATAATGGTATCTCTTTGTGTGATAAAATTTTCTCCTTTTTAAGGGATTGGGGGATAGAAAAAAAATTGTTTTCCGTGACCCTTGATAACGCTTCATCAAATGATACATTTGTTAGTATGTGTCGTACACAATTGAATGCTAGGAAATCACTTCTATGAAATGGTGACTTCTTTCATATTAGATGTTGTGCACACATCCTCAATTTGATAGTTCAAGATGGTTTAAAAGAAATTGATGTGGGTGTGCAAAAAATTCGTGAAAGTTGTAAGTACATTAAGGGCTCACAAGCGAGGAAAGTAAGCTTTGTTGAATGCGCGAAATTGTTGTCACTTGATGTTAAAATAGGTTTAAGACAAGATGTTCCCACGAGATGGAATTCCACATTTATAATGCTTGAGAGTGCACTTTTTTTACGTGATGTGTTTTCCCATTTGGAATTAAGTGATTCTAATTATAAGCATTGTCCTTCGGAGAGTGAGTGGGCGAAGATTGAGAAAATATGCAAGTTCCTAAGTGTTTTTTATAGTTTAACTTGTATTTTCTCTGGCACGAAATATCCTACTGCAAACTTGTACTTCCCTTTAGTGTTTATGGCGCATTTGACATTAAAGAAACACATGGAAAGTAGTGATCCATACTTACAAAACATGGCCGTGATGATGTATGCAAAGTTTGAGAAGTATTGGGCAGATTTTAGCATGATATTAGCTATAGCGGTGATATTAGATCCTCGGTACAAAATTCATTTTGTGGATTTTTGCTACAAGAAAGTGTATGGGATGGCCTCACTTGAATTTGCGGAAGTACGAGAAAATTTGTTCATCCTCTTTGGTGAATATGATGTTAAGCTTCCTTTTACCTCGGCACGAAACAAAACGGGTGATAACTTTAATCATGATTCATTTACCATGGATGATACACGTGATGTTTTGAAGGTAAATATTAAGTACATTTGTTAAGTTCTATTGACTTCAAATTTAGTTTTTTTTTTAATTGATATTTATATTTTTTTCATCTTATTTTGTAGGAGTTTGATGATTTTGAAAGTGCGGAATTTAGTTCTTGTTCTCAAAAATCACAACTTGAACTTTATTTGGACGAACCAAGGATTGAAAGGAGTACCAATTTGGACATTTTGGCATTTTGGAAAGCAAATCAATTTAGGTATCCCCAACTCGCATCAATGGCAAGAGATGTATTGAGCATTCCTATATCAACTGTGGCTTCAGAGTCGGCCTTTAGCATGGGTGGGAGGATAATTGATCAATATAGAAGTTCATTGAAACCGGAGGTGGCCGAGGCGTTGCTTTGCACAAAAGATTGGCTTTTTGGTGCTATTGGTAATTATTAATGGTTAATATAAATTATAATACAATTGTTCTAGTTGTTTTATCATTACAACTTTTGATATACTTAATAATTATGAATGTAGAAGCGGCACAAGCTCAAATTGACGATCTCACCGAGGATATCTTGAATTTGGATATTAACAAAGAAGAAAGTCAATCATCTGATGCTCAATGCTCGACCTCTATTTTCGGTGAGCAAATTGTTATGTTAAATTCATGTGATAAGTTATTGTGTACTTATGAGTTATATATTTTGATATTGTATATTTTTGTATAGCACTTGGGGTGAAAAAATGAGACCGGTTTCAAAAAAGCATCAATCAATTGCAAATAAGGTAAATATTGCATATTAATATATAGTTTAATTAAGTATCCTATTTGTTTTTTTAATCTTATTGTGCGTTGTACTCATTACTTTTTTTGTTCGTAGGTATGGAATGAAATGGAAGGAGACTAGCTTTTGGATAGAGTGGAGCATGACATCTTTTTGCAATTTGGTTGAAGATTTACAAATTGTAATTTGAACTTGAAATTTTGAATGATTGTAATAGATAATGGATTAGACTTTGTTAGATGATGTTATTTGGATAATGACTAAATGTTGTTGGTATTATTATGTTATGTTTATTAGATTTGACAATCATTTTTTTGATTAATGTTGTGATGTTTATTTGTTAAATTGTGTTTGGAAATAAATAGTGAAAATTATTTAATCTCATAAACAGGTTATTGTGGATCATGTAAACAGGTTCCCCTTGCAGATGACCTATTTATTAAGCAGGTTAAACGGGTCGTGTCGTGTTAATGGGTTGGACATGACCTATTTATTAAATAGGTTAGACGGGTCGTGTCGTGTTAGCGGGTTGGACACGACCTGTTTATTAAACGGGTTAGACGGGTCGTGTCGTGTAACCTATATATAAACAGGTTCGTGTTCGAGTCAGGTACAATGACACGATTACTTAAACGGGTCGTGTTCGTGTCAACGGTATATCTAGAAATATCAGGTTTCGACACGACCCGAACACGACACGGCAACCCGAATTGCCAGGCCTAGGCAGTGGCAGTGGCCATACTGCCCAACAGATTTTTTTTAAATTATGCCGAGAATTGTCACGGTCAATGACCGTGACAATTTTTTAAAAAAGGGTCACGGCTTTGTCACGGTTATAAACCGTGACAAACGTGTCACGATCATTGACCGCGACACGACCGTGACAAAAAAAGTTGTCTCGCCTCGAAATGTCACGGTCATTGACCTTGACAAGTTGGATTTGTCAAGGTCAATGACCTTGACAAATGGGCAGATTTGGTGTAGCGCTACTTGTGCCACGATATTCACTATCTCAGTGATTTTCGTTCTTTCTTAGTGTACCTAAGATACTCGTTGGTCTTGAGCCGCATTTGTTCCCTCAGTAGTGTTGGTTTGTACCTCCCTCATGAGCGACATCTAAAATTTCAAATGAATTATATAAGTCCATTGACCATACATAACATTATAGCAGAAGAACGTAGCCTACAAAATGTAATCAAGGAGTACAACGGTCCTAATAATAGGGCTCTATATCAAAAGACGCTACGCGGAAACATAACAAGCCGTACATATCCTAAAGATGCTAGAACCCGATGCTCTGATACCACCTGTGACACCCCGACTAATTAAATATCGGGTAGCTACTCCTTTATTTAAATTAATACAAAATGTCAAGTTGGTTTAGTTCATAGGATCACTGTCAAAAATATTTTTTTAAACAATTACTAGCCACCAAATAATTAAAAAGTGAGTTATCAAGTTTTATTTAAATGAGATTAACATGCAACCAATTAAATTATTAGCTAATGATACCACAATCACATCATCGTCACAACAGAATATAAATGGAATAATAAATGAGTCTGGAGTAACACTCCTCTGAATAATCCAAATACTGAATAAAACCAAATACAAAGTCTGAATAATTAATTAAATAATCTCCAAAATTGAAAGTATGATAAAGCTGTCTCTAAAAGAAAAGGAGCGGCATGCCCTAACAGATGAATGAATCTGAAATAGAATCAATGTAGAATGTGGAGGCGTATATTATCGAGGTCTTGTAACTTCCACAACAGCTATAACACGTCACTGAAATGGAACTCATATGCTTGGCATCCCTGTGGCTAGGCACCTAAAAGGTTTTTTAAGAAAAATAAATTTGAAAGCAAACGGGTCAGAGTCCGATGTGAAAGAAATTTAAAATATAGCAAGTGTTTATTGCATTAAACAGTGAATATTTAATACATGTTAGTTACGTTCTCTCACATGAGTTTCTCGCCTCTCAGCTAGTGTGCATGCCTATCGTATATCCGTAACTCGTCCTAGTTATGTCGTTAACTATCTAGTATGTACCACTTCATGTCCTAACATTCTAATATAGGGTCTTATTCAAGACACTCTAATATAACCTGCATGTATCTAACCTTTTTATTTCCCAGATTAATTTATAATAATTATTAGAGGAAATTCTCATTTTTAATCCTTCTCAACATGTCTCAAGTACTCACATTCACTTTAACAAAGAATCTGTTATAATTACAAGTATATTAATCTCAACATAAAAATACAATTAGGGCACCCCTAGGCTAAGCTGCGGTGCACACATACACTGCTATCGAATCCCGATACATCACGTACATAAGGACTACGAATTTCAAATCTCTTAAGAACCGTTTCAATAAGAAAAATCACACATATTGGAGGCGAACATAGTTTACATACCCATGGGTCGCGTACATACCTACGCTCCCATGGTCAACTGACTTATTAAATCACAAATAAGTCATTCACAACCCTATGTCCTTAAGGTACCAAATCTGAATCCCCCCGTAGGAACACAAAGATTAGATGACTCTATTCCGAAAGCTGACCTCCCTGATAGCAAGTATGGTAGGTATGTCATATACATAATAATCCATATACTAAGCATTCACACAACTTAGATAACTTATAATATTTTTACAGGTATGTTCTCAATCCCTATACCGTTACTCCAAGTAGTACATTTTTTATACTTTCGGATAATATATAATATAATCCACCGATACGTCTCACGTCGTATAGTTTCGAGTACTTAAATCTAACCAAAGAGGTTACTACGTCTCCTATTATTCTCACATATTATTTCATTACTCTTAACTCCTTATTTATGTCCCAATTCCTAACTTATTACTCCTAAGGATTTACATTATGCTCTCACATCTTAACATAGATAATTTCTCGTTGGACACTCGAGAATTCAATGCGACAATTTAACCCAATTCTAATGTATTCCGTGTGATACCCGCCCAATAAAATACCGGACGATCACTCCTATATCAAATTAAAACAGGAGTCTCATATGGATCATTCTTAGCATCACTGTCGAAAATCAATTTTAATTACTAATAACCTATTAGGCTGGCGTCCAAATTTTACTTAACTACTCTTTTTAAATAACTACAAATAAAACGTCCACACTGTTTGCGTAAATAAAACTGAAATGAAATAAAATAACCGAACACTCGGTAAAATTATACAACCATATCGAATGCCGCACTAAAAGGCGGTGAAAGAGTAAATAAATGTAGTTGGGTTATTAACCCGAATGTTTATACAAGACCTCCTATCTAGATTATAAGAATGGAAGCGTCTATCGAGAACCTGCATGCAACCACAGCTGCTGCAGCTGACGTCTGACTCGAAGGAAGTGCCATCCAGGTGTCCCTGTATCTAGACACCTATATAATATATATATATATATAGCAAGAGAGGAAAAGTAGATAAACGGGTCACAACCCGAGTTTTGAAATATTTAGCAAGTGCATAAATGCCTTATTTTTAGAAAAAGGTTTTATCTCATATTTAAATTTGGTATCGCACTCCCATGAGATACCCCTCACCTCTCTTCTAACAGTGCACACCTAATGCATCCCTCTAAACATCCTAGTCAGACCACACCGACTAACTAAACTATCACCCATCTTTTAACAATCCTAGTAAGTCCAAGTACTAAGGGCTAAACTTCTCCCCAGTCTCAACACTATGCCATGTTCGTGCGTGGGGTGTCTCTCAAAGTGAAATCCAAACAAGGAACCCCCTCGATACACTACTGCGCGGCAAGGTCGATCACCGAGATTCATTAGACCCCCAGTACATAACATATATATATATACACACACCATATAATAAATACCGATATTAGAGCACTAAGGGTTAAACTTCTCCCCAGTCTCAACACTAAGCCATGTTCGTACGTGGGGTGTCTTGCAAAGTGAAATCCAAACAAGGACCCCCCCCCCGATACACTATGGCGCAGCAAGGTAGATCGTCGAGATCCATTAGACCCCTAGTACCCAATTTATCCATATATATTCATATTTTATATACGTATCATGCTACACATCTGGATACATCTCCCGTAATGAGAATTCCTTCACAACATGTATACTAATTTCATTTTTATCTCAAAACTTTCCATTTCCTTTCTTCCATCCAGGAAATGTATTTAAAAGCCAATTCATTATCATGAATTGCATTAACATATCATATAACTTTTTAAAAGCCAGTTTTATTATCATAAAAAAGCTTTTCCATTTTATAACATCCCACTTCCCTTCTTCCATCCAAAAATGTATTCAAAAGCCATTTTTATTATAATAAAAATGCTTTTTCCATAACACGTGCTTCCATTTCCCTTCTTCCATCCGGGAAATGTATCCGAAGCGAAATCGTTTATCCTATTTCCCTTCTTCCATCCGGGAAATGTATTTAAAGCCAATTCATTATCATGAATTGCTTTAACATATCTAAGACCGTCCCTCCGGGTTTTTCCACTGGACGCGCGCCTAAATGGCTATCATCTTCCAGGGCCTATCAAACAAGACAACCTGGGAACCTACCGAAACGTCGGGAAACGGCCATATGCCTGCGGGAGAGTCATAACCACACCCAGAATTACCTCACCATCGCAGAAAACATATATAATAATCCCTCATATGGCCTAGGGCTATATCCACCCTGCATTCATTAGTCAGGGGGCTTCACCTCACGCGTGCAACTTTCCTTATGATAGCGATTTAGAGAGGTGTGTATCCATAAATTATCATTTATGAAAATCATTTCTTTTTCCATTTTGAAAACGTTCATCTTTACATTTTCAAAAATCATTTATATCATATCATATATATACTTTGATCACATAGTATATACATATACCATATATTCCTCCTAGAATATATATAAATGGCCATATTTGCCAATCACATCTAGCGATGACCAATAATCCCAAAGATTCTCTCAAAGAATCATAATTATGCATTCATATACGCATGAGACTATACCCAAAGTATTTCCCCACTTTGATAAGTAATACATACCTTATTCCCATCTAAGGATTTATTGGATATCTCCAATTTCTTTACCATTTTACGTGAAGCGAATATATATCTATATTCCCAAATTTCATCCTAATCCTCTCATAGGATTCACCCAACCATAATCGAGGTAGTTGTGTTTCCCTATACGCATAACTACATAGGCCTAAATCCCCACTAAAAATATCCTTGGGATTTATCTTTCCCGAACAACCTTAAATTTAGTGGGTTATGGATTTCATTTCCATGAACCTAAGGACTACATCTTGTCCATATAATCACTTAAAGGTCCCCACCCTAAGTTAGGAACCCTAAACCTTCAAATTCTACAATTATTCTATTTTCCTCAAAAATATAATTTGAGGGTTATACATTTAAAACCCTCCTTTAAGCCTCCTGGATTTCCTTAATTAGAGGACCATATAGTCCTAAAAGGTCCCTTATGTTATCACATAAACAATCTCGAATCCATACAAATTGGAATTCATCCCATCCAATTTAACCTAAGAAAGATTGTCTACTTTCAGAAGGGGTCGATCGATCTACCCTTGGCCGTCGATCGATCGATGGTTTCGATCGATTGAGCCCCCACGATCGATCGATCGATCATGGCAGGCAGCTTCTTCTCCGAGAAGCTGTTTCAGCCATTAAAGCTTCTCCCAAGCTTTTATCTCTTCACCCAACGTCCTACAACTTCAACCAACTACAAATACACATATATTAAGGGTTCTAAACATCCTAGAACCCTAAACCACCAATTAATTTCGATTAATTTCTAAATTTTTTCGATTAGAAAATTATTGGGGTTTATTCGTTTTATCTCCCGAAAACCCGTTTTATCCACGAAAACCCAACCCAAAATCTTTAGGGTTTGTTTATACCAAACTACGATATGAGACTTATGCTCAAAAGTAAATAAAACAAGTAAACACTTGTCTCGTGGATAAAATTCGACGATCCCGAGTTGAGTCCGGCAGAGTTTGGCCCAAAATCTCCTTTTTATCCTCTTTCTCTTCCTTCCTCTCACTCTCTTCTCTCTTTTCTTTCTCTTTTCTTTCTATTCTCTCCCTCCTTATATAAGGATAAAAGGGTTTATACCTCTTAAAACCCCAAAACGACTCGTTTACTCAATTACGAGCCCTTTTAACTCTAAAAGTCCCCGGAACTCATTTTTTGACAATCGGACACTCTTTTTCGACTATCTCGGCCATTCCGAGACTCATGGCACAGTCAAAATTCCCATCCGAGGTACTTGAACGCAACCCCCTATTTTAACCCAATATCTTTCAATACGGGTTTTCCAATTAAAATCTTAACTTTTGTCGCTTTAATCAACGGAGACATATAATTAAAATACCTCGACATATTTACTTAACCCCAAAATTAAATATTTCACCCATCGACAATCATCCAATGCTTAAAAATTTCAAAAATTACTATTCCAGGAAATTCTCCAAATTCCAATTTATACTCAATTATGGAATGTAATCGTCTCCAAAGGTACGAGTTGTTACATACTTCCCCCTTACAATGAAATTTTGTACTCAACATTCAGATACAACCTACACCGCCAATCCTAGAATCGCTCCAAATCCTAATACCTCAAGGGGAAGGATACTAACCCAATGGTTCATAACCATACACTATGCGGCTATCATGGTCGTAAAGTGACTCCAATAGCGTCACATTGCACCCATCATTTCTAGTGCCTCCCGTTATAAACTTCAACTTTATATACTACGCCCCCTTCTATTTCAGGCAGTATATAAACCAACTCACTAAGGTGACAATACACCTTCTTACCCCGTACACATCTGCCCATCCATTGTGAACGTCTGACACGTAACACTTTCTCTAAATAAGCGTCTCCTTTCCTCGGGGTAATACTCACTCATGGGTCCTCCCAACCCGCGAAATTCAATTCTCCTTACATCGGCGCCACTAACTCTATTAAACTTTCATCCTAATACTGTTGCGGTCTATGCGTTACCCTACCTACGCAAAATGAGTACAATCCTAAATATGTCCCTAGTGCCCGAGGCCTTTCTCAACTCCCGACATTTTCTCGATTTCATGCATGGGACGTCTCGCAAAAGATAAATCCAAATAAGGAACCCTCCTGTTACACTACTCCCTCGCGTTGTCGGTCATCGAGATATAGCGACCTAAGGCACACCAGCGGAACGTCCTAATTCCTATCTCACGAACCTATTAATACATTTCTACTACTCTATCCTATCGTCGGGCGCCTATTCTCTATCGAGATGTTACGATTATCTTACCCAAAACATACTTCATCAAATTTTTTTTATTAAGTCCTAGCGATAATCCTCAAATCAATTTCTTTCGCCTTGCCTAACCCACCTACTTGTGGCGAGGAAAACATTTCAGTGCTTTTCCATAGCACAACATTTCCATAAACATACCATCATCACATGGCTCATAGTCTATAATGGTTCATCCACACTAGAAGACTTTTCCACAAAACCAACATCCTTACATCCTATAACATCTCTCCACTCCCGACGCCGTTAAGGTTCATGCGTGGAGCGTGTCGTAAAGCGTAATCCAAACAAGGAACCCCTCCACACACTACTACTTAACTTCTTCGGTCGTGGAGGTCCGTTATTTCAAACATGCAACCGGAATACCCTATCCCCTTTCAACAAAAGGTGACCTGAACTCCTATCTCTAACTAAGAGTCACACCATCCAGCGCTCATACTAATTTTAAGTCCTTGCGAAATTAGTAATGAGCTTAATCTTACAGCTCAACAATAATCATGTGGGCCTTAAATAATAACTATAAGGTCGCCACATACTCAAATCATAATAATGAAACCTCTTCTCATCGAAGTTCCATCTACCCATAATAATAAAGGCGAACTCAACCTGTATCCAGGTGAGATATCGCAACAACAACCCGTTCCACCCTGGAACTGCGGACACGATAATCTTGCCATTATTAGCCTGCTATTGCTCCGAAAATACCATAACATATTATACTCACCATATTAACATACTCTACAAATATATGAGACGAGTATCACAAATCGGATATATATATGTATTCAAAATATCAACACCCGCCTTTATGGCGAATGAAGGAAAATAAAAATCCGCTACCGCAGAAAACACATAGGCCTACATTACATAATGTTATCGATACCGCCACAGAGCTCAATTTACATACACGAGTCTAGGGCTAATGAACACCGCGACTTTATCTAGCCACGCCACTTATACTTCTTCATATCACTCTTTATTCAATGTCGGCCTCTGGCCGATCCTTATCAAAGACCGCTTTCAAACCTTTACTTCACTGAAAATTTAACTTTAGTACCACACTCTACTATGGCAGTACTACGATACTCATAACTACTATACTTTAGTAGTCGTTACAACAATCCTTAGCAAACACCACGAAGGAAGTGACCTTTACTACGGTCTATGTTCCCAACTTCTACCAACTGCTCCATCTAAGCCCTGCCTCCTCCTGCTATCCAAGCCCCGCACACGAATTTTAACGAAGCGCGCAAAAGATTGCCATAATCTCATACTATAGCAGGAGAACGAAATCTCACAAGAGAAATCAACAATCCTAATCCTGAGGCTCTATAACAAATCGAGAGCAACGCTGAAAGCATAGTACGTCCGTACAAATTCTTAAGTACACTAGAACCTAATGCTCTGATACCATCCGTGAAACCCCGCCTAATAAAATACCAGGCGATCACTCCTATATCAAATTAAAACAGGAGTCTCATATGGATCATTCTTAGCATCACTGTCGAAAATCCATTTTAATTACTAATAACCTATTAGCCTGGCGTCAAAATTTTACTTAACTACTCTTTTTAAATAACTACAAATAAAACATCCACATAGTTTGCTTAAATGAAACTGAAATGAAATAAAATAATCGAACACTCGGTCAAATTATACAACCATATCGAATGCACCACTAAAAGGCGGTGAAAGAGTAAATAAATGCAGTTGGGTTATTAACCCGAATGTTTATACAATACCTCCCATCTAGATTACAATAATGGAAGCGTCTATCGAGAACCTGCACGCATCCACAGCTGCTGCAGCTGACGTCTAACTCGAAGGAAGTGCCATCCAGGCATCCCTGTGTCTAGACACCTATATATATATATATATATATATATATATATATATATATATATATATATATATAGCAAGAAAGGAAAAGTAGATAAACGGGCCAGAGCCCGAGTTTTGAAAATATTTAGCAAGTGCATAAATGCCTTATTTTTAGAAAACGGTTTTTATCTCATATTTAAATTTGGTATCGCACTCCCATGACATACCCCTCACCTCTCTTCTAACAGTGCACACCTAACGCATCCCTCTAAACATTCTAGTCAGACCACACCGACTAACTAAACTATCACCCATCTTCTAACAATCCTAGTTAGTCCAAGTACTAAGGGCTAAACTTCTCCCTAGTCTCAACACTATGCCATGTTCGTGCGTGGGGTGTCGCGCAAAGCGAAATCCAAACAAGGACCCCCCCCCCCCCCCCCCGATACACAACTGCGCGGCAAGGTCGATCGTAGAGATCCATTAGACCCCCAGTACATAACGTGTGTGTGTATATATATATATATATATATATATATATATACTATATAATAAATACCAATATTAGAGCACTAAGGGTTAATGTTCTCCCCAGTCTCAACACTAAGCCATGTTCGTGCGTGGGGGGTCTCGCAAAGCGAAATCCAAACAAGGACCCCCCGGATA
This sequence comes from Sambucus nigra, assembly GCA_949130495.1. Lineage (NCBI taxonomy): Eukaryota > Viridiplantae > Streptophyta > Magnoliopsida > Dipsacales > Adoxaceae > Sambucus > Sambucus nigra. The sequence goes on along the minus strand of OX422211.1, from coordinate 356,003,468 downwards.
CACTACTGTGCGACAAGGTCGATCGTCGAGATCCATTAGACCCCCAGTACTCAATTTATCCATATATATTCATATTTTATATATGTATCATGCTACACGTCCGGATATATCTCCCGGAATGATAATTCCTTTACAACATGTATGCCAATTTCATTTTTATCTCAAAACTTTCCATTTCCTTTCTTCCATCCAGGAAATGTATTTAAAAGCCAATTCATTATCATGAATTTCTTTAACATATCATATAACTTTTTAAAAGCCAGTTTTATTATCATAAAAATGTGTTTCCGTTTTATAACATCCCATTTCCCTTCTTCCATCCAGGAAATGTATTCAAAATCCATTTTTATTATAATAAAAATGCTTTTTCCATAACACATGCTTCCATTTCCCTTCTTCCATCTGGGAAATGTATCCGAAACCAAATTATTTATCCCATTTCCCTTCTTCCATCCGGGAAATGTATTTAAAACCAATTCATTATCATGAATTGCTTTAACATATCTAAGACCGTCCCTACGGGTTTCCCCACTGGACTCGCCCCTTATAAATGGATATCATCTTCCAGGGCCTATCAAACAAGACAACCTGGGAACCTACCGAAACGTCAGGAAGCGGCCATATGCCTGCGGGAGAGTCATAACCACACCCAGAATTACCTCACCATGCATAAAACATATATAATAATCGCTCATATGGCCTAGGACTATATCCACCCTGCATTCATAAGTCAGGGGGCATCACCTCACGCGTGCAACTTCCCTTATGATATCGATTTAGAGAGGTGTATATCCATAAATTATCATTTATGAAAATCATTTCTTTTACCATTTTGAAAACATTCATCATTACATTTTCAAAAATCATTTATATCATATCATATATATACTTTGATCACATAGTATATACACATACCATATATTCCTCCTAGAATATATATAAATGGCCATATTTTCCAATCACATCCAGCGATGACCAATAATCCCAAAGATTCTCTCAAAGAATCATAATTATGCATTCATATACGCATGAGACTATACCCAAAGTATTTCCTCACTTTGGTAAGTAATACATACCTTAATCCCATCTAAGGATTTATTGGATATCTCCAATTTCTTTACCATTTTACATTAAGCGAATATATATTTATATTACCAAATTTCATCCTAATCCTCTCATAGGATTAACCCAACCATAATCGAGATAGTTATGTTTCCCTATATGCATAACTACATAGGCCTAAATCCCCACTAAAAATATCCTAGGGATTTATCTTTCCCGAACAACCTTAAATTTAGTGGATTGTGGATTTCATTTCCATGAACCCAAGGACTACATCTCGTCCATATAATCACTTAAAGGTCCCCACCCTAAGTTAGGAACCCTAAACCTTCAAATTATACAATTATTCTATTTTCCTCGAAAATATAATTTAAGGGTTATACATTTAAAACCCTCCTTTAAGCCTCCTAGATTTCCTTAATTAGAGGACCATATAGTCCTAAAAGGTCCCTTATGTTATCACATAAACAACCTCGAATCAATAAAAATTGGAATTCATCCCATCCAATTCACCCTAAGAAAGATTGTCTACTTTCAGAAGGGGTCGATCGACCGACCCTTGGCTGTCGATCGATCGTTGGCTTCGATCGATCGAGTCCCCATGATTGATCGATCGATCATTGCGGGCAGCTTCTTCTCCGAGAAGCTGTTTCAGCCATTAAAGCTTCTCCCAAGCTTTTATCTCTTCACCCAACGTCCTACAACTTCAACCAACTACAAATACACATATATTAAGGGTTGCAAACATCCTAGAACCCTAAACCACCAATTAATTTTGATTAATTTCTAAGTTTCTCCGATTAGAAAATTATTGGGGTTTATTCATTTTATCTCCCGAAAACCCGTTTTATCCACGAAAACCCAACACAAAATCTTTAGGGTTTGTTTATACCAAACTACGATATGAGATTCATGCTCAAAAGTAAATAAAGCAAGTAAACACTTGTCTCGTGGATAAAATCCGACGATCCCGAGTCAAGTCCGGTGGAGTTTGGCCCGAAATCTCCTTTATCTCCTCTTTTTATTCCGCCATCTCTCTCTTCTCTCTTTTCTCTCTCTTTTCTTTCTATTCTCTCCCTCTCTCCCTCCTTATATAAGGAGAAAAGGGTTTATACCCCTTAAAACCCATAAACGACTCGTTTACTCAATTACGAGCCCTTTTAACTCTAAATTCCCCGAAACTCATTTTTGACAATCGTACACTCTTTTCCGACTATCTCGGCCATTCCGAGACTCATGGCGCAGTCGAAATTCCCATCCGAGGTACTTGATCACAACCTCCTATTTTAACCCAATATCTTTCGATACGGGTTTTCCAATTAAAATCTTAACTTTTTTCGCTTTACTCAACGGCGACATATAATTAAAATACCTCGACATATTTACGTAACCCCAAAAGTAAATATTTCACCCATCGACAATAATCTAATCCTTGAAAATCCCAAAAATTACTATTCTGGGAAATTCTCCAAATTTCAATTTATACTCAATTATGGAATTTAATCGTCTCCAAAGGTACGAGTTGTTACATTCCGGTTTTCAAATATAATACCCTACTGGTCTTCTTCAAGTTCTAATGCATCCACATAATCCCCAATTATGACATTCGATGGTAGGAAAGACTTAAAATCAAAAAGGAAAAAAATATCCCTTCTGGGGGGATCGATCGACCTATGAATGTCGATCGATCGATCATACCAGATCAGGCTACGGACTTCTTCATTTTTCAGTCCCAGATTTATCCCAAAACCTCATTACAAGATGTGAAATTCTAATATAATCATATAGGATCATCATACAACCTAAATACATGATTTCTGACGTCCCAAAACCTTTAAACCATCATCAATTAGTCTTATTTGGATCAAATCTTCATAATAACCCTAGTTTTTCTATTTTCTTCAAGAACCATAATATTTCTCTTTATAAATCCGTTTTAAGTCCAACGAGGGTTATGTTTTGGTTACTGAAATTCGTCCAGAACTAATCTACATGCAATTCTTATCTAAGATTTAGGGTTCTACTCCAAATTCATGCGTTTTCATCATCTTTGAAGGCTATTGACAAACCCTACACTAGCATGGAAGAATTATTCGCTGAAAATTAAGGAAACCAAATCACTTACCTTAAGATTGATGTTCAGATTTGCTGGTGATGATAAAGGTTGGTTCTTTCCTCCTCGGTCACAATTTCGTCGAAAGTGGTGGTGGTGGGTGGTGGTTGGCCAGGGAATCACTATGATTCGGAGTTTACAAAGGAAGACAAACAGACTTATACAACGACTCGATCCCCACAAGCCTTGAAGATATTTTTCTCTTTAACCGCTCCTCCTCAGTGCCCACATAGAAATCCTTCCACGATACTCGTCCATAGTACATGCATCCACGAGTGCCTCGTGTCCACCGTTGTAACTTGGCTACCATCTACGATTCCGAACACGAACTCCTTCGTTTCTTCACCGTAAAACCCAACGAACCAACTTGTTCAATATGGATGATCAAATCAATGGTGCAAACATGATATTTAAACTCTAAGGATGGTTTTAATCTTTGGAAACCTTAGAAAATTTTGTACAAAAAAATAAAATTGTTGAAATTGTATTTTAGTCCTGCACACACACACACAATTCTAAGAGAAAATTGCCTTAAATAAAAAAGTTAAGTCGACAAGTTGTTCTAACGACTGTGAGATGTCATTAGAAAGACATCATATATCGTTTGAAGTCTCGAAAACCAAGGTGATAATTCACACGATTCTAAACAGTATTTATCTCAGAATAAACGAAGATAAACCCCTTTTAAAATCAATTATAATAAAAATTCCATCCTTAAAATATTTTTCGAGTCCCGTAAACATTTCGCATTCATACCTGAGAGATCGAAACATGATGAAAACGTGAAACGTGCACCAATAAACCATGGCCTGGTAGATCTTTGAAGCTTGACCGCTACGTCTTCAACAAACATACATCATAGACTTTTTGGAAATCGTGACAATATAAAATTTATCTATGATTCGAAAATAAGTTTTGTTCCGGGAATAAGTCAATTACATACAAAATGACTCAATTGGAAAATTTGTCCTTACACATATGAGGAATCTAAACTTGACATTGCATTAGTTTACATACCATTATATCTTCAAAAACATGCCAAGTTATACTTTATCATAATTCTAAAATTCGAGCAATATGTGATTGTTAAAATTAATTGTTGCTAAGAAAGCCACTAAATTTTTAAATCCTTTATTTGGGTCCTACTATAGCCTTTAGTGACACGATGTAAATACTGGACTATGATCCTCCATACTTAAAATTTAACCACACTTGAGGACCAGAGTAGAAAAGTTGAAAAAAGTTTATGTTTATATTTCTAGTAAAAAAAGTTAGTGACTAATTTAAAAGAAAATTAAAATTCATTGTGTTTTAGGCCGTAAGCAGATTTTCTAATATATAAATAAAGATCCTAGTAATGAAAAACGATTGTTATAAGACACACTATGTATATAATATGACTAACTTTACTAAGATTAACCACGAGGGATTGGTTGAGTGGTTGATCATTCCCGACCTTAGTCACATGATTAACCAAAAATGATTGTCCCATAGTTTTAATTCTCAAATTTACGCATTACGAGCAAAATCGGTGATAATACGTCCATTTCTTAAGTGCGCTCTTTTGTAATTTATAGTTCACGATTTTGACTTGGATAATGTCACACGAGTACTAATAGAATTCGGTGCATTTAATATTTCTAGTCTTAGACTTTAGCAATAAAAAACATACTTTGACAGTAATACTTTGTGTCTTATATGGTCTTTTAATAAAATATAAAAGAAGGATCACACATTTTACACTTGTTATGGGCAACAAAAGCCCATGAGATACATTTTATTTATTTACACATTATACTCACCTTTCAAAACATCATTCGATTAAATTGAAAATAAACCAAATGGTACATTGATTGTCTTTTAACTCTTCAACAACTGAATAACCGGATATATGGACTTTTATCTTTCGATAAACTGAAAGTTGTTTATATCGTTGCCATGTAATTTCTATGTTATTTTTATATTTGCAATTTTTTATTGCTCATGTAATTTATTTGATTCTATAATTTTTATGATTAATGTAGCTGTGTAATTTTTTTTATGGTTCACATAATTTTTTAATTATTCGTATGATTTTTGTCATCTCTAATTAAATTGGATATACAACCATTCATCTTGCTTTTTATAAGATTAATAAATATATTTGTCAATCAATGTAATAAAAGTTAATTATAGTAATTGAAAATATATGCATCATTAAAAAATATATAATTAATATATTAATAGTTGCTCCCGCATTTATAATTTTTTGAAAATTGATGCATTCATGCACTTGCACTCGCACCCGCATTGCATCGTGTAATTGTGACTTAGTTCATGACTACGGGGCTTGCACTTTCGATGTCATGAATTCAATTTCCCTCGCCAACATAAACTTGGAGTTAGTACCGCATAGAGTAATCTCCGTCGTAAATTCTGATCTGGGTTCAATTAAACAGTATGAGGTGAACCCGTTGAATCAAAAAATAAGTATAAATTATGCTTTTAGTCCCTAAACTATCTCTTCAATTTTTAAATGGTTCCTAATCTTTCGTTTAAGCCATGTTAGTCCTAAACTATATCACTTATTTCCAAAAGGGGATTCCGTCCATCGACCCCGTTAAAATTTAACATAATTATGTTAAATACCAATTATGCCCTCATTTATATTATAACAATTATGTTTATTTTTATATTACAACATCTATGCTTTTTTACTTTCGTATAAGACAATTTTTCTTGTAAATTGATCTCATTTTTATCATCACATATAAAAAAATTATTTTCGTTTTGAAAACGTTTTTAAATAACCTTATTTACAAAACCTTTTTTACGTGTATTTTTTTTTATCAATATGTTATTAAACTTTTTATAAATCCTTGCGTATATAAATATAGTTTTAAAAAGAGCTATATCCAACTATTTTTTAAACTAATGAAAACATTTTTTCAAATAACTTTAGCAGAGAACAATTTTTTATAAACAATTTTTTATTATTATATATAACAACAATTTTTCTATTTTTGTCACAAAAATAGTTATTTTGTAACATTACAAAAATTTTATAAACAAAGTCCATTTATTTATATTTATAAAAATCATATAAACTTTTTTTATATATAAAAACTAGTTTTTCTAACATTTTCACAAAACAGTTTTCCTAACTTTTTCACAAAACCTTTTTCTTATTTTTTCACAATACAATTTTTTGCAACATTTTTGTATAAAATCTATAAATAATGCCCATTTATTTTTTTAAGAGCGGGCCTTTTAATAAATGGACACAATCATACAATGTGGCTATGATATAAAAGATGGTTGATTTAAAAAAAATTACATTTCATCCTTTTTTCATGGGTCATTTACTATTTGGGATACGTTTGTTTATCATATTTTGTTCTTGGGGTACACTAGTTTGCGTATTAGTTCGTTGGGTCCAAAACTAACGGTTTCAACTCATTTTACTGTTAGCTGACATCTTTAACAATTGTCTCTCACATGGTAAATGACATGTTTGCCCTTGAAATTAAAGCATAAAATGTTTAATATTTATACAATACCTTTAATTAAAATTGTTTAATAAAAATTGTTTAATATGTATAAAAATGTTTAATATTAAACAATTATAATATAACTGTTTAAAAATAAATAAATTATTTCCACCCTAAAAATGATTTCCATTAACAAAAATAAATAAATTTCGGCATAAAATAAAAAATTAAAACTGATTTGAGTTTAAAAAATATATATATTTCAACAAAAAAACATTTTACATAAAAAAAATGATTTTCAACAAAAGAAATTTTGTTTTCCACCCCAAAAAAATTCCAGCAAAAAATTAAAAAATAAAAGTGATTTGAGTTAAAAAAAAATAATATTTCAAGAAAAAAAACGTTTTACACACAAAAAAATGAGTTTTAACAAAAGAAATTTATTTTCCACCCTAAAAAAGTAAACCTCCAGCCAAAAAAGTAAACCTCCGGCCAAAAAAACAAACCTCCAAACCAAAAAAAATGTTTATATTTTATAATATATGTTTAAGAAAACTATTACTATCACTAAGTTCTCAGCACGTAAACGACAATGATCTAAAAACTCTCCGCTCAACGGTGAATAAACACACACTATGGTAGTATTAACGATACCTCTACTAAACTCATTTCACATGTGAATCTAGTACTAATAACCTACAGTGACTCGCTCGTGTCACACAAAAGAGATCCCAATCATTCCGGGATAAAACTCATGCCTTAAATTGTCAATACTACTTGCGGTACAAATGGTTCCTGGACATAACACCCTCGTTTCAACCAAAACTTTTTATAATTGTTGCCCCTACTGGACATCCCTTCCTTGTTCTCCAATTCGCTCCGGACAAGATCCACACATGTGTTCATACTCTTTACATCTAAGGCACCTCTCTGTGTCATCCCCCTTTTCCAGACCTCACTGGCCATATTAGGGTTGTCCTTCTCACTAACTTAATAGACTTGACCCTGATTGCTACCCCCATTATCCCTTTGGCTCCGCTGACCCTATGGAACTCATTGTTGGCCTTGAGAAACCTGACTGAATTCACCGTCACCTGGTAAAGATTACTTTGGTATTAATCATTAAAATGGGTTCTCTACCGGTACACCCTCCTATGGTGCCTCATTCGCACCGTTAAATCTAGTTTTTTTTAGGTTAGGTTCTCCAACACTCTTGGTTCCTTTCTCAAGGAAGTATTGATATCAATTTGTAAACACTCCGTGCGTTTGGCTTTTCAGAAATATGGATTGATCTCGTTTGGCGGGCAATATCGAATTGTTGGTATTCCATTTGCGTTAATGGAAAATCTTGTGGTTTTTCAAATCAAATTATGGCGTGCGTCAAGGTGACCCTCTTTCTCCAAGCTTTTTTTTTTCCATAGTTACCGAGATTCTCACTAGAGGTCTTCATAAACTCATGGTTCAAGGTAATGTTAAAAAAATTTCAACTCCAGTGGGTTGCGAAATCATCTCTTATCCGTCCTTTGCCGATGACTGTCTAATTTTCACCAATGGAAGTAAGAAAAGCCTTATCGGCTTAATGAATTTTTTACACCAGTATGAAGCTACCACTGGCCAACTTATTAACAGCTCGAAAATAATGTTTATATGTCCGGACCGTACTGCCACTGCTCGTCGTCATATCATCAAGACCAAAACTGGTTTCAAGGAGTCAACACTGCCTCTTAATTATCTCGGTGTTCCGCTATACACAGGTAGGAGGACTGCTACTCTCTTTCAAAGGTTGGAGGCTGTAATTCGCCAAAAAATTGATACTTAGTATGGGAAAATGCTTAGTCATAGCGGACGTCTGGTTCTGCTTACGGCATCGCTGTAGTCCATGTCATTCCACCTCTTCTGTGTCCTTAATCCACCTATAGCTGTCATTCAGAGATTAGAGAGGCTGTTCGCCAACTTTATCTGGGGCTACGACGAAGGAAAACCGAAGCACAAATGGGTTAATTGGGATCGCATCTGTTTGCCTCATTCAGAAGGTGGTGTTGGTATTAAAAAATTGGAAGACGTCATAAAGGCTTATTCTTGTAAACTTTGGTCTTCTTTCTACAAAGCTAATGGTACTTGGGCTTGGTATATGCATCACATATACAGGTCACTTGCTGATTTTGATTTCTATGGCTTACCCTCCTTTTCAAGTCCGATATGGAGGAGAATGCATAAATGTTGGGAATGTTACCATGATAATATTGATGACAACAATTCAGCTTTATGGATGGCAAATGAGGATGGCAAGTTCACTATTAATTCAGCATGGAATATTGTTCGTCAGAGGGATTGTACTCTTTTATCCTTCTCAATCATTTGGAATCCAAGAATTTTTCCAAAAGTTTCATTCTTTATGTGGCATCTTCTTCAACAGGCTCTTCCTTTAGATTCAAAATTGAAAACTCTGCATATCTACTTGGCCTCAAAATGTAGATGTTGTCCTATTCCTGTAGAAGAAGATTTTGATCACTTATTCGGTTCAAGTTCCATTGCTCAACAAGTATGGCACCACTTCTCAGGCATGATGGGATATAGATTTAAATTTTCCTCAATAAAAAGACTTCTTATGTCTTGGTGGATAAATACAAGAGGGAAAAACATTAAATCGCTTCTATCTATTATGGTCCCTTATTACATTTGTTGGAGGATTTGGTGTGCGCGAAACAAAAAGAAATATGAAGAACACATGAAGGCTTAAAAATTATTGATCTTGTTCATGAAGATATTCGAATCCCTTTCAAAGCTCGCCCCTACAAAGGCTCTAAATATATATACATGCTAGATTTTATTTCAAATTTTTCTATTTCCTTCTTTGTAAGCCATTTGTGAAGGGCCTTTATTAACAAATTCTAATAAAGTTTCTTTATTGTTAAAAATAAAAAAAATAAAAAAAAATTTGTAAACATACGACCTTGATGACAACAACACCACTCATCATAGTCGGATTTTCACATCCTAGCTTGTGCATTTTACCCACGAGTCCAATATCAACTTATAGATGTATCCACCTCATTAGGTACGAAGTTCGCTAAAATTATTAACTCTCTTCATGATCGGCCACTACACGACCCTTTTGAAATAAGTCTTGAAATCAAATTTGCCTCTCTTATTTAAACAGTTGATGAGAGTATTTGCGGTTAAACCACACCCCTAAATTCGTTGTTATTCATGGTATCCCTCCATGGTTATGGTGACCGACTCCCACTACTTCAACGTCGCTCCTATGAGTTAAAATTTTTCGCCCGAAATTTAATGGTGGGTGCCATTTTACTCCACCCTACACTATTATATTTGGATCTTCTCCTCCCATTTCTATGGTGACTCTTATCGCGGTTACCATTCTCGGAATAATTAATGGCTTCTGCTGAGCCTCCCCTACTGTCGTCCTTCTAACGGCCCTCGCTGGTCGTCCCAAAATTGTTCGGTGTACGAAGCCTAACCGAACTCGTATATGAATCACATCCTTAATAGTAAGAGAACATAAGTCGCATATGTGAAATAATACAACAATCCTATAATAAGGCTCTATATTAAAGAATGCTACGTTTAAACGTAATAAGCCGCATAGATTCTAAGGGCTCTAGAACTTGATGCTCTGATACCATCTGTGACACCCCGCCTGTTAAAATACCGGGTGGTCAGCCCATAATTAAAATAAAACATTGGTCTCATATGGCTCATTCTTAGCATCACTGTCGAAAATATTTTTTACAGTTACTAACCACCTAGTAATTTAATTAGACCGGTGCCAAATTTTATCTTTCATTAATTAACAACACGTGGAAATAAATAATAAATTAAGCCATCAACACACCATGATGATTAAATCAAACACGGATCAATACTATAAATGAAGATAACCGAATCCACTATCAGTTAAACAATAAAATACAAAAATAACGGGAACAATAACCTAGATACTCAAAGTCCAATAAGTAAACTTAATACAAATCTGGGGGTGACATGCCCAAATGAATACTGAAGTAAAGTCCCTATAATTGAAACAAATGAACGATGCGTCTATAATAAAGTCCTGCAACTTCCACATGAGATGCAGCTACGCATCCCTTTATAGAATCCTCAAATTGGACGTCCTTGTGGCTGGACACCTAAAATATTTTGAAAAAGGTTTTGACACGGGTCAAAGCCCAAGTAAAATATTTTGAAAATATTTTGCAAGCAGTTAAATTACAATAATTAAATATGCATGCACACTTTTCATATTTAAGCTAGTGTCGCACTCTCTTGAGACATAACTCACCCCTCATCTAATGTGCACACTTAACGCTTACCTTCTACCTTTCTTAGTTAAGCTACCCCACCTAACTAGTCATAACAAGTCTCCTTCCACATACTAACTCATTGTACGCACCCGTATTACCCATACAATATGTTACCGAATTTCCATGTCTTTTATCCCATTATAAATTTCTGAGTATGTGTTTATTTTTCCCCATAATATAGCTATTTTTAATGTCACTATCTTTCTCTTCTACTAAACCCACAGTGTAGAATAAAATCGCACGTATACATATATCACTTTGTTATATATATACTAATGTTGCACCCCTAAGCTGAGTTGCGGTGCGAGTATACTATGTTATAATGTCCTGGTACATCATCTACCAAATACACGTAGTATAATAAATCACAAGTATAAATATCTATCACACTAATTATATATATTCAATACAACAACCCTAGGCTGGGACCTGCGGTGTATGCATACTCTGCTATCAAGTCCCGGTACATCACGCACTGTATAAAGGACTACGGATTTCGAATCACTCTGGAATCGTAACAATACAAATCACACATATTGGAGGCGAACATAGTTTACATACCCATGGCTCACGCACATACCTACGCTCCCATGGTCAGCTGACTTATCAACTCCCAAATAAGTCATTCACAGTCCTATGTCCTTAAGGTACCAATCTAAATCCCCCCGAAGGCACACAAAGATAAGATGGTCCTTTTCTAAAAATCAACATCCCGTGATAGCAAGTATGGTAGGTGTGTCATACACATAATAAATCATACAAATTAGTATAGGTATACACACAACCTATATCATATATTACATGCATAGCATATATATCTCCCCAATATCCTACGTATTATTTAATTCCAATTACACTTCTTATCGTATATTCCCGAGTATCCCTCACTACTCGAAGTGTGCCAATTATCCTTTATAATTCACTCATATCCTATTGATCTAAGTCATAGGTTCGATCATCCCCCGAATCCGTTACATTTTAAATTACTCCGATTAATCTAATCAATTTCACATTAATTAATTTATTAAAGTAGTGTCACCTAGCTACAATACTCCGACTAACTCATATGGTCCGTATCTTTACCCTTTAGAATTTATTACACAAAAATCCACTATTAAGGTTAACACCTCTCGTTAAATTCACTATTCGGTAATTTATTATATATCTCTATAATAAATTAAACCAGATAATCTGTGCCTAACACCCATAGCACTAGTCTGAGAAATATCATAGTCAAAACCCCAACCCTTAATTTAATTACTATGACCTCAATTAATTTTTATCCAAGTGGTATCACTGAACCAAAATGCCCGGACTCCCTTTATTGGTCTGTATTTTAACCTTTTAGAATTCATGTCACCAAATTCGGTTAATAAGTTTAACACCCTTATTAAATTTAATAATCCTTAATACTCATCACATAAGACTCTAAGTATTAGGTTCCATTTAATTTCTATCAATTAAATTCCACCTTAAGATTCCAACCCGTATGCTAAATTCATCCAAAATTCTCATTCGAATACGTTCGTATATTTTTTTATATATATTATCGAGTGTCGTTCATTATAAATACTCCTAAATTTATACCCTGGATTCATCCCTATCTAATCCAAGGATAAAATAATGTTCCTTTATATTTTTCCAAAGTCCTTCACTCATCTACGGACATCTCCAAATAACTCGAATTTATTTCTTCCAAAAGATGTCGGTCTTGCGCACCCTATCATAAAAAAATCATATTAAATCCAAAAAAAATACAAGCTCGGCGCCCATGCGATCGTGACGAAAAGATATAAAATCTCATGTTTTACAATAACTGAAGGGGACGATTGATCAACGAATTGGGTTGATTGATCGATCGACCAGATATCAGTCATCTTCCCCGAGTGAGTTTTCCACTATTTTTAAACTCCGAAGCTTTCCAACTTCAACCCAGACCTCGATTAATTTATCTCCCATATTTATTTCATCAATAAACATGTTCAAAAATTAATATATGACATTAATCCTCAGTGATTTTCATTAAAATTCCAGGGTTCATAAATTAGGTTTTTCTCAATACCCCTTAAATAACAATTCTTAATTCGATTCAATAATCCGAATTCAACAACAATTTCTACAGGTCTTCGATTATAAATCATATTCTAGCCTCATATGATATTATTCTCACATCAATTTAACTCTTAATGCTTAAATCTCCAAAATCCATATTTAACATGTGATACCCTCCAAAAATGAATTTTGCTCTAATAACTCATCCCAAAATGAATATGGTTTACAGCTACCATGATATGAATCGCAATATCGCAATTTAAATGGAAGCAAGTTTAACTACTTGCCTGGATGATTTCGTAGGGTCTGATCATTTGATGCAGACGGAGATTTTGACAAAGAACGCATTAATCTTCTCTTCTTAATTTGGCTCCCAAAATATGTCCAATTTGCTCTCCTAAACTTCCTCTGCATATTTAGGTTTTCTCTCGTTGAGTTATGGCTGCTCCCAACTCCCTTAATTGACTTTTATTTGGTAAATCCCATTTTTAGACTAATGGGCTTAATTAAAATGGCCCAAACACTCACGTGTGCTCCCGATTATGTCTAAAAATGTCATGAAACCCAATTACTACCCACGTGTACTCTATTTTGAATATCCCGACCCTTCCAGACTCAACCATACACTCAGAATCATCATCCGAGTTAGTTAACTAAAATCTCAAGTTTCAACCTCAGATTGCGACACATGTATTCTTAAAAGAAATAACCCGAATTAATTTAAATCTCAATTCTCCAAATAAATTGAATCTTCCAATTTAAATAAATTCTCCAAATTAAATAGTTTCTCCAAATTATCAATTTAGTTTAAATTCTAATTCTCCAAATTAAATAATTATTATTTATCCTTAAAAATACAGGATGTTACAGGTAGTTTTTGCCATGGCAAATGTTATTTCTCCACTTTTTTACCCACATTTGGAGTGTTTGTTAGCCATTTTTGCCTAAGGAAAATTTGCCCAAAAAAGCTCACGTGACCTCTATTTGCTCAAAATTGTGGAGAAATTTTGCTTTGCTCCTTTGGTGGAAAATATTTGCCATGGCATTTGCCCAAAATTGTATATTATTCAATAAAAAAACTGTAAATAAAAAACTAATATTTTGTATTAAAAAAACTGCATATTTTATTAAAACAATCTAGACATTTTTATAAAATAAGATTTTCTAAAATGTTTATTTTTATAACAAAATACAGTGTTTTTAAACAGTTTATAAAATTGTATTTGTTATAAAACTATTTTCGTAAGTTTTCTTAAAAAAATTGGACGTTACTTTTATTTTAGATAAAAAGTTTAGCATTGTTTATAACATTTTTTTAAAGCGGTACAAAAATCTGTTTTGTAAAAAGATAAAAAAAAATGTTTCAGTTATCTTTTTTTTAAAATAAAAATAGTTGGATATTCCTAAAAAAATTAAGTGGATGTAACTTTTTTTCAAAAACTGTAATTTTTATAAGACATTTTTTTAAAATAGGAGATTATTTTCATTTTTTTAAAGATGGAAGTTATTTTAATTAAGTAAAAAAAATTGGTCGTTTTTTTTAAATAGGTAGATTTAACTTAAAAACAGTTTTTTTTATATAAAATATAAACTTTTATAAACGTTATATGTTAAAAGTATTTTTTTATTGTTAAAAGTCCATCAAATATTTTTTAATATACATTTAGTCCAAATTTTTTTGTTGGTTATAACGCAAATGGGTAAAAATGACAAGAATTGCCAGCATTATATGGGCAAAGTTTATATTTACAAGGATAAATTTTCACTATCAAACAATATGAGTAGGTAAATAAGTGTTTTTCAGTATGCAAACTATGCATATCAAACATAGGAAATGGCAAATACAATTTTTGCCCGCGTGCAAATAAATCTTATCAAAGAGCATGAAATTATCTTTCCCACAACAAAATTTTTCTAGACAAAATTTCATCGAACGGACCCAAATGGAATTTTAGACAAAATTCTCGATTTGAAATAAGTTAAATAGTTCGAGAATAATTTATAATGAATAAAAAATCAGAGACTATTTAAAATCTGAAATGATAATTTAGGAATTAGAAGTATAATTTTCTCTAAAAAAATGAAGGTAAAAATCTGGCATATTTACAATGTTTTTACATATAAATGGTGAAAGGACTTTTAACTCCTCTGCGCCCTTTCCCCTTTGTAAAGCTAAGTTTGTCTTTATGGTCTTAAACCAAATGGGATGTCAGTTCACTTTTTACATATATTAACTAAGGACAAGCCTTTTTATGACTGGTCGAAGAAAAGAGAAAGTAAAGCCTCTATCTACATAAGAAAGTTGTTGCTTCCAAGAAACCCAGCTTCACTTTTGCAGTTAGGTATGTGAGAATAAGATTAAATTCTTCTTTAATACTTTCTTAGGGATGTTTTTGTTTTTTCATTTCATTTGTATTATTGAAGTATGTTATTTTTTCTCTGTAATTGGACGGTCAAGTTGTGTGTGCCTTTCCTTTTGTACCCAGCAGCTCTCTGGGTCAAGCACACAATGACACTTGCATTATAATAAATTATCTCTCTCCCTATATATACCATCGTCTATTGGATAATCTTTTCATAACAAATCACCACAATGGGAAGATTCTCTTCAGTGCTTAGCCTCACCCTCTCATTTTTGTACCGATTCTTCATTCTCCATTCCGATTACTCATTGGAGAGCTGCAACTTCGACCAGATCTATCAGTTTGGGGATTCCTTATCCGACGTTGGTAATTTTATTCGAGAGTTGCCTATCGGACCCACCACAGTGTTCACTAGACATCCCTACGGTCAGTCTTTTTTCGAGAACCCCACAGGCCGTGTTACCGATGGGTTGCTCCTCATTGACTACATTGGTACGCTAATACTTACTTTCGTTCACCATACTGTAGACGTTAGAATATGTCTAAATTCCCTATATTTTGGTCCTCCTTTCATAGCTAACTTTATACTTCAATATGTATGCATTGCTAAACTATATATTTTTCTCCATTTAAACAAAAGCAATTGAAGCCGGTCTTCCGATGTTGAACCCTCACTATGATTATCAAGCAAACTTTACACACGGAGAAGATTTTGCTGTTGCCGGTTCTACGGTGCTATCAGGGGAGGTTCTAGCAAAGCATAACATTTCATCATGGGTAACAAACAGCTCCCTCGGTGTTCAACTTAATTGGATGTTAGAGCATTTCAATTCCACATGTTATCCAGGTTGGTGCTTCTTTATTGAATATCTATCTAGTATATATATTAAATGAAATAAAGATTGTAATTTATAATCTACTAAAAACAATTAATCTATAAATCATTTATTATAATAAGTCTTATGTCACTTTAATTACTTACATGCAAATTTTGTTCAATATTTTGACAGATTGTACTGAGTATCTGAGCCATTCACTCTTCATAGTGGGTGAGATAGGAGGTAATGATTATAATTATGCCTTTCACCAAGGGAAAACCCTTGCTGAGGTTGAGATAGAGGAGGTGCCTGCGGTTATTCAAGCCTTAACGGATACTGTCCGGGTGAGTTTTTGTAATGTTTATTTGCATACTTAATTGAGTCATGTTTATTTAATACAATTATATATATTAAATGTTTTTCATTCATCAATTTGTAATGTACAATTGACCTATCTGCCTTACATTTTCTTGCAGACGCTCATTAATCTTGGGGCTGTTCGAATAGTTGTTCCGGGACAGTTCCCCCTAGGTTGTTTTCCAATCCAACTTACACTATTTCATTCTAATGACTCACGAGCTTACGATGATCAACAATGCTTGATTAGAGCTAACGAGATGTTAACGTTCCACAATGACAAACTTCAAGAAGCCCTTCAAGAATTAAAACGAGAATTTCCACATGCAATTATTGTCTATGGAGATTACTACAATGCATTCCATTGGCTTTACAAAAATGCTAAATATTTTGGTAAGTCTGGTATTGCGATAGAGTAAAATTTAAGATTAATCTTGTCCTTAAGTAAACTATGGCACTACTTCCCTCCCATTTTTTAGGCTCTCCTGTATGTGGAAAATTATATTACATGTTGCTCAAAAAAAAATGTACACCAAAATCGTAACTTGAATAAATCATACTTTAATATGATTTTTGTAAAACTATTTTAATATTTGAAAGGAATCAATTTAAATCATACTTTAATATGATTTTTGTAAAAATATTTTTTGAGGTTAACTTGTCATCGATTTATTTTAGTGTTTTCATATATGAACTGAATTTAAATAGCTATAAATTCTATATGAACTGAATTAGGCTAGTTATAAATCATAAAGGTTACTTAGAATTTACTTTATTTATTTTATCCTAATTATAATCCTTTTTATTATAAATAAGTGTTCTTATACAATTATCCTTTTTGTTAATAAGTATACAAAACTTTGCCCTAGATATTGTCCCCAATTCCTCCAAATTTCATAATCAACCGTAGTGAAATGTCACATTGATTGATTGATTATAGTTATGACAGATTTATGCTCTTTTCATATTCATAGGTTTTGATCCCGCGTTGAAGCAAAAAGCTTGTTGTGGTATTGGAGGTGAGTATGACTATGATTCTGCTCTTGATAAGGCATGCGGGCTTCCAGGGGTTCCAGTTTGTCCAGACCCACGACTATACATTAATTGGGATGGAGTTCATTTGACACAGGAGGCCCATAAAATGTTGGCAACACGGATTATTAGTGATATTTTACCGGAGCTCAAGTGTTTTGGTAAATTAGACCCAATTTTCCATGGAAGAAAATCATTGAAAGCAAAGTATTTTTCTTCCATATAAACTGGAAACCATTAGCCAACGTCTAAAGGTTTAGACTAAGGAGAAGCATTTGGTTTCCTAATATGGAAGACTGTAATGGAATTTTGCAACTATTCGGTGCGGAATGATATGATTATTTAAAATTATTGACCTTGTAATACAATTTATTTGACGTCAATTCATGAGTTTCCTGTGTTCAATAACCTCTGTCTCCGTGCCTTCATTCTCTTTGGCTGCTTTATTAGTAACTGTGTATTGCTTTACCCTTATGACATTCATTTCTGTTTGCTATTTATCTCAAGCGGCTTGTAAAATACTGGAAAAAAGTTATTTTTGTACATAGGCTTTGGACACAAATAAAAAAATATTTGGATAGCTCCGGACATCAAAATTTCGGACGTTGGTGATAAACTAGGGGCAATAATTTTTACCAAACTTTTATGTTTCATGTCTCCACCTGTGTATAATGTCATGAAAGAAAAGTTAAATGGGTGGGTTCAAAGGTCTTCGTATTTTCTGATAAAATAGCTGCACGTATGTACCTAATCATGGAAGCAGCCAATGCATTATTCACTGAGTGACTATATTCAATGTATTTCACTGTACAAGTCCATTAATTGACTTACAATACATAATGGTTGGTGACTGACTATATCCCATGTATATCATTGTACAAATCTGTTCATTAACTTCCAATAATAATAATTTCTTTCTATACATAACCTCAAGTGAGCAGCCCATGCTTTTCATAACATGCTGGATTTTGACCCCGCATTCACGGGGGTGATTTGTAGGGATTATTATTGACTTCATATAATAAGGTAATAGAAATTTGACTAGGGTGGGAAAATATGCAAATGTCATACTTCAAATTAGTTTGATGTATACACATTGGTGGATTCAGAATTTTTGTTTAGGGGAGCCTAAATTTTGAGTGGGGTCGGGGGTTTGGGGGCGGGAGCCCTCGAGACGATTTTTTTGGGCTAATTCAAGTTTAATTCGAGTTTTATACAAATTTTTTGCTAGTTTAGCTAATTTTAACAGTTACTTTGAAATTCGAGTTTAATTTGAGTCGAATTTAATCACAAATATTGACAACAAAAAAGTATTCTGATTTAAACAATTTGGTTGCTTCATTAATTCTTTTTCGCTTGAAAAATCTTTCCATGACACCCAAAAAATACAATTTAAACAATTAGTATTCTGATTTAAACAATTATTATGCCTAAATATAACTAAGCACCACAAAAATCAAGTAGGGGATTTATATCTATAAAGCATGACATAAAATTATATCTCGAGAAGGGCATAAATCAAGCAGGGGATAAAAAACTAAGGCGGCAGCAACAGCAAAAAATCATAAACCAAATACACCCAACAGGTTATATAACCTTCCAACAGGGGGGCAACAACTCTTACCTTAAAGGGGGCAACTCAAACCACCACATATTTTATCATCTCAAATCAAAATAGAAGTTCAAGACAGCTCTTACCTTAAAGGGGGCGGCAGCAGCAAATGGGAAGGATCAGAGGAGGACGGCGCCGGAAGAAGCAGGGTGGGTCCGAAGAGGGCAGGGGCGTGTATCGGCGGCACAACAGCAGGTCGGGTTTAGGAACAGAACAGCTATAAAGCTGTATAGTGTAAAAATTGAAAATGCTTTTGTCCCACATCGGTAAGGAGGTAAAGTTTGAAGTAATATATCTACAATTTTTGTGGAACAAATGGGCAAGTCCTTTGGGCATTAGATGTTTTGTGTGTATGGGTGGGGGACTTATTGGGCCAAGTCACACGCGCACAGTCCGTCCGGCCGGTGTCCGGGTCCGGGGTATTAAGAAATAATTTTTTGGGCTTTAAAAATTATTTTTAACTATTTTTAATTCCGAAAAAAAAATGTGTTTTATTCAACCCAGTTGCCCACTTCTTCAGATTTTTTCTTTCCACGTTTTTGTTTTCAACGTCTTTCTTTTTGCCCCATAAAAGAGGTATTTCACCTCCATTTTTTGAGAGACATATTCTACAACTTTACACAAAAAAAACTCATTTCGAAATTTTTTTCCTCTACACTGGAATAATAAATCATTCCCAGATTTATTATTAGACTCGAGCAATTATTACGAATGGATGTACATGGACCGGATTGATTCTTGTGCTTTATCAATCCGTATTTTATTTATTGGATGTTGTTTTATCCCGGGGGTGACGAGGCAATTGTGACTGTCAGCACACATTGGGCAGAGCCGCGAAACACCTTAAAGAGAGTGACATTGTCCGCGACTCAGTCGTGTTTTAGACTGTACATGCTTCCAGAATTTCTTATACTTTCTGTCCCAGATTTATTTGCTCCAAAATTGGGTAATTTCGTTCCTTAATTCTGCATTTATTTAAATAGCTGCTACAACAATTTTAAGGTGTTTTACCTATTCTGCCATGGACGAAATTAACTCTAGCAACCTTAACATGCCTTTCAAATATAAATGCACTCATTTTAAACGTTGGAGCAAAAAACTGCTATTTTATTTAACTACGAAAAAAGTCGCATCGTGTGTTCAATTTGACAAACCCGTAGTAAATAATTCACCTATTATTGAGAAAAACAAAACAATTAGAACTTGGGAGGAAAATGATTTTCTGTGCAAGAACTATATTTTGAATGCTATAAGTGACGAACTTTATAACTATTATGCCAATTATAAAACTGCAAAAGATGTTTGGGATGCACTCTTTAAAAAATATGACACGGAGGAGGCGAGGGCTAAAAAATATGCCATCAGCTGTTATTTGAAATTTTATATGACGGATGACAAATCTATTGTTGCTCAAACCCATGATTTACAAATGATTGCCCATGAAATTATTTCCGAGGGCATGGCTTTAGATGAGCAATTTCAGGTGGCTGTGATTATTAATAAATTGCCTCCACTGTTTAAAGAGTTTAATAATATTTTGAGGCATAAGTCTAAAGAATTTTGACTAGAGTCACTCATTACTAAATTGAGAATTTAGGAGGAATCCCGAAAACAGTACTATAAAGATGAAATTCTTGTTATGTCTAACAACAAAAATCGAAAAAAGAACCACACTCCAGTTGTTTTAAAGGCAAACGAAAAAAATATGAAAAATCAGAAAAAGAGCCACAACCAGAATTTTAAAAATCAGACTCAGACTCAGAATAAGAATAAGAACCCTGGAAATGGACATTCTAGCAACTCAGAACAGGACCTATGTGCTATGATTTCAGAAATGGACCTATGTGCTATGATTTCAGAAATCAACATGGTTAGCGGTACCGAAGGGTGGTGGTTGGATACTGGTGCTTCCCACCATATCTGTTATGACCGTACTCTGTTTAAGACTTATTCTGAGACTGCAGATAAGAAGGTGTTGTTGGGTGATTCTCACTCCACTAAGGTAGCTGGTACTGGAAATGTGGAATTAAAGTTCACTTCGGAAAAGACTGTTATTCTTAAAGATGTTCTTCACACTCCCGAGATAAGAAAATATTTGGTTTGAAAAATTTGGTTTCGAGTTATCTTCTCAACAAAGCTGGCTTTACTTAAACTATTGGTGCTGATTTATTTACTTTGACCAAAAATGGAATTTTTGTAGGCAAGGGTTATTCCAGTGATGGAATGTTTAAATTGAATGTTGATGTAATGAATAAAATTTCTCCTTCTGCTTATATTGCTTGTTCATTTAATGTTTGGCATGCTAGGCTTTGTCATGTTAATAAACGACTTATTAAATATATAAGCACTTTAGGATTAATTCCAGAATTATCATTAAATGATTTTGAAAAATGTGAATGGTGTAGTCAAGCAAAAATCACTAAGACACCACATAAATCTGTTTTTAGAGATTCTTAACCAGTTGATTTAATTCATTCGGATATTTGTGAATTGGATGGTGTCACAACTAGAAATGGCAAACGTTATTTTATAACTTTTATTGATGATTGTTCTGATTATTCATTTGTGTATTTAATGGAAAATAAAAGTGAAGCGTTTGACATGTTTAAATTTTTCCTAAATAAAATTGAAAATTAATTTAATCGGAAAATAAAAAGGTTACGTACTGATAGAGGCACCGAATATGATTCTGGACCATTTATTGAATTTTATAAAACTCACGGCATTATTCATGAAAAAACTGCCCCTCATTCACCCGAAATAAACGGTAAAGCTGAAAGAAAAAATAGGACATTAACTGAATTAGTTGTTGCTATTTTATTAAATTCAGGGGCTGTCTCACATTGGGGGGGGGGGGGGGTGAAATTATTTTGACTGTGTGTCAAGTACTTAATAGAATTCCTAAGACTAAAATGAAAATATCTCCTTATGAAATTTGGAAAAATATTAAGCCCAACGTATCATGCTTTAGAACGTGGGGGTGCTTAGACTATGTACGTATACCTGACCCTAAAAGCTCTAAATGTTTTTATAGGCTATGCTATTAACAGCAAAGCATACCGATTTTATGACTTGAAAAATCAAGTAATTATTGAATCAAATGACGCCGATTTTTATGAAGACAAATTTCCTTTTAAATTGAGAAATAGTGGGGGCGAGTCATCCATTAATATTTCTTTAAATAAAAATAAAGAAAATAATGAATACATTTTAGAAATTCGAAAAAGTAAAAGGGCTCGTGTAGAAAAAGATTTTGGTCCCGACTTTTATGCTTACACTTTAGAGGAGGATCCTAACACTATTCAAGAAGCTTTATCTTCTTTAGATGCCGATTTATGGCAAGAGGCTATTAATGATGAAATGGATTCTTTGAAAATAAATAAAACTTGGCACTTAGCGGACCTTCCTCCTGGGTGTAAAACAATTGGGTGTAAATAGATTCTTAAAAAGAAATTAAAACCTGATGGCACTATTGAGAAATATAAGATATGTCTTGTTGCCAAAGGTTTTAGACAAAGAGAAAACGTAGACTTTTTTGATACATTTTCACCCATGACTAGAATAACGTCTATACGTGTACTATTTGCTATAGCTGCCTTAAATGATTTAATTGTACACCAAATGGATGTTAAAACTGCATTTTTAAATGGAGAATTAGAAGAAGAGATTTATATGAATCAACCTGAAGGTTTTATTGTACACGATTAAGAAAACAAAGTATGTAAATTAGATAAATCTTTTTATGGACTCAAACAGGCACCTAAACAATGGCATGATAAATTTGATAGCCTAATCATCTCTAATGGGTTTAAAATAAATGAAAGTGATAAATGCATTTATTATAAATATGTAGAGAACATTTGCACTATCATATATCTTTATGTTGATGACTTTCTTATATTTGGTTCTAATATTCATGCCATAGAAAATGTTAAATCATTATTATGTGCTAATTTTGACATGACCTTGACAAATTCACCTTGTCAAGGTCAATGACCGTGACATTTCGAGGCGAGACAACTTTTTTTGTCACGGTCGTGTCACGGTCATTGACCTTGACAAAAAACTCGCGTTTTGTGTCACGGTCGTGTCAAGGTCAATGACCGTGACACGTTTGTCACGGTTTATAACCGTGACAAAGACGTGACCCTTTTTAAAAAAAATGTCACGGTCAATGACCGTGACAATTCTGGGCAGAATTTAAAAAAAATCTGCTGGGCAGTATGGCCACTGCCACTGCCCAGCAGTATATTTGTATTTGTTATAGCAACGTTGTACCTGTTCCAAACATCATATATCCAACACAAACTAAAGATAATGCAAATATATATTCATGACAGTATAATCCAAATCTTCAAAGTAAAAATGATATACATGACGATATAATCCAAATATAATTAAAATGGACAAACTTAAAAATAATGTTACTACATGTCTTGGGTAAATGTGAGGAGGTGAGTAGGCCACACGACATACGAATTGACGCACCCACTAATATACGTCGTGCCGCATTGTTCGCGCAACCCCAATAAATAGGGAGTTCTCCTTCCCGGGTATGACATGCGTGACGAGCACCCTGGACTCCATCTGTTGAAGCACACGTCCATGGACTATTCCACCCTCGACGATATTGAAGCACACGTCCATACTTAATTACCCTTTGAAAATCTTTCATAACACACCTATGTATTAAATATGGGTTAGACCTCTTAGCTTGCTCAACCACCCATTTACACACTTACTTTACCTTTTATTTACATTATGGATATTAATCAATTCACACGTTTTTTGTCCACTTCAACCTTTACTGAAACATTTATTAATTCATTCAAGTTAGGTAAAACCACGCAAGTATCTAATACAAATATTATCATTCAACAAATTAAGTCCCATAATTTTTGCACATATCACAACCCGTAATCTTTTAACATTCAACGATACCAATTACTAAACAGTTCTACTATTTACGATAAATACCAATATTTTTCAACACTGTATCCCCCAATAGTAATAATGAATTAACATATAATTTTCAACTCCAACAACATATGCTTCAACTTAACCCAATCTTCCCAATAATACCAACTAATCAACACCCAACATCCAAATCCAACAACATAGGTCTAGAACCAAAGTTTGTACATAATAATTTATAGTCTCCAAGAAAGTACCATTTTTATTCATAATATTTACGATTATCAGTTTCTCGTGTATTAACCAAATTTCCAAGATTTCAATTGTAGCATAACACATTAATTTATTGTAATCATACACATTATAATGAGTATACAATTTGATTTTTGTAATCATTTCTTAGGCCTTCTTATTCTCTAAGGATTTCAAAGTTAATATAAAAAAATACCCCCTGCCCACACACACACACACACCACCCCACCCTGCCCCACCCCCTGCCCCCCTCCCCCACCCCCCTCCCCCACCCCGCCCCACCCCCTCCCCCACCCTGCCCCACACCGCCCCACCCCCACCCCCTCCCCCACCCTGCCCCACCCCGCCCCACCCCCTACCCCCACCCTGCCCCACCCCCCACACACGGACACACATACACACATATATATATACACATACCCCCCACCCCCTCCCCCACACTGCCCCACCCCCTGCCCCCCTCCACCACCCCCTACCCCCATCCCGCCCCACCCCCCACACACACATACACACATATATATATACACATACACACATAAATATACAGACAAATATATATATATAAATGGAAGAGAGATAGAGAGAGAAATTGGACCTGAGAGAGAGAGAGAGAGAGCAGCGTCGAGAGAGAGAGAGAGAGAGGGAGGGAAGGGCGCGGGAGGGAAAAAAGAAGGGGGGGTAGGGTTTTTTCTGAAAAAGTTGTCACGGTCGTGTCAAGGTCTTTGACCGTGATACGACTTGTCACGGTCATTGATCGTGACACGACCGTGACAAATTGAATTGTCACGGGCTTGTCACGGTCAATGACCGTGACAAGTCGTTGTCACGGTCGTGTCAAGGTCAATGACCGTGACATAAAACGCGTGTTTTTTTTGTCACGGTCAATGACCTTGACAAGGCTGGCCGGCTGAAAGGTGACAATTTGCCCATTTTGGTGTAGTGGATTTGGGTGAAGCTAGTGTAATATTGAGAATTAATATTACTAGGTCAGAAAAGGGACTTTCTTTGGATCAATCTCATTACATTGAGAAAGTTCTAAAGAAATGCAATTACTTTGACTGTAAACTTTATAGTACTCCATTTTACCCTAGTGTAAAGTTATTTAAGAACATTGGCGACAGTGTAAATCAAAATGCTTATGCAAGCATTATAGGTAGCTTACGTTATGCTACAGGTTGCACTAGACCTGACATAGCTTATGTTGTGGGAGTACTATGCAGATTTACCAGTAGACCTAGTATGGAGCATTGGCATGCTATTGAGAGAGTCATGCAGTACGTTAAAAGGACGATGAACCTCAGATTACACTATAATAAGCTTCTCGTGGTCCTTGAAGGATTTAGTGATGCTGATTGGAACACCCTATCTCATGATTCTAAGGCTACTAGTGGATATATATTTAGCATCGCTGGTGGTGCAGTTTCTTCAAAATCTAAGAAACAAACTATTTTGGCTCAATCCACTATGGAGTTTGAGATGATAGCGCTAGCTACTGCTAGTGAAGAGGCAGGTTGGTTAAGAAACCTCATGTCAGATATCCCGTTATGGGAAAGACCAATACCAACCGTTTTGATTCATTGTGATAGTCTCGCGACTATTGCAGAAGTAGATAACCGTTATTATAACGGTAAGAAACAACAAATACGTCGTAAGCATAGCACTGTTAGAGAATTTATCTCTACGGGTGTTGTGAGGGTGGATCATATACGGTCTAAACAAAACTTAGTTGATCCTTTAACGAAAGGACTAGCTAGGGAGAAGGTGTGGAACACATTGACAAGGATGGGACTAAAGCCCTTGGATAAATGAGTCATTTGTGATGGTAACCCAACATATGGACTGGAGATCCCAAGAAATATGTTCAAAGGGTAATAACAAGTCACAAGTGATATGGATTGAATCGTGCGATTATTAATTAAGATTGAATGGGGTTTTACTCCGAGTCCATCACTATGGAGCATAATATCCTGAAGAGAGTAAAGGATGAGTTACTAAAACTCTTAATGAGATCTATAACTCTATTTTGAGTGGGGTACCTAGCTACAGGAGTACTCTTGATAGACTTTCTTATGTGAATGTGGAAGTGTGGCCGCTTTCTATGGATATTTTGGGCAAATTCCTAAAGCATTCACTACACTGTGATAGAAGCACATGGCCATAACGTGCTAGTATTAGAATTACATCCAAGTAGGTTTGTGTGTGGGATGTTGTCAGAGATAGAGTTCAAAACTAAGGTTACTCTAGTATATTCTGAATCATCTTTACCACGTGAAGGTTCAAGTCGAAAGACACCATTGCTTATGCACAAATATATGGATTATTTCTCGATAAAAATGATTTCAAATTTTGCAAGTGGGGGATTATTGGAATAGAACAACTATAAAGTTGTATAGTGCAAAAATTGAAAATGCTTCCACATCGGTAAGGAGGTAAAGTTTGAATTGGTATATCTACAATTTTTGTGGAACAAATGGGCAAGCCCTTTGGGCATTAGATGTTTTGTGTGTATGGGTGGGGGACTTATTGGGCCAAGTCACACACGCGCGCGCGCCACCGTCGCCGTCCGTCCGGCCCGATCTGTGCCCGTGTCCGGGTCCGAGTCCGGTTCTTACGTCCTGGGCTTGGTCTCATTAAGAAATAATTTTTTGGACAAATACAGAATTGTTTTTTGGGCTTTAAAAATTATTTTTAACGATTTTTAATTAAAAAAAAACGTGTTTTATTTTGAGTTGAATATTTCAACCCAGTTGCCCACTTCTTCAGATTTCTTCTCTCCACGTTTTTGTTTCCAACGTCTTTCTTATTGCCCCATAAAAGAGGTATTCAACCTCCATTTTTTGAGAGACCTGTTCTGCAACTTTACACAAAAAAAAACTCCGTCCAATTTTTTTCCTCTGCACTGGAATAATAAATCCTTCCCAGATTTATTATTAGATTCGAGAAATTATTACGAATGGATGTACATGAACCGGATTAATTCTTGTGCTTTATCAATTTGTAGGAGGGTAGTAAGACTGGGGTTTATGAATAACTGGAAAGGGTGAGGTGTGACCCACTCCAATGGACGCTGTCTACAAGGTTCTCAAGAACTTCTGGAGCAGCTTCTGATGAGACCTTATTCTTTAAGTAAAAATGGAGCTCAAGCTGGAACTCCCTCCCTGCAAGAAGATGAATTTCCACAATAATAATAGTAATTTTCTCAAGAAGAGCTCCTGAGAGTGATGGCTGTCAGTAGGGAGTGAAAGAACAAGGCACTTAACACTTAGAGAGAGCAGGGAGAGAATACTAGAGAGGTTCTAGTGTGATTTTGATAGAGTGAATTTGCTATTGAGTTTTTCCATCTTTCATGACCTTGCCCAGGGGTCCTATTTATACTTGGGCACTAAGGCTGGGTTGGCACTTTTGGCGCCAAAACTTAGAGGGTTGGTGAGGGACAAAGTCTGCAGTGTACTATTTGTCCCTACCTACAGGCAGCTCTGCCTGTCCCCTCTGGCAGATGCCCCCTGGTGCCAACCAAAGTTCAAAAGCAAATATGTCTTCTAATGGAGACAAAATATCTTATTTGCTAAATATCTTTTGAAACGGTAACTTTTGGTACAAACTTTGTAAACTTGAGGGGGGTCTCGAGGACCACCTCCTCTAAAATCTTTGTAAGCTTGAGGGAGGGTCTTGAGGACCCCCTTCTAAAATCATTTTTCTTGAGAGGGGTTTAGAGGACCCTCTCCTTTAAAATCATTTTATAAATAGTTCTTTTCTTGTGAGTAGCCAGCCCTTTGGTTGCTCACTTCACTTGTGACTAAGTGTGAAGTGTGTGTAGTCTTGAGTGACTTTTGGGTCTTCCTATTAGTATTCTCTCAATCCTATAGTGCTAAGTGGTTGGTCTTGCCCAACATACCTTGTCCTTCAGCCGCCAAGCCAAAACTTCCAAGAGATCCCAACTGGCCTACTTGAGCCCTACTTGCTCAACTAGGCAACCTGTACAAGAAAATAAGTGTTAGTACTTTTGTTCTTTTTTGTGATGAGGGGTTGCTTATGGTAGGCACCCTGTCATCCTAAATTTTTCTGGGAGCTGAGGGGGGAAGGACCTTGTGGGTCCCTCTTCTCAAATGTCATTTTTGCGGGGACCCTTGCGGAGTCCCTCTCAACTTGGGCTTCTGCAGGGACCCATGCGGTGACTCTTCTCAACTTGAGTTTCTGTCGGGACCCTTGCGGTGGTCCTTCTCAACTTGGACTTCTGCCGTGACTCTTGCAGTGGTTCTTCTCGACTTAAGTTTCTAAAGTGACCCTTGCGGTGGCTCTTCTCAAATGTCATTTCTGCGGTGGCCCGTTTGAACTTGGACTTCTGCAGTGGCCCTTGCGGGGCACTTCTCAAATGTCATTTCTGTAGTGACCTTTGCAGTGGCCCTTCTCAACTTAGACCTATGTTGTGACTCTTGCAGTGGCCCTTCTCAACTTGAGTTTCTGCATTGACCATGGGTGGGGTTCCTTCTCATTATGAGTTTCTGCCAGGACCCTGGGAGGTTCCTGCTCAATATGAGTTTCTGCCGGGACCCTGGGGTGGTTCCTCCTCAATATGAGTTTCTGTCGGGACCCTGGGATGGTTCCTGCTCAATATGAGTTTCTGCCGGGACCCTGGGGTGGTTCCCTGCTCAATATGAGTTTTTACCGGGACCCTGGGGTGGTTCCTCCTCAATATGAGTTTCTGTCGGGACCCAAGGGTGGTTCCTTCTCAATATGAGTTTCTATCGGGACCCTGGGTGGGTTTCTTCTCAGTATTTCTAATAAAAAACATTTTTATTTTTTTTATAGGTAGACACCCTTCTACACAATCTGTATTTTATTTATTGGAGGTTATTTTATCCTGAGGGTGACGAGGTAATTGTGACTGTCAGCACACATTAGGCAGAGCCGCGAAACATCTTAAAAAGAGCGACATTGTCCGGGACTCAGCCATGTTCTAGACTGTACCTACTTTTAGGATTTCTTATACTTCCGTCCAAGATTTATTTCCTCCAAAATTGGGTAATTTCGTTCCTTAATTCTGCATTTATTTAAATAGCTGCTATAACATCGGGTGTGTGAGAGGAAGGGAGAAAGTAATGTATTTTACAGAAGGAATAGGCTATATTTAGGTTTATAAGTTTTAGTTATTGAAATTCTGGCCCTTTATTTTATAAAAAATTATAGAAAACACCTATAACTTATATTTTTTTACACAAAAGACCCCTATTTTTTTTTCTCAGTAATTTTTTTCGGAAAGTTTAGGAGGAGCCTCCGCTCCCCCTCGTCCCCACATAGAACCCCCACTGTGTATACATAATGCAAAATATATAAAATTTATGTATCACTATAATATATTAAATTATCTATAATGAATTAAGGTTCTACACCTAAATAAAAAGTAAGCATACATTTGGTTGGAAGCTTGAAAATGAACTAATCAATGATTATTATTATAAAATATAAAGTTACAAAGCACGTGTATCAGGATTAACGTAAAATTTAGTCCCTATATTAAACCTAACTCGTTTCCATCCAATTGCAATAGTTTAAAATGCATCATAGTTCATTTACACACATGAAAATATATTGTTATTATTTTATATATTCCATCACGCATGAAAATATCGAGGAAAAAAGTATCATTAACAAATTATGAATTTGTTTTGACAAAATCATGATTGAAAGAGCAGTTATCAATTATTATTGAACATTAAAGGCAACAACAACTCTTTTTTAAATTCATAGAATGATAATATGCCATGCAATTCAATTCAATTTTTTAAAAAAATGTAAGAAAGGCATGAAAGTTCTAATAAGATGCATAATATCACATCCTACTACTGAAAAAATTATCAAATATGAATTGAAAAATTAATGTATAATCATATGGAACAATTGCAATTCAATATTGATATAAAGTCAATGTAGTCTAAATTTCATTATGTTTTGAATATAATTTACACACCACAAATATTAAGAAGAACAAAGTAGATAAACTTAAATGATTCCACATTCAAATAATAACTTTCCTAGCTAAATTGTCAAAAGAAATTTAGGGTCCGTTTGATAACTTTAAAATTTCAAGGCAAATTAGAAAAGTTGGAAAATTTTGAAAATTTCCAGCTTTTAGACCGTTTGATAGCCTAAATTTGTCATGTAATTTATTTTTCAGGTACAACACCCATTAAGCACAATTTGCCACCTTTGAATGAGGTCAGGTTTTCGTTTGCCACCTTTAAGTGGCAAATCACTCAAAACCATTTTTTTTATAACTCTATATATTTTACAAATATATAACATTCATAAATTTGTAAATATATATATTTCGTATATTTTAATATATATATATATATACTGCTCTTGTGAGGACCAGTCCACATTTTAAGAGTGCGGACTGGACATGTGTCACCTGGCGGTGAGCGTAGAAAAGAGAGAGCGTGTACCTATAATTTAGCCGAAAGTCTCTAGGTTCACCACCATATGACACATGTCCAGTCCGTACTCTTAAAATGCGGACTGGTCTGCACAAGAGCAGTATTGTATATACATACATACATATATATATATAGTGAGAGTATGTTGTACATACCAACGGTGCATACCAATTTTATAAAATAGTAAAATAATTATTTTTCAACTGAATTTTTTTATATGATGTTTAAAAATTTCAATAAAACCGCATAAAAAATCAACTCAAAATTACTTTTTTGGCTATTTTAAAACAAATGGTCAAACTTTCGCAAATTTTAAAGCACGTTAGACTCTCCAAAGTTTGACTAATTTTTTTAAAATAGCAAAACATATTTTTTTTGTCCAGATTTTTTTTATATGGCTCCCCCGAAATGTTTAAATACCACATAAAAAAACTCAACTCAAAATCATTTATAAAATGGCTCCGCGCCAGCAGTATGCATTGTTTGGTATATACAAGACCCTGACTCTCTCTCTCTCTCTCTCTCTCCCTCTCTCTCTTTATATATATATATATATATATATATATATATAGGCAGGTTCTTCTGCACACTAAGTTTGCACATGTGCTGATGCACATCTATTTTTTTAAAATATTAAAAAATATTTTTGAGTTGATTTTTTATATGATATTTAAACATTTCAACGGACCCATATAAAAAAAATCAGCTTGAAAAAAGTTTTTTTGCTATTTTAAAAAAATCGGTCAAACTTTTGCAGCTTTTAAGTGCTTTAAAAACTGCGAAAGTTTGACCGATTTTCTTAAAATAGTAAAAAAATGTTTTTAACTGATTTTTTTTATATGGGTTCCTTGAAATGTTTAAATATCACACAAAAAAACACCTCAATTTTTTTTTTACTATTTAAAAAAAATAATGTTCAAACTTAGTGTGCACAGGAGCTTGGCTCTCTCTCTCTCTCTCTTTATATATATATATATATATATATATATATATATATATATATATATATATATAGTACTTCTTTTGTGCGGACATGTCCGCATTTTAAGAGTGCGGACTGAACATGTGTTACCTGGCAGTGACCCTAGAAAATATCCGCTGAATTATAGTCACACTCTCTCTCTTTTCTACGCTCACGGCCAGGTGACACATGTCCGGTCCGCATTTTTAAAATGCGAACTGGTCCGCACAATAGCAATATTATATATATATATATATTCATTAAATAAAATTTTCACATTTATATCTATTTTTCAACTTTTGTGTTTGATAGAAAATGTGAAAAATTGATGATTTTCCAACTATCAAATGGACACATGTTGAAAAATATTCATTTCTCTTGAAATTATTTGCTCTAGAATCAAATGCTTGAAATCATTTGCATTTTTCAAATTTTCTATCAATCGGACCTTTAGTGTCAAAAGTAATTTATCGTGTCAAAAGCAAAAGCATTGTACAATGTATCTAACATAATTTACTGTCAAAATTTTGGCAAACACATTAAACCAAATTGTCATAACAAATCTATTATATACCTCTAATACAATAGTATAGAGGCTTTAGTGACAATAAATACTATAGTAAAGTTACGGTTCTTATTACTTTGGAATCTAAGTTCGAGATTTTAAAGGTCTATGGGTCTATTAGTGATTTGTGTTGTTTGGTTTCCCAACTTTCGAAAAATGAAAGGATTGCAGAATTATGTTGTGGGTCATTTCAATGGGTTTGTGCCGGTTTGGTTTTTCAAGAAAAAACTCCTTATATGGTGCAAAAAATGTCCTCTGAAGTATATAGTCTCCCTGTCTCTTTAGTACCTCCAAAGCCATTCAACAAATATGTCCCTTTAATCTCTGCACTAAAAAATGGCAATAAATGGAGCAGGTCCCCCAAGAGGAAGTGCAGGAGCAGCAGCTGCCAATCTGCAAAGAATGAGGACTCAAGTGCTGGTGGTGGTGTTGACGGAGGAGCCCCAAACGTTCAACTTCAGAAACTTCTCTCTCAAACCTCACCCATGTGGGTTGTAAAGGTGTATGAATTGACATCTATAATCGATTTTTGTGACAATCATTTTTACTATAACAGGAAGCTCAAGCACTGTTCTGTTTCTGTGGTTGCAATAGAGCTCGAACCCACAATTCATTGGGTGCTAAGTTTTAAGCCGAAATGGAAATCTTATGCCCGGACCAAGGTTTTTCCATTCTTAATGCAAGATATGGACTCATTGCATAACTTTACATCAACAACAGATTTGGCAATAATCTGCGCATGTAATATGAAAAGTTATATAACACCTATGTATGTTCAACTGTAATCCCGTCAAGTGAGCGTGGATGTTTATAGCTACGATATTTCCTTTTAGGCTAACCGTAGTGGGATGTTTAAATGTGTAGTTTTAGACTTTTATTTCTCATAATGGGTAATATAATGTGTAGTTTTAGCAGAGAGAAAATGTTGAGAGGATGCAAATGTAGAAGGCCGATACACAATGTGTAAGCGGGGCCCAGACGTTCTGGGGTTTAAAAAGATATCCGCCCAGATTGGGCGTTAAAAAGCTTCCCGCCTAGACTTTTGGGCGCCTATAATTTGTCCGCCCAACCTCACTTTTGGAAAAAAAAAATTATATCCAAACAGTAACTTTTTTAACGGATAAAATATTTATAACGGCTACTTTATTTTTGTGTATATATATTACACTTCTCAAAAACTTTGAACACAAGAGTATTTTATATCTTTGAACATTATAATTCAAATAATTATAATGGATTCTTCTTTCCAAAGTACTCTGCCAAATTCAAGCCGATTGCAAAATTTCAATGCACACAATGAGGTGTTGCTTTGTATGGCATACGTTAAATTTTATATAGATGGTGCTATGGGGACTAACCAATCAGGTTCAACATTATGGGAAAAAATTACGAATGAATATAACTCAAGCGAGGGTGTCATTTACAAACGGTCTGAGAATACATTGCAGGGAAAATTTCAGAAAATTAACACAGATTGTATGTTGTATACGGCGAACTTGTCCAAAGCTTGCGGTAGGGGGAAAGAAAGCGACACGTCGGAGGTTTCATGGGTAATTACAATTAATATCCGTTTATTTTATATTTATAATTAAATTCATAATTTTGCAAAACTAATGAGAGAATATTTTTTTTCGATAGGTACAACGAGCTCATGATAACTTTCTATTAAAAGTGGGTCATAAATTCAATTACGACCACTGCTACGAGGTGCTTAAGGATTTGCCAAAGTATTCGATGTCGACCATTGGTTCACAATATACGGATGAAGAAGATAATGGAAACCCGCTTAATTCGAACGACAGCGAAACAAGGGAATTTAATAATCCGTTGAAAAGACTAAAAGGACGTAAAGCTGCGAAATTGAAAGGGAAGAAACGAGCGGCAGCCAACAGTGCGGCTTTACAAACGCTCATTTTAGAGAACTCTGATGAATTCAACAAACTTTATGACAAAAATTTTGCAGAATCCTAATCAATCAAAAGAACTCTAAATGAAAAGATTGATGGTTTAATTTCAATTCGCACCAAAGAGTATGAAGCTCAACTCTAACGTGACGAAGATCACATTATTTACATGGATACAAGTAACTTCACTCCCCAACAAAGAGCCTTTCACGAGATGCGATTGACTCAGATAATGCAGTGTCAGGCTCAAGCATTTCAGAACTTCTCACAGTAGATTATTAGATTTATATGGTTATTTATGTAATCTAAATTTATTAATTATTAGATTTTGTACCAATGTTCAACAATGAATAGTTTTGCCCAAACATATTTTATTTAGCACGGAGAAAATTGTCTACATATATTAGGTATGGTAAATGGATAATATTGAAATTACAATGAAGATGATGATTCTGCATGATGATTCCAAACGTGTTCCATAAGGTCCTCACGTGACTGGCTATGGGCATCCTTGTTCCACATCTTTGCCTCCCGCATCTGGTACTAATAATGGCCAGTGAGACTTTGCCTGCTTAAGCAGGGGGGTAGGTCACTTAAGGGCAGGTCAGCTCGCCATGTCCCGTCCCGTAACTCTTCCTCGACTATCATATTATGTAATATGACACAATCTTTCATAATTACACGTAAGTCTTTATATTCCCAAAAATTTCTCGGGTTTTTAATAAAGTGGAACTATTGTTACAAGATGCAAAATGCCCGTTCCACATCCTTTCGGGCTCGTTCTTGGGCTCGTGTGAACACCTTATGTTTTTGACTGGTCGGTCTCTTGAAACTCTTAATGACAGTTGCATAGGGCGGATAGATACCATATGTCCGTGTCATACGTGTTTCCATTGATTTCAAAGTGCATAGGGGGACGATTTCCTTCCAGAACTTCTTCGAACACGTGAGATTTTGCAAGAACATTCAGATCATTACATGCACCAGGCATTCCAAAGAAAGCATGCCAAATCCAAGTATTATAAGACGCCACTGCCTTTAAAATTATAGTGACAGCATGACAATGATCTTGATATTGTCCATTCCATGCATGTGGACAGTTATTCCATTCTCAGTGCATGCAGTCAATGCTCCCAATCATCCCGGAAAACCCAAGTCATTCATTATTTGGCTGCATACGGGCTATATCTTCGGCTGTAGGTGTGCGACAATACTCTGGGCTAAACACCTTCACTACAGCCCTACAGAAACGTTTTAAAGTCTGAATCGTTGTTATCTCGGCTATTTTCAGACATTCGTCTCATAAATCCCCGCATCCACCGAACACCAACATACGAAGTGCACAAACAATCTTCTGGTGAGAGCTTAATCCCATTCGTCCAACACAATCCGGTTTCTGGATAAAATATGAATCATTTTCACAGACTACTTCCAAAATATGATTAAAGCTCACCTTGTTCATCCTGAACCTATGCTTGAACATTTCTTCATGGTTTGTGGGGTTCTCCTGAAAGTAGTCTTTCCATAAATTGTGATGAGCCATCTTTCTATCTTGGTGAACTGTTCGTCCCTCATGTATTTCCCGACTATCGTGCAGTAAGGACGTCCGATGTATTGCATCCCGAAATTTGTTGTGTACTGTGGCGACTTTATCATCGGAGTCGAGATCATACGTTTGGGTAATGTGTGCTAATATTATCTCCTCAATATCATTGTTAAACATTATAAATGTTTATATTGTAGTAGTAGTAGTTGTGATTCTCAACATCCATCAAAGTTGTATATTTATGGTCCTCATATTAAGGATATGTCCACAAAATATCACTCCTCAGATTTTACATGACCTGACGAATCGTCCTTGTTGGATGGTAAAACAAATCCCGCCCAACAAGTCTATAGGACTAAAGCGAAAAAGATTCATGTCCACAAAATATCAATCCTTATATTTTACATGACGCGATAAATCATCCTTGTTGTACGGTAAAGCAAGTCCCTCCCAACAAGTCTACAAGACTAAAGCTGAAAAGATTCATGTCTACAAAATATCAGTCCTCATATTTTACATGACGTGACAAATCGTCCTTGCTGGATGGTAAAACAAGTCCCGCCCAACAAGTCTACATGACTAAAGCTGAAAAGATTCATGTCCACAAAGTATAAGTCCTCATATTTTACATGACGTGACAAATCGTCCTTATTGGATAGTAAAACAAGTCTCGCCCAACAAGTCTACACGATTAAAGCTGAAAAGATTCATATCCACAAAATATCAGTCCTCATATTTTACATGACATGGCAAACCGTCTTTGTTGGACAGTAAAACAAGTCCCGCCCAACAAGTCTACAGGACTAAAGCTAAAAAGAATCATGTCCACCCAATATCAGTCCTCATATTTTACATGACGTGACAAATCGTCCTTGTTGGATGGTAAAATAAGTCCTGCCCAACAAGCCTATATATATAATGCCTTTTCGTCTAACATTACAAACATTGCTTCATCTCCATACAATTCATCCATTTATAATGGATCATACAGATATTGTCGGTAACGTTTGGTATGGAAAGAAACAAATTTTTCAAACTTATCCGATTGATACTTCTCGATATTTTCTTAATGACTATGGTCATATTTTCATAATCTCCCCTACTTCCGAACTAGAAGGCGGAGTTGAGTAACCTTGGGAATACCTGTCATAGCCAGAAAAATATGATGAAAGGTGTAACTTGGAGGTTCTTTTCCATTACCATTATATACCAGTGCTGAGAAATTAGGTTGCCGCACTTTGGACAATATCGTATCCCGAAGAAGCGGAGATGTTTTGCCTTGATTTATTAGAGGAAGAGATATAGAAGATGGAGAGATGCTTACAATGTTATCACAAAGTACAATGCGCGATACAATATTGTTGTCACATTCAGGAACAAATGATTAACATATATAACGATTCAGCATTGTCATCAGATAATGACATTTCAGACTACACCAAATCTGGTTATGATTACTTTTCAAAATGCGTATATGAAAATGATGGGGAAGAGTACGAACCAAATATATCAAACTATAACAAAGAATATGTTGATTCTAATATGCAACGATCTTACTTACCTAAATGTTTAGTACGCAATGGGAAACCATTTTGTTGTACTTCTACTAGGTTCGACCTAAGCGTTTAATCGTTTGTACTACATAAGTATGAGTTTATTGTCCACTATGCACAGTATGTATGTTGGTGTTCTTATGGTGTTTGTATTTGAATGGTGTTTGCACTTGAATCTAATATAATCGAAATAATTTTGTCTTTGAGTATGGTGTTTGTACTTGAATCTAATATAAACCACATCGTTATTAAATAAAAAATGATTTTATTATCAAAACAAGTTATTACATTTCAATGTTAACTTTACATCGGACCCCCACCAAGATATTGCTGATAAGGAAATTCGTTGAATAGTCCAAAAACATCATCGGTAAGAGAGGTTTGACTGACCAATCCTCCGGGGTCGTGTGATGGTGGATGGGCTATATTAGGAGAAGCAATTGGATATTCGTCTCCATATATATCGGGGGGGTGTATTGCAGAATGGGGTTGTGCCCGGTAGACGAACTGGGCCCAGCGCCTTTAAGCTCTCTCACCCACCTTTACCACATAAGCTCTCGTTCTAACATTATTGATTTAAGTTTCCTTATGTAGCCCTCTCTAAAAAAACCATATCATGCCATTGGTCGCGTGAGTAAAAATTTCCGGGAGCTAAGTCATTATGAGTGCTTGGCGGGTCTACTTAAATGACTGTTATGCCACTCAAATATCTATCTGCAACTTCAAACTCCCTTGATAAAGGTATAAGATTTGACGATGAAGATTGTCCCTCTGTGTTGTATATATGGGGAGCCTCCCATCTATCTGCTGGTGCGCTGGGTACCCATAAATCAGATGGTGCAATCGAGGCGAACCCTACCCCGTCATGATTTTTCCACCGAATTAGGGAGGGTAATATTACACCCTTACCCACAATCTTCCAGTATGTCACCATTCGTCCTCTGATGAGACTGCGAGACGAGCAATTGCAGGTTGTCAGTTGCCAATTTGTTCCATATATATATCCCTTGGAATGAATGCCATTGGATATAATGGGTTTTCTGGAATTGCAACGAGACTTGTCATGTGACGGTAGCAGTGATCTCCGAGATACCAAGTTCCACCTAACTCGATATCCAAAAGCATTATCCTTTTTTTCCCCAAATCGTGAGCAATTGTAACGATATTAAACTGTTTTTCTGCTAATCCCATAAAAGGTTGCCATATGACTGACTCGGGAGAACGCATTTCCAACTACTCTTGCATTGCCGAACTTTTAAATCTCATCTGTCGCAATGAAGACCCACGTTGATCAAACACCCATCGTAGCATACAGGGCCATCTTTCCACAGCATTATCATGCAATATGGGAGCCATCATGTGAAGGTACTCGTAGCCAAAGTACTGCGGGTTTAAGGAAAAACTCATTAGAATTCAGGAGATTATTAAACTAAAAAAAATTAATTTTAATGATCATAATACAAATGTTAAATTATAGGAAAAAATATCTCTATAAGTTGCCAAAAACAATTTACTGATTTTTGCGCATTTGTGGTGCATGTGTCAAGCCCATAGTAAACACGCGCTAAAATGGCAGAACCCCAATCCTTAGTAGCCGTCGTTAAGATTGTTTAAATAAGTTGCCCAATCCACACACAAGGTGGTATGGCCCGTCGGAAGCTCAACACAAGTACAATAAAAACTCTGGCAATTTGTTCTCCGCTCGCTAGTCTTTGCTCCGGAACTTGTTCGCACCAATCCAACATGTACTTTTTACTATTTTACAAGAAATATTTCTTCCTTCGAACTCTGGGTGACCTATTCCGGGAAAATACAGGTCGAACATTTGCTCCATAGTATACTGACTAGATGTTGGAAAACTAGGCAAAATTGGTTGGATTCCAATTGGAATTCCTAAAACCATATAATTTAAGATGTATTAAATATGGAAACATTCAACAATAATTTATAAAAATACAAATATAGTGCGAAAAAATATTTCTGAAATAGCTACCGGATAAATGCACAAAATCATAAGGGGTAATCCCCAACTCCACACTCGGTAGATGGAATGTATGAGTTATTTCCGATCACCTACTTATGAGTGCTACAGTCAATTGGTTGTCGGAGTCAGGAAAAGATTCGCTAAATAAATGACTAAAATCAAAATTCCAACTGGTCGCTCACACAAATAGAATCTGGGATAATTCAGCATACATCTCTATCGGACAGTGGATACTACCGCGCATATGAAATTGACTGTCGGTTGGATTCACTGTAGGATCAACAATCATGTCTCTCGCATGCAAAAAATTATCGTGAACCAACTGATGATAATTCCGATACAAGACTGGCAAATTCGGTGGTGGGGGTGGAATGGGATTTGGTTTTGCAAGTTTACCACACCATTTTCTTTGAATAGATAACATTTTCAAAATAAATGGTATTGAATATATAAAAAATATGTCTTTGATTTTTGGGATTTTTTTTTGGGAGTGTGAAATATAGGAGATAAAGTATGTTATAGGAATAATTTTGTAATAAGGATGAAAAATAGAAGAGGAGAAAATGTTATTTATAGAGGGTAAATGCATAATTAATATTTAGTTACAACGGTTAAATTTGCAACGGGTATATAACGTCTAGGAGGAGGTAACGACTGGAAAATCTGGCCAATCTGGGTGGTAAAATGTTTAACCCACGCCTGGAAAATCTGGGCGGTAAAAAGTCGTCCGCCCAGATCTGGGCGGTAAAATGTTTAACGCCCACTCGCCCTCCACGTCGACATTTGCATTGCCCCACTGTAAAAACTCGAGGAACAATCTAAGCAAAAAAAATGTAGATTTACATTTTTTTGCACTACATCACTACATATGGCCTTATTAGGTGATCAATAGTAATTGTTTAGTTATTTGTCAGAGTGTTTTAAGAAAAAAAGAGAAAGAAGGCCGGTAGTCTAAGAAATGTTCCAAGGTTTTAAAAGCACCATGCGATTAGACACTTTTTATATATAAAACAAATTATTTTATAAATATAACTTCCTTTTTAAAACATTACTGTTATATAAAAATATAAAAATACAAAATTAGTTTTTCATGAAAACTATAGTTTGAACTCTTATAATTTTTTTTTATAAAACTTGATTTTATAAAGATAAGTATAAATTATTTTATTATATATAAATAATGTATTTATATAAATTAAATTTCTAATAATTGGAGTTTTTAACTACATAACTTTTTCTAATTATATATATATATATATATATATATATATATATTTGCATTTATTAATTGAAAAGAGATATGTTTCATATATAAATATTATCATTATTAATTGATAAAAAAGATGTTTCATGTGAGAAACAACTTTTTCTTTTATTAATAAATACTAATATTTATCTAACAAATACTTTTTTTTATATATATAACTCAAAAAAATATTTTTTATAAAAAAATGTACAGTTTTCTGAAACAGTTTATAAATTCTTTATAAAAAACATTTTTTTTCTTAGAAAGTTATATTTATTTTTGTATTTTGAAAACACCATTTTAGAACACAATTTATATAATGAAACGAAATTAAAAAATACATTTTTTAGAAAATTACTTTATAAAAATACAATTTTTTATGAACAGTAAAATATTTTATACTTATATAAAATCAGGTTTTGTAAAAAATTTATAAAAAGTGTTAACGCTATAGTTTTATATAAAAATGGATATATATTTATATTTCTATAAAGACTTTATTGTTTAAAAAAATATGTAGAATCGCTACAGTGGAAATATTGCGACTTCTCAATTAAAATCCAATTTTAATTATTCCCAAATTTTAGTTAAACCCTTAAACACGCATCTAGATGATTTATCCAACAAAATAAAGCATGCATGATAAAACAAATAATTTTAGGAAAAATCCCCCAAAGGGGAAAAATCTTTTTATTTTCATTATAATTTGTAAAGAACGGTTTACACAGATTACAATGAAAATAAGAGTGACATACGCAATACCGTCAGGTGTCGATTCCGATGTCTCGACTGGAATCTTTCGCAAGAACTCCAGGTGGTCAGCAATGAATAAGAGAAACGGATTCTCCACAAGTTACTCCGTAAGGACTCCCTCCACAATAGCACGTAACTCTCCGGTAGTAGAGTTCTCCCCACAAGTTACTCCAGATGAGTAAACAATCCTTTTGAAGGTTTAAGGATTGACACAAATATATGGGAATGGATTTGTGAATCAAAAAGGTATAAAACCCTAAAAAAGTGAAGTCTGTTTTCTAGGCTATGAAAACGCAGAAATTGGTGCATAAAAGACTTGGAAAAACGTGTAGAATGCACATTGGTATTTATACAAAAATTAAGGCGACGGCGACGCTCGAACGAGATAG
The DNA here is from genome assembly GCA_949130495.1 of Sambucus nigra. Lineage (NCBI taxonomy): Eukaryota > Viridiplantae > Streptophyta > Magnoliopsida > Dipsacales > Adoxaceae > Sambucus > Sambucus nigra. Next base: position 355,961,760 of record OX422211.1, on the reverse strand, counting down.
GCATCTCGCTCGAATGAAGGACATGTGTTGTTTGAACGACATCGCGCGAGATGCTTATCTCGCTCGAACGATAATGCTGACTCGTTTGAACGAGCTCGTCGATCGAGGCACTTTGCTTCTACACTCAGGAATTTTTTTGCTTTCGATTAAAAATATTTCAGACTTCAAAAATATTTTCTGAAAAATTTCCCAAATATTTATGAAAAATAAACAACTCCATTAAATCATTTTACCAATATTACGTAGTGGAGCAGTGGGAAATAATTGAGAAGCATGTCGCATGAAGCATGATGCACGTGTGAAGATGATGGATGAATGGATTCGGATAGAGGCCGTCGAGGATGATCGTGTTGATGTTCCGAGTGTAGCGGTATCAGACATATAAATTGTGATCTAGGAAAAACAGAAAATTCTTAGATTCTACCCCGGACATTTATAAAATTATATTCTTATGAAATTATATATATATCTGTGTGTGTGTGTGAGTGTGTGTGTGTGCGCGCGCTTGTGTGTTCTATTCTTTTTATTTTTTAATTCCACTTGCTTCATCACTAAATATTACCTTTTCTGTTTTTCAATCTTACATGCAAGTATTTGTTTGGCATCAAATATTCTATAAAGAAAATACATGTATTCAATATCATTTTATAAATTTTTCTACATTAACGACATGTATCATAAAAATATAAAGTGGGTCTTTTAAAGTTATAGATTTTACCTATATTTTTGTAAGTATATTTGCGTTATGAACCTTTCCTCTAGGTCGACAGATTACTACACCTGTAATAATTAAAATTCGGTATAATTATATATGTGATTCATCACTTTTTAAAATGAAGGCTAACCAAAAGACCATGTAACTCCGGTACATGAATTCTCTCAGATAAACCCATTTTTTTCCCGAGCTCTTATCATTTTTGCATCAGTTTATTATTGTTATTATTTAATATTCCCACTAAACTAAATATGTTTTAATTCTGTTGTACAAGAGAGTTATGAATTAAGTTCGAGGCAACTTTGTAGAATCGTAATTATAGGAATCGATTAATGTTATAAATCCAGTAAGTGAATTAGGTTATAAGATTTACTTTATACCTTGGTTTATTTTATATATTATAGGCAATTATATAAATGGATTTGGGCATTATCCGATTAATAGACAACACAAGAAGTTATTCTCGATTTTATGATTTTTTGTTTGGGGGAGGGGGGGGGGGGGGGGGGGGGGGGATTTAGATGACATTTCTTTTTCATCTTTCTATTTCAATTGTAATTCTAAATTTCAACAACAGGTCCTTTGAAAAGTTATCGAAACGACACTAAATAGTTTTGGACATTATTGATGTGTAAATCATTTCGACTTTGATATGTTGATTTGATTAAGACGATGTCATCTAAATTCAACAATTTTACACCTAAGGATATTTTTTATGTTCTTTCGTTAGGGGTACATGTAGGCAACGTTCACATATGCTTGATTGAGTTTTATTACCTATTGAATTTATGCACACCCATTCATTTCATTTCCATGACTTGGTTGTTTTAGTCTAAATCCATGGTGTGATTTTTGGTATCTTATTTTTATATGAAAAATTTGAAAAATAAAAAATAGTTTGTGAATGTTTTTGGGACATACCTTTGCATGCGCGTTGATTGATTTATATTTGCTATGCATTTTTATCGTGACACTCCATGTTTTGATTATTTCTTCTTATCTGTCTATTTGGGGACATCATAAAAACGGGGAGAAAGAATTATCATGTTATGGGGAGTTTTTACATTATGGGGGAGATTTGATTTTTTAGGGATTTATTCTTATGTCATTTTAAACTAGATGCGTCATGAAGGTTTTTACTTTATCTCATGTGTATAGGTACAAATTTGATATTGATTGGATTGCACGCCCTGATGAGAAAAGCTTTGGGAGTTTCTGAAGAGCTGAAGATTTGAAGATGCTGAAGTTTGATTGAAGACATGTCATGGAGTATTCTCAGTTTGAGGGTTTAATGGGGATATTATATTGTATATCATTTGTTTTAGGGAGATTGCATAATTCGTATTTTTTATGTATGTACCGGCATAGACATAGAGGGAGATTTGTAAAAACATAATTTTATAAATGTTTGGGGTAGAATCTAGGAATTTTTTATTTTTCCTAGATCACGATTTATATGTCTGATACCGCTACACTTGGCACGTCAACATGATCATCCTTAACGGCCTCTATCCGAATCCATGCATCCATCATCTTGACACGTGTATCATGCTACATGAGACGTGCTGCTCAACCGTTTCCCACTACTCCACTACATAATATTGGTAAAATGATTTAATGAAGTTGTTTATTTTTGCATAAATATTTGGGAAATTTTTCAGAAAATATTTTTGAAGTGTGAAATATTTTTTATCGAAAGCAGAAAATTTTATAAGGGTAGAAGCGGAGTGCCTCGGTCGACGAGCTTGATCAAACGAGTCAGCAGTGTCGTTCGAGCGAGATAAGTATCTCGCACGATGTCATTCGAACAACATGTATCCATTGTTCGAGCGAGATTCCTATCTCGTTCGAGCGACGCCTCCGCCTCGATTTTTGTATAAATACCAGTGTGCATTCTACACGTTTTCCCAATTCTTTTATGCACCAGTTTCTGCATTTTCACAGCCCAAAAAACATACTTCACTTTTTTAAGGTTTTATATCTTTTTTATTCACAAATTCATTCCCATAAATTTTTGTGAATCCTTAAACCTTCAAGAGGATTGTTTACTCATCTGGAGTAAGTTGTGGGGAGAACTCTACAACTGGAGAGCTACGTGCTATTGTAAATGGAATCCTTACGGAGTAACTTGTGGAGAAGCCATTTCTCTTCTTCATTGTTGACCACCTGGAGTTCTTGCGGGAGATTCCAGCCGAGACATCGGAACCGACACCTAAGGGTATTTCGTATGTCACTCTTGTTTTCATTGTAATCCGTGTAAACCTTTATTTACAAATTATAGTGAAAATAAAAAGGTTTTGCCCATTTGGGGGATTTTTCCTGAAATTGTTTGTTTTATCCTGCATGCTTTATTTTATTGGATAAATCATCTAGATGCATGTTTTAGGGTTTAACTAAAATTTGGGAATAATTAAAATTGGATTTCATTTGAGAAGTCGCAATATTTTTGCTGTAGCGATTCTACAAATTGGTATCAGAGCGGGTTACGCTAATTTATCACATGATCTTGATTTTTCAAGGATTTTTTTATATACAATTTGACTTCTCATGTCATCAAATTGGTATCAGAGCCTGTTGCACCAAGTTATTGTGTTTTGATCCTGATTTTTCACAGAAATGGCTTTTAGTGGTTTTGATGATCTTCGATGTTAAATTTTTGAAAAAGTTAATTGGAAAATTCACACGAACTCTTGTTTTATCTTCTGTAGAAAACGAATCTGAGAGGTGTCCTTGTTGTGAGGGTGTTGGTCACACGTTAGATGAGTATATCACAAATTTAAAGAAAAAATTGAATAAACCGGTTTCTTGTGTTTCTGCCCTTAGTGATTGTGATTCGTAAGAAGAATTTTTTATGATTCTAGGCCAAAGATTCCCACCCATGTGATTAGTGATGATAGTGAGGGTGATGGGAGTGAAGATTAAAGTGTAGATAAGCATGACTTACAAACTGCTTTTAATGAACTTTCTGCTGAATCTTTGAAAATGAAGAAAGAAAATTTGAAATTGAAAGTTCAATTAAAAGAGCGTGCCTTAAAAAATAATGATTTTTTAGTTGAAGAACTTTGTGCACATAATAAAATTTTGAAAGAGAAGCTTGAGTACGTCAAGGGTGAGAGAGATAGTCTTAGAAGGTTGATGGAGACTATGAAAAAGGAGCTTTTAGAGTTTGAGGATTCTAGACATGTACTTGAATCTGGAATAGGTGAACTTGAGGTGAAATTGAAAGATTCAAGTAAGGTGAAATTTGATTTGGTGTCTATGTCTGAAAAACTTGATAAGATTTTAGGCACCGTCGAGATCAAAAAGGATAGGTGTGGGATTGGTCTTGAAAAATATGTTGCACTCATTCCCACACGTGTGAGAGAGCCTCCTAGGATTATTAAGAAAGAGGCACCTAAGTTTGTTAGGAAAGATCCCCCTAGGAACATCGTGAGAGAACCTCCTAGGATCATTAGGAGAAGGCCACCTTTAGATAACACTCACCGCTCGATTTACACTTGCACACATTGCGGTAGGCAAGGTCATTTTAGGCGTTTCTGCTATAAGTTTTTGAATGGACATAGAAAACATAAAAAGAGAGTCACACCGGTTCCTAAAACCCCCATACTCTGTTACACTTCAATTTGGGTCAGGAAATCAGATTTAGAGGCTTATGGTCTTTTTGTTCAAGATTCCCATTTGCTTGCACATGATTCTTCTCTTGCCATATCATATAGATGATTGTGTTTGCATGTTTGTCATACGCTAGTTTTTTGTTTCATGATATATATGTTTGCTAGTGTTATGACATGTGTACTTTTTGTATATATTTTCTGAAAATTTTGAAAAATACAAAAAGAATTTATTTATTTTTTGAAAAAATTGAAAAAAATTTACTTTGATAAAATTTTTAAAAAATCCAAAAAGGAGTTTTGTATTTTGTTTACACCTTTTATGAATCGACACTTAGGATGACCATGTCACAACATCATTCCATTTTTTTCATGTGACTATTTGATAGTGTTTTGAGACAATATATCACGTCATCTTTGTGCTTTATAATGTTTGGAGTCATTAAGATGTAATTAAGTGTTACTTCCTACATGATTGACTCTTGATTTCCTTTATTGCACACGTGCACGAATTTGTTTGATTATTGTGCTTGTCTTATCACATGTTGGTTGGGTGTTTTCACTTCAATCATGTCCTTAAAACGAACCAAGTGCAATAATACGAGAGTAATAAAAGTACTGCATGTGAGATCCATTGCCTGTGAGGATTTTGTTTAAGATAAAAAATGATGAGTGAACATAGGAAAGGGTTACGAGTGAATAATAATCACATCATGAAAGCCACCGTTTGAAAAGAGACCGCATAAAAAATTAAGGCAATAAAAAGATGAAATATGCCAAAATTTTGGGCCAATAAGTTTCTTTAAGTTGAGAATTGAGTACCTCTTTAAATATAAAATATTGCATTATTATATATGAGGGAGTTTTTTTGTTGATTTAATTAAGAAGATGTCATCTAAATTCAACAATTTTACACCTAAGGATATTTTTGATGTTCTTTCGTTAGGGATACGCGTATGCATTGTGCACATATGCTTGATTGAGTTTTTTTACCTATTGAATTTGTTCACACCCATTCATTCCATTTCCATGACTTGGTTGTTTTAGTCTAAATCCATGGTGTGATTTTTGGTATCTTATTTTTGTATGAAAATTTTGAAAAATCAAAAATAGTTTGTGAATGTTTTTGGGACATACCTTTGCATGCGCGTTGACATACCTTTTGTGGCTTATGAATAATCATTTATAAATTTTTTAATAATTGACTTTAAAATATTATTTTAAAGGACTGTGCTCATGATAATATTTTGGATCAATTATTTAATAGTCCCTACTATAAATATATATTTTTTAAAAAGGACACATATATTTAGTTTAACCCATTTAGTCCCTCAAGCACTCAATATTCTCTTATTTTTAGAGGTCCGCGCCAGCGGCACTCCCTTTCCAAAATATGTGGCAAAGGACTTTTTGAGGCAAAATAAAAAGGCTTGGACTTAATGAATATTAAAAAATATTTGAGAGACTATTTGGTATATGTCCCTAATATTTTTGTAATGTATACATATCAAATACATGCGCCTGCGCATCGCGCGAGTTACATGCTGGTAAGATGATAGTTGAACCATAGATCGTGGAATTAAGTAGACTTTCTAATTTGGAATCCTGCTTAACAACCATATTGAAACAAAATTAATATGGGGCTGGAATGTGCTCAAATGAAAAACAAAAGATAAGTTTGGAAAACTTTAGAAACCCTCCCAACACCCTCATTTTTATAACCCGCGCCATCCATCTTGTGCATGCCACGCCCTGGCCTTATAACATCTCTCTCACTCCTTTATTTGACTCCTCCTTACACCGCAACAGACCACTGACTCAACAACCTCCACCAACGCATGAGGATCGCCTCTAATTTTTGTCTTAACTTCCTTTCTTCCGTTGTCAGATTGACGCGATCTCTGTTTTAAATAACATTTATTATAGAAAAATGTTTTTTTTTTAAATTGTTTCAATTTTTTAAAAAAACAAGTCAACTATTTTTTTTAAGTTTAAAAGGTTGTTTTTAAAAATTGTTTATATAACTAAAACAATGAACTATATAATGTAAAAAATTACTTTTTTTACAAAAACAAACTATCTTAACCATTAAAAATATGTCATTTATATATAAAAAGCTGTACATTTTATTTAAAACTGTTTTGTAAAAAAAAAATAACTCTGTTTTCTATAAATATAAATAAAGCACTAGAAAAACAGTTAAAATATTTTTTTTACAAAAAGTTCTGTTAAGAAAATGTTTTCGTAAAAAATTAAGAAAAACATTTAACTGTTGTTTTAAATTCAATTGTTGTTTCTATTTTTTTTATAAAAACTAAAACAATGGTCTATATAATACATAATCTATTTTTCACAAAAATAAATTATTTTAACTATTTTTCTAGTATTTTATCTGTATTTATAAAAAAAGTGTTAATTTTTTTTTTATAAAATGTACATGTTTTTTGTATAAAATATATATTTTTAATAGTTAAAAAAGTTTATTTTTTATAATTAGTTTCTAATAGCAATAGTTGAATTAAAAAAAATTAAAATACTTTTGTTTATTTTTTTAACGAAAATTATTTTTTAACATGATTCTTTTGTTAAAAAAAAAATCGTTTTAACTGTTTTTAAGTGTTTTATTTATATTTATAGAAAATAGTGCTATTTTTTTTATAAAATAGTTTTAAATCAAATGTACAGTTGTTTTAATAATAGACATATTTTTAAGAGTTAAAACAGTGTAGTTTTAGGAAAAATTGTTTTTTTATATTATATAGAACGTTGTTTTAGTCTTTATAAGAAGTTTTTAGAAGATGGGACTTATAAATTTAGGGCCTATTATATTATGTACTATGAAAATAGGACAACAAATATTTCATTTATAATTTTAGTCTCTATTTTTTAATAAAGCACCTTCTGCGGTCCCACATCAATAAAACGTCAACCAATCATATCATGTCAAGTCAATCGATAATTTGAAAATAGGGACTAAAAGTGCAAACCAAATGTTTGTTATCCTATATCCATAATTGGTACTAGTTTAGGCACTAAAATATATAGACTATTTTAAAAACTACAATTAAAAAGATTTTTAAAAAAAGAGTTGAAAGTTTTTTTAATAGTCTTAAAAAGTTAAAATAATTTTTATTCAAATTTTAAAAAATATTTTTCGATAAAAAATATTTTTTTATAATCAAAACAGTTTCTAATTTATATAATACTTCTTTTTAATAAATAAATAAGGTGTTGTTTATACATATACCTGTAAGGATTTTTCTCCATTTTTATCTTACACTAAAGAAAGTGAGGAATGGGTTTTGGATGAGTAAAAAGAGTTTGTGAATTTTAAGGGTAATGTAATCATTTAATATAAAGGTGGAATGGGGAATGTTGTAAAGGAGTGGGAATAGTGGAACTTTTTTTTTAACCAAAATGGTACCTCGTAAACTCAATCCCCTACTGTAATACATTCATTTTACGGTATTTTCTACTCAGCACTAACCAAAATCCTTGCCCATCGAAAATCTTTCCTCTCCGATGTTTGTCGTTACCTTGGATTAAACCTCTACATAATTTACCAATAGCCTTGCCTTGAACACATCTATACCCCATAAATACAATGACAATCTTACCAATTCTAATGGTATATATTTAATACCTGCAAATATGTACCCCGTTTCTGAGAAAGCTATGCGTTTGAGAAAGAGAGACCACTGATGTGAGAGATTTTAGGAGGAGGAGATGAAGAGACGAGACTGAAACCTGAATAGAAATTAATAGTTGGCCAGTAAAGGAAAAAGAGCTTAGATGGAGAATAAGACGGAAGAGCTTTGAGCAAGGGAAAGATAAACCCTATTAGATATAAATTAGGTAGCCATGTGTCAAAATTCAAATTAGAGACATCATTCTTATAGATACTAGTAGTTGGAAGCTGTACGATGTGCGACTCGTACGTTATCAAATACAAAATAAATGAAGGGAATGGAAATATTAAAGAATGATAAAATAAAATGTGCAAAGGAATAAAAATTAAGAATATTCTTAATAAATAAACACTAAGTAGAAATAGAAATAAACATTATCATGGCTTGACATAGAGAGAAAGAAAGTGTTAATTTTTTTTCATTTCTCCACACAGTCGTTTCTGCTGCACCAACATTTCTATATACTATTAAATGCAAAATAAGGCATTAATTGTGATTGATTGTGAGATTGTCCACGTGAAAAACAAAAATTAATGTTCCTCATCATAGGTTCATCCACGTGGCACAATAAAACGAAATGCAACCGACAGATTCAACCTCACACTCTCTCTCCAAGGAGTAAAGCCATCGTTTGTAGACATCTCTCTTCTCCATTTATTACACCCACTTTTATGATAGAAAACGTCGAATCTGTTCACCTTTTATTATGCAATACAAGATTTTAATTCTCCTTTTCACTGAGGTTGCCACATGGCACTGTCCTTTTTTATTTCTTTTCTCACCGCCTTTTCACGCCTGTATGCCCTTTTATTTACATCCCATCAACAATATTGGAGCTAACACACATCCTCACTCCCCTCTCTCATTATCGTTCCCTCTCCACCAGCCCTCCATTACCCTAAGACCCCCCATTTTAACTCAATATATACCCCAATCCTTCATCATCTGTTCTTATTCTTCCCGGTTATCATTCTACCATATAACCCTTTTGTCTCCCCTGTATAAAACCCCAAACCAAAAGATCCGTAAAAAACCCAAATCATCTACCAGATTGTATATTTCTGTTGAAGACGATCCATAAAAAACCCAATTTTGAAATTCAGTTTTCCAATGTCAGTCTTTGAATATCATAATTTTGTCTCTACCGTCTATCATCATGGGGGGGTTATTTTTGCAAATGGGTTAGTAAAAAATCATCCATCGGAGATTTTTTTGGCAGTGACCCAGATAATGCCTCCAACATGCGAAAAAAATAGAATCGTCATTACCATAAAACTGGTCGGCGCACCCTAACCACGAACCCGTTACCTAATCGACCCATACCCAGCGACCCCATGGCAGCCGATTCAAATTGAAGCCCCCAAGTTGAGGTTTATTTGCCTTCGATGACTGGTCAGGCTTGGGTTGTTTTCTCTGAGAAGGGTTCCTTCTCTAGCTATGGTTTTCGTCTCGTCTGGTTTGAATGGGTTTGGTGTTTGATTTGTTGAAGGTGTAGTGATTTTTCTCTGTTGATGGAGGAGTATGGTTTTCTTTGGTTTTGATCTGATTTGGCTGAGAAATGGTTTTGTTTTAGGTAATGCTGATAAGAGAGTTGTATGTTCTTTTCTCTCATTTGTGGGTGGGTTTATGCGGTGGAGTGGAGTGCAAGTGGTTTGAGTGTGGGTGAATCACAAGTGCGTTACAAGTGTTGATTTTAAGTAATCACATTGTCGTTTTTTTAAATGTGCTTGTTGGTTGTTTTAGATTAAACCGAATTTGATGCGTACTATTTTTCTATTCAATTTTGAATTAAAAAAAATATTTTATATATTTTTTCGGTTTAAAATAATATTAATTATGGATGTAGGACAACAAATATTTGGTTTTTATTTTTAGTCCCTATTTTCAAATTATCGATTGACGTGACATGCTGTGATTGGTTGATATTTTATAGATGTGGGTTCGCGCCAACGACTTTATTAAAAAGAGTATTTCTATGAAAGGTTTGTTGTCCTATTTCGAAAATACATATCACAAGAGGTCCTAAATTTTCAAAGCCCCTTAAAAATGCTTTCAAGTTTTGTAAATACTACGCCTTAATTATCCCTTAATATAACTTTCCTACTAAGTGATTCGGTGTTTGAGTCACACATATGAATATATTTTTTAAAATATAATAAAATGTATATTTTTTGAATCAATGGATAATTTTTTTGGTAGTTTGATTTAATGTGGAATGACCATTTTGATTGTCTACTAGTATGAATTTGAGTTCTTTTATTTATAGGAAGTTCGATTTGATATTGGCATGGTATTAATTGTGATATTTTATTCCATTTTTTTGTGCAAATTGTTTTACCTTTTCTTATGATATTTCATTTTTATATGAAATCTATAAAATATTAGTGTTCCCATTTCAAGTCAATTATTATTAAATAATTTTTAATTCAAACATTAGATCGATAACCACTAATAGTTTCACCCGCGCATTGCGCGGGTTTACACCTAGTTATCAGAATAATAGGTTCAAGGTCATGACCTCACATCAAGCTGTTGTAAAATGAAAATGCAAAAAAAAGAGTGAAATTTTGTAATTTGGCGATTATAGCAGAGGATATTTCAAAAAGAATTCTTACAGCTTCAGAGAGTAAATCATCTCCCAAAAGTCCGGGGACATCTCAATCATCTACAACATTTGAAATAGCCAGTCCAGTAGTTGGTCTGTAACCAAAGTCCCTATTGGGATGATACATCCTCGACCTTCAAGACCTTTCCTTAGTCGTTCACCTTGCACAACATAATTATAATACGAATGTAGTCAATTGGTGTTCGACTGAATCAATCATTTCTCTGACAAATATCAGTCGTTGTTATTCTGGTGACCAGCCTTTTTTGTCCTCGAGATTGTCTTTGACATTCATAATCGTATACGACAATTTCAAGCTCTAATGTTATCGTCTTACCCATCAAGATTTTATGGAAATTTTAATCTTTACGAATATAGTCCCCTCTTCAGAATGAAAAGAGTATGATTGTGATTTGGATATATGCTAGACTCTTTGTATTTGGGAATGGACTATACAAAAGAACTTGGTACTTCTATTAAAAATCAATGAAACTACAAGTGGAATTGGATATACAATAGTTCTACGCAACTTGAATTCAAAAAAATAAATAAACATCACTCCACTCTTGCATTCAAATAAAATTACATGATACAATCAATTAATGTAGAAATTAGTATTGATATTATTTTAAGAAAGTCATGAAATAAGCATTATCTTATTATAGAGTTCATTGTCAGATATTTGAACGTCGGTGAAGATTCAACAACTATGTTGACGGAGAACTGAACTTTGTTGCCAAGAAAGAATTATAGTTCGTTAATTAAAATAGTTGACACGACACAAAAATAGGGGAATGTTAAACAGTTCGTTAAAGAAAGACCAACAAAACTGTAAGGATTAATATATCATCAAGAAAATCATTTAAATTGAATGCCTCTGGCCTCTCGAACAACAAAACTGACTGTTACCACTTCAAGTCATTTACATCTTCAATCCCCCAGAGTTTCAGATCAAATGCACAGTTAGACCTCTAGCCTCTCGAACAACAGGAGGTATCCTAGTGACCCTGCCAAGAAACTGATAACTGAATCGAAATCATTACATGAATATGAAAAAACCCGACCTGGTCATGGATGGTGGTTTTAGGGGATGGATTTAAGATGGTAGTTCCAAGAGTATTTTTGAAAATGGAAGGCATAACTAAATGCATATAAAGAGTATAGAAACTAAAACATAAAAGTAGAATGTTCATTAATTGACACAATCATTAAATACTCAAAGGTTTATATAATTCAGCTAACTTACATTTATGAACTAAATTCAATGAAAACATCCAATATTAGAGCTTTGGAGACAATTTTATTATTCAGACTTCTTATTCCACGGTCGCAACATCTAAACCTGCACATGTTTGACAACTATTGAACTCTTGTATTATAATTGTAATCGTAATGGTAATCGTAATTGGAGTTGTAATCATAATTGTATCATACCATAATGAACTCTTCTGGTAGCAATTACTTAGAATGATGCTGCGATCATAATCGTAAGCGAATGGATCTAGGTGACCGTCAGGAAGGTCCACCCGAACTGATCGATAGATTCCAACTTCCATTTTCATACCATAATGAGTGTGGTGAAAATATGTCACGGGCAACAAAATTAATCAAATCAAGTTAAATAGAATTGACACATAAAAATAAAGGGTAAATTAGAAATTAAACTTAAAGTATGGGTTGAATTAGTAAGTTGTGTCATATTAGTAAGCTCCATGGACCGTAGATGCAGTAAACTAACAAAAAATGACAGAAAACATCGCAAGCCGAAACATGAAATTTTTTTAAGTCAAAACATTGTTCCTACGTCTGTTTGGCTTAAGAGGAGGAAAAGGAGGGGATGCGTTTATTACGGAACATCGCATATCCGAGGGGTAATACCACTCCAACCATTATGATGGCTGATTCCATTACATATCTAAGCATTTTTTGTGGTACCACCTCTCTATATATCCCTATCAAAGGCATCCTTGCTGTATCAAACAACGTGACCACATAAATCTTAATGAGTGTTCTATGCTTAGATAGATTGATTGTCGTGACATCCCCATATATATGATAGCTGAATAGTAATTAAAATATCATAAAACTTTGCATAAAGCCTTGGAGGCAATCATGTTGCAATTAACCTCCTCTTGTGTTATTTGTTCCCTATTTGGATTGCAAATTTCCTTTAAAACTGGTACGCATGTGCAAATTAGACATCTTTAGTTTAGTACATAGTTTGATGGATTCTTTCATTGGGTCTGAGATTGAGAGGTGGATGTTGGGCACTTTTACTTGAATTTTAGGATTTAGTCATATTACTGCTCTAGTACTTAAGATATCACTAATTTAAAAGCAGTCCCTCTCCTACCATAGACATACATTCAACATTAAGAATCCAAAACATCAATCAAGCAATATATAACAACAAAAGATCTAATTCAAAATATTCTCTTGGAGAATAAACATTGAATTTAGATTAGCTCTCAGCCCCTTTCGGTTCCTTTTCTCTTTGCTATGAAAAAAAATCTGCAGTTAAAGAAATTTAATTAACTTCAACATATTAAAGTAATAAATATTTTGAAGATACTATTAATCATGTCTCTTGCTCTATGATGGCCTATGAGTTTACTTATTTCAGTATGAAGTTATGCACAGATGGCATACAATTTGTCTATACATTGATGACGAATACAATTTAACATGTAAGAATTAATTGTGTGATAAGATACATATAAATCAAACCTATACCTTCTTTATAATTTTCATTTTGGCATTTCATTAACAAAATATTTAGTTATGTACAAAAAAGAGAGAAAGAACTAAAAGACAACAACACCAATCACACTAACCTCTCCTAGATATATTATTGAAAAACCCAACAACTAAACCTTATTTTTTAATTTCCATCTACAAAGATCATAGTGAAAAATAGTCTCCTTGGAGTGCAAAGAACATTTAGAACGCTAGGTCGGGCATCTCACATAATAAATTTAATTATTGGTAAAAACAAATAAACTACACATACTAAATTTAATTTACTGATAAAAACAAATAAACTAACTATTAATATATGTGACATATATAAAAACATATATTTGCTATTAATAAAATAATAGACGAGATCATAGTTTTTGTAGAACAGAGTCGTGATGAACAATATTGTAATCATTAAGAAACTATAAAACAACCATAATATGATCTTAAAATTAGATTAGAAATAAATTACCTTTCGGGGGAGTTGCAATCTCTTATGAGTGTGTGGATCCAAGAAAATGATGAGTTCAATACAATAATTAGCAGTAAGAAATCTATGACGTCGTGAAATTTCATTGTCGGAGGAAAGTTGTCTTATAACATTGAAATTAGAATTTTAGCCACAGTAAATGACACACCCCATCCCAGTTACTTATAATTAAGTTTAAAAGTCAAAGTGAGTCAAATCATAATTAATTTAACCAAACCCTAAAAACGAGTCTTAATTATAGAGTCATCAGCATAAATCCATACAACCAGTTTTTTTTTTACAAAATTAAGGTACATATTCTTACACAAACTTGCTTGAAGGATAAGTTACTTAATTACATCATTTACATTTAAATAAAATTATGGTTTTATCCATTCCTGTCTAACCTAACCCGACCTCCTAGATTTGGCAGTGACATCACGTTACCTAAAAAAACATAAACATAAGAACCGTGAGCAATATAGCTCAGTGAATGCATCACTACCGCACTACTGCATAAAATTAAATGAAATAAATCATGTCCGTATAATTATGAATTAACTTATTCGGCTCATTCATAATGAATGACCTAACTTTCCGAATCATGATTCACATATCATGTCTGTAATAGATAATTCTCCCCCATTCCTGGTCGAGGAGTAACCCACTGTCATTAATAGACAAATATCCCCCATTCCGGGTCGAGGAGTAACCTCCCATTTTGGTAAACCTAAATGAACAATTTCTTATTCATTATATTATAATCATATCAATAACAATATACGAATATCTCTTTCGAGTGAGTACACTCACCTTGGATTGCCAACTATGTATTTACGTTTCCTTCAAGTAGAGCTGAACTGGATTGATTAGACCTTACACATGTCAATCCAACTAAATCAGTACTGAATCTCAATCATAATGATTATATTAATATATTTTTGTAACTTTCAATGACTATACAACAATAATATAATTACACTTAAGTCACATTCCATGAAACATGAGTAAATACAAAACAATGGAATATACGTTTATAAAGTTATGAATATTCAACCGTATCAAATACCTCATAAGGAATTTATAACTAAAAATAGATAAACATAAAAGTATACTTCTAAATGTATATACACATGAAACATGTACTCAAAATACCCTTTGGAAGGAGGAGATACAAACATTCATTCATGGGGTATCGAGTATGGCCTCAATTTATTATCCTCCATACTTAACCATTCTATATTCATAAATTGTAGAAATACAAGTGTCCAAGTTTATCAACATGGAAACATATCTGAATATATTTTCCATTGCAAGTGACGGTGTTATTTTTCAATCTTCCTAGAGCAAGTTATGACTACTTCTTTACAACATAATAAATCGGCCCTACAAGCTCCTCTATTGTTCCTTCAACTTCCAAGAATTTTCATAATCTTTTACATCATAAATTTCCATGACTTTCCACCCATTTTCAATAAACATACATAATAGTACATAATTAAAGTTTCATAATTTTTAGAGTTCATTTTCTATGTCAAAAGCTTTACCGAACTCGGGGAATATCGAAATGAAATATACAAATAACAACTATGTACCAACTTGAAAAAATCACTAAGGCCTAACCACAAGGAGTTAAACTCTAATTTTCGGATATGATATGAATATATGAGTCTAGTTTCATATCCAATTGGAATTTCTCAATTCCAGTAAGCACACAAAAATATATGTAAATTCGATTACAAGGGGTTTTAATACAAAGCAATATGGCCTACAAACACCACTTATCTCACATATGAACCAATACTCATTATCACAAAGGAGGATAGAATTTAAAATAACTAATTCATGATATATATACTTTGAAATAAGTATAATCCAAGATTAAAACAATAGTAACACATAGTTATACCTTTGAAACACCTTAAGGATTTTCTTTTAATTTTTCCAGGCTTTTTTTGGAATTCTTTCTTTCTTAAACTTCTACTGTCTCTTTCCTCAAGATAAAAACTCTCAAAACTGAACCAAGGGATAAATTTGCTAAAGAAATAGGTTAAATGGAGAGTCTTGAGTTGGAAAATGTAGCTCTCCTTTCCAACTAATCAAATCAAACCATTTGGTTTACTAAAAGACAAATTACCACTTAAAGGGAATGGACAGATTTTCCCTTCTTCATAAATTCAGCATAACTTCTCACTCGGACATCCGTTTAATGCGCCATTTATTGTGTCATAGAGATAACTCATATACCTAAAACTATCTAGTTTTGACCTTGAGTCAGTTGTTATGTTATGAGGGTCAAAACTAGTCTCCAACATGAACCTTCCTACCGAAAACTTCAAAATTTTATGTTTGTACCCAATTCGATATTTCACTATTTTTGAAGGTAAGATTAGACTAAATATAATATCCTAAAATTATATATATATATATATATATTTAATAAAATATTATCCATATACATAAGTTAAGCATGATTTAAATATAATTTATCATAATTATATCCGGGTTGTCACAACTTCCCCCCTAGAAAATTTCGTCCCCAAAATTTAATATGAATTTCACTTACCAAACAAATGGGGATACTGTTTCTTCATGCTATCCTCCGTTTCCCAAGTTGCTTCTTTAATTCCATGGCTCATCCACATAACTTTCACTACGGGAATAACTTCATTCCTCAATACTTTCTCCTTATGATTAAGAATTTCTACCGGTTCCTCGATGTACGACAAGTCTTATTTCAGTTCAATAGGTTGGGTTTTCAGTTGATGAGATGGATCTGCCAAATACTTACGAAGAATAGATAGGTGAAACAAATCATGTAAACAAGACATTTCTGAAGTAATGCTAATCTATATGTCGGGGTCCCAATTCTTTCCAACACTTCATATGGTCCAATGTATCTTGGACTTAGTTTCCCTTTTTTTCCAAATCTCATGACACCGTTCCACGGTGAAATATGTAGGAATACAAAATCTCCCTTTCGAAATTCTAATGGATACTTCCTCTTATCAGCATAAAATTTCTTCCTGCTTTGTGCTATCTTTATCCATTCCTGAATCATTTTAATCTTTTTGATTATCACATGTATTAATTCAGGAACCAAGATTTTCCTTTCACCTACTTTATCCCAATATAGTGGCATTCTACATCTCCTCCCATATAAAGCTTCATAAGGAGCCATACCAATGGTGGACTGATAACTATTATTATATACGAATTCCATAAATGGCAAATGATCATCCCAAGTACCTTCGAAGTCAAATACACAAGATCGTAACATGTCTTCTAATATTTGAATCGTCCTTTCTGATTGCCCATCGGTTTGTGGATGAAATTCAATACTGAACTTCAAACTTGTGCTTAGGGCATTCTGTAAATGAGGCCAAAACTTAGAAGTGAACGTTGGATCTCTATCTGATACTATTGACAGTGGCGCCACATGTAAACCAATAATCTCATCAACGTACATACGTGCATACTTGTCAATAGTGTCGGTCATCTTAACTGGAAAAACATGAGTTGAGTTTGTCAATCGGTCTATAATCACCGAAACAGAATCACGCCCCTTTGGTGATTGTGCTAATCCTACAACAAAATCATCGTTATATGTTCCCACTTCCATTATGGAATATGCAATGACTGCAATAATCCTGTCAGCTTCTGATGCTCCACCTTCACTTGCTAGCATACTAAACATTTAGTTACAAATTCTGCAATCTCACGTTTCATATTGTTCCACCAATAATACTCTTTCAAATCTCTATACATTTTGGTACCTCCAAGATACATAGAATAAATAGAACTATGTGCATCTTCTAATATATCTTTCTTTAAGGATGGATCATTCGGTACGCAAATTCTATTTTTGTAACACAGTGATTCATCATTCTTAATCTCAAAGTCACTCTCTTTACCATCCTGAACTTTCTGTTTCTTCTTCTCAAGGAATGAATCATTGATCTGCAATTTTCGTATGCATTCTGCCAATAAAGGTCTCATTGTTACATGTGTTAATAATTCTCCCTTTTTTGAAAAACATAATTCAATCCCCATCAATGCCAAGTTAAGAATATTTCCAACACGTGCACACTGTATGCAACCCATAATCCCTGATGATTTTTTACTCAAAGAATCTGCTACTACATTGGCCTTCCCAAGATGATGGTGGATGGTACAATCATAGTCTTTAATCAACTTTATCCAAGGACTCTGTCTCAAATTCAGTTCTTTTTGTGTAAATAAGTATTTCAAGCTTTGATGATCCGTAGATATCTCACAAGTTTCTCTATACAAGTAATGTCGCCACAGCTTCAAAGCAAAAATAATGGCTGCTAGCTTTAAATCGTGCGTAGGGTAGTTTCATTCACATGTATTTAATTGTCTGGAAGCATATCCTATTACCTTCCCGTTCTGCATAAGGACACATCCTAACCCCTGAAATGAAGCATCTGTATAGATCACAAAAGACTCATTCCCACATGGAATAGTAAGTATAGGGCTGAAACCAACCGATTCTTTAATTATTTAAAACTCCTCTCGCATTCTTTATCCCATACAAACTTCACTTCTTTATGAGTAATTTTTTCCAGTGGTAACGCTATTGCTGAAAATCCCTTAATGAATCTACGATAGTAACCTGGCAATCCTAGGAAACTCTTAATTTCTATCACATTCTTAGGTTTCTCCCATTCAACGATTGCTTGCACCTTCTTTTGGATCAACGTAGATCCCATTTCCCAAGACAACATGCCATAAAAACACAATTTCATTCAACCAAAACTCACCCTTGGTGAATGTAGCAAATAATTTCTTCTATCTGAAAATCTGTAATATAAGTCTCAAATCTTTCTCTTGTTCCTCCATGCTATGCGAGTAAATCAACACATTGTCTATGAATACAATCATAAATGAATCAATAAAAGGGTGAAATACTTGGTTCATCAAATCCATAAAAACGGTTGGATCATTAGTTAATCCAAATGGCATCAACAAAAACTCATAGTTCCCATATCGAGTTTGAAAAGTTGTTTTGGAAATGTCACTATCCTTTACTTTCAATTGGTGGTAACCCGATATCAAATCAATCTTCAAAAGTACTGTAGCCCCTTGTAATTAATCAAACAAATCATCAAGACGTGTAGAGGGTACTTGTTTCTAATGGCCACCTTATTCAATTATCCATAATCAATACATAATCGCATTGCCCCATCTTTGTTTATCACAAATAACACCAGGGCTCCCCATGGCAAAACACTAGGCCGAATAAAACCTTTGCTTATCAGATCTTGTAATTGCACTTTAAATTCTTTCAAATCTGTTGGTGCCATTCTATATGGAGCAAGGGAAATTGGACCAGTACCTGGAATTAATTCAATGGAAAACTCTACTTCCCTATCGGGTGGCAATCCTGGCAATTCCTTTGGGAAGACATCAGAAAATTCTCTAACCACTGGTATATCTTGGATTTTAAGTGTATCTTTACGAGTATCAACAACATAAGCTAAATACCCTGTACAACCTTTACTCAATAATCTCCTATTCTTAATTGCTGATATAAGGCAATTAGGAACAACATTCCTTTCCCTTGTAAACTGGAACTTGATTTCACCAGGCAGATGAAATGTAACTTCTTTTTAAAAACAATTAATGGAAGCATGATAATATGATAATCAATCCATCCCCAATATAATATCAAAATCCTAAATAGCCAACGGTATCAAGTCAACATATAAATCTTGCTCACCCATTCGTAAGACACAATATTTATAAGCATGCTCAACCATAATTATACTTTCCATTGGGGTAGAAATATATAAGGAACAATTGAGATTTGAACATAGTCTACCCAAATATGAAACAATGTGTAATGCTATGAATGAATGCGTAGATCTAGGATCAATGAGTGTATATAAATCTTTATTTGCAATAAAGAGTTTATCTGCAACCACTTCTGGTGTAGCATGAGCATCGTATAATGTTACCACAAACACTCTTACTCCTACCTTCGATCCACTTTCTTGTCCTGTACCTCTTCCTCTGGCTGTACTGCCTAGAGATGATCATTTTCTAGGCCCCACACTACTAACTGAAACTGCTCTAGATAACATAGTATAATTCTTTTTTAGATGACCTTTCTGGTGATAGTTAAAACATTATATATTCAGTAACTTTGGGCAATTTATCTTTATATGACCTAATGTCCCATAAAAGAAACAAGAATTTGGATTACCTTGTGCTGAAATTCCTGAACCTCTTCCACCACTAGCTTCAACCCTTTACAAACTACGTCCCATACCTCTACCATGTTGAATTTTTTTCCCTCCAAACCTTTAATATTCGGTATCGCTACCCTTTTGATAGTTTGGATCAAATCTACATCTCTTTGCGCTTCGTTCTCGTTTTCCTCTTGCTTTATTCACATCCTTTTCTACTAGCATCACTTTATTCACTAAGGCTAAATAATTAGCAGTCTCTAAAGATGGAAACCATGATTTAATAACTAACTCTAGTCCATCAAGAAATTGGCTACACATGTCTTCCTAATTCTATACAAACCTTGAAGAAAACCGAGATAAGGCTGTAAATTTAGCTTCGTATTCTCTAACTGTCATGCTTCCCTAATTCAATATAAAATATTCTTTCTCCTTCTGTTTTCGATACATTGGGAGAAAATACTTATCATACAAAGCTTTAACAAACGCATCCCATGAGATCACATTCCCGCCTCCTGGAGTAATCAATAGATGTTTTGTGGCATCCCACCAATACTTAGCTTCTCCTTTCAGCATATGTGTCGCCAAGGTCACTCGTTGATTTTCAGGCATTCTCATTTCCCCAAAAATAAGTTCAATCTCTTTTATCCATTCTTCTGCCTCTGCTAGATCAACTGCTCCTTCAAACGATGGTGGGCTCCTCTTAATAAATTTCTCGTGTGAAGTACTCCTTTCTCCCCGATGTATTACCTCCTCAACCTTAGCCAGTGCTTGTGCCTCCAATTGCCTAGCATGTTGTTCTTCCATCTGAGCCATAAATCTAGCTTGTTGTTGTGCCATTAAATTCATATCACGTGCCATTTTTTACATATTTGTTAGTTGTTTTGGATCGGATTCCACATTTATGTGAACAGGTTGCTCAACCTCCGCTTCTACTGGAATATTTGAAGTGTCATATTCTATTCTCACATTTACATTCCCTCATTCCATTCTTTTATATCTGAAATGAATAAACGATATAATAACATGCAGATACACGTATCTTTTCTAACACAATTGTTAGTACCAAACAAAGCGTATTTCTTACATTCACTGCCAAATCTAGACTCTTCTAATTCCAGAACCTCTACAACCTAGGTTCTGATACCAAAAACTAGCACACCCCAACCCAGTTACTTATTATTAAGTTTGAAAGTCAAAGTGAGTCAAACCATAACTAATTTAATCAATCCATAAACACGAGTCTTAATTATAGAGTCATCTGTATAAATCCATACAACCAAAAACTTTTTACAACATTAAAGTACTTATGCTTACACGAACTTTCTTGAAGGATAAGTTACTTAATTACATCATTTAGATTTAAACAAAATTATTGTTTCATCCATTCCTGGCTAACCTAACCCGACCTTCTAGATTTGACAGTGACATCACATTACCTGAAAAACATAAACATAGGAATCGTGAGAAAAATAGCTCAGTGAATGCATCACTACCACACTACTGCATAAAATTAAATGCAATAAATCATGTCCATATAATTATGTATTAATTTATCCGGCTCATTTATAATGAATGACCTAAATTTCCGAATCATGATTCACATATCATGTCTGTAATAGACAATTATCCCCCATTCCTGGTCGAGGTGTAACCCATTGTCATTAATAGACAAATATACCCCATTCCTGGTCGAGGAGTAACCTCCCATTTTGGTAAACTGAAATGAACAATTTCATATTCATTATATTCTAATCATATCGATAACAGTATACGAATATCTCTTTCTAGTGAGTACACTCACTATGTATTTACGTTTCCTTTGGGTGGAGCTAAACTGGGTTGATTAGACCTTGCACCTGTCAATCGAACTAAATCAGTACTGAATTTCAATTATAAGTATTATCTTAATATATTTATGTAACTTTCAGTGACTATACAATAACAATATAATTCTACTTAATTCACATTCCATGAAATATGAGTAAAGACGAAACAATGGTATATACGTTGATAAAGTTATGAACATTCAACCATATCAAATACCTCATAAGGAATTTATAACTAACACCCGATAGAAATAAAAGTATACTTCTCAATGTATATATACATGAAACATGTACTCAAAATACCCTTTGGGAGGAGGAGATACAAATATTCATTCATGGGGTATCCAACATGGCCTCAATTTATTATCCTCTATACTTAACCATCCTATATTCATAAATTGCACAAATACGAGGTCCAATTTTATCAACATGGAAACATATCCGAATATAGTTTCCATTACAAGTGACGGTGTTATTTTTGAAGCTTCCTAGAGCAAGTTATGACCATTTCTTTACAATATAATAAATCTTCCCTACAAGCTCCTCTATTGTTCCTTCAACTTCCAAGAATTTTCATAATTTTTCTATATCTTAACTTTCAATGATTTTCCACCAATTTTTAATAAACATACTTAATAGTACAAAATTAATGTTTCATAGTTTTTAGAGTTCATTTGCTACGTCAAAAGCTTTACCAAACTCGAGGCATATCGAAATGAAATATACAAATAACAACTATATACCAACTTGCAGCCATCACTAAGGCCTAACCACAAGGATTTAAATTATAATTTTCAAATATGATATGAATATATGAGTACAATTTCATATCCAATTGGAATTTCTCAATTCCAGTAAGCACACAAAAATATATGTAAGTTTGAATACAAGGGGTTTCAATACAAAACAATATGGTCTACAAACACCACTTATCTCACATATGAACCAATACTCATTATCACAAAGGAGGATTGAATTTTGAATCAATAATTAATGATTTATATACATTGAAATAAGTATAATCCAAGATTAAAATAATAATAACACATAATTATACATTGGAAACACCTTTAGGATTTTCTTGGAATTTTTCCTAGCTTTTCTTGGAATTCTTTCTTCCATAAACTTCTACTTTCTCTTTCCTTAAGCTAAAACCCCTCAAAACTGAACCATGGGATAAATTTGCTGAAGAAATAGGTTAAATGGAGAGGCTTGAGTCGGCGAATACAACCCTGCTTTCCAACTAATCAAATTAAACCATTTGGTTTACTAAAAGACAAATTACCACTTAAAGGGAATGGACAGATTTACCCCTCTTTGTGAACTCGGCATTACTTCTCACTTGAACATCCGTTTGATGCGCCATTTATTGTGTCACAATGATAACTCATATACCTACAACTATATAGTTTTGACCTTGAGTCAATTGTTATATTATGAGGGTCAAAACTAGTCTCCAACATGAACCTTCCTACCAAAAACTTTAAAATTTTATGTTTGTACCCAATTCGATATTTCACTATTTTTGAAGGTAGGATTAGACTAAATATAATATTCTAACATTATATATATATATATATATATATATATATATATAACATTATCCATATAACATAAGTTAAGCATGATTTAAATATAATTTATCATAATTATATCCGGGTTGTCACAGTAAAAACATAAAAAAGCAAATATCCTTATTGTCTCTGTTGATATAGCTACAAAGTCTAGCATACTATAGACATCGTGTATACCAAATGAAAACTCTAGCATGATAAATTCCTTAAACAATTCTACCAAATGAAAAAATTATAAAATAATATTTAATAACTTTTTATAAATTATCTCATACAGAGGTCATCATAGTGCGAGTGTGTGCGTGAAGTGAAACTAATGACAATAGTTTGTTAAGTAGGTACCTTTGATCTACTTATTATTTCTTGACCAAAACAAAAGTTTGATAAACTTTTCTTCCCTTATTTTTTCAAAACTGAATACATCCAAGTCAGGATACTTCACCTCATCACAATATTATCGGATATGGTGTACATAAAAAAAGACTATTCAAATTGATTGTTTAGAGGATTGAATTTTTTTTGATTGTTTAGTACTATTTTGACTCTAATCTAAAATAAAACCTTAAACAAAAAAGCAAACATAAGGGCAACCTTTGATGCGATATGGATTAACTTGATCCTCTACAAAAAAAGTATCTTTCTGGATTGACAAACGTTCAACTGTTTTGGTATTTCTTGTAATTGACAAATTACAACCTTGTAATTGACAAATTCCATTCATTAAACAACCTATATCTGCAGATTCCAAATACCCTTTTCTCAAATATGTATTTATGTTGTGATATCTAAATTTCTATCAAACACAATGTTTTTGATGTTATAATAGCCATATGTATACCAAGATATTTCATAGACGATGAATATCTCTATAATTCACAACCGACTAGAAACTAAGCATCAATGTGTAAGGCACTTTATATTTATAACTAATCATATAAATAGACCCCCCATCAAATATAAGTCAAATATCATTCATGGCACAATCACTTGATATAATAGCTTATAGTGGCAAAAACTTGTTGTTTCGTATAATAAAATTACACGAAGTGAGTCTACAACCTACAAATAAATCCCATTTCGCCTCCAATTTAATCTTATATGTTTCCCCACTATATACAGCATTGATCCAGATTTAGATGAATAAACTAAAAATTAAGAATCTGTCCTAAAAATATTCTATTTAATTCATTCTATGCAATAGCCCAAACATTATAAATGAAAATATATATTTGGTTTGCTTCCAATTAGGGGTGTCAATTATTTCCGAACTTTTGAATTTTTCGATTTTCGGTCCGAATTTTTCTAATTTTGGCACCGTTTTAATTTTTTTGATCTGAATTTTTTTGATTTCTGACTTTTTCGATATATATTGGAATGGAATTGGAAATCATATATAAATTTCCGACTTTTCGATCTTCTGTTTTGAAAATTTCGATATCACGCCGATCCAATTTATCCAAAATATTTTTTGAAATAATAATATTTTTTTTAATTTTTTAATTTTTACTCATCACATTTCCTAATAATCCCACCCTTCATTTAAAACAATCCCACCCGTTCATTTAAAATAATCTCAACCCTTTATTTTTACATATATAAAGGTTCTTTTGCCCCTTCTTTTATCATTTCTAACCTAATTAGAAAGACCAAAATGCTCTCACACCGCTATCATTCCTGAATCCTTTCATTTCTCATTCCTCCCACTCAGTCAGGTATGGTATCATTCCTCTCCGATCTATTAAACATAGTTTTGTTGCTCTATTTGTTAATCATATATGAGCCTTCTATTGACTTAACTTGCGATCAATGATTTCATCCATATTTTCTAATTGAAACATAGTATAGTCATCGTATATTGCCTACATCTTGTTGTATCTGTATAACTCTGTAAATAATTTCAATTTATGATTGGGATGTTCGTGGAATCACAGTGTTTTCCTTGTTTGCTTACTAACAATGGTGTTATTCTTTGCTTATTTTTTCTCATAGTAATGCTCATCTAGTGTTATGAGGTTCAACTTTTAAGCTTAGCATCAATACTCAATATTGCTTGAAATTGACATTTGTATAAAAATAAGACTCTCCCCACCCCCAAAAAAAGTGAAGTAAAAAAGATAAAATGTATAATTTTGTATTTTCGATATTATCCGAAAAAGATAAAACTGATATATTCGATTTTTCCTAATTTTTTTCGAATAAAAAAATATCCAAAAATTTCTAAAATTCTGAATATTCCGAAGTCGCCGACATGGAAAAGAAATTGATTTTCGGAAATTTATTTTTTCGATTTTGGAAAGGATTTTAAAATTTCAAAAATTTTGGAAATTTTTCCGAACACCCCTATTCCGATCCGATCCAGCCGAAACACACCCCGACTTCCAATAAAAAATCACACAACTGTACATAAATCACACAATCATAACCATAATCCCGAATAATAACAACTATTTTTTAATAACCCTCAACATACATCTACAATAACAAAAGCAATGGTATTTTATAAATATTTTTCTACAACTAAGCATAATCCATCTTCGGCAATTAATTGAGGGGAAAAATATGTGTTTACAAAAATCACATCAAATTCTTTCTCTTTGACTTTCATCAAACATCTATTGGGCATTTTTTAATATGCCATAGTCTTATGCCTTATTATACACACGAAGTGAGTATAAACAATGAAAATTAATACATTTAAACGAATCAAGTTCTCCTTACCAAAATGTAAGAAATTCAGCAAATGCACCTATAGCAATGCAAATGTTTTTTTTCATACATTAGACCATTTAATGTATGAATCTTATACCTCTAAATTTTCAACTTATACTAATATAATGAATTTAAACTGATATAATCGAAATTTTAAAGTTGAAAGTATTGGGAATAAAATTTTCAAAACGACAAACAATTTAGAGTTGAGGGACAATAGTGAAAGTTGTTTCCATATACGGTAAAAATTATTTGAGAGAAACATAAATTATAAAATTTTAGGTAGTAACCAATTGTCTACGATACAAAAACATTGTAGGAGAACTTTGTCCTGATAACAACTATCCCAACCCAAAACAGTTGAAGGCAGATTTTATTAAATCTCTACGAAATTTTAACAAATAGTAAATGTGCGTAACTTACTACATCCCTATCTTATACCCTATAATCATTTGTTTATCCAAATCCATTTATTACGTAGAATTATACTTACACTCAATTAAATGTCATATCAGACATAAAGATATAATGTCATACTTGTAACTCAGTTTTATTTTATATTATTTCCACAATAAAAATAATCTTACCTGTATTGATGCTTCTTCAACAAACTCTAAGATTCCAAAATCGTGTAATGCATGCCATGCTCCAAATGAGGTTGCCTGAATTATGTTTGATATTCCACCCACAGACTGCTTCTTGGAATTCCTCTTCTCTACAAAGACATATATATTACTTCCAAATGACTCTACATATTCCATCATGCCTAGATTGAAGTTGTATGCCGACTATGCTTGGATTGAAGCTGTATGCCGATTATTTAGGAGACAGAAGCTACATATTTAATGACAGAATCGATTAGTATCCAAAGGGACTGGCTCCAATCTTCTCAATCTGATGTGGCGCAAACGAAGAAGTATCACATCCTACGTGCGCATCCTCTCTGCTTAGGACAATAAATGCTTTGAATAGCATTTTATAGTAATAGTATATATATATATTATATATAGACTTAGTATGTTTGTTTGTTTATTTTTCCATTTTAATATAAGTTGAGATCTATATATTTGGAACTCTGCAAAAATAATCTATACATAAAGTATTCAATTAATCGAATTAATTTCAGTATATAAATGTGTATATGCTATTATTAAACTAGGCTCGTGTAACGACCCGACCCAGATTTAGGGGTTACCCATGAGTCAACCCGGTTCGGTCCGAGCGTTAGGTGTGAAGTGCAATGAAACAACCTATAAAATGTTGTTATTCTAGTTTTATTTCAATTAACATTTCACTTGTTTAGAATGTAATTCCAATTTTAAGATAAGAGATTTTTACCAATTAGTACCATTTACTAAGTATGTAGTTCAATAATGAAAAAAGATTTTTGGTCCAATAGGTTCGATTTGTAAACATACAGTGAATATTCACTATATGTATAAATAAGACTTATTATGAAAAAAAATATTATGATAGGGCCTATTAGAAAATATCTTATGTAAATAGATCTTAATAGGAAGATGCCCATCTTAAATTACGTGTAGGACCCATGAAGAGTACCCCGGGTCCAAGTAAATAGAGCTACTAATGTAAAATAAATAAGGTACACTTACCTGTATAATATCCTTAAAATACGAACCCGCACTCAACTTGTCGTAACAAAGCGAGGGTGTGAGCCTATGCCTAGTGGAAAAATACAGGGAGTATAGAAACGAACGACAAAAAATAATTACCCACGTGCTACAATCACACGCATGCGAAAATATATATATATACTTTTGAAAATACATATTCAAATGCATTAACCGTTTTACTTTCAAAAACCTTACTCATCCCGATTAATTTACCTTAATTTTGTAAGGACTTCCCTTATACATACTTAGTATTTTTCACTTTATTTAACACACCCGGTTCAACACTTAAATCCATTACAGTTGATTTATCCCATCTTATTCCTTTACCGGAACCCCCCATTTCATTTATTTAAATATACTTTAGTATTTTGTGACACTTCGCTTAAGTCCTTTATTAAATTAAAAAAGGATTCCCATTTTGTTCAATCTTAGCATCACTCTCGAAAATAATTTAAATTTTTTACTAATCACCTAATATTCAAAAAGTCGGTGCCAAATTTTATCATTTTAATTAAACAACAAGAAAAATGGAACATTATTACCATAATTAACATCCCAAGAAATAGTAATATATATCCATCCACAATATAAATGACTGAGATAAAATAATACCTAATAAACCATCGGTTCCAAAATCTAATATAAAGTCCAACATGAATACAAATCTCTGAGTACAATGCCTGATGGATATAAATGAAATAGCCAAGGGCAACATGCCCGCATGAAATACTAAACTGTACCCTACACTAGGAATGAAGTAACTGAAGCGACTAAGTCAAAATCATGCAAGCATCCACAAGTGCTGCAACAATGCATCTCTGGAAAAGATCATCCTACTTGGCGTCCCAGTGGCTGGACACCTAAAATGTTTTGGAAAAATTTCTGCAAGTATGGGTCAGTTCCCAAGTCAAAATAATTTGAAAATATATAGTAAGTATTTAAATTTAAATTTAAATGAATAGTTATTAGATACACATGTTAGACTGTGAACACTCATTTCAGTTTCTCACCTCTTATCTATAGTGCGAACCTAACGTTTCCTACTCAACTCCGCCTAGTCATTCTACCCAATACAACTAAGTTAACAATATCTAATAAACCTCAAATAAGTCTATCTCACCCGTACAGTTAATACAACACGCTACCGAATACCCTTAATTACCATTAAATCCTTAGTTAAGATTCTCGTTAACTTACCCGTACTGCCCAAACAGTTCGCTACCGAATATCCTTAATAATTAACATCTCTCTTATGTTATTATTAAACCTAATATATCATTTCACGCATGTTATTGTTCAAGCTTTACCATTTAAGTTTCTCTACTTAAACTTTATTTTAGATATTTACTATCTATCTTCCTATTATTCACACATTAATAGATTCATCATTATATAGATGTACATTATATAATCTCCCTGTTGATACCAAAATTTACATGCTGACGTGGATGAATCATAGGAAGACACTTATCCGGTTATGTGGCACCAACAAATATTCCTACAATCACTTTAGCAATGAGGAACTCTACTTCCCCGATCAACTCAGACACTCCGAGTAATAGGTGTACTCCGAGGAACTTCATTGCTCCGAGGAACTCCACTGCTCCGAGGAACTCCTGAATGTCAAGCAACTAAGACGGTCCGAGCTGCATCTCGACCATAACATTAATTGCCAAATAACCAACAGTTCGACTATGCATTGAATGCTTATCATACAGATGTATACGCTTAAGGGGCATTAATTATTAACCCTTTCACATGTACAGCCTAAGGGCTATAAATACATTGTATCATCCTCATTCAAGGGGGGCGGAATTTCTTGATCAATCCTGTAATCGAGAATTCCCAAACATTTAGCAATAACAGAAACAGTGGACGTAGGCCATTCTTAAAAGGCTGAACCACTTTAAAAATTCTTGGTCTTATTTAATTTTATCTGTGATTAAATAATTAGATACGATCTAATTTTTTACATCAAAAGATTGGCGCCGTCTGTGGGAAACGACTGTTGTTATCTTTTTTCACCAAAAACAATTCATCATCAATGGCTGATAATCCTGAATCAAGCAATCGAAACGCTGAAAACCCTCCAAATCCATCTGCACCTTTAACCGTTCTAGATCTGGCTGGAATAATGACAAATCTGGCCCAGGGTCAGACCGCCAGGCAAGAAACCATACGGCAACTCATACAAACCCTTCATGGCGGTGCACCTGCCCATTCAGGACAACGAAGTGGTCAAAGGCAGACCCATTTACTTTTTTCACGATCCATGCGTACTGATTCATATCATAATGAGGAATCTGATGATTTCTCTTATCAACCTGGGCAAACTTCGTCAATACGGGCCACAGATACTGAACAACATATCACTCTCTCTCCAGAGAGAACCAGTGCGCTGGAAAGATTAAGTAGGGTGTCTCCTTTCAGTCGATTAGGCCCTAGGAGGAATAAAAGTCCACCTAAGGCCATGTCGAGGAGTTTTCGACAACCATCAGATCTAAGAGAAGGATCAGCACAATCGCGACCAGCTGCTCGTCAAGATAGATCTCAGGAGGCCACATCAACTCGATCAATTGCTCGAACTAATAGGCTCGAGGAAGGAAATGACGCGTGGAAAGGATCCATTCAGAGACTGGAGGATAGATTGGGAGAAATGGCTAAGGCGAAGAATCCCTTACAACGAACTTTTGTTCAAGGGACACCTTTTGTCCAGGCCATTGTGGATTTTCCCACACCGTCGAAATTCAAAGCACCTATTGTGACCCCCAAATATGATGGAAAGACAGATCCTGTTCTTCACATAGAGCAATATCAAGCTATCGCTGACATCTATGTTATCCCCGACGAGATGGGATGCAGAGCATTCTCGAAAAATCTTACTGGATCTGCCCAGATATGGTACAATAATCTTCCTCGGGGTAAGATTTCAACTTTCTTTCAACTGGCCGAGTTATTCATTGGGAATTTCTATTTTGGGGCAAAACCAGTAAAACGAGTAGCACATTTGTTAAGCGTTAGACAAAAAGCTGGTGAGAGTACTAGAGACTACATAACTCGTTTCAATAACGAGAAACTAGAAGTCATTTATTATGAAGAGAAGACAGCGATCACCGCCTTGATGAGTGGGTTGTTGCCCAATAAGTTGTATTATACCTTGGCTAAAGATCCACCTACAACCATGTCAGAGTTGATGGAAAAAGCGGCCAAAATCATGAATGCCGAGGAGGCTATGGCTGCGAAGAAGAATATGGATAAAGAAACCAAGGTGGAAGTCGACAAAGCTAAGAAGAAAGAGCATAAAGGCAATAGTGGTGACAAACAATCCAAAAATAGGTCGTCATGGGAAGTGTTGAAAAAATTTGATAATTATACTCCTTTGAAGATGGGTATCAATCACGTCTTGGAAGAAATCAAGAATAACGAGGAGCTAAAGTGTCCAAAGAAAATGAAGGCAGACCCTGATAGAAGGAATAGGGAAAAATATTGCGAGTTTCACAAAGATCATGGCCACATGACTAAAAATTGCATAGCACTCCACAATGAGATCGAAACACTCATTAGACGAGGAAACCTGTCAAAGTATGTCGATCGCAGAAATGAAAGAGGAAACGACGACCAAACAAGGGAAAGGTCTAGATCTCCTCATCGGGCAGAGGAGAACATGAAAAGAGATCATGAAGATGATACAGAAGATGACCCCAATCTCCCCCAAAAGGCCAAGGCAATCGGAACGCGAGGTATTTTCAATACGTTTTGGGTTATTTGATTGTAATGTCATTATAGGTGGAGATGTAGGTGGAGGAGATCTTACTGTAGAAAGAAAAGCTTACCTCTGTGAGGCTCAAGCTTGCTCATATATTCAACGGATAAATTTGGTTGAGGAGGATCGCCCGAGAAAGGTAAACAAAGAGAAGCTGGTAATTGGTTTTTCAAAAAATGACCTCGCAGGTGTCCTATACCCTCACGATGACCCTTTGGTGATCAAAATGAGGATTTCAAGAGTTCTCCTTAGTAGCTCGGCAGACATCATATTCTATTCGTGCTTCGACAGTTTAAATCTAAAGTTATCTCAACTGGAGCCTTATCACAGACCTCTCCTTGGTTTTGCTGGCGAGAAAGTTTTTCCACTTGGGACGATCAAGTTGGATATATTCATTGGTACATGGCCCGCATGTCGAACAAAAAGAATACATTTCTTTGTGATGGACAAGAATGTTCAGTCAACTTACAATATCATCATGGGAAGAGTTGGTTTGAAGAAGTTCGAAGCGGTCCCATCTACAGTACATCAGTGCTTAAAATTCCCAACAAACTTTGGAGTAGGAGTTTTAAAAGGTGATCAAAAAGTAGCTCGAGAATGCTATTATTCATCTATCGAACAAGTGGAATTGGAGGAGTCGAGGAAAAAGACTACTACATATAAAGTGGATGAAGGCAAAGAAATTAAAACATTGGATCGTAGAGATGAATCTCAACTTGTAAAAGGACAGGTGGTGGAAGCTACAAAAAATGTCATTCTGGACGACGAGCACCCTGAACAAACAACTCAAATAGGTTCGTCGTTGGATGCATCAATAAAACAGGAGTTGATAACTTTCTTAAGAAATAGAAGGAAAACTTTTGCATGGAGTCATGAAGATATGCCAGGGATAGACCCAAACTTCTTATGTCATGAGCTCAACGTGAATAAGGAGATCAAGCCTGTAAAGCAGAGAAGAAGAGTATTTAGTCCCGAGAAGAATCAAGCTATACAAGAGGAGCTCGAGAAACTCCAGAAAGCTCGATTCATTAAAGATGTTAAATACCCAGACTGGTCAGCAAATGTGGTGATGGTAAAGAAGAAAAACAACAAATGGAGGATGTGTGTTGATTTCATCGATCTCAACAAAGCGTTCCCAAAGGATCACTTTCCACTCCCCCGAATTGATCAACTGGTGGATGCTACCTCGGGACACGAGATACTCAGCTTCATGGATGCTTACTCTGGTTACAACCAGATCAAAATGAAACTTGAAGACAGGGAGAGTACTTCTTTCATTACCCCTAGGGGAACTTATTGTTATAATGTTATGCCTTTTGGTTTGAAAAATGCAGGTGCGACATATCGGCGGCTGATGAACAAGGTCTTTGCCGAAAAAATCAGTTGCAATATGGAAGTCTATGTCGATGATATGCTGACTAAAAGTAAGAAAGTTGTTGATCATCTAGTTGACTTAGGTCAGACCTTTGATCAACTAGACAAATACCAAATGAAGCTGAACCCGACGAAGTGCATATTTGGAGTACAAGAAGGCATATTTCTCGGATACATTGTCAATCAACGAGGCATTGAAGCAAATCCATAAAAAATCAAAGCTCTATTAGGGCTACGATCTCCAACGACGAAGAAAGAAGTGCAAAGTCTTACAGGACGAGTAGCAGCACTCAACAGATTTGTATTGCGAGCAACTGATAGATGTCTCCGTTCTTCAAAACACTCCGAACAACTTTTGAGTGGAATGATGAATGTGAGAAGGCCTTTCAAGACTTAAAGAAGTATCTGGGAGCTCCTCCTCTGTTGTCCAGGCCAATGATGGGAGAAAAATACTACTTGTATCTGGCAGTAGCAGAGAATGCAGTTAGCTCGGCATTGATCAGAATGGAGAATGGAGTGCAAAAGCTAATTTATTACACAAGTAAGGCCTTCCGACGAGCAGAGATCAGATATCCAAAGATGGAAAAATTAGCACTGGCGTTAATTGAGGCAAGTAGGAGAATAAGGCCATATTTCCAGGCCCATAATATAGTCGTATATACTGAGATGCCATTGAGACAAGCCCTTCATAAACCAGAAAAATTAGGAAGATTGATGTATTGGGCAATAGAGCTCGGTGAATATGACATAATTTATAAACCCAGGTCATCGCTTAAAGGGCAAGCAATAGCAGATTTCATAGCAGAATTCACCTATCCTCATACCCCCGAGGAGCAAAAGCAGCTCGCTAATCAACCTATGGATGTTACAGGATTAACAAACACTGGCTCAGACCAACTTAGTTTGGTAAAAGGGCAAGTGGATGTGACAGGATCATCAAATTCGAGCTCAGACCAACTTAGGTTGGTAAAAGGGCAAGAAAAGATGGTAGACGAAGAGCAAGAAAAATCAGGGGATGGTGAAAAGAAGCAACAAATATTCCACCGAGGAACTCTGTCAAACCAGAAATTAGAAGACGAGTTGCCTATATGGAGGTTGTATGTAGATGGCTCATCTTGTACTGCAGGCTGTGGGGAAAGAATCATTTTGAACAGCCCGAACGAGGTCGATATGGAGTATGCGCTACGATTCCAATTCAAAGCTTCCAATAATGAGGCTGAGTATGAGGCCATGATAGCAGGACTTAATTTGGCAAAAACTATGGAGGCGCAACAGGTTATTGTATTCAGTGATTCACAATTAATTGTGAATCCGATGTTGGGAACATATGCAGCCAAAGGAGAACTAATGATCAAGTATCATGCAAAGGTGATGGAGTTGGTATCAGAATTTATTTCCATTCTGTTAATCAGAATACTGAGAATGGAGAATGCAAGAGCAGACGCCCTGGCCCGATTAGCATCAGCTACTCGTACCGAGTTGCGAAGAATAGTACCAATTGAAGTGTTAGCTAGTCAGAGCATAGATGAAAATCTCATGATGAGTTTTATTACCCTTGATTTTGGACCATCTTGGATGGATCCCATCAGGGCATATATTGAGGAAGGAGAATTACCAATTGATAAACTCGCTGCTAAAAAATTAAAGTTTAAAGTTGCTCGGTATGTATTGACAAACGGTGTTTTGTACAGACGAGGAATCATGGCAGGATTACAAAGATGTGTACATCCCTCCGAGGTGAAAGAATTGATTGAAGAGATCCATGAAGGGTCCTGTGGAGCTCATGTAGTAGGTCGTACTCTTTTACAAAGGGTAATGACACAGGGATACTACTGGCCAACGATGAGGGCTGATTGTATAGCCTATGCCAAGAAATGTGACAAGTGCCAGCGCTTTTCCTCCATATGAAGAACTCCACAAGCATTGTTAACACCTATCACTTCCCCTTGTCCATTTTCCATGTGGGGGATAGATTTGGTCGGGCCACTGCCAACGACCAGGGGAAGGTTCAAGTACCTCGTCGTCGCAGTGGATTATTTTACTAAGTGGGTAGAAGCTGAACCTCTCGTCGACATGACTTATTAAAAGGTCTATCAATTTGTCTGGAAAAATATCATTTGTAGATATGGTCTTCCTCATGCATTCATCACCGACCATGGAACGCAATTTGATAATGAGGAATTCGCTGCCTATTGCCATCAGTCCAACATTTTGAAGCTCCATTCAGCACCAGGTCATCCCCAAAGTAATGGATAGACTGAAGTGATGAACAAGACACTGCTAAATGGTTTGAAGAAAAGGCTAAGTGAGGCTAAAGCAAATTAGATTAACGAGTTACAGTCAGTACTGTGGGCTTATCGTACTACTCCCCGAACAGCAACTGGAGAATCCCCATATATGCTGGCGTTTGGAAGTGAGGCTGTAATACCTGCCGAGTTGGGTCTCCCAACACATAGAGTGCTGAATTTCAACTCCCCAGTCAGCGACTTAATGAGAAGATTGGATTTGGACATGCTCGAGGAAGTTAGAGAAGAAGCAGCCATTAGGAATGCCGCTTACCAATAACGAACAACTCTGTTCTACAATAAGAGGGTGAAGAAGTGCGACCTAAAAGAAGGAGATTACGTGCTAAAGAAGGTCATTCAGAAGCACAATAAGTTGGAGGCAAACTGGCATGGACCATACCGAGTTACAGAATTTGTTCGACCAGGAACTTACCGAATAGCAACTTTAGAAGGAGAAGAGTTTAAAAATGCATGGAATGCTGAACACCTACGCAAGTACTATCAGTGATGTAAAATGTAAGGCAGTTCCATCAGTATGAATAAAATGATAATATTTTGCCAACCTCTTTCCTTTTATTGAAAGTTTTTTGGGGAATACTAGTGCTACACACTATGCTCCTCAGCAATACCAAAATATCCCTAAAAATGCCAACTCGATTTGGTTAGGGAAAGACATTCCTAAAAATGCCAACTTCGGTTGGTTAGGAAACTATACTCCTAAAAATGCCAACTCGATTTGGTTAGGAGGCAAAAATATCCCTAAAAATGCCAACTCGGTTTGGTTAGGGAAAGACATTCCTAAAAATGCCAACTTCGGTTGGTTAGGAAACTATACTCCTAAAAATGCCAACTCGGTTTGGTTAGGAGGCAAAAATATCCCTAAAAATGCCAACTCGGTTTGGTTAGGGAAAGACATTCCTAAAAATGCCAACTTCGGTTGGTTAGGAAACTATACTCCTAAAAATGCCAACTCGGTTTGGTTAGGAGGAAAAAATATCCCTAAAAATGCCAACTCGGTTTGGTTAGGTAAAGACATTCCTAAAAATGCCAACTTCGGTTGGTTAGGAAACTATACTCCTAAAAATGCCAACTCGGTTTGGTTAGGAGGCAAAAATATCCCTAAAAATGCCAACTCGGTTTGGTTAGGGAAAGACATTCCTAAAAATGCCAACTTCGGTTGGTTAGGAAACCATACTCCTAAAAATGCCAACTCGGTTTGGTTAGGAGGCAAAATATTCCTAAAAATGCCAACTAAGGTTGGTTAGGATGAAGAAAATATTTCTCAAAAAATTCCTAAGTTGGTTGGAAAAAGAAAAATTCACGAAGTTATATTGGTTGAGAATCAAAGGATGTTGACCATTGTTGGTCAGAAGCATTTTACGAATATTATAGAGACCAAATTAAATTTTTATTAGTCGAGAAGCAAAACATCATTATTTTTGGTCAGGTAAATGATTACTACAAATTTAAGGTAGTCGACAACAAGTTTGAATCAACTATAGTTGATCGACAAAATTATATAATGTTATTATCTTTTTAACAGAGATACATACACAAATGAAAAGTATTTTACAACTGCAAGACAATGGCAATCAACATTTGCAAACAAAATTATATGTATTTCATTAAATCCAAAAATAAAGTACATTGATTATGAAGTGTATAAATAACCATTACATCAAAAGCCATATTCTATTAGTTTCTTTCCTTGCGCTTTTGAAACAGGTTCCTCGCCAGCAGGAGGATCCTCCAAGGAAAGGGGAGAATTGATGAAGTTAGGGTCTTGAAGCATTCTGATATTCATTACAGATGGTCTATCTAGTAGGTGCTCGGGATGAGATAACTCTGCATTTGAATGGAGATTATAATCACTGAGATACTTTGAAATCAGGCACCGAGGAATGGCCCGAGCAGGGATCCAGCTCATGTCAAGCTTGAAAGGCGGAACGGGTAGATCGAGCAGCCCAGGGTCATGGTAATTCCATAAATAGTGACCTTGCTCCAATTTCACTACACCCAGAGCGTTCAACCACCCCTGTTTGTAGCCTTCATTGTTAGCGTTTTCAATACGAGCATCCAAGTGGTAAAGGGCTTCGTTGTATCCTGCCATCAAGAATTCTCGAGGTTATTTATGGAATTGATAAGTTAATCTCTCTAATTGCTCGTGAAGTCTTCTGGCAAAAATATCTTTATTCTCCAAAGCATACATCTGCGCAGAAAGTTGCTCCTCCAGACTCTGGATTTTCTTGAACATTTCAGACAAGGCTTGATTTTTGCCATCAACTGGAATGCTTGGTTTTCCAACGCTGATTGAGTGCGAGCTTCTTCAATAGTAGGCCGAAGAACTCTTGGTCGTCCCCGAGCAGGTGGAGTACCTTGTTCCTCGATAGCACTCAGAGCAACTCTTGCTCGACCCCGAGAACCTCTAACTCGTCCCCAAGCAGGAGTAGAAGGACCAGCTCTTCTCAAAGTCTCCAATTCTTCCCGTAATTTAGCATTTTCAACTTCCAAAAAGGAGAATCCCTCGTCAGTCACAGGTACCAAGGCATTTGAGGAGGATGCAACAGACCTTAACTGAGCTAGTTCCTTTTGCAGATTATTATTCTCTTGCTCCAACAGCTCAGCGACTTGCCTGTGCTCCTCGACTTCTGTTTTTAAAGTTCTCTCTCTCACTTCATAAGCAGCAAATATCTTGTCATGGCCTTTGTCAGCACTGAGTTGTTGATATTTATTTTCATACCCTTCATGCAAAAGAGCTGAAGATTCTTTGTATTGCTACTGAAGTTCATCAAGAGTACCTTGTAAGTCTTCAATCATTTCGTAATAAGCCACATTATTGGCTAAGGCATGATCAAGAAGACACTTCAGGTATTGATAGGCCTCAACTGCCTGTTCTGAAGCATCTTAGCCAAGGATGTCTACAATTTGTGACTTATCCAAATCAGTATGACCCGCCTTAAAGTATTCATTGCATTGTCTCAACAGTTTTGTGTCATGAGCAGACAACAATTCCATTCTGGCCATAAACTAATAAAGAGGAGAAGGCAAGAATTAATAAGAATGCAAACAGAGTATCAACAACATGTATGATCAAAAATGCAAGTTTTATTACATCATAGAAAAAGAGTACAAAGTTCAGAGTACATGTGCCAAAAGAAAATAAAATAAAGATAAATATCGAACAACTTTACACCTTTTCCTTGTCTCCCAAAACTTTCTCGGGAGCCTGGGACGAGGAGCTAGGTTGCTCGGCAGGAATAAAAAGTTGGTCGGCAGGAGCAGGAGGTTGCTCGGATGGGGCAGGCAGAAGTGGAAGCTGCTCGTTGGTTGGCTGGATAACTTGTGGGGCAGAGATTTGATCACCTGCAACCATGGAGGACTCTTCGGAGGCAGCTTCGTCCTCTTCTTCATCCTCAAGAGTTGGAGGGGGACCAGGAATATGTTGTTAAAATAGGTCAGAACCCTCATCAACCTTTAATTCTTTTAGACCAGCAACCCAACCATCTCTGAAGTACTTGAGACTGCCATACTCTACCTGCGACATCATTGCAGCCACCCCCTTATTCCATCCCTTGTCCCAGCCAATGCTGAAGGACTCTTCACAGCCAATTTTCTTTTCACTTTCTTCGAGAAAAGCTTCTTGGATAGAAGTTCCTCGGTGGCCTTCAATTTGCCTTCCACCTCCACCTTCTGTCGATTTACTTCTCGAAGCTGGATTAATTCCTCCTCAGCAACTTTGAGCTTTCCCTCAAGCTCTTCAGCATTTTTGAGCTTCTCGTTAAGCTTCTTATTCTTCTCTTATAAGTCTTTCACTTTATTCTCCAATCCTTTGGAGACTTCAACCATCTGAGCCTTCTCTTCCTCGACCAAGGCCAGTTTATTCTCCCAATCAGCTTTGTCCTCGTCATATTTCTGACGGGAGTCCTTCAGAGACTGGGTTAAACC
Source organism: Sambucus nigra (assembly GCA_949130495.1). Lineage (NCBI taxonomy): Eukaryota > Viridiplantae > Streptophyta > Magnoliopsida > Dipsacales > Adoxaceae > Sambucus > Sambucus nigra. The sequence continues at coordinate 355,922,607 of OX422211.1, read as the reverse complement.
CACTAAAGCTTCCTCCATACCAGACGAGGAGCTAGAAGCCTTAATTGCTTCATCTTTCTTCAAAATTGTGTTAAAATAACTCACCAACTGGAAAAAGGAAATAACGACAAGTCAGTACAGAGATATATGTAATAAGGGAAAGAAGGAAAGTTCAAAATAAGAGAAACTTACTGAAGCAATATGGCGAGTAGCCAAAGAGGTGAGCATATCCCGAGGAAGATTTTCTTCAATTCCTTGGATCTCGGGGATGATCCAAGTCTTCACCGAGCTCATAGCAGAGCTCGGGGGAACAATAGTAGGAACACCAGCATCACTAACTGGGAGCTGGGAAATGGTTTCAGTCAAATTGATCGAGGCGCTTTTCTTCAGCCTCCTCGGGGGCACAAGATTAGTTTCAACCAAGGAAGAACTCTTGGTCGTAGAAATGGTAATCACTTCCTTGGGATCATCATTCTTGCTCGGAGCCACTGGGGGCTTCTCGGCAGCCTTCTTGGTTGCAACAGAAGGAGCATCATCTAATTTATTTGTCCCCTCTGGGACATCAGACTTATTTCTTTTTGCCTCTCCAGCAGAGGAAGATGTTTCGAAGATAACAGGAACTCTTCTTTTACCCATCTTTTGGCTCAGGGGGATGTGAGATTCAGGAGAAGAATCTTCAGGAACTGGCACCGGTTCAATATTGCTGAACACAGGGCGAGCAGTAAAAGAGGATGTGTAGCTCTTATATTGCAGCAAGTATGAAGCAAACCTAATGTGCTCGTCTGCAACTGACTGATGCAAGCCCCAGATAAGTTTCAAGTGTTTTATGTTAACTTCTGTTTTCTTTGGAGCTTTTCTCTTGCTATCAACTGCAAACAAATACACATTGAAATATCAGTCACACATTTTATCAAACACAATGAAAGTATAATTTCAAACATGAAATAAAATCAAAATAACCTATCCCATTGCCATAGGGAGGGCATCTGGGACCCTGATATACTGCATCTCCAGTTAAAGGAGCATGTTGCCAATTTTTAATAACAACCCCATGTTCGAAATAGTCCCTATTGGCATCTGGGAGATTGACTACTAAAGCCCTATTCAAAAATCTAGTTTTTAAATAAAAAGAATTATCCCCAACTGCCCATCTATAACAGAACATGATTTCTGGAATCCCTATGCGAGTTCCATGAATTTGATTGAGCCTATGCACCCCATTAACTATTCTCCATGTATTGGGGGCTATTTTTGCAGGAACAACATCAAAGTATTGACAGAATTCTAAACACAAAGGATTTGGTGGAAAAGAAAATCCACACTCAGCAATAAAGAGGCTGGGGAACCAATGTCCCTCAGCCAAGCGAAAATAATCTGAAGGCTCAGAAAGTTCCTCCAGAGTTACCCAAGAAGGGATAGAGAAATCAAAACGAAACAGCTCAAGAGATTCAGTAAGATAAACCATGATGAATAAAATAAATGAAGAAGAAGGAAGAAGAACTTACAGAAAAAAGGGGGATCTGTTGACAACGAACGATAGAAAAGATGAACGCACAACAGAGAGAGAGACAATGGAAAACTCGAAGACGGAAATTTGAAAAAGTAGAAGACGATGGGATTGTCTGCGACGCTTAAATACTTTGCCTCGGGAAACGGTGAAAGAAATGATTACAAAAAGAAACGATTACACTACCGGCGGCTAAAAGGACAAAAAATGCGCGAAGATCGAAGCGGTTATAACAATTCAAAAAGGCTGATTCTGCGAATTTGGAAGGAAAAATAAATACGAAGGAAACGCTCCTAAAAATCAGGAGGATCATTTAAAAATTGCCATATTCCGAGAAAGAATGTTCCATACTCCTCAAATTTCGAACTATGAAACATTGGGGGCTTCTGTTGATACCAAAATTTACATGCTGACGTGGACGAATCATAGGAAGACACGTATCCGATTACGTGGCACCTACAGATATTCCTACAATCACTTTAGCAACGAAGAACTCTACTTCCCCGATCAACTCATACACTTGGAGTAACAGGTGTAATCCGAGGAACTTCATTGCTCCGAGGAACTCCACTGCTCCGAGGAACTCCTGAATGTCGAGCAACTAAGGCGGTCCGAGCTGCATCTCGACCATAACATTAATTTCCAGATAACCAACAGTTCGACTATGCATTGGATGCTTATCATATAGATGTATACACTTAAGGGGCATTAATTATTTACCCTTTCACATGTACAGCCTAAGGGCTATAAATACATTGTATCATCCTCATTCAAGGGTGGCAGAATTTCTTGATCAATCCTGTAATCGAGAATTCCCAAACATTTAGCAATAACAGAAACAGTGGACGTAGGCCATTCTTAAAAGGTTGAACCACTTTAAAAATTCTTGGTCTTATTTAATTTTATCTGTGATTAAATAATTAGATACGATCTAATTTTTTACATCAACACTCCCTACTATTTACTCTTTAGTAGATTAATCATTCTTTAGATACATACTATCTCGTCTCACTACTATCACACAAAAGTAGATTAATCTTTGTTTAGATACACACTATCTAATCTCACTGTTGTCACACATAAGTAGTACAAAACATTTATATATATATATATATATATATATATATATAGCATCCATCGGACTATCCACCGTGATGCACATTCGCGTACTCTGCTATCAGTCCAAGTAACTTTCGTACTAAATCAAGGACTATCGATTCGGTAATATCTCCTCGAACCATTAATGAAAACAACACATATTGGAGGTAAACATACTGCTAAGTCTTTGGGGCTGCGCACATACCTAACGTACCCAAACAACCTGTCGACATCAGTATTCATCTGACATAGCTATTCACTAATAACACTATATTCTGGGGCAAAAATCCAGACCTCACTAGAATCGTCAAGGTGGGATCGCCCACTACGCAGAACCTCCATGATAGCAAGTAGCGTAGGTATGTTCACATACACACAAGAACATACTAGGCATACACACAACCTATCCATATGTATATTCTGTATAGGTACACACACGACCTATAATAATAAATTTATATAGGTGTACACCCAACCTATAATAATCATCCGTACGTAGTATTTATCTCTCAAATACTCATCGTACAATATATTAACAATATATTTCTCTATCGTGTATTCTCGAGCATTATTCTTTACCCAAAGGACCCATTGTCACCCCTTACATTAATTTAGTAGTTATTACACTTATACCCTACTGGTTATCATCTTAGATTATGGTATACCCTTCCCATAACCCATATCCAAATTTCCCGGTGTACGATTCACTCAATTCTCTACCGTCGATTAATTATCCTAACTTAACCCTTATGAATATCAAACAAACCAAAATCCCATGCCTAATGATCTTACCTAACTCTCCTCATAATTACTAAACTATCACCAAAGTTCATCGTAAATCAATTCATGGGGCTATATAAATAAAAAGGCAAAATCGCAGTTTTCTGGGCAACCGAATTTATTCTCCATGAGGCCGAATCGATTCGATTTATAGTAGGTCTTCTTCTTCCTACTTTTTTACAAATTTTACACACCCAAATAACTTCCTAAAATCTTCATAAAACTTCACAAAATTTTAAACTAACATGTGTAATCATTATATAAACGTATGAGAAGGATTTTCAATGTAAAATTATCATCAATTCGGTACGAATTCCATTCAAGATCAGATTATCTTTAAAAACCCCATAAAACCCTAGTTTATGTGTTGTTCAAGTTTGTTCATCAAGAATCCAAATTAAATTCATTCTAATCACCCCAAGTCCTCTAATTTCGTCTCATAAACTACTTGTATTCCTATCTCAATTCATGAATTAAACCCACCGAAAACCATATTAATTCTTCCAAAAACCTAAAATCAAACCCGACTCTACATGGGTATTATAACATGCTTATAATAAATTGCCATTTAAATACTTGCCTCTCAATAGAAAGTCTGAAATTTGTTGGGATGATGGTGTGGTGGTTCTCCTCTGACCTCGATCTCGATTCTGTCGCGTTCAAGGCGAAAAACGGTGTATGAAGCTTGGTCCTCCCCTTATCTCCCTCTCCTATGGCCTCTCTTCCTTTAGCTTTGGGTTAACCCTAGTCCCCTTTCTCTAATGGAAGATATAAACGTAAATATTTTCGGAGTTCTCTATACCTCACACTCCCGAATGATCGAAATGATCTTAAACGGTGTCGGGTTGGTCCAAAATCGCCTCCAAACCCAAACTATACACCCGGATACACTTTTTCGATTACTTCGGCCATTTCGGAACCATCAAAATCCCCATTCGAGTCACTTTATAAAATCATCTTATTTCCACCTTAAAATACGAGCCGCGTGAAATCAAACTTAAACTGAATTAATTAAATCCAAATCATCGAATTAAATAATTTCTCCAAATTAAATAAATTCCTAAATCACCCATTTAATTAATTTTCATATTCTTCAAAAATACGGGGTGTTGCATATTTCCATTGAAAAGTACCATTTCAACACATACATTCACCGTGATAGAAAATACTTATTTTTCATTTGAAAATCCTTTGAAAACTTATTTATGCAAAATTTTGGGTTTAACAAAATGGGTGCTTAATCACCCATTTACTTTATCCCTTTTACCGTAACTTATGGAGATTAATAGATTTACACATTTACTTGTCCATTTAACCTTTACTAGAACATTTATGTCATTCATTCAAGTTAGGTTGTATTAACACGTTTTACTATGCAACCCATTTTCTTGGTATGCTCCTTATTTCGTTTATCTTTTCTTGGAATCTTCCTTTACCGCATACTTACACGGGCTCTACACCGACAACTATGTGCACCATATGCTCTGGCCAGTGATTTTGGGCTTTTCATCGTAGGGCTCTGGGCCCTTCTTGCTCATTCCGAATTGCATTCGAATCCTTATTAATGTGTTTAACATTTTACACATGTCCACATTATTTTATTTCTATTAAGTTTTGAAAAAATTGTTTGTTTCTCATTCACACACACGTGATTTATACTAAAATCATTCACTCTTTAGGACTTAATTCATTTTTACCCATACTAGTGTAAAGATGTTTCTGGAAATTTTTATTCCATAAGAATTTTCCACTTTAAGTAAATTACCAATTTACCCTTTATTTGCCAAACTTGCAATGTAGTCCTTTAATAAGTGTTATTCCTTAAAATGGTTATTAAGTTTCCAACTTGACATTTAAATAACTTTAGTCATTTTAACACGTGTTTAATACCACACTTTTGGTAACTTTCACACTTGTTACTTGAACACCCTTGACACATAAGATACACAAGACTACTTTTCACTTATTAGAAATTAACATTTCCTCCATTTAGCACTAGTAGTCTCATACTCTACATTATTCAATATTTTGTACCACAAATTATCCATTTTTATTTTAAAAATGTTCATTTTTAGTCTTACTAGAAAGCACATTAAAACCATATTATCAAACATTTTTATTCCATCAAAATGTTCATTATTTATTTTTACTAGAAATATACCAAATTAACATTTCTTACATTTTTATTCCATAAAAATGATTCTTATTTCCTTTTCACTAGAAATACACAAAAATAATATTTCTTACATTTTTATTCCATAAAAATATTTATTATTTCTTTTTCACAAGAAATACACCAAAATAACAATTCTTACTTTTTTATTCCATAAAAATATTTATTATTTCTTTTCTCACTAGAAATACACCAAAATAATATTTCTTACATTTTTATTCCATAAAAATGTCTATCTTTCTTACATTTTTATTCCATAAAAATGTTGTCTATTTCTTTTTCACTAAAAATGCACCAAATTAACATTCTTACATTTTTATTCCATAAAAATGTTATCAATTTATATTCTGAATTTTATTCTGTTTGAAAGAGTGCGCGTGCGTTCACATAGATATATTATTTAATTAAACTCATTTCTATCTATTAAATGCTAAACATGCAACTATATGTGATTGAACAAGATGATAAACCATGCAAGAACATTCAAACACACATGTGAGGAAAAATCCCCCAAAGGGGCAAAACCTTTATTTTCACTATAATATTGTAACATACAATTTCTCGGATTACAATGAAAAATACAGTGACACAAAATTACCCGCAGGCGTCGGATCTGTAGTCGACGGCTGGAAGTTTCCTTTTCCAGGAGGGCAGCAATGAAGAAGAAGAACGGTCTTCTCCACAAGGGTATGAACAGACACACAAATGTGTTCTTGGGTTGCAAAAAGATTCACAAGGGTTTGGCTATGTGGTGTGAATCAAATAAGAGTCTTGGGACTCAAAAGGTGAAGACTTAGAGTTTTAGGACTCTGAAAATCGTCTATGAAAGTCTTAGAAAACAAATCCCTGAAGTTGGTTTATAAAAGAAAAACTGGCCCTAAAAAATCTCAGCACAATCTGCACGATTTTATCTCATGTGGACCGGTCCGGATCTGAGGCGGATCGATCCGAGGTCGGATCGGTTCATTTTTGAAAGAGGTCTCTTTGGTTCACATTCTATCCGGGGTCTACTGGTTCAAGAGCAAAGCGGATCGGTCCGGGGCGAACCGGTTCCTTTATAAAGCAGGCGGACCGGTCCGACTGTCCAGAAAACTAATGCCTTGAATTCTTTGATATTCGGATCCGTTGATTACGATGTGATCTTGAATTTCTTCAACGATGTAACGTCTTATGACATGCACATAAATAATGGACAAAATTTCCTTACAAATTTCCCTCTATGTCTATGCCGGTACATACATAAATAATTCGAATTATCAAGTCTAAAATTGCCTATACAAATCTACCCTTCCATGAATCCAAAACTGAAAAGGTACAAATGAATAAGACTTCATCGTTTGTTCAACGCTTTTGGAATCTCAACGCTTTTCTCATCAGGGAGTGCAATTCAGAGATCATCAAAGACGTACCTACACACATGAGATAAAGCAAAATACCAAGTGACATATCGAGTTTGAAATGAGATACACACAAATACCAAGTATGGTGAACTTTATCAAATCCCAAAAACTCAAATCAAAACTCCCCCATAATGATAATTCTTTCTCCCCCTTTTTATGATGTCCCCAAATAGACAAATAAGAAGAATGAATTAAACAAGCAAAGTCGGGGTGTCACAAGGAATAAACTACTATTTTTTTTATTTTTCAAATTTTTCTCACAAAACAAACAAAAATCACACCAAGAACGAACACAAAACAACCAAGTCGATGATAGCGTAAATGAAGGGGTGTGATCAAATTTGATAGGAAAATCAATACATACAAACATGACATATGTTCACGATGAATATTAGATACTCCTAACGAATGAACTCAAACACTTCCTTTAGTGAAAAAAAATGAAAATAAGAGACATTGACTCAATCAAATCAACAAATCAAAGTTCACAGTCATTTCCACATCAATAACGTCCAAAACGATTTCATGCTTTTTCAGGACTTTCAAGGAAGTGCAAACCCGTTTAAATTCTCCAGTCAAACTCCCTCAGATTTATATTTTGAATAGAGGTAATCTAAATTCTCAAACTGTGGATAATTTTTTGTGAAACCTAATGGCCCATATTTGGCATATATTTCTTTTTATTGCCTTTCAATTTTTTGGGGGGCTCTTTTAACCTCTTTGGACCTCAGATAATATAATTCCTCAATTTTTTAGGTCCTTTGAAATGGTGGCTTTTGCGCAAAGGATAGATAACTACCTTTCGCATCCCCTCCCCGTTCACAATTAAACACACAATCTCACCAAAACGGTTTTTACATGCATTCCACTCGTGTCAAGTTTTATCGCATACTGTACGATGTATAGACAGAATTGAGATGGAAACACTCAAGCCAATATGTGATAGACAAGTAAAATAATCAAATATAGCCGTGCATGTGTGCAATAAAGGAGATAGGTGTCAAACATCTAGAAAGATATCACTAATCACATCTCAAAGACTCCAAACAATGTAAAGCACATGGATGAAATGATGTAGCGTCTCAAATCACTATCAAACAGTCACATGGATAAATGGAATGAAATTGTGACTTGGCTATCTTAAATGCTCATCCACAAAAGGTGCAAATAAAATACAATTTTTTTTGGATTTTTCAAAAAATTTATCAAAATAAAATCTTTTTGAGCTTTTCTAAAAAAATTTATAAAAAGAAAATCTTTTTGGATTTTTAAAAAAAAATAAAGAAAAATAAAACATATGATACAATCTAGCAATAGGCATCAGATGATATGAAATAAATGCATCCTATGCTAGACACGGACCAACCCTTTAGTCAACTGCGCAAATCCACAAAGACTTCCTAAGACTCTCGAATCTAAGGGCATTTAAAGGTTTCGTGAAAATATCGGCTAACTGATGGTCTGTGGGAACCAAACTCAGGGATACGACATTCTCCTCAACTAACTGATGTATAAAGTGCTCGCGTATCCTGATGTGCTTTGTGCGCGAATGTTGGACTGGATTGCGGGATATGTATATCGCGCTCATGTTATCACAGGAAATGATCATGGTGTCCTGTGAAATCCCATAATCCTCTAGCATCTGCTTCATCGACAAGAGTTGCGTGCAACAACTCCTGGCAGTGATGTACTCAGCCTCCGCAGTGGACAAAGAGATGGAGTTTTGCTTCTTGCTCAACCAGGAGACAAGAGCAGAACCAAAATAGAAACACCCACCAGAAGTGCTCCTATATCCATCTACATTCCCGGCCCAATCGGCATCCGAATAGGCGGACAAACGGTCATTGGTATCAAAGGAATACCAAATACCATATGAGAGAGTCCCACTTACGTATTTGATAATACGTTTTAGAGCGAGTAAGTGTGACTCTTTCGGGGATGCCTGATAACGCGCACAGACTCCAACACTAAAGTCTATATCGGGACGACTGGCAGTCAAGTAGAGAAGACTACCTATCATACTCCGATACAAGGTTTTCTCTACGTCCTTGCCTGAAGTGTCCTTACTAAGCTTGATAGAAGTATTGATAGGTGTACGTTCATGCTTAGCGGAGCCTAGACCAAATTTCTTCACTAGGTCTCTAGCATACTTGGATTGTGAGATGAACATCCCATCCTCTAGCTGACGAACCTGAAGACCAAGGAAGAAAGTAAGCTCACCTACCATGATCATCTTAAACTCACTTTTCATCTCCTCCTCAAAGTGGTGAGCATGCTGGGAGCAAGTGGATCCAAAGTCTATGTCATCCATATAGACCTGGGCAACCAAAATAGCACTATCATCTCTCCTGACGAACAACGGCATATCAACTCCCCCTTTCTTGAATCCACGGGCTAAGATATAGGAAGTAAGCCTCTCGTACCAAGCACGGGGTGCTAGCTTCAAACCATACAAGGCTTTCCTCAGATAGTAGACATGCTCCAGGTGCTGAGGGTCTTCAAACCCTTTCGGTTGTTCCACGTAAACCTCCTCCTGTAGAATGCCATTCAGAAAGGCACTCTTGACATCCATCTGATATAGCTTTAAGCTCAGATGACATGCGATGGCGAGTAGTAGACGGACGGACTCAAGCCTCACAACAGGAGCAAATATCTCCCCAAAGTTAACACCCTTTATCTGTGTCTAGCCTTAAGCGACCAACCTAGCCTTGTTTCTGATTATGGTACCATTTTCATCCATTTTATTCTTGAATATCCACCGGGTACCTATCACATTAGTCTCACTAGGTTGGGGGACTAGTTCCCAGACATTGTTCTTTTTAAACTGAAGCAACTCATCCTACATAGAATATATCCAGTGTTCATCCTTGAGTGCTTCTTTGTGATTCTTGGGCTCGACTTTGGACGTGTAGCAAATGTGGCTAACAACGTTCTCTAGCTGAGCATAAGTCTTAACCCCAAGAGAGGGATCACCTAAAATGGTGGTAGGGTAATGACTCTTGCGAACCAAGAAGGTGTGTCCCCTAACACAGGAGTAGGGTCCACAATGTGTGGGTGAGGGACAAGTAAATCACTGCCAGAAAAGTCCTCATCCTCACACTGAAGGTTAGGATCAATAACCGTCGGAGGTTCGTCATCTTGCACGGTGACGTTTATTGATTCCATAACCTTAGAGCTCTTCAGGTTAACAACCTAGTATGCTCTATTATTTGATGAATATCCTAGCAAGATTCCCTCATCGCTTCGGGAGTCAAACTTTCCTAATTGCTCACGATCCCGTAGGATGTAGCATTTACTCCCCAAAACATGAAAATATGCAAGGTTGGGTTTCTTGACAGTCCACAATTCATAAGGCGTCTTAAGTGTGTGTGGACGTAGGTAAACCCTATTCACCGTGTGGAATGCAGTAGACACTGCCTCTGCCCGAAATCTCCTAGAAATATTACGACCTAGAAGCAGAGATCTAGCCATTTCCTGGACCGTCCTATTCTTTCTCTCAATAATCCCATTTTGCTGAGGAGTCTTCACAGTAGAAAACTCATGTATAATCCCAAGGCTATCATAGTAGAAATCTACTTTTGCTTTCTTAAATTCTGTGCCGTTGTCACTACGGATCCTATTAATAGTGACTCCGTGTTGATTTTTTAGGACACGACACTTGGTCGTTAAAAACTCTACAGCATCGGATTTTTCCCTCAGAAAACCTACAATAGAATATCTGGAGAAATCTTCTACCATCACGAGGATATACCTCTTACCACCCAAACTCTCAGTACGAGTAGGACCCATAAGATCCAAGTGAATTAGCTCAAGTACTCGGGAGGTGGTAATGGAATGCAACTTCCTATGAGGGCTCCGAATTTGCTTTCCCAACTGACAGGGTCCACAAACTGTGGAAGTTGACTTTCTAAGAGATGGTAAGCCACGTACTAGGTCCTTTTTGAGTAAATGAGTCAAATCTCTAACGTTCACGTGACCTAGACGTTGGTGCAACATATCCATAGGAGTGATCGTGGTGCTATTGCAGACAAGTGAGGATGTGGGCACAGTCCCATAGCAATTATCCTCGGTCCTCACCCCTTGCACTAAAACTTTACCGGCTTGATTGTAGACATTACATGCATCCCGATCAAACTTTACTGCAAAGTCAGCGTCACACAGCTGGCTAATGTTAAGAAGGTTTTCTTTCAAACCTTTGACGTACAAAACATTCTCTAGCTTAGGAAATCATGTTAACTCTACAGTACCTCATCCTACAATGTTAGACTTGCTCCATCTCCAAACGTGACTCTACCTTCCTTATACTCCTCTAGGTAGGTAAAAAATGTGACAACACCTGTCATATGTCTGGAGCACCCACTATCAAAATACCACTGTGAGGTATTATGTGCTTTAAGAGAAACATAAACAACAAGGGCTTTCTTATCTATCTTGTGCACCCAAGAAGTGGTAACTTTTATTTACCCTTGTTGTTGTTGGTTTTAGCCGGGATGTGAGAAGCATTCACTGACGACAAAGACATCCGTCGTAATTCCTCCATCAAACTCTGTGATGTGGCAGCTACAAACTCAACACGCTCTCTTAGACCGGAAAACTCATCAGTATGATGTGGTGGAGCAGTAGTACGTCGTGTCCGACCCAAACTATAGCAAAACTCCCTCAGGTGGCATTTTCTTTTGCAATATGTACAAAAGAACACATTCTTAAGCGGACCTTGGTTTGATTTTCTTGGTCGAACTCTCCTTCGTAGTATTTGGCAATAGCCATAAGGAGTTGTAGTAAACTCAGGGACTGGTCCAGGTGCAATTTAAGACATGGAGGCACCTTCATAAAAAATTTCCTGTCGATCACCAAAACCTAAAGCGAGGCCGAGGAGCATCTTTCCCATCTTCCCCGATATGTCCTCGATTTGTACCTTGACTTCTCGTGCTTTTTCAAGATCATGGGTAAGCTGGGCTACAAGGGCATAAAGTTTCCTCTGAGTCTCCACGGAGGAATGGAACTCACTCATAAGACTAGCCACTTATTTAGTCAAGTCCCTTCTCTCTTTCTCAAAACAACTCTCTCTCTCTCTAAACAAACTCTCTTTCTCAACACAGGCAGACTCTCTCTCTCTTAAGGTAGTGCAGGTGGAGGACTCTCTCTCTCTCGCTTTTATTAAATCTTCCTCTAAAGCGGTGATCCTAAGAACTAACGCTTTGTTACGCTTTTTAGTTTTAAATGATTCAGAATATAGCTCGGCGTAGGCGCGTTGAAGATCACTCTCGCTCTCACTTGTGTCATCCCCCCCCTCACTCACATCGATCTCACTGTCGAGGTGTCCCTATGATGCATCATCCTCATCGTCATGAGGATTACTAGAGGTGCTCACATGACTAGCCCTGAATGCAGTGAAGTTATAATCATGCGGTGACTCATCTCTCGAGTCTATCGACTCGACCTCACTGTCGTCGCTAAGGGTAGCATTAAAGACAACTTTGGCATTTTCTCTGTTCAGACGTGTGGCACACTCAAAGTCTCTATGACCCCTACCGCCGCACTCACAAAATCTCTCACTGTCTTTCTTAGGAGGGTCTTTAACATCTCTCTCATTTTTCTTTTCAAACTTATTTTTCTGAAAATTCTTTTTATCTTTAAAATTTCCATTTTTCTTAAATTTGAGAATTTTCTTGAAATTTTTAGCAAATAGAGCTAAATCATCTAAGTCAAGATCACATTCAGATTCAGATGTGTCAATATTTTTCTTTCTAGATGCCTCAACTCTCTTTCTTGCCGACCCCTCACTTTTTCTCTCTTGGGCATTAAGTGCAATCCCCTTATCTTTAGACTTAGCAGTTTTAGGAAACATATCAATTTCATATGTTTGCAAGTCTCCTACAAGTTCCTCCAATTTTAGCGTATTTAAATTACCCATAGAGTTTTGCACAGTGACTTTAGGGATAAAACGCTTAGGCAGAGAATGAAGAATCTTTTTAACAACTCTACCATTAGGAATATGTTCACCAAGATTAAAGCTAATATTAACAATGTGAGAAAGCCTAGCATAAAAATCACCAAAACATTCAGTTTCATGCATGGTGATGGTCTCAAATTGAGTTGTTGAATTTTGCAGTTTAGACTCTTTCACTGCATTCGTACCTTCATGGGTAAGTTGCAAAACATCCCATGCCTCTTTTGACGTGGTGCACGTCATTATACGTCGGAACTCGTCAGGTGTGACAGATTCGGAAATGGCACTCAACCCTTTAGAATTGAATGACGACCATTTAAATTCTTCTTCAGTCCATGAGGTGACAAGTTTTAAATTAGTCATTTTTTCAACAGTGATGGAGGGAGGTGTCCACCCTCTTTCTACAAAAATCCAGACACGTTCATCAATGGCTTTTAATGCAGATCTCATGCGGGCTTTCCAATATGCATAGTTTGTCCCGCCAAAAACCGGCATTTTATTATATAATTTCTCCATTATGAACACACTCGTTTTCAAAAATCAATTTTTCTGAAAATTGATATCTTAGAAAAATTTTGCAGAAAATTACACGGTAAAGTTGTGTAACTGGCTCTGATACCAATTTGAAAGAGTGCGCGTGCGTTCAAATAGAGATATTATTTAATTAAACTTAGTTTTTATCTATTAAATCCTAAACATGCAACTATATGTGATCGAACAAGATGATAAACCATGCAAGAACATTCAAACACACATGTGTGGAAAAATCCCCCAAAGGGGAAAAACCTTTATTTTCACTATAATATTGTAACATACAATTTCTCGGATTACAATGAAAAATACAGTGACACAAAATTACCCGCAGGCGTCGGATCTGTAGTCGGCGGCTGAAGGTTTCCCTTTCCAGGAGGGCAGCAATGAAAAAGAATAACGGTCTTCTCCACAAGGGTATGAACAGACACACAAATGTGTTCTTGGGTTGCAAACAGATTCACAAGGGTTTGGCTATGTGGTGTGGATCAAACAAGAGTCTTGGGACTCAAAAGGTGAAGACTTAGAGTTTTAGGACTCTGAAAATCGTCTATGAAAGTCTTAGAAAACAAATCCCCGAAGTTGGTTTATAAAAGAAAATCTAGCCCTAAAAAATCTCAGCACGATCTTCACGGTTTTATCTCAGGCGGACCGGTCCGGATCTGAGGCGGATCGGTCCGAGGTCGGATCGGTTCGTTTTTGAAAGAGGTCTCTTCGGCTTGCATTTGATCCGGGGTCTACTGGTTCAAGAGCAAGGCGAATCGGTCCGACTTGAGGCGAATCGGTCTGGGGCGGATCGGTTCCTTTTTAAAAGGGGCGGATCGGTCCGGGGCGAACCAGTTCCTTTATAAAACAGGCGGACCGATCCGGCTGTCCAGAAAACTGATTCCTTGAATTCTTTGATATTCGGATCCGTTGATGATGATGTGATCTTGAATTTCTTCAACGATGTAACGGCTTATGACATACACATAAATAATGGACAAAATGCCCTTACACTGTTTCAAGACCATTTTAAATCATCCTTTTGATACCCATTCCATACAAATGCCAAGATAGTTATTAATAAACACTCAAATGCAAGCCAATATACTAAACACATATATTAACCCTAATATATGAAAATAACATGCTGAAAATATACTGCACATTAAACTTGGATAAAAGTTAGTTTTTCTCACCTCAAATGAAGCCAAAATCAGTGAAGGCATGAAAGATCAAGGAAGATGACAACCCCCATCTCCTAAGGTGACCTTGAAGGGATTGTTTATCACTACCAAATTTGCCTCCGTGAAAGATCCATTAAAACGCACTTCAACATCCCATAAAATATTTATACATAGTCACCTCCTCTAAAAGTCTGAGTTTGAAACCTCCCATTTAACACTCAAACTTGACATTCTAGACCTACACAAAGGTTTATTGGTAGCATAAATGGGTTGCGTTTTAGTTCTTTAGGCCTAGACTGATTTTGTGATAATAAAAAAAGAGGAAGAATATTGTGTTGTGTTCTCTTTTGCAGGGGTTTTTTGGTTTGAGAGGGAGTTGTCTCCACAACCATTCTGGCCTAAAAATTATCTGAGTTATAAGGCTTGTTGGTGAATATATATATAATCCCTAAAAGGAACCAACGGATGGGATTGGATCATCTGCCACGTTTCGCGAGATGAGTTGTGCTCATCTACTCGCTTTGTTTACCCCTACTACATCATATATATATATATATATATATATATATATATATATATATATATATATATATAGGTGGAGGAAGTTTTACTCTCATGTTTGTTGTCCTCATATATATTAACAAGGATAAACCTTATTTACCATCCAACCACCTAGAACTTTTGACTAGGGACCCACATTTGTTTTTCTCTTGACCAAACTAATGAACCACCTCATTGCAATTAAGATACTTGGCACTACTCCTCTTTAATAGTTTTAGTCCCTCAGACGTTGACGTTAGCATGCCCCCCCCCCCCTTTTTTATTTGTTTGTTCTTAATATTGCTATATTTTTCCCCACTCCATTTCGTTCCATACATGGCTTATATAAAAAATATATTTTGTCACTTATTTAAAGGGTCCATAATTTACTTAAATTGATTACGCACGTATATCATCCGTAATTTATTTTTAATGTTACACCCTAAATTCTCCTTAAATTAATAGACTTTTTAATATTTAGATAATTACTTTGTTTTGCCAACGATGTGGGTTAATTCCCATGTGATGCCATGCATGTGACATGCAACTCTACGTATGTCCTCTAAAATACATGTAAAATCCAAGTGACCCCTTGTTTGTGCATATTTTATGTAAACTTTTCGTAGTTACTCCACCCACACTATGTAGTTTCTGTTTTAACTAATTAATAAGTTGGGATATTACAATTCGGGTGCAGAGCTGGCTATACGTATCACTATGCGAATTATTTTTCTAACAGTAGTTAAGATTGAAAAGAAAAAAGAAAAAAAAATATCATTAAAATATTCAATCAAGCGTGGATGTAGCATAAACTTGATAAAAATGAGTATTTTCAACTACAAAAACTTTTGATGATCATGTCACTCCCTTTTGAAATGAATTGTTAAATGATTTTTATTTTTAGCAATTGATCTTTTTTCATCTTCTCCCATTTTTCTGATTTATAATTTGACATTCATACTCTTTTAGTGTATAAGTTGTTAGACTTCATTTTGAATAAAAATCATTCGATCAACATGTAACACCCCGCGCATTTTGGCAAGGGAGGTTGCAAGCCGCTGCCGCCAAACTACGTCAAGCATCACTAAATAAGTTATCATTCTCAGCATGTGATAGATATATGAGACATTTAAATTTTTTTCACAAGATATAATCAATCTTTATCCAATAAATATAACCATTCATGCAATATAAAAATCCAACGTCATGATAATCTCCAGAATAAATC
The DNA here is from genome assembly GCA_949130495.1 of Sambucus nigra. Lineage (NCBI taxonomy): Eukaryota > Viridiplantae > Streptophyta > Magnoliopsida > Dipsacales > Adoxaceae > Sambucus > Sambucus nigra. The sequence goes on along the minus strand of OX422211.1, from coordinate 355,906,252 downwards.
ACACTCCAAATAAATATAAATTCCAATGAAATAATCCAAATATGAATATATGATAGAAACCATAAATAACTGGGAACCGATTGGCCCACCAAATTCATAAATAAGTGTCTCATAATAAAAGCGATGGCATGGAAAGTAAATATAAACTACTAAGGAAGAATAAAAGAAATCTCCAGTTGTGCTCTAATGATCTCCAATACATCTTATACAACTAAACCAACAACTATACCTGAAATGTTAGTCGACGCAATGGGTCAGAGCCCACTGCATGAATACAAACTACTCTTCCCAATTAGGGTCTGTAAATCTAGATAATAGCATTATACATAATAAACAACACAATAGAGTATTTTAAATTAAACAAGATATATATAAACATGCGAGCAAAAGTAAACTACCACAATCTACCCATATAACCAATCCACCCAAAAGTATAAGCCAATTATTCCATTAGCACTATAATTTAAATGTTAGCTCTTATCCTAACATATCCAATCAGTTTTATTCTTGCAACACAATTATGGTCAGTCGATCCCTTATTGGGGCTGCACTCACCTTGGCGCGCTTAAAGTTCTACACATCACACCATTCCCTTCAGTATAGCCAGTCAACCCGATTCTATCATCTCTGCACGTACCCGTGAGGTTCCACACACAATACGTCACTATAGCCAGTCGACACGTATTTTGTTAGCCCTGTAAATTCATTTTAATACCCGTTTATTTTCTTAGACATTAATTCTCAATTTATTATCAAGTTCTCATTTTTCTACTAGCCCCACCCTTTCATTGAGCATAATTTTCTCAAATTACCCCTAGTCCCATACTTAGAGGTCTCCACAACGCAAGCGTATCCTAGCCTAACATTTAAGAAGAATATTTACCACTAGCTACTACCTAGCCTCGCACCTAGGCTCACGATCCAATGAAAACGACATACAAATCAGCCCCACCCTAGAATCATCCATCTGTTAAAATCCTCACTATCCAGTCCCATACCTAGAAAGTGTTATCATTAACTAAAGTAAGCCTACTAGTCCCATACCTATAAAGCATACTAAAAATAAGGTGGGGGCAAAAACTATCCCAAACACCGTCGTCCCCGGGGTGTCAATTACTAACGCAATTAATGATCACAAGGCATATTTTTCAACTCATCACAACATTTCTTTAAATTCATTACAAGCTTTCCATTTATCCAATTTGTGTCCATTTAATTGTAATATTTATTAAGCAATCCTTACTTCAACATTTTATATAATTTCCACCCGTAAACATATTGAGGGGCACACACAACAATTACTAACTATTCTACAAGATGCACATCAAATAGCATGATTTTACGCATTGGATTAAATTTACAACATATTTATGAGTTATCCTACATGTGAACGTCATAAATTCTAGTAAAAACCCAATCTTCATTCTATGCATGCAAGAGTTTTGAGTCTTAATTCATACTAAAGATTTGAATAAAAACTGTTTCGAAATTTGTTTCACTTTTCCTAATTAGTCTCTACGTTTATTTTAAGAAAACATGATAATTAGTGTTTAGGCAACATTTAAAATGCATAATACTGAAGGGTAAGAATATAAGTATTCATGCCTATGAAGAAGTATTTTGAAGAATCCAATTGCACGGTTGCGTTACTCTCGAGAAAATAATGAAGACGCATTCTTGGATGATCTTGAGAAAACTAGATTTAGATATTCAAAACTTGGGTTGAAAGTTGTGTTCAATAGGGTATAGGTTTTGTAGATAAGAGAGAATGAAATTATGGGAGGCTAATGATTTTTGAGAAGGTTAAAATATATTTGAAAAGTCCTAAACCCATCACTTTATGTTTATGTACCAAAAAGAATTTGAGTCCTAATCAAACACAAACACTAAAAAAACATTACGGACGATCGAACCGTTGGAATCGGATGAAATTTTAATATGTTGTAGATGAGGGAGAGACGAAGATGTATAAAAAATTCAACTCGATCGAACGATCGAATAATTTTATCTATTTTTTCCTTAATTTGGATCCTCTCCGATTTTTATACAAAAAGTTATAATTTTTAAATTTTATTTCGGATTTAAATTCCACTTAAAAACTTTATTTTTATATAAAAATACAAACCTTATTACATACCAAAATTTAATAGATTTTGTGAGTGCAGAAAAATTCAGAATAAAATATTAAACTAAAATAATCAAATTTGGCAGAAAGTATAAGGAATCACACACAATAAAGATGCACGTGGTTCAACAACTTGACTACGTCCACTAAGAGGTTACTCGATTTTATTTAAGTGTCTTTCAATGATTACAAGTTTTTCATCCCCCTTGCCCTGGGGTCGGGGTGTACATTTTATAGATGTGTTTGTTATAGAGTTTAAGTCGTTTAAGGAACTCCCACTTAGCACGTAAGTTGGCCACGGGGTATTAAAATATCTCGATAGAGATTCTTGGTACTTGATTTGACCATATTTGAGAGTATCCTATTTTAACTAAACTGTTAGATCTCATGATTTTAGCCGGACCCAATAACTCATGTTATCCTGGTCGGCTACTCTCACGGGCCTGTAAAAAGTGGGCTCCCACAGTTGCCCTTGAAATCTTTGGGCTTTTAAACATGGGTTCAACTGTGTTGGAGGTCCAGGTCTTCCAGGTGCAGTGATAGCACGTAATGGTATTTTTTATAATAAAAAGTCTTGCCACAAGGGCACGCTTATCTTGAAAAGGAAATTGAAGTGCCAAAATCTTCTTTGAAAGTTAAAACCCATTATTTGAGTGCTTTGTTGGTCAGTTGTTGCTTACTCAAGCATTTGTTCATTGTTTTTGGTCATTCTTTTACATAATCTGTTCTTAAGCTCTTCTCTTGCTTCAAAAGCCAAAGTTTCTCTTCTTCTTTGCTTTCTTAAAGCTTCTTTACCGCCTGTAAGTTATAATCTCCACCTTCTTATTTAGTTATTCTTCTCTTCATTAGCTAGTTAATATAGCTAGGTTTTTTTCTTACTTGTTCGGTTATGACGATGTTGGATGGTAAATTTATAGAAGAATTTAGGTCTCGGTATAACATTCTTGAATGGGTGATTATCGACTGTGCTCACCTTCCCCATAATATTCGCAAAGTGGACGGGGGGCACTGGATTCACACCCTTTTGATAACTCAATGAGGTCTGTCTTTTCCCCTAAATGAGTTATTTCTTCGATTTTTAGGTGTTTCGGCATTATTCTTGCTCAGCGTGCCCCCAATGTATAGAAGATAGTAAATGGTGTCCATAGGAAAAATACTCTCTATGGAATAAAATTGGGTCTTCCTGAGATATGCTACTGTTATGTGTTCTCGAAGACTAAAGTGGGTCTGTTGTATCTGAAAACCAGAAGAGCTGAGAGAATTCTAGTTGTAAATCTCTCAGATTCCTGCAAGGTCTAGTGAAAAAGTGGATTCATTACAAGGGATTGGTAGAACTCTCCACTGTTGGAGGGGGAGAGACCATGCGATCTTCCCATTTTAGACTATGGGGTGGACGAAATAGGTCGGTTCCTCTTTTTTCCTTTTTGCTAAATTCTTGTAGATTTCGTTCATTCTTGTGGCTGAATTTCCTCTTCTTTGTTATCACAGCTCGTACCAAGAACCAGGAGCCTGGCATTAGTGATATCAATACTAAAGATCTCATGAAGGCCTGGAGCGTAAAGGAGAGATTGGTAGGAGACTTTTCTTTTGGAATCCAAGAACATAGGCACTAGCTATATTGCTCGACAAATCGATCAAGTCCTAGTTTTAAGAGCTCTAGAGGCACGTCCTTCTGATTCGGTTCTTAGTGAGGAGGAAAGTTCAAAAGTGGAAGAGGAAGAGAGTGAGTAATAAGTAAGATAAGGGGCAGAAGTTGGAGGAGAGGAGGAAATAGAGTAAGAAGAGGAAGAAGAAAAATAGAACATGACCATTCTAGTTAAGAAGAGGAGGGCGAGGCTTTGTGATTATGATGATGACCATGAAGTCTTGTTTAACATGATTCTTGCTTTAAAGTTTTTTGAAAATTCTCTAAAGGGAAGTGGTACTGGCCCATCTGATAAAGGGAGAGAGCAAGAGAAGGAGAAGGAGACGGGGAAGAGCAAGAGAAAAAGAGAGAGAGAAAGGAAGAAGAATAGAAGAAGATAGAGAAAGATAGACAGAGAGAAGAAGAGAAAAAGAAGAGAGAGAGAGAGAGAGAAAATAGAGGCTAAAAGGCTAACCTTGTAGTCTGCGGGCGGGGCCACCGTCCCTAGTCTTGAGGGGGCTAGCGTGGGCGACTCCCCCATTTTGGCTCCAGACCTGCTGAAGAAGATTGTGCTCATCGCTGATAGCGAGAGGTCTTTGAGGCTGGGGCCATCTCAACTTTCCCTCAAGACCACTCAGGGGGTGGCTCAGTGTCTCTTACTTGTTTCTTCTCTTTGTTATTTCTCGTTTTAGTTCTCATTCCTTGTTGTTCAATTTTCTCTACAGATGTTGTTTGACTTCACTTCCCTCCTAGATAATCATTATTATAGCTTTAGGAGGGAGGAAGAATTGAAAAAGGCCCTGAAGTCCGAGAAGGTGGCCTTAAGTCTGAGAATACCACTTTTGCCAATGCTCGCCAATCATGGGAGCATGAAAGGGAGAATATATCTAAGGATTATGATGAATTAGAGGCTTCTCAGAAGGTGGTAGTTATTGAGAAGTCAGAATTAGTAGAGACCAACAAAGAACTGACTAACAAGGTGGCCAATCTAGAAGGCGACCTTCCCCAAACCAAGGATGACATCTACCGAGAGGGCTTATAGAAAGCTTATGAGGATGATGAATTCCAGACAGCTTATGCCTGCAAGGTATCCATTAAGAGGGAATAGGTACCGACTTTAAAAGCTGCTGGAACTCTTGCAGACTGCGATCTCTTCGACCTTCATTCTCCTAGTCCGAACCCTTTCATTGAATATGAAGAAGTAAAGGGATACGACCAAATTGCTATCAATTTTGAGGTCAACCCTTATGTGGTTGGCGGGATCATGGGTGATGGTAACCCTTTAGCTCATGTGTTCATATCCTTAAGTTTATGCTAATGCTTGTGTGACACCCAACCTAATTAAACTCCGGGTGATTAATCCTAAATTAAATTAGAACAGGTTTCTCAGATGGTTCATTCTTAGCATCATTGTCGAAATTTTTTTAATTACTATCCACCTAAGTGAAATTAGACTGGTGTCAAGTTTTATTTTTTGTTAACTCAGTAAAATACTCATGCGGAAAATAAGTGTTCAAACAATCATAAGCTAACTGAATCCAACCATCACATATAAATGAGAATCTGACCGAATAAACCATCGGCTAAAATCCAACACAAATGTAAAGACAGATGATAATAAATTTCAGAGTGTCTGAAATGAACACTAAATAAAACTGTGAGCAACATGCTCGAGTATCTGATAAAACGTCCTTATTCTAAGAATAGAAGAGATAGAGGCGCCTATCCAAATCTCGCAACATCTACATATGCTACAACAGCGAAATCCCTGGAATGAATCAAATCTGGCGTCCCTGTGGCTGGACACCTAAAAGGATTTTAAAATAGTTTATAGCAAGGGTGAAAACCCAAAATATTTTGAAAACATTTAGCAAATGATTAACTTGCAGTAATATACAATTCATGAATGCACTTCATATTTTAGTTAGTGTCGCACTCCCTTGAGGACATCCTTACCCCTCCTATAATGTGCACACCTAATGCCGGATTTATATCTCCCCTAGTCATCTACCCCATAACTAGATAATCGATATAATCCCTTTCACCCACCCTACTCTAACCGAGTATGCTTAACTATATGATGTATAAGTTATTACTAACACTAACTTATTTAATCATTTCCCTATTTAAATTCATATAACTTTCACACCCGTTATACACATAATACAATTCACGTCATGTATTAAATTACCCGTATATAATTATCTATCCCATTATATACATATAACTATATTACAACCTTCACACATACGTTGAATATATAAGTAGTAGCCATCCTATGGAGTAATAACTCACCGGATATATTCTCTAAAGTGCTATCCCACTAGGTGTACTCGCATAACCTAGTTACCCAAGTCAGCATTGCTAACTAACTTGGCTAAAAACATGAACATAATGGAGGTGGTCATATTACTTCCTTTAAAGTGAGATGCCCCTCGCCCATATACCGGACGCTATGATTTGAGGATATACTCTCCCTACTCCTCAAGCTAGGGGATTCACCCACTACGCGCAACCTCCCTTGATAGCACTAGAGTATATATTTAAATAATATCCAATCACTGATATTTATATGCACACACCATATATATACTATCGCATACTATATATATATAATTATAAAATATCCCGGCTTTACCGTGTACCAAGTCCGTAACACTAGCCTATATGTAAACCCCGAGTTTATGGTCAAACTATAATTATTAATTAATTTGCACATTAAATAATTAAATTATTTTTAGTGTCTCCCAACCAATATACTCGGACTCACTCTCGTGGCCCGAAATTAATAAAATACTCGAGTCTAATCCCCGACTTCAAATTAATTAGTTTTCATCCATAATTTAACTTCCCTAATTAATTTTATTCTTTAATTATATTTGGTGGAATTTAAGTAAAACTATCACTTAAAACTCCTAAGGTCGAACTGTAAAAAATCCTGAAGGGTCCATCGATCGACCCCTAGCCGTCGATCGATCAAACAGGTGGTCGTCTTCTCCGACTTGCTGTTTCCACCATTAATGAAATACTCTAGTTTCTAACCTACTCACCTGATCTAACCCAAGCACAATTAACACCATAACTATATAAGAACATGATCGGGGCCTCTTATAGAGCTTCAAACTCAAATTTAATCTCACTAATGTCTACTTTTTCGATTTCGGGAAATTTCCAGGTTTTCACTCGTTAGACCCCAATACATCTAGTTACCCCAAATTCGTTCATAATTTCTACTGGGTTTTCACATCTAAACCAATTATCACCTCAGTACCATATAACACAATTAATTTCCCCATTAATTTCATTCAAGTGTGGTGTTTATACCCAAAACGAATTTTAGATTTCCATATCACAAAAATATGAATTGAATAACATCAATTAATATCACAGCAAGATAACCACTTGCCTTTTGGGTTCGTAGGGTCTGATCCGAGGGTGTGCTTTGCAAGCTTGATGATGAACTCCCAATTGGTTCATTATATTGTCTCCAAAAGACCCCAATTTGCAGTGTAACCACTCTCTATGGCTTCCACTCAATACCCTAGTTTATCTCTTATGTTTTTTTCCGTTCCCCTTTTCTTCCAAATTGGGTATTAAAGCTAAATCCCATTTTTAGCCTAATGGGTCAAGCTCGAGTGACCCAAATACCCCCGTATGGGCCCGACTATGCCTAAAAATGCCCCGAGACCAATTTACTACCCCGAGTACTCTTTTCTGACTATCTCGGCCCATCCGGACTCAACCATGCACTCAAAATTTGCATCCGAATTAATTTACAAAATTTCTTATCTCACACCTAACTTAGTCTATAACCGACTCCTGGCTGAGATAAGTAAATCCCACGTCACTAATACACTTATGACGTAAATAATTATTACTATTTACTTAGTAATTTAATTCCCTTAAATATTAACCATTTATTCTCCCAATTAATATTTATTTAAAGATTTCCATAATTAATTCCATTAAATTATGACACACAAGTAATTTAAATTTTTACCCGAATTAATTAATTTTAAAAGCATAAAAATACGGGGTGTTACATACTCCCCCCTTACAATGGAATTTCTTCCCCGAAATTAGGTCATACCTGCGAGGAATAACTCTGGATACCGCTCCTGCATATCCTCCTCCCGCTCCCAGGTAGACTCATCAACGCTGTGATGACCCCACTGTACTCTCACTAGTGGAACAACCTTGGATCGCATCTTGTGCTCACTACGTTCCAGAATATCTATCGGTCTCTCCTCATACGAGATGTCTGGATGTAAGTCAATCTCCTCCAGTGGAACGAGCCAAAAGTCCCTCTCGCTCCTCCGATATTTCTTTAGCGATGCTATATGGAACACGTTGTGTATACGCTGAAGATGCTCTGGCATACCCAGTCTAAAAGCTACCGGTCCCACCCTCTCAATAATAGGGAAGGGCCCCATGTACCTCAGCGCTAATTTACCCTTCTTACCAAACCTCATCACCCCTTTCATGTGGGATACCCAGACCAATACCTGATCCCCGACTTCCAACTCCACATGTCTCCGTGAAGCATCAACATAACTCTTCTGCCTATCCTAAGCTATCCGAATCCATCCCCGAATAAACTATATCTTGGAAGATGTCTCCTGGAATTTTTTTTGCCCCAATAACTTGTTATCCCCCACCTCTAACCAACAGGCGGGCGAACGATAAGGTCTCCCAGACAGTGCCTCGAACGATGGCATGCCAATCATAAACTGTTAAGAGTTGTTATACTCGAGCTCTACCAAAGGAAGATATCTCTCTTATCCTCCCCTAAAGTCTAAAATACACATCCTTAGCATGTCTTCCAACATCTGATTTACCCTCTCAGTCTTCCCATCTGTCTGTGGGTGATAGGCAATACTCAACCATAACTCTGTACCCATAGCCTCCGGAAAACTCTGCCAAAAATGTTCCACAGAAACCTTGTCTCTGTTAGACACAATATTAACCCGCACCCCATGCAGCTTAACTATATCTGCTATGAACAAATGTGCATAACATATTGTCTCAAAGTCTGTACGAATCGGTAAGAAGTGGGCTACCTTGGTCAATCGATCCACAATCACCCATATGGAATTGTGACCTCTCTGTGATGTAGGCAACCCAGTGATAAAGTCCATGGATATACTCTCCCATTTCCACATGGGAATCTATAGTGGCTATATCATCCCTGAAGGTCGCTGATGATCAACTTTCACTAGCTGACATGTGGTGCATTTTGAGATAAACTCTATTATATCCCATTTCATTCCTGCCCACCAGTACTGCCTCCTCATATCCAGGTATATCTTATCCCCTCCGGGATGTATTGCAAATATCGAACCATGGGAATCTATTATAACCGCATGCCTCAAATCCTCATCATTTGGCATGACCAACCTCCCATTAAAGGATAGGCCTCCCTCCGAACTAATCGAATAACCCTATGCTCCCTCGACCAGTAGTTGATGTACTCTATCGAGGCATATATGGTCCTCCGTCTGTGCCCTCACAACCCACATAATGATCTCGGTAGTGATAGATAAAGCTGACATACATTCCCTGGCGACATCATCATCGTGCCGAAGTTCTCTCCACTTCGCTTTCCAGGCCTCGGCAATCTCCCCCGTAAGCCTCCAACTCAATGCGTCTACTACCACGTTAGCCTTTCTAGGATGATACTGGATATCAAAATGGTAGTCTTTCACGAATTCTAGCCACTGCCACTGCCACTGCCACTGCCTCATATTCAGATCCTTCTATGTGAAGAGATACAAAAGTGACTTGTGATTCGTGAATAGAGTGAACTGCTCTCCCAGAAGATAATGCCTCCATATCCTCAAAACAAAAATGACCGCAGCTAACTATAGGTTGTGGGTGGGGTAATTCTTCTCATAGGGATTAAGCTTTCGAGATGCATAAGTTATATCCATCTCCTCATGCTGTAACACACCATCAAGTCCCTTTAAGGATGCATCGATGTAGACCTGGTACTCCAATCCTCCCATAGGTAAAGAAAGTACAAGCGCGGATGTTAACATGCCCTTTAGCTCATTGAAAGCTAACTGACAGTGGTCTTACCCCTTTGCGAGTAAGGTTCCTCAAAGGAATCGCAATCTTTGAAAACCCCTTAATGAACCCCTTATAATACCCAGCCAACCCCAGAAAGCTGTGAATCTCTGTCGGTGTCATGCACTGTCCCCACTCCCTCACCGTCGATACCTTACTCGAATCAATAATAATACCCCAATCTGACACAATATGGCCAAGAAATTGCACCTCTCGTATCCAAAATCCACACTTCTCAAATTTGGCATAGAGCTGGTGGTCCCGTAATGTCTGCAGAACCATACGCAGGTGCTCTGCATGCTCCTCCTTTGTGCGTGAGTATACCATAATGTCGTCAATAAACACGATAAAGATGTAGTCGAAATACTCTTTGAAAACCCTATTCATGAGATCCATGAACAATGGTGGCGCATTAGTGATCCCAAACGGCATCACCCTAAAATCTTATGATCCATAACGCGATAGAAAAGCGGTCTTAGGAACATCCACCTCTCGGATATGTAGCTAATGATACCCTGGCCTCAAATTGATCTTTGAGAAGTATGTTGCCCCTCTCAACTGATCAAACAAGTCATCAATCCTGGGTAACGAATATTTATTCCATATTGTCACCTTGTTTAGCTCCATGTAGTCCACGTACAATCGAAGTGAACTATCCTTTTTATTTATGAACAACACGGGTGCACCCCACATCGATGTGCTCTGTCTAATGAAACCCTGACCCAAGAGCAGCTGAATCTTCTCTCTAAGCTCACGGATCTCTGAAGAGGCCATACTGTAAGGTGCCTGAGCAATCGGCCTTGAACTCGATGCCAGATCAATAAAGAACTCGATCTCCATGTTGGGTGGCAGCCCTGGTAGTTCCTGAAATACATCCTCAAAATCCCTCATAACCAGAATCGAATCTAATGGGATCGCCAACTCCCATGAGGTCTCCTCCTCGATATAGTACAAGTGAGTGCGTGACCCTCCCTCAGGAAGAGGCATCGTCACTAGGAACATTTCCTGTCCCAAAATATAGAACACGATGGTCCTCTTGACGCAATTTACCGTTGCTCTATATCCTGCCAACCAATCCATACCTAGGATGACATCATATCCCTCCATATCTAACACTAGGAGGTTCGCCGCTAAACTCAGTCTCCGAATTGAAATGTCCACTCCTCTACAAATTTAATGTATAACTGAACCACTACCCATTGGTGACTCTACACACATAAGGAGACTACCCGTTGTCTCTAGTAAATCGATGACTCTAGAAAATTTAGTTTTAATGAATGAATGCGATTCTCGAGTATAAAAAAGTATCCTACCCTCAAGCCCATAAATATGAAACATACCCTCAATTACTGGCGGCGTCTGAGGTGCTGGTGGAATGGGAACATCCCGAACGTTGTACGTATTCCCATAGTGCATCTGCCCCTGCTACTGTGGGGAAGGTGGAGCTGGTGCTACAGGTGGCATCTGACCCTGCTGCTGGCCCCTACCTCTCTGTGGGCACTATGTAATAAAATAATGTCTCTGACCATCTTCCTATCATTGGCGTTGTTGGCCCTGACGAGGCCAACCCTATTTGCCTCCTCCATTGTTCCCTTAGCCCTGACGGCCCTGAGGAACCTGCTGTTGCTGATTAGGGCCCTACCGGACCTACCTAAACCCCTGCCCTCCCGATTGAAAACCGGCAGGCTTACATTTCTTAGCCTGATTCCCCTATTGACTGTCAGACTGTTGCTGAACACTGCTAGTATCACCACCAACTGCCTTACCCTGCTGGCTCGACTCCCCTACCCTCTTGCTTCCCTTTGCATGGAAGCGATGATCCTGACAGCGTACAAGAACGACATTGATGACATCTGTATATGTCACCAATGCTAGATTACGGATCAAATGTTGTCTGATTCTCCAGGCTAAGCCATCCATAAACCTTGACTTCTTCCGCTCCTCGTCGCTCACCTCGTTTGGTACAAAGTTAGCCAAACGGGTGAACTCCTCCTGATAATCAACCACTGAGCGATCACCCTGAACCAAATCGCTAAATTTCTTCCTCATCTCTGACTCTACCACCAGGGGGAAGTATTTGCGATCAAACCGCACCCAAAAATCAATAATTTTCATCAAGTCTCTCTCCTCGACAGTGGTAACAAATTTCGACCACTGTAAAGGTGCTCCTGAAAAATAAAAGGTAACAAGCATTTTCTTCTGCACATCGATACACTCAAGCATGCACAGGTGGCGCTGAACATTTTTCTTGTAGTCATAAGCATCCACCACATCATTACTACCCCGGAACTCGGGTGGGTGGACCTTCTGAAAGGTCTCTCTGACTCGCTGCCAAGAAGGTTGCTCAACCTAGGCCTGAACTGCTGGTGCCATCGGGGGCGGTGCCTAGGGCTAAGTAAAATGGGATGCCATGGCCCTCATTGTTGTCTCGACTTCCTGAGCCACTATCACGGCCACCTTAGTAGTAGAGATTAACTCGGGTGGTGGTGGTGGTGGCGGTATCTGTGGCTCCTGATGATCCTCCCTCACCTCATACCTGGCCTCTGTCTGCTTTGCTCACTGTCTCCTCGGTGGCATCTGAAAATAGATCAAATTGTATAAGTACACAATTTATAAAAAATCTAATAGCAGAAGTACGAAATCTCAAAAGCGGAAAAAGTATCAACAGTCCTAATAATAGGGTTCTATAACAACCGAACGCTACGCTGAAACATAGTAAGTTGTGCAGATCCTAAGGACAGTCAAACCTGATGCTCTGATACCATTTGTGACACCCCACCTAATTAAACTCCGGGTGATCACTCCTAAATTAAATTAGAGCAGGTTTCTCAGTTTGTTCATTCTTAGCATCACTATCAAAAACTTTTTAATTACTATCCACCTAAGTGAAATTAAACTGGTGTCAAGTTTTATCTTTCGTAAACTCAATGAAATACTCATGCAAAAAATGAATGATCAAACAATCACAAGCTAACTAAATCTAACCATCACATATAAATGAGAATCTGGACGAATAAATCATCGGCTAAAATCTAACACAAATGTAAACACATATAATAATAAATCTCAAAGTATCTGAAATGAACACTAAATAAAACTGTGAGTAACATGCTCTAGTATCTGATATAAAGTCCCTATTCTAAGAATAGAAGAGATAGAGTAGCCTATCCAAATCCTGCTACATCCACATATGCTACAACAACGAAATTCCTGGAATGAATCAAATTTGGCGTCCCTGTGGCTGGATACCTAAAAGGTTTTGAAAATAGTTTATAGCAAGGGTGAAAACCAAAATATTTTGAAAACATTTCACAAATGATTAACTTGAAGTAATATAAAATGCATGAATGCACTTCATATTTTAGTTAGTGTCGCACTCCCTTGAGGACATCCTCATCCCTCCTCGAATGTGAACACCTAACGCCTGATTTATATCTCCCCTAGTCATATACCCCATAACTAGATAATCGATATAATCCCTTTCACCCACCCGAATCTAACCAAGTATGCTTAAATATATGATTTATAAGTTATTACTAGCACTACTTAATTAATCATTTTCCTATTTAAATTCATTTAACTTTCACACCCGTTATACATATAATACAATTCACGTCATGCATTAAATTACCCGTATATAATTATCTATCCCATTATATACATATAACCATATTAAAACATTCGCACATATGTTGAATATATAAGTAGTAGTCATGCTCCGGAGTAATAACTCACCAGATATATTCTCTAAAGTGCTATCCCACTAGGTGTACTCGCATAACCTAGTTACCCAAGTCAGCATCGCTAACTAACTTGGCTAAAAACATGAACATAATGGAGGCGGTCATATTCCTTACCTGAAAGTGAGATTCCCATCACCCATATATTGAACGCTATGACCTGGGGATATACTCACCTTACTCCTCAAGCTAGGGGATACAACCACTACGTGCAACCTCCCAGGATAATACTAGAGTATATATTTAAATAATATCCAATCACTGATATTTATATGCACACACCATATATATACTATCGCATACCGTATATATATAATTATAAAATATCCCGGCTTTACCGCGTACCAAGTCCTTAACACTAGCCTATATGTAAACCCCAACTCTAATTATTAATTAATTTGCACATTAATTAATTAAATTATTTTTAGTGTCGCCCAACCAATATACTCGAACTCACTCTCGTGGACCGAAATTAATATAATACCCAAGTCTAATCCCCGACTCCAAATTAATTAGTTTTCATCCATAATTTAACTTCCCTAATTAATTTCTTCCTTTAATTAGATTTAGTGGAATTTAAATAAAATCTCACTTAAAAATCCCAATGCTGAATTGTAAAAAATCCTGAAGTGTCGATCGATCGATCAAACAGGTGGTCGTCTTCTCCGATTGTCTGTTTCCACCATTAACAAAATCCTCTACTTTCTAACCTACTCCCTTGATCTAACCCAAGCACAATTAACACCATAACTATATAAGAACATGATCAAGGCCTCTTATAAAGCTTCAAACTCAAATTTAATCTCACTAATGTGTACTTTTTCGATTTGGGGAAATTTTTGAGTTTTGACTCGTTAGCCCCAATACCGTCTAATTACCCCAAATTCGTTCATAATTGCTACTGGGTTTTCACATCTAAACCAATTATCATCTCAGAACCATATAACACAATTTATTTCCCCATTAATTTCATTCAAGTGTGCCGTTTACAAAAACCCCATTTTGTACCCATTTATACCCAAAACGAATTTCAGATTTCCACATCACAAAATATGAATTGAATAGCATCAATTAATATCATAGAAAGATAGCCACTTGCCTTTTGGGTTCGTAGGGTTTGATCCAAGGGTGCACTTTGCAAGCTGGATGATGAACTCCTAATTGGTTCCTTGTCTTGTCTCTAAAAGACCCCAATTTGCAGTGTAATCACGCTCTATGGCTTCCTCTCAGTACCCTACATTCTCTCTTGTGTTTTCTGCCATTTTCCTTTTCTTCCAAATTAGGTATTAAAGGTAAATCCCGTTTTTAGCCTAATGGGCCAAGCCTGAGTGACCCAAATACCCCCGTGTGGGTCCGACTATGCCTAAAAATGCCCCGAGACCAATTTACGACTCCTGGGTACTCTTTTTCGACTATCTCATCTCACCCAAACTCAACCGTGCACTCAGAATTGGCATCCGAATTAATTTACAAAATTTCTTATCTCACACCTAACTTAGTCTATAACCGACTCCCGGCTGAGATAAGTAAATCCCACGCCACTAATACACTTATGACGTAAATAATTATTACTATTTACTTAGTAATTTAATTCCGATAAATATTAACCATTTATTCTCCCGATTAATATTTATATAAAGATTTCCGTATTTAATTCCATTAAATTACTACACACGAGTAATTTAAATTTTTACTCGAATTAATTAATTTTTAAAAGCATAAAAATACGGGATGTTACAGATTGCTTCTGGTTTGACATGTATTATATGTAGTCTGCTGATTTAGATCTCTATATTTCTCCCAGTTCTCAACCGGGGAGAATTCTTAGACTTGATATCAATTTACATGCTCGCAAATCCTTTGTGAAGATTTACAAATCACTCAGAGCTAGGAATGGGCAATACAAAAAGCAAACCGAAGTAATTGCTAACTAAAGGACGATCTTCAGGAGATGGAGGTGATAGGGGCCTCTGTTCAAGAGGAAGTTAACTCCCCGAGGGCCCAACTTTTGGCGAGGACTGAAATTGACCAAGTGGGCGAAGTCTTACAGTTTGAGAACAATGCTCTAGGAAAGGAGGTGGGGAGATTAAAATCCTTTATAAGAGTGCTAAAAGGCAACGTCAAGAAGCTGAAGTTCTCCTTGAAAGCATGGCCCAAAGAGGTTTGGGGAGAGGGTTATAACACTGCTTGGTCAGTTGCCCCAACAAAATTGAAAGAGGATGAAAGCATCTCTTTTTCTTGGGGACGACTGAGCACTCTCAAGGAGGCGAGAACCCCAAAAGAATCCAAGCTTTGGTACAATTACTAGGTTGAATGTCCTGCGTATGGCCATAATCCTTTTTCGAAAGACGATGAATGGATTCCAGGCAATGCTATTCCTTCCCAACTGCTGGATCATGACCTCAGTGAAGATGTTGAGGAATTCACCCTGAAGCTAAACGATGGTCAGAGGGAAGTTGTGACAGATTATCTTGCTCGGCCCCATAGCCCCTCTTAGGCTTTCTGTATATCTATTTTTGGATTTATGATTGTGACCTTGGATTTTTAATAAATAAGTTTCTTATGTTTTGAGCGTTGTGCTGGCTAAACATATTTTGATTTTCACAGGTTACTTGGCATTCTTCTTGACAAAAATGACATTGATTGACCGATCGAAGGCTTTAGGTAGATTCATACTTAGTTTGAATCATTTTGGGCTTTTTATAACCGACTAAATGATATTTAAGTGTTAGCATTATGCCTTTCATATGTTTGAACATTCCTCCAGTCCAATATGCATAGGCTGTATCATTCCATTCACTTTACCTTTTAGGTCATGTCGTCACACTTCCTTGGGCCTAAGTGAGATGATGGCGAGAATGTACCTCATTATTCGGCTATCCACCTAGGCAGGTTTTTTACGACCACCACATGTTGGAGACCAGCAAAAGTTTTCTTTATTGGCTAAGGATCCCCAGTAGGGATTTTGTTATTGTTGAGGTAACTCATGAGGCCTCTTGTGTTAATAACAAGGGCCTAAGGGTTATTCGAAGTGTTCATATTTAACCTACTAACCCTATTATTTAATCATTCAAAAATATGAACAAAGAAGATATCATTGGAAAAGGTGTAAATTTATGAGATATAATCGAGATGAGTTAAGCAGCTAATGTAAACTTTCAGAATAGATGGGCCAGTCCGACCTTTATTCATAGAAAATTGTCTTATTAAGCAACAAAAATAAAGAATTCTGCTAATTTAAAGTAAAGAAGATTTAAAAGTAGAAATTCTTGAGATTAGCTGCATTCCATGCTCTTGGTATCTCCTTACCCTCCAACATTTCTAGATGATATGCTCCTTGAAGATCATCTTTGACCACTTTGAATGATCCTTCCCAGTTTGTCGTCCAATGGCCTTATAGCACTTTCGAGGACTTTTCACAGGATATAGTCTTCTATTGAAAACTTCCTTGGATTGACCCTTTTATTATACTGCTTGGCTAGTTGCTATTGGTAGGAAGCTAACTTGATAAAGGCTAACTCTCATCAATCATCTGCTAGGTCAAGTTCAGTGCATAAGGCTTCATTGTTGATGGCTTAGTCGACTAGTGTGGTTCTCATAGTAGGGAGGACCACTTGTAGAGGGATGACAACCTCCATGCCATAAGCAAGGGCAAATGGTGTTTCTCTAGTTGATCTCGTAGGCATTGTGCGATAGGCCCATAGAACATGAGGGAGTTCATCCACCCAAGTACCCTTAGCATTTTCCAATAGATTTTTAATTCCATCAATCATGGTTTTATTGGAATCCTCTACTTTCCCATTGCTTTGTGGATAAGTCGTAGGATTGAAGTTGTTCTTGATGCCATGCTCATCTCAGAAAGCTTGGAAGAAACCATTTTTGAATTGCATACCGTTATCGATAATGATGGTTCTTGGTATCCCAAAGCGAGTTATGATGTTTCTCCGTATGAGCCTAGTCATGTTAGAGTCTCGGATGTTCGCCAATGGTTCTGCCTTAACCTATTTAGTGAAATAATCAGTGGAGACCATTAGGTACTTGCAATTTCCAGAAGTAATAAGTAGTGGTACCACGATATCTAATCCCATTTCGCGAAAGGACATGGACTAGTGAGAGATTTTAGGTCACTGGTAAGATGGTGGACCATAGGGGAGTGATTTTGGCACTTTTCACATTTGCGAACATATGTGCCAACATATTTCTTCATGTGAGCCACCAATATCTCTCCTTGACTGTACGAAAGGCTAGCGATCTTCCACCTGCGTGACTCCCACATATGCCTTTCTAAAGTTCACTAAGTACTTTTTTGGCATGTTGTGGGTAAACGCACTAGAGGTAGAGGCATTTGAATGACTTTTTATAAAAATTTCCCTCAGGGCTATGGTAGAAACGAGCAGCTTTGACTTTGATTTGGTGGGCCGACTTGTTATCATCTGGAAGTATGTTGCTCCATAGATAATTAATGATGGGATACATCCAACTTGGGGCTTTATCTATGAGGAGGACTTGCTCAGCTATGACTGTATGATCGCTACTGGGATGCACGAGGAACTCAATTTGTATTGTTTTTTTTAGGTCAAAGTCAATTGCTGAACTTAGTTCTGCTAAGGCATTAGCGTGACTGTCCTTGCGAGAACTGTTGAATCTCCACCTGTTTAAAGTCTTTCATGAATCCTCTTACTACATCAAGTTATACTGCCATTCGATCGTCTTTAGCATTCAAGTCTCTATTTTATTGCTTGGAGACCAATTTGGAATCGCCAAGTACGTTGAGGCGTCTTACCCCTAGTAGTTTAGCTTTTTGCAAACCACTGATCAATGCTTTATACTCAACTTCGTTGTTGGAGGCTTTAAATACCTGCCTAATTCCTTGCTCCATTATTATGTCTTCGGGGGTAACGAGAACAATCCTTACTCCTGCACCTTTGGAATTTGAGGCTCCATCAACATACAATGTCCAGTTTTTGGACGTTGCAACACATGTGACCAATTACTCTTCGTTCAGCTGATCTGCTGGTAGATCTCCTATGAACTTAGTAATAAAATTTGCTAGGATTTGTCCCTTGATTGCCATTCTGGGCTAAAAGTGGATGTCAAATCTTCTGAGCTTGACCGACCACTAAAAGTTTCCCAGAGAGGTCATCTTTTCATAAAAAGTCATTAAGTGGGTAAAAGGTGATTACTGTTATGGAATGAGCTTCCAAGTAGTGCTTCAACTTCCTCAAAGTCATCACTAAGTCATAGGCGAGATTTTTTAGAGGCAAGTACCATGGTACAACATCTAGTAGTGTCTTATTGGGGTAGTAAACCGGTTGCTCTTCTCCATCTCTTTCACAAACTAAGGCGGAGCTCACATTAGGGTCTGATATTTCTAGGTAAAAGTATAGTTATTCTTCATCGTATGGAATTACCAAAATGTGGGGGATTATTGAGGTAAGGCTTGACCTCTTCCCAATCTTGCGAGCAGTCTTCATTCCATACTAGGCCTTTGCCTTTCTTTAAGAGCTGGAAGAATGGTCGGTAGTACTCCGAAGACTTGAAGATGAAGCGATTGAGCACAATGAGAATTACAATATGCTTTTAAACATCTCTCAGTATTTAAGGAGGCTGGACCTTGGTGATAGCATCGATTTGGTCTGGGTTGACCTCAATCCTCCTTTTACTCACTAGGTAGCCTAAGAATTTTCCTGATTGGACCCTGAATGAACACTTACTCCCATTAAGTTTCATTCGATACTTCCTGAGGATTTCGAAGGTTGCTACTAGATTAGAGAGATGATTGGTCTTGTTCTTAATTTTTATGATCACGTCATCGATGTACACTTCCATCATCCATCTATTTACTAAACATCTTGGTTACCAATCTTTGGTAAGTTGCCCCTGCATTTTTTATGCCAAAATGCATGAGCTTGGAGCAGTACAAACCAACTGAGGTTATGAAGGAGATCTTATGTTGGTGGGCCTGTGTAGAGGGATCTGATGATATCCTGAGTAAGCGTTAAGTAAGATAATCCTTTTGTGATTCACTTTGGCATTGACCAATTGATATATCTTTAGGAGAGGGAAGCTGTCCTTAGGACATCCCCGATTGAGATCGGTAAAATCGATGCACACCCTACAACTACCATTGCTCTCGGGTACTACCACTGGGTTGGATAACCACACAGGGAACTGAACTTCCTGATGGATCCTTCATCCAGTAACTTCCCTTCCTCTTTCTCCACTGCCTTGTCCTTCTCGAGTGACATTCAACGAGCCTTTTGAGTAATGGGTTTAAAGGTAGGATCGATGTGTAGATGGTGACATGCCAAGTTGGGATCAATCCCATGTAACTCATAAGGCTCCCATGCAAAAACATCTTTATTGCTTTTAAGGAGGGCAACTAGTTCTCTTTTCTCCTGGTTAGTAAGAGAAGATCCCATAAAAAACTTCCTTTCTATCAAGTTGTTATGGCTATAACTTTTTCCAGGATTTCAATTACTTTGTCAGCGGGGTGGACCGTGGTCTCGTCCACCCCTGGCCGACCATACTAGATTTTCCATTTAGAGATATCAACCCCTTCCTGGGCTTTCTCCTGGACGTCCTCGAGCTCCTTCTTTTTCTCTTTCTTCGGGCGGATGGCAATGATTAAATATTTTCAAGCTGTAGCCTGGTCATCGCGAATTTTGACCACTCCACGATCTATAATGCATTTTATATCTTGGTGATAAGTGGATGGAATAACCTTCATGGCATGGAGCCAATCCTTGCCCAAAATAGCATGGTATAGGGACTCGATGTCCACAATTAATAATTCCATTAACTTCGAGATGTTTCCTGCCCTGACTGGCAAGGTGATCCTTCCTAATGGCATGGTAATCCTTCTTGTGAAGCCAACTAATGGAACAATGGCTTCTTTGAGGTCGACGATATTTAATTTCATCTTTTTGAGTAGGTTTAGATACATCACTTCGGATGAACTCCCCTAGTACACCAATAGCTTATCTACATACCAGTTTGTAATCCTGAGCGTGAGTACTAATGCGTCATGATGTGGGGTCCTTACCCTGACCAAATCCTGTTCGGTGAACATGATGTTCTTCGTGTAATCAATAACTTTTGGTCACTAACATTTTCCAGTTTGATTCTTGGCTTGGTTGACCTGGAAAGCTTCCATCACGACAGTCATCTTCTTGAGTTCCGTTCTAACGGCATTTCCCTTGAATCTATTTGAGGTCTGATGAGCTATGAATGACTACAAATTTATGTCCTGTGTCATCCTCGAGGACATTATCTGTCTTCTGGTCGCCATTGGTTCTGACTTTCTCTATTTTCTTGTTAATGTACTCGTTAAAGTGCCATTCCTAAACTAGCTCTTCCATATGTGACTTCAAAGCTTTACAATTTTTGGTGCGATGACCACCCTCCTTATGGAATGTGGACCTTAATGCATTATTTCTCTTGATCGAATCTCCGCCCATCTTCTTGGGCCATTTCACGAAAGGCTCATCTTTGATCTTGCTGAGAATCTTATAAATGGGATCCTTAAAGATTGTGTTAACATCCTGGAACGCCATAGAGGGTTCATTCTTACCTCCACCTTTGGAGCCATTATTGACCCCGTTTTACTTCCCTTTCTCTGGGTTCCATTCTTTTTGTCCCCTTATTAGCCTTTGCTTGACCATTCTCTCTCCCATTAGTATGGATTACGTCCTAGACCTCGGTGTATTTCTCGAGACGGGCCATAAGATCATCAATGTTTATGCCTCCTTCTTGGTGAGAGATTGTTACAGCATAAAGGTAGTCGGTAATTCGATTTTGAAGGGTGCTACGACAACTGGCTCTGAATAGTCCTTAATCTCATTAAAGACCTCCCAATACCTTTCAGCCTAATCTATGAGGTTTTCCTGAGGCTTTTTCCTCATAGTAAGCAGTGCATCCATCCGCTTAGGATGTAAACTGCTCGTTGTGAACCTTGCCGTGAAAGCCTCTGCCAATGCTGTGAAATTCCTGATCGACGCTGTAGGGGAGCCTCTTGAACCACTTTTGTGCTACATCATGTAAGATAGAAGGTAATATCATGCACATCAGTGCATCATTATGTCTCCACAAGGTATTTGCCTGTCGATATTACCTAACATGATCTATGGGATCTGTTTTCTCGTCGTAGATCTTGAAACTGGGGATAATGAATTTCTTGGAGGGATCGTCACGTTCAATTTCCCTTAAGAAAGGGATCTTCATCTGAGAATTTAGAGCTCTCCTAGCAAGCTCTCTGGTATATCTGACTCCTCGATATGTCGGATGTTTGTCCATCTCCATACGGACTAGAATCCTTAAATCCTCACTTGGTTGATTATTATTCTTGTGGCGTCTCTCCTGGTGGCCATGCTTTAATCCTGCTCGCTCTGATATGTCACATTCAATTCTCTCATGTTTATGCCTAGGGATCCTTCCTCAGCTGGGGGAATTCCCCCTGAAGACTAGGAGTCCTATCTTGATGCCCCTTGTATTTATAGAGAGATCTCTCTCCATTCTTTTTAGTTGCCCCTCGAGGCGAGCATTCTCTTCTTCTTGGCCGGGTGTCACCTCCTCCTGTTCTCGAAATCTTACTTCATAGGCATCAACCAACCTAGAAATCTGAGTGGGCCTTGGAGGTCCATGTCTCTCTTCCGAGGGTTGCCTTTCCTGGCGACCTTGGGTATGAATGTTGGTGAATTTTAGACCTGACCCTAGGAGAAGGAGGCTCTTCCTGAACATCACCGGCATGTGTAATATTGCTACTGTGGTGAGACATTTATGGATTTCTGGTAATGAATTCTTTCATAGGAACACAAGTTGATTCTCACAGACTACGCCAATTGTGAGTGTAGAAAAATTCACAATAAAAGATTCTATAAAAATAATCACAATAGGCAGAAAGTAAAAGGAAGTACACACAACAATGTAGGTGGTTTGGCAACTTGCCTACATCCACAGAGAGGTTACTCGATTTTATTAAGTGTCTCTCAATGATTACAAGTTCTTCATCCCCCTTGCCTAGAGGTCGGGGTGTACATTTTATAGATGTGTTTATTACAGAGTTTGATTCATTTAAGGAACTCCCACTTAGCATGTAAGTTGGCCCTGTGGTACTTGAATATCTTGACCGAGATTCTTGGGACTTGATTTGATCATATCTGAGAGTATCCACTTCTAACTAAATTTCTTGCGCTCATGATTTGGACTGGACCTAATGTGACACCCGCTTAATTAAATACCTGATGATCAGTCCTTTATTAAATTAATTCAAATTGTCCGTGATAGTACCAATATAGCACCCTGTCGTGGAGGGTACTCTGCACCGCATATGATTATATGCCGTGGCCTTTCTCATCACAGGGCATGGACCTTCTCAGAATAGGGTGTGGCCCTGCTCAACACGGGTGCGGCCCTACCAAATATAGGGCGCGACACATACCGCTTGCCATTACGAAAAGGCTGTGGCGCTACCCAGTACAGGGCGCGGTACCTTTGGCTTTAACCTGTTGCAGGATGCAGCACTCACATTGCTTGCCTTACTAGCCTCATCCTTCTCTATTACAACAACTTCAGATTTCATGAATGTCACGTGCTCATAGCACGTGAGCATATCTCCTATAAATAGAGGATCGCACCTCGAAATAAGGGATCGATGCCACACCCCGAGGCGGATTCTACAGCACAGATTCTCTCTGCACAACCTCGACATACAACTTGGAGGCCATCCATCTACATCGCAACCACCTCTTCGGCACACCGAAATCCTTAATATTGCCATGTACTCTCCTTTATTCTCATACTAGTACGCCTCTTTAGGCACGATTATATTGTACAATACAACGCATATAATGAGAACGGAGCAACACAGTGAACATAGGCCTATCTTAGAGGTTGAACCACTCTATATCTTATTTTCTCCCTATTTACTTGTTTATTATGCACCTTACTCTTGGTTTGCTGATACGAGAATGATAAGTGGATGATTTCTCGTATCATCAATCTGGGGCCGTCTGTGGGAAACGAGATATTTCAATCTTGTTCCTGTACGTTTCGAGTTCTTAAACACCTTATTCTATTCATGGGGATCCTCTGGATCATCATCCCATGAGTAAATTTTGGTTATTGAGCTATATTTTATGCTTACACCTTAAATGGGTATTTCATATATTCAGATCTGTTCTCGGATCTCCATTTTATAACCTCAGATCTATTTTACATACCCCTGTGATATTGCCCCACCTAGGTAAAGCTGGAAATCTTGATGGGCATTGGCCCCGTAAAGGTGAGTGATTAGGGAAGAGTTATATTTACTCTCCTTTTGTTATTATTTGCCTATGATCTACGGTTTGTCATCATAATTGTGCCACTTTGCGCATTGAGAGGTTATTCTGTCATAGATAAACCATAGTAGGTATGCTCTCCACGAGTTTTAGGAGAAAAACTCAGTTTCTGGGACACTTTTGGGATTATCCCTTCGCTGCCTAGGTAGGGATGTGGCATGGTAGTTCTACTACCTTACATGTCGCGACCTCTACTGGGGCAGTTGTATTACAGAAGCTTTAAAACATCAAGGAACGAACTCAGGCGATCTCCAGCTCAACCTTGGTGAATATCATACAATAGCCACGGCAGTGCACCTATGTGCCATACTAGCCGCAACCTCAACAGTGAAACTATGTAGCAGTGTAAACACTGCATCCCCATTTCCTACTTGGTTACCCCAATATTTCTGAGATTACTCACTTCTGTTAGTTTTATCTCATATTACATATACTTTGTAAAGACTAATAAAAGCAGAAATGGAGGAAGAATCCAGCTAGAGCACAGAAGTCAAAGATGAGATTGTGCAGCTGTACAATCACCTGAACCATCTCTACGATAGTCATGCGTCACTCTAGACCCAGCTCAACTATTTGACTCAAATGTTCCTAATGCTAGAGGCCGCGGCCTCACCCAATGTGCACGCGGCACCCAGGATGGTTGCTTCAATAGCCTTTCATGCCGCGGTAGTACCGGAATATCCGTTCACGGAAGTAGTCAGCAGGAATCAGAAAACGAAATCAAAGAAGGCAGAAGGGAGCTCTAAGGCTTATACCCCATTGGCCTTCCCAATTGAAGACATCTTTGAGTCCATTAAAGAGGACAGGCTGCTGAGGTGGCCAGAGAAGCTCAAAGCTCCACCCCACATGAGGAGCAAAGCCAAGTGGTGCAAGTTCCATATGGACCATGGCCAAGACACTGAGTAGTGTTATGCACTAAAGGATGAAATTGAAAGACTGACTGGGCAAGGGATGCCACAGAGGTTCCTCAAATAGGTTTAGGGGATGAAGTCTGGTCTCACATACCGCATACCCATTTTTCATGCTTATGCCTTATATTCCGTATTTACTTTATAAGGACAACTCTTCTTATGCTGTTTTAAGTTAAAATTTGTATTGGCCTTGTATATATATATATATATATATATATATATATATATGAAATCAAGTTCACTCTTATAGTGCCATATTTTGATTCTCATTTCCATGAAATGTCATCTTATAAAAGACCATTTTGTCTTAAACAGACCTCGATTGGAGACATGTTAGATCTGGAATAATAGATTATCTCGAAAGACTCTTATTATTTCGAGTAGCACCTGCAAAGGGATTGCATTCTTAATTAGCTCACAAATTCCCCACACGATGTGCAACTATATCTTATCATATGATGATCATATTCAAGAAAGCATCTAAGGATTTAAGGAGATTTTGTTAACCACAATGGCTTACAATGCCCGTTCTCTGCTACCGAGATGCTGTAATTAGCCACGGGGGCTTATAATGCCCGCTCTTAACTTTCAGGAAGTGTCATTAGCCACAGGGTCTTACAATGCCTGTTCTTAGCTTTAGGGATGCATCGTTAAGTCAGGATACTAGCAATATCTAACGAGGGATGGATTTATATATATACATAGCTGTGGGTGGCTTAATAACATAACCCAGCCTGGGGAGGCTTGAAAGTATCCCATTTATCAGCTGTGGGTGGATTAATAACATAACCCAGCCTGGGGAGGCTTGAAAGTATCCCATTTATTAGCTATGGGTGGCTTAATAACATAACCCAGCCTGAGGAGGCTTGATAATATCCCATTTACGATGCAAAAGAAGACAAAAACCATATTTCGTGAAGGGAATTGAAGCGACTAGAGGAAAGCCATGAAAGGTAATTGATGTTTTGCTATAATCACAAAAGCATGCCAAAGCTACAGAATCTCCTAAGGGCTAAATATACGGCCGCGATAATTAAATGAATCCATTAAGCAACAAAGGCAAGCATTATAGTTAACTTGCCGCAACCATGATCAAGAAGCATTATGATAATGATCCATTTGAAAGGTTCTGTGGCCTATGTAAAGTGCATGTGTGGTAATCTACGATACAACTGCAGCCATTAAAGAGACTAGGGGTCGATGCTGTAATGACTTGGATTTAGGTCCAATTAAAGCTACAACAAAGGGGATTCAAACATTCAAAAGTGACATTCTTGTTAATATGGCTGCGTCCATAAAGTAAATTCATTCAGAAGCGATAGTAAAGGAGGGATTATCAAACTGTCGCGGCCCTATTCAAGAAGAGCAGCTCCTTCCAGTCATGAGTGCAGGAAAAAGGAAAAAGTGCCGCGACCCGTGTACAGAATCCATCCACATTACAGTCACAGCCTATGACCCATACATTAAAGTGCATTTTTTCAAAAATGCATTTACAATTCAAACACCTAAAGGTGCCGCGAACATGTTCAAACCTATCTATGTTCAATAATAATGGAATTCAAGTAGAAAGGTCAAGAAGGCATTCATTAAAGTATTGAAGCAAGCAAAGTAGAAGAACAAAAAAACTACTAGAAAAAAAAGGCAAAAATAATCAATTCAGAAAAGGTGGCTGCAACCACTACAAGGAGTTAAAATAACAGAAGGGACGCAGCCCTGTATTAATGCAGTTCAAAAAATAACACAAGTTTAGGAGGCTGCATCATCATTCTCATCTCCATCATCACTATCCACAGTGGTCTTAGTTTCTTCATCAGCTGCCACTGCCTCAACCTCTGCCCGGCTCTTTACTCAACCGCGGCCTTGATCTCATTGATGCATTCCTGATGCTTAGCATTACCGAGGCCCCAGGTAAGAATGGTATCCTTAGAGTCGGGAAATTTTTTAATGACCCTATGCCTAAGTTCTTGGTATCCGCGGAGGTAGGCCCTATTATTGATGAGATAAAACTCCCTAGAGCACTTAAATGACTCCCCAGTATTGTCAATGGCCAGTTGAAGGGCTTCGCCATGATCTACCTCCATTTTCTTCATTATCGCGACGTGGGCTTCGGCATCATTCGTAGCCTTGGCTTCCAACTCCTTGTACCTACTTTGAAGGAGTTTCAGCTTATTATTGGCCGACTCAGTAATCTGGGCAGCTTTCGTGGCCTGCACTTGGTAAACCTTAAGAGATTCCGCGGCCTGATTGAAAAATGCCTCGACTTCTTCTTTAGCCTTTATTTTAGCTTCTAAGTTCATCTGAGCCGCCTGAAGTGCCGTGGCAGAAGACTTCTTGCCAGCTTCGAAGGAGGAATTCTTTGCATTCTCTAAATCAGCGGCGTGTACCCTCTTCGTTGCCTCTTGCACTTAAAATTGAGAGGGCACTTTCACTTACCCTTAAAAGACTATAGAGGCCGCAGTCCTCCAGATCGTCATGATCTTCTTCCACCAACCTGTTAAGGTTTGCGGCGTTAAGGGCCCTCTTCATACGTCGCACAGCCTTCGCGCTAGTATCCCATGAGGACTTAGGGTCAGGTTGTCTTAGCTATAGCCACGGTCGACCGTCAAGACCAGCTCTGGCGCAGCACGAAGGAGGCCCCAAGTTGGCATTAACAACAACAACAGGTGGCGACGACAGAGAAGTTGAATGGATAGGGGCATTCGACGTGGACATCAAACCTTCCACGGCCAGATTGGCCCCAATATCATCATCGAACTCTTTAATTTTGGGTTCATCAATATTATTTTTTTTTGCGGCTAGATTTGGGGTCGCGGTAGGAGGATTTTGATCTCTGAAACGGGCCGCAGCTAGTGCCTTTTTCATCGGCCTCTTCCTTTTTCTGTGCCTCACAGTGTTATTGAGAATGGTTGCATCCTCATCCATTTCCACTAGCTAGGCAGCCAACAGTTCCCTGTCATCTTCTTCACCTGAAAGAGGAAAAGCAATAGTAAATATTTTAAGTTTCAACATAAGTTATGGCAGACAAAGACCGATGATCAGGTTATTACCTCCCGTGGCCATCTCTTTTGGAATGGACTTGCTAGGAAAGAACCCTGCTTCAAATACAGTTGCAGATGTTACAAGGGTACTGAATTTCTTCTCTTCAGCAGGAATGACCGCGGCCTTGGAAACTCTTTTCTCTTGCCTCCCTCTTAGTTGCAAGTTATCAAGAACTACAGAAAAACACTTCAAAGGTTAGTAGATATTAATAAGCAACTACAAAGAGGAGATGCGGCTATAAATAAAAAACCTAGCTTAGAAGGGGACCCCCATTGCTGCGGCATTCGAAAGGACTTATCCCTCTCGTTCTCCTAAGGATGAATCTCCCACCCTTCTCCGGAGATATAAAAATACTTCCCCTTCCAGTTCTTTACACTGGTCGGCCTCCCAGAGTAAAGGGTCTCATCCTTGCCGCGGACGGAGAAGTAGTAGTTCCCAACAAACTTCACAGAGTTTTTCTTCGAGCGATAGAAGTGAAAAAACTTCGCAGGAGTAATGTTTTTTTGAGTTGATTCTCCTAAAGCACGACCACAACAAGGATGGGCCTTCAGCCATTGGGATCTAACTGGGCTGGTGTAAGTTTTATGGTTTGAAAAATTCGTCTGATGGGAACAGGAACTGGCAGCCGCATCCCATAAACTAAAGCATGAAGTGGAAAACATACCCCATTGTTAGCAAGTGCCGTGCACGGTCTTTGGTTCCTGGAAGGTGCTGAGCACATCAAGTTTTATGGAAATTCGAAGGCCTCAGCAACCTGGTCAACCTAGTCTTGGGTCATGATGCTATAGATATCAAGCGCAGGTAGGGGTCTGTCATCCCTCCCATATGGGCTAGCTGGTTCACCTATATCAACAGCATCGCTTGCCGCGGCACCATCTTCCACATCCATGGGTTGGTTACTAGAGTTGGCTTCCTCTTCCATCCGCATGGTCTCAGAATCCTTCCTAGAAATAGAGTCCGCGGAGTTTGAGTCTAATACCACGCAGTTGGGGCAATTCTTCAGTTGTTAAGGCCCTATTGACTTTAAAGCGGGCCTGAAAGGAACTTCAGGAGAGGAAGTTACAAATCGTTTTGCCCAAAAGTCGTTTAAAAACTCATCTGGGTTAAAGCTCATATGGCTGCAGCAGTGCCTGAAAAGCACAAGCTGCAGTTAGGTGCCGCAGCCAGTATGGTATAGAGGCCTCTTAGAGGCCACAGCAGGTTCAATGAAATATCAAGATGAACATGAAATATTGAGGCCAAATGGGTAAGTGTGGGGTTTTAGAGCCCCAAAAGATAATTATCGTCGCGGCACACTGATTGGATTGGTTTTACAATGCCGTAGCTACTCACTCAATGGCATCAAACTATATGCTAAAGCGCTGAAAAACCTAAATCTAAGAACCTAAGGGGCCGCAGCCATCACTCACCACAAGCCGCGACTAGTGATCAAGTCCAGGAATATTTGAAGGAATAAGGGAAGCCCTAGATTACTAATGGGTACTTTATCATGTCGCGGCCATTCACTCAAACAGTTTTATACCTAATGTTTATTCGTTTAAAGATCGAAGACCGATAATATGAAGAATTTATCTAAGAACATCAAGAACAGTTATTTGATTTCAATATGATTCGACACAAACGCAACTTATATGATCTAAGCAGTGGAAGATTAAGGGTGCGTTTCGTATTATAAAGGTCGACTAAAGGAATTATAGCAACAATTACAATTATTTATCATGCATATAATCCAAAAAAATCAACACGAAGTTTAGAAATGCAGAAATTCATGTGTTCGTCTATTTAAAGAAGAATTATGGACTGCAAAAGATATTTAAAAAGGATGTTGGTTGAAAAATTACCTGGAAATAGGGAAATCGACGATGATCAGCCTCAAACCACCTTAGCGCCACCACACTCTGCCTTGGACAGTCGCCGAAAAAAATAAGAGGACGTATGAACATAATTCATCTCTCAAAATGCTATCAGGGATTTGGAAAACTTAATGAAGTCCATGGCCTGAACAATTTATATAAGAGAGCGCGGAAGATGAATCGTCGTCTTGCAAGTGCCGCGGCACCTAAAAAGACTGAACTAAGCCGCAACCCCAATCGCAATCTCTTGGCACTACGACTTGAGGGCTTACTGATAGTACAAATATAGCACCCTGACGCAGAGGGTACTCTGAACCGCATATGATTATATGTCGTGGCCTTTCTCATCACAGGGCGCGGCCCTTCTTAGCATAGGGTGTGGCCTTGCTCAACACGGGTGCTGCCCTACCAAATACAGGGCGTAACACATACCGCTTGCCATTACGAAAAGGCCGCGGCTCTACCCAGTACAGGGCGCAGTACCTTTAGCTTTAACCTATTGTAGGATGCAACACTCATATTGCTTGCCTTACTGGCCGAATCCCTCTCCATTAAAGCAACTTCAGATTTTATGTACGTCACGTGCTCAGTGCACGTGAGCATATCTCCTATAAATACAGGATCGTACCTCGAAATAAGGGATCGATTACACACCCCCGGGGAAGATTCAACAACACAGATTCTCTCTGCACACCTCGACATACGACTTGGAGGTCGTACATCTACATCACAACCACCTCTCCGGAACACCGAAATCCTTAATACTTCCAGGTACTCTCCTTTATTCTTATACTAGTACGCCTCTTTAGGCACGATTATATTGTACAATACAACACATATAATGAGAACGGAGCAACACAGTGGACGTAGGCCTATTTTAGAGGTTGAACCACTCTATATCTTGTTTTCTCCCTATTTACTTGCTTTACTTGTTTATTATGCACTTTACTCTTGGTTTGCTGATATGAGAACGACAAGTGGATGATTTCTCATATCATCAGTCCGATTGGTTCATTCTTAGTATCACTGTCAAAAAATAATTTTCATTATTAATCACCTAATAAATAATTAAGCTAAGTGTAAAAAAAAATTCCCAATTAATCCATTAATAAATTCCATGCTTTAAGATATAAACCATTCCCTTTCCATAAGAATAAATACTGAACATGAATCAAATACTGAAATAAATGAGATTGGATAAAAACCTTCCAGTTCAAAGTCTAAAAGCAATAGAATCATAATACTCAATCCAACAGGAAAAGAAGAGATAATAAGAAAATGCAATCTATGAAATAACTGAGCTGAAAACGGGCGACACATGCCCTAACTGAAATGTCTGAACTAAGAACTGAATGAAAAGATAGAAGAGTTTAATATCAATAACCTACAGCTTCCACAACAGCTGCAGCTCGTCGAATGATCCACACGTCTAAGTCTGGTGGTGACCCTGTGGCTGGACACCTGGTATAATATATATATATATATATATATATATATATAGAGAGAGAGAGAGAGAGAGAGAGAGAGAGAAGAGAAAAAAAAGGCAAGAAACGGGTCAGAGCCCGATTTGTAAAACTATTTATTTTAGCAAGTATTTAAAACTGCATTAATGCAATTATTATGTGAATAATAGTTCCGAACTCTCACATGAGATCCTCACCCTTGCACAAATGTGCACACCTAGCATACGTCTACCCTAACCTAGTTATCCATATTATTCCCAACTAGATCATAGACATATACTAGTAATTATAGCTCTTAAGAGAAACCCGTATCGCCCATACAATACGTTATTTAATACTTCACTCCCATTAACTTCATTTGATCTTCTCTGTTCTACTACTAAATACTTTATCTCCTTAAGTTAACTTGTTTACCAACATTTACATTCTTACTAATTTCACACATTAGGATTATTAACAATTTTGACTATATATATATATATATAAATCATGAGCCCCTTGGTTAGGACCACTTGGCGCAATGCATACTCTACTATCATGTCCTAGTGCATCGCTCGCTGTATAAAGGACATCTGGTTCGGCGTCTCTCATGAACCATAAATCTCATAACATAAATATTGGAGGCGAGCATACTCACCAGCTAAATGGGTCACGCATATACCTTCACTCCCATTCAACCGTAGAAACTATCCAACGTAACAGATAGCATGTATCCAAGTTCATATGCTCTGGGTACAAGTCAAATATCCCCCCATTGGGTCACCCAAGATAAGACTGTCCATTGCGCGAAACCTCCTCCCGATAGCAAGCACCGTAGGTATGCTATACACACAATAATAAGAAACATATAATTATAGGCATTCCCTAAGCCTTATAAAAATTCAGGTATTCACCCAACCCAAATTTATATTTCTACACGTAGTATATTTGTCTTTAGTACTTATGCAATTAACTCGATTATTTAAACTTTTAAAATTTCCAAGTTTAATTCACCTATTAAAAACTTAAGGTATTATCCCAGGAATGCTTCCCAAATAACTCTACACTAAGCTAATAACAGTAAATGGTAGTTTTCCTAACACAATTAACTATGTAACATGATCTGGGGGAAATTGAGGATTTTCTGCGCTTTTTTGGGACGTGTCGTTCAAACGAATTAGTAGGTTGTTTGAATGACTCTGCTTCTCGTTCGAACGAAACTCCATCTCATTCGAACGAGATGAAGTCTCTCTCTGGTTTGGCCAGGCCTGTTACATTTTACTATTCATACGTCGTCTTCCTCAAAATTTCAGTCCTAAAACCTCTAAATTTCTCAACCCCAACACCAAAACAGCAATCCTAATTAATGTTCTAACATGTATAAATTATTTCCCTTAACTTTGAACCATTAATTCATCATAAATTAGTAATAAAATCCAAAATCCCCAATTTAACAATTCAAAACCATAGTTCATCAAATTTCCATACAAGAACATCAATTTCAAATTCCATCCATCATCAATACTCATCAATTTCGGATTTCTAAACTATCTACATGAGGGATTCATCATATTTTAATCTCCAGATTTTATTAATTGCCATTAATCCTCAAATTTCATCAAAACTTATGAATCAAATAGTGAATATAATACACCTACACTAATATGAACATGCTTGTTGTTATAATTTACAAGAATTAAACACTTGCCTTAATTTTGAGGGTTTGATCCATTGTTGATATGGGTATGAGTGCGTTCCTCGTCTCGCGATCAACACTATGGTATAGTTTTTGGTGTGCATTCTTGAGTTAGGCACCAAGAACTCCTATGGCTTCTTCTTCCTTCCTCTGCGCCTTTCTCTTTTCTCTCATGTAGGTTTAGAGCTGATAACTCCCCTCTAACCCACGTTCCTCCTTATTTAATTTCTTAATTTTCGTCCATAATATCACCCCAAAATTCCAAAGGACAAAAATACCCCTACGAGGTGTCGGTTAGGCCTAAAACAGCCCCAGAGTCCAAATAAAATGCTCGGGTAGAGTTTTCTGACTATCTCGACCCTTCCAGACTCAATGAAGCACTCGAAATTACCATACGAGTTATACAAAAATAATTTATCTTTTTACTCTATACAATTAATCCCGATACGACTTACACGCACGTCCTAACTTAAAATACCAAACTGTCGTATTTCGCACTCCGACAATTTATAAAAATGATATAATTCCATATTACATATGCGCACACTAATAATCAATGATTTTCATCAATAAGTATTAACCCTTGGCACACTAGTTAATAATTATTTTAAATTCGAATTAATTAACAATTAAATTTCGCGACTTTTTTTAATTTAATTAATCTAACAATAATAATTAATCCCATAATTATTTAATATCATAAAAATGCGGGGTATTACATACTTACCCCCTAAAAACAGAATTTCCCTTTAAATTCGAAAAGTAAACCATACCTCGTAGGAATAGGTTTGGATATTTCTCGTGCATATCCTCCTCTCGTTCCCATGTAGACTGCTCTACGTTATGATGCTCCGAACCCTCAACAGTGGAACTACCTTTTACCTCAATTTCTTCTTGCTATGGTCTAGGATAGCCACAGGCCTCTCCTTGTATAAACTGTCAGGTTGTAAATCAATTTCCTCAATCACAATGTGGGTGTGGGCCAACTCATCCCTAAGAAACCGCCTCAATGATGAGATGTGGAACACATCATGAATACGGTGCAAGTGCTCCAATAACCAAAGTCTATATGCCACCGGTCGGATCCTCTCGATAATGGGAAATGGTCCAACATATCTCGGAGCCAATTTCCCCTTCTTCCCGAACCTCATAGCCCTTTCCTAGGAGACACTCGCAGCAAGACTTGATCCCCCATGTTGAACTCCCTGAAGGACCTCTTTGTGTCGGCGTAGCTTCCCTTCCTGTCCTAGGCTACCCAAATATGGTTCCTGATCATCTCAACCCTGGATAACATTTCTTGTATTACCTCTGGCCCAAGTTACTTTTTGTCTCCCACCTCTAGACAACAAGCAGGAGAACGATAAGGCCTTTCGTACAACACCTCAAATGGGGCCATGCCGATCGTAAAATGATAGGAGTTATTATAAGCGAACTCCACCAGTGGAAGATATGACTCCTAACCCCCTCCAAAGTCAAGGACACACATGCGCAACATGTCCTCCAATAACTGATTAGTACGCTCAGTCTTCCCATTCGTCTCTTGGTGATAAGCCGTACTTAACCACAGTTCAGTACCCATAACGTACTGAAAGCTCTCCCAGAAGCATGATATAAAAGTCTTGTCTCAGTCAGACACAATGTTCAAGGGTACCCCATGCAATCTCACTATCTTGGTAATAAATATCCGACATATTATCCCGTAGTGTAATCCGTTCGTACCGACAGAAAATGAGCTACCTTGATCAACCGATCCACTACCACACATATAGAATCATGACCCCGGTGTGAAGTAGGTAGCCCAGTGATGAATTCATGTAAATTCTCTCCCATTTACACGTAGGTATCTCCACCGACTGAAGTAACCCTGGCGGCCTCTAGTGGTCCAGCTTTACCAACTGACAAGTGGCACACTTGGACACGAACTCCGCAATGTCCTTCTTCATCCCACTCCACCAGTACTTTCTCCTCATATCCCAGTAAATTTTATCCACTCTAGGATGTACCGCAAATCTGGATCCATGAGATTGTGTCATCATTGAATGACGTAAATCCTCTACTTCTGGGACCACTAATCTCCCATTAAACTCTAGTCCCCCATCTGAGCTTACTGAGTAGGATTCTGTACCCTTCGCTAGAAGCCGTACAATCTAATCCTAAAAAAATGAATCAATGGCCTGGGCCTGGATCACTCTGGTAATAATCTCTGGAGTGACTATCATAATGGACATAAATGATCGGTCCACTGCCTCCTGATGTTCCAATTCTTTCAACTTCTCCTTCAACACTTTCGCCACCTCACCTACTGGCATATGGCTCAACGCATTCTCAATTAAGTTATCCTTCCTCGGGTCGTATTGTATCTCGAACTTCTAATCTTTCACAAACTCCAGCCACCAATGCTGACAAATGTTCCACTCCCGCTGAGTGAACAAGTATTAAAGTGACTTATGATCTATGAACAGGCAAAATTTCTCCCCCAACAAGTAGTGTCTCCAAATCCGTAAGGCAGACACGACTGCTGCTAACTCCAAGTCGTGGGTGGGGTATTTCCTCTCGTGAGGTTTAAGCTTGCAGGAGGCATAAGCTATAGCCTGTTCCTCCTGATGAAGTACTCCACCAAGTCCCTGTAGAGATGCATCAGTATACACCAGGTACTCTAATTCTGGTCCGGGTAAGGCAAGAACGGGCGCCGAAGTCAACTTATCCTTTAGCTCATCGAAAGTCAACTGGCAAGCATCATTCCAACTGAACTTCACCCCTTTGCGAGTAAAATTTTTCAATGGGCCCGCAATCTTTGAAAGACCTCTGATGAATCGCCTATAATACTCGACTAAACCCAAGAAGCTACGCACCTCTGTTGGTGTCGTGAGCTGTCCCCACTCCCTTACTGCTAATACTTTACTCGGGTCCACTGATATCCCCAATTTTGACATAACGTGCCCCAAAAACTGTACTTCTTATAACTAGAATCTGCACTTTTAATACTTGGCATACAACTGATACTCTCGCAGAGACTGAAGAACTCATCTCAAATGCTCGGCATGCTCCTCCTCAGTCTGGGAATAAATCAGGATGTCATCAATGAAGACAGTGACAAGCTGATCTAAGAACTCTCTGAACACCCGGTTCATTAAGTCCATGAATACGATTGGAGCATTTATCAGCCCAAATGGCATGACTCTGAACTCATAGGACCCATACCTCGTCAAGAAAGTAGTCTTCGACACATCCTGCTCCCTAATCCGTAGCTGATGGTATCCCGAACTTAAATCTATCTTTGAGAAGAAGGAAGCTTCTTTCAATTGGTTGAACAAATCATTGATTCGAGGCAATGGATATTTATTCCGTATGGTGACTTTGTTCAAATCTCGGTAGTCCACACAAAACCTTAGCGAACCATCCCTCTTCTTCACAAACAGAATGGAATCACCCCAAGGCGAGGTACTCCTACAGATGAAGCCCTATCCTAACAGCTGCTCAATCTGATTCCGTAACTCCCTCATCTTAGCTGGAGCCATACGGTACAGTGCGCGTGCTAATGGTCAAGAGCCCGACATCAAATCTATAATGAACTCTATCTCTCGCCTAGGTGGTAGCCCCGGTATATCCTCGAACACATCGAAAAACTCACAGACTATAAGAATCGAATCAATAGGAATTACTATCTCCTTAGAGGTCTCCACCTCTATATAATATAAATGGGTGGACGACCCTCCCACAGGGCGAGGTATCTCCATCATAAACATCCCTGGCCCGAAATAGCAAAATAATACTCCTACTAAAACAATCTATCATGGATATATAAGTAGCAAGCCAATCCATGCCAATAATAGCATCACGCTCATACATATCTGGGACTAGCATATCGGCAGGCAAAATCAAACTCCCAATCTCTATACCTACCCCTCGGCATATAAAGAAAACCAAAGACCCAATTCCCAGTGGTGAGTCTATGCATGTCACTGTACTCTCTGCCGTGTCTAATAACCCTGTGGCCCGTGCAAAGCTAGTGGTTATAAAATAGTGTGATGCCTAGTATCAAATAAAACACATCCCATAGTTCCATGGATAAGAAATATACCCTCAATTGTAGGTGGCGCATGTTATGGTGCTGCCTAGTGGACGTTATAAACACGTTCATACTGTAACTGTCCCTACTGAAGTGGGGGTGTTAGCAAAGATGGGACCGGCGCTGC
The DNA here is from genome assembly GCA_949130495.1 of Sambucus nigra. Classification (NCBI taxonomy): domain Eukaryota; kingdom Viridiplantae; phylum Streptophyta; class Magnoliopsida; order Dipsacales; family Adoxaceae; genus Sambucus; species Sambucus nigra. The sequence continues at coordinate 355,869,220 of OX422211.1, read as the reverse complement.
TGCTGGTAGGGCGGCGGGAAAGATAGGAATTTGGGGCTCCTACTGGGCTCCCTGTTACTGGGAAACCTACCCTTGTCGGGGAAATCTTGCTTCCTATGGCCAATATTATTATAAGAGAAACACCTTCCACTAGAGTTACCACCTCGCTGCCCATGTTGACCTCAGCCCTACTGGCCATTGTCGCCCCTCCATTGGCCCTGGTGACCTTGTTGATGCCTCTGTTGGCCCTGCTGCTGGCCATGATGGATCTGATGATAACGAGGTTGGCTCTGATAATTGTACTGACCCTACCTATAACCCCCATATCCCTGCCTAGAATCGCCATATCGAAATCGCTTAGTAGGGTCCCCCTGGTGGGAACGCTGCTCACCCTGACGGGTTTGCCCCTGAGCTGACGGTGCCCGACCGGCACTATTACCTCGTGTTCAACCCTGCTGGCTGGACTCCCCTGCTCGTTTTCTCCCATGATGATGGAAGTGATGGTCCTGGAAATGTAATAGGGCGGAGTTGAGTACATTACTGAAAGTATCCAATGATAGATTACCTATGAGGTGCTGATGAATCCCCCAGTTCAAACCATACATGAACATTATAATTTTATTCTCTTTCGTAGGTGCCTCATCTGGCACCATAGTGAGCAGCCTCGTTAATTCCTCCTCATATTCTTCCACTGTCATACCCTCCTGCTTTAGATTCAATAGTCTTCGCCTCATCTCTGTCTGCATTGCGGAGGGAAAGTATTTGCGATCAAAGTTCACCCAAAAGCTCTGAATAGTCATAGTATCCCTCTCCTCCAAGGTGGTTATGGACTCCCACCACTGTAAAGAGCCCCCAATATCTTATAGGAAGTCATTAACTACCTCTAAATGTCAGTACACTCGTACATGCAAAAATACCTCTGGATATCTTTCTTCCACTGGCTCGCTATGATGATGTCAGAATCGCCCGAGAATTATAGGGGATGTGCCCTCTGGAAAGCATCCCTAACCCTCTCCCATGAAGTAGGAAACTGAGATGGAATTGGCCTGTACCTGGGCTGGGGCCTGCTGTACCACAGCTAAAGCTGCATTTACCGCCTGAGCAACAATGGCGGCAACATCAGTTACGCTAATCATTCACTGAGCCTTAGCTGTTGACTGCTCTGACTGGGCATTTTTGTGTCTCGAGGTTCTTCTCGGAGGCATCTAAAACGAGAATGGATTTATTAGTCCACAATTATTATTAAACATCAAATATCTAAAGACGTAAATGCATAAATAAGAGTAAAACAGTCCTAAAGATAGAGCTCTATATCAAAGAACGCTAAATGTAAAACATGTTAAGCCGTACAGATGCTAAAGGACACTAGAACCTGATGCACTGATACCACTTGTGACACCCCTGCCTAATTAAATATCGGGTGATCAATACTTTATTAAATTAATTCAAAGTGTCCGATTGGTTCATTCTTAGCATCACTGTTGAAAAACAATTTTCATTATTAATCACATAATAAATAATTAAGCTAAGTCTAAAAAAAATTCCCAATTAATTATACCCAATTAATCCATTAATAAATTTCATGCTTTAAAATATAAGCCAATCCCATTCCACAAGAATCAATACTGAACATGAATCAAATACTGAAATAAATGAGACTGGATAAAACATTCTAGTTCAAAGTCTAAAACCAATAGAATCATAATACGCAATCTAACAGGAAAAGAAGAGCTAATAAGAAAATTCAATCTCTGAAATAACTGAGTTGGAAACGAGTGACACATGCCCTAACTGAAATGTCTTAACTAAGAACTGAATGAAAAGATAAAAGTGTCTAATATTAATAACCTACAGCTTCAACAACAGTTGCAGCCCATCGAATGATCCACGTGTCTAAGTGTGGTGGTGACCCTGTGGCTGGACAGCTGGTATAATATATATATATAGAAAAAAAGAAGAGAAAAAAGCAAGAAACTGGTCAAAGTCCGATTTGTAAAAATATTTATTTTAGCAATTTTTTAAAACTGCATTAATGCAATTATTATGTGTATACTAGTTTCGAACTCTCACATGAGATCATCACCCCTCCACTAATGTGCACACCTAGCGTACATCTACCCCAGCCTAGTTATCCATATTATTCCCAACTAGATCATAGACATATACTACTAATTATAGCTCTTAAGAGAAACCTGTATCGCCCATAAAATACGTTAGTTAATACTTCACTACCATTAACTACATTTGATCTTCTCTGTTCTAGTAGTAAATACTTTATCCCCCTTAAGTTAACATGTTTACCAACATTTACATACTTGATAATTTCACACATTAGGATTATTCACAATTATAACTATATATATATAGTCAAATCATCCCTATACATATATTAAAAAATCCTGCGCCCCTTGGTTAGGAATTCTTGGCTCAATAAATAATCTGCTATCCTGTCCCGCTGCATCGCTTGCTGCATAAAGAACAACTGGTTTGCCTCTCTCACGAACCATAAATCTCACAACAAAAATATTGGAGGTGAGTATACTCACCAACTAAACGGGTCACGCACTTACCTACACTCCCATTCAACCGTCGAAACTATCATACATAACAGATAACACGTATCCAAGTTCATATGCTATGGGTACAAGTCAAATATCCCCCCATTGGGTCACCCACGATAAGACTATCCACTGCGCGGAACCTCCTCCCGATAGCAAGCACCATAGGTATGTTATACACACAATAATAATAAACATATAATAATAGGCATTCCCTAAGCCTTATAAAAATTAAGGTATTCACCCAACCCATATTTATATTTCTACACGTAGTATATTTCTCTTTACTACTTATGTAATTAAATCGATTATTTACACTCTCGAAATTTCCAAGGTTAATCCACCTATTTAATACTTAAAGGTATTATCCTAGGAATGCTTCCCAAATAATTCTACACTAAGCTAATATCAACAAATGGTAGTTTTCCAAACACAATTAACTGTGTAACATGATCTGGGGGAGAAATGGGAATTTCTGGGCTTTTCTGGGTCCTATCGTTCGAACGAATTAGCTAGTCGTTTGAACGACTCTGCTTCTCGTTCGAACGAGATGAAGTCTCTCTCTGGTTTGGCCAAACCTGTTACGTTTTACTAATCACACTTCGTCTTCCTCAAAATTTTAGTTCTAAAACCTCTAAATTTCTCAACCCCAACACCAAAAAAATAATCATAATTAATGTTCTAACATGTATAAATGATTTCCCTTAACTTTGAACCATTAATTCATTATAAATCAGTTATAAAATCCAAAATCGCCAATTTAACAATTTAAAACCCTAGTTCATCAAATTTCCATAAAAGAACATCAATTTTAAATTTCGTCCTTCATCAATACTCATCAATTTGGGATTTCTAAAGTATCTACATGAGGGAATCATCCTACTTTAATCTCCAGATTTTAATAATTCCCAATAATACTCCAATTTCATCAAATTTGATGAATCAAATAGTGAATATAATACACCTACACTAATATGAACATGCTTGTTGCTATAAATTGCAAGAATTAAACACTTACCTTAATTTCGACGGTCTGATCCGCTATTGATATGGGTAGGGGTGCATTCCTCGTCTCGCAATCTACACTTTGGTATAATTTTTGGGGTGTGTTCTTGAGTTGAGCACGAAGAACTCTTATGACTTCTTCTTCCTTCCTCCGCGCCTTTCTCTTTTCTCTCACGTAGGCTTAGAGCTGATAACTCCCCTCTAACCCATGTACCACCTTATTTAATTTCTTAATTTTCGTCCATAATATCACCCCAAAATTGCAAAGGATAAAAATATCCCTACAGGGTGTCGGTTAGGCCTAAAACTACCCCGGAGTCCAAATAAAATGCTCGGGTAGAGTTTTCTGACTATCTTTATCCTTCTGGACTCAATGGTGCACTCGAAATTACCATACGAGTTATACAAAAATAATTTATCTTTTTACTCTATACAGTTAGTCCCGATACGACTCGCACGCGTGTCTTGACTTAAAATACTAAACTATCGTATTTCGAACTTCGATAATTCACTACAAGAAAAATGATCATTTATGTCAGTCAAAAACTGACATAAATGGCCATTTATGTCAGTTTTAGAATTTTTCAAAACTGACATATATAGCCCTGACATAAATGTTCGTAAAACTGACATAAATAAGATCACACTTATCTCAATTTTTAAGAACACACATAAAAATTACGATATTTACCATGTTTTTAATCACATTTTCACGAAAAATGGCATAAATAACATCACATTTATGTCAATTTTAGTAATTTTTATGAGAGTTTTATCAAAACTGACATAAATGTTGATATAAAAATTAAATAAAAAATTATTATTCCATCAATAGACAATTATTATTTGAGGTTAAATCAACCCTTGTAAATAGATAATAAATAGTCGAACAACATTCAAATAGTCTAGGTTTCATCGAACAAATTCACATATAACATAAAATATACAATATTCATCAAAGAACATTACATTGTGCCTCAAATAAACAAAGTGGCAATTTAAACAAATGGACAAAGTCTCCTTTGTTTATTGGACTATCCACCCAAGGGGTAACAACCAATCCAACAAAATGTAAAATTGAAATACAGGGCAACCTTTTAAGAATTCTCCTACAGAAGGTAGTTGCGGCCATCTTTAAATCAACACTTGGTAGTGCTTGGTTCCTTTTCACTTGCCAGTGCTAGGTCAATTTTCACTCGGCAATTCTTGGTCCGTTTGGTTTCACTTGGTAGTGCTTCGTTTTGTTGCTACTAGTCTAATTTCAGTCATTGGGTTGTTGGTTTGTTCTGTCCCATATGCTATCTGGTTCGTTCTGCCCCATTTGTAATCTGGTCCGTTCTGCCCCATTTGTTATCGAGTTGATCTTGAGTTGGTAAAAATCGAACAAATAAAAAAAATGGGTAAAAATGGAATACACAAACTGCAGAATCCTTACCTGAGAAAAAATCAAACATATAAGTAAGCATTAGAAGATGAATACATAAACTATGTATTTAAAAGTAAAAGAGGGTAATTGAGAGTATACATGATGGTGTTGATGAAATCATGATCCATAAACTGTGTAATTAAAAGTTTAACCTTGAACATGTATTGTTTAATTAACAGAGAATACACACACACACTAGCGGAATGCCCATGCCTGAAGGCATAGAGAAAATTTCGAAAGCGCGTAATCGCAAAGCGACAAAAATTTTCAAAGTATGCAATTGCAAAACATAAAAAATATCGTTCCCCCAACAAAACAAAGTGTTAAATCGTATATAATGTAAGTTATAAAGTTTTATATATAATACATATACTGTTACACAATTGAAAAAATTTGGAGAGTTTTCTTTGTTTATAAACTACCCACCCTATTTAAGAAAGAAAAAAATACTTCAACAATAATACTAATAATCCGTCATAAACATCGTATAAACAAAGTCATCAATTGAAGCCAATTCATGAGAATAACACCAATACTTAAGTTGAAAATATTTATTAAATAATATAAATAATTGTAAACAACTTTAAAAAATTGGGCAAAGTTTCCTCTATTTATAGGACTAACCATCCTGTTTAAGAAATAAAAAATAACCCAACAACAACATTCCAAGAGACGCAATTTATCAATCAAAATCAAATAAAAATTGTTGTGTTCTCATAATTCATATATAATGTTTTTTGAAAAAAAATTAAAAATATGTTCCTCCCCGTATCATTTCAATTTCCTATCATTTCCTCTTTAACCTCGTATCATTGCTTTCTCTCCATGTCATTTCTCTCCATATCATCTCTCTCCATAAATTTATAGCAAAATTGTATATATAAGAGAAACCATAATATTGAATCAAACTAACCTACTCATAAAAATTATACCATTATAATACAAATGAACATAAGTAGATATATAAATACTTTGTACAATAATCTACTTTCAAAATAGAGTACGGATTTATGAAATGAAATGTAATGTAACCACTTCTGTATAATCAAAACCTTACCTATTGGAACTTAACTTTTGTGTTTATTGATGTGATTGCGGGATCAGCTAAGCATTGAATCCCGGATCCCGTGACTTATTTTTATAAATTTCCACATTGATGCTTTGCACTCTTATCTTCAGCCCGTCTCACCCTTTCTTCATAGCTACATTTACAACATTAAAAACGGAATCAGTATTGGAAGATATGAAGGACTTTATCGAAAGAAAGGGGCAAATATTGGAGTTGAACATATCATCTTCAAAGATCCTCAATTAGAACACTGAAAAAGAACTACATAGCATCAAGTTACATAACATCAATAGAAGGAATGAGTACCTAAATACTAATATATTGTGTCATGATGAAATAAGAACATATTAACTAACGATATCTTTTAATGCCTAAAACATAACATAACTTGGGTTTAGAATCAATTGTGGAATGTTAATGCCTAAAATTTGGGATGTTGATTCCTCTCATGGAGACATATTCACCGAAGAACATAATGAATTGGTTGAATCAACGACAGTCAAGTTCATATAATAAATGCGTCCAACTTGTGAACTATCGAGACTACATCAGGTATTCCAAAAAAAGGGACATTGAATGGAAACACATAATAAAGACATATTTGAAATTTATAAATGGTGATTCTCTAGCACTTGTATTCAAAAAAGGGACATTTAACCTAAAAATAGCCCATATATACATAACCCATATATATATATAGCAGGGCTGCTATATAGCCCATATATATATAGCAGGGCTGCTATATATATGTAAAGGCTTGCTTCTTTTAAAGTTGTAAAGCCTAAAAATTCGGGTAATTCTTCAATTGAGTTTCATCCTTGAATGTCCAATTGTTCTAAGGAATTCAACTCCTTAAGTCCCGGGATCTCAATCAGTTTCACACAACCAGAAACATCTAATGTTCTTAAATTTTTATGGTTTGACAAATCAGGTAAATTTGCAATTGACTTGCACCCTTCAATGTTCAACTGTTCTAATAACTTCAGCTTCTCAAGTCTTGGGATCTCTGTTAATTTCACACAACATGAAACATTTCATATTTCTAAATTTTCAAGGTTTGACAAATTAGGTAATTTTTCAATTGACTCGCAAATAAAAAATAACAAGGCCCAATTGGAAGAGACATTTATGCGATCAGGTATGCTTTGGTTGACTGACTGGATCAGTTTCAGAAGCTCCTGATCACAACACTTATGCGAATGTTCAGCAGCCTTTTCTTTATGACAAATTGGAGATTATTTCTTCTGCAGCGACACTTAAGTAAAGATACTTCTTACTGCAATTGTTGTAATTACATTTGAGACACCTAAAAAAATTGGCAACTGATTACAAGGAGAACTTGAGGGTTATAAAGTCTAATGGAGAGGGAGATAGAAACAGTATGCATATCATCTCTTAAGACACTAAGGCATATAGCAAATGGAATTACTAGAAATTTACTTTAATAAAATTCTTAACCAGGTAATTGATTCAAACATTGATCTCAATATATGATATTCTAGTCCTGTCTCTAGGACCATAATGCAATGTCAGATAACAAATCCTAAAATAAATCCGAAGAAAATGGAACTAGCCATTCATATTTTTTTAAAGAAAATGAAGCATACCTGATCAGGATGTTCTGAAACATGCGCTCTCAACTCTTAGAAACCTCGCCCGCTATCCTCATTTGAATGAAGTACTGATTGATAATCATGGATCTATACAAAAATTATTGGGGAGTTACTAAGGTTTTGTAAAAGAAATTACCTTAAGTTGTATGTTTCTCTTTTTTAACTCAATTGATATATTTCACACAATTATGTTCCTTTTCTTTCAAAATTAAAGAGGGATATTTCATTGATTCCGAGCTTATAGAGAAGATATGTTTGTGCCGTAGAGGTAGTGAAGTTGCGCATAACTTGCCTGATCTCTTAAAGACGTTACATAACCATGTTAAGGATCTCAGGAGGAAGACAGATAATGAGAAGAGGTCAGATATTGGTAAATTAACTTGTGTGTAAATTTTCATATAACCTGCCAAGACTCTTCTTCATGATGGACTATCTTTGTTCGGATAAGTTCAGTGTCCATAAAACTGCATGTCTGCATATATTCAAAGAACAAGTTCATTATGAAGACTAACTAGTGGAAATCGAAAGTATAACTTTTGTTATTTCTCTTTAATAAGTAATTTTCTTTTGGATTTTTTTATTTTAGACTTTAATCCAAATTAATTGGTTTCTAAGACTTTAGTACATTTTTTCGTCGCTAAATGTGAATTTCGTCACTAAAAGTGATCTTTAGTTATATTTAGCGACGAAAAATGTTCTAAAGTCTAATAAACCGATTAATTTGGATTAAATTATAAAAGTAAAAAATATTTCAATTTCTTTTCTTGTTCCTTCTAGTTTCCTAATTGTGAAAGAATTCATGGTAGCAACCAAGTTTCAACTCGAAGGGTATTAAAAAATAGATATCTACATAGTTTCAAGAAAATGTTGTGATTATCCTACTGGTTACATTTCCCAAAAGTCCTGTTAAGACTAAAAAAAGAAAGCTAAAGAAATAATAATGACGCTTCTGAAGAAAAAAAAGTCAATGAAAAAATAGTTAAAGCTAAATGGGCTCTTATGTAATTATGCCAAATTTAAAACAAAGACCGCAACTAAATTAAACTGACCTCATATCCAGTGCAAAAGATAGCTGCTTCAGCTCATCAAGCATGTTGTTAGCTTCTATAGAGAGGTCATCATCTTCCTGATGAGGTCTCATCAAGCATCCTGTTAGTAGGTAGGAAATTTTGTCCACTTCCACCTGAAAATGTAAAAGGTATGTTCATATCCTAAATTAGACACATACAATCCGCTGGTATAAGATATGAGACACATTTTGACATTACCTTAACTATTGGAGCTACAACCATGAAGCTTATTAAGCTCTCATCCTTCACATTCTCCAGTGACTCTAAACTATCAAATATTTCCCAGAAGAGACCAAAGTTCTTACCTGAGTAGCCTTCTTCATTAGGATTTTGATTGTTCAACTTTTCGTCAATCCCACAAGCTAGGTTTGGAAATAGAAACCTGAAGTTTTTATCTAGATCATCACTACATGAAGTAGCAACTTCTTGTTTATTAGGAAATAATTCTCTCAAACTATCATTCCTGCCTTTTGTGACCTTCATGTTCAGAAAGATTGCCTCTGTATATGAACACTTCAAAATATTGTTTGATAAATTGACTAGCACAAGGGAATTCTCAATCGTTCCAAGTGCATCAGCAAGGGCATCAATGAAATAGCACCCATGTCTTCTCTGAAGAGAATAAAAAAATGTATGTGGTAGTTCTGAACAGATATCACGTTCGTCCAATAATTTGAAAAGTTCATTAAAATGCTGTCCTGAATTTACACAAACTAAACACAACAGAATGACCAATCTCAAAACCAGAAGGCTATAAAAGTCCTCTGAATTGTTATTTGAGATTTTTATCCATTCCATGGTATCACAATTGTTCTGAAGCTGCTCCTGAACCACGGAGGCCATAAAATTATAGATCTCCCTCGTTGTTGATGAAATATCCATGTCATTTACAAAACTAACAGTTGAATCAACATTCCATTCCTCGTAAATTAGCCATTCAACACACGAAGCTTTTGTTGTGAAAAAGCATTCTCTAAAGCTAGATACCAAAATCAAAAGGCGCTCAAGAAGATACAAGAAAAATGCTGGGGACATATAATCATGCTCGTTCCTCCAGTCAGAGAAATATGTACCTTGCAGTACATCACCCAGACAGAAAATAAGTGAAGTGCCATTTAAAGAATCACTAAAGTCATTCGTCTCAGAACCACATGTAAAATCTGACCTTGTCGTGCCACTGAGTTTCGCAATCAATTCCCTCCAGAGTAAATTCCCATCAAAGCTTTTCATGATTTTTTCATATGAGTCAATTGTTTGCTTCCCAGAACCCAAAATCACCATCACCACCCTAGCCATTTCACCATATGTCAAGTTTTTCTTCAAGATGGTGTTTACGTAAATAGACTCTTTGAGTAAGCCTGAGGAAATTTCAGTTCCTCTTAGAGAAAGCATATCCTCTGTCAATAACTTCCGCCAGTTTATATGAAAGATATTGCCAAAGAAGTGCTCTGTGGATAGTTCAATATATTTCTGCACAGTCCTATTGCTACTGTACTTGCTGTTTGGAAAATTGTACTTCTGAAGAAATTTTGCAATCTCAAAGATAGAAATGAGAGGCAGGCTTTGGCGAAACATGGAATAATTACTCTCTATTGAGTTGGCATGGAGTAATTTGAGATTTACCAACACCTCTATACCAACAGAAAGTAGTTCAGAACACCAATAATTCAGAGCAACTGACAAAAAGGTGCGAGCACTGATGAAAACCAAATCTCCACTCCTTCAAATCAAGTTGGAATTATCTCTCACCCAGGTTTCATCGGCATGTAACACAACATAAGCGTCATCCTTGTTACCTGAGAACTTGTGCACCCTAAAGTAATTCAAACAAAACTCCTCATAACTCCTACAGCCAGTGACATCATTTTTACCCTCACTCCGAAGATATCTAATTAAGTCCACAATCTTCTCCTTCCAATAGTTCCAAAAGTAAACCAATGATTCCACAGAAATACAATTTTTGGAGATCATGTCTTAAGAATGCTTAATCGGATCGTGGACCAGTACATCATCCCACTCATACTTTGAGGGCATTGCATTAGTAAGAGAATCAAGAATTCTCCTAGCAATTAGGATTTCACCTAATAAACCTCCAAGTCCAATAAATTGACTCAAATACTGTCCCATCTCAGACAATCTAATCTCTTGGTTCGATAAAACATTTGACTCCATGCATACAAACTTATAAAACAGATCCGAGTCTTTCTTTGCACACGAAATTGCCCTATTCAGAAGCTCTTCCTTCATAGCAAACTGCTTTAGAGGCCAACCTTTGCTTCCAGGTACCCAAAGAGATTGAGCCAAAATATAACAGAGCATGAGAACAGATGCTTCTTTAAAATGTCCAGCCTTCTCAAGAAGATCAGACTTACGTAGAATATTACCTTTGAGCTCTGCAATGTTAGGTGCTTCTAAGTAGTTTCCTCTTTCTTCTTCTATCAGCAGAAGCTCATCAAGACAATTCAAAGCCTTCAAGAAGGAACGAATCAATTCAATTAAACGAAAATATTTAACGTATTTCATCATTTTTTCGTCATCTCTCAAGCCATGGTAATGTCGAGCACACCTTTCTAACAAATCTTCTTTAATTTTGTCCAATTCATGATCTTTCCTGATCGTTTCACAACCCATTGGGGCATTTTGTTTCCAGCATTGAACAAACAGCAATCCAGACTCGAGAACTTCTCCAATCGTTTTTCCTTTCGATAAAATTTCAGCTTCCAAACACACGAACTCATAGAACAGATCAGGGTCCTTCTTTGCAATAAACTTGGCTTTTGTTAAAAGCTCGTCATTCTGCTGAGTCTGGTTCACAGGCCTGCATTTCCTTCTTAATAGACGCAGGGAGTTCGAGAACACGTACCATAAAATTAGCATTGATGCTTTTCTAAAAAGTCCAGCCTCCTCAACAAGATGATATTCAAGGATACAATCACCTTTCAGCTTTGCGAACTTAGCTGCTTCCAAGAAGTTACCCCATTCTCTTTCCTACAATAGTAGCTCATCAAGGAAATTTAAATTACTTAAGAAGCTACACATCGAACCCATGGAATGAAAAGATTTAACAAATTTCATCATTGTTATGTTATCCTTGAGCTCATAATAATGAAGAGCTCCTCTTTGCAGAAACTCCTGCACAATTCTATCCGTCTTCATGACCTTATCTAAATTAAAAGCCTCATGTTCTTTCCAGTACTGTATGTACTGAAACCCCTTGTCAAAAAAATTTCCATCAAGGCAACAAGACAGACAATTTGAGTACGATCTTTCCGTATCATATATTTCAACTGCGTCTTTGAAACATTTCGCTAGAGAAAAACATTCTCCAGCTTTTTCCAGCCTCGATGCCCCGAAGTTGTTCATATATATGATACCTGGAACGATAAGAAATTCAAATTTGAAATACCAAATTTTTGGCAAATACGAAATTGATGCGAAGTGAGACTTTCAGTTTAGATGATCAGAAACAAGTGTAAGCAATTTGGGCCATAATGTAATGACAGTAATCAAAGGAAACAATCATTTCTTTTGAAAAGAGAAGGTACATGAATTTCAGCATATAAATCGAATAAAAAAAATTACCAGCTCTTTTATATTCCTTTATCTCAAAAAAACATTGGGCAGCAGATTCTGCCTTGCCTATAGAATCGTATAACTCAGCAGCCTTCTTAATGTAAATGCGTGATGTTTAAAGATTTTCTTGACGTCCAGCAGCTGCGTGAAGCCCAGAAGCCTCGGACAATCTCTCCCAATAAGATTCCCCTGCCCTTTCAAAGCACATCTTTGCCATCTCATAATTATTTTCATATAAGAGCTGCAATACAATGAAACATGGAGTAAATATTCTCCAGAGAGATTATTTCAAAATTTCCAAAAATATAGACTACGGACATGGCGAGGACAATAAAAAAATTTCCGGATTTGTATAATTGTTCTCATTCCTAATGCATTTACATCCATTGTGTTCCTATAAATGTGCAAGGAACACAACATACTAATTATGGTATTAACAAAGGAGGCAAAAAAAAGAATCCTTAATTCAAAGACGCACCTTGTAATGGGATTTTAAAGGAAACCAATAACATAATTATCTGCATTATCTTAAGATATATTGAACAAATATTAAATTTTATTGAATGACGAAAGTGACCTTAATGCCCCGGGCCTTCCACTCCTCTTCACTGCTGGCAACATGCATTTCCTTAATGAATGAATCATCAAGTTGTCTTTCTTTAACAAGAAATAACTTCTTCCAGTAGGAATACATCGCATCAGGGTATGTGTCCTCATAAATCCACAACCGTTGCTTTGTTCGAGTTATAGCCACATATAAGTACTTAAGCTCAGAGCACAAAACACTGTGCTTCTCCTCATTGAAACTTGAATAATATATATGAGAGGAGGGGACAAGCAGGTCTTTTTCCTTCACGTACTCATAAATCACACTCCATTGATTTACAAAAGGTGATGAGCTAAAAAAGTTGTACAACAATACATCCTGCAAAATATATAGGAAATTACAAAATCATCCTGTTGTACCAAATTGTTTCCAAAGAAAAATGACCTACAAAAAGATTTTCCAAATCAATCTTCAAAATAAAAAAAAACTAAATCGATTAAGAAATTAGGTCTCCTACAAGTGGTCCTCGCTAAAGTTTCTGGAAGGAGAGTGTGATAGGTGTTCCATATGGATCATACATCGCGGACCGATTTGGTACATATTTTTTTAGGACTTGTTTTGTATAAACATGTTAGTGCAAGGATCGTTTTAGGCCTACAAGTGGTCCTCAGGAAAAGATATGACTGAAATCATTTGTTAGAGGATTAAATTCACATTAAAAACCATAATACGTTAAATATCGGGTACCAATGGCCCGCCCAAGACAGGTCCAGGGCCTATGCGAAAGCTATAAAACGTCATTTTTATATGAAAAGTAACAATATGTCCTACTCGGGCACACATTTTTTTTTAATTTTCTTTTATTTCAAAATCAGTTATAATCATTTACCAATTTAACTTGCTATAAAATTGAGTATTAGATATAAAAACAAAAGTATAGATCCATTTTAACTAAGGCATATATTTGAGTAATGTGAATCTGAACCCACATGATTTTGATATATAAAAAACATATCTTCACATTATATATGTTCACACGACCAATATAAATCTTCATCGACGTTATTTCAGAGAAAATATATCAATTTATCATCTGTTAAACTTCTTATTTAAAATAAATAGTTGATTATAAGATAAAACACACAGATGCCTTTATTTTAGGGCCCTTCCCAATTGGGGGCCATTGGCTAGATTGGAAAAAGTAAGGACCACCAATGGGGTACAGTTAAACAAGGCGTTTGAAGCATCTGCATTTTCTAAATATAAAAAAACTAAACAAACAAACAAAACTATTAGTTAACCTGAAATTCGAGGCCTTTGCAGTCCATGATTGTCAAAACAAGAGCTCTCTTACCCACAATATCATAGATATCCTTCCTCGAACATTCATCCCTAACCAATATAACTTGTTCGGCTCCGAAGCCAACATGTGCACCAACATTTCCACTGTTTTCAAATATAGACTTGACCAAATTTTCATTATTCATGGGATAAAGCAGAATGGGAGCTTCCCCGGATAGAAAACTAGTCTCAGCACTCAATACATCAATAGAGTGAGGAAAGAAATGGTAAAGAAGGTTGATTACACTATGTGCTAACTGAAGAACTCCATCATGTGTGCGAAAGTTCTGTCTCAACTGAAAAATTCTTGAGATTAACCCCTTCTCATTTCTATTAAAAGACACTTGCGTTTTCGGTCCCAATACAAACTCTTTGTAGAATAGATACCGTATGTCTTCAAACCTAAAATCAATACCTCTTGCAATGGTCTGTGCTGTATCACCGGCAAAGGAAAATCCCTTATCGACGTTGCTGCAGATGTACTTGAAAAGAGCGATCTGTCTCATTGACAGATCTTGAACCTCATCAATATATACAAAATCCATCTCATCACCCTCATATCTTTTTTCTGTAAAGCGGCGATGTAGATCAATAACTAAGTCAGCCAGATCAAAATTTCCATTTGCCAGCTTTTTCTTCTCATATTCTAGAAAAATATTGTAGATTATTTCATAATGAACTTGTTCTTTGAATATATTGAATCCTTGCAAATAGTCACACAACACACACACACACACACACACACACACACACACACACATCAAACACAACAAAGATATACCGATAAATAAAACTAAATCTAGATACGAATGATAAACACAACGGAGATGATTATTAAAGCAGTAATGCACATCTTAGTCGATGGGAAACGAGAATGTCATCAATAATGCATAGTAATAGCCGACAATCTTCTCCCATTTAGTATCTTGATTATTTATGCATTTGCTAAACTCAAATAGACATATTATGTGATTCTACAATCAACTAAACCTTAACACAAACATACCAGTGACGCAAACACATTTCCATCTCTAATATCATAGACAACAAAAGTAAAGCTTCCTTCAATATCTTATATAAACTTATCAGTTAGTTAGGGATCCGATAATGAAGAAAAATATATTCTTATATAACAAACATAGTCACATTGATCGCCTACGATATACCATATCATCTCAACAGAGCAAACATGTTATTTAGTATCCGCAAGAACAAATCTATTCCACAAAATAACCTTCAATATGGAGAAAAAAACATGATCTTACAAACTCTAACAACCATTTATATCAATAGAGGCTCATTTATGAATTATCTTTGATGAGGTGAGGATATGTTAACAATAGGATGATCTCAGATTGGGTTATTTATATGAATAAGTCCAATGTGACATTGAGTCATCAGAATTACTATTGGTCTTTGGAAACAACTCACGCATCTATACAAAAGACAACATTAGTGATTAATTTATAAATGATATAAACCAAAAGAACTATCTCATTAATAACATATGTTTACAAATAATAGTCCCATTGTCAAAATAATGACGCGCCTCACAAAAACCACGAGTAAGATTAATTATTTATGTACAGGTGTAATAATATATTTTCTAATGAATGAAATCACTCCCAATAACACTATCAACGTTCTTAAAAAGAGTGAAAACACATTAAACTTGAAACAAGATAATAAATAAAAAAAAATTCAAATCTAAATTACTCACAAGAAAAAACATTCAAATATTAAACCTTCTTAAATTTTTCTATTACCGTCAACCCCATGAAGTCGACATTATTAATGTGTATGGTTATATTGGGTAATTTTATGAAACACGTAAACCACATCAGCATTTCTGAAATTTCTAAAAGTTATAGAGATGTATATCACATTCCTTTCAATCAATTCATTATCATAAATCGTAATGCAATCATCCATATGCATTTTGAACATGATTTCCACAACTTATATTCTTTCTGTATGAAATTGTAAATGTAGATGAAGAAAAACAAAATATCACACAAATCGAGCTATATTCATTACTAGTTTCAACAAAATCAAAGAAAATTACTAGTGTAAATGCAAGCTCAAGTGGGTATAAACAAATCGTACAGCCTGATTTGCACAAATTCCTACTAACTATAAAACTTCAACCCTTATTAGCGCAAATGCACAAATATCGAAAACGAAGAAAAGTTGGATAATGAACCATACGCATTTTGATTTCTTATGTCTGTATGCTTCTATGGAAACTGCGAACAAAATGGGTCTTAAGTGGTGGATGGCGGATAAACCCTAGCCTCCACTGCCATCGGGACAACACAAACTGCTGGGAGAAACACAATGCAATTTAAGAGAAGCTCAAAAAGATGAAATCACCGGTCCAAATGTCTAATTACAAAACACTGGATCACAAAACACAATAATCATTGAGTGTATATGAATATTCAAGAATCCATATAATTTTGATAACAAGCACTTGTTTGATCATACTTTGCTTCATACACATACATATATGGAAAGTTCCAATCATCATAGAGGTACATGTATTCGTGCATATTATTTTATAAGCTGAGATAATGAAAAAATATAATAGTTGTTGTTCCTATATGGTGCATATTATTTCATATGTAAGATATACCAAAGTTAAGAAAATCAAACCTCTTCACTTCACAAATAAAAATTTCACTAAAAAATAGGAACTTTCATAAAGAATACTACATAATTTGATAATATATTATCACAAACATGCATTGCCCCCTTTCCAGAAGAGAATCAAATGAGGAAAATTTAACTAGGTACTAACTAATAATTAAAGAGTAATACTACATGTACCCTCATCCAGTACGCTTATTTGGTACCCTCTAATAAGACAAGGCAACAAAAGCTTGTACTTATTGCCCTGACGGGACCCACAACAATACGTACAAGCTCTTGGTGCCTTGTCTTATTAGAGGGTACAAATGAGGGTACCAAACAAGGGTACACATAAGTTTATTCATAATTAAATGGAAAAAAATCAACAGTAATAAGGAGCTTTGCCTTATATCTGAAAAAAACAAAATAGGTTAAAAAAACATAAATGCAAAGAGAATTTATCAATTTGACTAGTAGTTCTTCAAGCACAAACATGTCCATAAACTCAATTTTAGACATTGAAAGAGAAAAATGAGAGAGAATAAGTCTTAAGTATCAATTATGTTTATACTAGTTTTTTTTAGGAGATCTATTCATTGAACAAATCGATTCAAGCTGGAAAACTCTTAACAAATCGAATCACTGAAGAAATTGATTCACTGAACAAATCGTGAAGCTTTTGAAAAACCTAGGAATTAATCTTAAGGACAAATCGTAAGAGTTGGAAAAATCGTAAGAGTTGGACGAATCGTGTACCTATCGTGGCGATGGTGACTCGTCGGCGCCGGTGCCGCTGCCTAAAGAGGTGGAAGAGATGAGGCAAGAGACCGAGAGAGATGTGCCGTCGGACGCTGTTGGATCGTTCAAGGGAGGTGTGAGAGAGTTGACCCTTTTTTTTAGAAAGAATTTGATATGGAGCCAATTCTACGGGGGCGGGATTGCAAAAAAAAAAACCCCGCTTCTTTTTCTCATTTATCTCAGTTTTAGTCAAAGTCTAACAAAACTAAAATTACAAATGGGTACATTTATGTCAACTTTATATAAATTTGAGATAAATGATTTAGTTTTTATCTCAGTTATATTTAAATTGGAATAAAAATTTACCTTCAAAGCCAACCTGACATAAATGTATATCATTTATGTCATTTTACATTTGTCTGCCATAACGCTAATTTTCAAACTGACATAAATGATACTTTTTCTTGTAGTGATTTATAAAAATTATATAATTACATATTAGATATATGCACAGTAATAATCAATGATTTACATCAATAAGTATTAATCCTTGGCACGCTGGTTAATAATTATTTTAAATTCGGATTGATTAACAGTTAAATTTCTCGACTTTTTTTAGTTTAATTAATCCAACAATAATAATTAATCCCATAATTATTTAATATCATAAAAATGCGGGGTATTACACCCAATAACTCATGTTATTCGGGTCGACTACTCTCATGGGCCTGTAAAAAGTGGGCTCCCACACATTTAAAAAAATATTTTTTCTAAATTTTAATTTACAAATATTTTTACCGCTAAAAAACCACGGAGTGTTACATATTCCCCCACTAATACTAAAATTTCATCCTCGAAATTCGACAAAGAGAAAAAACACAAAAATAAAATAAGGCTCTCATATGCCTACCTGTAAAATGCCACAATTGGACGCCCATACACACAATCCTACGTGCAGCTATCAATGAACAAAATACGATATGTATCATATGTTTATATAAACATAGATATGAAAATAATACGTAACGTTCTGCCCCACTAGCCACGCCTTGGCTTCTGCTGTGCCTTCCCTACCTGAGGCTCTCGAGTCAGAAACAAATAATGCCTACCCACTGCGGGTGCTACTAGCACCCCTTGCGTATCTAGTGTTGCCGGTGCTGGAGGCCCTTGGCTTTGCTGGCCCTGTTCTCCTTTATCCTGCTGGCATTGTGTGCCTTGACCCTACTGGTCCTTCACCTTAGGACACCTAGAAGATCGATGCCCTATTTATCCATAACTAAAACATGCCCCCCCTAAAATGTCCATACTAATAATTTGACGCTCGTTCACCTAGCTATCCTTACCCCTGTCCATGAGGGCCCTTTGGGACACCATTGCCTTGCTATAAGGCCTGCTTCTCCAGTCCTACTCGTTATCTCTTCCACTACTGGTCATTACGACCCTTGTTTTCCCCTCCTTGACCATTCAGATCCGATCTCTTTCCTAATTTCTTTTGGTAGTTCACTTTCTCTTGCCACAAAAACACTGTGATGTCCACCACCTGGGTGTAAGTAGTGTACGCCGAATTCCCCAACACTATCTTCTTAATAGACCATGATTAACCCTTAATAAGGCATTCCATCTTTTTTGCCTCGGTATTCACCTCCTCCGGTACAAACATCAACAGATATGTGGACTCCTTCTCATGCTCAACAATTGATTTTGAACCATACTCCAATTCCAAAAATTCCCTCTTATTTGCGCTCCTACTTGAATATGGAAAATACTTTCATTAAACTTCACAAGAAAATCTCCCTAGCTCAGGCGATATCTGCCCTCAAATGTGGTGACACTCTCCCACCACTGTAACACATCCTCAGTTAGCTTGAACGTATCCAACATCTGCTTTTGCACATCAGTATAATGTACCATCCTCAAGTATCTTTCCATGTCCATACTCCATTAGTGAGCAACCGTCAAGTCAGAACCACCTGTGAAGGTAGGAGGATTGCACTTAATGAAATTGGCTTTCACTCTGTCCCACACTGAAGAGGGTGTACCCTCCTGCTGTGCTTCTAAAGTTACTCACCTTAATCACCCTATATCAATACTAGCCAGCGTGGCCTCACGTACGATTGCCCCTAACTCCTCACCCCCCAAAATAAACTGGACACGTCTCTCCTGAATTGCAAGATAAGAAACTGAGCTCTCTTTCCTATCTCTAAATCTCCTAGTGTTCGTAATTTGAAAAGACAGGAATGAAATTACGTCGGACTCGAAATAACTAAGAGTACAAATCATTAAAAGGAATCAAAGATAGGCAATGCGGAAGCTAAAACAGACTCATAACTTACGAGACGTAAGACCATGCTTTGATAACATCTGTAACACCCCACACATTTTGGAAAGAAAGGTTATCAACCGTCGCCGCCAAATTATGCCAGGTGTTACTAAATAAGTTATCACTCTCAACATGTGACAGATATATAAGATATTTAAATTTTTTCCATAAGATATAATCAATCTTTATCCAACAAATATAACCAATCATGCAATATAAAAATCCATTATCATGATAATCTCCATAATAAATCCAACTCCAATAAATATAAATCCTAATGAAATAATCCAAATATGAATATCTGACAGAAACCATAAACAACCGTGGAACTGATTGTCCACCAAATCCATAAATAAAAGTCTCATAATAAAAGAGACAAAATAAAAAGTAAATCTAAACTACTAAAGCAGATAAAAGAAATCTCCAGCTGCGCTCTAAAGATCTCCAATACATCTTGTGCAACTATACCTAAAATATTAATCAACACAATAGGTCAGATCCCATCGCATGAATACTAGCTACTCCTCCCAATTAGGATCCGTAAACCCAGATAATAGCATTATACATGATAAACATCATAATAGAGTACTTTAAATGAAACGAGATAAATATAAACATGTGAGCAAAAGTAAAATACCATTATCTACCCATATTACCACTCCACCCTAAAGTGTAAGTCCAATTACTCCAGTAGCACTATAATTCAAATGTGAGTTCTTATCCATACTTAATTTAATTATCCAATTAGTTTTATTCTTGCGACAACATCATGGCCAGTCGACCTTTTATCGGTCTTGAACTCACTCTTGGCGCACTTAAAGTTCTACACATCACACCCATTCCACTCACTATAGCTAGTAGTTCCGATTTCTGTCACCTCTGCACTTTCTCGTGAGGTTCCACGCACAACACATCATTATAGCCAGTCGGCCCGTATTCTTTTAGCCTCACACATATGCGTTACTCTAACACACACCCAGTCGCTATAGCCAGCCGGCTCGTATTTTATCATCATTGCATATACTCGCACCATAAATTCATTTCAATTCCCGTTTATTTTCTTAGGCATTAATTTTCATTTTATTATCAAGTTCTCATTTTTCTACTAGGCCCAACCCTTTCATTGAGCATAATTTTCTCAAACTACCTCTACTCCAATACCAAGAGGTCTCCACAATGCAAGCGTATCCTAGCCTAATATTTATGAAGAATACCTACAACTTTCTATTTCATAGCCTCTCACCTAGGCTCACGATCCAATGGAAACGACGTACAAATCAACCCCACCCCGGAATCATCCATCCGTAAAAACCCGCACTATCTTGTCCCATACCTAGAAAGCGTTACCAATAACTAAGGCCTACCTATTAGTCCCATACCTAATAGGCATCCTAAAAATAAGGTGAGAGCAAAGATTCCCCTAAACCCCGTCGTCCCGCGGTGTCAATTACTAACGCAATTAATGATCACAAGGAATATTTTTCAACTCATCACAACATTTATTTAAATTAATTACAAGCTTTCCATGTATCCAAATCTTGCCCTTTTAATTGTAATATTTATTAAGCAATCCTTACTTCAACATTTTATATAATTTCCACCCGTAAACGTATTGAGGGGCACATATAACAATAAGTAACTATTCTACAAAATGCACATCAAATAATATGATTTTACGCGTTGGATTAAATTTATAACATCCCTATGAGTTATCCTACATGACAACATCCTAAATTATAGAGGAAACCCAATCTCTATTCTAAGAATTCAATGGTTTTGAGTCTTACTTCCTATTAAAGATTTGAATAAAAACAATTTTGAAGTTTGTTTCACTTTCCCTAATTAGTCTCTATGTTTATTTTAAGAAAACATGATAACTAGTCTTTAGGCAACATTTACAACGCATAATACTCCTTGTGATCATTAATTGCGTTAGTAATTGAAGTATTCATACCTGTAAAGAAGCCTTTTGAAGAATCCAATTACACGGTTGCATTCCTTTCAAAAAAATAATAAAGATGCGTTCTTGGATGATCTTGATAAAACTAGATTTAGATCTTCAAAACATGGTTTGAAAGTTGTGTTCAATGGTGTTTAGGTTTTGAAGATGAGAGAGAATGGAATTATGGGAGTCTACTAATTTTTGAGAAGGCTAAAATGTGTTTAAAATTTCCTAAACCCGTCACTTTATGTTTATATACTAAAAAGAATATGAGTCCTAATGAAACATAAACACTAAAAAAAACATTACGGATAATCGGACCATTGGAATTGGTTGAAATTGTAACATATTGTAGCTGAAGGTGACACGAAGCTGTACAAAGAAATTCAACTCGATCGGACAATCGAATAATTTTTTTTTGCTCCTTAGGTCGGATCCTCCTCCGATTTTTATACAAAACGTTTTAATTTCCAAATTTTATTCCCAATTTAAATTCCACTTAAAGCCTTATTTTTATAAATAAAGACCAACCTTTTTATATACCAAAATTAAATAGATTCCAAAAATTATTTTTCTAAATTTTTTATTTACTAAGATTTTTTCGGCTAAAAAATCACGGGGTGTTTCATACTTTCCCACTAATACAGGAATTTCGCTCCCAAAATTCAACAAAGCGTAAATGGATAAAAATTATTTAAGGCTCACATACGCTTACCCGTAAAATGCCACAATTGGGCACTCATACTCCCTAATGCGACATAGACCTACCCATGAACAAAATACAATACGTTCCTGCTATTTATATAAACATAGATATGAAAATAATACGTATTGTTCTACCCCAGTAGCCATGCCTTGGCTCCTACTGCGCCTGCCCTACCTTAGGCTCTCGACTTGGAAGCAAATCACACCTACCCACTACGGGTGCTATTGGCTCTCCTTGCATATCTAGTGTTACCGGTGATGGATGCCCTTGGCTCTGTTGGCCCTGTGTGCCTTGACCCTGCTAGTCCTGAGCCTTACGACACCTAGAAGCTCGATGCCCTATTTCCCCACAACTAAATCATGCGCCCCTAAAATGTCCATACTACTTATTTAGCGCTTGTTCACCCGGGTGTCCTTGCCCCTGTCCCTAAAGGCCTAGTGGGACACCATTTCCTTGCTGTAAGGCCTGCTGCTCTTATCCTACTCATTGTCTCTTCCACGACTGGTCATTGCGACCCTTGTTCTCCCCTCATTGACCATTCGGATCCAGTCTCTTTCCTAATCTATTTTGGTAGTTCACTTTCTCTTACCACAACTAAAGTGCGATGTCCACCACCTGGGTGTAAGTAGTGTATGCCGGATTCTCTAACACTATCTTCTTAATAGACCACGATAAACCCTTAATCAAGCATTCCATCTTATTCGCCTCAGTGTTCAACTCCTCTAATACAAACATCGACAAATATGTGAACTCCCGCTCATGCTCAGCAATTGATTTTGATCCTTTCTCCAATTCCAAAAATTCTCTCTTGTTTGCACTCCTAATCGAATATGGAAAATAATTGTCATTAAACTTCACCAAAAAATCTCCATAGCTCAGGAGATCTCTGTCCTCGGATGTGGTGACACTCTCCCACCAGTGTAATGCATCACCCGTTAGTTTGAACGTATACAACATCTTCTTTTGCACATCATTACAATCTACCATCCTAAAGTATCTTTCCATGTTTTTCCTCCATTGGTGAGCAACCATCGGGTCAGAACCACCTGCAAAGGTAGGAGGATAGCCCTTATTGATACTGGCTCTCACTTTGTCCCATAATGAAGAGGGTGTACCCTGTTATCGTGCCTCTAAATTCACCCACCTCTATCTCCCTATCTCAATAGCAGCTATCGTGGTCTAATGTACAATAAGCGCTATATCCTCGGCCCCCAAAATAAACTGACCATGTCTCTCCTAAAACCCGAGACCCTTTCCTATATGTAGATATCCTAGTGTTCACGATTTGAAAATACAGTAATGAAATTACACTAGACTCGAAAGAACTAAGAGTACAAATAATCAAAATGAGTAAAAGATAGGCAATGTGGAAGCTAAAACGGACTCACAACTTACGAGACCTAAGACCATGCTATGATACCATCTATAACACCCCATGCATTTTGGCAAGTGAGGTGTTCATCCGCCACCGCCAAACTATGTTGGGCGTCACTAAATAAGTTACCACTCTCAACATGTGACAGATATATGAGACATTTAAAATTCTTTCCATAAGATATAATCAATATTTATCCAATAAATATAACCATTTATGCAATATAAAAATCCATCGACATGATAATATCCAGAATAAATTCAACTCTAAAAAAATATAAATCCCAATGAAATAATACAAATATGAATATTTGAAAAAAACCATAAACAACTGTGGAACTGATTGCCCACCAAATCCATACATAAAAGTCTCAAAATAAAAGCGACAAAATGGAAAGTAAATCTAAACTACTAAAGAAGATAAAAGAAATCTCCAGTGGCGCTTTAAAGATCTCAAATACATCTTATACAGTAGACCAACAACTATACTTGAAATGTTAGTCAAAGTAATGTGTCAGAACCCACCACATGAATATTAGCTACTCCTCCCAATTAGGGTCCATAAACCCAGATAATAGCATTATTCATGATAAATATCATAATAAAGTATTTTAAATTAAACGAGATATATATAAACATGTAAGTAAAAGTAAAATACCACTATCTACCCATATTTCCAACCCACCCTAAAGTGTAAGTCCAATTATTCCATTAGCACTATAATTTAAATGTGAGCTCTTATCCTTACTGAATTTAATTATCCAATTAGTTTTATTCGTGTGGCACTGTTATGGCCAATTGACCCCACATCTGTTCTGCACACACTCTTGGTGCGCTTAAGTTCTACACATCACACCCATTCACCTCACTATAGTCAGTCAATCCGATTTCTGTCAGCTCTGCACATTCTCGTGAGGTTCCACGCATGAGACGTCACTATAGCCAGTTGACCCGTATTCTGTTAGCCCCGCACATACTCGTGACTCCAACACACACCTAGTCACTATGTCCACTCGACTCGTATTCTTTCATCCCTGCACGAACTTGTGAAATTGACTCCTTTTTATTGTCTTAATTTTGAAATTTTATATTGTGTTTTACAACATTTTGTGCCCCTTTTCAGATTTATTATTTTTTTAATTATTTGAATTATATGTTGTATTTTAAAACTTTACTGTAATTGATATGTTTTACTTGAAATTATTATTATTAACAATTTTTTATTTTAAAAATATATGTTTATATACTTTTTAAAGTATTAACAGTGTATATATTTTATTTTATTATTTAGTTTAAACATCTTGTTAATTAACAAAAAATTAATTTTGTTTAATTTAAATGTCTAGATGAAATCAATGGTCGAGTTTTTGAATGCTTTTTTTAATGGTTGTGATTTATTCTATTTGTTTTTCTTGGTTCAATCCATGTGATGTCTTGTGGTCCAATAAGAAAGCCGAGTGTAGTCCACGCGGATGGACCATGCGTGGACTTGTCAATTCTCTGGCTCGACTGTTGGAGGCTTTTACTTCTTTACCCCCTATTGCCTTGGCTAAAGATGCATGTACCCTCAATTTATGGTTTCTTTTTTTTATCCCTATCTGGCGTTCATTAAATCTTATTTTTCCCTTAAGACTTGTGGTATATACGATATTCCCAGGTCTCTTCTCGATCCTTCTTCTGCCTCTATAAATAGGGGAGGTTGGGTTCATTTTTTATTTAGGGTTAGAAAATTAAAAACTCAACCGGCATTCTGCCAAATTTTACTCTTATTCTTTGTTTACGTTTCCTTTACTCTCTTTCTCCAAAACCTTATGTTGTCTGTGTATGAGATTGTGAGAGGCTTGAAATTCCTTTGTGAGTTATGATGTTCTTATGAGTTTCTTTACAAATTTTGAAACCCCAAAAGACTTGTTTGTCGCTTGTGGTTTCTGAAGTTGACGTTTAAGCCTTAGAGCACCCTTGGTTGCTGTTTTGTGTTGTTTGATTTGGACCTGGAGTTTGGAGTCTCTGCTGTTATATCTATTTGGCTTTCACTGTGAGACCATTTTTTTTACTCTTATATATAGAGAGATATACTATATCATATATAAAACTTATACCTATACAAAAAACTATATATATATATATATATATATATATATATATATATATATATATATATATATATATATATATATATATATATATACCATTTTATAAATGTGAATATTTCTTCTATTCTAATTAAAACAAACTTATAATTAAAATATGTGTGTTTTACAACTTCATTAGCTATCGGGTTTGAGTGTGTAGTTATGCGTGTGTAATCACTATTACCACAGTGTTATTGGGTTGACTGATTGTCAGTCAAGTTAGGTTGTATGTAGATTAGGCTGGGTATACGGGTTTGTATTTTCTTAGTTTAAATTCATTGTAAACTGGTGGACTGTAATTTGTAACTTATAATTGACAATAGTGGACTTGGGTGTGTGAGTTGTCCTGGGACTAGGAACACAGGGTTTACCACCATGGTGGGTTCCTCGAGAACAAATACTGTATCACTATCTACTTTTCCTTAACCCATTATAATCTTTATTTATTTGAGCAACATCAAAACAAAGCCATTTTCTATTTATGTGTGAGTACATCGATTTCAGTCAAGCTTTAAATGGATTTTAAAAAGAGTGGAGTTTATTTAATAACTAATACACGTTAGGGTGGTTAGGTTTTTACAAGTGATATCAGAGCTTCATGAGTCAGTTTTTAAAAGTTTTATCCTACAAAGACCCTAAACTCTTTTGTTTATTTAATTAATCAATCTGTTTTTATAGGTGACCATGATCGTTCTTCCGTACATCCTCCCTTATTTGATGGTGACAACTTCACTTACTGAAAAGTAAGAATGGTTGCACACCTCTAATAGTTGGGATATGAGGTATGGGATGTCATTGAAACTATTTTTTCTATTCCTACAAATTTTGTTGGTGATGATGTTCAAATTTCTATTCCAAAACCCCTTTCTGAATGGACTAAAGAGGAAAAGTTAAATTCATAGTCTAATAATAAAGGTAAAAATGCTATTTTCCAAGCGATGAATGCAACTGAATTTAAAAGAATTTCATCTTGCACCACATCTAAAGAGGTTTGGGACATTCCAATGACCACTCATGAAGGAGACTCTAGGGTTAAAAGGGCTAAGTCTCAAATGTTAGGTAGAATGTATGATTCTCTTTTTATGAAAGATAACGAGAAATTTGATGAATTTTACCTTAAATTGCAAGATATTTTTAATCAATCACATGCTAATTGTGTAGATTATAGTGATGTTGAAATATGTGATAAAATACTTAGGTCTCTTCCTAAGAGAGTTGATTTAATTTCTCTCACTATTGGTGATAATTTAAATAGTTACACCCCTCATATTTTGTGTAGTAAGCTTAAAAATTTTGAATTACATAACACACTTAGAGATGAACAAAGGGGAAAAGTTCCTGCACAAAGTATGCTGAATTTTAGTTCTAATATTAACAATTTAGTTTTTACTTCATCCTTGTCTAATATTGATTATTCTTCTATTACACTTGAGTCTTTGGACAAAGAAATTGATTTGCTTTCTAATCACTTTAAGAAGTTTGTTAAGTTTAGGAATAAGTTTTCTTCAAGAGAAGGTCAACCTATCCTTTCCAATGCACCTAATGATAACTTCTTGGAAAATACAATTTATGAAAAATCAGAACCTTACAATGATATCAGTCATATTCAATGTAGGAAATGCAATAAATTTGGTCATTATGATAATAACTATTTTTCCAAATAAAAAAGGGAATCTTCAAGTAAAGCTCATATCTCTAAAACTTGAGATAATAATTTCGATAGTGACAACGACAATGAAAATGATGGAATGAATAACTTTTTTATGGCATTTGCATCATTTTGTGATATTAAGTCAAAAAACATTTTTGATAGCTTTTCTAATGCTTCTGAAGATTCTGATTTACATGTAGATAATTCTGTGTTAGAAATTATGAATGTATCTCATGCTATTCCTGCTCATACTCACCTTACTGCCACTGCATCCTTTTAACATATTGGTAGTATATTTGATGATGTTGATGAATATGATGTAGATAATTTTGCCATTTTAGAAGGGTGCGTGAGTACGATTTTAGAAGACTGTGGGAGTACTAATGTCATTGATAACTCTATTGAGGATTGCACTAACTTAGTTCAAATTAATTCTAGGTTGATGGCTAAAAATGATGTTTTAAACAATCAAATCAAGTCTATAACTAAAGAATCTATTTTTCACATAGGTGAACTTGAAAATGATGTGTCATTTTTAGAGAAAAGAATAATTATGACAACTAATCTTAATCACTCGAAATTAAAAACAAGAAAATTTCATTTAAATTTGATGAATCTCAAAATGAATTTAAGGTTGTTCCGAATAAATATGATCAATGTAAAAAGGAACCAGAGGTGACTTCGAAAAAGTTAAACAGTTATTGGAATGCTGGTGATGTAGTTAAGTCTATTAATCAGAAAACGTGTTATGACCCAACCAACTCTTATTCTAATTTTGTTCCTACAAAAGGACTTGGTTTTGAGGGAAAAGAATTTGACATCACTAATTTTATTAACTCAAAAGAATAATTTCTTGAGTCAAATGAGATTAGGTTATCTTATAAACATGCTGAAAATGAGGGTTGTCCTACCTCTTTTAAACCTGTGCTTAATCGCAGTTTTTGTCATAAAAATGGTCATTTGAAAAAATTATATTTTAAGAAATTAGGACAGAATCAATGCAGTTTAGGCAAATTTAGGCAAATTCATAATATTGGGAATAATAGAACTGCAAAGCATGCTTTTTATTGTAATTTTTGTACTACAAGAGGACATTTAGAAATTTTTTGTTATAAAAAGCAGAATTTAAATTGGAATATTGAAGTTAAAAATCAGCACCATGCCAAGCAAGTGTTTCATTGCAATTTTTATTCAAAGTTTGCACACTTAGAACAATTTTATTTTAAGCGTTTGGGTTTGACTAGAAAAAATGAAAATGTTTTTCAGCGAAACATACCATTAAATGCAAAATTTAGGTCCGTGTATCGGTGTAATTTTTGTCGTAAAGTGGGCCATTTAGGACAATTATGTAATAAGCGTTAAATAAACAACAATTTTTTTTGAATGGTGTTAATAATTTGCCCAGGATCCCTTTGAAATCTAAATTTGTTGTTAATCAATCCAAAGTTATTACTCATAATATCCATTTTAAAACTGTTGATACCATTGTTCACAATAAATGGATTAAGAAAGGAGATTTGGGATGCCAAAAGAGTTGTAACATTATCTCTACTTAATTTAATTTTGGTTTCCTCCCTTTGCCCATTTGAGAAATACAAGGGTAGAATTTGAGACTCTTTGTGTCTTTTATTTTTTTTAGGATTAATGTTGTTAGTTGAGTTATGTATATTTTTGAGTTTTGTTTTATCTTCTTTAGGACTCAAAATGTTGTTAGTTGAGTTATATATTTTTTTTCATTGTCTAGGACTCGAAATTTTGTTGGTTGAGTTATGTTTTGTATGGTCTCAAAGTCTTTTTTGTCTTAAAATTGATCAAAGGGGGAGGTTGAAATTGACTCTTTTTGATTGTCTCAATTCTGAGATTTTATATTTTGTTTTACAACATTTTGTGCCCCTTTTTAGATTTATTATTAGAATTGTATGTTGTATTTTAAAACTTTAAGGTAATTGATATGTTTTACTTGAAATTATTACTCTTATCAATTTTGTATTTTAAAAATATTTTTTTATGTATTTTTAAAGTATTAACCGTGTATTTAATTTATTTTATCATTTAGTTTAAACATCTTGTTAATTAAAAAAAATTAATTTTGTTTAATTTAAATGTCTGAATGAAATCAATGGATGATTTTCCAAATGCTTTTTTAATGGTTGTGATTGATTCTATTTGTGTTTCTTGGATCAATCCATGTGATGCCTTGGGTCAATAGGAAAGCGGGGTGTGGTCCATGCGGATTGACCATGCATGGACTGGTCAATTCGCTTGCTCGACCGTTGTAGGCTTTTACCTCTTTACCCCCTATGGCCTTGGCTAAAGACGCATGTACCCTCAGTTTGTGGTTTCTTTTTTTTGCCCTGTCTGGCCTTGGTTAAATCCTATTTTGCCCTTAAGACTTATGGTATATACGATCTTCCCAGGTCTCTTCTCATCCTTCTTCTGCCTCTATAAATAGGAAAGGTTGGGTTCATTTTTTAATTGGGTCAATTATTTAATACTCCCTATTATAAATATATATATTTTTTAAAAAGGACATATATTTTTAGTTTAACCCATTTAGTTCGCGTCAGCGTCACTCCCTTTCCAAAATATGTGGCAAAAGACTTTTTGAGGCAAAATAAAAAGGCTTGGACTAAATGAGTATTAAAAAATGTTTGAGGGACTATTTGGTATATGTCCCTTTTTAATTTAGGGTTAGAAAATTAAAAACTTAACCGACATTTTACCAAATTTTTTTCTCATTCTTTGTTTACGTTTCCTTTACTCTATTTCTCCAAAACCTTATATTGTCTGTGTATGAGATTGTGAGAGGCTTGAAATTCCTTTATGAGTTGAGATGTTCTTATGACTTTCTTTACAAATTTTGAAACCCCAAAAGACTTGTTTGTGGCTTGTGGTTTCTGAAGTTGACATTTAAGCCTTGGTTGCTATTTTGTGTTGTTTGATTTAGAGCTGGAGTTTGGGGTCTCTGCTGCTTTATCTATTTGGCTTTATATATATTTACTGGCATATACATATATTCACATAGATTTACTCATTTTTTTTATTTTTTATTTAGAGATGCTCTCAGTTTTAGATCTGATGTGTGTGTGCGTTTGGTTTAGATCTGGTGTGTGTTGATTTAATCATTGATGACTTTTGTTTTAACTCGTGTGTGTGTTAAAACTCGCCTGATTTAAAATCGCTGATTTAATCTCACTGATTTAACTCGTGTGCGTGTGGTAAACTCACTGAGTTGGGTTTTTGTCACTAAGTTATTTTTTTTAAACACTGTGTTAGGTTTTAAGGCCGAGTTCACTGGTGTGTTTTAGTTCCGGTGTGTTAATTCAATCGTGTTTTCAGACCTGATTAAACTTAGTTATTTTTATTAAAATCAATTTTCATGTGTAGCAAAACTAAGTTAAGTGTTTTTATAAAAAATATATTTGGAGTGTATTTTGGCTTGTGCAAAAACCTGTTTAGCAGTTTGTTTGAATTTGTACTTGTTTTTCTTGTTTAATCACACGTTTGGTATTATTCTTGTTGATTAAAATTTGACATAACCAGGTGTGTGTGCGTCCCATTTTATAAACAAGATTATTTCTTTTGTTCTAATTAAAACATACTTATAATTAAAATCTGTGTGTTGTACAACTTTATGTTGTTGTGCGTGTGTAACCACTATTATCAGGGTGTTATTGGGTTGACTGATTGTCAATCAAGTTGGATTGTATTTAGAATATGCTGGGTATACGGGTTTGTATTTGCTTAGTTTAAATTCATTGTAAACTGGTGGACTGTAATTTGTAACTTATAATTGGTAATAGTAGACTTAGGTGTGTGAGTTGTCCTAGGGACACGGAGTTTACCACTATGGTGGGTTCCTTTAGAACAAATATTGTATCACTATTGATTTTTTTCCATCCCATTCTAATCTTTATTTATTTGAGCAACATCATAACAAATCCATTTTCTATTTATGTGTGTGTACATCGGTTTCAGTCGAGCTTTAAATTGATTTTAAAAAGAGTGGAGTTTATTTAATAACTAATATACGTTAGGGTGGTTAGGTTTTTATAACTCGCACTGTAAATTCATTTTAATACCTGAGCATAATTTCCTCAAACTACCTTAGTCTCATACCTAGTGGTCTCCACAACACAAGTGTACCCTAGCCTAATATTTAGGAAGAATACCTACCACTTGATACTATCTAGCCTCGTACCTTGGCTCACGATCCAATAAAACTGACGTACAAATCAACCCCACTCTAGAATCATCCATCCATAAAAAACTCTCATTATCTAGTCTCATATACCAAGGTTCTAAAAAAATGCGGTGTGTGATCGAGGCGTCGAGGTCAAGGATTAAACCTTAGAAGTCTAGACGGGTTTAGGCGTAAAAAGGCGTGAAAAGGCGTTTATATCTTCTTAATATATTTTTATATTTTTAAACCATAACAAGGTTATTAAAATATTAAAATTGTATATATCATAAAAATATGTCTGAATATATGAAACTTAAAATACTATTTGATTATTTTGGATGAGATAATGGTATGGTTAGTTAAAAAATTCTTTAAAAGACGATATCGTTTCACTAAAGCATTGTTGTTTTAAAAAAAAAGTATGCCTTAAGGGTTTTACTAAGAATAAGACGTAAAAAATTTAAGGCGAGACGTTTTGCCCAAGCCAAGCCTAGGAGGGTTTTTTTAGAACAGTGCCATATACCTAAAAAGCGTTACAAATAACTAAAATCAACCTACTAGTCCCATACCTAGAAAGCATCCTACAAATACGGTGAGATCAAAGACTACCCCAAACCCCGTCGTCCTCGTGGTGTTAATTTCTAACGTAATTAATGGTCACAAGGCATATTTTTCAACTCATCACAACATTTCTTTAAATTAATTACAAGCTTTCCATTTATCTAATTTGTGTCCATTTAATTGTAATATTTATTAAGCAATATGTAACACTCTGCCTAATAGAATAGCGAGTGATCAATCCTGTACCAAATTAAAACAGGAGTCTCTTATGATTCATTTTCAGCGTAACTGTCGAAAACCAATTTAATTATTAATAACCTATTAGACTGGCGTCAAAATCGTATTTAACTAATATTTTAATTAAACCACTGAACTAAAACATTCGCACAATTATATATATATATATATACACAATTGAAATGAAATAAAATAATCGAACACTTGATTTAACATATTACAACCAAATCGAAAGGGAGTAAATTAAAATGAGGTAAAAGAATAACTAAATACAATTGGGCTTTAGGCGAGTCTTACCACAAATCTTCCTATCTAGATCGCAAAAATCGAAGCGTCTAAACAAGAACCTGCATGTATCTCCAGCTGCTGTAGCAACGTCTGACTCGAAGGAATCATCATCCAGGCGTCCCTGTGTCTGGACGCTAAAGAGAGGAAAATAGATAAGCGGGTCAGAGCTCGAGTTGTGAAAATATTTTGCAAGTGCATAAATGCAATATTTTTAAAATATGCTTTACCTCATACTTAAATTGGTATCGCACTCCCATGAGATACCCCTCACCCATCTTCTAATAGTGCACACCTGTCGCATCCCTCTAGATAACCTAGTTAAGCTACCCTGCCTAACTAAACTCATTCCACCTAATCCCTAGAAATCCCAATTTACCCGACGACTAAGGGATAAACTTCTTCCCAGTCCCAACACTGCTCTACGTTCGTGCATGGGGTGTCTCGCAAAGCGAAATCTAAACAAGGAACCCCGCGATACACTACTACTTGGCAATGTCGATCGTCGAGATCCATTAGGCCCTCGTTACATAACGTATATATATATATATATATATATATATATATATATATATATATATATATATATAGAGAGAGAGAGAGAGAGAGAGAGGCAGGGTCCTGTGCACACTAAATTTGCACACTAACTTTGCACATTACCTTTTAAAAGTGGTAAAAAAAAATATTTTTGAGTTGATTTTTTTTTGTGATATTTTAACATTTAAAGGAACCCATATAAAAAAAATCAGCTCAAAAAAACTTTTTTTTGCTATTTTTAAAAAATCGGTCAAACTTTCGCAGTTTTTAAGCCCTTTAAAAACTGCGAAAGTTTGACCGATTTTTTAAAAATAGCAAAAAAAGTTTTTTTGAGCTAATTTTTTTTATGTGAGTCCGTTGAAATGTTAAAATATCACATAAAAAAATTGGTGTGCGCCAGCACTAAGTTTGCACACTTTTAAAAGGTAATGTGCAAAGTTAGTGTGCAAACTTAGTGTGCACATGAGCCTGCCTCTCTCTCTCTCTCTCTCTCTCTCTCTCTCTATATATATATATATATATATATATATATATATATATATATATATATATATATATATATATATATATATATATATATACTCATATAAACATGTACATATAATACTCAATTTAATATACCATTCACAATTTAAGTCCGAATAAATCTCCCGGAATGAGAATAATTCCTTATTTATTTATCTCTTTACCCTAGATAAATATATGTGATATCTCATCCTCATATACAGGTAATATACTATACACATAAGTATAATAACCATCCCAGCGAGCTATAACTCAAGGTTGCTGTCTCATAGTGCCTATCCAAATTCGGGTTTACTCACTGTACCACGGTACCAAGCCAGACTTACTCACGGTCATGGTAAAAATCTCTGTTCTAAAAGGCCCGCCTAGGCTTGAGGCTTGATAGAAACGCATCACCTACGCCTTATTATGCCTTATCATTGGTAAAATCCTTAAGGCACACTTTTTTTTAAAAAACAAAAGATTAGTAGACATATATTGGTTATGAAGCATGAATATGAGAAAGATGGCTACCAAACATATGGATATATTTTCAAAATTCAAGGTATGTACTATTTTATTATATTACTAGCCTTGGAATAATTAAAATAATAAAAAAAGGAAAAACGCCTTTTGACGCCTAGGCTCCTAATGCTTGAGGCTTGACCTCTACGCCTCGACCACGCCTCGCGCCTTTTAGAACCTTGGTAAAAATACACAATGGTGGAGGCGATCATATTCCCTCTACAAGTGGAGTACACACATCATATCCGAATGTGGGATGGGATGACTTGGGGATATACTCTTCATGCTCCTCAAGCCAGGGGATTCACCCACATCGCGCAACCTCCCTGGATCGCAATAGTGAAATATAATCTGGTTGTTCCAACCCTACGCCAAAGGAAAGACCTTGGAACTAGCCTCTAAGATACAAACATATCAATCACACACAGATATATTTATGCATATCATATTATAATATATATACTTTAATCCCATCGTATATAAATAATTTACATCACTACTCCAAATACATACGACTATTATTGCCAATCTCATATAACAATAGTCAATAACCCCAAATATTCCTCTTCATAATAATTTAATAAGTATACTCTCAGCTTATTTTAATCCTATGGGTATCGCATTACCTACAATCCTAGTGGTCAACCAACACCAGTTAACCGCTAATGTAATTCTAGCTCATATCCTCAATTTCCATTTTATTCACATCCTAGGATTTAATCGAATGCATTTAGCCCAAAAGCATTCCAACCGCGTACATATCTCTACACACTTACCGAAAACCTCTTTCTCGAAAGTTGTTTGACCCAAACATTCACTAATTTCGTTCCCCGGATTATACCCTAAATTAATCCAAGGTTCTCTCTTTCGTATGAAGGGTTATTTTCCCTCAAAACCATCATTTAGGAGTACCAATATCATAAATAGGATCCCTCATATAAATCCCCAAATTGTGATTTAACTCCCCATACACTTAAGGGAAGAAAATTGACAACTCTGGCAAAAGCGAATCGATTCGCCCTTAATGCGAATCAATTCGGCCCCCAATCCGAATCGATTCAAAAAAGTGCTCTACAAGCAGGTCCTCCAAGGTGAATTGATTCGGTCTAAATCCGAATCAATTAGGCCTAAGGTAGCCATACAAATCCCCTTATGCAAATCGATTCGGTCTAAGCCCGAATCGATTCGCCCTGTTCGAGGGGGTACTGTTTGGGCGATTTTTCAATCTTCAAAATACCCAAATCTCAACTCAAACTCCATTTTAATGGTTTCTATCCTCAACCAACAACCCTATTATCATCCTAACCTTGGTTTCTAACCAACACATCAATAAATTTGAGGTATTAAACCATTTCTCTTAGGTTTAAATCTTAAAACCATAAAAAACCTAATTTTGACATTTCTCCCATTTCAACTCAATTTTACATTCCATTAACATGGTTTTAACCCTAGAAATCATTTAGAGTTTACAACACATCAATTTGTAAACTCGTACTCAAATTTTCCCAAATTTACTTTAAGGGTTCTAACCCAAAATCACATAATTTACCAATTATGTTATGCGATATACACACTAAATTGAATAAAGCAAGTAAACACTTGCCCGCAGAGTTTTGGCCGGAATCTCCCTTTTCTCTCCCTTTTTCCCATCGTCTCTTCTGTCTCTCTTTTCTTTCTTTTTTTTCTTTCCTTTCTCTTACTCTCTCGAGCCTTATAAGAGAGAAATAAGGGCTTGTCCCTTATCAACCCAAAAATGACCCGTTTACTCAATTACGAGTCCCTACTGGTCCAAAAAATTCTCGAAACCCAAATACTACCCCCGAATACTCTATTTTGACTATCTCGGCCATTTTGAGACTAACCGCGCGCTCGAAACCTCCTTTCGATTCACTTAACTACAATTCACTAATTAAACCCAACACATCTCGATATGGGTTTTCCAACTAAAATATTATCCTTTGTCGCTTTACCCAACTGCGACAGGTAATTAAAATAATTTGACTTATTTACTTAATCCCAAAAGTAAATATGACATACATCGAAAATCATCTAATCCGCGTCAATTCCAAAAATTATTATTCAAGATAATTCCTGAAATTTCCAAATTACGCTTACTTATGAATTTTTACTTATCCATAAAAGCGCGAGGTTTTACATTCTCCCCCCTTATAACATAATTTCACCATCGAAATTCAAATATAACCAACACTACTAACACTAAGATCGTAAATCACTCTACATCCTAATGCATCAAAGTGGAATGGTACTAATCCAAATGGTATCCACCTATCTCAAGGCTTATAATCTAACACACTAGCTTAACAACAAGTTCAAGAATATCTCTATATGATATGACCTTATCTCGGTCGTAAGGTTGACTCTCACGTCACATCGCACCTAGTGCTTCTATAAGCTCATCTGAAGGAAACAGGCCTATAACTTCCGCTCTAACTTGTTGATCCCATCGGAGATTCGCTACTCCAAGCATCCACTCATCTCTGTCAGGACATCTAACTCCTTACAAAAAGATCATTACCTTAAGGTTTGACTACACCCGTCATCTACTCGCTTATCTTAAGTGTACTAACTCTCGTTGCACCTACATCCTTGGGTTGTGGCATGCCTCTTACGACGTTCCATCCAACAACCTTCAATCACATGTATAACTGCCTCGCAGCATATACTTCATCCTTGTATACTACGCCCCTTCTATTTGAGGCGGTATATAAAACCAACTTACCAAGGTGCCCGTACACCTTTATGGCCCCTGCCTAAATACGCGACCATTATAAACGTCCGACACGTAACACTCTCTCTAAACAACGGGCCTTATTTCCTCGGCGTAATACTTACACATAGGTTTTCTCAACTCGTAAAATTCAATTCTTGCTATACCTGAAACTCCAATCCTTCTCAAGGTTAACCCACCAATCTTCTTGTGGTTAACTTCCAACAATCTTTCTATATCGGCGCCACTATTCCTACTTGCTTTACTTCCTAATAACCCCAAGATTGGTGTGTTTCCTACACACGTAAAATGAGTATTGTCCTAACAATATTCCTAGTGCCCAATACCTCTCTCAACTTCCCACATTTGCTCGATTTCATACGTGGGATGTCTCGCAAAGCGAAATCCAAATAAGGAATCCTCCTATTACCCTACTCCCTCGCATCATCGATCATCAAGATATAACGGTCTAAGGGACACCAACGGGACATCCTAAGTCCTATCTTGCTAGCCTACTAACGTACCTCTACCACTATGGGCTTCCATCTTAGCGAAATGGAAAGCCTAACTAATCGGGGCGCCTACTCTCTGCAAAAGTGTTACGAACATCGTACCCAAAACATACTTCCTCCAAAATTTGCCTTTTCATTAAGGCCTGACTACAAGACTTAAATCATTTTCCTTTACCTTGCCTCACCCACATACTCGCGGTGAGAGAACCAGTTCCAATGCTTTTCCACAGCACATAAACTTTTATTAGCCCCTAGTCATCACATGGCTTTTGGCTAATTCTATCGAAATCACCATCCTAGTACACAGTAACAGCTCTACACTCCCAGCGTCGTTAAGGTTCGAGCGTGGAGCATCTTGCAAGAAAAATCCAAACAAGGAATCCCTCCTATACACTACTAATTAACTTTGTCGATCGTGGAGGTATGTTAGCATAAAACATGGAAAATTATATATATACATATATATACTGCATATCTCCATGCCCTTAAATCATGCTAGTGAAACATCTACTCACCGAAGTTCTGTCTAAGCATATAATAAAGGCGATCTCAACTCGTACCCAAGTGAGATATCTCAACAACAACCGATTCCATCTTGGAACCGCAGACACGATAGTGTTGCAATCACTAGCCTGCTATCGCTCTGATAATCCACAAATACATTACTCTTACAATAGTACTATACTCGTACGAGACACACAAAACGAGTAGTATAAACCTGATATAAATTCAAAATAGAACCCCGCTACCGTGGAAAAACATATAGACATACACTATATAATGTTTTCGATACTACTAGCAAACTCGAATCACACACGGATCTAGGGCTAACAAAATACCACGGCTCTATCTTGCCACACAAAATATACCTCCTCCATCCGAGGTGAAACTCATAACAATAACTTTACCAGTCCCCCTAACTACTCCAATTGGTTCCCTGACATAGCACGATTGTCTTAATCGAACCAAAAACTACTTAATCAATACCCCATTTAGGCACCCTACTCTTGTCCTTTAACTCCTACTAGGCAAGGACTAACCGTGTGGTTCCACGCTCCACCTCACTAGATTTCCCCTATTTGCCCACCCTGACCAACTTAAGGCCATTAATCTCTCAGACTCTATAGTCTCGATATTGACAATTACTTTAATAGTTCCCTTAACTTCTTCGTCAAAAGGAAACACCCCCACCGGCCTCAACGACCCCATCTTCTTCAATCTCAGGGTATATCCAACCTTCCTAAACACTCATCCACACTCTCTCGTCTTTAGATCCAAGATACACTTGCATTTTAACCTTTTAATGCCTATAGATTGATCCATGAAAGTAAGGATGACTATTTTTAGAACTCGAATCTCTAAATTGATTCGTCAAGCAAACAAGAAATTATAAGAGAAATTCACAAAAAAATATATGACCAACAATAAAAAAACACATACATAACAAGATTTAATCTTGCACATTAATGCTAATAAAGTGAGAACCATGCTGTGGCACCAATTGAGGAAAAGGTTATGTGCTACTCACTCAATTAATCATGATCTAACCTAGAGGGTGGGGGAGGGTCATACTTGTTCAATTTTTCGCATATTCATAGAATTTTTCTCAATTTTAAATCCTTAACTCTTGATTTAAATAAAAACATTCTCAAATTGATTTTTATCACACATATAATTGGAATTTTAGTGAATTAAGTTAAGAAAACCTAGATCTACAACACTTAACCCAATTTAAAGAAAACCACAAGTCTATCTTAGGCATGTGAAGAAAAATGTGTACAAACAAACATAAATTAGCACGGGACAGATTTTATTTGGGGTAAAAAACCTCGCCGCACTGAGAATTTCCATTTTTGCTAAAAAAATAATTTTGCAAAAGGCAAAAATGTACCTCTCATACAAACACTAATGCCTAGTTACCTATGATACTTTAAACTCTCTCTATAGTAATGAAAATTCACTCCAAGATCTACGGAATGAATGAATAACTCTAGTCTTACTTGTAGTCGCGCCACACCTCAATATCCCTAATAGAAAGAGATGACTCCAAATTTAGGTTGCAGAGTCTTAGATCAAAAAAATTCTTCAAAGATGATTTGAATTGACAAAGCTAGTGTCTGATCTGCCAAAGAACTCTTAATTCTCTCTCAATGACATTAGATCAAGTATATATTTAAGTTTTCAATAAATTGGACGGAATAAGTGAAATTGGAGAGATAAGCAAAGACAAAATGCTCTAAACCTCAAAAATTATTTCAGAGATGTATTTTAGTTATGAAGTTTTTAGATCTCTTCAAAATGGAGGAAAATTGGCCTATTTATAGAATTTTAAAAAAATCTGGGCCGACTGTGTGCATGGTCAGATCTAGACATACGAATGATCCTGTGCAAAAAGGATATCGTGTGCAAGATACATGTACGAGCATAAGGTAGGGCTATGGTAACGGGATCAAAAGAGAGATGTACATACGATTAAGGCACAAAACATTTTTAAAAATGTCATAAATGTTCAAAAGTCGTGGACCAATTTCCAACTTAGTTTCAAATATAAATTAAAGTTTGTGAGATTATTTTAAAGACACTTGATTCCCTTTTAGTAAAATCCTCACACATTATTCAAATAAAGTGAAATATTTTTTTTTTTAGAAAATGTGCAAATGTGTGTGTAGACTTGTACAATTCACAAACATAAAAGGATAGTTCTTATTCACTTCAAATGAATGTACGACTCTGGAATTCTTTATTGGGTAGCGGTGGATTATCTTCAATCATCCATCTTCAAGGTTCATTCCAAAACTAAATTAGATTGCACCTCACTTATAATGAATCAAGTCTATTTGACTTAATGGACTCAACGACTCAAACATTTTGTCATGAGAAGCGATCCAAGTTTTAATCTATATACAAAATTACATATTCAATATCCCCCTTTGGATTTTCCAGGGCAAAACTCCCAAAAACCCAAAATTAACTTATTACCTCTATAAGACATACACCACACTAGCCATATAGTGAATGTATTAGGAAGTAATGTATATCCATAAGGGCAAATGATAATGAAAAAGTCATGTCTAATCATGGCGTAGAGTTGGAATCATCAAAATGCTAATCCTGAAATTACACGAAACAACAAGCGACATCACTCAGGCAATATCTTGCACATAGAGACATTCCCACTACTTGTGTACCGTCCGATATGTATAAAGTGATATAGATAAGATAAAAACACGTGATACTAATTAAAACATAGAAATGACATATAATATCAAGATACCAATTGAGAATCAACTAGTTGATTAAACATGTGACTAACATAATGTAATTAGGAGATGCTCTCAATATATAGCAAATCCTAATGGAAATATAAACTCCCACTATCATAAACATTACTTTCTCCTTTTTAGAAAGTGAAAGGACAATTTACTTACAAGGGACAAATAAAGGATATGAATTTCTCTCCCCCCTTAATATGAAGGAACAAAGTTTTTCTCCCCCGTTTTGACCCCCAAAAGCCAAAGAGAAGCATAAATCATAGTTAACGGGTATAATAAGGCATACAAAGTTATATAATCAAGAGAAAGTGAAGCAAAAACTAGAAAAAGAATGTGTACTGCCAAGCTATCATGGGAATCAATACAATGAGCATATATACATGTAAATCACAAAATCATAACATGATCCTCATACACGGACACTAGAATATGAATTATATCAAATCAATAAGCAGAAAACAAAGATATGAGATACTCATAGAATTAGACATGGATATAAAGCTTGGGTTAATCAAGAATATCACAATATAGTGAAACTTGTATGGATAATAACATAATACCCATGAAGATAGTATC
Organism: Sambucus nigra; assembly: GCA_949130495.1. Classification (NCBI taxonomy): domain Eukaryota; kingdom Viridiplantae; phylum Streptophyta; class Magnoliopsida; order Dipsacales; family Adoxaceae; genus Sambucus; species Sambucus nigra. The sequence continues at coordinate 355,827,625 of OX422211.1, read as the reverse complement.
CATACAACTAACAAAAATATCCAAACTTCAAAATTCAGCACTAGGTGTATCAAAGTACAACCAAAAAAAGTACTAAAATTATACACAAACCAACATGTAGAAAGTTCCACAGGAGGTACTGCAAAATCGTATTACATGGAGTAAAGCCAAAATAGATAAACTAGTTAGATATTGCAAAAATGTATTACATGGAGTAAAGCAAAACTAAAAAAACTAGTGAGACATGTCGTTGTATCTTACATCATCATCATCCTCTCCATTATATGTTTCATCATCAATATCAACATCTGATGCTAGAGGAGGAGGAGGTGGTGTAGTAATCAGTAGAGGGACCTAGGGAACAAAATAGGAACCATGAATGATCTTAGAAGGTAATCAACAACAAAATCAACATTGGTACTCACACTTTATTATCGTTGATCAATACGCTCCATAAACCGATGTTGACTATTTAACTCGTCATGTACCTGATAAAACTGGCCTCTCAAAAACTAAAATTGATATATGATGAAGGAACACTGACTCTGACATCCTCATGGCATACGAACACACTTAAGAACTAGAGCATGAGTGGCGGTAGCAGCATTTAGATCAATGCACAATCTCATAGGGTGACGTGTAGACTGCTTCATTGATAAGGAAGAGCTCATGCTCTAAAGAACACTTATAATGTATTCTCCCTCATCAGAATGCATACGAGGCACAACTAAGGAGTACAACTAACCAATAATCAATCTGGATTAGGGTAAAGATTCCTCCTTATCTTTGTACACGCTATCCTTATCACATTGATGATTAATTTCAGATAGTCGATCACTTGACATCATGCCAAAGCATAAATCAATCTACCAATATAGTATGGAAAATTATGAGTACATCTACGTGATACTTCTCAGACTTAAGAAATAACGAACGCACCCAGGTGGTACGATTACCAACTAAGAAACTAGAAACAACAGTCGTTGACACACCTACTTCACAGTAAGCATTGTACCCTGTCTTTAGAATATGAGACTCATGAATGAGACGAGATGCAAGATCATCATCTTAAAGCACAATATTAACCCCTTGTGCAAAGAAATATACGACATGTGTGGTGTGAGAAGGAATAATCATGTTCACACTGAACTCACGAATAATGGTCACATTGGTAGTACCATGTGGTCGGACCACGACGGAATCACGAATGACCAAAATCAAAAATAAGAGGTACTACCCTTAATCGCACCGCTTAAGATGGGCAAAATCGATGTCTCGCTCAAACTATGATATGATGAGAAATAAATACCAGAGATAAAGGAGAACCATATTAGGTTAACATAATACCTGAGTAATCAAATTGAGCATCTGGAACATGAGTCAAGGCACTCGTGGCCTGATGACTACACACGAAGGTTTAGGAGGAGTGTAAGTCTCATAAGATCTCGAAGACTCAGCCGAACCATTAAGTACTATCTTCTTAGAATGAGTCTTAGGCCTACCCAATACCTATAGAAATTGCGTAAAACATAAATAAACAAAATACTTGGGTTAAAGAGTAAAAAGTACAAAAAAACACTAATAAAGTATAAAAAATTACCCAATCCTGAAACCAAACACTCAAACAACTCCTAAGATGACTTACCCAAATGTATTTGGAAGAAAATTCAAATCTGACAATCCTATGGATAAATATGTATCCACGATGAATCGTACCACTAAAACCTTACTAATCTGACATGCAAGACCAAAAATTGATCCGAGAAGGAAGATTACTTTGGGTTTTATCTCTGGAAGTGTTTTGGGTCAAAATGAGAAACTGTTGAGCGTAACTTGCTTATAAGTTTATCGATAACCATGTGCACTCCAAAAGCATACATGTGTATGCCCTTGACTCATGTCCGTGCGCACAGAATAGAGCATGTGCATAAATATTGTAATAAACATAGCCTATACTCAACAAAATACTAGAATCTCGACTCTTATAAACTCAATGATATGAATGAATGTAGAATGCATGGAAAATCATTGAATTTGACTTTAAAAGCTTCAGTTTGGGATAAAATAAACAAAAATAATAAAAATCAATAACTCTCACACTCATATACAAATGAAAACTCTAAAAGTGTAAAATGTGATAGTGATTTGGCAACATATGATCCAATAATTTTACACAAGAGTTTATTTAAATCTTAATTAAAGGCACGAATTTGAAAAACACATCCAAATCAATTGTATTAATTTCAACATTAATAGCATAAAATTCTTATCAAAACAATGTTTTAAAACTTTGTAATTGCACTTCAAAGGCATGATTCATGTGTTAATAAAAAAATTATAATCAACATGAATAGAAATAATCGAATCATGCAAAACATTACAATTAATGCTTAAAAGACAATCATTACATCAATATCCACTTAATAAAAAATGGTAGTTTCAAGCCATTAATAACCCTCAAGCATTTGTTGTTACAATCTTTTAAATGTCAACTATGATAGCAAATTTCATTTTAAAATGCTACGCCATGTCTTATTTTTCATATCGGTTCAAGCACTTAGATTATGGATCATTTTTAACACATTTTGACTTTTGCCATGTAACACCTCGTATTTTTATGATATTAAATAATTATGGAATTTATTATTATTATCAAGGTTCTAAAAAACGCTGGGCGTGATCGAGGCATAGAGGCCAAGCCTTAAGCCTTAGAAGCCTAGGCGGACCTTGGCGTAAAAAGGCGTTTAGGTCTTTTTAATATATTTTAATATTTTTTAACCATAACAAGTCTATTAAAATACCAAAATTGTACATATCATAAAAATATGTCTGAATATTTGCAAATAAAAATACTATTTGATTATTTTGGATGAGATAATGGTTCGGTTTGTAAAAAAATCTTTAAAAGGGGATATCGTTTCACTAAAGCATTGTTGTTTTCAGAGAAAAAGTACGCCTTAAGGGTTTTACCAAGCATAAGGCATCAAAATCTTAAGGCGGGGCATTTCTCCCAAGCCTCAAGCCTAGGCGGGCTTTTTAGAACAGTGATTATTATTGAATTAATTATATTAAAAAGGTCAGGAAATTTAATTGTTAATTAATTCGAATTTTAAATAATTATTAACTAGCATGCCAAGGGTTAATACTTATTAATAACTAGCATGCCAAGGGTTAATATTTATTGATGGAAATCATTGATTCTTACTGTGGGTATATGTAATATGAAATTATTTAATTTTTATAAATTATCAGAGTGCAAAATACGACAGTTAGGTATTTTAAGTTAGGACGCGTGTGTGAGTCGTGACGGGACTAATTGTATAGAGTAAAAAGATAAATTATTTTTGTATAACTTGTATGGTAATTTCGAGTGCGCTATTGAGTTTGGAAGGGTTGAGATAGTCAGAAAACTCTACCCGGACATTTTATTTGGACTCCGGGATAATTTTTGGCATAACCGGCACCCCGTAGGGGTAGTTTTGTCACTTGGATTTTTGGGGAATTAAAATGGACGAAAATTGGATAATTATTATATCAGTTACGGGATTTCCATTAGGGTTAAGTTACACATAAATAAAGAGAGAATCACAGAGGGTGAGGGAGAGCAAATCCCAAAGGAGGAAGGCCAATTAACACCACCTTGCACAACCACCGCCACCATCGTGTAGATTGGAAAGTGAGGAATGCATCTATACCAACATCACGAGCGGATCAGATATTTAAATTTGAGGCAAGTGTTTATTACTTGCTTTCCTTTAGCAATAATCATGATCATGTTAGTGTAGGTGAATTTGATCATGAATTACATATGAAATTGAGTAAAAATTGGAGGTTTAATTTATGATTATGGATTGATTTGATTGGTAGTTTAATTCCTTCATGTATGTAGAGGATTAATCACGAAATTGGAAAATTATATCGACGAACAAATCTGGGTTGGTTAGGTTCTCTAATTAAAAATTGGGAAACTAGGGTTCTTATGATCTAAATTTGGGAATTTTGAATTATAATGATGTTTATATTAGTGAAAATCATACATACATGTTAGGAAGTTGATTTAGAATGGTTGATTAGGGATTGGGAATGATCCGTAGAGGTTGTAGGTGTTGAAATGGTGAAGAGAACGTATATGGGTAGGGCTGTCTTTTTACAGGCATAGGTCCAGACCGCTTTTTAATAGGTCCGGATCGTTTTTTATTAATGGGTTCAGACCGTTTTTCATTAGAAGGTCCGGATCATTTTTCTTTAAAAAGTCCGGATCGTTTTTCTTTAAAAGGTCCAAATCATTTTTCATAAAAAGGGTTCGGATCGTTTTTCCTTAATAGGTCCAGACCGGCATGTTGTATTTTCCAGAATTGAATTGTGGACCTCTAGGACATCCTTCGGTACTTGAAATACAAGAACTTTAATGAAGTACATTGAGATTTGAAGTGATGATATATTAAGGCAAGTGTGATTTAAGACTTGGGCATTTGTGGGATGAATGACCATTAGAAAATTATGAGAGGGATCATAATCATAATTATTAACACGTCGAGAGTATTAAATGAAAGTAATATTACTAATAGGACATGCTACTTAGTTGTGTGAATACCTAGAGATTATAATAGGTTGCGTGTATACCTATGTATTGATTTATTATGTGTATACTATCGATAGGAGGTTTTCGCGCAGTGGACAGTCTTATCCTGAGTGACCCAACGGGGGGTTATTTGACTTGTACCCAGAACATATGAAGTTGGACACGTGCTATCTGAGATGTAGGATAGTTTCGACGGATAAATGGGAGCGTAGGTATGTGCGTGACCCATTTGGATGGGCATTATGTTCGCCTCCAATATTTATGATTTGAATTTTATGGTTCGTGAGAGATTGAACCAATAGTCCTTTATGTAGTGAGTGATGCACCAAGACATGATAGCAGAGTATGCATTACGCCAAGTGGTCCTTACTTAAGGGTGCAGGATTAGTATATATGTATAGGGATGATGTGACTATATGTATAGATATATATGAACTTGTGAATCATGCTACTGTGTGTAATTAGTAGATAGGGGGATATTGATACATAAAATAAATCTTAGTGGATAAAGGATTTATTATGCAATTGAGAAACATGTTAATTAAGTATTCGACATAGAAAAATTTAATAGCGTATTATAGGGTGATACGGGGATACTACCGGTGAGTATAGTAGTATAGTTAGTATCATTATGACTTCGAGCTAGTTAGGCTAGGTAGCATAGCTAGGTGGGATTAGATGTACGTTATGCATGCACAATAGATGACATGTGAGAATTTCATGTGAGAGTTCGATATCTAACATGCACATAATACTTGCTTCATTGCAGTTTTAAGTACTTGCTAAATCATTTTTAAAACACCAGGCTCTGACCCGTCTCTTAGGATTCTCCTCTCTTTTGCTATATATATATATATATATATATATATATATATATACCAGGTGTCCAGCCACAGGTTCACCACCAGACTTAGACGCGTGGATAATTCGATGAGCTGCAGCTGTTGTGGCAGCTGTAGGTTATTGATATTAGACGCTTCTATCTTTGCATTCAGATCTTAGTTCAGACATTTCAGTTAGGGCATGTGTCGCCCGTTTTCATCTTAGTTATTTCGAATATTGTATTTTTCTTATTAGCTTTTCTTTTCATGTTGGATTGAGTATTATCATTCTATTGGTTTTAGATTTTGAACTGGAATGTTTTATCCAGTCTCATTTATTTTAGTATTTATTCTTGTGGAATGGGAATGACTTATATCTTAAAGCATGAAACTTATTAATGGGTTAATTGGGTATATTTAATTTGAAAAATGTTTTGATAGTTAGCTTAATTATTTATTAGGTGATTAATAATGAAAATTGTTTTTCGACAGTGATGCTAAGAATGAACTAACCGGACACTTTGATTTTAATTTAATAATGGACTGATCACCCGATATTTGATTAGGCGGGGTGTACCGTGCCATTGATTAGATTTTCACATGCCTAAATGACATCTACGCAAAAAATTTGAATTTTAAAAATGGTCGTAATGCCTCCCAGCGATGGCCTTTATCAATGCTAACAACACAATCCATATTCAACTCCAACAAAGTGAGAAATGCTCAAAGTTCTCACATATGGACAACGAAATGTTTTCAAAACCATTATGATTTATGGATTTGATCATGATGAAATTAAGAACTAATAGCAAGATCAACATGAAGAACATCTTATTCACCAAATTGCATGAATGTGCAAGTAGGGAAAAATCGATGCCATAGATCTCAACAAGTTAGTAATCATGATTTATCAAATGAATTTCAACCAATAATTGAATCAACCAACAATTATATATCAAATGGCTTATAATTCACTTTTGAATCATCACTCAAGTCAAATCTGAAATCAAATCATAATGAAACACATACTTAACCATATATATCATAAAAATAATAAGCATAAAATATTTTTGGGTTTTTGATAGAGACTGATGGAAATGTATTTACAAAATCATGTTTAAATAAGAAAACAATGTATATAAAGGATATGCACGAAGAATCTCACTAATCCATGACAAAAGATATCAATTGATATCAAATGAAATATCTCACCCATATTGACTTATTCCCCCACAAATCAATAATAAGATAGGAATTGGAACGCACAAGAACCTAGTCATCCCATGCAAACTACTAGCCAAAGTAGTGATGAGCGGTTCATCCCCTCAATCAACATAATGAAAAAACTTAAATTCTTCTAATTAAAACGTCTTTTGACTACCTCCTAAGTCAACCTTTTGGTGCATTTCTAGGCATACCTCTAAAGTTTTTAGCTATCCATTTTTATTCCCCACCAGGATTCATATAATTAGTTCTTGGAAAATGAGTTTGGTGTCTAGGTCTATGAATGTTCCCTCTAGCCTACACTACCTCGCGCAAGAAAAGCTATTTTTCTCATTATATCAACCATTTCCCCTCTAAGCTCATCAATAGGATTCTTATGAAATGTGTTTTTCCTAATTCTGACAAAATTTTGATTTCTCTTCTTAAAGCACCAGCATGTTTGGGATTAGAATGCTCATGTACTTGACAACAAGTATAAAAGTCAGCATTCTTGTATTCAAACCTTATTACATACCTTCTCAAATCCTTACTTACCTATTCTGCTTTTTGACTCACTTTCTCAAGTCTTTTATTTTTATAACATAATTGCACATTATGCTTTGATTTCCCATAAAATGAACAACCAAAGTCATTTTTAACAATCTTGGACTTAAGTTCAACCTTATTCTCTTATTGTATATAACTTTATACATTATCCCATTTTTAAAGAGAATTTAAACTTTTATAGTCCACTTTTCCTTTAGAAGATTCTTCTTAAGCTTTGGGTCATCGAAACCTCTCCAAATGTTTTTGGGCTTCAATTGATAATTTATTATTGAAATACTACCAAGAATTTATGTTCAATCATAGACTTTAAATTCCAAATCTTTTTCATGTTCAAGGTGAAGTTTCAATTTCACAAAGTCAATTTTTAAACTCGAATTTTCAAGTTCAACCCCTCCATTTTCTTTAAAATGGTTTCATTTTGAGATTTCAAATATTCATATTGTTTCGTTAGAACATCAATCGCTTTTTTAAAATCAAGACATTATAATTGAACATTTTCAAACTTTTCTTCTCTTTCATCAAGTTCATTTTGAAAAAAAAAAATCATTTTTTGACAAAAGTTTGACGTTAAACTTTTTAACTTTGAGTGATTTTTGATATAGTTCATCAAAAGCCTATTATATTTCCTAACCTTCACAATCATTCTGTTCTTCTTATTTATTCAAAGTCCTTGAATTCTTACTATTACAATATTATGAGTTACTCAAAGATCTATCACTATCAGTTCTCTTTCAATTCTTCTTCACCACAATATTCAAAGGAATAATATCATTATTATCTTCAACATTTTCATCAAGCCTCACCATGGATGCAATCTCACTCCCGCACTCATCACTAAAAGAACTATACTCATTCACATTCTTTGAATCATAAAGAGTCTCCTTATATGTTTCTTTTTCTTATTTCCACTTTCTTTTCAAGATTCTTCAAATTTGTTAGGAAAACAATCATATGATGACCAATGGCACAACAAACAAAACATTTATCTTCATCCTTGGACTTTATCTTCATAAACTCACCTTTCTCACCAATTGATATGTTCTTAATAGACTTGTAAGTTTTAGCTTCGATCTTTCAATTATTTTTGTAAAAACGTTTTGTTGTATGTGTAAAATTTGCTATTCATTCACCACATTCATTAACCTCGTGTAATAGCCATTGAATGACTCACTCTCATCCATCCACATAATTTTAAATTTACTTGTGATGCTTTGCAACTTCACTCTCTTCACACTTGAAGTTCCTTTATGAGTAACTCTCAATATATCCTAAGCTTCCTTCATTTGATCACAATTTAAAATACAATGATACTCTTGAGTATTCATTGATGTAAAAGGTGCATTTAAAGTAACCAAGTTGAAATTACAATCAATAAATTTTTCGTCCGTTTACAACATCTTGTTTTTTTAACACTCAGTAAGGTATATATAACCTTCCTCAACATTCATCCACACTCTCTAGTGTTTATATATTAGTTGCGCTCATATTTTAACCTTCCGTTTCCCATAATTATATCCATCAAAGTAAGGACTATTTGTGGAACTCTAATCTCTAAATTGATCCATCATGCAAACTAGAAAATATGAGATCAATTCATAAAAACTTAAATATATGACCAATAATTAAATAGAAAACACACAATAAGATCTACTCTAGCATGATAATGATAGTAAAGTGGTGATAACCATGCTCTGATATCAATTAAGGAAAATGTGATGTGTTATGATAGAGTATACTTTTGCGTATATTTCGTCGTTGTTGAAAAGCTCCTTTAATAAAAAAAAAAAACTCAAATACCTACAAAATATAATAGACTAAAGTGTAGCGGTAAGTGAGGTATCAATCCACATCAAATGAGTGAAATGAGAGGAAAACCCATATAATTTAAATTTATTATTATCTCTTTTTCGATTTTTGATTTTTCTATTTTTTTAAAGATTTTTTAATATATAAAACAATTTTTTGAGGTTGTGAATTTAAACTAAATCAAAGATGTAAATAAAAGTAAGTGAAGATACTAATTAAATATAACTAAATAAAAATCTAAAATATGAGATGAGTGATGAAATAAAAGTGAGGACTAACAAGGGATAGGATGGCACTATATATTCTAGTTAATTAAAATTAAATAATTCATTAAAATTAATTATCCCAAGTTAGTATCAAAATCACAAATAAACTCTCGTGGGAAATGTAATTTTAATAATAACATTTTTGAAAATTAATTTTGACACTCCTACAACTCTTGAAATGTAGATCCAAACATCATTTAATAAATCACTCGCTAGGATCGATCTATCAGATTAGTTTAAATCATAAAAGTAGGCCTAGAGTTGAAATTAAAGGAATAATACCACACTTGAGAAACCCCTATCTCTAGTTCGAATCTAAAATGGGTATTATAACCAGAATTTTGATTTTCTCTCGAAAATCATTTACCCTTTCTCGAGGGGTAAATTAAAATGTATGAGTACAAAATTAATCATCAAAGAGACATTTAATTTAAATTAATTAACTAAATTATGATTAATATCAAATAATGGGTCATCCCACCCCTTGAAAGGGGTTTTAACCTAACATGATATTAAACATGATGAACAAATAATCAAAGGCAAATAAAATGAAATAGAAGAGAAGAGAACAATCAAACCCAATCTCTTAAAGTGAAATTGAACTCTAATTTCTTTGAAATCAAGCACCATTCATCCAATATGAGCATCCAACAATAATCAATTCCATATAATACTCAATTGAATTACTCACAATTTATCCTCAAAAATCTCTAAAAATAAAAACTATTTACAAAATATTTCCCTAATTTATTTTCTACTCTAACCTAAGAAAAACTAAAATGGTGTTTCTCTCTCTAAAATTTTATCTCTAACTAATTTGATAGGTTTTCAAATGGCCTTCTTCTTCCTTAAATAGTAGGCATGGAGCTAAGGGTAAATTGGGTAGGGATTAAATGGACATGAGGGGTGTGAGGATAAGTTGGGGTTAAAATGGGAAAATACACAAATGTACATGGATTGTGTGAGGTCATGTGAATAAGGGGTGAGGGAACAAAAATATGATATGAATGAGAGTTAAGTTGGGGGTATTATGGGTAAAAGGTGAGAAGGGGTAATTTTTTAATAGGGTTAAAAAGGGTTAAGAGTTTAAACATGGGGGCATTTAGTTTTTATTTTTGGTTTTGTTCTTTGGTTTATGGCAAGTGACGATTTGGTGTAAGAGGCTTTGTAGGAGAAATGGGTATGGGGCATAAAGGGTTTGAGTTATGGTTTCGGGTTGATAGTTGGATTGTAGAAGGGAAATCGGGTTCAGCAGCTTTGGGGAGATGGTGTTCGGATATTGGGTTGAAGAGATGAGGATATGGTTTTCGATCTCAGGTCGGATTGATTGGTTAAGGTTCCGTCTTTTTGACAACGGGTATGGTTCTGGTGGGTTAGAGATGGATACAGGGGGTAGGATTCTGGGTAGAACCGGATTGGGGGGGTCGTGATCGGGTTTGGCCGAAGGGGGATGTCAGGTTCAGTTCGGGTTTCCTGTTTGGGGTGGGGTTAATGACGATATAGGGTAATGGGTTGGGTCAAGTTCGGGTTTCCACGAGTTTGGTCAGGTAGGGGTCGAGGAAAGGTGGAGGTGAAGTGTTGGGTGAGAGGTGATAGAAAGGCTTGGATGGTGAGAGGTTTGGGTTATGGAGGGAAGAGAGAGAGAGAGAGAGAGAGAGAGAATGGCTATGGGGGTTTAGGTTGAAGATGAAGTTGGGGAGGTTTGAGTGTATGAAGGTGTATGGGATTTAGGGTATGTGTGAGGGGTTGTTTGGATGTATGAATGTGTAGGGGTGTAGGATGTGTGTTTGTTTAATTTGTACACCTAACTAAAAATAAAATAAAACTAGTTAACTAAAAATAAAACTAAAACTTAAAATCTACTAAAATAAAATCCTAATGTATAAATAAGACACAAATTAAAAAAATGAAAATAAAAAGAAATAAAAATAAAAATCTATTAAAACTAAAAACTAAAATCCTAAAAAAATGTAAAATCTAATAGAACTAAAAATAAATGAATTCCTAAAAAAAACTAATCCTAAAAAAAAGTAAAAACTAATAAAAAATACAATAATTAAAAAGAAATAAAAAAATAGAAAATAAATCGTAGAAAATTTTAAATAAATATAAAATAAATCCTAAAAATAAAACGACACAAAATAAAAATCTAAAAAAAATCTAAAAAGCACAAACTAAACACTGAGGTTGGTTTAGGCTTGGATTAGACTTGGGTAAGATTACGGGGGAGGGAAATTAGCTCCATTTGAACTGCAAATTGCCTCGAAATATAGTTTTTGACACCGCAACTGCAATCACGTCTTTATAATAAACAATTTCGCACATAAGACCAAAATTGCCGAGAATTAGCAACTAAAATAAGTCTATTCGGGGTATAAAATGTACACTTTTGGGTTCTTAGCACATCACCCCCAAACGGAGCTTTGGTAGTCCTCGAGCAATAAGATAGAGAGAAAGAGAAAGATATGAAACCAAAAGTGTACCACTTTTGCGGGCACTTGCGATTGCACTTAGCATGTGCAACAAGCCTTTAAACCTATAGGTTTCCCTACGGGACGAGTTGTGTCTCGTGAGGGTTTGCAGGGAATTTACCCACAAAATTCTTTATTTAAAATGGTAGTCTATCTCTTATGAGACATAGAATGATCGCACAATCCACCATAAACTAAATATTTTGAGAAATGCAAGATAGAATTGCACAAAAAGTTTAGCTAAGTAAATACTCAAGGCACATCCTGGCTAGAACTCAACGTGTGTGGTGTGAATCAGTCAAAATGGGTTGAGTATCATAAGAGCATTCCTAGATTGCCTTTTCGGAATCAACACTTCAACTTCAAAATCTTACTGGATATATCTCTCTCAAACGAACTCTCGAGATTTGGATAAGTGTATCGCTCTTGTGTGTGAGGAGGTGTGTAAATGTAAGCAAGTTCAAACGTCTCACAAACACATAAGAAGGAACGAACATTTAGAAAAACAAATGATCTCGTGAAATGAATGCTAATCACTATAGTGAGGACGTCGAGTTATTCATCACGTCGACTTTCAGTTGCCCGAACACCTAGGGGAGAATAGGGATGTATATGGGTGAGGGGGAAATGAAACGAGAAGGATGGGATTATATGAGGTAGGATGGTGATAATTATATGATGGATAGATGATGGATGTGTGAGAAGAGTGTACTATACTTGAAGAACAAATGTCTTTATTACATAAAAACTAAGTACTAACTACTACTACTTTTTTTCTTTTCTCTCTTTTCTCTTTTTTTTTTCCCTTATTTTTGTTTTTATCTTTTTTTCTCTTTTTTTTTCTTTCATACTCTCAACACTGAAGACATTTTACATTTGAACACACTCTTTTTCTCAAAAAAAAATGATGGAAGATAAATGAATGGAGTGGGGAATGTATATGGATGGTGAGGGGAATATATGTGAATATGGAATAATATGGGAAAGTAATGGGTGAAATGAATGGGAATGTGATATGGAAGAAAGTCTAGTGATCGAGACAAACTTCAAGACATGTGTTTCTTACAACTCGAAAAAGATGTCGTTCTCAGTGATCAAGCCAAAAAATCTTTAATGAAGAATAATGAGATCATACAACGATTTAAGTGCGGACCCAAAGAAAGTTGAATCAACTTGTGATTCAGAGATTGCATAAAACACTGTGAATGGGTGAAAGGTACGAATCTCACAAGATAAAGTCTCTACTAATGATCTTTAAGGTTTTCATGGGAATTATAATACTCTTCAACTCTAAACCGCAATGACGTAATAAGTGCACAAATTTTGTTGAGTCTAGAAATTCATGGTGCAATATGCCTTGTTACGTATAGCATAAGATATATAAAAAAAATCATCTAGCTTGATTCCTAAACTTAAAGGATGGATGATAGAAAATTCACGTCAATGAGTGAGATGAACGAAACTGCATGAAAATTTAAAAAAATCAGGCTGAAAAATAAATTTTTTTCACAAGAGGTACGATTTTGATAAAATTTTCACCCCCAAACAAAAAGGAACATCATCCTTGATGTTAAATAAAATGATTTTTTAAAATTGAGAGCATAAGGTAGGAAAGTGATAACCAGAATCAACCGCTAATGAAATGGACAGATGTATCCAAGATGAATCCTGAAGAAAAATTGAGATAAAAAAAGGTGTAGAAGTCTAAAAACATAATATAGCATTTGGTGGTGAGAAAAATCACCCACAAACAGGATGAGACTCATATAAGAAACGTGGGCTGCCTCCCGATAGCGCTAAGTTCAATGTCTTCAGCCAGACCGAACCATTCTCATCCTAAAGATAAGAACTATGAAAGTGTGGGGTGGCAGAAGAATGGGTGATGAGAATCACCCCCAAACAAGACTGAAGCATCAACCTTGTTGGATCGGGGATAAGAATGGTCAATGCACTTGTATGGAAAAGTGTATCACACGATGCAAAGCATCGGTGGACCATGAGAGGGTGGGTATTAAGTTAGGGTTAAAAAAGGAAATGGTAAGGGTGAAGATGCATCAGTCTCGAGCCTTATTGAGCCGAAAGGTGAGGGAAATAAGGGCCTATAAGAAGGATACTCGAATTGGTGAGGAGGCAAAATTGTGATGGGGTGGGGCTCATAGAAATGACACGACAGTTCTATGAATGAGCGATGATAATGGTCACGCCGGGACACACCAGGGAGCTATTGATGGAAAAAATCAACACCACAAGGGAGTGGCGGGAATGTGGTAACAAGCTCGGTGTCACGGAAGTGGAGAGTAGCATCACAAATACTCTCATGGAAGTTGGAGGATGGTTTTAGGTTAGGATCTAAATATATGGTTGGGAACATGCATGGTACTAGATCTAGATCCAAACTAGGTGATGGGGTGGAATGGACAATGGGTGGGTCGGTTGGGATAAATGGTGGATCGGGTGGGATAAATGGTGGAGTAAAGGGTGGTATAAAGGGTGTATCGGGTGGGATAAATGGTGGAGGAAGATGATCCAACTCAAGCGTGGGAGGCACACACTCCTCATGAGGCGCGAAGTGATCCTTAAGGACACTCGCTGGAGGAAGTGTGAAAATAAACGAGTGAGTGATCAACTTATCCACCATTATGTCAACAATTAATGGGGTGGTTGGTTCAAACGAGGCACCAAGATCGGAGATAGAGAAATCACTATAAATAATGGTCTCAAGATGAGCTAAGCATGGTGGAACATGATCCATATCCGGAGAGGTATAAACCATATTGGATTCAATTATGAAGATAATGGTGAGCACTCGTAGATGGAGCTAACCTAGGATGAAATGGTTCCTCGGGAACACACACGGTGGGCTCAATAGGTGTAGACTCGGGCATATATTTGGATTCAACGGGAAAAGGAATGTGAATAGGAACCACAATGATGGATTCATGTGGACATGGGGATATTTAATTAGGCTCACTTTAGATGGATAAATGAACACAAGTGTCAACTTGAAGCCCAGACCAAGGAATGGTCTCAACGTCAAGATTCTCGGGGTGGTAGGGTTGGTCACACTCGAAGTCAGTGGCATAAGACGACGTATCATTACTCCATGTGGGGACAACAATGCGTTGACTTAGGGTGAAGTCCGACTCTCGCTCACACTCAATGTCATTTAATCTTTGTTTAAACCGTTGGAGGGCTTCATTTTGAATTTGAGTGGCTTGCTCTTATTCGAGTATGAACTGATTAAAAAGAAATAAAAAATAGAAAATAAATCCTAGAAAATTCTAAATAAACCTAAAATAAATCGTAAAAATAAACGACAAAAAATAAAAATCTAGAAAAATCTAAAAAGCACAAACTAAACACACACGAGGTTCGAGATAGGTTCAGAATCGGTTTAGGCTTGGGTAAGGTTACAAGGGAGGGAAATTAGCTCCCTTTGAACTGCAAATTGCCTTGAAATATATCTTTTGACACAGCAACTGCAATCAAGCCTGCAGAATAAACAATTTCACACATAAGACTCAAATTGCCGAGAATTAGCAACTAAAATACGTCTATTCGGGGTATAAAATGTATACTTTTGGGTGCTTAACATGTTACTTACTCTATTAAACATGAACTAACCTAGTGGGGATGGGGTGAATAGGTTACAAAAGAATACTTGGTCAATTTTTTGCATATTCACAAAACTATACATTTTATTATAATACAACCTTCTCAAATTGATTTCTATCACACACATAAGTTTAATTTAAGTGAATATAGTTAAGAAAACCTAGATCTATAACACTTAGCTAATTTTAAAGAAAATCACAAGATCAACACAAGTTTATGTGAGGTGTATGAAGACAAATGTGTACAAGAAAATACAAATTAGCATGAGACAAATTTATGAGGATCACCGCAAACTAGGGGTAAAAGCCCTCGATGTACTCATAATTTCCATTTTTACTTGAAAAGTAGTTTTCTAAAAGGCAAGAAGTTACCTCCCACACAAACACTTTTGCATAGTCACTATGAGCCTTTAAATGAAAATTCACTCCAAAATCCATGAAATCAATGCAGAACTCCAATCTTCCTTGTAGTTACGCCACAACTCGATCTCCCCAATAGAAAGAGATGCCTCCAATTTCTGATCATGGAGTCTTAGATCATTGAAATTCTTCAAATATGATTTGAATTGACAAAGTTGGGGTGGGATTTGAGTCAAAGCACTCTCATTTTATATCAAAGACATTAGATCAAGTATAGATATAATTTTTGAAAAATTTGGAGGGAACGAGTGAATTTGTAATGATAAGCAAAGACAAAATGCTCCCAACCTCAAAAATTCATTCAGAGATGGATTTTAATTATGAATTTTTCAAATCTATTAAAAATGGAAGGAAATTGGCATATTTATAAAATTTGTAAAAAATTTGGGCCGACCATGCCCGCGGTTAGATCTAAACAAACACACGATTCTGTGCAGAAAGGACATCATATGCAAGTCGTGTGCATGGGTAGATGGTATGAGCATGAGAGCGGTGCCCTGTGCACTGGTTCAAAGGAGAGACGTGAGAGCGGTTAAAGTACAAAACATTTTTCAAAAAGATTTTAAGTGTTTAAAAGTCCTGGACCAATTCCCAACTCAGTTCTAAAAATAAATAAATGTATCTGAGACTATTTTTAAACTACCTAATTCCCTTTTAGTACAATCCTCATATAATTTTCAAATAAAGCGCAATTTTGAAAACATTTAGAAAATGTGCACATGTGTGTTTAGGGTTGTACAATTCACAAACATATAATGATACATGTTCTTCAGTTAAATTGAATGTATGGCTCTATAATTATTCAGTGAGTGGCGGTGCATGATGTTAAATCTTAGTTCATTCTAAACCTAAACTAGATCTCACCTCACTCATAACCAAGGTTCTAAAAAACGCGGGGCGTGATCGAGGCGTGGAGGCCAAGCCTTAAGCCTTAAGCCTTAGAAGCCTAGGCGGGCCTTGGCGTAAGAAGGCGTGAAAAGGCGTTTAGGTCTTTTTAATATATTTTAATACTTTTTAACTATAATAAGGCTATTAAAATACTAAAATTGTACATATCATAAAAATATGTTTGAATATTTGTAAAAAAATACTATTTGATTATTTTGGATGAGATAATGGTCTGGTTTGTAAAAAAATCTTTAAAAGGCGATATCGTTTCACTAAAGCATTGTTGTTTTTAGAGAAAAACTACACCTTAAGGGTTTTATCAAGCATAAGGCATCAAAATCTTAAGGCGGGGCGTTTCTCCCAAGCCTCAAGCCTAGGCGTGTCTAGGCGGAGCCTAGGCGGGTTTTTTAGAACAGTGCTCATAACAAATCATATAAGATCTGCAAAACGATAAGTAGTTCGAACCTCAACACACACACACACACACACTCATATTTATAAACCTCTTCAAATTGAAAACCTTGAATATTATTAATTAAACCTTAGAAAACTTTAAAGTAGAAAATAATCCTAAAGTTTTAGATATTGCAAAAAGGCCCCTAAAAAGCCTTTAAACTTCTAAAATGCATTATGTACCCCAAACTTTTTCCATATTTGATTTTGTAACTATCTTAATTAACAAGATAGACATTAAGAATACCTTTCCTAGTTTAGAAAATTACACATTAACCCTTAAAGTTTTAAAAAGTATGAAAAATTAAGTAAATACTATACAAAATCTTACCAAAGACTAAACTCTAATACCTTATTCAATTCCCCATCAACCTAGCTAATGAGAATGTTATCTAGGTGTAACACTCCGCGCAAAATACAAGGCACTACTACAATTTAAAACTAAACTAAATACTCAACAATTAGTATAGAGCATATATAAAAAAAAATAAAAATAGCGAATCCAAAATATACACTTCCAAAATAATTACAATTAAATTCCTCGCAAAAATAAACTAAGCTCTCCAAATAAATTACACTGCCAAGCTATACAAAAAAAAAGAAAAATCCTCTAAACGTCGAGCTCTAAAATCCTTCAAAATCCGTAGAGTCCAAATCCACGCTAACTTGCCACTAAAAGAAAAATACAGGGAAGTACACAATATGACAAAAATATATGCTCAAAACAATAACGGTGAATAAAATAAAATAATACGAATTTGAATCAAGTCCAATATGACATCCGAGCATTATACCAATTTAATTTCTCAATAACACATCAATAGGTCACCACGCTTCACCTCACCTCACTTAAGCTTCATGAAGCCTCATCTTGGCTATTAGACTTTTAGACTATTGGCGGGTGATCATTCATTGTGCCATATAAAAATTTCATAACACTATGCCCATCAACAAATACAATATCTCAAATCAAATCAATATTTAAAATTCCAATAAATATCATGATATCAACAATATGAGTACAAATAAATGAGGAACAAAACGACTACTCTCGAGAGATTCAACGAGCATTTTGCGTAAAATTTGTACCTTAAAATCATCATAAGAAACTCATAAGATTTTGCCTCAAAATTATGATCATACCATCGCGTTCCTCTTGTGAAAACAAACAAAAATCGTTCTATCCCAAACTCGAGAAAACACCAAATAAGCCTTATAATCTTGGACTGAAATCTTGGTTTAAAAGGGCTAGGGTTTTATAGATTGAAGAAGATGAAAATAAAGGAGGCAAATGATTTTTAAGAAGCCTAAAATGTGTTTTAAAAGTTTTAAACCCATCACTTTATGTTTATATGCCCTACTCAAACACAAGCACTAAAAAATTTATTATGGACGATCGAATCGTTGGAATTGGCTAAAATTTGGAGGCTAGTAATTGAAGGTGAGATGAAGCTTCACAAAAAAATTTAGCTCGATCAGACGGTCGGATATTTTTGTTTCTTTATTTTCCTTAGATTAGATCCTCCCTTGATTTTTATACAAAAAGTTGTAATTTCCAAATTTTATTTCCAATTTGAATTCCACTCAAAACCTTCTTTTTATATATAAAACCCCACATGTTTACGTACCAAAATTAAATAGATCCTATAATTTTATTTTTCTAAAATCCTTAATTTAATCAAAAGCTGTTTAAAAATCATGGGTAGTTACACTAGGCTGCCATATAGGTCAATACCCATGAAAATGTACATGTTAAAACATGCTTCTTTCATACCAACCATAAAAATACCAACCAATAACACCTAAACTTAACCTCTTTTTATACAATGAACTCACCACGACCTGCCTTATAAAATACACAACCAAAATCCGAAGAAACCATTAATTGAGCTTAGTAAAAAACAAAATCAAAATTTGGAATTCTCAGGTACACTTACATTTTATGTGCAAAACTCAGTTTCCACAATTCTACTTAGTTTTTAAGCCTGCTTAGATTATGTTGATTCTTTTACATGTATTAATTCAAGTTGAAACACGCTATTAAGAGCCAAATTTTAGAAAATACAATGAAATCTTGAGCTTTAATGGTGCATTCTGTGTTCCTAACCTTGAACCAGTTTCATGGAGGGAATATTTGTGCTTAGATCCTAAGAAACTCAGGCATAATGTTTAATTGATTATAGAATAGCTACATGTTTCAAAAGCAAGATTTATCATTTCGGCAGTTCAAGTTTTAAAGTTATAATAGGAATTATAACCTCAAACCAAAATCATTTTACTCTAAAATCACTCAGAAACAAAATCATATTACTGTCAAAGTTCAAATTTTATTTTAACTCCACGAATATGGATATGAAATTTTTTAAAATTTGCAGAACGTGGAGACGGGGCTACAATTTACCTCAATCCATAATAGTTATATTTTTGAATTCCTTGTGAAAAATCAGAAAGAATGGCTTTTGAATCATATAAAATGGTAGTCTATACTGGATTTAATTAAATGTCAAAATTTGAAACCCTAAAGTCAAAATTACGAAAGGTTGAAGACGAAGTGGTCAACACGTGTGCAAGTGAGGTCAAATTCAATGCATATGGTGTTTGACTGAGCATGTGAGGGAGCGTATCCAACAAAAAAAATTTGAATTTTTTGGTCAAAAAGTTATACTACAATACTCTATTTGGTCAATCAGAAAGCCACTTCAAAAAAACAGCCTACTTTGATTTTAAGGACAAAACATATTTTGGACATAATCCCCTAAGGTTTTTGAACTTTTAAATTTTTACCCCAAAATATACCTACTGGTTTTTGACACATTTATGAACAAAAATGTTTCTACCAATTTAAAACCCTAAGTAATTAGGAGAAAGTAATCAAAACATTAATTTATATACTAAACCCTAGAAAGTTATTCTATACGCGATTATGGTTTATACGCACGTTAATATTTCAAAACCCATCCTTACTTGGATTCTTTTTACATTTCAGACTTTCTTGGGCCCCGTCATTAAACCAAATCGAAATGAACTTATTTCAATATGCCCTAAAATAAGTAAGTGATTTGTTATTTAATATTATTTCACGTAATACTTTTGTATACATCAGTAGTTGATATCAATATATGATAGCCTTAGTTGTTCTCATTCTCATTTATGAACTCATTTGAGTAGTTCAAAATATTTACATTACAATTAATTCAATTTTAAAACCCTTTGTTGATGTTTATGCAATGATATCATATAATCTAATTCATTGATCCTATTGTACTATAGCATACACTAAGACTAGGGAATAATCTACTATTATACCCACGACAGTATTATTTGGAGTGTTGGACTCAAGGTTTTGAGTGCCTAGTTTTTTCTACCATATGGAATGCAATAGAACGATTACTTTATCTCCAATGATATGGATTGATTTATTGTATATGTGTCTATTGCCTTAAAGCCTCTAAACGGATAATTATGGGTTGCTTGTTTAGAAACCATCCATACCCATTAACTATTCTAGCCTTGAGCAATCTAATTGTAGCAATATCATCATGCGTTACTGTGCTTATCTTAATTTAACTATTGAATCCAACTTCTTATATACTTATTATGTCACTAATCTTCAGACATGATTTTATCTTTAAATATTATTATAGAATAAAAATTATCTACTGGGTAGTTTTTGCTTATTCTTTAAAAATTCCAGATGGACCCCGAGCTTAAAGAAGGCAACATTCCCCCCGACCCCGTAAATTTTAGTGCATTATATCGTGTGTCTCTAGCAGTCATATACTCATGGAAATTCAATAGTAGCACCGACAATCCCATAATGATTTCATATGTTACAATTATAAGATAATATAGATTTATTTTGTATTTTCCCCTTTTCTTTTGTTGGAAATAATATCCATAGCTAGTATGCTTGTATTAAATAAAGTGCTTAGTGACTATACTTAGATAGTGGAATGTAATACAACATTTACTACTTTCTTTATATATGCGTTGGAACCATTTATTATCCGCACAGTCTTCAGTCACCCTAAAAACTCGGGATGTGACAAATCAAGTCTATTTGACTTGATGGACTTAATGACTCAGACGTTCTATCATGGGATCAAGCCATATTTTAAACTATATATAAAATTACATTTTCACCTCATGACTGATTAACCTTATCGGTTAGTGGGAACCAAAGATATCTAGCTTAAGTGTGAATTAAAAAAAAAATCAAACATCGAGGTGGAAACGCTCCTGGATGGTTTGGATTACCTCATGATTAATTAACAAACTTAGTTAGTGGGAATAGAAGATATGTATCTTAAGTGTGAAAACATGGCTATTCAACCACTGAGAAGGAGAAAGATTCCAGGGGATTAGGTTTACCTCATGACTGATTAACCTTCTTTATTAGCGGGAACCGAAGATATGCAGCTTATGTTTGATCACACGATAATTCAAACATTGAGAAGGAGACAGATTTGGGGGGATTAGCTCAAAATTAAAGATCCTTATTAGCTAGTGAGAACCGAAGATAGGTATCTTAAGTGTGAACACGCGACAATTCAAACATTGAGATTGAGAAAGCTATGGGGGGTAGGATTACCTAACGACAGATTAACCTTCTTAGTTAACGGTAATCGAAGATAGGTAGATTAATTGCGAACCCATAAATATTCAAGCACCAAAAGGGAGAAAGATCATGGGGTTTCAGATTACCCCATGACTGATTAACCTTCTTAGTTGGCGGGAAACAAAGATTGGTAGCTTAAGTGGGAACATATGACACTTTAAACACCGATAGGGAGAAATATCTCGGGGCTTTAGGATTACCTCATGACTAATTAACCTTTTTAGTTAATCATAACTGAAGATAGGTAGCTTAAGTGTGAACGCACAAAAAGTCAAACATTAAGAGGGAGAAAGATTAGGAGTTTTTGGATTACCTAACGACTGATTAACCTTATTAGTTGGCGGGAGAAAAAATAGGTAATTTAAGTAAGAACATATGGAAATTAAACACCTAGAGAGAAAAATTTATTTCTTATTACTGATTTTTAAACATTTGTGTTGTACTCTTTGTAGCATGTGGGTATGCTCGAGTTAGGGGCTCAATTATACCATTAGTGAGGACTTGGGAGAGGTCACCATCATTTGTACATGCCTTTATGTAGGACATGGGGGTTAGGTTTATTACATGATAGTCTCTCCCCAGTGCATTTTAGGAGGATTTGGATGATCACGTCCGGGTTGGGGAGTGTTTGTGGGATACCAACAACGAATTCCACCTCCCCGTGGGAGATGACTATGACTCCCTTAGACTTATATGCTTTTATGGGGCTCCTATTTGTTGGAGTGCCCTTGGCGGTGGACCAAACTATGATTAGTACAATAGAGGGTTTACAGGTGGCTTTGGGTAAGTAGAAAAATCCGGTTCGTGTGGTGTTTTTGATGAAAGTGTCTTGAGAAATTATTTGGTATAGCTGGGGAATCTCGGGATCGATGTGGTGGTAGTGAGATGGTTGGGGGGAGGGGGTAGTACTATGGGTTCATGCGTGTTTCATTAGTGGTGGTTTCCATTTTTGTTAGATTTTTCTTAGATTTAGGACTACTCATTGGGGAGGATGAGGTTGTCATAAATGTACAAATAAATTTCTCTTTTTTCGAGATTTACAATTGATAGATTTACAGTTTTTTTTTTAATTTGTGGGAGGTACATGTTAGTTTGTTTCAACATCTTTATTTTCTTTGGTTTAGAAGTTGTCTATATATCTCACTTGTATTGTATCATATTTCCTTTTATGTTCAATTATGGATTTTTGATTATGTTTCTCGGGTGGTCGATGGGAGTTATTGGATTCAGGAGTTAAAGGCCGTTAGAACCCCCAATTCTAAAATCGCTTTTCAATTAAATATGGATTTCCTTAAAGTACGGAATAGGATGGTTCAACACAATAAATTTTAATTTCATTCAAATTAAAATAAACACAACTAAAATTAAATTAAATTACTCAAATATAAAAATTGACTTAAATAAATTTAATTTAACCCAAGTCCTAAAATTTGCCTAACAAGTAATTCATTTTACTATTTAGGACAAACCAAATTTTATTAAATTAAAATTATCTTGACTTGAATTAAATTAAGTTAAACTTCACCCAAACTAATTATCCTAAGCATGCGTTCTAAGTGATTTTTGCAAGATAAAGATAAACCAATCACACTACACGTCGATGTACGGGGAAAACCCAAATGGGAAAAACCGCGGACGACCCTAGCCTTAAGTACACTAAGGGTGGTTTTATGATTACAAGACATATGACTTACTACACACGACTTGACTCCGTTAAAGCCTTGACGGGTCTTCTTGTAACTACCTCCGCCTAGTAGACAACCATGAAATCCTCCACCATCTCGAAATCCACTGATGAGGCTTTTGGTCTCCGTCACCCTCACGCGAAGCCTCTCTTCGAATGAGTACACCGCAACAAATAATTCTTCGCCTTTGTGGGTAGAGAATAAAACCCAAACTCTCTTCTTTGATGATGTAGAGAAAACCAGGTGCCAAATAAACTCTCCAAGCAACAAATATATATAAGAGAACTTGGAAGTAAACAAAACTATGGGTGTGTAGAGTTTTGGAAGAATTTTAATTTATAAATTCAAAACTCAAACCATGAAATTTTTGGGTAAACATTTTTGCTCTCTAGTGAAAGTAAAGTCTCCAAAAGTTTCTTAAAAATGTCTTGTTCCCTCACATAATATGGCTGTTAAAAGATAGTGGGACAAGTGGGAAACATGGGTGGTTAAAAATGAAAACTGCTAAAAATTTAACATTACCGGCAAAGTCGTTCGAACGATTTTCCTAGGTCATTCGAATGACATCGTTCGAATGAGAGATCAAAATCTTGTTGGAAAAACTCATTCGAACGAGGTCATTAACGAAACTTCTAACAAAAAATAGGGAGTTTTTGGAAACTCGTTGGAATTCTCGTTCAAACGACAATTCAAACGAAAAAATAGAAAATCCCATTTTTCAATATTAAGCCCAAAAACTTTTAAACAAAGTTCTAAAATATTTTCCAAAAATAAAAATTAATTTTAGACTAAAATAATACCCATAAAATATTCCAAGTCTCTTACATATATAAAATTTCATTAATACCTTTGGAGACTATGGAATCCAATGTTTTTGACGTAGAAATGAGGCACTAAAAACTCGGAAAGGATGAAGCTTTACAAATCAGATTGCTACGTCATCAACAAACTTGTCATAGGCTTGGATGGATACACTTTACACTCTATCCTATGACTCAAATTGTTTTGTCCGTAATTGAGCCAACTCTACATAAGACTCAATTGGAAATATATGTCCTTATAAAACCCCCCTTGGCTATTCGAGGACAAAAACAAACCAAAAATCCTAAAGGGCCGTCAAGCTCAACTAGACCCAAACATCCCACCCAAAAAATAAAAATATAGACGCTGACTCGACACAAGGATAAATAGCTTTGCCGATATAAAGATGCCGCTAGAATAAATTCTCGCGCACTTAAGTAAACCATTAAACTCATAGGGAATATCAAAATATTAAATGAAATTAAACTAAATATCCCCCCCCCCCCCCCCCCCACCCCCACCAAAAAAAAAAAAATTAATTCTCCCCTTTATCAAATATGATCTACCGAAAAAGGTTACGACTCCCCCTAAGTTGAATCTCCTAAACTAAAGGTTTAGATACCATCTCTCTCCCTTTTTGTTCAGGAATATACAAAGGATAAAGAATTAAAACATTACTTATTTCTCCCTCTAATTAAATCAATACCATTTCTCCCCCTCAAATCGAAACAATGGATACAAAATATGGCAAACCAAGTAAGGACATGATGGTGCATAAAGTGATAAGAACATTAAAGCATATAGGCAACGATAACAAGATAACTAGTCCACAATAAGGGTAAATACATACCAACTTATGATGCAAAAAAATGATACCAAGTAAAATGTATTCAACATAAGGATGGGATATCAGCCAAAAAATCGTAACAAGATAGATACCAATTATGAATTAAAAGGAAGAATGGATTAGCTAGCACGACAAAGACTCAAAACAAACAACATGTCATATATATATTAATACACAATAGATACAAAATATTCATAAGCACACATATATAGATATAAACACACAAATGACACAAAATAATGTGAGTTTTCCACACTCTTATAGCATACATGTGTCATATGTAAACGGAAGTGAAGGGGTGTGAACAAGATACCAATGAATTAAAACCCAATCACTTAATCATGTTCACGGAGTTCTTATTTGATTGCAAAACTTTATAAACTATGATTTATCCTTATGTGACAAGATATAGTTAACTCTATGAACAAACAAGCATAATGCATACAAGCCTAGCATATTAATGATTCTCCAAACCAATAGAGTCTTGATAATGAAAATGCAACTAGGATAAAAGAACATTGTGCAAAACCGTTGATATACCATCCAAACTCCCTCAAAATATGCTTATAATACTTTTGAATGAATATACCAAACTAAAAAAATAGGCCTTGGAAAATATTTTTTTTAAATCCATATTTCTCTTTTTGACCTTTGGACCACGTATTTCTTTTAGGTCCATTCCAAACGGTGGCTTACTCACAAAGGATAATATTTCCTTTCGGATCCCTTCCTTGTGCACATTCATATATCATTTTTTATCACAAAAATCTCATGCACAACGGAATTAAAATGCACAAATCCTCCTAGGTCACAAGATATATAGATGACTAAATTGGTAGGAGAACACCTCACAAAGCTCAAATATACATGTGAAGTTAAAGGTCAAAAGATCTCGTGCATGTGTGTGAGAATGTATATAAAAGCGAATCCATTAAGCAAGTCAAACTTAAACTACTCCATGTAACCATGACAAAGAAAATTTTAAGGATTGAAAATGTTAAACAAAAGTTCTAGCCACATGGAAACGGTACGATAGGGATCAACACAAACATATTCTACAAAAGGTGTGTCAAACGAAAATACACACACAGAAAAAATCTTTTTGAGTTTTTGAAAATTTTAACCAAACATACAAAAATATTTACTCAAAAGACAAACAAAAATCATTTTGTATTTTTCATTAAGCCTAAATTACTCATAGGGTAAAACACAAATGATAAACAAAATCTTTTTGTATTTTTCATTTAATGCAATCTAAAATGAAAAGAATATAATACAAAAGATATACACAAATCATAAGTCTAGCAAGTGAGTAATCGTGGAGCATAGACTAGAAAATGACAAACAAACACATAGCTAGCATGAACTTATATCATGAAAAATAAAACTAGAGTATGAAAAACAAAACTAACACATTCAACCTTTAGATTTTGCAAAGGAGGAAGCATGTGAAAGAAAATGAGAATAAAAAATCCTATTTTGTAAAGTTACCAAGTCAGATCTCCTAACCCAAACTAGTGAAGAGTGACAATCTCGGGATTTGAGGATCTTGGCTACCTCGGTTACCTTACTCTTGGATTTCCTAGAAATTCTTTTAAGATCAATTTTTTTTTTCTAAGATAACCCTTTCGACCACAATGTGAGCAAGTAAAGACACGTCAAAAAGTAGTACCTAAGGATTGACCTCTAGAAGTGTTCCTAGGTGATTCTCTCAAAAAATTAGTTTTGGCTTTATTAGTGGAATCATTACAAGAATCGAAGCCTAAACCACAAGTGTCATTTTTGACATGGACGGTTCCTAATATTTTATCTAATTTAGCGGACCTACATTCCAAATCAAATTTGACCTCACTAGAGTCTCTCAATTTTTCTTCCAACTCTAAAATTTTAGACTCCAGCAAAATATTCCTCTCTTCAAATATAAAAAGCTCCTTCTTCATTGATTCCATCAACCCTCTAAGGCTATCTCTCTTTCCTTATACATATTCAGGCATCTCTCGAAGATCTCTATCACGTTTCCTAAGGTTTTCTACTAAGGCACTCTCATTAACGACCTTGACACATTCCTTCAAACTAGCTTCTAGCTTCAAATTTGCTCTTTTTAATTTAATAGATTCTTCATATAATTCTTTAAATTCAAATTGAAGTTCACTCTCATCAACCTCTTCATCACTTTCACTTTCTTTCTTTTCTCCACTCTCACAACCATCATATTTTAGAGAGTCACAACCGAAGATGAGTCATGTACATGTATATCTTCTTGGGAAGATTCATTATCGGTGCTCACATGACTTGCCATGAACGCGGTAAAGTTGCGCTCAATGGGGGAATCGGGTCCCTCTTCCTTTTCACTCTCATCACTAAGGGTGGCATTATAGGAAATTGGTTGTTTGCCTTCTCTCCTTAATTTAGTGGGGCACTCTCTCGCCCTATGGCCATAACCCTCATAACCATAGCACCTATTTGACTCATCCCTATTAAGATTTTCATTATGAGATTTAGTGATCTTTTTGACTTTTTCATGATTGGATTTTTCAAATTTATTATAATCATTTTTAAACTTATCTTTATTAAATTTAAGAAAATTTTGAAATTTTCTCGCAAACATAGCCATGTCCTCCGAGTCACTATCACTCTTATCAACCAAAACTTATTTTTCCTCCTTTCGGGCTTTCAAAGCAATGCCCTTATCTATTTTCTTTTTATTTCTGGAGGGAAACATATGTAGTTTATAGGTTTACAAATCACTTACTAGCTCCTCAAGTTTGGTAGAGTTGAATGTGGGTAAAGAATTTAAAACAGTCACTTTAGGGATAAATCTATTGGGTAAGGACCTTAGAATTTTCTTCACTACTCAATTGTAGTGTATTTTCTCTCCTAAATTAAATGATGAATTAACTATATCGAAAATCCTAGCATAAAATTCATCAAAGGTTTCATTCTCAAGCATTTTGATGGTTTCAAATTGAGTGGTGAGGTTTTGGAGTTTTGAAACCTTAACGACACGAGTTCCCTCGTGAGTGAGTTGTAATATATCCCAAGCTTATTTAGAGGTTTCACAAGTCATGATATGATGGAATTCATCCAGTATAACCGCATTAAATAAAGCATTCAAGCCTCGAGAATTAAAGTTGGCTTGTTTAAGTTCATTGTCACTCCATCTATCTACGAGTTTGGTGACACGCTCATTTTCTACTAAAATGTGGGTGGGGACCACCTGTTAAAAACTGACAACCAAACCCTCTCATCTATGGACTTTAGTGCCGACTTCATACATGCTTTCCAATACGCGTAATTGGAACCATCAAAAATAGGAAATTTTGAAAATGGGAAAAACTCCATTTTTAACAACAAAATTCTAAAAGGATCTTAGCGCAATAAATTAGCGCTCCTTCTCTGAAAATAATTTGAAGGCCGTTGTAACCCCCAATTTTAAAATCGCTTTTCAATTAAATATGAATTTCCTTAAAGTGCGGAATATGATGGTTCAACACAACACACACAACAAATTTTAATTTCTTTCAAATTAAAATAAACATAACTAAAGTGAAATTAAATTTTACTCAAATATAAAAATTCACTTAAAAAAATTTAATTTAACCCAAGTCCTAAAATTTGCCTAACATGATTAATTCATTTTACTAATTTGGCCAAACCAAATTTTATTAAATTAAAATTATCTTGACTTGAATTAAATTAAGTTAAACCTCACCCAAACAAATTTTAAGCACCAAATTATATTAGTATGATAATTAAACCAATTTTATCTTGAATTATCCTAAGCATGCATTCTATGTGATTTTTACAAGATAAATATAAACCAATCACACTACACACCTATGTACGAGGAAAATCCAAATGGGAAAAACCTCAGACAACCCTAGCCTTAAGTCCACTAAGTATGGTTTTATGATTACAAGACAGATGACTTACTACACAGGACTTGACTCCGTCTAAGCCTTGATGCGTCTTCTTGTAACTACCTCCGCCTAGTCGATAACCATGAAATCCTCCACGGTCTTGGAATCCACCGATGAGGCTTTTGGTCTCCGTCATCCTCATGCGAAGGCTTTCTTCAAATGAGTATAATGAAACAAACAATTCTTTTCCTTTGTGGGTAGAGAATAAAACCCAAACTCTCTTCTTTGATGGTGAAGAGAAAACCAGGTGCCAAATAAACTCTCTAAGAAACAATATGTATAAGAGAAATTGAAAGTAAACAAAACTATGGGTGTGTAGAGTTTTGGAAGAATTTTAATTCATAAATTCAAAACTCAAAACATGAACTTTTTGGGTAAACATTTCTGCTTTCTACTGAAAGGAAAGTCTCAAAAAGTTGCTTAGAAAAGTCTTGTTCCCGCACATAATATGGTTGTTAAAAGATAGTGGGACAAGTGGGAAACATGGGTTGTTAAAAATGAAAACTGCCAAAAATTTAGCATTCCCGCCAAAGCTGTTCGAATGACTTTCCCAGGTCATTCGAACGAGATTTCAAAGTAAAAATAGGCCAAAATCTTGTTAGAAAAACTCGTTCAGACGAGGTTGTTAGAACGAAACTTCTAATGAAAAATAAAGAGTTTTGGGAAACTCGTTCAAACGACAATTCAAACAAAAAAGTAGAAAATCTAATTTTTCAATATTAAGCCCAAAAACTTTTAAACAAAGTTCTAAAATATTTTCTGAAAATAAAAAGTCATTTTAGACTAAAATAACACCCATAAAATATTCCAAGTCTCCTACATATATAAAATTGCATTCATACCTTTGGAGACTATGGAATCCAATTGTTGTTGACATATAAACGAGGTACTAAAAACTCTACAATGATAAAGCTTTACAAATCTGACCGCTACGTCTTAAACAAACTTGTCATAGGCCTAGATGGATACACTTTAAACTCTATCCTATGACTCAAATTATTTTGTCCAGAATTGAGAGAACACTACATAAGACTCAATTGAAAATTTATGTCCTTAGAGGAGTTAATGGCCAGGATTTACCTATCTTTTCTCGATATACCTAGGGAAATTTATGAGAGATCTCATCATTGTCATTGCCAACAACTAAGGGGTATTTGGGAGAGATGGCTACTGAGAGTGGAAGTTATTGGGTACTTTATTTTTTTCATTTTATTTTCTCCATTTTTAGTATCTACTTAGTTCTTTTGCCTCATTTTTTCTTGCTTCAGGTGCTGTAGGAAGCTAACTCACCATGTACCAGAGGTGGTTGTCCTGGCTTGGACATATTCTGGTTAGGAAATACTCATAGAGCAGCGTTATGGATCCCTTTTCTCTTTGGGGGATAGGATAACTCAACAGACTATGCGGGATCTCCTCGTACATTGTCCATATCTCCCTATTATCATATGAGGTATGCCGAAGGCTTAATTATTGTGGATCATGAAATGTTTTTGGATGGAGTGCTTGCTTAGAACTTACTTATAGAGGACTTAGATTATCAGTGATTCTTAGAGAGGAGGCTGATGATGATGCCAATCTGATGTCCATCAATGCCCTTATTGGTGTGATCCAGTCTTGTTTTAACTATAGGATATGAAGTGAAGAGCAGATAACAGGTGGCTCTGGAGGGTCCCTTATGGCATATTACTAGGAGTACTCATCTTGGGGATTTATTAGAGACTTATTCTCTCCTAAGGTGTTTAGATATTGGGGAGTTGGTTCTAATGGACAATTCTAGGATAAGTGAGGATTTTAACCCTTTCCCTAACAGCGAGATAAGATTATATGAAGACCTGATATCTACAAATATATGCTGAGGAACAAGCGGCGATGGCGAGGGGTGGGGAATACCACAAGGATGAGTACAGGAAAAGAGGTTACCATGAATCATATCATTATTCTCGAGGCTAGGGTGAGAGAGTTAGTGGATAGAGCCATGGGAGGTTAGGAGGGAGGTGTTGCATAAGGATGCTCTTGTTAGGAGGGTGAGCCTCCTTACTTTTCTTGAGTAGATGGAGACTTATAGGAGTGGCATGTCAGCTAGGTTTATTATTCCTTCGTATACTAAGGCTTTGGATTATTTTCTGCTATGTTTTGGGCATTATTAGGAGCGGAGGGTGTATGCCTTTTTCTTATCTTTATTTTCTTTTTTCTATTTTAGCTTCTTTTCTAGTATTTTATACTCATTATTTACTTGGTTTTGTGATTCTTTGGATATGGCTGTATCGATTTTCAGTCTCTGTATATTACTGACCCTTTGATCTTTTCTATAGCAGGACTTGGCTTACTCGATGCAGCTTTTTGACCCCACAATAGCTTTTTAGGAGAGAATAGTGGATCAGGTGTTCCATTCTCCTTCTCATTTCCTAGCACCCACACATCCTAAGGTGGTTTTACATACTTGCATGACATCAATGAACCATCCGCCAACTGTCCATATGCTTCTTCCTTGGCTCAAATTAGTTTTAGGTCCTTAGAGGACCCAAATGTAGGAGGCGATCGTGGTGGTGATACTGAGCGGGCTAATAAGGCACATCATAATGAGTAAGTGTTAGTTTGTTGGCTAGATGGCGGGCTATCCCTATCACTTCATACATTTTTTTCCTTTGTTTCATTCTTTCATTGATGCACGTATATTATTCTTTATTTATTTTTGTAGGGTTTTGGCATTTGGGATGTGACATATCGAATTCGTGATTTTTATGACACTATTTCGATTTCAATCATGCAAATGCTTTTATATTTTCCATGGTGAAAGATTATTTGATGATGGTTTTATTATTATAGGTTCAAATGTTACTCTAATTACATGATAAATAATGTAGGATGTGCTTATGAACATAGTTAACTTTAGCTTTATTTGTTAAAATGGTGGTGACACACACACACACACACATACACACATCTATATATATATATATATATATACACCTGGAAACAAATGTTCCCTGTCTGTTAAGACTTTTCCTTTGGAGAGAGGCAATTTTATCCATTTGCTAGCAAGCTGTTTATTCATATTCATGTTGAGTGTGAGGGAAGGAAGCTACATTTCTGTATTTGCATATTGACGAGAGCCTGTTGGTGTTGCCATGGAATTGGAGGATATTCCTTTAGACAATATAGGGTGCCTTTGGCAGGGAGCCCTTCATAAGTCTATCTATTAATGGTTTTTCCTCGAGATACGAGTTATTTTGAGGGGGTATTTTTTTGGTGATTATTTCTCAAAAATAGGGGTATGGAGTTAGTGTTCTTTACTACTAAGTTTCTTTTGACTATTTCTTTTGAAGTATCAACCTTTGTGTATTGTTTGTTAAATAAGGATAACTTTTTGGAGTTTCAAAATGCTTTAGGGACTATTTTATTACATGAATTAAATTTATCTAGACTGCATCAACCCTTTTTGAATGAAGGAACTATGACTATAGAATGGGTTTCCTTGTAACAAAGGGTTTTTTGGTGTTTGTTTAGACCGGGACCGATGTGATATCTCAGGTTGCCTACGTATCTTCGATTCAATGACAATGGTGTGGTTGTATTTGAATATCTATAATAATAATATGGAAGAGAATCAGGACTATGTAGTTCTCTTAAAATGGAAAAGCTTGGGACCTAAAGTTTTTAGTTGGCTCCAAAATGAATGGTTGGTATCTCAAGTGGGCATTTTGATGTAGGCGATGAATGTGTTTGGGGTTGTATGGTTTGCTTTGTGTTATAACCGATTATTTTGGTATTAAATATATTTCTTCATTCTCTCCACATGTAGGTGCAACATATGAATTTCTTCAATCAGTCAAGATTGAAATGTTAGAAAATGTGACTCTATCGAGATCAGCGAAGGTAGTAGCTTCACCAGAGTTTATTTTGGTGATGCAGTAGGGTCCTCTTATGATACCTCATACTTTTACATCATTGAAATTGGTAGAATTATAAAAATTAGTTGCTTGAATATTATTGTTCATGATTAGGTGATCAAATTATATAGCATATCTTGCATTGGTAAAATAATTAATTTAAATATTATGTGAATTATTTATATTGCATGATGAGTATAATAAAAATGTGTGATTTATTGTACACCTATATAAGTAGGTTCTATAGTGATTTAGAAGCTCATTTTGGTGTTTTATACTTCCGAAGTTGGGCGGGGGGATATATGTACCCTTAAGGGAGATTTTGCACCATTTAGGGTAATATTTTAGGCTTATTTAGGATCCAAAAATGGGCCCTTATGGAGAGATACGGGAGTAGAGAGTTTAATTATAATATAAGCCACCCTAACTAGGTCACCTATCCATTTTTAATTAAACCTAGAAGCTAAAAACCTTATAGGAGAAGTTAACAAGTGGGGAGAGGAGTAAATAAGGAGAATCTGAGGGGATGAGCTTTTATCCATCTTCTAAGGCAATAAATTTCTTAAAAAATATTTAATAATATTTTTCGTAATTTTTAAGCATGCTTCTTATACAATTATGAGATTACAAACATGTTGGGGAATTTATTTATATATGGTTTTATGTTTGGGACTGTTTAGAACTAATTAGGTTTTGAAAATGAATGACTTTGGTGACAAAACCCATAATTGATATCATGTAATTATAGAAAAATACCATTTCAATCCATGTGATAGGATTGAATTCCATTCCCGATTGAAAACCACGATTTAATTATAGTATTATGAGAACTTTGAATGGGAATTATGAACCTTTGTTTGTTTAGAAAATCCATGGTATTTATGATCTAATTACTTGAATTATAGAAGCTACCATGTTTTGAGTTGTTATAGATTTGTATAAATATATTCTCTTGATTGATATGGATTTATAGTTGATGATATTGAGTTCTATAAAACTTTGAAATTGTTAATGGAAATTAGAA
Source organism: Sambucus nigra (assembly GCA_949130495.1). Classification (NCBI taxonomy): domain Eukaryota; kingdom Viridiplantae; phylum Streptophyta; class Magnoliopsida; order Dipsacales; family Adoxaceae; genus Sambucus; species Sambucus nigra. Next base: position 355,793,770 of record OX422211.1, on the reverse strand, counting down.
AAGAAATCCTTTTTTAAAATAAGGCAAGTTTAGGCGTACTGTCCGACCAGAATTGATTCGACCTTTAGAAAGAATCGATTCAGTTCTTAGACTAGAATGGATATGGCTCCTAGACTTAGGTCACGCTAGACTAGGGAAATATTCGTGGGAATTTTATGAATTCATCCGAGTATGTGGGAGGTTACCCAAGTGAGGGGCGACTGGTTTAATTGAGAATTATTAGTTAACCACTGCGTATCATTTAATAATTAACTAGAGAGTTATTAATGGAGATTAGGAAATTGCTCTCCAAAGTTATGAGATCAAGTCAAATTGGATTATTATTTTGTAGGTGTGATAGTTTACGGGGTATCTATATATACATTCTATCTTATATATGTGTATCCTATGATTTTTTAATATACCTATGCTCGTGGTGGACCTATCGATTGGGGGTTGCATTCGACATCAGGGCCATATACCATACATTGGATGAGATGTGCTAGGCATAATGGAGTTCATTGTATCAGATCGTGTGTCAAGAGGAATCACATCTATGATGATAGGAGGTTATTTGGATAACGGGTATGAACCCGTTATTGGTGTTATTGCATATTGATTGCCCCACCATTATGTGTGTTTTACTTAAACCATCAGAGGATAGAATCCTACAAACTTATAGATTAAAGAATGAGGTGGACACCGAGGGTAGATGACCTCATATTCCATATATGTATATAAAGGTATATTCATATAATTTTACTAAGAAAAGGGCTTAAGTTGTCTAATGATATAAATGATTGTTAATGGACCCAATACTATAAAAAATACATTATGTGATGTGACTGTATATTTTACGAAGGTAGTATCACCGGGGTTAGTTTTTGTGACTGAGATCATATAGGTGTAGATAGTGACATTCCAATTATTATGATGGTTAGTCGTTTTTAGTTAGCATGAAGAGTGTGGACACTTTATTGTATTATGTCTTGGGTTGAGAATGTGTATAGTATTGCACTTATAAGAGAAATGAGATACGTATTTGATGTGAGAGTCAATGGGTGGAATGTATTGCAAATTAACTGTATTATTATTTATTGGTTCAAAAATTTAATTATTGTAACTATAGGGATCTAACCAAAATTATCAAAATTATTTTCCATATTTTCCTAGACAAAGGATCAGACTTGTAGTTTCAGCTGCTTAGCGGATTCAGCTATTTGATTCTAGGTTAGGTTGTTGCTCTTTTTCCATTTTAGTAATTTACATTTCAGATATTGTATGTGCATAGGCGCAGGACTTATTTATTTCAGTTAGTTTATTTTTATCCATATTAGATAGATGTTCTATGTTAGCTAGAGTTGGGACTTGTGTATTTGTTATGTTTATTATTTCACTTCATTATTGCATGCATGGAAGTTTTATTTTAGAACCTTTAAACTACGATTTGATGCTAAAAATGATATAAATTTCTAGATAATACCCATCTTCAGCATATTGTGTCTGACTAACCTTTGCGTGGGAAATGGGGGTTGTCACAGATGGTATCAGAACATCCAACTCTTAATGTTCTTAGGATATGTGTTGTGCTCGTTATGTTTTGCATTTCATTCTTTGATATTAAAGACCCATGTCTAGGAATCATTATACTCTTTATGATTTGTTACTAATTGGAACCTTATTTGATTTCAGATGGAAAACACTCGATGAGGTAGACCACGATATGCTACCAATGAGGCTTCACAAGATAGGGCTCAACATGGGCCACAACCACAACCACTGCCGGTACCACCCATAGCTACAAAAACTAATATAACCATTATAGTTATTCAGTATTTATAATGATGGTTTCCATGCTTCAGCACTTTCAGACACAGTAGTAGCCACCATTGATGATGCTGGAAACATCACCACCAGATGTGGTGTTGATAAGCCAAGCTAGTGAAAATAATGGCTGCACAAGAGTGTATACATATATATATATAAAAGAAAAATGTGAAGAGAAGAGGATGAACACTTGTACGTAAGTGGTTCAGCTAATTTGACCTACGTCCACTGTGAGTGTGAGTGATATCACTAGATGAAAGCACTAACGACCATATATACAATCTCTCAAGATTTATCTCTCTACAGTGAAACCAACAGAGTTTCATCTAGGGTTCTAATTATGGATCCTTTTACAAGGTAGAGGATGACCTCTATATATAGTGCTTGGGGGGTGTAATGTACCCCCAAGCATGCAATGAGTATGTGCATGAGGATCGAACCAGTATGAGAATGACACTTGGATGATCTTATGCAGATAATGATGACCTCAATATTCCCCCACGTGGAGGGAATGATTCGGTTATAACATATTTGTCCGTGTGTGCCAAACCATATACGTGCTTGTAAATGCTCAGTCGTGTCCTTGACTGATGCAACCTCGGCCTAGATAAGTACGAGGTTGGTGGAGTCAGATATAGTTGCTTTTTCTTATCTAATCATAAGGACCTCGACCAGGAGGGATGGACGAGGTTAGGTAGAAGGTAGTTGTAACGTCGACTGAAGCCGATGATGACATTGGAAGTGGATTGATCCCACGATACATTGCTAATTTTGGCTGACAACTGCAACGTCGGTTGGGGCCGATGATGATGTTGAGAGATGAATGAGCCCATGAGACCTTGCTGACCTCGGCTGATGACCCACCGAGGTTGATGTATGAGGGGTCGACCTTATGAAAGACAACCTTGCTGATGGTCGTCATAAGCTTCTATCACCTCTACTATGAGACTGGCCGAGGTTAGTTACTCTGAGTAAGAGGGTTCACTTTGGGCATATCAATCACCTCTATCCCTTAGTCTTCTATGTAATTAGATGACTGAGGGGTATGTAGTTAAGGCCGAGGCTCGATTTCTTTGGGTGCTAATATTTTCTTTCCACATGTCACTTACTGTAGTGAGTAGCATGCTTATCAAGGCATTACAATTCTGATCTATCCTTTAGGTTCCCTAGGGTAATGATGGGCCATAGAAACTCGAACCTCATAATTAAGTGGGTTTAAAACCCTTTTCTCTTTACTTCTTCTCTTTGTTCCTACATTCTTACTGCCTTATATTTTTCTGCAACTGCAACTTCCTCAAGACCTCCATTGTTGGCTACCATTTGAAGGTCTCCTTTGCTTATAAACCTCTTCTCCTCTATTTTGCAATTAGTCAAGTACTATTTCCAACTTTCTTTTCCATTTTTAGCCCTTATTTTTCATTTCTGAATTTGTGGCGAAGCTTTCCATTTTCTAGCAAGGGTTTCCACCAGTTTTGGTGGTGGTAAGGCTGGGATAGTGGTGGTTGACTATCTTAGGGGCATTTGTAGGTAGCTCAGTGGTTATTTCAGGCAGAAACAACCCTCTTTTATGTTTTCGATGAACCTCTGATCACCATCTTCGGTGACCTTATTCTTTAATGTTCTTGATGTTATTCATTTGAAAACCTTTCAAATTCCTAGTTTGATCCTTATTTTAGATTATGCAAGTTTTTTACCTACATGCAGTTTTGAGTCCACAAGTGTTGTATTATCTCCCTTATGCTCATACCGTTGTACCCACTCATAAAAGAGTTCCCCTCTCTTCGTGAGAAGACTTTTGATAAAATTAAGAAAATAGAGCTAGCCCAAAAGGAAGCTCGTAGGACTGAGGCCTTTCCTCTCAGACCCATCTTTCCTCTATCTCTGAAGGTTATCTACCCTGAGCCAGCCGAACCTACTGAGACTGCAGAGGTTTTTGTAGACCCAACATCAATCTTTGAGTCTGATTCATCCTCCTCAAACCCCATATTTGTAGACTCTTTTCAAGAGGCTATGGATTACTCTCCTGGAAAGGGTGATTCTCCTAAAGAGGTCGAGGTTTCAAGCTGTGCCTCGTCTCAATAAGGTACCAGCACCTCACGTAGGTCTTCTTATGTTGAAGTCAATGGGCCAAGTGTGGCCATTCCCCCCATTATTGATGACATTCCTCTATCGACTGCCACTGGGGTTGAATTTTCTCAGAGGTTTCCTGGCGGTGTTCCTGCACCTGCCCAGGCCGACGTTGTTGGGGATAGTGATGATGGTAAGGAGAGTGATATTGACATATCTGAGGTGGCCAATATTGAGAGTTTCGTTAGTGAGTACGACATTCTTACTTTTAGGCACCTCTATTCTATAAATTCTTCCATCATCCTTAGGAAACCTTTGAGGGAAGAGAGGGCCTTCGATGGACGAGATTGAGAGATCTGCGTCTATGAGGAGATGTTTAAGTTGGGCTTCCATCTTCCTATTCACCCAACCATCAGATCAATACTTTCGCATATAAATCTATCCCCCTCCCAATTATCTCCCAATGCTTGGAGAGTTATGATTGGGGTCATCGTCCGTTGGTGGGCTGTCCACCACTCAGACCTTCCAGTTAGAGTTTTCACTAGTTGTTATGTGCCCTCCTCTGCCAAAAACCACCCTAGCTATTACCACTTCCTATCTAGGAAATTAGAGAAGAAAATGCTGTTAGTTACCCAAACTTCAAACCATAACTGGAAACCTCGGTATTTCTTTGCTTCTGGGGTATGGGAATTTAGTCCAAATGAGGCTTCTGGAACGTCGGTTCTAAGGACCCCTCTGAGATGGGGGAAGGTATCCCTTGCTACTAGAGACGACCCTGGATTTAGCCAGGACAACTTCCAAAAGGTTGAGGATCTTCACAATCAGGGCGAGCAGAGTTGTCTTGTAAAATATAAACATCTGATGACCCCCCTATTACCTCTCTCAGACAGGCTTGGGGGGGGGGGGGGGGGATCCTTTGAAAGAGCTTCGTAAGTCTTAAATTTTCACAAGTTATACCTCTTACTTTTTATATCTCTGACTTACTAACTCAGATACTTGTTTCTTTACAGAGCACCCTGAAGGCATATCAGACGACCTTTGGGAAATGTCTTCTCCAGGTCTGGTAAAGATGATACAAAATAGGGATGGAAAAAATGTGCCCCTCCTACAACCAAAAAGAACGTGGACATATCCTAGGTCGATGTTACCAAAAAGAGGAAGACCACGACTGACCCAAATTATTTGAGGCTGGGCAAGACTCAAAAAGGGGATCATGCCATTCCCATCTGTACAGACGATGCCCTGGATGCTCGTCTTGCTTAGCTAAAAATCAGTGATAGCCTCATTGGCCACAGTCTGAAGGCTGCTGATGCTATCGGCGTAATAATGACTGAAGAGGATAAGCATTTCTTATGCTGTTTGGACGTCCCGTTGCTAGCCGAGTTTACTCTCCACAAAATAATTTAGGTATTAGTTTTAGTTTTTGTTCATTTTCTCTCCTCAAGTGTAACCTCGACTCTTTTAGAATTTATAGCTCATATACTCATACGTCTGACTTTATACCGTAGGGTGTCTTGTCCTTGCATCGTCTTGTGGATTAGACCCTGCAGAAGATCCCCCTCATTGAAAAAGGGTAAAGAAGTTGAGAAGGTTGAAGCCTCTTTGAATACAGAGGTTGAAAAGATGAAAAAAGTTGTTAAGAAGAGAGACAACGATATATCCAAGATCAAAAAGGACCACGACGCTTCTCTGAAGGCTAAGGATGATGACCTTCAGACTAAGGTGAATGGGGGCAGTCAAGGCTGCTTTAGAAGATGCTATAGAGAAGACCATCGAAGACTATAAGGTCTCTGATGAGTGCGTCAGTTTTGGCTTTGAATACCTTTAAAGAGGTATCAAAGTAACTGTTAAATGGGAAACCACTAAGGAGAAAGAGAATGGGAGTCTGACTGCCTCAAACTTTAAGGATATTGGCTTTGGTGATCCTCGATTTTCTCAGGCCTTGCAAGAAGTTGAGGAAGTCGATGCTGCTCTAGCTGAGACTCCTCCCTTAGAAGTCACTGATAATGAAGATGCTAATCCTCAGAATGATGGAGCTGAGGTGACAAACGTCGGCCGTGACGATACGACTGCAGCTGCAGAGATTTGGGCCTTTTTCTTTGTGAAGCTTTAAAAGTTATAATTTTGATTTCCTTTCTTGTTTGTACCTCTTCATAATTTTGAATTCTGATGGCATCTTGGTATATTTGATTTGTAACTCTCTTGACTGTTGTTTAACGATAATCATTAATCCCATCTTCTTCAGATTTTATTGCTTCTTTCGATGTTATGCTTGGATGTCTTACCTCTTGAAATGTTGTTTAAGGTCTGAGGTCACCATATAATGATGTTTACCCTCATAATTTTCACCGAACTAATGATGTTTAAGGACTGAGGTCACCATATAACGATGTTTACCCTCATAATTTTCACGAAACTAATGATGTTTAATGTCCGAGGTCACCATATAATGATCTTTACCCTTATAATGATGTTTAAGGTCCGAGATCACGATATAATGATGATTACCCTCATAATTTTCACCAAACTAATGATGTTTAAGATATGAGGTCATCATATAATGATGTTTACCTCATAATTTGCACCAAACTAATGATGTTTATGGTCTGAGGTCACCATATAATGTTGTTTACCCTCATAATTTTCACCAAACTAATGATGTTTTAAGGTTCGAGGTCACCATATAATGATGTTTACCCTCATAATTTTCACCAAACTAATGATGTTTAAGGTCTGAGGTCACCATATAATGATGTTTACCCTCATAATTTTCACCAAACTAATGATGTTTAAAGTCGGAGGTCATCATATAATGATTTTTATCTCATAATTTTCCCTAAACTAATTATGTTTTATGGTCTGAGGTCAACATATAATGATGTTTACCCTCATAATTTTCACCAAAGTAATGATGTTTAAGGTATGAGGTCACCATATAATGATGTTTACCCTCATAATTTTCACCAAACTAATTATGTTTAAGGTCTGTGGTCATCATATAATGATGTTTACCTCATAATTTTCACCAAACTAATGATGTTTAAGGTCTGAGGTCACCATATAATGATGTTTACCCTCATAATTTTCACCAAACTAATGATGTTTAAGGTCTGAGGTCACCATATAGTGATGTTTACCCTCATAATTTTCACCAAACTAATGGTGTTTTAAGGTCTGAGGTCACCAAATTTTGATGTATACCCTCATAATTTTCACGAAACTAATGATGTTTTAAGCATATAACAAGAGTACTAGCACAACATTACTATCTTTTCATTAACATCTTCTGTCTAAACTGATACATGTATTAACATATTCTATCTAATCTGATACATCTTCTGTCTAAACTGATATTGTAACATCATATGTAATATTTCTTGAAATGGTTCGCATTCCAAGGGTTGGAGAAAGGTTCTCCTTCAAGATTTTCTAGCCGGTAGGTTCTAGGAACAACCTCCTCAACTACTCTGTAAGGGCCATGCCAGTTTGGATGGAGCTTATTTGATTTTTGCAACGTCTTCTTTAGGACAAGGTCTCCCACAGCTATAGGTCTTGATTTCACCCTTTGATTGTAGAATTTTTTTAGTTCTTTGCTGATATGCGACCTGTCTTATCTCTGCATCCTCTCTTCTTTCCTCAATCAAATCAAGGTCAAGTATTCTCTCTTCCCCGTTCCTCTAAGGTTCATAGGTCTGAACTCTATGAGTGAGAAGTCCTACCTCTATAGGGATGACATCTTCTAAATCGTGGGCTAACATAAATGGAGTCTCTCCCGTTGGTGTCCTTGCTGTCGTCCTGTTGGCCTATAACACAGCATAAACCTCCTCTTTCCATCTCCCTTTGGCCTCTTCCAATCTCTTCTTTATACCGTCAAGGATTGTTCAGTTTGTGACCTCGGTCTGACTGTTAGCTCTGGGTCGGCCAAGAGAAGAGAAGAACTACTTGATCCCTACTCTAATGAAACATTATTGAAAAGGGTTCCATTGTCTGAGATGAGGGTATTTGGAAGACCATAGCTACATCTGATGTTTTTCCATATGAACTGGAAGGTCTTCTTTTCAGTAATTTTTATCATTAACTCAGCCTCTACCCATTTGGATAAGTAATCAATTTCCACTATTAGGACTCGCTAGTTGTTTGCATCTCTTGGCAAGGGTCCTACCAAATCAATGCCCCATATTGTAAATGGCCAAGGTGAGATGATTGATGTCATAGGTTGATGAGGTTGATGTGGAATGATGGAGAACCTCTGGCATTTATCACACTTCTTCACATACGCGGCTGCATCTTTGGCCAAGGTTGGCCACCATTATCCCTGAGTGACTATCCTCTTAGATAAAGGTCTTCCTCCTATATAACTGGAGAAAGAGACCTCATGCACATCGTGCAATATGTGAAGAATCCTAAAGGGTGTACACATCTGAGGAGAGGGAGTAGGAACCCCTTCTTGTAAAAGACATATCCCACAATAGAGAATTTAGCAGCTCTAAACCTCAGCTTTCTTCTTTCTGACTTTGACTCTGGTAGTTCTCCTTCTCTAATGTATCTGATAAGAGGATCCATCCATGAGACTCCCATATTCAAATTGAGGTAAGGTCTGGCAACCTCCTCTTCCTTTAAGATCGAGCAGAATCTCAACTGGTACTATTCTTCTTATGTCTGTCCTTATTGATGAGGCCAACCTTGCTAGTGCATCAGCTCGACTATTTTGTTACCGAGGTATCCTCTCCAACTTCACTTCTTTGAAGCTTTTTAGCATCATTCTCACCCTCTTAAGGTATTTTGCCATCCTTTCACCTTTAGCCTCATACACTCCCAATACTTGGTTGACAACCAACCTTGAATCACTGTGGACTATGAGTTGGCCAACACTAAGGTTTTTCACCAAGGAGGGACCTGCTATTAATGCCTCGTACTCTGACTCGTTCTTCGAAGCTTTGAAGTTGGACCTCAACGCATATTCAATATCGGTACCATCTGGTGCTGACAATATCAGCCTCGCTCCACTTTTGCTCTCACAGGATGACCCATCAATGAAGAGGTTTCAAATAGCTTCATCTGAAGAGAAGTTTCCCTCTGATAGGGTCCCTTGCCTGAAGAGGTACCTGTCTTCCTCATTGTCAACCACTCTTTTTCTAGCTTTTCTTGACTCAACCTCATCCAAATCTTGGAAGACATTTATGTCTGGTTCATCTACAGCCTTTTGACTTTTTTCAATCTCAACCTCTTCCCAGGAAAACTCTTCTACAAAGTCTGCGAGTGCCTGCCCCTTGATTGCAACCCTGGGTTGATAAACAATGTCATACTCCCCTAACTTGATGGCCCAGGTCATCAGCCTGCCTGAATTCTCAGGCTTATAGAGGACCTGTCTGAGTGGGGAATCAATCAGGATGACCATAGAGTGGGCTTGGAAGTATGGCTTCTTCCTAGAAGCATGTATCAAAGCATAGGCTAATTTTTCCATCCAAGGGTACTTTTTTTCAGACCCTTGAAGAGCTTTATTATTAAAGTATACTGCCCTCTGCACTCCATCATCTTCTCTTACTATTTCAACACTACTGGCTGACTCAGAGACAACTAGATATACATATAAATTCTCCCCTAAAATGGGCCGAGATAGGAGTAGTGGGGATTCGAGGTAGGACTTGAGCTCTTTAAAAGCTTTATCGTATTCCTCATCCCATTCAAAGGCCTTTCGGGGCATTTTGAAAAAAGGAAGACACTTGTTTGTACCTCTTGAGACAAACCTGTTAAGTGCAGTACTCTTCCGGTTAGCCACTGAACGCCTTTAATAGTTCTGTGTGTCTTAATTTCTAGCAAGGCCTTGATCTTCTCATGGTTAGCCTCTATTCCCCTTTGGTTGACAAGAAATCCCAAAAACTTTCCTGCTCCTACTCCGAAGACACATTTGTACGGGTTGAGCTTCATTCTGTACTTGTTCATGGTGTCGAAGTTTCTTTAAGGTCGGCCACATGAGTGTCGATCTTCAGACTCTTCGTCAGCATGTCGTCCACATACACTTCCATGGACTGGCCTATCTGATCCTCGAACATCTTATTTATGTGACGGTAGTAGGTAGCCCCTGCATTCTTAAGCCCAAAGGGCATGACCTTGTAGCAATAGGTCCCCTTACCTATGATGAATGATGTCTTCTCTGAGTCTTTCGCATTCATGAAGATCTGATTATACTCGAAATATGCATCCATGAAGCTCATGAGCTCATGTCCTACTATGGCATCGACTATCTGATCGATACGAGGAAAGGGTAAACTATCTTTTGGGCAAGACTTGTTCAAATCAATGAAGTCTATGCACATCCTCCATTTCCCATTTGATTTTGGCATAATGATAGCGTTAGATAACCACTCAGGGTATATGACCTCTCTGATGAACTTGGCCTCTTCAAGATTTCTGACCTCTTTTTTGATGACATCATACTTCTCTCTTGAGTATGCTCTTCTTCTCTGCTTGATGGGATTAGCGTCTTCTGTAACATTGAGTTTGTGGAACATAATCTCAAGGTCAATACCTGGTATGTCTACATAGCTCCAGGCAATGACACTTTGTCTCTTCCTTAAGAGCTTCGCCAGCTCTTCCTTGATCTCAGATCTTAGGGATCTGCCGACTTGGATGGTTTTTTTCAGCTCGTCCTCTTTGAGTACGATGGATTCTACCTCTTCTATGACCTATCCCTTCTTGAGCTTTGTTTCATCTCTAGGATCAAGTGTATCGCTGTTGTACGTGGTTGTTTCCCTCTTATGAGCCTCTTTATATTCTATAGAGTTGAAGTAGCATTCTCATGCCAATGTTTGGTCACCTTACACTTCCCCTACCCCATACAGAGTCGGGAATTTTAGCATTTGGTGGACCGTTGAAGGCACGACCTCAAATTCCTTTAGTGCTACTCGTCCTATGATGAGGTTGTAAGCTGAGAAGACATTTTCATCCATCACAAAAAAATTGATTTTTTTAGTCAACCTCTTTGGCCATTCATCTCCCATTCTCACATACATCTCATGCATACCCAATGGATGAACCTTTTCACCGTTAAAGACGATCAAGGGATAATAAGGGACAAGCCTAGATCTACTGAGGCCTAGGCTCTTAAAGTAGGGCCAGAACATAATGTCTATAGAGCTACCGCCATCAATGAGGATTATTTGAACTTCACACCCATGCACCCTTGTGGTGATTACCAGCGGGTCATCGTGAGGGGCTAAGATACCTTTGAAATCAAGTTGTGAGAAGCCAACTATGAGGGTATCCATATCTACCTTCTTTCTCTTCTCGTGTTTAACCTCCGTAGATGCCAAGTTTACATCCTTGGCTTTAGTCACTACCTTAGCCTCTGCCACATGAGCCTTGCGATCTTCTACCTATGAGCCACCTCCTGCCAGTCCTCCACAGATGGTGTTCATACCGAAAAAGATCATACCGACCCTCTTTACTGGGGCATCATCATCTTTTGGTAGGAGGTCAGGGTCATTGTCACCATCATCTGAGTCCTCAGCTCTTCTGGTAGGGGCTTCTTCCCAACATTTGTCATTTCTTTTCTTTTAGGGTCGTCTCTTCCTCCCTTAGAAGCTCTACTATCCACTTATTGGTCAGATGGCCGTAATCTTGGTGGAATTCGCACCATAGGTTTTTGTTCCTCTTATGTGGAGGAGCCTTCAGCTTCTCTGGCCATTTTAGGGATATATCATTCATTATTTCATTGAGGATATGCTCGTAACTCACAGTTAAAGGAGTATAGTGTGCAAACTTATCATCTGCATCCCTCTTCTTTCCATCATTCTTCTTTTGAAATTTCCCACTGCTACTTCCATTCTCATCCTTATACTTTGCAGCCATTGCTTCTTCCACGTTCACGGCCTTTCCAGCCATTGCTAACATCTCGTCCATAGACTTAGGAGGGTCTTCAACAAGCTTCTAAAGTATCTTTCCCTTGTCATGGCTATGCTCTCTTTGTAATCTTCAACCTCCAACTTTTCCTTTTTGAACCTTGTAATGTAGTCTCTGAGGCTTTCAATCTTGCTTTTCTTTACATAGAGCAGATGGGTTGTCTTATTCTGAGGTCTTACCCCAAAACAGAAGTTGTGTATAAACCGCTCGACCAAACCCTTAAAGTTCTCCACATAATTTTTAGGAAGAGAAGTGAACCAAATATGTGTATCTCCCATTAAAGTGCTAGAGAAAGCTCGGCACCTTATCTCATCAGGGATTGAATAAATGTCTGTTGTAGATTGATGCATCTCAATGTAGTGCACTGGGTTGGTACTACCATCATACTTAGGAGACACCATCGGTGGTTTAAATTTGGCATGGGTTGGAAAGTTAACAATCCTTGCACACATATGGGGAACCCTATGAGAATCCCCTTTGTAGTGGGTCTCTGCTTTTTATAAGGTTCCCTATCTTCTCTTCCAGCCGTTGAATAGGGTCATTCCATGGTTTAGCAATGTCTTCCTGGTCGAGGTTATCCCCAGTCACCTCAAAGAGGTGGACTGAGGATCCCCCAGCTGCTGCACAACGTTGGCTGTTGACCTCCTGGCCATAGTCTCGGCCATGTTGGGGTTGGCCATGATGAGGTAGTAATTCACCACCTTCCCTTTGTGATCCAGCTGCACTTCTTGACCTGGATAACCTCTGCCTCAGATCATTAAGTGGGCCGAGACTTTTAAAGGCCGAACCTCTACTCAAGCGATCAAAAGCTGATCCTCTTTGCTGGGCATCACCAACCTCGACTCGTCTTGCTCCACAACCTCGGCTCTGCTGTATAGGATGAGTTGTGTTGTTTAAAACCTCATATGGCTCCTAACAGTCTGCTGGGGCATCTTCCGCCTCACTATCGTTGTACCTATCCTTAGGGAAAGGGTTTCCTTACCTCCCCAGGTGTAAACGCCTAAGGTCGGCAACATCCCTCCTCCATTGAGGGGTAGGTTTGTCTTTTCACGGTGCCTAGGGTGGTCCCTTGGCTTCAGGATGAGGTTGAATAGCTGCCAGAGTAATCATCATAGGTGAGACCCCAGGTGGTCTCATTATGTTTTGGCTTAGCTGGGCAAATTGCTCCTGCATCACTTGTTGGGTTGCAGCCAAGGACTTCAAGGCTACTGCTGTAACACCCTGTATTTTTGGTGCATTTAATATTTAATTAATTCGGGAATTCTAAGTTACTAGTGTGTTGTAATTTTAAATGAATTAATTATGGCAAGATATATTTAAATATTAATCGGGGAGTAAATGGTTAATATTTAGGGGAATTTATTTACTAAGAGAATAGTAATAATTTATTTATGTCATTTCGAGTATTAATGACGGGGTATGCACTTATCTCAACCGGGAGTCGGTATAGACTAAAGGGGGTGGGGGGATAATTATTTTTATAAATTAATTCGGATGCCAATTCTGAGTGTACAGTTGAGTCCGGATGGGCCGAGATAGTCGGAAAAGTGTACCCAGGGTAGTAAACGGGTCACAGGGCATTTTTAGACATAGTCGGGCCCACACGGGGGCATTTGGGTCACTTGGGCTTGGCCCATTAGGCAAAAAAGGGGATTTAGGTTAATTGTTAAATTAGAAGAAATAAGGAAACGATTGAGAGAGTTTAGAAAAAGGCTAAGTGTGTTAAGGAACCCTATTAGCAGTTAAAGGCAGTTTTGGGATCACTAGAGAGCCAACATGAGTCATCTTCAATCTTGGAATTCATCTCCAAATCAGACACTACGAAACCTAAGGCAAGTGGATAACTTGCAATAGTATTGAATCTATTTTTCAATTCATATTCATGTGATGTGACTGAGTAAAATTCGTTTTGGGTGTTCATGGCATAAACATGGAATTTTGAAAACAATAATCTGATTTACGAATTTGGGTGAGGATTCATGTAAAACCTGATATTTATGAGTTGATACATATCTGGTAGGATGATATCTGGACAATTAGAAACAAATTTGATGAAGGAATTTGTGGTGTAAATGGGTTAAGGGTTAAAGATGAATTTATTCCAACTTCAGAAATCGTAGTTAATGGACAAATTAATAATGTTAATGGACATTCTTGAGATCCCTAATAAGGTTTCTAACGTGTATTAAGGCTAAGAGGGCTTGAGGTTACTGGTAGAAGAAACTAGGGTTTGAGAAATTTCGTCCATGGATGATTCTGTCTTCGCGAAGAAGACGAAGACCTGCTCGATCGATCGATCGATCAAAGGTCTGGGGTTGATCGATCGAAGGTCGGCAGAATTTGGCAGATTCGCCCAGTTATGTATATAAAAGGGAATTTATATAATATTCTTTATGTAATTAATTATTGAGAATTTAATACATGAGTTTAAATCTAATTAATCGTGAGTAAAGTTAATTAGGATTTGAGGGAGCTTTTGGGTGACACGTCATGATTAAAGATTCGGGAGTCGGGAATTTAGACTCGGGTGAGGTTATTTCGGGCTACGAGAATAAGTCCAATTTTATGGTGGGGGCGACACCAAAGGTGACTAAATTAATTAATGTGAGAATTAATTAATAATTAGGGTTGGACCATAAACTCTTAATAATTTAAATAGGCTTGTGTTACGGATTTAGTACACGGTGTAACCGAGACATTTTATATTTATATATATACACAGTGTGTGATAGTATATATATATAGTGTGTGCATTAATATCAGTGATTAAATATTATTGTTCTATACTCTAGTGCTATAGGGGGAGGTTGCGCGTAGTGGATGAATCCCCTAGCTTGAGGAGTAGGGTGAGTATATTCCCAGGTCATAGCGTCCGTTATATGGAGTGAGGGGCATCTCACTTTCAGGGAAGGAACATGACCGCCTCCAATCGTATGTTTAACCAAATTAGTGAGCGATTCTGATTTGGGTAACTAGGTTATGTGAATATACCTAGTGGGGTAGCACTTTAGAGAATTTATATTTTGTGAGTATTTTTACTCGGCTTGATGTTAGTATTAAATGTTATTTCAGTATGGTTGTGAATACTGCAATATGATTAAATATATAATTAGGTAAATAATTATATAGGGGATAATTAATACATAGTGAAAAATGTATTATGTGCATAACAGGTGTGAGTGTTATATGAAATTAAAAAGGGTAATGATTAAATTAAGTTGATGTTTATAATAACTTAAAAATCATTATTTAAGGCATACTCGGTTAGAGTAGGTTAATTTCAAAGGGTTACATAAGTTATCAGGTCAGGAGAGTAGGACCTAGGTAAATTAAATTAGGGCCTTAGTAGTGCACATTAGAGGAGGGGTGAGGATATCCTCAAGGGAGTGCGACACTAACTAAAATATTAAGAGCATGCATATTTATTTATTACTGCAAGTTAATAATTTGTTAAATGTTTTCAAATATTTTTGGGTACTAATCCTTGCTAAAAATTTTTTAAAAACCTTTTAGGTGTCCAACCACAGGGACGCCAGGCTTGACTCTATCCAGGTATCCGTTGCTCAGCACATGTGGATGTTGCGGGGTTTTTGATAGACGCCTCATTTATTAGTATTAGACTTGTTGAGATTGTTTTCTTGTCCTTACTTGTATTGAATATTTGGACCGATGGTTTATTCGGTTAGGTATTTTATTTGTGGATGGTTATTTCAGTTAACTGTGATTGTGTATTATTTTATGTTCCGCATGAGTTTCATTTAATTAATTGAAAGATAAAAATTAGCACTGGTCTGCTTTTCTCACTTAGGTGGTTAGTAATTACAAAGATGGCAGTGATGCCAAGAATGAACCAACTGAGAAACTTCTTCTAACTTGATTTAGGACTGATCACCCGGGATTAATTAGGCGGGGTGTCACAGTTGCCACCTCAGCCATCTCGGACTGGGGTGGTACCAGGTTGGAACTGGGTCCTCCAACACCATATGGTGGAGGAGGCGGTGGTAACTCCGGTGCCATTTGTTAAGATTAAAGAGCTTGCAATGAAAATATTAGAGAGCTTGATACCTTAAAGGACCTCTTTCAATAGTGACACAGCTTCACGCGAAGGGTGAGTCTGGGTTCACCACCAAAGACTCTGGTGAGGTTAAGTTGTAAAAAAGGAAGAGATGAATCTTCTCGTTGCCACAGACGGCGCCAAAATAATGATGCTGGAAACACCACCACCAGATGAGGTGTTAACAAGCTCAAGCTAGTGAAAATAATGGCTGTACAAGAGTGTATATATATAGAAGAAGGAGGTGAGGAGAAGAGGATGAACACTTATACGTAAGTGGTTCAGCCAATCTGGCCTACGTCCACTGTGAGTGTGAGTGATATCACTAGATGAAGGCACTAACGGCCATAAATACAATATCTCAAGCTTTCTCTCTCTACGGTGTAAACTAACAAAGTTTCAAGTACGGTTTCAATTATGGATCCTTTTACAAGGTAGAGGATGACCTCTATATATAGTGCTTTCGGGGTGTAATGTACCCTCCAAGCATGCAATGAGCATGTGCATGAGGATTGAACCAGTATGAGAATGACACTTGGCTGATCTTATGCAAATAATGATGACCTCAATATTCCCTCATGTGGAGGGAATGATTCGGTTATAAAAGATATATCCATGTGTGCTAAACATACATGTGCTTGTAAATGCTTGGTCGTGTCCTCGACTGATGCAACCTCAGCCTGGATAAGTACAAGGTTAGTGGAGTTAGATATATTTGCTTTGTCTTGTCTAACCGTGAGGACCTCGGCCAGGAGGGCTGGACGAGGTTAGGTAGGAGGTAGTTGTAAAGTCGGTTGAGGCCAATGATGACATTGGCAGTGGATTGAACCCATAAGACATTACTGATTTTGTCTGACAATTGCAACGTCGGCTGGGGTCGATGATGATGTTGGGAGATGGCTGAGCCAATGAGACCTTGCTGACCTCGGCTGATGACCCGACGAGGTTGATGTATGAGGGGTCGACCTTATGAGAGACGACCTTGCTGATGGTTGTCATAAACTTCTGTCACCTCGGCTGTGAGACTGACCGAGGTTAGTTACTCTGAGTAAGAGGGTGAACTTTGGGAATATCAACCACCACCCCCATAGTAGGTGGTGCTACCTATTCATCCATAGGGCTCCATTTGGGAAAGAGTGAGGGGGCCTTTACTAAGGGCCACCCACTAGAGTTTGCTGGAAGTAGAAACATTTTAGTTATAATACAGTGAAAGAAATATATCTAGGGACACTTGAGAATGGTATATTTCACATATGCGTATAAGCAAACGTTAGTTTTGTTCAGACTTGTAGAAGCACCCCTACAGTGGTGGGAGTCAGTCACCACACTGAAGGAATGAGATAAAGACATGAGGAGGTGGTTCATGGACTTGAAGTAGGAAGAACCTCACTATGGTAGAATATGAGGAGGAGTTCATCGCATAGTCACCATTTGTCGCAGATGAGGTGAACACCGAGGAGAGTTAAATTAAAAGATATGCGATAGGGTCAACTTAGAAAATCAGGATAACCCTGTTGACCCAAATTTTACCACCTCTACTCGGATTATAAATTTCCCTCTATTGCATTGTCAGGATCAGTGATCGTTCCAAAATATTAAGGGCAAGAAGAGGCCCAATTCAAATTTGTTGATCCAGCAGGGCAAGATTGGTTGGAATAGTAGTCAGTAAGTCCAGCAATTTAAAGGACCTAAAGAAGGATATCTATTCATAAAGAATAAGGGTTTTAAGGATCGAAATAAGTAAGGCCATCAGGGGCTAGGGACGAGAACCAAGGGTCCATCAGGGCCAGTGGTAGCAGGGTCGTAGAAAACAGGGCCAAGAGGGGAAACCATATGATAAGACCCAATCTTAGGGATGGTGTTTCACTTGGGGAGCAATAGGGCATATTTCTAAAAAAATCACTGAAAGGAATCAGAGGGCAAAAGAGAACGAAGTCCAGCATGGATATTAAGTACCCAAGGGGCAACGTCAGCACTTACTAGCCCCACCAATTATCGCAGTACCATCACTACCAACACCACCTGCCCCACCTCAAAGGAAACAACAATACCTACGGTATGAGCATGTGTATTAAATCTCACCTAGAGAGGGACCAGAACTATCATTAGTAGTGGATGGTATGTTCCCTATCTTTTAACATGTAGGGCACATTTTATTGGATAGTGATTCATCACACTTATTTGTTAGTACTAGTTTTGCTCGGTCATATGGGATGGTAGACTTATCATCTGATATAGCACTATACATAAACTCACTTGTGGGTAGAGGGACATCTATACATTCCATGTGCAGAGGTATAGGGAAATTCATTGGGAAACTTGGGTTCATGGAAGACCTACTTATTTTATATATGTATGACTATGATGTTATCCCGGGGATGGATTAGTTAGCTACTTATAGGGCTTATGTGAATTGTTATGGGAGGTCCATAGTCTTTCCCATTCCAGGTCAAGAGATGTACCTAGTTGTGATGTCTTGCTCGAAGGGAGGGTTGATAATGCATTTATATTACATTAAGAACGAGACTTCTAAGGATATCGTTATTTATTTAGATTATATTCCAGTCGTTAGAGATATATCTGACTATTTCAAGATATTCCAGGGTTATCACTGAGTAGGGAGATCGAGTTTATAACATATTTAATTCTGGGTACAAGACTAATTGTTCCCACACCATATCAAATGGATCCTTTAGAGATGATAGTGCTTAGGGATCAGATTCAATAACTATTGGGTCAAGGATTAATTCAGAGGAGTACTTCACATTGGGGTGCTCATGTCCTATTTATGAAGAAGAAGGATGGATCTTTGATATTGTGTATCGATTATATAGAGTTAAAAATGTTACAATAATGAACAAGTACCCCTTTCCCCATGTAGATGATTTTCTCGACTAATTAAAGGGTGTTTCATGCTTCCATAAGATTGATTTGAGGTCGGTTTCCATCAATTGAGGATTTGGGATCAAGACATTCCAAAAAAGTTTATGATAAGATATGGGTCTTATGAGTTCATGGTTATGCCTTTAAGTCTAACCAACACACCGATAATATTTATGGACCTATTGAACAGGGTGTTTAGGTAATTATTAGATCAATTTTTCATCGTGTTCATAGATGACATATTGATTTATTCTTGGACCCCAGATGAGCATGCACAACACCTATGGAGGTTTAGTTTGATAAATAGGGATTTGAGTTGAAGAAGGTTTAGTTCTTAGGCCCTGTTGTATCTTAGGCATGTCTATCAGTGGATCCGGGGAAGGTTTTTATGGTGATAGAGTAGGGATAGACCTCTACACCCATTGAGGTGCATAGTTTTCTAGGTTTGGTTGGGTACTACCATCGATTCATTCAGGGATTCTTAAAGATTATCGGGCATCTAAAGAATTTGACGCAAAAGGTTATCGAATTTTTTTTGAACAATGTATGTCAATAAGGTTTTGGAAAGTTAAAGGTCAAGTTGACTTCAGCTCCAGTGCTCGCCTTACCTCATAAAGGAATTGACTATGATGTCTTTACTGATGCATCCTTATAGGGACTTAAAGGTGTATTGATGCATAAGGAGAGGTTGATAGCTCATCCTTCCTGAAAGCTTAAGCCTCACGTAGGGAATTATCCCACCCATGACCTCGAGTTAGCACTCGTAGTGTTTGTACTGCACATTTGGAGACATTATCTTTTCAAAGAGAAATTCTAGTTGTTTATGCACCAAAAACGTTTGCAGTACTTGTTTACAAAGAGAGATTTGAACCTGGGACAACATCATGAAGGATTACTAATTTGATATTCAGTATCACCCAGTCAAGATGAATGTAGTAGCAGATGCCCTGAGTCATCAACCGACAGTCAAGATAGTAACGGTGAGGAAGGCGAAGTGGGGTTGCTACGCACCGACGATGAGCTACCATGTGCCTTTATAGAAGTTCTTACCATCATACCTAAAATAATCACTTGGGTCATAAAGTCATAGGTGGGAGGGCATATTTGTCAGGAAAAACTTAAGCAGTTGGTATTAGAGGGAGCATAGCAATATTCGATCAGTTCTGAAGGAGGATTATAGTTCCACAATAGGGTACCAGTTCCAAAGAGTGAGGAATTATGACGAGGAGTTATGATGAAGGAAAATAGGTCACGTTGTTTTGGTACATCCTTATGGGGATAAGACGTACAAGTGTACGAGCAATTTTGGCTAATTTCGTTACGCATACACTACACCTTCATGACTTCTCTAGATTCAGATACAAAGTTAAAGACTTTTTGAATATGAAAGAGTCATACGTCTCAATAACTTTAGAAGAAGTTATGGATGAATTTGGTAAAGGGTTAATTTTTCTAGTGGTTTTTATAATTTTAGGAGTTTACTTTTACAAATAAGTTTTTAAAAGAATTTTTAGAAAACTATTGCCTCATTAAAATGAATTATCTATGTCGTTCGAGCGAGAAATGTGTGGTCATTAGAACGAGGTTCCCACGATCGAATGACTCGATTTTTTATCATTCTCTGGAATTTCATTCGATAGTTCATGGAAGCTAGTTCAAAAGAAAATAGGCGTTTCGTTGAAATGAGGTACCTGTCATTGAAATGACCGCGGGAGATTTTTTTTATATTAAATTTGATCTAAATCTCTAATAATTATCCTTTTTGTAACTAACTTCCTTATAAAAGGAGAGACGGTATTCGAGACTTTAAGATCTCCTTATGAAAGCTTTTTCCTTCCATTTTGAGTTCTCTTTGTTATCAAACTCTTCCATAATTATTCCATCCCCTGGTAACATAAAGATCACTATATCAAATCCAAAAAAACTTTCTAGTTCAAAATCCTTTGTAGAGAGACATCTCTACTGCTGATTTGTAAAACGGAGGTTTCACTACTGAAGAAGGAGAAGGATGATTGGTGGATACTGAGGGAAGAATTCTTCCTATGGATGGCTATATATTGGATCATTTTCTACAGTAAAAATTGAAGAGTCTGCGTGTGATACTTAGTCTATCTAAGTAGTTTATAAATTGACTATCTATCAATTACTCTATAGTGTTGAATATAGGTTTCGCCATTTTTAGGTATGTTTCGTCACTTCTTGAGTATATATCCATGCTTGGTTTGTTGCTTTAACCCATCTTTGTATGCTCAACAAATTTAATCAAAAATAAAATTTTGTAAAATTGAATTTTTGTGTGGCAAACTAATATACATATCATTCCATAGAATCCTAACATCCTCATATTAGTATCAAAGTCAGTTGCACTTAATTACTATTAGATCCCTTTTTTCAAAAAAAATTATATCAAATTTTCAAAAAACTATTGATCTGTAAAAAAATTGTATTTTATGGATAATTTGTATAATCGAATGCCTATATTTGATGGATTAAATTTTGTCTACTGAAATACTAAAATGAGCTCTACTTTAAAATCTATAGATGAACGTGTTTGGCTTGTATGTTAAAGGGGGTGGACACCACCCACGGTGACCATCGATAAAATCATAGGTCTAAAACCTGTCTCTGCATGAACACAAGATGATTTTAAATGGAGTAATTTTAACTCACTCGGTCTAAGTGCCATCTCGAGAGTCGTCACTCCTGACAAGTTTGGCCGCAATATGACGTGCACCATGTTTAACAAAGCTTGGAATATCCTCCAACTCACTCATGAGGGTATCAATGTTGTGAAAGATTTTAATCATCAAAATCTCACTACAAAATTTGAAACGATCACTATGCTAGAGTCTAAATCATTTGATGAGTTTTACGTATGTTTGGTTGATATAGTAAACTCTAGTTTCAATTTAGATGAGAAAATCCCTGAGATGCATGTAGTTAAGAAAATTTTAAGATCACTTACAACCCAATTTATTCCTATGGTTACCAGGCTAAATTCATTAGTGATACTAGATACTCTTCGCTTAGAAGAACTCAAAGGAGACCTTCAAACTTATGAGATAAATAGGTTTCCTAAAACTATTAATCATAATGAAAAACTAATTGCATTGAAAGTACAATCTAGAAATAAGGAGGAAGTGTCGTTTGATTTCGAGTATGATTTCGTCTTGGATGATATAGCCCTATTTACAAAAAAATTCAAAAGTTTCACAAACTTTGAAAAAAATATACTTCCAAAGAAAAGAAAAGTTTTGAGAAAGATGAAAATATAAATCGGGTAAGAAAAATTTTGAAAAAGAGAGAAAAGATAACCCAAAGAAAGCTGAAGAGAGATGTTATAAGTGGGAGAGTAAGGTCACAAAACTCATGAGTGTCCGGTGAGGTTAAAGAGATAAGAAAAAGGCAAAGCTGACTTAAATGCCATGCTTGGAGAGAGAGATGTTGAATCGATGGATTTCGAGGAAGAATTATCACATGGACATAACTTCAATGCGTTCATCTCTAGTTATGTTAGTACACCTAGAGCACCTCTATAGTGAGTCTAGTCATTCTGGCAAGAGTGATGGAGAGGGTGCTTTAAGTGAGAGCCAGAGTGACCTTCAGTGCATGTATGCTGATCTTTATGCCGAGTTCTTTAAAATGAAGAAACACAATAAAGGTTTAATGAATAGATTTTTATCCTTAGAGAAAAAGTTGAGAAAGGAGAGAGAGAGAGTGAGTCCTCAATGATAGTTTCTTTGGCAGAGAGGGTCATTGTAGTTGAGGGGGAAAATGGTGACTTGACCAATAAGGTGGCTAGTCTTACGAGAGATCTTTAAGCATCCGTAGATACTCACGAGAAACTTGAAGCCCTTATGTCCCAACTCTAGAAAGATCTTGAACGTGCCCGGGAGGTTAAAGTAACTTCAAAAAATGTATCGAAGAAGGTTGAAAAGATTCTCCTCCATTCCGTTTTATATTTTGGTGATGGGAGAGAAATAGGTTACGATGGTGCATCCACTTCTCATATTACACAGGAACCGGTTCCTAAATTTATGGTTAATCCTTATAGGCCTCAACCTAAAGCATAAAAGAGAGTTTAAACTATGAAAGAAAACCAAGATAGACACAACCGAGTCTATTTTTTCATTTTTCACAAAAGGAGAGGTCACCTTAGAGAGTTTTTCTACAAGTTAGGTAGAACTAAGTGTACACATACTCCCACGCACCACTCTAGCGACCTTTCTAGTTCCTACTTCGCAAAGCCTAATGGCAAATTTTCAACAGATGTCTTTGACCTTTGAGAACTCTTTATAACACCCCGCCTAATTAAATACCGGGTGGCCCGTCCCATACCAAATTAAAACAGAATATACAGTTGGCTCATTCTTATCATCACGGTCGAGAGCATTTACTAATCACCCAATACCCAATTAAGCTGGTGTTAAAAACTTTCCAAATTTTAATTCAAGAAAATCCATTTTTAGTTTTCGAATAACACAACACATATTATTCTACACTAATAACCGAACATATAACACGTAATTTAAATGCAATTGGAATAAACATTCCCAAGAAATAATCCAATAAAGTAATCCCATCAATAATAAATGTATTAAAATGACACATGTACAAGAGTATTTGACTCCGATAGAAAAGATATAACTGAATTCCTTTGGGCGACATGAATCAAATGAAGATAGGCATCTAAGCAATATTCCATAGCTCCATAGCTCGTCATAATCCACTAAGGTTGGCATCCCTGTTGCTGGACACCTGATGTAGAAGGTACAATAGAAAAGAAAATATGCAAGGAAACGGGTCAGAGCCCGATGTGAAAATGATTTTTAAAACAACAAGTATTTAACAAGTGCAATAAAGCATTTATTATGTACATGTTAGTATCCAACTCTCACTTGCTATTCTCACCCATCATCTGTAGTGCACACTTAACGTTTTCTATTAACCTCCTAGTTAAGGGTTCCTCCTCACTAGTTTCCATAATATGATTCCACCCCATACCATAACCCCGTATGTCCCATTCCATACGTAGTGAAACCATTCTTATACATTTATCATAACCTCGTATGTCCCATACCATACGTCGTATAATCATTCATATACTTTTCTCATTAATATGAATCATTTCTCATTAATATGAATCAAGATTTTCAAATCTTTAAGAATAAACATTCATTAACTAAATTCCATTCTCTTCCTCTATTCACCGTTATCTACAATTATCACATAATAGATGATTTCACCACTATATACATTCATACAATTCATTATATATATATATACATATATAATACGACACCCCGAGTCACACCTGTGGGTCATGCATTACTTTGCTATCGTGTCCCATTATCGTTGGTCGCCGAAAAGGGGACTAAAGGTTCTGTAAGGATTCCCGAACCACAAATAACAGCACAAATATTGGAGGCGAACATAGTTCTCGTATCCATGGGTCACGCACATACCTACGTACCCACAGTCAGCGAACTTATAACCTCGCCGATAAGTCTTTCATAGACCTGTGTTCTCAAGAGACAAATCAAACATCCCATAGATTCATCGGGATATGACTGCCCTCACGCGCAAACCTCCCACCGATAGCAAGTAAGTTAGATATGTCATACACATAAATCATCAATCAATCAAATAGGCATTATCATACCTATAATTTAATATCAACAAGGTACTCACATTACCCGAAGATAATTCTCATACGTAGCATTATATCTCTCAAATCCTACATATTAAAATATCATCACTTTACTTCTTTAAATTTAATTATCCCCAAGCCTCACTCATTACTCAAGGTTCAAATAGGTTTTTCCTCAACATTCATTCAGTAAGAAACCACTAATATCCTACTGGTCCATCTCATCTTATCTCCCGAATTACCATGAATTAAACTCTCCTTTAATTAGGGTTATAATCGATTGTTTCCAATCTCTTATAAACACATCTTCTATCAACTAGGATTGAATACCATCATCACATGGCTCATAGTCTATAGTGTTTCATTCACACTATATGACTTATCAACAAAACTAACATCCTCGCACCCTATAACATCTCTCCACTCCCGACGTTGTTAAGGTCATGTGAGGAACGTCTCGCAAAGCGAAATCCAAACAATGAACCCCTCCAATACACTACTACTTAACTTTATCGATCGAGGAGGTCCGTCAACTTCAAATACGCGATCGGGATAACCTCATCCCCTCTTTTAACCAAATGTGGTCTGAACTCCCATCTCTAACCAGGAGCCATACCACTAAGCTCTTGAACTACACTCAGTCCTTGCGCAATCAATAATGAGTTTAGGCTCAGTCCTTGATGTTCAAATTGTAACCCTAAGGATACCCAGGTGTTATATTAAATCTCACCTACTGGACCTATCCTTAATCCTTATGCATACAAATTAGAATCCAACACATGAATCTAGCAACCGAAATTTCTTCCAATTTAATTATCATAATTCTAATCAATTAAATTCCAATCACTTTAATTTGATTCTTATCTAGGGCTTACCGATCTTCCCTAAATCCCATTATATCCAAGGTTCATATACTTTTCCTAACATTCTTTCCCATTTGAATTTACTATTTGGCAATTTCTCTCACTCCAATAAACCGACAACTCAAAACTGGACTGTGATAAAATCTCCAAAAATTTCCTCTATCGCTCAAACCAGAATGATTGTCATTGGAACGACTTCCATGTGTCGTTCGAGCGACTTC
Organism: Sambucus nigra; assembly: GCA_949130495.1. Taxonomy (NCBI): domain Eukaryota; kingdom Viridiplantae; phylum Streptophyta; class Magnoliopsida; order Dipsacales; family Adoxaceae; genus Sambucus; species Sambucus nigra. The sequence goes on along the minus strand of OX422211.1, from coordinate 355,768,324 downwards.
GCGTGAGATGCCATCTCGCTCGAACGACTTCACGCGAGATCACGCGAGATGTCACTTTTTGTCTTCTTCACCAAATTTCAGCATTTTTCACCAATTTTGAACATAAAAACCTCTAAGATTCAACACCCAACATCTCATCATCAATACCCATTAACACCTAGCAGGTTATAAACCATTCCCAACATCTAATCATCAAGAGTTTGAATTAAAAGCGTATATTTATCGTATTTTTTCAGAAAATTATATACATGATATCTTCAAGAACACACCAATGATTTTCAGAATTTCTTCAACATATTTATGAGTATTTCGTGGAATACTATCTACCTACAACATGAGTTTGATTCCTATATATGTTCATATTTCCAGAAATCCATTATAACTCCATCTTAATCTTCCAAACATGAAAAATCATCTCTTTTTTTATAACTATTCTAGCATGGACAATATACAAACTTATATTGCAATTATCAAACACTTGCCTCTAATGAAGGTCTGATCCTTTCGTGTAGTATATCATAGGTGGTTCTCCCTTTCTTCGGCCAACTTCCGGTGGTGGTTGGTGGTGGTGACCTTTGGTCTTAGTTCTCCTCCTTTCCAAGCAAGTTTCTCTCTTCCCAAGCAACCTTTCACTCTCTCACATGGTGACCTCTCAAGTTTGTGTAGAAGAGATGAATAACCCACGCACAACTAATCTCCAAATACTTATAATAAAACAAAATCCGAAATCACTATTCATCCCCCTTGTAAAAATGACCAAAATGACCTTTTGGGTTGCCTTTTCATTTCCAAATGACTCGAGACCCAAAACTAACATCCAAATAGACTTTTCTGACTATTTCAACCCTTTCGGATGCAACGACGCAGTCGAAATGACTATAAGGTCGATATAAAAATAAGTTTCTTATTTAATCTCACAATTTGTCCCGACACGTCCCATACCGCGTCCGATTAAAATTTCAAACTACTGAATTAGTATCACACAGCCACATCAATAGCATCACATTCATATATTACCTAAATATCTTTAATTAATATACCGAATCATTCATTTTAATATCCACAATTCGGATAAAACCCCAATGAATGAATTAATAATAAAATCTAATTAATCCATTAATTTAAAATATAACCCATTTTTAAAAGTCATTAAAATCACGGAGTATTACATACTTCCCCCTTATAACGTGGTAAGGTGAACTCTGAGTATAAACCTCGCATCGCAAGTAATCTATGTTGTATCATCCATACAGTACATTATCAAAAATCCCTATTGATGTTATACGCCAAGCCTCACCATATAGTTTCAACTGAATCGAATTTACACTTTACCCAATCTTTCCTATACTATTCTCAAGACAAAGTTTGGGAAAAATGGTCCTCACTTATTAAACAAGTAAATCCTCAAGTCACAACTACTTACTCTTTCACAATTATGAAAAATACTACAATCCAACTATCCAGGGCGCCCATACACGCTATCGTATAACTTTCATTATAATATGGATATGATTACCCGCATAATACTCTGATTTATCACAAAGGTTATAAACTCATATCCTAAAGACCTATCTTATTTCGAATCCCAACGGTTATTAGTTTCATGTGTGGGGTGTCTCGCAAGCGAAATCCAAACAAGGAACCCCCTCGATACACTACTACCTAAAGTAGTCGGTCATCGAAACTCCTCAGGTCTTTAGTCAATAGTTTATAACCTCTCTATGGGTTTTATCGATTTCAAATAAAAGTCTACCCATATACTCTCTTATTAAAGACAAGATGCTAGCTATAGGCTCTCATATACCACAAGTCAATTCATGCCGCTAGTCACATCATGTTTGGACATGCCCAAAGTAAGTAATTCCATGATAAAAATCAAACCCACGTGATGACATGAAAATATAGGTATCCCACACCCCTCAGTGAGTCTACGTAAATAACAGTGCTATAGGCCAAGTTTAGCAACCCTTTTAGCCCCCACAGTATTAATCACTACAAAAAATCAATACGCCCCTCTTAATTCCTTAGATAGAAAACATACCCTCATTCATGGGTGGTGGTTGTTGACTCCCACTATTATAACTTTTCTCTGATAAGTCAAGAAAAATTTTACCGTAAATTTTCAGTTCTAGTTAACCACACTCCACTATATGCCCAAGCCTTTGAATATATTGCCTTCTTTAGGTAACACACAAAATTCCCCCATTTCAAGAACTTCTACTCATGACTCTCCTCAATTTTCCATAATAGGGGTGACCTCGACTACGGTCATCATACTCGAACATACTTCATAATCTCTTAGGTACGATCTCCGCTATTCGTCCAATGGACCTCATCTGACATACTTCTTGTACGAACCCGTCCAAACGCAAATAAGATTCACTAATATATACGGAATTTTACCAAAGAAATCAACAATCCTAAACATAGGGCACTACATCAAAGAACGTTAAGCTGAAAACACAGTAAGCCCTACAGATCCTAAAGGACACTAGAACTTGATGCTCTGATACCACCTGTAACACCCCGCCTAATTAAATACCGGGTGGCCAGTCCCATACCAAATTAAAACAGAATATACAGTTGGCTCATTCTTATCATCACGATCGAGAGCATTTACTAATCACCCAATACCCAATTAAGCTGGTGTTAAAAACTTTCCAAATTTTTATTCAACAAAATCCATTTTTAGTTTTCGAATAACTCTACACATATTATTCTACACTAATAACCGAACAAATAACACAAAATAATTGAAATGCAATTGGAATAAACATTCCCAAGAAATAATCCAATACAGTAATCCCATTAATAATAAATGTATTAAAATGACACGTGTACAAGAGTATTTGACTCCGATAGAAAAGAGATAACTGAATTCCTTTGGGCGACATGAATCAAATGAAGATAGGCGTCTAAGCAATATTCCATATCTCCATAGCTCGTCATAATCCACTAAGGTTGGCGTCCCTGTTGCTGGACACCGGATGTAGAAGGTACAATAGAAAAGAAAATATGCAAGGAAATGGGTCAGAGCCCGATGTGAAAATGATTTCTAAAATAGAAAGTATTTAACAAGTGCAATAAAGCATTTAATATGTACATGTTAGTATCCAACTCTCACTTGCTATTCTCACGTCTCATCTATAGTGCACACTTAATGTTTCCTATTAACCTCCTAGTTAATGGTTCCTCCTCACTAGTTTCCATAATATGATTCCATCCCATACCATAACCCTGTATGTCCCATACCATACGTAGTGCAACCATTCTTATACGTTTATCATAACCCCGTATGTCCCATACCATACATCGTATAATCATTCATATACTTTTCTCATTAATATGAATCGTTTCTCATTAATATGAATTAGGCTTTTCAAATATTTAAGAATAAACATTCATTAACCAAATTCCATTATCTTTCTCTATTCACCGTTATCTACAATTATCACACAGTAAATGATTTCACCACCATATACATTCATACAATTCATTATATATATATATATATATATATATATATATATATATATATATATATATATATATATATATATATATATATATATATATATACATATATAATACGGTACCTCGAGTCACTGCTGTGGTGCATGCATTACTCTGCTATCATGTCCCATTATCGCTGGTCGTCAAAAAGGGGACTAAAGGTTCGGTAAGGATTCCACGAACCACAAATAACAACACAAATATTGGAGGCGAACATAGTTCTCGTATACATGGGTCACGCATATACCTACGTACCCACAGTCAGTGGACTTATCAACTCACCGATAAGTCTTTCTTAGATCTATGTTCTCGAGCGATAAATCTAAGATCCTAAGGATTCATCAGGATATGACTGCCCTCATGCGCAAACCTCCCACCGATAGCAAGTAAGCTTGGTATGTCATACATATAAATCATCAATCAATCAAATAGGCATTATCATACCTATAATATAATATCAACAAGGTACTCATATTACCCGAAGATAATTCTCATACGTAGCATTATATCTCTCAAATCCTACGTATTAAAATATCATGACTTTACTTCTTTAAATTTAATTATCCCCGAGCCTCACTCATTACTCAAGGTTCAACTAGGTTTTTCCTCAACAATCATTCAATAAGAAATCAGTAATATCCTGCTGGTCCATCTTATGTTATCACCCGTATTACCACGAATTAAACTCTCCTTTAATTAGGATTATAAGTGATTGTTTCTAATCTCTTATAAATACATCTTCTATCAACTAGGATTGAATACCATCATCACATGGCTCATAGTCTATAGTGTTTCATTCCCACTATATGACTTATCAACAAAACCAACATCCTCGCATCCTATAATATCTCTCCACTCCCGACGTCGTTAAGGTTCATGCGCGAAACATCTCGCAAAGCGAAATCCAAAAAAGGAACCCCTCCAATACACTACTACTTAACTTTATCGATCGAGGAGGTCCGTCAACTTCAAATATGCGCTCGAGATAAACTCATCCCCTCTTTCAACCAAATATGGTCTGAACTCCCATCTCTAACCAGTAACCATACCACTAAGCTCTTGTACTACACTCAGTCCCTGCGCAATCAATAATGAGTTTAGACTTAGTCCTTGATGTTCAAATAATAACACTAAGGCTACCCAGGTGTTATATTAAATCTCACCTACTGGACCTATCCTTAATCCTCATGTATACAAATTAGAATCCAACACATGAATCTAGCAACCGAAATTTCTTCCAATTTAATTATCATAATTCTAATCAGTCAAATTCCAATAACTTTTATTTGATTCTTATCTAGGGCTTACTGATCTTCCCTAAATCCCATTATATCCAAGGTTCATATACTTTTCCCAAAATTATTTCCTATTTGGCAATTTCTCTCACTCCAATAAACCAGCAACTCAAAACTGGACTGTGATAAAATCTCCAAAAATTTCCTCTGTCGCTCGAACCAGAATGATTGTCGTTGGAACGACTTCCATGTGTCATTCGAGCGGCTTCGTGCGAGATGTCATCTCACTCGAACGACTTCGCACGAGATCGCACGAGATGTCACTGTTTGTCTTCTTCATCAAATTTCAGCATTTTCACCTTTTTTGAACATAAAAACATCTAAGATTCAACACCCAACATCTCATCATCAATACCCATTAACACCTAGCAGGTTATAAACCATTCCCAACATCTCATCATCAAGAGTTTGAATTAAAATCATATATTTATCTTATTTTTCCAGAAAATTATATACATGATATCTTCAAGAACACACCAATGATTTTCAGAATTTCTTCAACAGATTTATGATTATTTCGGGGATTACTATCTACCTACAACATGAGTTTGATTCCTATATATGTTCATATTTCCATAAATCCATTATAACTCCAACTTTATCTTCCAAACATGAAAAATCGTCTCTTTTTTTATAACTATGCTAACATGGACAATACACAAACTTAGATTGCAATTATCAAACACTTGCCTCTAATGAAGGTCTGATCCTTTGGTTTAGTATATCACAGGTGGTTCTCCCTTTCTCCGGCCAACTTCCGGTGGTGGTGACCTTTGGTCTTAGTTCTCCTCCTTTCCAAGCAAGTTTCTTTCTTCCCAAGCAACCTTTCACTCTCTCACAAGGTGACCTCTCAAGTTTTGTGTAGAAGAGATGAATAACCCACGTACAACTAGTCTCCAAATACTTATAATAAAACAAAATCCGAAATCACTATTCACCCATTGTAAAAATGACCAAAATGCCCTTTTGGGTCGTCTTAACATTTCCAAATGACCCGAGACCCAAAACTAACATCCAAATAGACTTTTTTTGACTATTTCAACCCTTCCGGATGCAACGACGCAGTCGAAATGACTATGAGGTCGATATAAAAATAAGTTTCTTATTTAATCTCATAATTTGTCCCGACACGTCCCATACCGCGTTCGACTACAATTTTAAACTATTGAATTAGTATCACACAACCACATCAATAGCATCACATTCATATATTACCTAAATATCTTTAAGTAATATACCAAATCATTCATTTTAATATCCGCAATTCGGATAAAACCCCAATGAATTAATTAATAATAAAATCCAATTAATCCAATAATTTAAAATATAACCCATTTTTAAAAGTCATTAAAATCACGGGGTATTACATGCTTCTAACACTACGACTAGAGTCAATAATGATAAGGGCAAACAAAAGGTTACCTCCATTTGGTTACCTAAGAAAGCTGACAAAGCCCTTATTGCTCATGTTACTCTCAAGGTTCAAAATACTTCCCAATGGTATTTTAATAGTGGGTGATTTAGGCACATGACTAGTGACATATCATTTTTTATCCACCTTTAGGATTGCAAGGAATGTAAATTCAATTTTAGAGATAAAAGTAAGTGTAATATTTTGGGATATGGAGGTGTTGAGATACCCAAATTTCTTAAATTAGACAATGTGTTTTAAGTGAAAGGGTTAAAAGAAAACTTAATTAGCATAAGCCAAATGTGCGATGAAAACTTTACGATAAAGTTTGAATGGTTCGAATGATTTATCCCCTGAACTTTTACTACAAGGTGTGAGGATTAAAGATAATTATTATGGGATTATGCCCAAGTCCTACTTTGTGTGCAACAATGCGACGATCTCATCTATAGACCTTTGGCATCAACGACTAGAGCATGTGAGCTATAGAGATCTTGAGATATTAGTGAAGAAGTACTTAGTTCGTGGCTTACTATCGTTTAGGAAACGAACGTGCTTGGTTTGTGGACCTTAAAAATAAGGAAAACAAATTCAAAGACCCAATCGAAAGTTGAATACCATTACCACCACTCATGTTTTGGAGTTGATTATCATGGATCTTATGAGTCGTACTCACTGGGAGAGGTTAGGTGGTAAGAGATACATTCTCATGATGGTTGATGACTTTTCAAGATACTCTATCGTGGGATTTCTTAGAGAAAAGTCCAATGCAGTTGATTTCTTAACAACCAAGTGTCGTGTCCTATAAAACCAACACGATGTCACTATTAATCGGCTATGTAGTGACAACGACATTAACTTTAAAGAAGCTAAAGTGGGTATCTATTATGATGGAGTGGACATAAAACATGATTTTTTGGCTATTGGTATTTCTCAACAAAATGGTATTATTAAGAGAAAGAATTGGATGATATAAGAGATGGAAAGAACACATTTCTTTAAAAAAACATGCCAAGACATTTTTGGGAAGAGGTGATGAGAACCACATGTTAAATGATGAATAGGGTATATCTTCATCCACCCATGCTACACACACCTTATGAGTTATGGACAGGGAAGAAGCCCAACCTATCATATTTTCGTGTCTTTAGGAGTAATTTCTACATCTTAAGAGATAGAGAGCACTTAGGAATGTTGAACTCCCAAAGAGAGGAGGGGATAGTTTTAAGTTATTCATTGATAAGTAGGTCTTATAGGCGTTTTAACCTTATAAGATCTAAGGTTATGGAGTTAATGAACTTCATGTTTAGAGATGACGAGTTGTCAATATTTATTACTCCTAACCCCGAGTGTGAGGATTATTCACCCCTGGTGATGATGCCATACCTCCTCATATTACTTGGTGGACCCCAAACCTAATTGAGAGGATACACTTGCTTGGGTAAAAAAGATCCATACCCCGTTCGCTATGCTTGGTTAATTCATAATAGGTGTTAAGACTCTTGTTCATCTTGATAATGTGGTTAGCTATCTGTGTTAGACCTCCTTAGTCGATCCCAATAATGTGAAGAAGCATTCAAGGATGAGCATTGTATATTCACTATACCGATGAGTTATATCAGTTTTATGATAATGATGTCTAGGAGTTAGTTCCCTGACCTAACGAGACTAATGTGATATGTACTAAGTGGATTTATAAGAATAAGATGGATAAGCATGGTACCATAGTTCGCAATAAGGCTAGATTGGTTTCTCAATGCTAAACATAAATTAAGAGTGTAGACTTTAACGAGACATTTTCTCCTGTTGCTAGGCTTGAGTCCATTATCTTACTACTCGCCATAGGATGTCATTAATGCTTCAAGTTATATTGGATGGATGTAAAGACTGCCTTTCTGAATGGAATTTTATAGGAGGAAGTTTACGTGGAGTAACCAAAAGAGTTTGAAGACCCTAAGTGCTCGTGACACGTCTATTATCTTAAGAAGGCCTTATATGGATTGAAGCAAGAACCCCTTGATTGGTACAAGAGACTCACATCCTATCTATTTTCTCTTGGCTTTAAGAGTGGGGGAATAAAAAAGACGTTATTTGTGAGGAGAGTGAGTGGTGCTATTTTGGTTGCCTAAGTTTATATGAACGACATAGTATTTAGTTCTACGTGATCCCTTTTTTCTCACACCTTTGAGGAAGATATGCAAAGAGAATTTCATATGATCATGGTTGGTGATCTTACGTTCTTCCTAGTTCTTCAGGTTTGTTAGCTTGAGGATAGGATATTCATATAAGGAACCTAGTGAAGAAGTTTTTTTTAGACTCCACTAAGCACTCACTCACCCCTTTGATTACATCGACAAAGCTTAGCAAAGACCCTTTAAGCAAGAACGTAGAGCAAACCCTTTATCAGAGTATGATAAGTAGTCTTCTCTACTTGATCACTAGTCATCTTGATACTGCCTTTAGTGTTGGAGTCTGTTCACCATACCAGACATCCCCAAAAGAGTCTCACTTGCTCGCACTTAAACTTATTATCAAATACATGAGTAGAACTCTTTCCTATGGTATTTGGTATTACTTTGATATCATTGAACTTTTGTCTGCCTATTGGGATGCCAATTGGTCCAGGGATATTGATGGTTGTAGGGGCACCTCGAGTGGGTGTTTTTACTTTGGGAGAGCTATTGTATCTTATCTTAGCAAGAAGCAAAATTCCATATCTTTGTCCATAGTGGAGGCTGAGTGTATTGCCACTGGGATTCATTGCACACAAGTCTTACGGATGAAGCAAATGTTGGAAGATTATGGGATTTCACAAGGCATGATAACTATTTCTTGTGATAATACAAGTGAAATACACATTTCCTGTAATCCGGTCCAGCATTCGCGCACAAAGCACATTAGAATACGTGAGCTTTTTATACGTGATCTAGTTGAGAAAAAGGTCATGTCCTTAAGCATTGTGAGCACCAAATGTTAATTGGCCGATAGTTTCAAAAAACCTATAGATGCACTTAGATTTGAGGATCTTTGGAAGTCTTTTGGTATTTTCACTGTTGATTGAGTTCAAGTACTTTATCTAGTATAGGGTGTTTATCATGTTCATATCTTATGTTCCTTTTAGCATATTGTATTATCATTGTATTTATTTGTCTTCTTTTTTATATTTTTTGAAAAATCCAAAAAGAGTTTTGTTTTTCTAAAAAAGTCCTGAAAAATACAAGAAGATTTTATTTTGATAAAACTTTTCAAAAAGAAAAAAAGAGTTTTTATTTTATTCTTTAAACCATATATGGGTGAACATTTTAGATTTTTGGATCACCTCTTCATACCATCCATACATGTGACTTTTTCTTAGTGTTTTGAGACATGACTTTGTTTTAATATTTTTCTTAATAATGTGTGGATATCATTAAGTTGATCTTGGATGACTACATTCTACATGTTTGATTCCTTGTGACCTTTATTGCACATGTGCACGAGATTTATGAACATTTTTCTTAATTGTCATTTGTTGAATACGATGTTCTCATCTCAGTTATTCTTAATAACAAACCAAATATAAAAAGAGATTAGTTATGCATGTAATAACCATTTTTGGTATTTCTTTTCCCAAAAAAATATAGTTATATGTTAAGCAATGGAAAGGGGCTACAAAAGATCAAATATTCTTTGCGTTACGCCATTTGCATAAAAGATCATAAAAGATGAACGACACACAAAATGAGAAGTGGCAAGGCCATTTAGTTTAGATTCATTTATACTTTACTACAAATGAGCATTAATTTCTTCAAAAATATTTGAGAGTTAATCCTTAAATATGTGAGATTTTTAGGAAGTTGAGGTATAAGATCAATGGGTTTGAACAACATAATTTCTTGAAAAAAATTAAATAATTTAGCATTATAGGTGTTAGAATCATTTAAGTTCATGATATTTTGATTAAGTTGAGTCAATTTCAATTGATTTCACTATTTTTACACCTAAGGTAGACTTTGAGTTCTCTCTTTAGAAGTGTCTCATGACTTCGTGCACCTATGTAATGAATGATTATATTAATTTACATGTGAAAAATATTCGCACAATTTCATTTTGCATTCATCATTCGGATATTTTAGTGTTATTCCATGATGTGTTATATTTGTACATTTTAGATATTATGTTTGAAAAGTTTAAGAAATAATATATGAAGGAAAGTTGTCTTCCGAGATTATCATTACATGTGTATTATTAAATATCTTTGTGATGATATCTTGATTCTTCATATGCTTCTTATGTTTCATGATTAGTTTTTACTCCCTTGTCTATTATGGGAAAAAAGGGGAAGAACAAATTGGAGGGGGGGGGGTATTTATCTGTTAAAACCCATTTGCGTCATGGTACTTTGTTTGTCACATCTGTGTAGGTACCCTAGATGATGGTCACTTGGACCCACGCAAGATGAAGACAAAGTAAGACAAAGGGAAGAACAATTAAACTTGAAGACTTGTACATAAATACTTTTTTTTTTCTTGATTTAGGATGGTAGTTATTGTATCAGTCTCTAGGATTCAATTTGTCTTCGGGTTATGTTTTGTCTCGGAATATCCAAATGGGGAGATTTGTAAGAGAAACTTTCAAAATTTCTCAGTTATTTATTTATTTATTTTGACTTATCCCATTACACATACACTTCACTTTCATGGATTCTCTGGATTCGAAGAAAAAGTTGAAAACTTTTTGAAGATTGAAGAATCGTATGGCTCAACAACTTTAGAAGAAGTTATGGATGCATTTGGCAGAGGTTTATTTTTCTAGTTTTTTTTATAATTTTAAGAGTTTCCTTTTCCAATGAGTTAAAATATTTTTGAAGGAATTTTTGGAAAACTCGCATCGTGTTTAATATAAGTTAGCTATGGTGTTCAAAAGAGAAATGTGTCATCGTTAGAACGGAGTTCCCTTGATCAAACGAGTCAATTTTACATCTTTTTTTGAAATTTTATTCAATAGTTCATTGGAAGTTGGTTTGAATGAAAACAGGTGTCTCGTTCGAATGACAGGTACCTCATTCGAACGACTGCATGAGATTTTGTTTTTTAGATTAAATCTGATCCAAATCTCTAATAATTATCCCATTATAACTAACTTCCTTATGAAAGGAGAGAATGTATTAGAGACTTCACTAACTCCTTTTGAAATCTTTTTCCACCTCCGTTGAGTTCTCTTTGTGATCAAAATCTTCCATAGTTATTCTAAACCCCTCAGAAACATAAATATCGCTTTATCAAATCAAGAAAATACTTTCTAATTCAAAAACCTTTATAGAGAGAAATCTATATTGCTGAATTGTGGAATCGAGGTCTAATTATTGAAAAAGAAGAAGGTTAATCGTTGGATACTGAGGGAAGACTACTTACTCAAGACGACTCTAGATTAGGTCATTTTATATTGAATAAATTGAAAACTATACAAGTCATACTTAGTCTGTCTCACTAATTTGTAAATCGATTGTCTGTCAATTACTCTATAGTGTTGAATATAGGTTTTGCCCTTATAAGGGATTTTTCCTCACTTATTCAGTATATCTGCATGCTTGGTTTAGACCACATCATTGTATGCACACCTAATATAGTCAAAAATAAATTTTTTGTGTGGTAAACTAATATAAAAAGAATTACATAGGACCCCATCATTCTCAACCAGGACACGAGGCACCAATATTAGTAAATAGGCATGAAGAAATGAAAATGCAGGGCTATACGGAATTATACGTATATTAGGTTACACACATAAAGGTCCAAATTTTAACCAAATTTTATTTTTATTACAATTAGGTGCCCATGCAAGATAGAGTCCAAATTAATTGTTCCAAACCACACAATCAAACTAGACTAAGGAGAAGAAGAAATTGAGAAAAAATCCCTTTTGGACAAAACCTATATTCAGCACTGTAAAAGAGTTTAATAGACTCGATGACTTATAGACTACTTAGAGATCACTGACTATAGTGTATATGGCCTTAAAATCTTTGATAGAAAGTGATGTAGTCCAACACCATCCACATAAATCTACTTTTCCCTCAGGACCCACTGATTAACCTTAGGATGCGGAATCCTTTGTTCTTCAGCCGTAAAGTTACAGCTCTACAAAATTCATTCGTTGAGCAATACTCTACTAGAGTTTGATATAGTGTATAGAATTTAGGCTTTGACACTCAACAAATCATTCTAATGGATGTATGATTTGGGAAAGAAAAAACTTGTTTCAAGGAAATAAAAAAAAATGAACACTTTGGAACTAGTGTAGGGATTTTGTTATCACTAAATTTCTTTAGAAAAACTGTGCACAAAAGTCTAATCTATAGAAAATACAAATTTCGAGGTGGAGAACTCGTTCGAATGAAAATAGGATTTCGTTTGAAATGAAAGCCATAGGTTTTTTCTAACGACGTCCAATCTCAATCAAATGAAAGGCTTATTTAGTTCAAAATGACCTTCCAACAAACTTCAAATAAGAGTTATTCTATAAAAATAGAGAACTTCGTTTGAAGCTCATCAGAAGTCTGTTATAACAAGTTAAGCACTTTATTCTAACGATACTACAACTTTGTTAAAACGAATTAGGGAGTTCGCTATAACAAGAGCTACATCTCATTCTAACGAGATCAAAAATAAAAAAAATTATTTTCAAAATTACTTTTACGAAAAATTCCTTGAGTAAAATAGTTGTCTAAGAATAAATTTCACTGAGTATAATAAAAAACCTCGAATACCAAATAAATATATACTGTGTTCGTGATAGGTTCAATGACTTGAATCTCAAAAACATTGCTCGATCACTAACATGTATCCAAAGATCGTGGACGCATATGCGAATGTAGAATTCGATTTGTAATGGGATATGCCAAAATTACTAAGCTATGAGATATTATAAAAACTTACTCTTATAAATATACCACTTTTAATATTCCGTTACACAAAATAAAAATTTAAATCAAATTAAACCCTAATGACAATGTTCTAGTAATGCCCTCCCAAACCCAAAAACGGAATGATATCGGAGACTATGTCTTCAACTAAAATTCTCTATCTTGTTTATTATCATTAAAGTGGAAGAGATGTATAAATACGAAATAAAAGAATATAGTGACGCGTATGAGTTTGAAAGAAAATAAATCTCCCCCTCAATTTGTTCTCTACCTTTTTGTTCATAACAGATAAATGCAAGAAACTAAGCATGAATATTAAGCACCACCTGAATCCAAAAGATATAACACCACAAAGATAATTAATGAAGTACTGTTAGAGAAGTAGACTAAAACCATGCTTTATGTAATAATTGTAGTTATGGATTTATTGTTATAATAAAGTCAGTTATTCCTATTTTGATTAAAATCATGTATGGACAAATTGTTTGCAGTATTTTATATATTGTCGGTGTCTTTTATTCTACTCGGTAGGTGTTCTGGTGTGTAGATTACTACTTACACACAGAGGATCAGATCACTAGTTCTTGTGGAATATAAGTTGTATCGTTCACAGTCTGAGATGGAACTGGACACACCATTAGTAGGACTGTAGCACAATATTTTAGTAGGTCTATCTTGATTACAGGAAACTGTATAGTTTCAACTTATTGTGCTAGTACACTTTTTGTGTATTGAATGGGACCAATTTTTGGTCATTGTTTTTATAATGATTTTATAGGACAATGTACACCTAATACTTATTAGGTTTACTTAAGGCTCCTAATTCGAATATGATTGATGGACACATGCACTATTTATTTATTGCTTTGACTTATCGAGTGAGATTCATTATTGGATCATTAATCTTAATAAATTGGGTAATGGTGATTAATGAATGGTGAAAGTCTTTTATGGACGGAATCCACATCGCGGTATAGAGATTGGTGATACCCCATTGAGATACTTATATGTTTTGTATGTGTCAAACCCTATATGTGGATTACATTAATCCGACACTACAAATAAGTTAAGTTGGATCGCTCATGGACTTGAAGAAGTTAATCAAATAAATTATCAGCAATTTATTTTATTAACAAGTATTTGTAACCGTAATGTGGGGAGAATTAAGTAATTAATAAAAAGTAGCTCGAAATATAATTATGAGTTAAGGAATGGAGTTGCAATTATAATTATTTAGTGGTATTAATTATAATTAACTGATATTAGAATTCAGGACGGATTAGGTTTTATTAGTCCCATTAGGAGCCATATCCTTATCTCTCCTTAGGGTACCTACTGTAGCCTATATATATGCACCTAAGTCTCATTATTTCTTAACCTAGCTTCCACTCTTGGATACTCATAAGACATGATTTAAGACTTGTGAAAAAGAGAGAGGCAATAGAGAAAAAATTGGAGACAAGAAGGTGGTCATAAAATAGGAGCTGACCCTCTACTCGTGTCTGTCCATATCAGACATACAGTAGAAGACGATGAGGTGAGTTGAGCCATCACGTGTAAAAGCAAGATCAAATCAAATAGATATCAAAATGTAAATCCTAATTTTTCTTTGTAGGATTTTACGCATGTGGAATTTTGTTTTGTCGTTCTATCTATATGAATTTTTAATAGACCCTTGGACTTCGGCTCCAATAATTGGTATCAGAGCCCTATTGATACCGCATATAGGTTGAATTCAACCATGTTGTCCAATCAAAAAAATCGTAGATTCGCATGGATGTCGGGTAGAATGTAGATATGTGCTAACTTATGTTTTACAGCGATCTAATCCCACTATTATGACCACGAATTTATGTTTTTGTTTTATGTGATTGGATTCCACGATGTAAGAGGAAGTTTTTTACATGGAAATAAGTTTTGACAGTGTTAAATAGGTGAACCCCGTGCTATCCCAGCGTAGTGGCAACATACAACATTCAGTTCTAGGATGACTATTGGGTTTTAGCATGACTGTTGAGTTCTAGGATGACTATTGAGTTCAAGGATGACCGTTGAGTTCAAGAGTGACTTTTAAGAACTTCCATCTATGACAGAGTTATATCTTGACCATAATACTTGGGAATCCTTATTTATCTCATTTTTTATTTATGTTGACTTATGTCTTTATTATTCATGTTTTAATTATTGGGTTGTTAATACATGTTAACGGTTCCCTTAGAACTAAGGACAACATGGAATACTGACCAAATTTAAATCACATAGATGCTAAATGTGAATAATTTAGAATTATTTTGAATTGTGAACATTAATATGTGTGGTTAGAGAATAAATAAATTGGGTATTCTTTTTTATAACAATTAAGGATATTTAAATTTTTTTATTTATCACACATTTAGTTGATATATTAAAATAGGTATATCCCGGTATTTTTGGAAATATGTCAAATGTTCTAGATTTTTCAAATTAATTAAACATTGGACACAAATTTTTATAACCCTCACAAAGTTTTTTAAGCAATAAGTGGGAGAGGTATTTTTCCATTAGAAAATCCCATGGTCTCCATCAACGATTTATAGACTTTTAATTATAAGTAGGTCCTCTAATGAGGAATGTAAATTATTGTTGTAGTCGGTATAAATTTCCTTAAGGGTAATTTTGGATTCAATATTCACATAGGCGGCCACCAAAGGAGGAGTATATGTGATATGAGAAAATCTAAAATTAGTTGGCGGTATACACTCAGACATAAAAAAATGGTAGGTTCTCCAAAGAGGAATGATATGACAATGATTTTGTGGGACCAAAGTCTCGGCTATTTTATTTTATTTGACATAGGCATTGTCTAGATAATAAAATTAAAAGGAATAGGCCTGTCTAATTTTTTTTGGAAAGTAGGTTCCCTAAAGAGGAATACTATTTAAATGGTAATCGAGATGCCGCTGAATTCTTTTAAAATTGATAGAGGGAACATTAATTTTAATTTAGAATTCAAAAAGTTTTATGCCCTATAATAATTCATATTATTATTATTATTATTATTATTATTATTATTATTATTATTATTATTATTATTATTATTATTATTATTATTATTATTATTATTATTATTTAATTCTCAGTATTAAGATGGGAAGCTCTTTTAATCCACTTTTAGTCATTCTCATGGGAAAAAATTAACTGGACTTAATTACATTGTCTAGAGAAGGAATTTAGATATTGTGTTGATTGCTGAAGGGTACAAGTTTGTGATTTATGAGATTTATCATGAGAAACTTGGTGAGGGGGCAACTGAAAAGGAAACTCAAATTTATCAGAAATGGATCAAGGTTGATGAGATGGCGCGGCGTTACATTTTAGCATCTATGTCAAATGTTCTGCAACATCAGCATCAATCGATGGACACTGCCTATGGTATGATGATGAACCTCAAGATATGTTTGGGGATCAAAATCGCACTATAAGGAGAGTTTTCATGAAAGAACTCATGAACACAAACAGGATTGGGCCCTAGTGAGGGAACATATTTTAAGGATGGTGTCTCTTCTCAACGAGATTGAAATCCTTGGAGCAGAAATCGATGGGGAAACCCAGGTCGATATTGTTCTTCAGTTGCTGCGTTAGTCCTTTAAGAAGTTTTGCCTAAATTACAACATCAACAAACTTTCTTACTCTTTGGCGGAACTACTTAAAGAACTATAAGCAGCTGAGGGTCTCATCAAAAAGTCAGCAAGTGCTTTTGTTGCTGAGAAAGGTTCTACTTCCAAGATTATGGGCAAGAATAAAAAAGAAGAAGAACGCTCAGAAACAGGCTCTGGTCCCTCTGACAGCTCGTGGGCCTCAGGGAGGTGTGAGAAAGGCCAAGGTCAAGTGTTTCCACTATAAGCAGTCAGGACACTGGAACAAAAATTGTCCAGTTTTCAGCAATAAACAGAACAATGAAGGTAAATTCCATTCATTTGTCGTTGAACTATGTTTTGTGCTTCGTACTATCGGTACCTGGTGTGTAGATACGGGATCCACTAATAATGTATGCAATTCTTTGCAGGGGTTCTAGGAAACCAGATGACTAAATTATTAAGAGATTTATCTGATTATGCGAGATGCTACGATAGTAGCGGCAGTTGCTGTGGGAGATGCTCATTTAAGATTTAATAATTATATGAGTTTACTTTTAAAAGATTGTCTTTATTCACCTTCCATTAGGAGGAATTTGATTTCAGTTTCTTGTTTAGCCTTTTATGGATATTTTTTTTAATAAACTCGTGGTTATTAAGAAAAATAAATCATTTATTTGTTCTGGTACATTAATTGATAATCTTCATATTGTTATTCCTATCTCTCCCACACAACAAATTAATATTTTTCATAATTAAATTGGACCATATTTAAAGAGAAAGGAAGCATCTATAACACCCCGTATTTTTACGCATAATTATTTTTATGGAAAATGGGGATTAATTAAATTAAAGGGAGAAAATTTAAATTGTAATTAATCCGATTTGTATGATAATAACCACTAGCGTGATGAGAGTTAGTATTTATTGAAATAATATTATGGTCGGGGATGAGATACACGGCAGTTAAGTTATAAATATTTGGGGCGCGTATGAGTCGCGTCACTATTATGTAGTTGGGGGTTTCAAAAGATAAATTAGTTTTGTATAACTCAGACGACTATTTTGAGGGCGCTAGAGTGTCCGGAAGGGTCAAAATAGGCTGAAAACACTACTCGGGTATTTTATTTGGAGTCCGGGGCATTTTAACCCAAAACGACACCACAAAGGGGTATTTTGGTCTTTTAGAATTTTTGGGTAATTAAATGGACGAAAATTGGGTTTAATTAAAAGCAGTTAGGGTTAGTGACCTGTGAGTTCAACTTACGTAGGATAGAGAGGCAAAGAGAGAGAGAACCAAGGAAGAAGAAGACTCCATTAGAGCCCTAAGCCAAGAACTTAAGCTCTCGAACCAAAAAGTACACCAACACGTAGATCGGGTCAAGAGGATCGTTCCCATACAATTTTCAATCGCGAATCAAAAGTTCCCTTTTAAGGCAAGTGATTATCTTGCTCTCTCTCTTAGCAATTATTACTCTTGTTAACAAATGTAGAGGTTTTAGAACAACTAAAACCAAAAATTGGGTTTACCTATGATGAGATATTGTAGGAATTTTAGAAATCTGATGGGGGTTTGCATGTAAAGGATTTTTCCCTTTAATAGGAATGTGAAATTTAGTGAATTAGATGGTAAAACTGAAATAAAATGGAGTTTTTTTTTTGATTAATAATTATGGGTTTATGTTAATATGATTTATGGGAAAATTTAGGAATTTGTTGAAATTACATGATGATTAGAAAGATTTGACCCCAAAACTATGTTAAGAAGTGTTCTAGGGTGGCTTAGATTAGTTTTTAAACCTTGTACTTGGGCTATAATAGGTTTAGGTTGAGATTGGAGTGGAGAAAATTGGGAAAAATGAGCATTGGAGATGAACTGGGCAACATCAGAAATTTCGTTGGAAGTCCATCCCAAGTCGTTCGAACGAGACTCCAACGAGATTCCAGTGGCCTTCTAACGAGTTGGTAGCTCGTTTAAAGTTCCTTCGTTTGAACCACCCTCGTTTGAAAGAGATTCCTTGGGTCTTCTAACGAGATTCCAGAATGACTCTTAAGGCCTGATTTTGTTTTGAACTTCCCGTAGGCTTATTTATGTGAGTGTTAGACCTATTTGAATGTCGAGTGACTTAAATTTATAATTACTAGTGAGCGGAAAATATGTCAACCCTAGGGAGGTATGAAATTCAGAATTTGAGAGATATGAAAATACAAGGGAGAATATATACGAATAAGGTACGGGGTATAATAGGGGATATTATGCGCACTGTGAATACTAGGCGGTGGGAAAGCTAATGAATTTGTATAAGTTATGTGTATGCTTATTGTTTAAAATATTATGTGTATGACATACCTAGCTACTGGCTATCAAACGAAGGTTAACGCATTGTGGACGACCGAATCTTGTGTGCCTTCGAGGGATTTAGAGTCGTACCACTAGAGCATGGAACCTAGGTACGGGCTACCCGTGAAAATGATAGTGATGAAGGTTGTATGGATACGTAGGTATGTGCGTAGCCCATCGACTGGGGACTATGTTTGCCTCCAATAGGTGTTTATGTTTTATTTGTTCTCGAGAGATTGAACCAGTTGTCCTCTATGCGTGAGCATTGCAATTGGACTAGGTAGCCGAGTATGCATAGCACTAAGGGTTTCTCAACCAGGAGAGAAATATTGCTATATTTATATATAAACTAATATGTATACATAAAGATAATAATGTGTGTATACCGGAATCCTGTTTGATGTCCTATGTTGATGACGCTATTTTTAAATGTACACTTATGGTACTATCAGTTGGGCATTTAGAAGAATATGGGAATAAACTAAAGTAATCCTAAACCTATATCGAAATGTTTAATATGTCGGTTTTGAGTTATTTAGGGAGTCTTTGAAGCATAATATTATGTACTCAATATTCAGTCTGGGTATCATGACTAGTATGGGTAGTTATGTTTGTTAGACGTGCACACTAGATCGAGGGGTGAGTATCTCAAGTGAGTACGCTAAGTTAACTTGAAGAATAATGGTGCTAATTGAAGCAATTTAAGTAATTTCTATTTTAAACTGTTTTCAACTCGGGCTCTGACCCTTTTTCTGTATATCTTTCTATTGTTCCATTATTTTTAGGTGCCCAGCCACAAGGACACCAGCCTTAGGAGACTCTATTCTGTTGTCATGCTGTAGCTGCTGTGGAAGCTGCAGGATAATGGCTAGTAGACAACTCGGCCTATTCTTCTTTTCTAGTTATCTATTATATTGGACATGTCGTCCCTACTTCAGTTTACTTCCTGAGATTTAGTTCTTTTAAACTCTCTCTTAAATTTTATTTCCTTTTATTGGATTTATTGTATGGGATTGTATCTGGACGTGTTTACTCCATCAATTTGTTTTACTTCATTTATACTTTATTTATATAATTGTGATATATGTCATTTGTTGGTATTCTTTTTTATATTGGTTAATAACAAGATAAAATTTGGACATCACACTTTTTGAATATTAGGAGATTAGTTTTTATTAAATTAAAATTTAATTTTCAACAGTGATGCATTATCTAGACCAACTCGATATTCTGAAATTAATTAATTAAGGAATGATCACCCGGTAATTAATTAGGTGGGGTGTCACAGGTGGTATCAGAGCATCAGGTTCTAGTGTCCTTTAGGATCTGTACGACGTATTGCATTTTTCGCTTATCGTCTTTGATATAGATCGCTTCTATTAGGACTGTTGCATCCTTATTTTGTGTTGTAGATCTCGTACTTCTGCTACAATGTTATGTATGGACGATGGTTTTATAAAAATTCATTTAAATCTAAGATGTTGCCTATGGGGGAGATACACACTAACACCGCTGAATAAGTAAAGGCGGGACAAGACCAATATATACCTCAGGTACACCAGGAAAGAGAGGAAATCACTGAGATTGCGAACATCGTGGCATACCAAAATCACAGTGTGCAACCTACAGGGGGTAAAAGAATAAGATAATTTTATCAATATGACATTTCGAGGAATAATAAAGATGGGAAAATACCATCACAACAGCGATAAGCTCCTTAGAGACATCAAGACCGAAAAGACTATGAAAACCGTGGGAAGAGCCAAATCCGCTAGGGCCAACACGACGATTAGGTCTAGCAGAGCCAACAACAGGTTCAGTAGGGCCAGAATGGCCAAGGGAGGGGTGGTAACGACCATTAGGGTCGGGGATAACAAGGACAGAGGGGAGTACCCTTCCTAGGAAGATGTTTCATGTGTGGAAACACTAGCCACAAACACCAGGACTGCCCTCAGAAGGGTAGAGGTCAACGAGACCATCAGGGCCAGTAGTGTGCTCAGCAGGGCCAGTAGAGCAGAAACTATGTGGGTAAGTGTTTCATATGTGGCGAACGGGGTCACTACCGTCAAAATTTCCCTATAAAGGGAAGGATCTTGAAACAATCATTGGATGTTCACCCGACACCACAAAATACCCAAATTGGGGAAAACATGGATAATCACCCCAGTAATGCAGATTTCATAATAGCAGTAAGTAGTACAGTATGGACGTATATATAATGCTCGATATGAAGTTATGCCACTGATACAACACCTACCACCCGAGTTTGGAGGTACGATACTTTATCATTTGTAGTGCTTCCTTTTAGTTACGAGGAAATTCTCAAGTAACCTATGTGTGTTACAACTTACTTCTACTACGTGAGAAACATGAATGTAAAATGTATTGCTATCCCAATTTCGAACCGGATAATTCAAGTTTGTGTGATGATAGACCATTAAAATAATTTTAGGTTTCCATTAGTCCTGGACATGAAACAATTTGTGCTAAGTGTCATCCATGAGGAATTTTTTTTAATCCTACAGAGACTTGTGGAGTATGTCGCCGGGTTATACTAAATCCCGGTGGGTAAGAATGTTTACTATAGTGATTCAGGAAAGAATGAAGTATCTCTGGGCGTGGGAATAATTTTTTCGCCAATTTGAAGAGCCTAACGCCAAATTTATAGGAGTAATGTGGGGAATATCTTTTTCGTAACATGAGAATAGATGCGCTATTGTTAGCAGGAAGCAGGGATGAGGGATACGAGATAAATGTTGAGGAGCATAACTTTTGTTGACCGATAATGTTAGTTAGTAGTGTACTGGGGGTTCCTTGTTTAGATTTCACTTTGCGAGACATCCCATGCATGAAACCGAGAGAATGTCGGGAGCTAGGGGTGGTTTTCCTTTAGCACATGAGTTTAGTACACTGGTTATCATCTGTACGGGAAACCGTAACCTTAACTTTAATTTTATTCCTATGCACAGTCAGTAGAGTCATACGATATGACGTAAGAAGTGATATAAAATGTTTTACATCGAGAATAAATCAGTGTGATAAGGGAATTTGATAAAGTCACGATACGGAATAAGTACTCATTGCCCCGAATCGATGACTTATTCGATTAGTTGAGGAGAGCTACCTTCTCCTCAAAGATTGCCTTGGGATCAGGATACCATAAGATGTGTATTAGGGAGTAGGAGATGTCAAAGTCTACTTCTTGACGAGATATAGGTCCTATGAGTTTAAAGTCTATGCCGTTTGGACTGATAAATTCTCCAGCCGTATTCGTGGACTTGATGAACCGAGTGTTCAAAGAGTTCTTAGATCCGTTTATCATCATTTCATAGATGACATCCTGCTTTATTCACACACTGAGAAGGAGCATGCTGAGTACTTGAGACAGGTTCTTCATACTCTATAAGAGCATCAGATGTATGCTAAGTATGAGAAGTGCGGATTCTTGTCACGGGAGGCATAGTTTTGGGGGCATGTTGTGTCGAAAATGGGGGATATCGGTTAACCCGATCAAGGTGTCGGCTGTGAGGGAGTGGGGATATCCGATGACATAGATAAAGGTGCATAGTTTCTTGGGGTTAGTCGGGTACTAAAGGAGGTTCATCCGAGGCTTTTCGAAGATAGCGGGTCCATTGATGAATCTGACTTGTAAGGGAGTACCTTAAGAATGGGATGATACATGTCAATTGTCTTTTAAGGAGCTGAAAGATAAGATGACTTTGGCGCCAGTTCTTGCTTTACCCAAGCCGGGAGTAGAGTATCTAGTCTACACTGATGCGTCCTTATTAGGACCTGGAGGTGTACTTCAGCAGGAGAATCAACCTATAGCTTATACTTCCTGTAAGCTTAAGCCTCACGAGAGGAACTACCCCACCCATGATTTAGAGTTGGCAGCGGTGGTGTTTGCACTTCGTATTTGGAGACATTACCTCCTAGGGGAGAAATTTTACTTATTCACGAACCATAAATCACTACAATACCTCTTCACGCAAAAGGAGTTAAATATGCATGAACGTCGGTGGCTTGATTCTATGAAGGATTATTAATTTGATAGCCAGTACCAGTCGGGGAAGGCTAACTGGTAGTAGACGCGTTGAGTCGTAGGCCAGTTGGTGAGGTGGACGAGGTTTGGAAAGAGAAATGGAGGGATTTAGGGAATCAGGATGCGGTGGCTCGATCGTTTATGTTTGTGATGACAGTTACACCCCAGATTATTATGGGAGTAGTACAGGCTCAGGCAGATGATCCTTTCTGCCAAAGTCAAATAGTGAAGCTTCTAGCCGAGGGGTCTGAGTCTTACACCGTTGGTTCAGACGGGGGTATACGTTTTAATGGGAGATTGGTTATTCTCGAGGGTGAGGATTTATGACACAAGGTGATGACAGAGTCACACGGTTATCGATTTGCAATTCATTTCGACGGGGATAAGATGTACCATGACATGCGCAGATAATACTGGTGGAATGAAATAAAGAAGGATATTGCCGAGTTCGTCTCGAAATGTACCACTTATCAATTGGTAAAGGTGGATAGTCAGAGATCGGTGGGACTTCTACAGCTATTAGAGGCTCCTATGTGGATATGGGAGAGCATTTCCATGGACTTTATCATGGGATTACCCACATCGCAGAGGGGTCACGAGTCGATATGGGTGATAGTGGATCGGCTGACCATGGTAGCCCACTTTCTTTCAGTTAGGATAGACTACACCTCGGGACAATACGCTCAGTTATTCATAGAAGAGATAGTGAGACTTCATGGAGTGCCTTTTAATATCGTGTCTGGCAGAGATAAAGTGTTCGTTTCTCGATTTTAGGAGAGTTTTCAGGAGGCGTTGGGTATGGAGTTACAGCTGAGCACAACCTATCACCCGTAGACGAATGGTAAGACAGAGAGGACGAATCAGATGTTGGAGGACATGTTATATATATGCATCATTGATTTTGGTGGATGTTGGGAGCAGTACCTTCCACTAGTGGAGTTTGCTTATAACAACTCCTACCAGTTTACTAGCAGTATGGCTCCATTCGAAGACCTATACGGAAGACCTTGTTATTTCCCAACATGTTGGCTAGAGGTGGGGGACAACAAGTTACTGGGTCCGGAGGTGATTCAGGATACTTCAACAAGGATAGAGTTGATACGGAGTCATATTCGAGTTGCTCATGATCGGTAGAAGAGTTATGCTGATGCCAAACATTACGTTCGAGAGTTCAATGTTGGGGATTAGGTGTTACTTCAGGTGTCTCCTATGAAGGGAGTTATGCATTTTGGGAAGAAGGGAAAGTTGGCACCGAGGTATGTAGGGCCATTCCCCATTATCGAGAGGATTGGGCCAGTTGCTTATAGACTTGGGTTACCGAAGCACTTGCATAGAGTCCATGCCGTATTTCATATCTCCTCGCTGGGGAGATTTCTTCGGGATGAATTGGCTCATACTCACATTGCGCTAGAGGATATAGACTTACAGCCTGATAGCTCCTACGAGGAGTGAACAGTTGCTATACTAGATCGTAGCGATAGGAAGTTGAGGACAAAAATAGTACCACTAGTGCGTGTTCAATGGTGGAGCCATAATGTTGAGGAATCAACCTGGGAGCGCGAGGATGCCATGCATGAATGTTATCCAGAGTTATTCTTTCCAGGTATATATATTATTTATCTAATTTCGGGACAAAATTCTGTTATTAGGGGGAAGTATGTAACACCTCGTATTTTTACGCACAATTATTTTTATGGAAAATAGGGATTAATTAAATTAAAGGGAAAAATTTTAAATTGTAATTAATCCAATTTGTATGATAATAATCACTTGCATGATGAGAGTTAGTAATTATTGAAATAATATTATGGCCGGGAATGTGATACACGGCAATTAAGTTATAAATATTTGGGACGCATATGAGTCGAGTCATTATTATGTAGTTGGGGGTTTAAAAAGATAAATTATTTTTGTATAACTCGGACGACTATTTTGAGGGCTCCAGAGTGTCCGAAAGGGTCAAAATAGTCAGAAAATACTACTCGGGTATTTTATTTGGAGTCTGGGGCATTTTAACCCAAAAAGACACCCTGAAGGGGTATTTTAGTCTTTTGGAATTTTTGGGTAATTAAATGGACGAAAATTGGGTTTAATTAAAAGAAGTTAGGGTTAGTGGCCTGTGATTTCAACTTACGTAAGATAGAGAGGCAAAGAGAGAGAGAGAGAGCCAAGGAAGAAGAAAAAGACTCCATTAGAGCCCTAAACCAAGAACTCAAGCTCTCGCACCAAAAAGTAATCCAATGCGTAGATCGGGTCTAGAGGATCGTTCCCATACCATTTTCAACCGCGAATCAAAAGTTCCTTTTTAAGGAAAGTTATTATCTTGCTCTTTATCTTAGAAATTATTACTCTTCTTAACAAATGTAGAGGTTTTAGAACAACTAATACTAAAAATTGGGTTTACCTATGATGAGATCTTATAGGAATTTTAGAAATCTGATGCGGGTTTGCATGTAGAGGATTTTTCCCCTTAATCGGAATGTGAAATTTTGTGAATTAGATGTTAAAAACGAAATAAAAATGGAGTTTTTTTTATATATTAATAATTCTAGGTTTATGTTAATATGATTTATGGGAAAATTTAGGAATTTGTTGAAATTACATGCTGATTAGAAAGATTTGACCCCAAAACTATGTTAAGAAGTGTTCTAGGGTGACTTAGAGTAGTTTGTAAACCTTGTTCTTGGTATGGAATAGGTTTAGTTTGATATTGGAGTGGAGAAAATCTAGAAAAACGAGCATTGGAGATGAACTGGGAAGCTTCATAAATTTCATTAGAAGTCCTACCCAGGTCATTCGAACGAGACTTCTAACGATATTCCAGTGGCCTTCTAATGAGTTGGTAGTTCGTTCGAAGTTCCTTCGTCTGAACCACCCTCGTTCGAATGACCTCGTTCGAACGAGATTACTTGGGTCTTCTAACGAGATTCCAGAATGACTCTTAAGGCCCGATTTTGTTTCGAACTTCCCGTAGGCTTATTGATGTGAGTGTTAGACCTGTTTGAATGTCAAGTGGCTTAAATTTATAATTATTAGTGAGCGGAAAATATGTCGACCCTCGGGAGGTATGAAATTCATAGAATTTGAGAAATATGAAAATACGAGGGGGAATATATACGAATAAGGTAAGGGGTATAATGGGGGATATTATGCGCACTACAAATACTACGTGGTGGGAAAGCCAATGAATTTGTATAAGTTGTGTGTATGCTTATTGTTTAAAATATCATGTGTGTGACATACCTCTCTACTGACTATCGAACGGAGGTTAACGCGTTGTGGATGACCGGATCTTGTGTGCCTTCCGGGGATTTAGAGTCGTACCACTAGAGCATGGAACCTAGGTACGGGTTATCCGTGAAAATGATAGTGATGACGGTGCGTAGGTATGTGCGTAGCCCATCAACTTGGGACTATGTTCGCCTCCAATAGGTGTTTGTGTTTTTATTGGTTCTCGAGAGATTGAACCAGTTGTCCTCTATGTGTGAGCGTTGTAATGGGACTAGATAGCCGAGTATGCGTAGCACTAAGGGTTTCTCAACCAGGAGTGAAATATTGATATATTTATATATAAACTAATATATATACATAAAGAGAAAAATGTGTGTATACTGGAATCCTGTTTGATGTCTTATGTTGATGACGCTATTTTTAAATGTACACTTATTGTATTATCAGTTGGGCATTTAGAAGAATATGGGAATAAAGTAAAGTAATCCTTAACTTATATCAAAATCTTTAATATGTCAATTTTGAGTTATTTAGGGAGTCTTTCAAGCATAATATTATGTACTCAATAGTCAGTCAGGGTATCATGACTAGTATGGGTAGTTAGGTTCATGAAATGTGCACACTAGATCGAGGGCTGAGTATCTCAAGTGAGTATGCTAAGTTAACTTGAAGAATAATGGTGCTAATTGAATCAATTTAAGCACTTGCTATTTTAAACTGTTTTCAACTTGGGCTCTGACCCATTTTTTAGTATATCTTTATGTTGTTCCATTATAT
Organism: Sambucus nigra; assembly: GCA_949130495.1. Classification (NCBI taxonomy): domain Eukaryota; kingdom Viridiplantae; phylum Streptophyta; class Magnoliopsida; order Dipsacales; family Adoxaceae; genus Sambucus; species Sambucus nigra. The sequence goes on along the minus strand of OX422211.1, from coordinate 355,741,196 downwards.
TTAGGTTCCCAGCCATAGGGACACCAGCCTTAGGAGACTCTATTCAGTTGTCGTGTTGTAGCTGCTGTGGAAGTTACAGGATAATTGCTAGTAGACAACTCAGCCTATTCTTCTTTTCCAGTTATCTATTCTGTTCAACATGTCGTCCCTACGTCAGTTTATTTCCTGAGATTTAGTTGTTTTAAACTCTCTCTTAAATTTGATTTCCTTTTATTAGATTTATTGTATGGGATTGTATCTTGACGTGTGTACTCCAGCCATTTATTTTACTTTATTTAGACTTTATTTATATTACTGTAATGTATGGCATTTGATGGTATGCTTTTTTATATTGGTTAGTAACAAGATAAAATTTGGACATCACGCTTTTTTAAATATTAGGTGGTTAGTTTTTATTAAATTAAAATTTAGTTTTCAACAGTGATGCATTATCTGGACCAACTTGATATTCTGAAATTAATTAATTAAGGACTGATCACCTGGTAATTAATTAGGCGGGGTGTCACATCCTCCTTAGTGAACCAAATGTATTTGTTACTTACACCTAGGTCATATTAATCTAAAATGGATTTCTAGACTTGTAGCAAGTGGACAATTGAGCTCACTAGAAGTGGAGGCACTTCAAGTTTGTGAATCCTGTTTAGAAGGTAAAATGACCAAGAGGCCTTTCTCGTCCATGGATATAGAGCAAAAGAACTATTGGAATTGGTTCATTTTTATATTGGTGGACCGATGACAACCCGAGAAAGAGGGGGCTTTGAGTATTTTATGACTTTCATAGATGATTACTCAAGGTTTGGGTATGTTTACCTAATGCACCATAAGTTCGAAGCCTTAGAGAAATTCAAAGTGTATAGGGCAGAAGTGGAGAAGCATCACAGTAAAAGTATCAAGACACTAACAGCTAATCATGGTGGCGATTACCTCTTAGGGGAGTTTAGGCAATATCTAGAAGATCAAGGGATCACACCCCAAATTTCTGCACCCAGAATGCCTCAGTAAAATGGTGTAGCAGAAAGGAAGAATATGACTCTTTTGGATATGATTAGGTCCATGATGAGTTATACAGATCTGCCAAACTCTTTTTGGGGACATGCTTTAGAAATGGCCACTTATTTATTGAACTTGGTAACTCAATGGCAGCCTCTACTACACCCAAGGAATTGTGGATTGGGCACAAACCTAGTATGAAACATATTCAGATTTGGGGTAATCCAGCACATGTGTTGAAGAGAGATCCTAGTAAGTTGGAATCAAGATCAGAAATCTATTTCTTTGTAGGATATCCTAAGGAAACTAAGGGTTTTTTATTCTATGATCCTAAGGATCAGATGGTTATTGTGAGCACCAATGATAGATTCTTAGAAGAGGATTATATGACGGATCATAAACCTATAAGTAAAGTTGTTCTTGAAGAAATACGAGGGAACAAACAAGATTCTTTAACACCACTAATGCAGGATGAAATAACACAATATGTTAACACTAGTACACCAGCGCAGGGACTACCTCATCGTAGTGGGAGGGTTATATGTCAACCTGAACAGTTTATGTTCTTGGGAGAGTCTTATGACAAATTCCCCGATGAACTCAAAGTAGATCCCTATAACTATAATGAGGCTATCCAAGATAAAGATGCAGAAATTTGGCTTAAATCTATGAATTCTGAGATGGAATCTATGTATTCTAATATGGTCTGGAGTCTTGTATATTCAACTCGAGGGATAAAACCCATAGAATGCAAGTGGGTATATAAGAGGAAAAGAGGGGTGGATGGGAAGGTTGAGACCTTTTACGCATGTCTTGTTGCAAAAGTATTTACTCAGAAAGAGGGCATCGATTATGAGGAAACCTTCTCACCAGTAGCTATAATGAAGTCCATATGAATTCTCTTATCCATTACGGCTTATTTTGATTGTGAAATTTGGAAAATGGACGTTAAGACTGCATTTGTTAATGGGAATCTTGACGAATGTATCTATGTGGTGCATCTAGACGATTTTATTAACCAAGTCCAAGAGAATAAATTATGTAAGTCTAAGAAGTCCATTTATGGACTTAAGCAAGCTTCTAGAACTTAGAACATTTGTTTTGATCAAGCAATCAAATATTTTGGTTTTGATCAATGTCCATATGAGTCTTGTGTGTCTAAGAAATGCAACAAAAATGTAGTGGTGTTTTTAGTATTATATGTGGATGACATTATGCTCATTGGAAATGACGTTGGAGTGTTTTCTTCGGTTAAAGTGTGGTTTTCTAGCCAATTCGATATGAAAGACTTAGGAGAAGGTAGTCACATCCTTGGGATTAAGCTTATGCATAATCATAATCATAAGATGTTGGTTTTATCACAAGAAACTTATATCTATTCCATTGTTGCCAGATTTGGCATGACAGATTCCAAGAAAGGGTTCCTCCCTTTCAGACATGGGATATCTCTTTCCAAGGATCAATGTCCTAAGGCACCTGATGAGATAGAGAAGATGAAAGGCATACCTTATGCTTCGACGGTTTGGAGCCTTATGTATGCTATGCTATTCACTAGACCTGATGTTTGCTTTGCGATTGACATGGTTAGTAGATATTTGTATAATCCTGGGTAAGAACACTGGACTGTGGTAAAGCATATACTTAAATACCTAAAAAGAACACGAGATTATATGCTAGTTTACCAGGCATTAAGTCTATAGAGGGGGCTTGAAGGTAATCTTGAGATTAGAGATAACTCCCTAATTGGCAATAGTATTTGAGATTAAGCAACCGAGGTAGCTCAAGTATGGAAACTCAAGCGTGGCAACTCAGAGAGGTAGCTTGGCGTAGCAACTCATACTTTAGCTTGTTGGATTAGTCATATTATATTTCTATTTATGTTGACTGTAAGCTATAAAGGTTGTAATGATGTAACGAGAATAATAATGAGTTTTAGTGTGAGGTCAAACGGTACTTGCGAGAGACCAGGCTTGGCAGGTCCCAGGAGAGCTTTCAAGCTCTATCAAATGACCTTGTCGTGGGAACTTTAAAGGGACTTGGTTTGGAGGATTGAGAAGTGAGGCACTGTTGGGGCTTGTCCTGACCATCTTAGATATACCTGGTAAAACACCGAAGGACCCTGACCGTGGAACCTCGAGCGAAGCAGCTAGGAGTTCCATCGAGCGTTGAGTTATGAACCAAATAACCATCTACTTAATGTCACATCTACTATAGGTGATGTCACTAGCCAGCTAAATAATATCAGACCTGCACTTGAGTAAACCACCGTGGTATTTTGGGCTGTCAGGCAGTTGGTGAGCCACCTCTGCAAAACTAGCCCCCTAACACACAGTGGTTAGACAAAAGGCATGTATTGGCATTTAATGCTTATGACGTGGAGACAACTAGTGCATCAGGCATTTAATGTTGTGACATAAAGTATGAGGGATTTATTTCATAGTATTTAATGACTGAGTTGCCTCGGGGGTGGTGTGGGAGGCTATTTAAGGACCCCAACCATCTTTGAGGAGAGGATGATCTTTTGAGAGTTCAGAAGTCATTATTAGGGAGAATACACATCAGAGAGAGATTTATTGCAAACTAGAGGGTTTACTCACTCACCATTGTTATTTATTACGAAGCTTTTAATACTTGATAGAGATTCTTGAGGGTGTTTGGTGTGTTTCTACTTGCCTACCAAGGTGTATCTAGGGTGCTTACTTCTCTCTCCCCCTAGCTGAGTTACTTCTAAAGCTCTTTACTATCTTCTGAGCTCTACACGAGAGATTTGTGAGTTTAAGATAGTCTTATCTTCATTTAGTTTGTATTTGCATGTCCTATCATTAATCTGAGGTTTTGGACAATTAACTTATCATTACCATACTCCAAAAGGGATTACGCCTCCATTTATAATCTAAAGTACCCTCTTACATGTCTTTCATAGTCTTTAATGACTGAGTTGCCTCGGGGGTGGTGTGAGAGGATATTTAAGGACCCCAACCACATTTGAGGAGATGATGATCTTTTAAGAGTTCAGAAGTCATTTCTAGGGAGATTACACATCAGAGAGAGAGTTACTGCAAACCAGAGGGTTTACTCACTCACCATTGTTATTTATTACGAAGCTTTTAATACTTGATAGAGATTCTTGAGGGTGTTTGGTGTGTTTCTACCTGCCTACCAAGGTGTATCTAGGGTGCTTACTTCTCTCTCCCCCTAGCTGAGTTATTTCTAAAGATCTTTACTATCTTCTGAGTTATACACGAGAGATTTGTGAGTTTAAGCCAAGTCTTATTTTCATTTAGTTTGTGTTTGCATGTCCTATCATTAATCTGAGGTTTTGGCCAATTAACTTATCATTACCATACTCCAAAAGGGGTTATGCCTCCATCTGTAATCTAAAGTACCCTCTTACATTTGGAAACTCTGCTAGGGAGGCATTCTTCTAAGTAAGGAGTATGGCGCAAGATAATGCTACTCAAAGGCTCAATTTTGATGACGTCCAACATAATAAAGAACAAGCTGCAAGAGAACTAGAGGCCCTAAGGGATGGGGGTCCTCGAGTGGAGGTACCTCCGGTTTTGGCGACGTCAGGTGTTTCGAGGGTGACACAAGCTTCCAAGAGTGCGGGATTGGGACCCACTCAGGTCGCGCTCCTCATGAGCAAGTTTTATGAGTTTTTGTAAAGTCCAGTAGCTTGAACTATGCTGGGAGGATTGGAGGCTAATGCCTTCGTAACACCAGGGGTAGCTCCAACGGCCCCACCAGGTGCAGGTGTAGCGGGAACGATCCCGAAAAGCATGCCCTCTATTGTGAATCCATCAGTAGGAACCTTAGGAGTTTCAACGGCCCCTGCTGTGACGTTAGTGCCAGCTGCAATGGGTACCCAACCCATGGTGCCATTGGTTGTTGCCCCAGTAGCATCACCCATGGAGGAAATGAGAAAGGAAGTATAGATGGAGATGCTAAAGTTTATGCAAGCTTCCTCGCAACTTGCTGGTGAGGTAGCTTCGGTTTATGATGACTTTCGAATGCCTTATCCCAAGGAGTATAATGATGAGCCCTACCCAAAGGATTATATTCCTCCTATTTTCAAAAAATACACAGGAAAGGGTGGGAACCCGAAGGAGCATATTTAGCGCTTTATTAAACATTTGGGGGCACATTATAATAATAAAAGGCTTAGGTTGAGGGATTTTTCTAAGTCCTTAACCGATAAAGCATATACCTGGTATTCCCATTTGACTCCCAACAACGTTTCTACATGGGAGGAGATGGACGTGTTGTTTGTCCAGAAGTTATTTCTGGCAAAAGATGAGTTTACTTTGACCCAACTAGGTAGGGAGAAGCAATAACCTGGGGAAGAAGTGGTGGCCTATGTTCGAATATTTAGAGAAAGATCCCTCGACATAAGGGAAGAGCCCAAAGAATCCAAGTTATTACAGATCTGCGCTGAGGGGATGCTTCCTGAGTATCTACCATCTTATCAATGAGACGCGCGAGGGGACTTTTGCGGCGTTCTTAAAAGCGGCGAGAAATATCTCCTTGGTTGTGCGACCCAATAAGGTGGTGGTGCCCATAATGTTTAGGAAGCCGATGAAACCCGCGGGGGGGGTGGGGGGGGGGGGGGAGGTCTCAGCCCCCAAGGGTCGGGTACACCATAGGGGGAGATAGGGGAAAGACATCGAAGAAGGATAATAAGAGGAAGTTCGGAAGAGATAGAGAAGACCCACCACCATTACCTTGTACAGTGGAAGAAGTTGTCAGCTGTTACGACATGATTGTCCAAGAGGGAACGGTCTATGAGCCAAAGGACGTTCTCGCTAGGGAGCTCGAGCAGACCCAAAGTATTTCCAGGTTCATTGAAGGATCCAGCATCCAACCGAGAGCTTATTTACGCTGAGAAGAATCATCGATAAGTACGTGAAGGCAGGAAAATTGCAAATCCCTCCACAGAACGTCAACAATAACCCCTTGCCAGCACATGGGTCAAATATCGTGGTGGCCTATGATGAAGAGGCTGAGAGAGGGGAAAAAGAGTAAAAAATGAAGCAACAAGAGTACTAGGGGGCTTTGGAAGATTTTACGAGGGGATTGGCTAATGTAGTGTTGGCTTATGATGAAGCAAGCGCTAAGGATGTGGAGGATGTATACGGTGTTGAAGTTGAGGAGGTAGACCCAACTTTAGAATACTGTACACTTTCAAAATCCCTGAAGTTCATCTGGTTCTTCGATAAAGTAGGGATTCTAAAGGAGAGTAGGTTGGAGATAACCCATATAATACTTGATATTGCGAGGAAGAATGCAGTCCCTTCGCTGAGATGGAAGGGACCCATGGACAGGTTGCTAAGGATGTTTCTGTCAGAAGTAACCTTCAGCAATACAGATAGGGCTGTAAGGTTCCCTCATAACAGGCCATTATATGTAACTGCCAGTGTCAACGGAGTTAGCTTTGCAAGGACTCTTATGGATGGAGGAGCTTCCATCAACATCATGCCAATCAACTCTTTCCATATAACAAACATTCCAGAAGAAAGGTTGGTCCCCTTGCTTTTGGTAATTTTGGGGTACGATAACCAATCTTTCAAATCAATTGGCTACGTTAATGTTGGTATTGTGATGGGGAATATGAGTTCCCATATCAAGTTCCATGTAATAGAAAGTGAAACTTCCTATCATCTTTTAATAGGAAGGGTGTGGATGCACAACCAAGGGCTAGTTCCTTCACGTACCACCAATGCGCTAAGGTGAATATCAAGAGGACAAAGGTGACCATTAGGGCTACGAAGAGGCCTTTCGCTATCGAGGAAGCTCACTTAGTAGATGCAAAATTTTATACTGAGTTGGAGGAGGATGTCCGTGTCTTAATGAGAAGAATGAAGGGCGCATGGGTTCCCTTGATCATAAAAAGGATGGGGACTTTGAACGAGCAGAGTAAAGAGGTTATAAGAAGCACCAGGGTGATGATCGAAGAAGCTCACCAGGCGGTCCCTCGGCCCAAAAACATCTTGAAGAAGATCAAAGACATGATGAGGCCCAGAGTGGATCCGATGGAGCATGAGGTCCAACGACAAAGCGTACTAAGCTGGTTCTTAGGAAAAAGAGTGGCCGGAGTTTCTAGAGAGAAGAAGAGGAAGGCAGTCACAGCTACCAGAAGGCAATGAAAGAAAGTCATTACTGAAGAAGGAAGTGTGGTGTATCGATTGTAATGGTGTGAGCGGGCGGCCGAGGAAGCTGATGATGAGGTTGACCCGATATATGAATGCTTTCTGGTGGACCAATGGGGATAATGTATGGTGATAGATAATTTCAATATACAGGAATTTGTGGAGGAAGTCATCGAGGAACCAGATTACATGACAGATCAGCCAAATCTCCAGGCAGAAGAGTTCGAGCAGTTGACCTGGTGAAAGAAGGGGAAGACCCAAGGCCCATCTTCATCTCGAAGGATCTCAGTAAGGAAAAATGAGGCGCCTTGGTCTATTTGATTTGGGAGTTTATAGACATCTTCGCGTGGAAGTACACAGAGGTGGAGGGGCTAGATGGGTAAGTGAGCTATCATAAGTTGAACATGATGCCTTCAGCTATTCCAGTAAAATAAGCAACGAGAATGTACAAGCCTGAGCTGGACCTAAAGATCAAGTAAGAGGTTTAACGTTTACTAACAGCACGGTTTATCAAGCTGATACAACACCCGATATGGCTCTACAGTATTGTCCTAGTGGGGAAAAAAGATAAAAACCAAATAAGGATCTGTGTGGACTTTAGAGATTTGAATAGATCTTGTCCCAAAGATGAGTTCCCTTTGCCCTCCATCGATAGCCTAATAGATGCAATGGCATGTCACGAGATGTATAGCTTCATGGATGGGTATGTCGAGTACAACCAAATCAAGATGGATCCTTCCGATGCAGAAAAAATAACATTCAGAACCCCGTTAGGCAACTTCATGTACAAGGTCATGCCTTTTGGACTCAAGAACGCTGGGGCGACTTACCAGAGAACAATGATGGCTATTTTCCATGACTTCTTTCACAAGTTTGTGGAATTCTATGTAGATGATTTGGTCATCAAGTCGAGGAAGGAGGAGTCCCATCTAAGCGATTTGAGGAAGGTGTTCTCCCGTTTCAAGAAGTTTAAATTAAAGATGAACCCATTGAAGTGTGTTTTTAGAGTGACAAGTGGGAAGTTCCTAGGCTTCGTGGTTGATCGAAAAGGGGTGTAGATAGACCAGGATAAGCACCGGGCGATCTTAGAAATGCTATGTCCAAGAACGGCGAAGGAGCTAAAGATTTTCCTTGGTAAAGTCTCCTACCTTAGGAGATTCGTGTCGGGGTTGGCCGAGGTGACACATCCGTTGTTGCAGCTATTACAAAAGAACACAAAATTCAAATGGGAGGTAATTCACCAGGAGTCTCTCGATGGGATGAAGAAGCTGCTCGTTTCATCACAGACTATGGTTCCCCAAAAGGCAGGAGTACCGTTGCAGCTGTATCTCACATCCATTACAAGGTCTATGGGAGCTTTGCTGGTAAAAGAGATTGACGGGCAAGAACGACCAGTCTACTACCTCAGCAAGATCATCCACGGGCCAGAAGTCAAATATAGTAGTTTGGAAAGGCATTGTTTAGCCTTAGTATTTGTAGCGCAAAAACTTAGACATTATATGTTGTCTTTTACAATTCATATTGTAACTTGATGTGAAGTATTTTCTTGAAAGAACTATATTGCTTGACAGGGTAGCTAGACGGTTCCTTATCCTCTTCGAATATGACTTAAAGTGCGTGGTTCCTCGCACAATCAGAATCCAAGTGTATGTTGATCTGTTGGCTATTTTCCCCTCAGGAATGTTTGAGCCACCTAAAGAAAGTATCCCAGGAGACGACTTGCAGGCCAATCACCTTGATGCAATGGATGAGGAATGGATAATACAGTTCGATGGATCTTCGGCGGAGAAGAAAGGAGTAGTAGGGGTTATTCTTTCAAAAGGAATGAAGGAGATTTTCCTTTCCTACAAATTAGATTTCCCTTGCTCCAATAACGAGGCAAAATATGAAGCATTGGTGTTGGGATTGTTAGAGGCTCTTCGAAGAGGGATTCGTTCACTTTGCATCAAGGGGGATTCTAACTTGGTGGTTCAGCAAGTGAATGGAGAGTACGCATTGAAACACATGATCCTGGCACCGTATAAAATAATTATCCAGAGACTTCTTTGCCAGTTCCATCGTACCAAAATCAAGAGACAGTAGAGAATGATGAACCGTCACCCAGACGCCTATGCCACTATTGCCTAGAAGATGATCATGAGGAGCGATACAACTACCGTCGTGATTCAATGAAGAATAACTCCTTCGATGGTACAGTCAATTCTACCAATGGAGGAAGATGGGGCCTAGAGGGGAGAGATTAAGAGGTAATTGGAGACTGGTAAAGGAACGATGGGGCTCAGAGAACTGGCCCGATACTTTACAAACCAGTGAAACCTTTACTTCAGAAATGTGGGAGGATGGCTGTCAAGATGCTTCGGCCTAGAGGAAGTAGGGCAGAGGTTGAAGAAAATGCACGAAGAGCACTGCGAAAGGAATGAGATCCCTCTTTATAGAAGAATTTACAGAGAGGGATACTTTTGGCCTGGCATAAAGCAGGACGTAGCCGAGCTACAACGAAAGTGAGACAAATGCCAATTATTCTTCGAGGCATCTAGATGTCATTTTGTGGAAGCTCAACCTGACTGGAGACAACCCTATAGCTGTCCATAAGAATGACCACATCAGTATGATGCAATGGATGACTTAATGCCTTTTACTTTTGGTTGTTAGCAGAACTAGGGCTATATTATATACAAATAACCACATTAATACAATAAATTTCTAATTTTTTTCTACAAGTGTTGGCTCAGTATGAAGAAAACCAATCAAATTTAGAATGAGAACCGTACAGGCCATGGAGGCTATAGGTGGTCGTGGGGGTATCTTCTTGTAGGTGAAGACTCGAGTGGTTGCTGGTAGGGTGGTAGATGACTTAAATGAGGAGGAGCGTCGACATAGATGGGGTACGATGACATAGTGAGAGGGAGAGAATGTGAGGTAGGGTTTTTTGGGGGTCTGATGAGTTAACGGGGCAAAGGTAGAGAATCAAATGTTTTTTAGGGATATATCTTCATTTTTTATGTCATATGCCTTCCATATGACATGTCAGACTTTGGTACCCTTATATTCGCACCACACCATTTAGATTGTTTCACTATTCAAACACCCATCTCCCATATATATATATACTAGCGGAATGCCCATGCCTGAAGGCACAGCGAATTTTTTTAAAGTATGTTATCGCAAAACGACAAAAATCTCCAAAGTACGTAATTGCAAAACGGTCAATGACACAATGAGAAATTTTCTCCCGATTATTTGTGATTAGATCACACTCATAACCTTATCGCTGGCATGATTATAAATTTGTTCCCGAGTATGTGCCATTATAAAACACTCACTCCTATGTCTTATAATTTACGCTTGAACAAAGAATTAAAAATACTATTTAAATTTCATCTTGTTAAATAACAATGTTACACATGCCTTTTGATGTTTCACATAATTAATAAACCATTATGAAAAAATAATTTGTTTAGAAAAACAAAATAATTTGTTTTAAACTTTTATTAAATTGAACAATTACTATTTTTTAAAGAAAAGTTAAAACCTTTTGAACTGTTTGGGACTGTCACCTTTTTTTTGTTAAAAAACTAAAAACAACTTGAATAAAATAAAAATAAACAATAGGCTTTTTATTATTATCTAAATAAAAAAACTATATTTAATCTCCAAATAATATTAAAACAGTTTATGTTTTTCGAATTTTATGACACTCAATTTATAATTTTTTAATAAAGAGAAAACGAAAGGAAAAAATAATTTTATTTTATTTAGGGGAAATTATCAAATAATCCCCAACATAAATAAATATTTTTTTTAAAAAATACTCCTATTTTAATTTTAACCCAATTAGTCCATTGAACACGCATTTATCCAATATTCTTTTATTTTTAAAGATTCACGCTAGCGGCACCTACACCACCCACCCCACCCATCCACACACCACCTCACTCCAGGAGTTCCCCCAACCCTCGCCGAAGCTTCGACAGTGAGGGGGGGGGGGGGGTAAGAGGAGGTGAGTAAATGGGTTTGTGTGTCATTTTTCTGGGTGTCTTATCTAGTGATAGATTTTTTTAAACAAAATAAAAGTGTTGGACTAAAACATGAAGTAAAAAATATTTGAGTGATTATTCGATATATAATCCTTTATTTTATCCCAATTTTTTTAACTAAAAAATGGTGCCAATCATGAAAAATGCATATTTTATCAAATTTGTATTATAAAATTTGACAAAAAATACAGTTTTTTAATTCCCTTTAAAAAAAAGAACTCAATTTGTTTTAGAAAAAAAAGAACTCAATTTGTCAATTTTTTTTATATGAGTTACAGTATCTTTCATAGGTTTTAACTTTTATTAAAAAGGGAAATTCTTCAACTTAAAAAAAAAAGTTTATAACTATTTTAAAAGAAAAAAACATGTTGATTTTTTCTTAAAAAAACTGTTTTTCATAAAGATTTATTAATTATATTTTACTTTTAGCATGTTAATAGGAGTGTTCAAGTATTTAAAGGATTTTTTTGTTATTTTAAATTTTTTTGGAGTGCCTTCATAAATGGTTGGGAGTTTAGGTGCCATCATAGTAGGAAACATGATATACCAATATATATAAAATGGTTATCATCATGTGCACAACCAAAGCAACTAGACTTGTATTTCTCTCACATGTTGGTAGGATATCATTTTGAAAATGAAAGTACTGGAAGAATTGGAAAATAGATAAGTTAGGATTAGTCATTCACAACCTCCATCACACAGGTATAAGCACAAAGATGTCAAAGAAAGTTAATGGGGAGTGGTGAAACATGATTTGAACACAATAGATGAAGAAACATGATTTGAACCACAAAGAAAAAGGAAAAAATCAAATAGAGGGAGATGTATTAAGGAATGAACCTTATGTAGTGAGATCTGTAAAATTTAACATTATATATCAATCAATATGCAAATCTAAGAATATTTGAAGAGAACATAAAAACAGAAAAGATATTTGAAAAATACAGATTTCTTAAGAAGTTCCGTTTGTCACTTTTCCACTATCCGGGTTAAGCTCATCCCAAGGTGATGCAACAAAGCATATTATTATATGCACTCTCAAACCCAATTTTTTTTAAAAAGGAATACTACTTGTTGCTAGCTTTTTTTTGTCACCACAAAACCAAAACCAAAACACCACAAAACTTAAACGATTTAAACAAACCAGGTTCAGATCTTAGGATATCCGAGTACAGATGTTGAAATCGCGTGCTGATAAGCATATATCCGAGGTCAGATGTCGTTTTCCCTTCTTTCACTTTAAACCTCTCAATAGCCTCATATAAGAAGAAGATGCGTCATTTTTCTGAGAGGAAAAAAAAAATTCTACCTTTCAGTAAACAAAGTATTAGATGTTCTCAGATAACTTTTCTTTAAAAAAGAGTAATTGTTACCGAAGCCATCCAAAGATTAAACTCCTCTGATAAATTTATTTTTACCACAAATCAATACCAATAAATTTATAAATACCAAAGAGTATTAGATGTTCTCAGATAACAACACAGGGAAAACGGAGAGTATACAAACAGAAGAAAAAAACATAATCCAAAGATATTATTGAAAAACGCAAAATGAAAATAATTTTACCTGATTAGATTTCAATCGCCAAAAATATAATGAAACAAAAAATAAACTGTAACCACAATTGATAACAAAAAAGTCTAATATACACACACAGAGAGAGGTTACCTTGGAAGAGATGAATTGTTGGGAGGTGGTCCGAGTGGTTTGCGTGTGAGAAATAAGAGAGAGAAAATGAGGGAGGGGTTTTATGGGGGAGCGTATAAATTGATTAAAGGGTTCTGCAGAACTAAAAAGGGAGTTAATCGTAGAGGGTTACGAAAATACCCCAAATTTTGAATTAAAGGGTATGTTTTGTGAAAAGAAATAGCGACAAACCAAAGAATAAAAGGGTAAATTTGTAAAGAGAGAGATGTAGCACTTTAGATTGTGCCATGTCACAATGGGTATAATCCTACGTGGCACAATCCCAAACCATTAGATTGCTACAAAAAATTTACTTCCAACCGTTGATTTTTTGGAACAGTAAAATAACCCCCTCTCATATAATATAGATATATATTCCTGTGATGCATTTTTCCTCTTATAACCCAAATGATAATATTTTTACATTTAGAACAGTAACCACCATTTTCTCATAGTAAGGGTTATAATGGAAATGATATATGGATAATGTGGGGTAAAATGGTAAAGTGAATGGTAATGTGATATGAAATATTGGTGAGTGTGAGAGTGTGCTATGGAGATCTTAATGGATTATTTATATAATTAAATGCTCAACATTCACAATATCCAAATTTTATCTTTTTATCCTAAGACATGCATCTAGATGATAAAACAGATAAATTAAAACATGAATTAAACAAAGAAAATTTGAGGAAAAATACCTTGTGGGTAAAATCTTTTAGTTTGAGCACTTTAGAGAGTTTACAAGACAATTGACTTACAGACTACTTAACACCAGCCACAAATATATTGCGCAATGTCTTCGTAGAATCTTCAAAGAATACTAGTCAGCGAGGAGCAGTCCACATGCGACCTTCTATGCTCGATTTTCACCGATCAACCTTTGTCTTCAACAATGATTCCCTCGAGAATCACAATAGTCTGCTATGAGGAAACTCTCTCCACAAGAGTTTTGTATCAAGGTTACAAAATTATAGGGTTTAAATAGATTAACACAAATATATTTTGGGAATGAATTTTGTAAATCAAAAGTGTTTTCTAAACTCAAAAGGAAGAAAACTTTTGCAAGATATGTGTCAAAATTGTTCTGGCAAAAGTCTAAACAAAAACAAACACGAAATAGGTATTTATAAGACATTCGAATATTTGAAAGCGGAAGCTTGTTTGAATGAATTTGAAGCTCATTCGAACGAGAATAAAAATTTACTTGAACGAAAAACAATCTCTTTCAAACGACCAAGATATCTCGTTTGGACGGAGTTCGAACGACCTTCAAATTACCTAAAATAGTACGCCCTCGTTCGAGGTTTGATTGATGTAAACTTTAAGCGAGTCTTCGAATGAAAAGATAATCTCGTTAGAACAATATTCCCATCTCGTTTGAACGAAATGCGCAAACTTATTCAAACTCATGTAAATTTCCCCTGTAATTTGTTCTCCCCCATTTATTTTTTCCTAAATAGATAAGGAGCAAAAAATAATCTACTGAAAATAATAAGATATCATCACAGAAAAAATGTATGAATGATAAACAAACAATGATAATCTCAAAGTCTCCACAAACTATTTTTGAAATTTTAATTTTTTCAAGTTAATATTTTTTTACAAATACAACACACTATGGAGAAACAAAAAAATAACTGAATCATGGAAACATAATGTTGGGGTGTGAACATATTCTATAGATTAATCAATGTAGACAAACATAATATGTGTGCACGAAGGAATGAGACACCACTAACAAAAGAACTCAAAGTCTACTTTAGGTGTAAAAAATGGAGAACTCAAGTGAAATTGACTTAAGCTAATCATCTAATCAAGACCGTGAGTGATTTTCACACCAATAACGCCCAAAACCGTGTAATGCTTTACAAGATTTTTATAAGACGTGCAAATCTATTGATCTTTGATTTAACTCCCTCATATCTCACATATTGAATTTTTTCTCTCAATTCTTTTTGAAGAAATTAATGCTCACAAGTAGTGAAGCATCAATGTTCTTAGAAATTGTCCTGGCACTTGGGTTTTTATGTGCCTTTAATCTTTTGGACTCTTTTCTTTTTACAAATGGAGGCTAATCACGCAAAATCAACATGTCTTTCGCAATCTGATTCTATTGCTTAAAATATACCAAATTATCGGATAATTAATTTTTTATTATTTTAAATCTGAGAAATGGTTCTTACGCACACTACTTTATTGTCTCATTTTTCACATTTAGTTCAATTCAAAAGAAGTATTGACATGAAAACACTACAATTGATACTTCAAAGGTAAGTGAAAAACTCAAATAAGTCTGTCTCATGCGCATTAAGGTGACAAGGAGTCAAACATGTAGCAAGTTGTCATCATATCACGTCTTAATGACTCCACACATTATAAATCACACAAAAGAAATGATGTCACATCTCAAAACACTACAAAATAGTCACGTGAATATGGAATTAATGGGTGAAATAGATATATTTAATGTTCATGCACATATGGTAAAAAAAATACAAAACTCTCTTTGGATATTTCAAAAATTTTATTAAAATAAATATTTTTCCCCTTTTTACTTTTTCTAAAAAAGAAACCGAAAATATTTTTGTATTTTTAAAAAAAATTCAAGAAAAATAAAAATCTTTTTGGATATTTGAAAAATATGTCAAAATAAAAAATATAACTACGATTATAGTACAATATAGCAGTAGTCATGTAAGATATGAACATGAAAAGCACCCTATGCTAGCAAACAAGTCTCGACCTCAATTATTAGTCCTGGAGGAGTTCTCCAAGGGAGATGATATTCTAGGAAAAACCTCCATTAAATCTTATGAAGTCTTGACTAAATACTCTACTTTCTCCAAAAAAACTCTTAATATTTCTCATGTCATGTGTGGGAGCATGCGGAGTAACATGTATGGGAGTGCATGTGGAAACTCGTGTGGTAGTATATCGTGAAGGATACTTATGAGACATTCTCCCCAACTTGAAATAAAATTCCCTAATATGACCTTTTTGCTTGTAATGGGAATAAACACATACGGACTTAGATACACCTTTATCCAAACATCTAAGACGAGCTCTCCTAGGTGGGTTCGATTGAGGTCCATATAGATCTAACTCAAACTCGAGAACTGTCTCGGTTGAAATATGGGAAGTGGACGCACCGTCATAACCTATCCTAGCCTCTCAACGTTACCTAAAGTGGGACCGATGAGCATTTTTCCTAGCTTCTTAGATATGTCCTCTAAATTAATCTTGATCTCCCGAGGACGTTCTAGATCTCTCTCGAGTTTGGATACATGGGATTCAATTTTCTCATGAGTTTCTAATGAATATTGAAGATCTCATGTAAGATAAGCCACGGTGTTGGTCAAATCACTCTTTTCACGGCCTAAAACGATCAACTACTGATACAAAGAAACATTCACCTTCTCGAGTTGACTCACCGACGCTTCACACTCTCTCAAAATTTTCGTCTCTTTCTCCACATCTAACACCCTAAGAGACAAATCCTTATTAATCTTTTTCATCTTCAATGTCTCAGTGTAAACATCACTAAACTCTTTTTGGAGTTTACCTTCTCCCTCACTCAAAACCTCCTCCTCACACTCACTATCTCCTGAATGAATCGAAACATCATCTAGGCTCTCACGTTTAGATTTATACTCATTGGCATGGTACAAACTAGAAGTACTCACATGACTATCCATGAACATAACGCATGGTTCATGTGGTGATTCTCCCCCTGAATCAACCAACTCGACGTCATTATCGCTAAGAGTGAATTTATTCGCAATCTCTTTACCCTTTCTATTTAGCCTATGGGACACTCATGTGCTTTATGCCCTTTACAATCTCACTCATAACATTTTATATCTTCTTATTTCTCATCGCTACTCTTGACCTCATTCGTATTTTTATTTTTCTCAAAAATCTTTTATTGGAAGAATTATTTTTGGAAAAATTGAGAAACTTTTTAAATTTTTTTGCAAACAAGGCCAAGTCATCAAAATTACACTCACCCTCAGATTCAGACTCTCAAAATTTCTCCTTCCTCTTTTTCTTAGTTTGAGTCTTTAAAGATATCCCTACTTCCTTAGGTTTAATGGTTTAGGGAACATATTGAGCTTAAAAGTTTGAAGGTCTCTTGCGAGTTCTTCTAGCCTAAGAGCGTCTAAAATTCCTAATGAGTTTAGCATGGTGACCTTAGGAATAAAATGGGCTGGGAGTTACCTCAAAATCTATTTCATAAATTTTGTCTCCGTAATTTTCTCATCCAAATTAAAACTAGATTTGACAATATCCAATAAATACGCATAAAACTCATCTAATGACTCAGACTCTAACATAGTGATGGTCTCAAATTGGGTCGTCAAATTTTGAACCTTTAACGCTTTTATAGTGTTGGTACCCTCGTGAGTGAGATGGAGGGTATCCCATGCTTCCATAGACGTAATGCACATCATGATGTGATGGAACTCGTAAGGAGTGTCGGTTGCAAAAAATAGCACTAAGTCTACGAGAATTAAAATTACTACACATAAATTCCTCATTAGTCCAGGAAGAAACAAGTTTAGGGCCAACAACGTTATTAATAATGATCGTGAGAGGATTTCATCCTCTTTCAAAAACTAACCAGTCTATTTCATTTATGGATTTCAAGACATACCTCATCCTAGCTTTCCAGTATTTATAGTTGGTACCATCAAAGATGGGCACCCGATTATACAAATTCTCCATTAAATATTTTTATTTCAATGATCAACAATGTTTAAAAAAATTTGATATCGCAAAAAAATAATTTAGGTAAAGGGATCACACAGTATGTTTGAGTAATCTTCTCTAATATCAATTTGAGAGTGTTCTATCGGGATCTTAATGGATTATTTATATAATTAAATGTTCGACACTCAGGCCATCTCCAATGGGAGAGGCTAAGAAAATGTAAACTTAAATTTTTTAGACTACATTTTGTAAGATGTGTGCAGAGTGGGACAAGCTAACTTTGATGTGGCATGGACCGGAGTCCACCTTGGACGGGTAGTTATCAGCCGTCCAAGGGCTGGACGGGCATCTGACAGCCGTCCAGCTCCGCCCCCTAAATTTATAATTAAATTCTTCCCCTTACAATATAACCGTTGTAGTATAGCCATAATCATTAGAAAACATTCCTTCTAAATATCAATTGAAATGGCCTAGGTTATACGATAGATGATGCGATTTAGAGTGCTACTGTAATTGATATTATTTACCCATGGTATAAGAAAAATATGGAAAATATTGCAAAGATCCAACCAAAGACAGTGACAAATGTATCCATCTCCTATAATGGAAAATTTCATAGACGGAAAAAAGATTGCAGCACTAGCATTATAAACATTTAATAAATACAAAGCTTGACGATCCGATATATGCATCGGATCCGAAACTTCTGGACTATAAAAGGGACGATTCCTGTATGGATTTTTTACAATATCAACCAAATATGTTGATGGATGATGGGAATGCATTCTTTTGCGATCCGTGGCTAACCATAAAACCATGAAGTAATTATTATGTAAATTTCTTTTTTATATGTTTATTATATAAATTTTAATATTCTATTTTGAGTTCTTTAATTTTCTTTTAAAATTTTCGTAAGCCTGATGTAATTACAAATTTATCTATATAAACAATTGTATCCATGCAATTAAAATTTTATTGATTATAAATAGGAATTGACAACAATTCAAAAGAAATTAAAAAATAATAAAATAACATAACATATACAACCAAATAAATCTATTATAGTGAGAAGTTTTGATATGCGTGAGTACGACAATGTAATATCTCATTCATTCTCATCTCATGAAAGGCGAGTTATTGGGGCGTGATGTTACTAGTATCCATGTACACAATTTGATATTCATTGTGTTGGAGTTGAGCTTTGTACTCTTTGTTGTGAATTGAAATTAAATCATCAATCTTGTCATTTAGATATCTTCTGTTTGTTTGGGATTCTGCAGAATTTTTATAATAAACTTTATTCAATTCTTCAAAGTTATATATAAGGGTCGTTTGTTCAAGCACACTGCTGGCGGTCGTGCATTTATTCACTTTCAATTTTGCCTCTTTACGTCCCATCGGTCTCTTTAGGGCATTATTGAAATCTCCTGTGTCAGTGTCGTTCGCATCAACTAGGCTCTCATGATTATCTTCATCCATATATTGTGATCTTGTGGTTGACATTGCATACTTCGACAAATCCTTGAGCCCCCCGTAGCAATGGCCGTATCCGAATTTATGACCCGCGGCGAGTCGAAAGTTATCACTAGCATGTTGGAGCTAATTTTTTTTATAATATAAGCAATATAAAATTAGGATATTAAATTTAAATAACAAACTAAATGCAAATAAGTGTAATTACCTAAGTAACTTCCACCATGCCGCTATCTTTACTGGTTCTGTATGCTCGAGACAACTTCAACGAATACAGTAAACACTCTTTGTTTATTGTTCTAATATTTCCATGCAATGCATTCTTGGCGCGTTTGTAAATAACACTCTCGCTAGTGTTATATTCATTAGTAATTTTTTTTCCCACAAGGTTAAATGGGTTTGGTTTGTCCCGACAACACCATCTATAGAATATTTTACATACGCTAAATAAAGCAACACCTCGTCATGTGAATTGAAACTGGGTAATCGAATGGAATTGGGCGGAGTAGTTTGAGAAGGAGAATCCATAGAATATATATTAAAGGA
This sequence comes from Sambucus nigra, assembly GCA_949130495.1. Lineage (NCBI taxonomy): Eukaryota > Viridiplantae > Streptophyta > Magnoliopsida > Dipsacales > Adoxaceae > Sambucus > Sambucus nigra. The sequence goes on along the minus strand of OX422211.1, from coordinate 355,721,602 downwards.
TAAATATTTGTTTTGTTCTTAAACTAATTGGGCATGCAAATGTATTTATAATTGTACATAGATCTGTTATAATCAAATGTGTCCTTTATTTTAGATCCGTTATGATTTTTTTATTTATAAAATAGTGTGGACGGACGACAGTTAGCCATCCTTCAATATAGACGGGCATCGGTTAGACATCCAGCTGTGGGACCCCTAACTACACATTGTGTAGACGTGATCTAAAATCACACACCCGTAACATTTATTCTCACTAATATGTACATCTTCTTCTACCCATTAGGTGCCAAACACAATGTAAATTTACACAACTACATCTCTCATTGGAGATGGCCTCACATTATCCAAAATTTATCTTTTTAACCTATGACATGCATCTAGATGATAAAACAGATAATTAAAACATGCATTCAACAAACGCAATTTGAGGAAATATCCATTGCACGCAAAACCTTTTATTTTTAGCACTTTAGAGAGTTTACAACACTATCGAGTTACAGACTACTTGATACTAGCCACAAGTATGATGCACAATGTCTTCATAAAATCTCCAAATAATACTACTCGGTGAGGAGCAGTCCACACGCAGCCTTCCATGCTCGGTATTAACCGATAAACCTTTTTCTTCAGCAATGATCCCCTCAAGAATCACAATAGTATACCATGAAGAAAGTCTCTCGTCAAGAGTTGTGTATATAAGGATACAAAACTACAGGTTTTATATAGATTCACACAAATATATTTTGGGAATTAATTTTGTGAATCAAAAGTGTTTTCTAAACTCAAAAGGATGAAAATGTTTTGCAAAATATATGCAGAAATTGTTTTGAAAAAAGTCTTAACAAAAATAAACACAAAACATGTATTTATACGAACTTCACAAGTTTTGAGGCGGGGAATCGTTCGAACGAATTTGAAGTTCATTCGAATGATAATAGAAATTTGTTTGAATGAAATACAATCTCATTCGAACGACCAAGATCTCCCATTTGAATGAAGTTTAAACGACCTTCAAACAACCAGAACAGTACACCCATGTTCAAAGTTCGATCGATGTAAACTTCAAACGAGACTTTGAACAAAAAGAGGATCTTGTTATAATGATATTCCCATCTCATTTAAATGATATGCGTGAACTTTGAAAAAAAATTAAACATAGAAAAATTCCTTGATTTAAAAAAAAAAAATCTTGTTTCGATTTTAATAAAATATCAAACATCCCAACATAAATTTATACAATAGATTTAAACTTTTAATAGCATTATACCTTCATAGTGTGCCGATGCTTAAAAGTTGGAGATGTTGGATATTCAAATCTTCGTGATGGCTCGAGTCGAATCATACTGGGATATGCAATAATCTATGTAACCCTAAGTTATTGAAAGTATGCTATTATAAAATGTATGAGTGAAAAGGTTTTGTGCTCAGAACAAACAATAAGGCACATATTTCTTACAGCTCGAAGGTGATGTAATTCTCAGTGGTTATTCCTAAAACGAAGAATAATGAGACCAAGAGACAACTTTTGTACTATACCTAAAAAAAATTGAGTCAACTTGTGAATCTGAGATTGCATAAAAACCATAAAAAATATGAAAAGGTAAAAAACTCAGGGTTTAACTCTCCAATGGTGATCTTAAGGTTTTTTTGAGAATTTTTATACTCTTTAAATTTTGACTGTTAAGACGTGATATGTGTGAAAAAAGTTTTAATTTTAGGAGTTCATAGTGCAAATCTGCCTTAAGTTATTATTTAAGATTATAAAATTAAAGTATGACTTCAAGTTCGATCACGAGTTTTCCTAAACTCTAAAAGAAATGGATGATGGATAAATCATGTAAAAAATGAGATAGAACTTCTCAAAAAGGGTTTGTTTCCAATTTTTTTTAAAAGAGGTATAATTTTAATAAATTTTCCACCCCTAAAGAAAAGAGAACATCATCCTCGATGTTAAAACCATGTTTTAAGTTGATAGCACAAGGTACCAAAGAGATTAGTATAGTCAACTTCTAATGAAAGTGTACTGCAAGACGTATCCAAGGGGAAACCTAAATAAGTTTTACGAGATAAAATGTAAAAGTCTATGAAGCATATTTATGGAATTAGGGGAGGATAAATTACTACCACCAAACATGATAAGACTCATACTCAGAAATAAGAAAAAATGAGATGCCTCCTAGTAGAACTAAGTTTAATGTCTTTATTTAGACATAAAGGAACTCACCCTAAAGATATGAAATAGCATTGAACGGGATGGCCGAAAAGTGAGGGTTATGGGAATCAACCCCAAATAAAACAAAAAAGTTAGTCTTACAAGATTGGCTCAACATGATGAATGTACTTATATGACAAAGTTATTAACATAATACAACATAGTAGTTCACCAATGGAGTTAATAAGTGAGGGAATATAGAGGGCGTGTAATGGATACAGCATAGGGAAGTAGAAGTGGGCTTAGGTAGTATCTAACCATAGAATTGAGAAGTAAGAAAGAAGGGGGCTAGTTCGTGAAAAGGATCGTTCATTTGTGGTTTAGGTTCAAAATATTCCTAACTCATTCCTAGGAACTCAATAAAGCGACGAGAAATTCAGCGGGCATTGAGGCAAGTAGTTAGTATATACAGTATAAGTAGGGAGTCATATTTGAAACATAAGGCCCCAAAGGAATTGTCTTACTTGACTTTCAATAATCAAGACTCAAGAACGTGATTTGCACAAGTTTTGGGATTACTTGTGCCCAAAGTTCATGAAGAGTCCTAGTTGCAAAAGACTGCCACGTGTTCACCACTTGAAATGAGTGAAGTTGATAAAAGATAAGTCCAAACTCTTAGGGATAGTTGATGGAGTTTAGGACTATCCTAAGCTCCCCTATAAATTTAAACTCCCCCCCCCCCCCCATTGAGAGTGGCACGTGACATTATATTGTCGAGCAATACTACAAGTCTACCAACCAGTTCTCTAAAGTAATAAAGAGAAAAATCTAAACCCTGTGGATGTAGGCATGTTATCGAACCACATACATCTTCTGTTGTGTGTGATTTCATTGCTCCAGTTGATATTTATTCTTATTTTTCGTGTGTGCATTGGATACTTTCACTTGTAGGAAATTATTGCTTACAATTAGCGCAGTCTGTGGGAACGATCCGAGTCCTTTGACCCTAGCTAATTTCTTGAGAAGTCTCATTTACCCAACTAAGATCATAAAAATATCAATGATTAGAAGGTTCATCAGTAACACGATTAACGGGAATCGAAGGTTTATCCCATTGACCATGATGATCACGATGACTATGAGGTTCGTCAATCCTTTCCTCCATCTCAAAGGGTTAAATTCAAGATTGGTAATTATTACCAATCCTCTTATGCATGATACCATCCTCAGAAGAGGACAATGGTGAGCAGTCATGAGATTGAATAATCTAACCAAATCTCAAGCCTCATTGAAAACTATGAGAAGCACATCCGAGAAGAAATGGCTTCAAATAGGAACTAATAGGATCATAATGTTACGCTCCAACGTCCCTTAGAAAATCTAGAGAGAGAAGCCCATAAGGAGAAATGCAAGCACGGGATAGGTAGAAAACTCCTAGCCCTTAGGAGAGAATAACTTGTAATCGAGGAAGGAGCACTCTCCAACATAAATAATCAATTCCTTACGAGAGAACACATGAGAGGAGAAAACATTTTGATAAGTGACAAGGAAAGAAAGAGATTTGAAATTTTATCAGAAGATGAGTGGATAGAGACCCAACCCATTAAGGAGATGACAAGACCAATGATCTAATGAAGATAACCCTTGTAAACTAGATAAAGTCACCCTTCCGTCGGGCTCTTAAGGAGTTTGAGCCTCCTAAAATGTTTACTCCCCCATGATTCAAAATCTGTGATGGAAAGACTGACCCTACTGATTACAGTAGATAATATTGTCAGGTGATGATGCTGTGGAACACCAATAAAGGATTGATGTGCTGAATATTCCCCTCTAGTCTTGGAGACATTGCCCATAAGTGTCTTATGAAGTTTCCACACAAATCGATTTCTTCTTTCAAGTAACTAACTGAGGCCTTTAGGGCCAGATTCATTACAAGTAGCACTCATCCTAAATAGATGTACTCATTTCTAAAAATGAATAAGAAACCTTAGAAAATAGTTCACAGGTACGTTAGAAGGTACTATGAGCTGTATAATGAGGTGGGGGATTGCATCGAGCAGTTTATGGTAGGATCCTTCAGTATCGGTCTGTCGAGCAACTTCATTCTTTACCATTCCGTCACCAAGAGGAAGGAGATTACCATCGATGACACTGGTGAGGATAGAGAAGTACGCCAAAATCAAAGATACGGTGATAGAGTTATTCAGGAAGGAGATCGATAGAAACATACTAAAAATAGGGACAAGGAGGAGATGAACAAGAAAGAATGGAGAAAGCCAAACAAAAAGCAGAAGGGAATTGAGAAGAATGATCCTGAGAAAGTCTTTAAAGACCTTAACACTATTTTCTCTGAACCAATCTATAGGATTTTTTACAATATTAGAGGTTGATAATATTTCAAATGGCAAGAGAATATGTTAGGCTACCCTAAAAAGAGAAACTAAACACTTAAGTGTTCATATTATAAAGTTCATGATCGCAAGATCAAAATTTGCAAGGCACTCAAATCCCACCTCAAGGAATCACTTTAGACTGGGCACCTAAATGATCTCATAGAGAAGAAAGAAGGTACAACACTGCCTTTGCAGAACCATAGACCAAACAATGTCCTAGACAATCACATCGTTGTAATACCCCGTAATTTTAATGACTTTTAATATGCGATTAATTAAAAGTAAAATGGGGATTAGTTGGAATTAATTATGAATAATTAGAATTAATCTGGATTGAATATTACTAGAGAATGAAGTAATATGTGATTTATATGGAATATTACTTAGTGATAAAAAGAATATATGATTATATGGTCGCGAGTGGATAATACGCGAATTATTGAAATTTAGTCGGGACACAAGTGTGAGTCATGTCGACACTAAATTAAAAGGGAAAAAAGAGAAATTATTTTTAAGTCATTCAAATGGTCATTTTGACTGCGACAATGAGTTCAAAAGGGTCGAAATAGGCAGAAAAGTTTACCCAGCGGTTTGATTTGGGTCTAGGGTCAATTGGGAACCAAAAGGACACCCCGAAGGGGTATTTTGGTCATTTTTCTTGGGAGGTGAATAGTACCAGCGGGATTTAAGTTTTATTAGTTAAGTTTAGAGTTTTTTAAACCAAGAGATCATATACCAAAAGGCTAAGGAGATAAAGGGAGAGAATTCTCTTGGAAGAGGAAGGGTTATGAGAGCAAACGAAGGGATAACCACCTTGCACTACTATTGAAAAAGTGATTAGAAAGGAGGAGGAAATATCTTACACACATATTCTCCAAAGGATCAGGCCTACACCTTAAGGCAAGTATAATTCTTGTTCCAATTAGTGACTATAATAGCCATGTTAAATTAGGAGTGATAAACATCCATGAAAACTATATATCAATGATGAAAATTTGATGATTTTTATGTAATTCTTGAAATGGAACTTATTTAGGATTATTTCTTTGATGAAATTAGAATTAACATCATGAAATTTGGGTTTAATTGATGAAATTTGGGGTTTATATGTGTTCTTGAGAAAGAAATTTATCATGTAGATTTTCTTGAAACTAAAATAAGATTAGTACGATTCATGGAAATTCCATGATGATTTTGATATGATTTGATGTTATAAATCATGTACATACTTGGGTATATCATTTGGGATGAATTATAAGGAGTTTGGGATAATTTGGTGGAGGTTTTGAGGATGAATTATGTTAGAACCCATGGGTAGAAATATGTCAAAAAAGGACGCACATTGTAAGATAATTTTAGGACTATTTTAAGCGGAATTTGGTAGTGTGCTCGCTAGTTTTTTTTTTATAAAATCACATTTTACAGAACTTTGTAGTTCTAAGTTTTTTTTTCAAAATTGGAGCAGAAAAGCCTCAAAATTGTAATTTTATATTTCTGGGAAAATTATAACTTTATCGAAAAAAAGGATTATTAGGAATTAAAATATAATTCGGGCTTGTTATAATGAGTTTGGGTTTTGGACCAATAAGTTTGGGTTAAAGGTATCTACTGGAAAAATTAATTAAATCCTTTCGGTTAACCAGAGATGTTAGTAGTAATGGGAAATGTGGATAAAATGTGAATTATTAGTTTATAGGGTAAACTTGAAATGCACTACGCGTGGGATTTGTATATGGGATGAGAGTATACCCATTTGTTGATATATATACATAGGTGGAGCGAATACTCATAATATAATTGAGGTTTAAAATACCATGATACGTAGGATATTCGAGATATAATTATACTACGTATGAGACTTGTAATATGGGATGTGATTATGCCTTATTGTTGATATACATATATATATATACACACACACACACACACACACACTAAGGTATGCTCATGCCTGAAGTCCCGACGTAAATTTTCGAAAGTGTACATCGGTGATAGGACCATACATCGTATTTAGTTCGCAACGGATAAATAATTTTTGAACTAACCTATATTACGAATATATTAGTTTAAAAAAATTAGCAATTTTTACTACTGTAAAATTTCATCAAAATATTTTTTTACAACACACAATTGTAAATAATTTTTAAAAATTGGAATAATAGTAATAGTCCATCTTGAACCTCGTATAAACAAAAGGTCGACATCTTGAACCTCGTATTAAATTGAGTGTCAAAATTTTTAACCGTGTAAAAATTGTCATGTATTTTCATGTTAACTTGGGTGTAAAAAAATTTAACTCTGTCACAATCGGGTTTCAATAAACAGGATTAGATCGGACCCAACACGACACGATTAGACCAATTAGTAAGCAATTAAAAAATAGTGGATCTAAATAGGGCCGATTGTAGATCTACATAAAATCTATATCATAACCTTAATTGGGTCACTATCGTGTCATTATTATGTCCTTGTCAGGTCAATTTCTTGACAAAAATTGAACACGAACACGACATGACCTGACTGCAAAAGACCGTGTCAATTTCATTTCGTTTTGTGTTATCATTTCGTTTCCAAAATAATAGTTGACCCGATTTAATTCTTTACAATGCATTTTTTTACCCAATAAAAGTGGAATTACATATAAACCAAATTCTAACTATGACACAAACGTGTGTACCGAGTTGGGAGGTCAAGAATGTTACACCACTCTATGCTGTAAGGTTTTTCCCAACTGTAGACATGATGGATGCACATAAGAGGATCCGCAACGAACTCCCGTGGAGTAATTCCATGCCCCTGTCATTCTCATATGACATATTATCTATGATTTTTCTCTTCTAGAACTGCCAGGGAGTCGGTAAATAAAACTTCTAACTTGACGTAATTGTTTCATAATAACAAACCCAACATCATTGTTCTTCTGAAAACCCAAATCCCACCGAGAAAAATAGGTACCTATTTCAATGAATTAGGATTTACTACCTTAGTTTACAAATACTCATTCAAAGAGTGAGTGGAATATTACTCCCAGTACAAAATGTTACTCCCAGTAAACTGTCCAGTACAAAATGTTAACAACTGTAAAATTTTGTGGAATATTATTCCTATTAGGTTTTGTGGAATATTACTCCCAGTACAAAATGTTAACAGCTATAAGGCCTACATGATACACATGAATCAATATGTAAACTTCGCAATACAAAATATCAATATCTAACGACCAACAACAAAATATTAACATGTAACATTCATTATAATGCATTTGTACTTGACATAATATATACACTAAAAGGGGTTTTAATAAACATTTACATTAGCAAAAGAACATTCATTACAATATCAATAATATATTTAGCCAATAGTGACCTTATATTCTATTTCGATCTTAAATGTGCTATATTGTCACCTCTATTGCAGGACTCTGCTGCTGACCACTATCCATGTGTTAATAATGTCTCTAATAATCCTAGTCATCGCCAATATTTTTTACCTCTACACTATTGCCCACGCAGTCATTTCAACCATTTGTGTCGTGATCTACTTTTGTTGCTTTATAATGGCTCAAAATTCTTCCCTAAACATCCAGTGCTCAGAAATCTGCCCCACGGAGCTTATAGATCGATGATCTTCCCTTAGTTTAAAGTTGGTTGGAGGTGTTAGGATATAACTTCGCAAGGTGTTTCATGAAGGATTTGTTAATAGAATACGTTCCATAACACAAAGCCCCCACATATGTGTTGCCATTCGAGTTGATTTTAAAGCGTCGATGTTGGTTGGAAATTCGAGTAAATGAACCACCTTCTTTGGATCCATTTGCCACTAAACCATCTTCTGTACTGCGATGTTCATCTGCAGGGATTACATTCAAGCTAAAATGACACGTTATGCACTAACCTCGTTCATATTATAATTAAGTAATGAAATATCAAGTGTCATTAAAAATAAAGAATGGTCATACATCGGTTCCAATTTTATAAACCATGTCTTACTATTGACAATAATAAACTAAATAAGAAAATAAACTTCAAGTGTTGTATGGTGTCGCAAAAATAATAAAAATAAAGAGGACTTTCGGATCTACTGGTAGAGGTTGCAAAAAAACGTTGACATTTTGTCAAGCATCTAGGATTCCAATAAGAAAATGACCATTTAGTATAATCACTTATTGAGGAAAAAATCTCTTAGGATTAGAATACCAAACATTATGCCAACATTACAATGCATACAAATTTAAAACCTATATAAGTCCACAACAACACACAGTGTAGTACTATATGCTCACTTTGACATTTTGTCAAGCATCTAGAACGCCAATAAGAAAATGACCATTTAGTATAATCACTTATTGAGGAAAAAAGATCTTAGGATTAGAATACCAAACATTATTCCATCATTACAATACATACAAATTTAAAACCTAGATAAATCCACAACAACACACGGTGTAGTACTATGGCATGTCTGAAGAGAAGCAACAAAGTACAGTGTATGAACATTGCCTCGACTACTGCTCCGATTAAATACATATTTTTCTCAAGTTACTTGACATCAAGAGTTGAATAATCAGTCCTTAGAGATGTACCTCACGAAAGAACATTTTTATTTGTAAAATTTAGGGCCTGCATATCAATTATTAGGAGCCTATGGATTCAATTTATACCTGTAAATAAATATACAAAAGTAATTATTGTGACTTAATAAAATAATTTGGTACACCTCAAGACTCACCACTCCATGGACCTAATGAAAAGGAAAATAAACATCACCCAATGTTTATTTTATACGTATAATTGGAGATACCGACCCACAAATACCAACGGATTTCTAAAACCCGAATAACCTGAAACAGGAAAAAAAATAAAAATTAGAAATAATGTGGGAATATCATATAGTTGAGGTTACCACACCAAAACGATGTACCATGTCATGGACAATATTGCAAACCAATTCTGTAGAAAAAAAATGAGAAAATAAATTATTGTGAAAATCGAATAAAAACACAAAGTCAAATAAAAAACATAAACAAACCCAAATTCAGTAAAGAAACCTTGGTGGTTGTTCACAATTTCAAACTACTACAAAGGTATGATGTAAATTAAAGGGGAAATACCTAAGATCGCACATACGTGTAGAAATCTGGTATAGAAGAATATCGCACCTAAAAATAGTGTACAATTTAAACACCAAAATCCAACCATGAATATTACACAATACACTAATTTGAAACTTAAATATGTACAATAAACTATTTACAAATCTATATAGTAATGAAACGCACCAATCAAAAACTAAAGCTAAAATATAAACCAATCAAAACCTAAAACCAAAGAAATTCCATCGAAGCAACTAAAACTGAACCGAGATAACCTGATTTCTTACAGCAAATAAACCTAAGCTAAAATGAAACGAAACCAATACACATAAAATTGAAAGCAATACGCCTAATTTCTTCCAGAAACTAAACAAGTGCACCAATAATGAAACCAAAGCTAACATTGAAACAAATCAAAACCTAAAATCGAAATCACTTGAAACTTATGTAAGAGGAGCGGCGGCATGGAGAGGAGTGGCAGTGGGTGAAGTAGTGGGGATGTTTGACGTAGGGTTTTTTTGGGATGCTGAAGAGAGAGCGGGGGAGTAAAGTAGAGAAATATAGAAATGTTATGTTTATGTGAGAAATGAGAGAGGGTGTGAGCGAGATAGAAGTAGATAATGAAGTGGTTGGGACCAAAATACCCCAAATTTTGAATTAAAGTCTAATTTTGGTAGGTAGAAAACGAGGGGGAAATAAAAAATGTGAGGGCAAAAGAGACATTGCATGAAAAAAATCATAAAGATGACATCATATTTTGATCTTATGACATACATAAGTTTCCTACTTTATTATATATATATATATATATATATATATATATATATATATATATATATATATATATATATATATATATATATATATATATATATATATATACTAGTGGGTGCCCAACAGGATGAAAATAAAAGTATAGTCAAAATTAAATCAGATATATGTGAAAGAAAATGACAAAATTAATGAAACGTAATATGATTTTTAGGATATTAAAGTGTTCAACTTTATACCCACACAAAGCATGGGTCAAAAATCATTAAAAAATCGAAACATAAGGTACATTAAAAAATAACAATTGGACACAACGCAAATCATGGATAAAAAATCATTAGTACACACTTTTTTTTACAAAGACAACTTATATTTTTGAGTTTAATTTCTATAAAAGAATAAATAATTAATTTTACATGTTTTTTGCATGAAATTTTAACCACTTAAAATTTTCAAATAAAAATTTAAACACAAAAGATAATATTAAAAGCTGCATTGTTATTACTATTGGTCCAAATTGGCATTGTCACTAATTGGATTGTTTCATTTATTGCTGATTCTCCACATTGTCAGTGGACCACTGGATTTCTTCGTAGGATTTTTTCTAATATTTTAGGGCGTGGAGGACGAACACACTAAAATTTGTTCGGCGGTAAAGTAACATGTGGTCCCCTTAGATCATAATTGACCAATTTTCACCGGTATTGCATCATTTAAAGAATAAATTAAGCATTATTTGTTATGGTGTCCACTAAATTCTTTACAAAATGAGAAGATCAAAATTTAAATTCAAGACCTCAGCCCCTATATTCACCTATTAAAGTTCAAAGACAAAAATACTAATTAGTGTAGTAAAATACCCATTTTATACTATAGGGTAAAGAGTACTTGCACAAAACATAAATGATAAAAAATAGTAAAATATTCTCAGTATAGTAGAACACCCATTTTATGTAACTGAGAGAACCTTAATATAGCATGTTAGTAACTAAACTAATCTCACACATCCTTTAATCTGACCTTTTGAGTCCCACCTCATGCTTTATGAAATATAAGTGTTATGAACAATCAATCAACAAATAGATTAATATTTTTAAAACAAAATTTATGCACATGGTCATCAAAAAAGAGAGAGAACAAAAGTAAATAGTACTAAATCATAAATTAAGCTCAATTAGGAACAAATGTCTTTCGTAATTATATTGCTAATCATGAGATTATTCGGTGTTATACTACCTTAACTTTCTTGTGTTTGTAGTTGTATTCCAATTTTAGTAATGGAGCCATTGATATTTATGAAAGGTTTATATTCATATTCAAATCATGACAGGGCATATACATCTCCTTTGATAGATCCATCCACCCCCTGGACGCTACACTGCTATACAAATATTAATTTTAAGTGCCTTGAATAGAAAGAAAAATAGTTGTTTAACCAATAAAGTAAGAAATGGGGGAGATGTGTACAATAGCTGTATACTACACCGCTGTATAACCAACAAAGTAAGAAAAATAGTTGTTTAAAATAGGCGTTTAAGAGTGAGAAAGGTTTGGTCCTTCCGGTTTAAATGAGATCTCTACCATTATTGATAATTAAAGGTACCTTGCTATAATAGGATAAGACAATTCCCTTAAACTGAAAGAGTTGTTGGAGAAAACAAACAGAGATAGAGTAATAAAGTAGCTTTCGTAGAGCCTTGTTCTCCGACATCTCAAATTTTGAAGGAACTTAAACGGCAAGAAATACAGATTGAAGGGGTACCCCCTCTCACACACATGCACATAAACACACTATACCAATATCATTGTTATCCAGCTGTAATCGAATTACACATATTTGAGTTAATGATTTCAGACCATTACATTATTTTGATTTGAGCTATCATATCATTTTATAATCGTTTCCTCTTGTGTCTTGAGTACGGAAATAAGAAAGAAGCCCATCAACCTATGTCCCGTCATGGCTACAAAAATTATGACATGTTACATGATATTATAAAGAAATAAAAAGGAAAAGAATTGACCAAGAAAGGAAGACAGAAACAAACTAAGAGAACCATATGTAGATTTTCTTAAACACCAAGAAGGCTTACAAATTTTGCTGCGTCCAGCCTAAAATCTCATCAATAAAGATCAGCATCTTCCTCTTATAATTTGATTTCACACATGCATATACTCCCTACTTCCCTCCTCCACCACTCCTTCCAATCCCAATTTTTATTTCAAACTCCACTAAATATCAAGTAACATCGTCTACCTTTCTCAACCGTTGCAAATAATGAAACCAAAGATTTAAAAAAAAGCACCAAATGATCTAACTGTACTCTAAAACATGGAACCACCACCATGTAAAATAAATCAAGGCTCGTAACTGTAGTCTAAAACATAGAAGCAACAAATGATCTAACTGTAGTCTAACTGTAGTATTTACATGAGTATAAATAAAAATGTGGAACATAAACTAAAGTATGGAAAAAATGCACCCACTTTATTTTTAAAAAATGAAAAACGAAACCTAAGAATAAATAGGATGAAGACGAAACCTAAAAAGCCATTGCATGATTAGTCCAATGAAGCAATAGGATCTGCAACACAAATGCATAGAGTCAAAAAAATAAAAAAAATAAAACTAAAAACATATGTTCAGAATGTTAATTTTTTCTACCATATGTATGTAATCTACCATGACTGAGCGTTGAGAGCGAAGATGAAATCTTGAGAGTATAGGGAAGTATAATTATAAAGTGAAGTTTAGAAAATCAAAGAGTACACACCACCGCTCCTATCGAGCTAAAAAATGAAACCACTGCAGTAGGAAAGATCTTCCCATGTTGTAAAGCCAAAACTAAAAACCATTCAAATCAAGAATTGAAAATTGAAAGAAAAACCATCATACGTCTCCGAATCTTTTGTCAATCTACCGGCCAGCTACATCGGTTGTGCTGCCGACTCCACCGCGGCAGAAGTTAGAGAGTTTTCTACTATGAGACAGACGTATGGTGCTGCTGGTTGTTCAGTTTTTTAGAAAGGAAATGGTTATTTTAGAGAGAGAAATTTGGGATGGAAATGTGAGTCGATGAAAAAATATGTGGGGGAGGGGGTCAAAGTAATAGTATGAAAAAATTCAAATTAAAGTTTAAAATCTTGACAACTAAGTGAAGTGGTGGTCAATTCATAAATCTGACAGCTAAGGGAGTGTGCCATGCCTCTTTGTTCTTTAGACACACATAATATTTAATTGAAGCGTACCACATGTCATTACACTTTACCATTATAAACAATCAATCTGAGCCATCAGTTGATAAACACCAAACTCATCAACTTTTGATCTGAGCCATCAGTTGGGGAGGACAAAAAGTCCTTCCTCCTTTATTTTATATATATATATATATATATATATATATATATATATATATATATATATATATATATATATATATATATATATATATATATATATATATATATATATATATATATATATATATAGGTTGAGTGTATAACTATATGATAATTTATGTGTATGACATACCTAGCCTACTTGCTATCGACGGGAGGTTTGCGTGTTGAGGACAGTCATCACCCCGATGAGCCTTTAGGGTTTTTTTTGACTTGTGCCTCAGAATATATAACCTAGGTATGGGCTATCTGTGATAATGATAGTGATGACGGTCATATGGGTGTATAGGTATGTGCGTAACCCATAGGCTTTGAACTATATTCTCCTCGAATATGTGTGATTTGTGATGATGGTTCGAATGAGATACTGAACCGATGGTCCTTTGTACAGTGACGAGATGTACTCGGATATGATAGCAGAGTAGTGTATGCACTGCATCTGTGTCTCGGGGTGCAGTATTGTGTGTGTGTGTGTGTATATATATATATATATATATATATATAAATATAATATGGGAGCTTGGTTTTTGAAAATGTACACATTTTTAACGGTGTGGATGAATGCCACCTCCTTACACATTTTAATGGCTGAGATCACATCTCTTTATTTTTTACAAATCTATCCCTCAATTATTTGGTTTCCCCCTCATTTTTTACCAATCAAACTCAACCTTTAATTCAAAAATGGGGCATTTTCGGAATAGTCTCTCCCTTACACTCTTACACACGCACGCCCCAAAACAACCACCTCTCGCAAGACGTACCCTCTCTCTCACACACTGTCTGCCACTCTACCGTCCCTCATCAGCATGAAAATTGTCCTCAAACAAAACCCTCACCCGCTGGCTCTGCCTCTGCCTCTGCCTCTGCCTCTGCCTCTGCCCTCACGCCTCCCTCTCAAACTCTTACTCATCCGCTGCCTCCCTCTCAAACCCTCCTCCGCGCGCCTCCCTCTCAAACTCTACTCTCCCTCTTCCGCTGCCTGCCTCTCATTCTTAAACTCTCCGTCTCAAACTCTCCGCTGCCTCCCTAAGGTGTCGATTCAGCCTCCCTACGACCCTACTATGTGGTCGCACTCCTCCATCAGGTAAAATTCATTCATTTTTTAGGGTTTTCACAAGTTGATTTCTTGGTGAGATTTTACATAACTGATTCATGGTTTAGGTGACATTTGTGTTTTTTAGGGTTTTCACAAGTTGATTTCTTGGTTGAGATGGATGAAACTAGAAGTGTTGTCCAATTCTCCTCCAAATGTGGATCCACTCTTCTGTATACAAATTACTCTTTAGCTTTTTAGGGTTTTTTTCGATTTTTTTTTTCTTTTTTTTTTTGCAGATCTAAATTGGGGGTTTTATTTTTAGTTTCATATTTTGGGATTTATTTTTATTTTATGTTCTAATTTATTTTGTGTTTGCAGATCTAAGCACAATAACTGTTCTCTCTTATTTGGTAATTTCGATATGTGGTTCTTAGATCAGGTATACACACTCTCTATACACACTCTCTGTATACACACTCTCTGGATGTTTGTTGATGCTACACAAGTTATCCTGTAATGCATTTGTTTAACTGTTTGATGGCAATGGAAATGTACCTTATAGTGTATTTCAGTTTATTTCTTTCATGGTGCTCAAGGTATATTGTTTGGGTTTAAATTTCCACGACTTGAAGTTTACGCTTTTCAGTTTTTTTATTTGGAATCATGTACTCAATACATAGACTATGTTTCTTGATTTCATATGTTTGAAGGTCCAAACTGAAATTTGGTAATTTTCTTTGCTTACATTTACATCATTTTGTTCTAATTTAATTGACCTCACATATGTTTATATGTTCAGTTATGGTTTTACACTTATCTTTTATAATTTTGTAAGTATATGTTCTGATTTTACACTTTATCTATTAGAGTAAATGAGATTCAAGAATATAATTAGAGAGAATGAGATGCATTAATTAACATTACATTTTTTCTCTGTACAATTTAGAGTAGATGTTCTGCTCTGGTATTTTATTTAGCATCATTATATATTTGAGTAGTAAGTATTTTTCTTTTTCTTAAACCACTAGAGTCGTTCGGAGACGAATTGGAAATTGGCCATGACAATTCTCTACTATATTTCACAGCAAGACATTGCAGTATGTCGACCAAGAGTTATTTTAATGGCGTGATTGAGCTTCTTAGATTCTGTCGATAATGCCTTTTGAATGGTCATTGGAGTGGCTTAGCTTCTTTTTTGGCACAATATTTGGTGGTTATCAAAAAGTAAGTACAACTATTCTTGAAGTTTCAATTATTGTAATCTTATCCTTCTCTTATGGCATTTGTTTATGTTTTGGTTCTGATTCGAGTTCTAACATTCTGATTTGGAAACCTAGGTATTTATGTGTTGTATGTTTTATATTATAGTTTTTTTCAATTTTAGTTGGTAGGAGAAATGAAATCATAATTCTACGAATGGTGCATTTATTTGTTAATCTGAATTTGAAGTTTGTAATTTGAGTATGAAAAATACGTTTGTTTTATGAATAAATGAACTTCCCAATGGATACATTTGGTTAGTTGGTATAAGTATGTGTTCTGAATATTAATTTTTTGACAGTCCAAGAGTCAAGTTGGTTGTAGTTTTTGTACTTGCCAACATTCTAAGCCAAGGTTCCGGTGAGGGTATCTATTTTCTTTTGCCGAATTTAACAAGTCAATAATTATATCTACCTTTAGATGAAACTGCATATATACAATGTGCATATATGCATCTGCATATATGCAACATATATGCAATCTGCATATATGCATATATATGCATCTCCATATATGTAGTATGTGAATAATAAGTGAGTTCAATTTTCAATTTAAAATGTAAACAGGTGCATGTATCGGCAAGAATCGTATGGTGAATTTGTTTTATCCAACACTCAATCCATTTTGAATGTTCTTTATGCCTATATCATGATGATTATTATTTGTAAATGAGTGCATTACATCACTGATGTATGGATTAGATACCACTGAAATGGTGTTCTAGAGTATTCTTCTTCAAAGGCTGATATTTCATTATTTAAAGAGTGAGGTTTTTTGAGTGTGAATCTCACAAGCTTTTTTTATCCATACCCTTTCTATGAACTTTATTCTGATGATTAATCTATTGCTAATGATATAAATACTCTAAAATGCTTTAGTTGGCAATATCGTTCATACTTCTGAATGAATGAGTGCTGCTGTGCTTTTCAAGGTGGCCTGAAGAGCACCCGCAACTAGCCTACGGGTCAGATTTGCTACGAACATATATAGAGGTGCACGTTCTATATAATTCACTAGATGATTATTCAAGTTCGTGGAATGTTTACATTTCAGGTACAATTTCATACGAGGGAGTGACATGTATTGTGGATTAAGTGACTTTAAGCATGCTGAATCCTCTTTAGGAATTATCTTAATTTCATATCGGGTTTTATAACTTAAGGATGTCTTTAAGAACCTTAATTTTTGTTGAATATCATTAAGGAGTTTCATACAATTCCAGAATTGAGTTTGAGTTCTAATTGAGTGAGTATCAAATTTACTTGAGTTAAAGGTCCACTTAACATGCTTCTCATTTTATGATCATATTGACACAGTTAAAGGCCCCCTCATAGATCCCCGTGCCTAAAGGAACATTTAAAGGTCCTATTAACATAGTCTATAGTTCTATAAAAATGACTTTTCCCAATTTTTCTAAATTCTGTACAGTTAGAAGGCTGCAGTTTTTGTTTTGGATTGAAGGTTGTAGTTTTAAAGTCATTTTTAAAGGATGCAAAAGTTCAGGATGCAAGATTGAAGGCTGCAGTTAGAAGGCTGCAATTTTAAAGGTCCTATTAACATAGTATATAGGTAGAGGTATGAGACGATTAGCTTTATTTTTGTTTTGGATTGAAGGCTGCAGTTTTTTCTTTGCATTACCTTGATATATGTCAATGGTCTATATTTCTGATTTGTACATGCTTGAGAAATATTCCTACAGCGGCTGCCATCCAATTGACAAGTTTTTTTCCTACAACGGCTGCCATCCAATTAACAGGTTGTTATCCAATTAACCAATTAATGTTCTATTATATTTCTGAGCTCATATAATTTTTCTATCTATATATCACCCGTGTGTATATAGATGCCATTTTCCTACTTTTCATACACATTGGCTAAATATAATATCATGAATTATATTTTCAGATTATGACAGGATGAGGAGATTATCATGGAGTGTCCCAAGGGCTGACTTCCCATCTGAATTACTGTACATATCAAGATAGATGGTAAGTGTCCGTCTAATCATGATATCCTAGAGTGTACATATCAAGATTCGGCATTTTGGGGTTTTCATAATATAAATTTTCTTGATTCAATTGGTTGTCCTCTGTTATTGGTTTCCTTTTAATGCATGTTTCGAGTTTTGGAAGGGGAGTATGTGTTGGATGGACTTATTAGATGTGATGGATGGAGTTTTGATTTCAAACGCAACCCGAACACGACCCAACCGACATCACAAAGGAAACATATTTTATGTTGTTGGTGTACATTAACAGGCATGGAAGTGTCAATCTTTGTATTTTGCCGAGAACGTATTTACGAATTTGAAAATTTTCACATTACGATATTTTCTGTTTGGGTCCCAATTTTGGTTAGTGGTCGTTGATCGTTAGAGGTTATTTATAGTTATGTATAGATATCAAGCCTACGATATCAAGCATTTGTATCTCCAAGCCCTCTTCAACAATTCCATTTGTCAAATCCCAAAAGTTGAAGGCATACATATATATGCATATGCCTATATATGCACTCCATATATATGCAGATTTCATATATATGCACTACATATATATGCAATCTTCATATATATGCAGCAGCATATATATATATGCATATGCATATATATAAGTTGCATATATATGCAATCTGCATATATATGCTGTACTGCATATATATATGCATATGCATATATATGCTGCAGTTCAGCATATATATGCATATGCATATATATGCCCCGCCTATATATGCATATGCATATAGTTGTGTTTGGAATGAAAAGGGGTTAAAGTAAACTTGCAAAAAAAAAGGAAAGCAGCCCATAATACTCTACTTTATCCAGTTATACAGTTATTATAGTTATCCGAGAAAGGACTGAATTTGTGTAGAGACCCTATACTATATAAAGGAGAGTTTAAAAATAAGAATTTGTAGATTTTCATGAGGGTAGACCAAGAATCCATTTGTATTTAAAGTTATTCAACTTTTGAGTAAAGGTTATCGGACAACTAGGTTGACTGAAACAAAGTTAAATAACTAAAAACGTGTCAACAAGAATGCTTTATAGTGTGGTGACGGACCCAATGTTCAAAGGTACTGTATTAAAGTATATAATTCCAATAATTGTAAGTTAGTTGGTAGAGCCTAGAAGGCATATGTTGAAGTGATAATTCGTTCATAAGAGAGGAAAAGAAAGGGGTTAGGCAGGAAAAAACAAACTTTGGTGTCGAGCGCCGAAGCATTTGAAATGTAAAAAATGTTTTTTTTCCTCTCTTTTTAGGTATTGTATAATGTTGATTTACTTGAGATATCTTTATGTTAGTTGTGTTTAAACAATTTAATTGACTAACTATATTTTTTTGTTTTGTATCAGGTCACATTTTGAAAACTACGAAAAATTGTTTGTGGAACTTGCGGGACGACTTCAGTTCATGTATATGTGATTGTTTTTACGAAATTTGTTTCATTAAAATTTTTTGTTAGATTTTACTGTTGAGATTATTGAATATTGTTGGATTGGTTTTAACCCTTTAAGAGGGTGGATAGTCTAATAAATAAAGGAGACTCTGTCCAATTTTTTTTAAATGAACAATTTGTTTATTTGAGGCAAATGTCAATGGAATGGATTTGTGATTGGAGTGAATATTTTGTATTTCATACTGTATGTGAATGTTGCTAGATAATTTTTTATTTGTTAAGCAGGGTAGATAGTTTTATAAACAAAGGAAATTATGGCCATTTTTTTAAAAAATTACACTTTGTTTTATTGGGGAGTAATATTTTTGCCGTTTTGCAATTACATATTTTGGAAATTTTCATCGTTTCGCGATTACGTACTTTGGAAAATTTTCGTCGTGCCTTCAGGCACGGGCATACGCTAGTATATATATATGTATGTATACTTGTAATGTTATCTATTGTATGAATTGAGTAGACATGAAAGATAGTGAAATCTGAAATTAATTAAGTATGAGAACATTTAATTATATTGAGAATTGAATTAATATTTTTATTTATTACATTTATTGTTAAGTAAATATGTGGGTAAAGATAAAGGCTATGGTCAGTTGATACAACGAGATAATCTAGTGAAAATGGGAGTAGTAACTAGAATAATTTGGGTATATGTTAGGCGTGCACATTAGATGAGAGGTGAGGATCTCAAGTGAGAGTCCGAGAATCCAACATGTATATAATAATTTCTAATTGTAGAATTTATTAGTTTGCAATTTTTAAAATCTTTTTACAATCGGTCCCTGACTCGTTTTCTCTTGCATATTCTCTTCTCTCTTGTATATATATATTATATCAGGTGTCCAGCTACAGGGATGCCCAGCATAGAGGATTGGATATTTATTTTCTATGAAAACTATGGAGTTGTGGACCTTGAATTAGACACATCATTCTATTGATTCATGTACTCTATAGTCATTTCTCTGTATGGCATGTCGCCAAAGGATTCGTGTCATTTCCATTCTATCTCAGTCAGTGGTCTTATTTGTGTCAGTTTTGGATACATTTGGTTTATTTGGTTTATTGTATCGAGAAGTTTTACACTGGGGATTATTCCAGTTATACTATATAAGTTGTGATGATTACTATTTATTATTCATTGTGGGGGATTGAATTATATGTTAAATTGTTGGTCTTGTTAAAAAGGAATTTTATTTAAAATTAAAATTGAAAGTTTTAACACTAGCTTAATTGATTACTAGGTGGTTAATAAAGAAAGAAAATTGTTTTTTCGACACTGATGCTAAGAATGATCCAACTGAATAATTTTATTTAATTGGTTAAAGGATTGTCCACGCGTTATTTAATTAAGAGGGTTGTTATAGTGGTACACGAGTTCGTGGTAATCAATGGGGGCCCAAGATGAGGTAACATCTTGGATGAGTGTTTGGGTTATGAATTTGTAGTGATTCATGGGGCCTCAAACCTAAACCATATCAATGGGAATTACCTTAAGATGGAAGTCAAGAAACTCATAACAGTTATTGAAGCCTTTTAGATTAACCCGATGAATTCCATCGCGGGAAAATGTCGGTGACTTGAAGATATTGATTATTCAGAGAATATTATTTTCACCAATGACGATCTGATCGGAGTAAGGACTCCCCATCATGATGATCTCATAATCACTCTCAGAGTTACTAACTGATATGTGGACAAGCTATTGGTGGATCGAGGAAGATCCTCAGAAGTAACGTGTCTCATAATTGCAAACACTTGAAACTGCGCATAGAAGACCCGCAAGAAGCCATTGTGCCTCTGGTTAAATTTTTCGGAAGGATGAATTTGCCTCTTTGGAAGGTTATTCTCCACGTCCGAGATATATGAATCTCTAAGCTTATTGAGTTACCCATGGTAAATATAGATTCCCTATAAAATGTCATCCTTGTCAAAGGATGATTGCATTCCATAAGGGATATGTCTTATACTTACCACCAGAAGGTAAAGTTCATCACTGATAAGGGAGTCATGGATATACGGGGGAACCAAGCCTCATCCTGAAAATATTTTATACCTTTCGTCTAACCAAAATTAGAGAAGAAGAAGGAGAAAGCAGTGAAGCTAATGGAGGGCTTTGTACCCTTTAAGTAACAGCTAAAGTGTGAGTAATTTGGTGTTAAGGAAACCAAGGTTGCCCCTACCGCTTGGGTTATGGAATCTCCTTAAGAGTTGGCACACGGCAAACGGCCAAGGGGAAGTAATGGGTGTTAACAATGCCTGGGGAGTTCTTCGGATAGAGGAGAAGCGTTGACACTTGTCACATTTCTTGGCATAGGCTATACAATCAGCCCTCATCGTTGGCCAGTAGTATCCTTGCATCATTATTCTTTACAAAAGCGTCCGACCTGCTACATGGGCTCCACAGGATCCTTCATGGACCTCTTCGATCAAGTCTTTCACCTCGGAGGGATGCACGCATCTTTGTAAACCTGCCATAATTCCTCGTCTGTATAAAATACCATTAGTCAGTACATAACGAGCAACTTTAAACTTCAATTTCTTAGCTGAGAGTTTGTCAATCGGTAATTCCCCTTCCTCAATATATGCCTTGATGGGATCCATCCAAGATGGCTCTAAATCGAGGGTAATAAAGTTCATCGTCAGATCTTCATCAATGCTCCAACCAGATAGAATTTTTATTGGGATTGTTGTTCGTAGCTCGGTACGAGTAGATGATGCTAATCGAGCTAAGTTGTCTGCATTTATATTCTCCATTCTTGGTATTTTAACCAGCTGAACAACAATAAATTTCGATACCAATTCTATTTCCTTTGCATGGTACTTAATCATCAACTCTCCCTTTGCTGCATATACACCAAGCATTTAGTTTACAATTAATTGCGAGTCACTGCATACGATTACCTGTTCCGCCTTCATGGTTTTTGCCAAACTAAGACCTACAATCATCGCTTCATATTCGGTCTCATTATTAGAAGCTTGAAATTGAAAGCGCAGAGCATATTCTATATCGACTTTGTCTGGACTTTTCAATACAATCGCAACTCCACTACCTGAGGTGCATGATGGCCCATTCACATATAAGTTCCATATAGGTATCTCGTCCTCAAACCTTTTATTGGACAAAGTTCCTCGATGGATTATTTGTTGCTCCTTTATCTCCATTTCTACCACACCTCGCTGCTCGTCGACCATCTTCTCTTGCTCTCTGCCCAACTTAAGTTGATCGGGGTTTAAATTTGATGATCCTGTAACATCCACAGGTTGGTCGGTGTTCAGCTTTTGCTCCCCGTGGGTATCAGGATAAGTGAACTCTGCTATAAAATCTGCTACTGCTTGCCCTTTTAGTGGCGATCTAGGCTCTTAAATTATATCATATTCACCGAGTTCTATTGCCCAATACATCAATCTCCCTAATTTTTCTGGTTTATGAAAATCTTGCCTCAACGGAATATCGGTATATACGACTATGGTATGAGCCTGGAAGTATGGCTTCATCCTTCTACTCGCTTCGATCAGCGCCAGTTCTAACTTTTCCAGTTTTGGATATCTGATCTCTGCTCCTCGAAAGGCCTTACTAGTGTAATAAATTGGTTTTTGTACTCCATCCTCTACTCTTATTAATGCCGAGCTAACTGCATTTTCTGAAACTGCCAGATATAAGTACAATCTTTCTCCCATCACTGGCCTGGACAACAGTGGAGGTACTCCCAAATATTTCTTCAATTCTTGAAAATATTTCTCACATTCTTCATTCCATTCAAAAGTCTTTCAGAGCATTTTGAAGAATGGGAGGCATCTATCAGTTGCTCGCGATATAAATCTGTTAAGTGTTGCTACTCGCCCTGTAAGACTTTGCACTTCTTTCTTCGTCGTTGGAGATCGTAGTCCCAATAGAGCTTTGATCTTTTAGGGTTTGCTTCAATGCCTCATTGATTGACAATATACCCGAGAAACATGCCTTCTCGTACTCCAAATATGCACTTGGTCGGGTTCAACTTCATTTGATATTTATCTAATTGATCAAAGGTCTGGCCTAAGTCAACTAGATGGTCAGCAGCTCTCTTGCTCTTTGTCAGCATATCATCAACATAAACTTCCATATTGCAACTAATTTGCTCTGCAAACACCTTGTTCATCAGCCGCTGATATATTGCACCTGCATTTTTCAAACCAAAAGGCATAACATTATAACAATAAGTTCCCCTAGGGGTAATGAAAGAGGTACTCTCCCTATCTTCAGGTTTCATTTTAATCTGGTTATAACCAGAATAAGCATCCATAAATCTCAGCAGCTCGTGTCCCAAGGTAGCATCCACTAATTGATCAATTCGGGGCAAGGGAAAATGATCCTTTGGACATGCCTTGTTGAGGTCGGTAAAGTCTACACACATCCTCCATTTGTTGTTCTTCTTTTTCACCATCATTACATTTGCTAACCAGTCTGGATATTTAACATCTTCAATAAAGCAAGCTTTCTGGAGCTTCTCGACCTCCTCCTGTATAGCTTGGTTCTTCTTGGGGCTGAACACTCTTCTTCACTGGCTTGATCTCCTTATTCACATTAAGCTCATGACATAAGAAATTTGGGTCTATTCCGGGCATATCCTCATGACTCTAGGCAAGTGTTTGTTTTCTGTTTTTTTGGAAAACTATCAATTCCTGTCTTAGTGAGGCATTTAACGATGAACCTATCTGAGTTGTTCTTTCAGGGTGCTCTTCGTCCATAATGATGTTTTCAGTAGCTTCCACCACCTGACCTTTCACGAGTTGTGACTCGTCTCTAGGATCCAATGTTTCAATTTCTACACCTTCATCCACCTGATAGGTAGTAGTCTTTTTCCTAGATTCCTCCAGTTCCTCCTGCTCGGTAGATGAATAGTAGCATTTCCGAGCTACTTTTTGGTCACCCTTCACAGCTCTTACTCCAAAATTGGTTAGAAATTTTAGGCATTGATGTACCGTAGATGGTACTGCTTCGAACTTCTTCAATCCTACCCTTCCCATGATGATATTATAGGCTTATTGAACATTCTTATCCATCATGAAGAAGCGTACTCTTTTTGTTCGACAAGAAGGCCATGTACCAAAAAACATATCCAACTTGATCGTCCCAAGTGGAAAAACTTTGTCGCCAGCAAAACCGAGGAGGGGCCTATGATAAGGCTCCAATTGAGACAACTTTAGATTTAAGCTGTCGAAGCACGAGTAGAACATAATATGAGCTGAGCTACCATTATCAACCAGTACTCTCGAGATCACCACTTCCTTTATTCTCATTTTGATCACCAATGGGTCATCATGAGGATACAGCACACCTGCGAGGTCGTTCTTTGAGAAACCGATGACTAGTTTTTCTTTATTGACCTTCCTCGGGTGATCATCTTCAGCCAAGTTTATTTGTTGAATATATGAACAGGCTTGAGCTTCATTAAGGTAAGCTTTTCTTTCGGTAGTAAGGTCTCCACCTCCTGCATCTCCACCATAATAACATTACAATCAAATAATCCAAAACGTATTGAAAATACCTCACGTTCTGGATGCCTTGGTCTTTTGGGAAGATCGAGGTCATCTTTTAGATCATCTTCATGGTCTCTTTTCTTGTTCTCCTCTGCTTGACGAGGAGATATAGACATCTTTCTTTCTCGATCGCTTCTTCTTCTTTCATTTCTACGATCAACATACTTTGCCAGTTCTTCTCGTCTAATGAGTGCTTCGATCTCATTCTGAAGAGCTATGCAATTTTGGTCGTGTGGCCATGATCTTTGTGGAACTCGCAATATTTGGCCTTATTCCTCCTGTCAGGGTCTGACTTTATTTTCTCTGGCCAGTTTAACTCCTTGCTGCTCTTGATTTCTTCTAGAACGTGGTTGATGTCTACCTTCAAAGGAGTATAATTTTCAAATTTCTTCAATACCTCCCATGATGGCTTTGTTTTTGATTTCTTTTCACCACCATTATTCTTATGATCTTTCTTTTTAGCCTTATCAACCTCCACCTTGGTCTCTTTGGTATCCATATTCTTCTTCGCAGCCATAGCCTCCTCGGCATTCATGATCTTGACCGCTTTTGCCATCAGTTCTGACATGGTTCTGGGTGGATCTTTGGCCAAAGTGTAGTACAACTTGTTGGGCAACAACCCACTCATCAGAGCAGTAATCGCTGTCTTTTCCTAATAATCAATAACTTCGAGTTTCTCGTTACTGAAACGAGTTATATAATCCCTGGTGCTCTCACCTGCTTTTTGTCTAACACTTAACAAGTGTGCTACTCGTTTAATCGGTTTTGCTCCAAAACAGAAGTTTCCAATGAAGATCTCGGCCCGTTGAAAGAAAGTTGAAATCTTACCCCGAGGAAGATTATTGTACCATATTTGAGCAGATCCTGTAAGAGTTCCTGAGAATGCCCTGCATCTCATCTCATCTGGCACAGCATAGATGTCAGCAGCAGCTTGGTATTGCTCTATATGAAGGACAGGGCTGATTTTTCCATCATATTTAGGAGTCACAATAGGTGCTTTGGACTTTGATGGTGTGGGAAAATCCACAATTGCTTGGACAAAAGGTGTCCCTTGGACAAAAGTTCTTTGTAGAGGATTCTTCGCCTTAGCCATTTACCTTAATCTATCATCCAACCTATGAATAAAGCCTTGCCATGCATCATTTCCCTCCTCGGGCCTACTGGTTCGAGCAATTAATCGTGTTGAAGTCGCTTCCTGGGATCTATCTTGTCGAGCAACTGGTTGTGATTGGGCAGAACCCTCTCTTAGATCAAATGGTCGTCGAAAGTTTCTCGACATAGCCTTAGGAGGACTTTTATTCTTCCTAGGGCCCAATCGATCAAAAGGAGAGACTCTACTTAATCTTTCCAGTGCACTAGTCATTTCTGGATAGAGAGTGATGTGTTGTTCAGTATCTGTGGCTCGTACTGACGAAGTTCGACACGGTTGATAAAAATCATCAGATTTCTCAGTGCAATATGAATCGCTTGGCCTAATGCGCGAAGAAACTAAATGGGTATTTCTTTGAACACTTCGTTGTCCTGAATGGGTTTACGCTCCACCCTGGATAGTTTGCATGAGTTGTAGCATAGTTTCCTGCATGGCCGTCTGGCCTTGAGCCAAACTGGCCATAATTCCAGCCAGATCTTGGACATTTGGAGGAGTGGATGGATTTGGGGTGTTTCCAACATTTCGATTGTTAGATTCAGGATTGTCATCCATTGGTGATGAATTGCTTTTGAGGAAAAATGAAAATTACAGTCGTTTTCCACAGACGGCGCCAATCCGTTAATGTAAAAAAATTAGATTATCTCTAATTATTCAATCACAGATAAAATAAATAAGAAAGAAGAATTTTTAAAGTGGTTCAGCCTTAAAAGAATGGCCTACGTCCACTGTTTTTCTTATTGCTGACTGTTTAGGAATTCTCGATAACAGGTTTTTACTAAGAAATTCCGAGTCCCCCTACAATGAGGATTGATACAATGTATTTATAGCCATGAGGCTATACATGTAAAAGGGTAATACATAGCTGTCCAATAAGCGTATACATCTGTATGATAATAATCAGCATTTAATGCGCATTTAATCCTCTTAATTATCTGGTAATAAATGTTCTGATCGAGGTGCATCTCGGACCGCCTAAGCTGTTCGGACCTCCTAAGTATCTCGGTATCCATGAGTTGATCGGTGTAGTAAAGTTCCTCGGAGAGCACCTACTGCTCGGAGTATCTGAGCTGGTCGAGGAAAATTGAGTTCCTCGAAGTCAAGGTATTATTCAAAAATGTTTATTAGTGCCATGTAGATTTACATGTGTCTCCACTTAATTGGGCCATGTCAGGAGACTAAATTTGGTACCAACAATATGCATTAGTGATAGCCTCCAGAAAGATGAAACACTACTTCGATGTACGCACTATTATTATTTTAACTTCCTTCACTCTGAAGGAGATGCTCAGGAAGGTCAATTTGTCTACACAGATGTCCAAATGGTCGGTGGAACTCAAAAGGTTTGATAACCAATTTCAGTCTAAGACCTCAGTCAAAGGGAAATTCCTGGTAGACTTTATCGCTAAATTTTCTTACTACCAAGAACCAGTGGAGATAAGCATCAAAAGCAAATAGTGTATCCAACACAAGATCGAGACCAGGGAGAGATGTACTCTTTATGTTGATGGAGCCTCAAATTTGAAAAGGGAAAGAGATGGGATTGTGTTGGTATCCTCGAAGCAAACTATTCTCAAAAAGGCAATTCACTTGTCATTTGAAGCTTCCAACAACGAGGCAGAGTATGGGGAGCTGTCGACGGATTGAGGAATGCTCTCTCCATAGGCTCACATGAACTTGGCGTCTTCAGTGACTCAAGGATGGTATCAAATCATACATTGAGAGACTAAAACACTAGGTACAAATGCATGGACACTTAGCTTGAAGAATCTCAGCACTTGGTTGCTCAGTTCAAGCATATACAAGTGCAGTAGTTCCCAGAAGGGAACAATAGTCATGCAGATGCGCTTACCACACTTGCTTCATTTGTCAAATCATATATTAAATGAATTATCCAAGTAGATTATCTTAATTAACCCAACATCCCCAAAGGAAAATCTTTTGGGCACTATATGTCCCTCAATGGGGACCTTGATGGATAGTGCATTATCTGAAAGATGAAGTCCTTCCAGAAGATAAGAAAGAAGCACAAAATATTCAAGTGAAAGATGCTGGCTTTCACTTATCGGCAGAACATAAGCTTTATCAACGATCTTTCTTAGGGCCTTACCTCTAATGTGTACATCGAGATGAAGTTAACAAGACTCTTACTGAGTTGGATAAGGGAATATGTAGAAGACATGCTGGGGGTAGGTCATTGTCATTCAAGACCATGAAATAAGGGTTGTGGCTGCTTACGTCTAAAAGTGTAAAACTTATCAACTCTTCTCACCATTAGTGCATCATTTTACCAATGACCTCAAGTACCTCATAAGTCCTTAACCTTTTGCCTAGTGGGGACTTGACATCTTCGTTCCATTACCCCTTACCTCTCGAAGAATGAAGTATCTATTGATCGACACATACTACTTCTCTAAATAGATTAAAGAAGAGACCTTGGTGAACATTCGATATGTCGACATGACTAAGTTCATATGGAAGAAGATCATAACTCAGTTTGAAATTCCTATGATCCTCATCACAGATAATGTAACTCAATTTAAGAGTAGTGTTTTCCAAAGCTTTTACGATGAGCACAACATTAGACACTACTACAGTTCAGTGGCCTATGCTCAGAGTAACCGGAAAATAGAATGCTCTAATAAGGCAGTGCTCGATAGAATAAGGAAGATAATAGATAAAGTGAAGGGAGAGTGGGTCGAATAACTCCCCCACATCCTCTGTACAGTTTGCATAATACCCAGGCGATCAACAAGGGAAACACCATTTGCCTTAGCTTATAAAATGAAGGCATTCATCCCACTACAAGTAGGTCTATCGACCATGAAGTCCACCTTAGTTTACTAAGACCTCAACAACGATGCTATCAAAGCAGAGTTTGACCTAGCTGACGAAAAGAGTGAATTATCTCCTATAAATGTTATCTTCTACCAGTAATAGTTGGCCAAGCAGTATAATAGGGGGTCAAGGCAAGGAGCTTCAAAGTTTGGTACTATGTACTTAAGAAGATCATGGGAAGCTCCAAGAAGCCCTCAGACGAGAAATTCGGGGTCAACTAGGAAGGTCCATTCAAATTCATTCGAGACGACTTAATATGAGCGTACAATTTAGAAACAATGGAGAAAAACGATGTTCCCCGAGCACGGTATGCAATAACTTTGAAGAAATTTTACTTTTAAAGTCTAAGTTTATTACTAAGTTTATTTAAATTTTGAATTATTTTCAGAATTTCTTTGGACTTATCACATTTATCTCTATTCATTTTTCCAAGTGGCAAGAAGATGAGTAATTAACAAACAAGACCAATTAGTCGAATATCTTTCTCTTTGACGTGCTACTTATTGTTGTGATGATTTTGATCTTCCAAATGTCTTTGTTTATGACTGATTAACTGGACAACCATAGACGAACTCTATATCTAAATGTCCGCGTATAAGACTAACTGGTTGGTCAGCAACTAGACCCAAAATGTTTTGACGATAAAAAAATGTGAGCAACGTCTCACGGATGGTGAAAGGCCTAATGGGAAACCTTAGGCACCCATGACCAACTAGGTCACAAAAATTCTTACTGGGGAACGAACCCATATATGTGACAACCCGCACTCTGAAATAAGGGGTGGCCAGCCCGATACTCTGACATATACGGTAATCATGGATGGAAATCATTCTCAGCACCACAAATATAGTAAGAGTATTCGAGAAAACCACCCAATAATTCAGAAAACGGGTTGTCAAAACAATTTATGTGATTTAAAATTTAAGTTAAGAAAACAATTTAAACAACCCATTCTAGAAAAATAGTGGAATTCGAAGCAACTTATATAACATACATCTAAAACGAATATATACAAGGAGAGGACCGAATATGCTGTCGGTCCACAGCTACACAAAAGGAATTACAACGGTTATATGTTACATATTACATTCATTAAACAATTACAAAGTTTGGGACACTCGCCCAAATGACCGACCCGATCGTAACTAGATAACGAAAATGAAGGCGTCTAGCACAACATCCTATAATATCCACAATTTCTTACAGATCCTTAAAGGCAAAAAATTAGAAATATTAACACGAGCGTCCTAGCGGAGGAGAACCTGGGCGGATACAATAACGTGCACAACATAGAAAAATGAACGGGTCAGGTTCCGATTTTTATATAGTTCCCAGATGAACAAAAAGCATGCTAGATATGAACAGTTAATCATGAGGATGAGCATCAAACATCTAGCAACCCAACCATACAATATAAATGAGACAATTAAAAATGACACGCCTAAGATAAAACTATGCAAGAGGATAAAATTATGCGATTATTAAATTAAAAGCTTCCATTCACCAATTTCCACTTTAATCCAGTTTCAATTCCTTAATAGGAATACAATATCACCATTTTCTTATTTCCTTCAAATTCTTATTCCTTAGCAGGAATGTAATTATCATTATACATTTCAGTGGAAATATGCAACCCTCAAGTCCCACTTGAGTTTAGAAAAGTTATATTCTTATACATATAACGATTCTAAGACCGCCCCTCCGAGTTTCCCCACTGGGCGTGCCCCTAAATGACTATCATCTTCCAGGGGCCTATCAAACAAGGCAGCCTGGGTACCTAACGCACGTTTGGAAGTGGCCATATGCCTGCGAGTGAGTCATAACCACACCCGCAATTACCTCACTAGCACAGGAAAAAATACATATAATAAACCCGCATATGGCCGAGGACTATAGTCTCCCTGCATTCACTAGTCAAGGGACATCACCTCATGCGCGAGCTTCCCTTATGATAGCATTTAGAGAGGTGTGTTTAAGTAAATTAGCATTTACTATAAAAATCATACTTTGCATTTTCATTAAAATTTACGTGTTTCATTTGTTTGAAACCATGATTATAGGATATTTCATTTATTTACATCCTAGGGTATGCCTCGAATAAATCTCCAAGGGATCACAATCACTCCCAGAACTTAAGGTCTTAGGTACCTCGATTCAAGCCCCTAAAGTCTCCAAGAATGGGCCTACAACCCCCATCCATTTATTTGGATGCACAAAGAAAAGTGATGCCTTAACATCACTTAGGAAAACCCCTTCCCCGGACTTAACCCCAAGTGAAACTCATTCAACACTAGGGTGCCAACCAACTCAACTAGGACTCTAAAAGCCAAGGTTTACTTCATTCAAGAAGAGTCCTATGTCCCTATGAGAAGAAAATAATTTAAAAACAAAAGTAGAAAGTTGGAAGAGAAAACAGGGGACCGATCGACCGGTCCCAAGACCGCGGTCGACCGCGTCTCAAGTTTTAGCCTCTGAAAGAAAGCAGAAAGTTCATTTCGGACGGGCCGGTCGACCGGTAGGGGGACCGCGGTCGACCGCGCCCTTAATTTCATGCCTTTGAAAGAAAGCAGTGTGCCCTCCTCCGAAGGAGACCTAGACCTATCTTCCTATATTTTTCATACAAACCCAAAACCAACTATCAACCAAACCCAACCAATCCTCACTTAATGATACTAAAAGCTCATAAATGCTGCCATCAACATTTTTTTCTACCTCAATCCACCATCAATCTCCACAATCGGAGAGAACCATCTCTTTTCTTCACAAATAACACAGGATCACCCCACGACGACGTACTATGCCTGATAAATCCTTGCTCCAATAACTGCTGAATTTGATCTCTTAGCTCCTGATTAGGCACATATTCTTCACATTTATCCCCTTAATTTCGGTATTTTTATGATCCCGTGCAGTGTAAATAGCTTGAATTTGTCTCGTATTTATGCTACTAACTCCTTTTGAAAAGTATTTCATATTTTGTGTATTTCTCATGTGTTTTACAAGTATTTCATGCAAGTTAGTGCGAAGGAGAACTCAAAACAGTGAAAGAAACCAAGAAATGGAGAGTTGAAGGGAATGTTCGTAATTTTTCAGCCTTAATTCGGAGGTGGGTCCAACTAGAAAGTTGAAGAGCTCTAAATTACAAGAACACTGGAAAAAACGGCACCTCATTCCGAGCTACGGTGAAGAAGTTACGATATTTTAAAGTTTCACGATAATGGACCGGTCCGGTCATGCGAAATCCAGGCAATTAATTATGCATTTAATGCTGTGCAACTCTTGGAAAACTTGTGCCACAAGCGAAATTTGATGCCAAATTCGTGCAACTTGATGCTATAAAAGACCAAGCCCTACCTCATTTTCAATAGGAGTAGAATTCTAGAGAGAGAGAGACAAATTCTAGAGAGTAGAATAGAAATTAGAGAGAGAAATTCATATTTTTAGAAATCCTTTTTAGTTTTTCATACTCTTAGAAAAGCCCTAGTTTGTATGTTTGAAGATTCAAGTTCATCTAGTGCGATTTCAAGTATCAATTCTTCAATTCAATTCAAGTATCAAATTCCCTTCTCTTATTTAATCTAAATTCTATTTTCAATTTTCAATTGTTTTGCAATTTGTTATCAATATCTTGTAGATCCATAATTTTATATGTGAATTTATTCTTGAACCAAATCATGAGTAAATAAATTCCCAAGGGTTGGGGTACATGAACTCAATCCAAGGCAAATTATTTATGTAGAAAATAGAGGTTAAATTAAAATATTGATTGAATCGTGAAAGAAACTTATACAAACATTGTCAATCTTTTAATCTCTCTTGCCCTAGGTACTTGAGATGTTTAAGAACGCTTTGCGAATATAAGTTATCATTCACCGCTTTATATCTATCTTTGATTTCATATGATGCGGGCTAGATCCCTCATATATGTAATGCTTAGAATTTATAAAGACCGGATCTAGTCAATAATTTTAATTTACAATTCTAGTATTCTATACGGTAATTTGTTAAGGTTTGAGGGATCGTACTCCACCCTATTTTCTCATTCATCTTAATTAATTCAATTTCATTATTTACCTATTTTTTTCCTTTTCAACCATCATCATCTTTTTTATTTTTTCTGTAGAAGTAATAAATCAATTAAATTCTATCAACCATTCCCAGTGGATTCGATACCCAGACTCGCCACTATACTCCTTAAGAGTGTAGTTAAAAGTTTAGTTTTTTTTGTATTGAGGTTGGAAGCCGATAACAACGACTAGCGTATTACACGGACGCTCGGTTTTTCCACTTGATCAAAATGGCGCCGTTGCCGGGGAGTGTTTGTTATAGATTATAATTGGCTTACTACTTCGTAAAAAAAAAGTGAATAAAAAAAAGAAAAAGAAAAATGTATGTCACGTTTTTTAATTGCCCACTTTGAAATATCTTATTTTAACTCTTTTGGTGGCTTTAATTGTTATGCTAATAGTGAGGAGGAGGAGGCACTCAAGACTTATGACCATTGGATCAATATTACTAAAGATGATTATCAAAAATACAAGCCTAGTGCTAAGAAACTCCAAATTTATCAAAATCAATTGCTTGAAGAAGAAAGACTTGAAAAAGAATATCGAGAAAAAAATCGTTATTGGGAGCAAGAGTTAGATGCATTATTTGATCCCAATGAGGATTTTTTTTCCGATAGTTTTGAAGATGAAGTAAGTTTTCAACCAAATGAGGAATTCGAGGTGCTAGAACCAAGGAAGCCTACTTTGGAAGAACTCTTGCTTGATATAAAAAAGCAATCTGATGACCTTGCTGTTACCGAGTTGAAAATTTTAGCAACTTGCAAGGAGTTGAATGATTATTTAGACAACTTAGAGAAGGTCGAGACTTGCGCTTCACCTAATACTTTTGAGAATGAAATCATTGAGAGTGATCCAAGTTCTTTTGAATATCAACCTCTTATAAATATTGCAAAATCTACTGAGGTTGAAGATCATTTGTCTCCTTGTATCCCCACTATTATCGAACCATTAAATCCATCACAAGAAATGGATGAATGTCTTGAGGATGTTGATCCGCTTCTTGTATGGGAATGTTTTTTTGAGATGCTTCATCTTATGGTCCATACACTTAGACGTGTCACTCCACCAGACCCAATTGAAAATTTTGAGGGAGAAGATTTTGAGGACAAGGACTCAATGCTTGAATTGTTTTCCAAGATGGACTCTTTTAGTTTGTGTTCTCCGCTTACCATAATTCTTGAAAAATCTTTGGGAAGTGATTCTATTTTTCTTGGATCCCAATGGGACTTGTCCTCTTATGCACCCAAATCCTTCATTATCCCCTAAATTTTTTAATTGGTGATGGTTAATTTTTTAACCTTTGCACGTGCCTTCCGTTTTTCAAACGGAATTCTTATTTTTTGGGAGGCATGCTTTATAGTGAGGGTACACCATTAATCCCTCAAAGTCATATTGTATTTTGGGTGGACCCTCAAATTTTTCGACTTCTAGTGTATGATTTATTAGCCGTTCAAATTGTAGGTTGTAAATAATTAGTTTTTTATTATTGTTTTTTCGTTTTTATTATAGTCTAGTTTTGATAGTTAAAATTTTTGTTATTATTTTTGCTATGCTTGGTTCTAACGTGTTTTGTAGATTCAATGGACTCATACTCATCGAGGATCGCTCCATTTGGGTAATATCTCTCTTTTCCTCTCTTTATGTTGTGTTCTTGATTCGCATTCAGGACAATGCAACATTTAAGTTAGGGGGTGTGGGATATTCTTCCCATTTATTGTTTAGATTCATTGATTCGATCACATGTTCTTTCCAAGTGTGTGTTTTTTTTAGAAAATTTTAAAAAAAAAAATTGAAAAGCCAAAAATATTTTTGTTCAAAATAAATAAAAATTAGAATTTAAAATTTTCAAAAATATCACCTTTATTCTGTTTGAAGTCTCAAATTGTAAAATTCAATAATGCACTAAGCCAAAATTGACCGAAGATGGAAATTGAAAGAAAATTGACGACTTTACGAATAAGTGTGGAGATTAGTCCTACCCGGTGAGATTTCGAGCCTTTCAATTTTTTATGAGTTTTTAAATCAATCCGAGTTTATGATTAACTCAAAGTTCTTTTCAGCGTTTTAATAAGTCGTTGATGATCTCAATCCTTTATTTTGATTGGTTATGGGAAATGTGTGAGATGTTGTCTCAAAATTCGTGTTGAATATATCTCTAAACTTAATTAATCTCGAGATGCATATGGTAATGTGATTAGCAATTTGGATAATGAAGTAGGCCTTCTTTTGTTACCAAAAAAATATTAGCCATAAAAAGTTGTGAAAAAAAATCATCCCTTTGCAACCCAAGTTGAGCCTAATATAATATTTCCCTTTCGTTTGGTAACCCGAAAAAACCAAATAACCCGGAATTATGAAAATTGAGAAAATTCATCAAGTAAGTCCAAATTGTGCAACAAAAAGGGGCAAGAAAAAAAAATAGATATGCTCAACAAAAATAGCAAGAAGAAAAAAAATAGTGAGAAAAAAAATTGAAAATAGAAAAAAGAAAGGGAAAAATGAGCAAATGCCCGAAAAAGCACTAATGGACATCATAAGGACATTTTCCAATTCCGAACATTCCGTCCATTCCCAATTTTACCCTTTACACTTTTTAACCCGAAAAGTCCTAACCGAGTCCGAATGGCGAAATTAATTACTGCATGGAGAGATAAAACATAAAAAGATAATATGAGAGATTAAATGGTGTGAACTAGAGGTGATGTTTCCCATTTCCAAATAACTGTACTCCTATGATGAGATTTTTTACCATATATTTCCTTATTTTCCATTTTGTATGCGTGAATTTGTGTCCATTATATTTACTCTTTATATCATGCATACCGAGAGAAAATAGCCACAATTCGAGTGATTTGTTTGTGAGTGCAATCCATAAGAATTTGAATCAGAACGAATTTTCAGAAAGTAACGTAATGCTCAATCGGTGGAAATTTGAGGTTTAATTTCTGGCTTTGCACACACACACTATGGTTTGAGACATTTGAATATGAATTTATGGTGATTATTTTTTGAAAAGTTTAAATTGAACAATTTTTAAGTATTTTGATATTTATTTGAGTCAATAAAGAATTTTTTGGGTGTATTCACTGCAAACCCTCACGAGACAAAACTCGTCCAACTAGGGTAACCTAGGAGTTTAAAGGCTTGTTGCATACGCTAAATGCAATCGCTTGCCTGCGAAAGTGGAATTTTATTTTAATAAAGGAATTTTCAAGAGTTGAGCCTTGATAGGATTCTTTTACAATGCTCGAGACGCGCAAAGTTCTAAGTTAGGGGGTGTGATTAGGCACATATTCTTCACATTTATCCCCTTAATTTCGGTATTTTTATGATCCCGTGCAGTGTAAATAGCTTGAATTTATCTCGTATTTATGCTACTAACCCCTTTTGGAAATTATTTCGTATTTTGTGTATTTCTCATGTGTTTTACAGGTATTTCATGCAAGTTAGTGCGAAGGAGAACTCAAAACAGTGAAAGAAACCAAGAAATGGAGAGTTGAAGGGCATTTTTGTAATTTTCAGCCTTAATTTGGAGGTGAGGCCAACTAGAAATTTGAATATCTCTAAATTACAAGAACACTGGAAAAAACGGCACCTCAATCCGAGCTACGGTGAAGAAGTTACGATGTTTTAAAGTTGCACGATAATGGACCGGTCCGGTCATGCGAAATCCAGGCAATTAATTAGGCATTTAATGCAGTGCAACTCTTGGAAAACTTGTGCCACAAGCGAAATTTGATGCCAAATTCGTGCAACTTGGTGCTATAAAAGACCAAGCCCTACCTCATTTTCAAGAGGAGTAGAATTTTAGAGAGAGAGAGACAAATTCTAAAGAGTAGAATAGAAATTAGAGAGAGAAATTCATTTTTTTAGAAATCCTTTTTAGTTTTTCATACTCTTAGAAAAGCCCTAGTTTGTATGTTTGAAGATTCAAGTTCATCTAGTGCAGATTTCAAGTATCAATTCTTCAATTCAATTCAAGTATCGAATTCCCTTCTCTTATTTAATCTCAATTCTATTTTCAATTTTCAATTGTTTTGCAATTTGTTATCAATGTCTTGTAGATCCATAATTTTATATGTGAATTTATTCTTGAACCAAATCATGAGTAGCTAAATTCCCAAGGGTTGGGGTACATGAACTCAATCCAAGGCAAATTATTTATGTAGAATATAAAGGTTAAATTAAAATATTGATTGAATCGTGAAAGAAACTTATACAAACATTGTCAATCTTTTAATCTTTCTTGCCCTAGGTACTTGAGATGTTTAAGAACGCTTTGCGAATATAAGTTATCATTCACCGCTTTATATCTATCTTTGATTTCATATAATGCGGGCTAGATCCCTCATATATGTAATGCTTAGAATTTATAAAGACCGGATCTAGTCAATAATTTTAATTTACAATTCTAGTATTCTATACGGTAATTTGTTAAGGTTTGAGGGATCGTACTCCACCCTATTTTCTCATTCATCTTAATTAATTTAATTTCATTATTTACCTATTTTTTTCCTTTTCAACCATCATCATCTTTTTCATTTTTTCTTTAGAAGTAATAAATCAATTAAATTATATCAACCATTCCCTGTGGATTCCATACCCAGACTCGCCACTATACTCCTTAAGAGTGTAGTTAAAAGTTTAGGTTTTTTTGTATTGAGGTTGGAAGACGATAACAACGACTAGCGTATTACACGGACGCTCGGTTTTTCCACTTGATCAAAACTCATTTCCACAGGAGCCATACGATAAGGAGTTCGCGTGATCGGTCGAGTTCCTGGCGCTAAATCAATCACAAACTCAATCTCTCGGCTAGGAGGCAAACCCGGTGTTTCCTGAAAAACATCCTCAAAATCTCGAACAACAGGAATAGAATCTAAGGGAA
Organism: Sambucus nigra; assembly: GCA_949130495.1. Lineage (NCBI taxonomy): Eukaryota > Viridiplantae > Streptophyta > Magnoliopsida > Dipsacales > Adoxaceae > Sambucus > Sambucus nigra. Next base: position 355,683,586 of record OX422211.1, on the reverse strand, counting down.
CAACTACATCCCGAGAAATCTCTTCCGCAACACAATATAAATAAGTACCAGTATCTCCCTCTAAACAAGGCATAACCACCAGGAACATATCTTGTCCCGAAACGGCGAAGACTATGCTCTTCCCGTAACAATTAACTATAGCATGATACTTAACAAGCCAATCCATGCCCAAAATCACATCATACCCGACCATGTCTAGGACGAGTAAATCGGCCTCAAAACACAAATTTCCAAGAGTGATCCCTATACGTTTGCAAATAAAGAAAATGAGTGAACTGTCACCCATAGAGGACTCAACACTAGTAAAGGTGCTCTCTGCTGATTTAATCAACTCTGTGGACTGAGCAAAGCTTCTAGAAATAAAAGAATGTGTCGCACCCGTATCAAACGAAATGCGACCCATGTGTCCCTGAATAAGGAACTTACCCTCTATAACTGGCGGCGCTGGCTGAATAGGAGGAAGCATAGCATCCTGAATGTGGTAAACTCTCCCATACTGTAGTTGACCCTGCTGCGGAGGGACAACTGCATTCGGTACCTGTGGAGGAAACTGAACATAAGGCTGCTGAGGAACTCAAGGAGGTTGTCCCCCAAGCACTTGAGGACAATCTTTCTTATAATATCCCGCTTCCCCACATTGGAAACATTTCCCCACCATATTCTCCTGGCCTCGACCTCTGTTATTTCTGAACTGCCCAAAACCTTGGCCCGGATGGCCTCTACCTCCCTGACCACCCCGACCCTCTTGTTGTGGCACGGCACCCTGACCTTTCCTGTTAGCATTACCACTAGCATTAAACCCGCCAAAGCGTTATCTTTTCGACCTGTCCCCTTGCTGGGGATCCCTTTCTCGTTTCTTATTACCCGTAGGTTGGGACGAAGGAAAGGCTCCTCCTCCATTCCCACTCATCCCTGGCTTCCCTACTTGCCCCATTCCTGAAGTTTTCTTGCTATTCTGAATAAACAACCGATGCTCCTGGCAATGGAGCAATGCCGCATTCATCACCTCACCAAAAGTTTGTAAAGCCGGATTACCCAACAAATGCTGCCGGATTCTCCAGTTTAGACCTCCCATAAATTTTGAGACTTTTCTTTCCTCCGAATTCACCTCTTTCGGCACAAAAATAGCTAATCGGGTAAACTCCTCTTCGTATTCGGCAACAGACCGTTCTCCCTGAACTAGATCCTGCAGTCTCCTTCTCATCTCCCTTTGAATCGTGGGAGGAAAATACTTCCGGTCGTACAAGACCCATAAATTATTAATCGACATAGTGTCCCTCTGTTCTGGCGTAGTCATCGACTCCCACCAATGTAACGCTGCCCCAACCAACTTGAAAGTAGCAAGGACTTGCTTCTTTTCCTCACTACAATCCACCATTCGCAAATGGCATTGCATATCCTTCTTCCATTGATTTGTTCGAACAACATCAGAGCCTCCGTCAAACTCCGGGGGATGGCCCTTTAACAAAGACTCCCTGACTCATTCCCACGGAGAAGGTCCCGTAGGTGCTTGAGCGTCCTGTGCCCTCTGTTGAGCTTGTGGCATCTGTTGAGCTACTGCGGTCATAGCAGCATTGATTGCATGGGCCACAATATTGGCTACGTCCGCAGCATTAAAAGTTCCTTGGGGCAGTGGAGGACCAACATCCTCTTCTACAACTCTATTGCGTCTCGTAGGGAGACCTTTGTTAGGCGGCACCTGAGATGAAGGGATAATAGTGTTAGAAAACTATTCACAACAATCTATCTCACAGAAGATCGCAATTATAAGCAACAAAACAGTCTTATCATTAGGCTCTATATCAAATAATGCTACGGTAGATCGTGACAAGTCCACATAGATCCTAGTACTCTAGAACCCAGTGCTCTGATACCATCTGTGACAACCCGCACTCCGAAATAAGGGGTGGCCAGCCCGATACTCCGACATATACAGTAATCATGGATGGAAATCATTCTCATCACCACAAATATAGTAAGAGTATCCGAGAAAACCACCCAATAATTCAGAAAACGGGTTGTCAAAACAATTTATGTGATTTAAAATTTAAGTTAAGAAAACAATTTAAACAACCCATTCTAGAAAAATAGTGGAATTCGAAGCAACTTATATAACAAACATCTAAAATGAATATATACAAGGAGAGGACCGAATATGCTGTCGATCCACAGCTACACAAAAGGAATTACAACGGTTATATGTTACATATTACATTCATTAAACAATTACAAAGTTTGGGCCACTCGTCCGAATGACCGACCCGATCGTAACTAGATAAAGAAAATGAAGGCGTCTAGCACAACATCCTGTAATATCCTCAATTTCTTACAGATCCTTAAAGGCAAAAGATTAGAAATATCAACACGGGCGTCCTTGCGGAGGAGCACCTGGGCAGATACAATAACATGCACAACATAGAAAAATGAACGGGTCAGGGCTCGGTTTTTATATAGTTCCCAGATGAACAAAAATCATGCTATATATGAAAAGTTAATCATGAGGATGAGCATCAAACATCTAGCAACCGAACCATACAATATAAATGAGACAATTAAAAATGACACGCCTAAGATAAAACTATGCAAGAGGATGAAATTATGCGATTATTAAATTAAAAGCTTCCATTCACCAATTTCCAGTTTAATCCAGTTTCAATTCCTTAATAGGAATACAATATCACCATTTTCTTATTTCCTTCAAATTCTTATTCCTTAGCAGGAATGTAATTATCATTATACATTTCAGTGGAAATATGCACCCCTCAAGTCCCACTTGAGTTTAGAAAAGTTATATTCTTATACATATAACGATTCTAAGACCGCCCCTCCGAGTTTCCCCACTGGGCGTGCCCCTAAATGACTATCATCTTCCAGGGGCCTGTCAAACAAGGAAGCCTGGGTACCTAACGCACGTCGGGAAGTGTCCATATGCCTGCGAGTGAGTCATAACCACACCCGAAATTACCTCACTAGTGCAGAAAAAAATACATATAATAAACCCACATATGGCCGAGGACTATAGTCTCCCTGCATTCACCAGTCAAGGGACATCACCTCATGCGCGAGCTTCCCTTATGATAGCATTTAGAAAGGTGTGTTTAAGTAAATTAGCATTTACTATAAAAATCATACTTTTCATTTCCATTAACATTTACGTGTTTCATTTGTTTGAAACCATGATCATAGGATATTTCATTTATTTACATCCTAGGGTATGCCTAGAATAAATCTCCAAGGGATCACAATCACTCCCAGAACTTAAGGTCTTAGGTACCTCGATTCAAGCCCCTAAAGTCTCCAAGCATGGGCCTACAACCCCCGTCCATTTATTTGGATGCACAAAGAAAAGTGATGCCTTACATCACTTAGGACAACCCCTCCCCCGGACTTAACCCCAAGTGAAACTCATTCAACACTAGGGTGCCAACCAACTCAACTAGGATTCTAAAAGACAAGGTTTACTTCATTCAAGAAGAGTCCTATGTCCCTATGAGAAGAAAAGAATTTAAAACAAAAGTAGAAAGTTGGAAGAGAAAACAGGGGACTGGTCGATCGGTCCCAAGACCGCGGTCGACCGCGTCTCAAGTTTTAGCCTATGAAAGAAATTAGAAAGTTCATTTCGGACGGGCCGGTCGACCGGTAGGGGGACCGCGGTCGACCGTGCCCTTAATTTCATGCCTTTGAAAGAAAGCAGTGTGCCCTCCTCCGAAGGCCCGGTCGACCGGTCTGAGAGACGCGGTCGACCGGTCATTGCAGACCTAGACCTATTTTCCTATATTTTTCATACAAACCCAAAACCAACTATCAACCAAACCCTACCAATCCTCACTTAATGATACTAAAAGATCATAAATGCTTCCATCAACATTTTTTTCTACCTCAATCCACCATCAATCTCCACCAAAGCTATTAATACCCTTAATACCCTGAAATCCAACCAAAAACCATAACTACATTACATTAAAACCATGACATAACTAACCATACTAATTATCCATCTTAAACTATATAATAGCAAGTATAAAACTTGCCTTGGGGTTTCAATTTCAGTCTTGGTTGAAGAGGAATGCAAGATCAAACCACCAATCTTCAATCTCACCCTTTTCTCCACAACTTTCTTCCACTCTCTCTCTCACTTAGGGCTAGAACACTTAGGGCAAATAAGAGAAAATGAAAGTCTTGGGAAAGACTAAAATATGGCCTTAAGTTAAAAGTCTTTAATTTTAAATTTCAATACCGCAATAATATAATTTCTAATACGCAATATGCCAAAACCAGTCAAAAGTGCCCAAAATTTCAAAATACAATATGGCACACATTTCGACTGTCTCGCACCTCCCGGAACTAACTACACCCTCCAAATTATCATTTAGAAATTTTATAAGCCATTTGAAGTTTCGGTTTCATTTTAATTCAAATTGCCATATTAATTTTCATGACAAAATAGAACACCACATGGTAATAACCACTTACACATATGGTAATTATACAACTTATTAGCAAATATTAACTTATTTCATCAAATTAATACTTACCCACATCTGGAATTTTATATATGCAACTACTCAACATAGTAAATAAGTATAAAATGGGTTCCCAAAAGCGAGGGTTGTTACAATAAACAAGTGTAGAGGTAAAATCCAATTTGAGAATGCAAAATAATCACAGGGGTGGTGACAAACATAGATTGCAATACCAATTTTAAATGTGGAAGTGAATTGTAATTTGATTTTATCTTTTTATCCTACGAATTCATCTACGGTGATAAAACCGATAAATCAAACCATGCAGATAAGACAAGGCCAAGTTTCAGGAAAAAAACTTTTCGGGTAAAAACCTTTATTTCACTATATAATATAAATCGCAACTTACAAATTACATAGAGAAATCTGCACTGAATCTCCCGTAGAAGATCCGCATAGACCGCAGCCTAAATCAATATTGATTCCCTTCATAACCACAATGGACCGCGACCGTCCATCAGCCTCAGCCTTTGTCTTTAGCAGTGAATTCTCGTAAGTATCACAAGTCAACAATGGAGATCCTCTCCACCAAGGTTTATGCAAAGATACAAAAATTTCTTGGTCTAAACTAATTCACAAGAACACTATTGCAGGATGGTTTTTTGTGAATTAGAACAGTGTTTTCAACACAAAACTTGAAGAAATTTTATAGCAGATATGTAGAAACTATAACACCTCATATTTTTGTGCATTTAATATTTAATTAATTTGGAAATTTAAAATTACTTGTGTGTCGTAATTTTAATTGAATTAAGTATGGAAAAATATAATAAATATTAATCGGGGAGTGAATGGCTAATATTTAGGGAAATTTATTTACTAAGTGCATAGTAATAATTTATTTACGTCATTTCGGGCATTAATGACGGGGTATGAACTTATCTCAGCCGGGAGTCGGTATAGACTAATTTGGGTGTGAGATAAGAATTTTTATAAATTAATTTGAATGTCAATTCTGAGTGTACGGTTGAGTTCGAATGGACCGAGATAGTAAAAAAAGTGTACTCGCGGGTAGTAAACGTGTCACGGGACGTTTTTAGGCATAGCCGGGCCCACACGGAGGCATTTGGGTCACTTAGGCTTGGCCCATTATGCAAAAAAGGGGATTTAGCCTAATTAAACGATTATAAGAAAAAGGGGAACGGCTGAATTGAGTTTAGAAAATACTTAGTGGGTTAGAAAACCCTAAGAAGCACTTAAAGGCAAAATCGGGGGACAAAGGAAAGAGCCAAAACAAAGGAGTTCATCTCCAACCTTGGGAATTCACAACTCCAAAATCAAACCCTATGAATCATAAGGCAAGTGGTTAATTTGTTGTAGCATTTAAAATGTATTTAAATTCATATTCATGTGATGTGTGAAATCAAAGAAATTCATTTTGGGATTTAAAGGGTATAAACATGGGGCTTTGTAAACCATTATTCTGATTTCTAAATTGTGTAGAAATTCAAGTAGATTCTGAGATTAGTGTATATATATATATATATATATATATATATATATATATATATATATATATATATCTGGTACGATGTGTAAACCGGAGGAATTAGAAACGAATTTGAGATAAGGAATTGATATTCAAATGGGTTAAAGATTAAATCGGTTTTCCCCCAATTCATGAAAACAGTAGAGAACGTAAATTAATTAGTATTTGTGGACTGCATGGGGGTCCTTTATAAGGTTTTTGGTATATATTGTTGATTGGAAGTCTTGGTTTTTACTGTAGAAGAAGTTAGGTTTTGGAGCTTTTCGTCCATGGCTGAAACAGAAGGGAGGAAGAAGACGCAGACCTATTCGATCCATCGATCGAGGATTGACCATCGATCGATCGATGGTCCGAGAATTTTGACAGTTCTCCTAGTTATGTATATAAAAGGAAATTTAATTAAATTCTTTCATGCCATATTTAACGAGAAATAAAAATAGGGATTTCAAGCAAATTAATTATGAGTAAAATTAATTAGGATTTGGAGGAGATTTTGTGTGTCACATAATGATGAAAATTAATTTGGATTTGGAGGAAATTCATGGGTGACACACTATGGTTAAATTTTGGAAATAATATTTCCAAATAATCAAATACGGATTGAGTGGTTAAGTTCGGGGATATTGGTTGGGCGATACCAAGAAGTTAATTTTATTTAGAGTCAAGGCTAAATAATTTAGATTCGGGAAATTTAGACTCGGGTATTGTTTTATTTTGAGCCACGAGAGTAAGTCCAAATGTATTGGTTGGAATGACGCCAAAAAAAATAATTTAATTAATTAATGTGTAAATTAATTAACAATTAGAGTTGGACCATAAACTCAAAATAATCTGAATACGCTTGTGTTACGGACTTAGTACACGGTATAGCCAGGATAATTAATTATTTATATATATACGGTGTGCGATAGTATATATATATATATGGTGTGTACATTAATATTAGTGGATAGATATTATTATCATATACTCTAGTGCTATAGGGGGAGGTTGCGCGTAGTGGATGAATCCCTTAGCTTGAGGAGTAGGGCGAGTATATTCCCAGGTCACAGCATCCGTTATATAGGGGAGGGGCATCTCACTTTCAGGGAAGGAATATGACCGCCTCCAATTATATGTTTTAACCAAGTTAGTGAGTGATTCTGACTTGGGTAACTAGGTTATGTGTATATACCTAGTGGTATAGCACTTTGGAAAATTTACATCCGGTGAGTTATTACTCGGGAGGATGTTCAATATTAATTATTATTCTAGCATGTTTGTGAATGTTGTAATATACCTATATGTATATAATGAGGTAAATAATTATATACGGGTAAATTAATACAGGCCGTGAATTGTATTATACATATAATGGGTGTGAAAGTTATATGATTTTGGAAAGGGAAATGATTAATTAAGTTAATGTTAATAATAACTTAGAAATCATAATTTTGGCACACTGGGTTAGAGTAAGGTAGTTGCAAGGGGTTATATAAATTATCTAGTCATAAGATAGATAACTAGGCAAATTAATTAAGGCGTTAGTAATGCACATTAGAGAAGGGTGAGGATATTCTCAAGAGAGTGCGGCACTAACTAAAATATGGAGAGCATGCATATTTACTTATAACTGCAAGTTAATCATTTGGTATTTTTTTTAAATGTTTTGGGTACTAAACCTTGCTATAAAAAAATTTAAAAACCTTTCAGGTGTCCAGCCGCAGGGACGCCAGGCTTGATTCATTTCAGGGACCCATTGCTGCGTCATATGTGGATGTTGTGGGAGTTTGATAGACGCCTCCTTCCTTCCATTTCTAGTGTAGAAACTTCCTATCAGTTATTCGAGCATGTTTCTCACTGCTTTATTCAGTACTTATGCCAGACTTGTTGAGATTTATTTTCTTGTCTTTATTTCTGTTGGATTTTGAACCGATGGTTTATTCAGTCAGTTGATTAATTGTTAATGGTTGAATTCAGTTATTTGTGATTGTCATATTATTTTGTTTCCATACGCGTATTTCATTTAAGTTAATGAAAGATAAAAATAGGCACCAGTATAATTTTCTCACTTAGGTGATTAGTAATAAAAGAAGGTGACAATGATGCTAAGAATGAACCAACTGAGAAATCTGTTCTAATGTAATTTACGACTAATCACCCGGGGTTAATTAGGAGGGGTGTCACAGAAACGTACTTGGTAAATTTTTAAACAATCTGGTTACGAAATAGGTATTTATAGGACGTTTAAAAATTTTGAGGCGGGGCCGTCGTTTGAATGATTTTGGCATGTCATTTGAACGAATGAATAATGTCATTAGTAGCTGCATGAGATGTCATTAGAACGACAAAGGTGTGTCATTTCAATGACATTGGGATGTCGTTTCAACGAAACGTCAAAAACTTTATTATTTTTAAATTCAGCCTACAAGTATCTAGAAAACATATTTTAAAAACAAAAATAGTCTTGTTCGTCTTTTGATAAAAATTAAACATCCCAAACCTTATTCCATAAATTAATTCAAACTCTAAATTGTTTAATACCCCTCGGTGCGTGACGATTTAGTAATAAGATATGCAAAACTAGCCTAAAGTTATACTATGAAGAATGACAAAAACATTATTCTTACAAGTTCATTTTTTCTTTTATGGGTCTATCCCTAAGGTTTGAAGTTATGACACCACCTAAAAGGTAAAACTAGAAGACCACATACCATAAAGGGAAAAAAAAGCAAAAAATTCCAATAGTTATTACAAGGAAAACAATAAAACAAAAACTTTACAAAAAATGATAAAATACAACTCGATCAATTGTGTGAATGGGATGATTCATTTGCTAACGTCCAAACTCCAGCAGGTGGAGCATCCAGCGCATAAAGAGTAACGGTCGCAAACATATCTATGAACCTTTATGGCTCCTTGGGACTCACCCTGTCAACCAAGTGTTGAGGTCCTCCTTGGGACTCACCCTGTCCTCCATTAAGGTCATAGTCGCTGAGGTAATTCCTTATCAAGCTAGATGGAAGGTCATCTATTTGGATCCAAGAAACATGAAGCTTATAAGGAGTCTTTTTCGGATTAAGGAAACTAAGGTCATGCTAATACCACAACTCGAAATCCTATGGCACCTTTTACAAGTGAGGGCATTGAGCCAACTATTTTTTGGCCAACATTCTGAGCATCGTTCAGGGTAGAGTCCATATTAAGAAGTGACTCATCATAAAAATATATCCATTCTTGGCGAGGTTGCTTGTGGAGTTAGAATGTGAGAGAGTCAAGCTTCTCACTTAGACTCTTGATGGTCGTAACATTATTGAACAAATACTTCTTTGTCTTCTCTAGCACTTCTGCTAGACGACCACCCTTTTCCCTTTGGGAGGAAGATATACCCTTAATAGCAGCAAAATTTTCATTTAAAGACTTTTGAGTCTTATCTAGAACCTCTCTTAGATAGGCTTTCTCTTCTTTTAAAAAAGACGCTCCCTCTCCAACCTGTTCACTTGGTCTGGACTCGTTAAGAGAGGTTCTAGATAAGACTTTTGAGTCTTATCTAGAACCTCTCTTAGATAGGCTTTCTCTTCTTTTAAAAAAGACGCTCCCTCTCCAACCTGTTCACTTGGTCTCGACTCGTTAAGTCTTTCAAGCTCAACCCTCAGGTCATTATTCTCCTTCTCAAGAATAGTGGTGACCGCCCTAGTGCACATTAGGTTGACGTGTAGAATGAAATTCTTCCTCGAATGAGAAAATTTAATGTCGGCCAGAATCTTCTCAAATCCACCCCTTGCTCAGCTCGGCAAGCCTCTGGTCAAAGTTGGCTCTCAAATGGGATGACAACTCTTTATGACTGCTTTGATAAATGAGAATCATTTCATGAAAGGCATCGTTATCTACTTCAACCTATTAGAAAAGGCAGCGAAGATCCAAGTAAATTGTCACACCCCGCGTAATTCTGGCGTCGACTGCCACCAAAACTACACTGAGCCACACAAAATAAAAAATCACTCTTAGCATGTGATAGATATGAGACATAAAATTCATTCCATAAGATAATAATTAAATCAATCCCAATAAATAATAACCATTCATGCGATAAAAATCCATCACCATGCTAATCTCCAATTTAATCCAATCTCCAATAAATATAAAACAGAATAAAACGATTCAACTACAAATATCTAAATAAAACCATAAATAATTGTGGAATAGATTGGCCACCAAATGCACAATAAGAGTCTCATAATAAAATGCGGCGAAAAGGAAATAAATCTAACTACTAAGGCATCTAAAATAAATGACTCCAATTGCACCTATAAGATGATCTCCTGTGAATACTAAGCAGATACTCTAATACTTATACCTGAAAAGGTTAGTCAATGCACGAGATCAGAGCCCTGAGCATGAATACTGGCTACTCCCTCCAATTAGGGCCCGTGAACCCAGACAATATCATTATTCATGATAAATATCACAATAGAACATTTATATATATATATATATATATATATATATATATATATATATATATATATATATATATGCGATAATAATAAATCACTATATACCCACAACAAAGCCTATCTAATACCCAAGTTCCACTATTAATTTACATTAACTTCATTTCATTAATTTACTCGATTTACTCAAATTAATTATTTTCTCATTTTATTATTATCAGTCTCGGTGCTCCCGTATTTAATCTTACACCATATTAGTTGTGGGACTCCTACTAAGTTTTTTCGCATATTAGTTGCGGGACTCCTGCTTAAATCTTTTCATCATATGCATTGTGGGACTCCCACATGTTTTACACCACACCCATTCCCCTCGTAATAGGCATCCGGTCCATATTCTGGCAACCTGTACTTATTGATGAGGTTCCACGCACAACACGTCATAATAGCCAGCCAGCTCGTTTAACTGTCAGCCCTGCACTTATTACTATGTCACTCACCCACATGTCGTAATAGCCAGCCAACCCGTTTAACTTTCAGTCCCTCACTTATTAATGACGCCAATATATTTTAATATCTGTTTATTTTCTTAGAAATTAATTCTCAATTTCTCATGTTTACTCGTTATTTTATTATATTTACGCCACCTCTATTATCGACGTAAGATCCTAAAAACCCTAGTCCCATACCTAAGAGCCTCCAAAAAATAAAAATACGTCGTACTCTATTTTTATAGGATGAATTTGTATAAATAATCTCTTCTTATTAGTAATCTTAGGCTAGGGAATCGACGGCAAGACATAGAAACCAACCCCACCTCTAAATATCTCATCCATAAAATTCTACACTAAGTAGTCTCATATCTAGAAAGTGTTAACCGCATTTAAGGCCTACCCACTAGTCCCATACCTAGCGAGCATCCTAAAATATAAGTGAGAACATACTACTAAAATCCCATCGTCCCCACGATGGCGAATGTGAATAGTAAATAATCACACAATCCAATAACATATATGCACAATAATGTAATTTATTCTTAACGACACAATTTAATTTAATTTAATTAATAACACCATCACCATTCTTAACAAAGTTATTTCCATCTAATTATTATATATTAATCAACATGCAAATTTATAAAATACACAATAATTGTCCACTTATATTAACTACATAATTTTTTTACGAGTGTGTACGCGCCCCATTTTCATGTAAATAAACTGTATAAAATTCTACATGCGAACCTACACCCTTAATAACCAAAACCCAATACTCTATCTGATGTACCCAGCGGTTTCCAATCTTATTTCATATTAAAAAAATCATATAAATAGTACCAAATTAGTTTTCACTTTTCCTAATTAAGGTTGCTAATTTATTTTAAGAAAAACATCTCATTATATGTTTAGGAGACACTTAAAATGCATAATACTAAAGGAATAGAATAGAGTATCCATGCCTGAGTAAAAGTCATTTATAAAATCAAAGAAGACGGTTGGAGTCCTCTCGAAAAATTGTAAAAGATTGCTTCTTGAACCAACTTGAGAAAACACTAATTGAGCCTTCAAATCTTGAGTTAAAACTTAATAACTTTGGGGCTAGGGTTTGTATGAGGAAGAAGATGATAAAAATAGAGAACTACTTCTCTTAAGATCTTTAAGAATGAGTTTTAAAAGTCCAAGCCCCTAAATATTAATATATATTAGTGTGGGAGTAATATAAGTGTTATTAGAATCCTTCTAAAACTAAAATAGTTCGCGCGTTAGTCACCGTCTAGAACCGTGACAATTGTTATTTTTTAGAGAGTTTTATGTTATAAGGACTCTTTTTAGAGGGTTTTATGTTTTGAGAACTCTTCTAAATGACACTGGACTTATATATACCCATATTTGGATTCTTTTAAGATAGATTCCCGAATTCCGAATTAATTTAATTAATTACCGGATAAAATTACGGGTTGTTACATACTTCTCCAGTAGCACACGAATTTCACCCTAGATATTCGACGAAGTGTAAATGTGCAAAATAATAATAACGCTCACATATAGCTACCCATAAATGCCACGATTGGGAGCCCATACACCGAATCCTACCCACATTTATCCCACAATAAATATATATATATATATATATATATATATATATAACACTATGAAATAACGACGTACCATGCTCTCTCTCGAATCACCACTCGAAACTATCTCCATAAGTCATTAAATGCTAAATTCCTCTAATCAATTTACATCACCAAAATTGATACTAAAGATACCTAAAATCTACAGTAACAATATCGAAAATAGCCCTCGTAAAAAATATTTAACTCTAAATATACTCACATCACGATTTCTAGTTCTAACTCAACTACAATGTCCTTAACACATCTCCCTATCTCCAAGAAACACATATAACACGTATAGAAGACCCATTACCTCTAAGAGTACGAATCAAGAAAGGGGATCAATGATCGGTAATGTGAAAGATAAACGGACTCACAACCTACGAGGCCTAAGACCATGCTCTGATACCATCTGTAACACCCCGCGTAATTCTGGCATCGTTCGCCACCAAAACTACGTCGGGCTTACTAAATAAAATATCACTCTTAGCATGTGATAGATATGAAACATATAAAATTCATTAAATAAGATAATAATTAAATCATTCCCAATAAATAATAACCATTCGTGTGATAAAAATAATTCACCAAGCTAATCTCCAGTTTAATCCAATCTCCAATAAATATAAAAGTGAATAAAATGATTCAACTACAAATATCTGAATAAAACCATAAACAACTATGGAACCGATTAGCCACCAAATGCATATTAAGTGTCTTATAATAAAATGCGATAGAAAGGAAATAAATCTAACTACTAAAGCATCTAAAATAAATCACTCTAACTACATCTCTAAGATGATATCCAATGAATCCTATGCAGCTACTCCAATACTTATTCCTAAAAAGGTTCATCAACGCACAAGGTCAGAGCCCTAAGCATGAATACTGGCTACTCCCTCCAATCAGAGCCAATGAACCGAGACAATAGCATTATACATGATAAATATCACAATAAAATATTTTAAATTAGACGATATATATATATATATATATATATATGTGTGTGTGTGTGTGTGTGTGTGTGTGTGTGTGTGTGTGTGTGTGTGTGTGTGTGTGTGTGTGTGTGTGATAAAAATAAATCACTATATACCCACAACAAAGTCCATTTATTACCCATGTTCCCCTACTGAATATACAATAACTTCATTTCATTAATTTACTCGATTTACTTAAATTTATTATTTGCTCATTTTATTATTATCAATCGCGGTGCTCCCGCATTTAATCTTACACCATATTAGTTGTGGTACTCCCACTATGTTTTTCCTCGTTTTAATTGCGGGACTCCCACTTAATGTTTTTCATCATATTCGTTATGGGACTCCCACATGTTTTACACCACACCCATTCCCCTTGTGATAGCCATCCAGTTCGTATTCTTTCAACCTTACACTTATTGACGAGGTTCCATGCACGATACTTTATAATAGCCAGCCTGCTCATTTAACTAGCAGCCCTGCACTTATTACACAATCACTCACCCACACATCGCAATAGCAAACCAACCCGTTTATTTGTCAGTCCTGCACATATTAACGATTCCAATATGTTTTAATATTCGTTTTATTCTCATAGGCATTAATTCTCAAATTCTCATGTTTTCTCATTATTTTATTTTATTTACTCCACCATTATTATCCACCTAAGATCCTAAAAACCCTTAGTCCCATACCTAAGAGCCTCCAAAATATATGAATACATCCTACCTAATTTTTATAAGATGAATTTATATCAATAATCTCTCCCTTGTCCTAATCTTAGGACAGCGAATCGATCGCATAACATAGAAACCATCCCCACCGTGGAATAGCTTATCCGTAAAATTCTACACTAAGTAGTCCCATATCTAGAAAGTGCTAACTGCGTTTAGGGCCTATCCACTGATCCAATACCTGGAGAGAATTCTAAAATATAGGTGAGAATATACTACCAAAAATACCATCGTCCTCGTGATGGAGAATGTGAATAGTAAATAATCACACAATCCAACAACATATATGCAGAATATTATAATTTACTCATAACGACACAATTTAATTTAATTTAATTAATAACACCGTCGCCATTCTTAACACATTTATTTCCATCTAATAAATTTAGATTAATCAACATGAAAGTTTATTAAACGCACTATAATCATCCACTTGTGATAACCCGCCTACTAAAATAATAGGTGGCCAACCCAATACTCTAATAATCACAGGAATCATAGATGGTCCATTCTCAGAATCACTGTCGATTAAAGTAATAGTATGAGATAACCACCAATCATTTTAGAAAACGGACTGTCAATTAAAAATTTTAATAAGTAAAAGAGAAACGCTTAGACAATCCCATTTGTAAAAACGGTGGATATCAAAAAACGATGATTAAAGGAGGACAATAGAATAAATAATCACCAAATAAGCTGTCGGTGAACAAACCAATACAATTAGTTACACCGAGTATTACATTTAAATATTTACAATATAATAAGTGAGTGAAACACTTGGGCAACACGCCCGAATAAATAAACTGAACATAACTAGAGTACAATGGAAAGAAGAGTCTAATACAAATAACCTACAACATCCGCAATATGGCGTAGCTTCATGACAACCGGAATGGAAATGTAAATACGGGTGTTCATGCGGTAGAGCACCTGTACGGAAAGGAGTATATGCAAAAACATAGAAATATAGACGGGTCAGGGCCCGGGTTGGTCTGATTCCCATGTGACTAAAATGCATGACAGTTAAGTGCGTAATACTCTCGCAGCTAACAATAATAATTCTCACCTCTCAGTCTAAAAGTAACCTAGCTCAATAATAATGATGATGCTCTAGTTAATCCAAAGCACTAAGAGCTAACTTATCCCCCTTCTCAACACTATGCCCTATTCGTGCGTGGGGTATCTCACAAAGTGAAATCCAAACAAGGAACCCCTCCCCCCGATACACTACTACTTAGGCAAGGTTGATCGTCGAAGTCCATTAGACCCTAAGTACAATATTGAAGAATATAATCATCTAATTTAATTTCTTTTAACATAGTGCTAAGGGCTAAACTTCTCCCCAGTCGCAACACTATGCCCTATTCGTGTGTGGGCTGTCTTGCAAAGCGAAATCCAAATAAGGAACCCCCCCCCCCCCGATACACTACTACTTAGGCAAGGTTGATCGTCGAGATCCAAATAGACCCTCAACACGTAACTACCATATACACATGTGGTAAAATCATCTACAGATACTTCAAGGAAACAGAAATACACCCATTCACCATCTAAAAGCATAATTCCCATTCCTTCTTAAGGAATATATGTGAATGGTACAAAATTTTACCAAATGTTTACCAATTAATCTCATTTCAACAATTTCTTTACCAATTTTATTTCCCATCCAGGAAGTGTAATCAAAAGTCATTTTTATTATCATAAAAATACTTTTGTATACCATATGCTTCCATCTCCCTTCTTCCATCCGGGAAACGTATCCGAAGCTAAACCATATATCCCATTTCCCTTCTTCTATCTGGGAAATGTAATTAAAGTCAATTCATTATCATGAAGTGCTTTAACAAATCTAAGACCGTCCCTCCGAGTTTCCCCACTGGATGCGCCCCTAAATGGCTATCATCTTCCGGGGCCTATCAAACAAGACAACAAGGGAACCTACCAAACGTCAGGAAGCGGCCATATGCCTGCGGGAAAGTCAAGACCACACCCAGAATCTCCTAACCATCATAGTATAATAAATTCCCATATGGCCTAGGGACTATATCCACCCTGCATTCATTAGCCAGGGGGATTCACCTCACGCGCACAACTTCCCTTATGATAGAGATTTAGGGAGGTGTGTAGCCATAAATTATCATTTATGGAAAACATTACTTTTTCTTTTTGAAAACATCCAATTTTACATTCTCAAAATCATTAGTACTTATTTATTCGTACCATATTTCCATAATACACATTTCTTATTCTTAGTGTCATATTTTATTAATGACCTAAGACCCGAAGTACCATAAACCTCAAATTAGTCTCTAAGAGTTCATACATTTCATAAACCCTCAAAGTAAGCCTCCCTTAAGGAGTATCTCCCAAAAGTCATAACATTTACATTTTATCTCCAATTTATCTTTAGGTTAACTTCCTATATCATTCGGACATAAACCTATACAAACTATCCCTCGGGTAAACCCAATCATCCCATTTTATCCTAGGACATTAGTCTACCTAAAAAAACCCTCTAGGACTCCCATTACTTCCCTAAAGGAAAGTCCCTAAACCTTGGACCTAAAATAAAAGGCTAAAAACTAAGTTGGAAAAACATCCCAAAAATGCAGGAAATCCGAATCGATTCGCCCTGGCCGAATCGATTCGGTACTGATAGCAAATCGATTCGGTGAGTCTGAATCGATACGATCAAGGAGACCCTGGCATTCTACATAAACCCTAATCAATTTGTTGGGTCCGAATCGATTCGTTCGACCCAGACCTGACACTTTCCCTCTTATCGAATCGATTCGCTAGGGGAGAATCGATTCGGCCCTGCTGAATTTCTATGTTGGGCTACGGGTTGTTTGAACCCTTAAACCCCAAAACCCTCAAACCCTTTATTCTTCTCAACCTCAACAACAAAAATTCAACCCAAATCATTTCTACACAATTAATAACTACTAATTTATCCTCAAATCAAATTAAAACCAAGAATGTAGGGTTTAATCATCAAAATCAACAAAAAAACCAATTTATGGTTTAAATCTCCAAAACTTAACTAAACATGCAATTTATCACATTAAATCAATATCCAGCAAGTAAGAAACTTGCCTCGAGGTTGTATTCTCGGATTCTATTCCCGAAGCAATGGATTTTGGCCTCAAATCTCCATTTTTTATATTTTTCTCCATTTCTCCCAAGCTCTCTTTTCTCTCTCTCTCTCTCCCCCCTTTGGCTTCTAACACAAATGAAGAAAGAAAAAGGGGTGGGGGGAACTTAAACAGGTCTTAAAACATAAATTCCCTCTTTTAGTTGCTAATACACCATTAAAATGACTCGTATCGGCATAATTGAGTCATAACACCCCAAAAGTGCCCGAGACTCCAAAATACAATATGGCACTTATTTCGACAATCTCGACTATTCTAAAAATAACCGCACCTCCTATTTTGGCATTTCAGAATAAGGTGAACTATTTTCTTTTTCAAATTTCATTTTATTTCATTAATTATACTCTAATTTAAATATAAGTCACAACCGTCGTTCTACATATAACGACGTAATAATACTCAATATGATGCTATTTACCTTCTCACACGGTAAATAAACAAAACATAGTAAATATTATCCCTAAATATCACGGGAAAATAATATTTACTCCCTCTTCCCTTATTTTATAGAATCATCCCATCAGGCAAAATAATATAAAATAGCCACTCAAAATCCTGGGTTGTTACATACTCCCCCCCTTAGAGGGGAATTTTGCCCTAAAAAATCAGGCATATAGTATAACCATATAAGGGTATACCCTAATAAACTATCGTTCTATCATTCCTAGCAAACCCCTTGGTAAAGCGGCGTCCCTATTGGACTCGGACTAAGGTCATCACTATTCGATCTCAGTCTACAATCTTTGTGCTCTAACATAGCACCTAATCGTCCCCCACGAGCTATCGATCCAACCTTTCTACTCCGGAAGGAGATACCTACACATCTCGGCACCATATTTTATAAGAAACGATCCAAACAATTGTAGGGAAATTTCAATCCATAAAAACTACTACTCCCATCCTTCTTCGTTCCACCACTAGTCTCTTAACACTAGTAGGGGAATCGGTCCATCACAGACATGAACGCTTTTGTTATAGCCTCCCCTCGGTGAAGCTCATTCCACTTGGCATCCCGTGCCTCAACTAATCTCTCCGACGGTTTCCTACTCAGCGCATCTACTAACCCATTCGCATTTCCTTAGCAAAAAGGGATATCCAATCGATAGTCTCTCACGAACTACAACTTCTTGCTCATAAAAAGACAAATTTCCTGCCTAGGAAATAGTGCCTCTATTCTTTAAGGTGAATACTACTGCTACGAACTCTAAATCGAGCGGGGGATAATACTTCTCACAGAATTTAAATTTGTGAGATGCATAAACAATGGGTTCATGCTACAATATTAATACTTCTCGTTCATGGCAAAGACTCGTTCGTTAAATCCACTCTTGAACTTAACAACACGAGTGCAGGAGTAAAAGTCAGTTCATACTTTAACTCCTCTGAAGATAGGTTACTGATGTAATGCTCTATCTAAGAAAGGCCCCTCCTTGTATGGCCTGGTGTTCCGAACCACTCAAGATCCAAAACTTCTCTGTTCTAGAGCCCTAATCCCATTTAGAGTTAACCCGCAAACCTATTGTGGTCAACTCCCTACCGTATTCCTAAAATCATGCTACATACCTTAAGGGCCTTATCTCCTAATAATCCTAAAGTCAATCTATCTATCCTAGTCTAGTCGTATAAGTATATCCTAATTATATCCCTAGTGTCCAAGACCTTTCCCAACTCCCGACATTCGCTCGGTTTCATGCGTGGGACGTCTCGCCGAGGCGAAATCCAAACAAGGAACCCTCTCGTTACACTACTACATGGAATTATCGGTCGTCGAGAAGTAACGGTCGAAGACACATAATCGGGATCGCTAAAATCGTAACTCATAACTATAAAAATAAACTTCTACTCCTAAGTCATACCATATCAATCAACTGAGGCAATTACGTTCTGTAAATTGCCACAAACACTCTATTCCAAAATAGACACATTATATACATCTTTTATAGATGGCCTTCTCATTAAGTCATAACCATAAGTCTCTATTCGACTTTCATATCTTAGTCTCCCCCACATCGATTAGAGGAAAAGCTATCACAGTGCTCATATCACGCACTTTAACTTAGCCTTCTAATCATTCATTTATGTGATTCTCGACTACCTTGCAACCCAACACTTAACCAACAGAAAGAAAGAAAAGAAAAGAAAATGCAACATCTCTCCACTTCCAACGTCGTTAAGGTTCATGCGCGGAGTGTCTCACAAAGCGAAATCCAAACAAGGAACCCCTCCGACACAATCCCCTTAACTTGTTGGTTGTGGAGATAAGGCAATATCATACACAAGCAAAGCAAGCAATTAATCAAACAAAACAAACAAAGCAAAACAAATAAAAATGAAAACTATCTACATACCGTAAACCATCTCTATGAAGTCTCAATCCTATATCTAGGTGAGATATTATAGAACAACTAGCTCATCTTTAGAACTAGAAATAAGATAGCCTCGCGATTTATTCGCTTGCTATCGTACCAACCAAACCAAGAATATCTCCACTCGTATAATACATATAATACAAGTAGCACATACCACACATATCATCACTCGCCCTATAAAGAGTGAAAGAGAAACATAGAACTTCCTTATCCTAAAAGTCATATAGATATACTACCACAAGCTCAAAATACACACCCGAATCTAGGGTCAATACAATACTACTCCATCTTATCATAAGGAAAACCCCCACCCTCACCTAAGGTGGAAATTCCCGCCAATAAATTTGCCAATCTCCTTGGCCATTTCCAATGGTTCCTAGACACATCAATCTAGTCTTAACCGAACCAAACAACTTCCATTTCTAGCTACTCTAGCAATTATTCGCGTAGCTCCCTTAACTTATTTAGTAAAGAGAACGTTCTACTAGCCTCCCCGGCCTTAGCTCAATGAGTCTTCCCCGGGTGGATGTCCATCGATGGGGTTTCCCAAACACTATTTCTCTAGAAGTGTTATCAACACCTACTCGTGAGCCAATCACTTCCACTGAAGGGCTCTCCCTATGGGAAAAACTTCCTGCACCCCTATACTATGGCAACTATCAATTCCGCCACTTCAACCTTACTTCAATGGGTGAAAGATTTTCCTCCAATCTTCGCACCTGGGCACTTCTATGTCCCTTTTTAGGTCAAAACTCTCGGGCCTTATATTCTCACCTAATGAGATTACACCTCCTCCAATCTGACCGAACTTCAATATGTGGTTCTCACCAAGGACCTCCCAACTTCAACCTAACGTAGCTTGGAATCCCAAGCTTAGTACCACTCTCTACTCGCAGCGGTACTTGGAAAACTATACCGACTGTACTTAGTAATCACGGTAGCAATATAGGATAATGCTACAAAGGGAGCGACCTCTAAAGCGGCCCTCATCCTCGACTACCACTTATAGCTCTTAGTATCCCATCTCGTGACACCTTCACAACATCCTCCCTTGATGCCCTTCATCTAACGACTTAAAAGTCTCACATGAACGCGCAAAGGATTTTCGGGGTTCTCAATTCCTCACAGAAGAATGAACTCTCACAAGAGAAATCAACGATCTTAATCTTAAGGCTCTATATCAAATAAAAAGTAAAGCAAAAGATGCGATTCATCCGCACAGATTCCTAAGGACTCTAGAACCTAATGCTCTGATACCATCTGTGATAACCCGCCTACTAAAATAATAGGTGGCCAACCCAATACTCTAATAATCACAGGAATTATAGATGGTCCATTCTCAGCATCACTATCGATTGAAGTAATAGTACGAGATAACCACCAATCATTTTAGAAAACGGACTGTCAATTTAAAAATTTAATAAGTAAAAGAGAAACGCTTAGACAATCCCATTTGTAAAAACGATGGATATCAAAAACCGATGATTAAAGGAGGACAGTAGAATAAATAATCACCGAATAAGCTATCGGTGAACAGACCAATACAATTAGTTACACCGAGTATTACATTTCAATATTTACAACATAATAAGTGAGTGCAACACTTGGGAAACATGCCCGAATAAAAAAACTGAACATTACTAGAGTACAATGGAAAGAAGCGTCTAATACAAATAACCTACAACATCCGCAATATGGCGTAGCTTTATGACAACCGGAATGGAAATGTAAATACGAGTGTCCATGCGGTAGAGCACCTGTACGGCAAGGAGTATATGCAAAAACATAGAAATATAGACGGGTCAGGGCCCGGGTTGGTATGATTCCCATGTGACTAAAATGCATGACAGTTAAGTGCGTAATTCTTTCGCAGCCAATAATAATAATTCTCACCTCTCAGTCTAAAAGTAACCTAGTGCAATATCAATGATGATGCTCTAGTTAATCCAAAGCGCTAAAAGCTAACTTCTCCCCCTTCTCAACATTGTGCCCTATTCGTGCGTGGGGTGTCTCACAAAGCGAAATCCAAACAGAAAACCCCCCAATACACTACTACTTAGGCAAGTTTGATCGTTGAAGTCCATTAGACCCTAAGTACAATATTGAAGAATATAATCATCTAATTTAATTTCTTTTAACATAGTGATAAGGGCTAAACTTCTCCCTAGTCTCAACACTATGCCCTATTCGTGCGTGGGGTGTCTCGCAAAGCAAAATCCAAACAAGGAACCCCCCCGATACACTACTACTTAGGCAAGGTTGATCGTCGAGATCCAAATAGACCCTCATCACTTAATTACCATATACACATGTTGGAAAATCATCTACAGCTACTTCAAGGAAACATAAATAAACCCATTCACCATCTAAAATCATAATTCCTATTTATTCTTAAGGAATATATGTGAATGGTACAACAATTTATCAAATGTGTACCAATTAATCTCATTTCAAAAATTTCTTTACCAATTGTATTTCCCATCCAGGAAGTGTAATCAAAAGTTATTTTTATTATCATAAAAATACTTTTGTATACCATATGCTTCCATCTCCCTTCTTCCATCCGGGAAACGTATCCGAAGCTAAATCATATATCCTATTTCCCTTCTTCCATCCAGGAATTGTAATTAAAGCCAATTCATTATCATGAAGTTCTTTAACAAATCTAAGACCGTCCCTCCGGGTTTCACCACTGGACGCGCCCCTAAATGGCTATCATCTTCCAGGGCCTATCAAACAAGACAACCTGGGAACCTACCAAACGTCGGGAAGCGGCCATATGCCTGCGAGAAAGTCAAAACCACACCCAGAATCTCCTAACCAGTGCAGTATAATAAACGCCCATATAGCTTAGGGACTATATCCACCATGCATTCATTAGCCAGGGTTCTTCACCTCATGCGAGCAACTTCCCTTATGATAGCGATTTAGGGAGGTGTGTATCCATAAATTATCATTTATGAAAAACATTAATTTTTCCTTTTGAAAACATCCAATTTTACATTCTCAAAATCATTAGTACTTATTTATTCATACCATATTTCCATAATACACATTTCTTATTCTTAGTGTCATATTTTATTAATGACCTAAGACCCAAAGTGCCATAAACCTCAAATTAGTCTCTAAGAGTTCATACATTTCATAAACCCTCAAAGTAAACCTCCCTCAAGGAGTATCTCCCAAAAGTCACAACATTTACATTTGATCTCCAATTTATCTTTAGGTTAACTTCCTATATCATTCGGACATTAACCTATACAAACTAGCCCTCGGGTAAACCCAATCATCCCATTTTATCCTAGGACATTAGTCTACCTAAAACAACCCTCTAGGACTCCCATTACTTCCCCAAAGGAAAGTCCCTAAACCTTTGACCTAAAAGAAAAGGCTAAAAACTAAGTTAGAAAAACATCCCAAAAATGCAGGAATTCCGAATCGATTCGCCCTGGCCGAATCGATTCGGTCCTGATAGCGAATCGATTCGATGAGTTCGTATCGATTTGGTCAAGGAGACCATGGCATTTTTCATAACCCCAAATTGATTCGTTGGGTCCGAATCGAATCGGTCGACCCAAACCTGACACTTTCCCTCTTCTCGAATCGATTCGCTAGGGGAGAATCGATTCGGCCCTGCTGAATTTCTAAGTTGGGCTACGGGTTGTTTGAACCCTTAAACCCCAAAACCCTCAAACCCTTGATTCTTCTCAACCTCAACAACAAAAATTCAACCCAAATCATTTCTACACAATTAATAACTACTAATTTATCCTGAAATCATATTAAAACCAAGAATGTAGGGTTTAATCATCAAAATCAACAAAAAAAACCAATTTATGGTTTAAATCTCCAAAACTTAACTAAACATGCAATTTATCACATTAAATCAATATCCAGCAAGTAAGAAACTTGCCTCGAGGTTGTAGTCTCGGATTCTATTCCCGAAGCAACGGATTTTGGCCTCAAATCTCCATTTTTTATATTTTTCTCCATTTCTCCCATGCTCTCTTTTATCTCTCTCTCTCCCCTTTGGCTTCTAACACAAATGAAGAAAGAAAAAGGGATGGGGGAACTTAAACAGGTCTTAAAACATAAATTCCTTCTTTTAATTGCTAATACACCATTAAAATGACTCGTATCTGCATAATTGAGTCATAACACCCCAAAAGTGCCCGAGACTCCAAAATACAATATGGCACTTATTTCGACAATCTCGACTATTCTAAAAATAACCGCACCCCCTATTTTGGCATTTCGGAATAAGGTGAACTATTTTCTTGTTCTAATTTCATTTTATTTCATTAATTATACTCTAATTTAAATATAAGTCATAACCGTCGTTTTACATATAACGACGCAATAATACTCAATATGATGCCATTTACCTTCTCATACGGTAAATAGACAAAACATAGTAAATATTATCCCTAAATATCACGGGAAAATAATATTTACTCCCACTTCCCCTATTTTATAGAATCATCCCATTGGGCAAAATAATATAAAATAGCCGCTCAAAAGCCTGGGTTGTTACACCACTATTATTAACCACGTAATTTTTTTATGAGTGTGTACGCACCGCATTTTCATTTAAATAAACTCTATAAAATTCTACATGTGAACCTACACTAATAATAACCAAAATCCAATACTCTATCCTACGCACACAAGGTTTTCCAGTCTTATTTGATTTTAAAACTTTTCATAAAAACAGTACCAAATTAGTTTTCCCATTTCCTAATTAAGGTTGCTAATTTATGTTAAGAAAAATATCTAATCATATGTTTAGGCGACACTTAAAACGCATAATACTAAAGGAAGAGAATAGAGTATCCATGCATGGGTAAAAGTTATTTAGAAATGGAATCCTCTATAAAAATTATGAAAGATTGCTACTTGAACCAACTTGAGAAAACACCAATTGAGCCTTCAAATCTTGAGTTAAAACTTGATAAATTTGGGGCTAGGATTTGTATGAGGAAGAGGATGAACAAAATAGAGAACTACTTCTCTTAAGATGTTTAAGAATGAGGTTTAAAAGTCCAAGCCTCGAAATATATATATATATATATATATATATATATATATATATAAGTGTAAGAGGATTTTAAACGGAATTAGAATCCTATTAAAACTAAAATAGTTTGCCCGTCAGTCACGATCCAGAACCGTGATATTTTTTTATTTTTTATAGAGTTTTATGTTATAAGGACTCTTTCTAGAGAGTTTTATGTTTTGAGGACTTTTCTAAACGTCCCTAGACTTATATATACTCATATTAGGAGTCTTTTAAGATATCTTTCCGAATTCCAAATTAATTTAATTAATTACCGGATAAAATTACTAGTTGTTACATACTTCTCCACTAGCACAAGAATTTCGCCCTCGAAATTCGACGAAGCCTAAACGCGCAAATTAATAATATGGCTCGCACATTCCTTCCCATAAATGCCACGATTGGGCGGCGAGACACCCAATCCTACTCGCGTTTATACCACAAAAAAATATAATATATATATATATATATATATATATATATATATATATATATATATATATATATATATATATATATAACTATGAAAATAACGACGTACCACGCTCTCTCACGAGTCACCACTCGATCCTATGTCCACAAGTCATTAAATGCTAAAGTCCTCTAATCAATTTACATCACCAAAATCGATACTTAAGATACCTAACATCCGCTCTAACAATATCCAAAATAACTCTCATAGAAACAATTAACTCTAAATATACTCACATGACAATTTTGAGTTCCACCTCAACCACAATGTCCTTAACACAACTCCCTATCTGTAAGAAAAACATCTAACACGTATGCCAGACCCATTACCTATAAGTGTACGAATCAAGAAAAGGGATCAAAGATCGATAACTCAAAAGCTAAATTGACTCACAACTTACGAGACCTAAGACCACGCTCTCATACCATCTGTAACACCCCGCGTAATTCTGGCGTCGACCGCCAACAAAATTATGTCGGGCATCACTAAATAAAATATCACTCTTACCATGTGACAGTTATGAGACATATAAAAATCATTCCACAAGATAATAATTAAATTGGTACCAATAAATAATAGCCATTAATGCGATAAAAATCCATCACCATGCTAATCTCCAATTTAATCAAATCTCCAATAAATATAAAACTGAATAAAATGATTAAACTACAAATATTTGAATGAAATAGTAAACAATAGTGGAACCGATTGCCCACTAAATGCATAATAAAGTCTTATAATAAAATGCGGCAGAAAGGAAATAAATATAACTACTAAAGCATCTAAAATAAATCACTCCAGTTGCACCTCCAAAACGATCTCTAATGAATCATATGCAGCTACTCCAATAGCATACCTAAAAAGGTTAGTCAACGCATAGAGTTAGAGCCATGAGCATGAATACCGTCTACTCCCTCCAATTAGAGCCCGTGAACCCATATTATAGCATTATACTTAATAAATATCATAATAAAATATTTTAAATTTAACGATATACCTTCTTACAACATACCTAGCAACATAACCATTTTTTAAAATAGTAAAAAATATAATTTTGAGATGATATTTTTTATATGAGTTCATGATATTTCAATGTGCCCCTATAAAAACAATCAACTAAAAATAATATTTTTTGTTATTTTTAAAAAATAGGTAAAAAACTGACAATTTTTACACTATATAAATGTCAGATTGCTTACCTATTTTTTAAAAATAACAAAAAAATTATTTTGAGCTGAATATTTTTACAGGAGAACATTAAAATACCATGAACTCATATAAAAAATATCAACTCAAAATTATTTTTTTACTATTTTAAAAAAATAGGTATGTTCATAGGTATGTTTGATGAGGTATGTTGGAGAGCCTGACTCTCTCTCTCTCTCTCTCTCTCTCTCTCTCTCTCTATATATATATATATATATATATATATATATATATATATATATATATATATATATTTGAGATAAAAATAAACCATTATCAACGCACAACAAAGTCCATCTGATACCCAAGTTCCACTATTTAATTTACAATAACTTCATTTCATTAATTTACTCGATTTACTCAAATTTATTATTTGCTCATTTTTTTTTATTATCAGTCGCAGTGCTCCCGCATTTAATCTTACACCATATTAGTTGTGGGACCCACTATGTTTTTTCTCATTTTTGTTGTGGGACTCTCCTTTAAAGTTTTTCATCATATTCGTTGTGGAACTGCCACATATTTTACACCACACCCATTCCCCTCTTAATAGCTAGCTAGTCCGTATTCTGTCAACCATGAACTTATTTACGAGTTTCCACGCACGACACGTCATAATAGCCAGCCAACCCATTTAACTGTCAGCCATGCACTTATTAGGCCGTCACTCACCCACATGCCGCAATAGCCAGCCAACATGTTTAACTATCAGTCCTACACTTATTAACGACGCTAATACATTTTAATATCCGTTTATTATCTTAGGCATTAACTCTCAATTTCTCATGTTTACTCATTATTTTATTGTATTTACCCCACCCTGATTATCGATGTAAGATCCTAAAAACCCTTACTCCTATACCTAAGAGCCTCCAAAAAACACAAATACGTCCTACCCTATTTTTATATGATGACACAACATAGATCCTGGAATATCTCATCCGTAAAATTCTAAACTGAGTAGTCCCATACCTAGAAATTGCTAACCACGACTAAGGCCTACCCACTAGTCCCATATCTAGCAATCAACCGAAAATATAGGTGAGATCCTCATACAAAAAATCTCGTCATCCCCGCGATGAACAATATTGTAAATAATCAAACAATCCAACAACATATATGCACAATATTGTAATTTACTCATAACGACACGATTTAATTTAATTTAATTAATAACACCGTCGCCATTCTTAATACAATTATTTCCATCTAATAATTTTAGATTAATCAACATGCAAGTATATGAAACACATAATAACCGTCCACTTTTATTAACTACATAATTTTTTATGAGTGTGTACGCGCCCCATTTTCATTTAAAAAACTCAAAAAAATTCTGCATGCGAACATACACCCATAATAGCCAAAACCCAATACTCTATCCTATGCACCCAAGGGTTTCAAATCTTATTTCATATTATAAAAATTCATAAAAATAGTACGAAATTAATTTTCATTTTCCCTAATTAAGGTTGCTAATTTAATTTAAGAAAAACATGCAATCATATGTTTAGGCAACACTTAAAATGCATAATACTAAAGGAAGAGAATAGAGTATCCATACCGAAGTAAAAGTCATTTAGAAAATCTGAGTAAATGGTTGGAATCCTCTTGAAAAGTTATGAAAGATTGCTTCTTGAACCAACTTGAGAAAACACCAATTGAGCCTTCAAATCTTACTATATAATTATGAAAGTAACGATGTACCACGCTCTCTCACGAATCAGCACTCAATCTTATCTCCACAAGTCGTTAAATGCTAAAGTCCTCTTATCAATTTATATCACCAAAATCGGTACTTACAGTACCTAACATATGCACTAACAATATCCAAAATAACTCTCGTCAAAAAAATTAGCTCGAAAGATACTCACATCATGATTTCTAGTTTTACCTCAACCACAATGTCCTTAACCCAACTCCCTATCTCCAAGAAACACATCTAGCACGTATGCTAGACCCATTACCCGTAAGAGTACGAATCAAGAAAGGGGATCAAATATCGGTAACGCAAAATCTCAACGTACTCACAACCTATAAGACCTTAGACCATGCTCTGATACCATCTGTAACACCTCGCGTAATTCTAGCATTGACCGCCACTAAAACTACGTTGAGCGTCACTAAATAAAATATCACTCTTAGCATGTGACACATATGAGAAATATAAAATTCATTTCGTAGGATAATAATGAATCAATCCTAATAAAGAATAACCATTCATGCGATAAAAATCTATCACCGTGATAATCCCAATAAATTATAATCATTCATGATAAAAATCCTGTAAACGCTAGTAATTTCCTTTTTTATAAAGTCAAGAGATGGGGAAGCGTTGAATGATGGTTCACAATTAAAACAAACAAATTTTAATTTCTTAAACAAATTAAAATCAAATCAAGTGAAGCACTTAAACCGATTCATTAATCCAAGTCCTAGAATTTGCCTAAGTCATATTTATCGATATTAGTAAATTAGGCGAAACCAAATTTTAGCAAATGACTTGAATTAAATAAACATTAACCAATATTTAATTAAAGTCCAAATTAAATGAGTGTGATAAATTAAACCGAATTTTATCTTGAATTATTCTAAGCATGCGTTCTACATTATTAAGCAAGATAAAATAAACAATATCACACTACGCCGCAATGTACGAGAAAAAACCCAAGACGGGAAACAACCTCGGACGGCCCTAGCCACAAGTCCACTAGATACGGAATTACAATTACAAGACAGATAGACTTACAACGACTGACTCGATCCCTCTCAAGCCTCGACGCTTCTTCTCGTAGACACCTCTTCCTAGAGGACAACCTCGGAACTCCACCGCGGTCTCGAAATCCGTCGATGGGGCTTTCTATGGTCACCGTCACCCTAGCAAGGAGCCTTTCTCCAAGTGGGTAGAATCACAACGAAACATCTTCTTCTTTGATGGATGTAGAAGCAAACCAAAACTTCTCTTTGAAACGGAAGAGATAAACCGGTGCCAAAACTCCAAGTAAAGATATGTATATAGAACTTGGATGAACAACTATTGGGTGTAAACACTAGAGTGTGTAGGATTTTTCATTAAAGAATAACACTCAAAACTTGATCTTTTTCCTTAAACAAATTTTCTCTCAAAACACTCTCTAGGAGTTTGTATGGTATGAAAAAGATACACCTTCAAAAATGATTCCCGTCCTTAATAAAGCCTTAAAAAATCAGTTAAGAAACAAGTGGAGAAATGGGGTGAAAACTGCCAAAAACTGCTCAAAACTGTTCCCGCCTGGCATCTCGTTCGAACGAACTTGACTCTCGTTTGAATGAGACTTCTAACGAGCGACCAGACTGGGCTCGTTAGAAACTCGTTAGAATGACCAAACTCGTTCGAACGACATATCGAACGACTGACCAGTTTAGGTTCGTTGGTAAACTCGTTCGAACGAAACCTGGTTCGAACAAAAAACTCGTTCGAATGACATATCGAACGACTGACCAATTTAGGTTCGTTGGCAGTCTCGTTCGAACGAAACCTCATTAGAACGAAAAAATTGTTCGAACGAGATTTCGAACGACTTCCAGAAATTTTTCTAAAATTCTATTTTGGCCCAGGAACTTTATATACGTTAAATTAAAGTTCCAATTAAATTATTCTGAAAGTAAAACATGGTTTTTTATTAAACCTAACACCCAATAAATATTGTTCCAAACTCCTATATAAATATAATTACATTCATACCTTGGGAGCATGGAACCTTAGATGATGACGTAGAAACGAGGCACGCAAGCCGGCATTTTGATGAAGCTTTATATTCTTTGACGCTATGTCTTCAACACACACTTCATAGGCTTGAGAATATTACAATTAAAAACTATCCTATGAATAAATGTTTTTGTCCGGAATTGAGCCAAAACTACATATGGACTCAAATGGAAATTTGTGTCCTTACAAATCTCCGCCTTTGGCTATTCCGGGACAAAAACCAAACAAAAATCCTAAAGGGCCGTCAAGCTCTACTAGACTCAAAACATAGCATAACCCACCCATAACTTGACTCAACCCAAGGATTAAACACTTTGCCTTTAAACAATGCCGCTTTAGAAGAATACCTGCACACTTAAGCAAACTCATCAAATGCATAGGGAATATCAAAATATAAAATGTAATTAATCAAATTATTCCCCCTAAATTAATTCTCCCCTTTATCAAACACATGACCTACTTAGAAAGATGTCTCCCCCTAAGATAAATATTCTCCAAACGAAGATACGATAATAATAGGATTAGATACCATTTCTCCCCCTATCATCATTCTCCCCCTTTTTGTTCAGGAATAGGCAAAGGATAAAGAACTAATAGACACGTTGAAGCGTAAAGTGTTAAGACATTAAAGCATATGGGCAATAAAAGCAAGGCAAAGACAAACAAATATCATATATATATATATTCTATAAATATACCAATAAGTACTTGCATATATAGATAGATATAAACACACACATGACACAAAACACAATAAGTTTGCACACTCATATGGCAAAAATGTGTCATATGGAAACGTAAGTGTAGGGGTGTGAACTATCAATAATTAAATTTAGACCCAAACACTTAATAAACATTCACGGAGTTCTCATTTGATTGAAAACTTTATCACAATTAAATATAACCTCATGTGACAATATGAAGATTGAACTCAATGAACAAACATACACAATGCATACAAGCCTAGCATGATGATGATTCTACAAACCAAATAGAGTCATGACATTAAAGACAACTAGGATAAACGGACATTGTGCAAACCGTTGATATACCATCCAATTATCCCTCAATAAGCATATATATTCTTTTACTTTTGAATGAATATATCAAACAAACATAGGCCTTTGCAATTGTTTTCTTTTTAATGCCAAATATTCTGTTTTTAGGCCTTTGGATCACGTATTTCTTTTAGATCCAATAAACGGTAGCTTACTATCGTAAAGGATTTAATTCATCCTTTCGGAGAGCCCTTCCCCGTGCACATTTTGATTTATCATGTTTTCATTTTCACACAAATCTCACATGCACCGGATTTTGACATGCACTAGTCCTCCTAGGTCATAGATATGTAGATGACTAGATTGATAGGAGAACACCTCAAAAAGCTCAAATATAACATGTGACATTAAGATTTCAAAAGAGCTCGTGCATGTGTGAATAGAGGCATATAGAAATAGAATCCATTTAAACAATACAAAATCCAACTACTCCATATAAAACATGGTAAAGAACATTTTAAGGATTGAAACTCTAAACCAAAAGTTCTAGCCACATGGGAGCGTAAACGATGGGATTCAAACACAAATATATGCCACTTAAAGTGTGTCAAACTAAAATACACACAAAATAAAATCTTTTGAGTTTTTAACATTTTTCACCAAAAATTAGTATATATACTCAAAAGGATAAACAAAAATCATTTGAACTTTTCATTAAGCTTAAGTTACCAAGAGGTAAAATTCAAATGATAAACAAAAATCTTTTTGTATTTTTCAGTTGATGCAACACAAAATATAATGCAAAAAGATAAACAAGTCATAAGTTCTAGCATGTGATATCAAATAAAGCAATGACTAGAAAATTGACTAAACAAGCATACATTTAGCATGTGAATATAACATAAAGTACAAACGCTAATGTATGCAAACACTAAAACATTCATTCTTTAGATTTAGCAAGGGAGGAAGCATGTGAAAGTAAATGAGAATCAACAACCCTATTTTGTAAGGCAACCAAGTCGGATTTCTTAACCCAAATTAATGAGGAATGACTATCTTGGGGTGTAGGAACGTTAACTACCGTGGTTACTTTACTATGGGGTTTTCTAGGAATTCGTTTAAGATCTAAACAAAATTTCCTAAGATGACCTTGTCGACCACAATGTGTACAAGTGAGAACATGTCGAAAAGATTTACTTAAGGAGTGATCTTTAAAAGTATTCCTAGTTGATTCTCCTAAAACATTGGTTTGGGCATTATGAGTAAATTCATTACAAGGATTGAAGCCTAAACCACACGTGTCATTTTTAATTTGGACCGTTCCTAACATTTTATCTAGTTTTTCTAAACGACATTCCAAATCAAATTTGACATTACTAGAATCTTTTAATTTATTTTCCAATTCTACAATATTAGATTCTAGTAAAACATTTCGCTCTTCAAAAGCAAGAAGCTCCTTTTTCAAGGATTCCATTAAACCCCTAAGGCTATCTCTTTCGCCTTCTACATAATCAAGCTTCTCTTGAAGAGTCCTCACATGTGTCCTAAGGTCTTCTATTAAAACATTTTCATCAATGACCTTGACACTTTCTATTAAACTAGCTTCTAACTTCAAATTAGCTCTTTTCAATTTAATAGATTCTTTATAAAGTTCTTGAAAAGCATTTTGAAGTTCACTCACATTAACTTCTTCTTCATTTTCACTCTCACTTTCTTCTTCACTCTTACTATCATCAAAAACAAGAGAATCATGTACAATGACCTTAGAAGTGGCATATTCTATCGTTTCATGAATCGAGTAGTTGTCACTATCACTCACATGACTAGCCATAAAAGCCACAAAATTTTTCTTAGTGGGGGAATCAGGATTTTCTTCCTTATCACTATCACTAAGGGTTGCATTATATGAAATGGTTCGTTTACCATCTTTCCTTAGTTTAGTGGGGCACTCATAAGCTCTATGGCCATAACCTTCACAACCAAAACATTTATCAGACTCGTCCCTATCTAACTTGTCATTGCTAGGTTTAGGGATCTTTTCGGCTTTAGAAATCTTCTCGCTTTTATCATGTTTAGAAGTGTCAAATTTCTTAAAATCATTTTTAAATTTATCTTTGTTAAATTTAAGAAATTTTCTAAATTTACGAGCAAATAAAGCCATGTCTTCCAAGTCACTATCACTATCTCTCTCTACTACTTGTTTAACCTCTTTTCGGGCTTTTAAAGCAACGCCCTTTTCAATTTTCTTTTCAGTTTTAGAGGGAAACATATCTAGTTCATAGGTTTGTAAATCACCTACAAGCTCTTCTAATTTCGTAGAAGCTAAAGTGGGTAAAGAATTTAAAACGGTCACTTTAGGAATAAATCTATCGGGTAGGGACCTTAAAATTTTCTTTACAACACGGTCGTCAGGTATTTTCTCTCCCAAGTTAAAGGATGAATTAACAATATCAGAAAGTCTAGCATAAAATTTATCAAAAGTTTCTTTTTCATCCATTTTGATAGTTTCAAATTGAGTGGTGAGGTTTTGGAGTTTTGAAGCTTTAACGACACTAGTTCCTTCATGAGTTAATTGTAAAATATCCCAAGCTTCTTTAGCGGTTTCACACGTCATAATACGTCGGAATTCATCCGGTGCGACAGCGCTAAATAAGGCATTTAAACCCCGGGAATTAAAGTTAGCAAGTTTAAACTCATTTTCAGTCCATCTATCGGCGGGTTTTATAACACGTTCATTTTCAACTAAGTTGGTGGGGAGTACCCGGTAACAACAGACATCCAAACTCTCTCGTCGATAGATTTTAGTGCCAATCTCATTCGCGCTTTCCAATACGTGTAGTTTGAACCATCGAAAATAGGAAATTTTGAAAATGGGGAAAAATCCATTTTAGCCAAAAATTTAAAGGATCTTAACGAAATAATTTATCGTTTTTGGCTCTGATACCAATTTGTAAACGCTAGTAATTTCCTTTTTTATAAAGTCAAGAGATGCGGAAGCGTTGAATGATGGTTCACAATTAAAACAAACAAATTTTAATTTCTTAAACAAAGTAAAATCAAATCAAGTGAAACACTTAAACCGATTCATTAATCCAAGTCCTAGAATTTTCCTAAGTCATATTTATCGATATTAGTAAATTAGGCGAAACCAAATTTTAGCAAATGACTTGAATTAAATAAACATTACCCAATATTTAATTAAAGTTCAAATTAAATGAGTGTGATAAATTAAACCGAATTTTATCTTGAATTATTCTAAGCATGCGTTCTACATTATTAAGCAAGATAAAATAAACAATATCACACTACGCCGCGATGTACGAGGAAAAACCCAAGACGGGAAACAACCTCGGACGGCCCTAGCCATAAGTCCACTAGATACGAAATTACAATTACAAGACCGATAGACTTACAACGACTGACTCGATCCCTCTCAAGCCTCGACGCTTCTTCTCGTAGACACATCTTCCTAGCGGACAACCTCGAAACTCCACCGCGGTCTAGGAATCCACCGATGGGGCTTTCTATGATCATCGTCACCCTAGCAAGGAGCCTTTCTCCAAGTGGGTAGAATCACAACGAAACATCTTCTTCTTTGATGGATGTAGAAGCAAGCCAAAACTTCTCTTTGAAACGGAAGAGATAAACCAGTGCCAAAACTCCAAGTAAAGATATGTATATAGAACTTGGATGAACAACTATTGGGTGTAAACACTAGAGTGTGTAGGATTTTTCATTAAAGAATAACACTCAAAACTTGATCTTTTTCCTTAAACAAATTTTCTCTCAAAACACTCTCTAGGAGTTTGTATGGTATGAAAAAGATACACCTTCAAAAATGATTCCCGTCCTTAATAAAGCCTTAAAAAATCAGTTAAGAAACAAGTGGAGAAATGGGGTGAAAACTGCCAAAAACTGCTCAAAACTGTTCCCGCCTGGCATCTCGTTCGAACGAACTTGACTCTCGTTCGAACGAGACTTCTAACGAGAGACCAGACTGGGCTCGTTAGAAACTCGTTAGATATCTCGTTAGAACGACCAAACTCGGTCGAACGACATATCGAACGACTGACCAGTTTAGGTTCGTTGGCAAACTCGTTCGAACGAAACCTGGTTTGAACAAAAAACTCATTCGAATGACATATCGAACGACTGACCAGTTTAGGTTCGTTGGCAATCTCGTTCGAACGAAACCTCGTTAGAACGAAAAAATCGTTCGAACGAGATTTCGAACGACTTCCAGAAATTTTTCTAAAATTCTATTTTGGCCCAGGAACTTTATATACGTTAAATTAAAGTTCCAATTAAATTATTCTGAAAGTAAAACATGGTTTTTTATTAAACCTAACACCCAATAAATATTGTTCCAAACTCCTATATAAATATAATTACATTCATACCTTGGGAGCATGGAACCTTAGATGATAACGTAGAAACGAGGCACACAAACCGGCATTTTGATGAAGCTTTATATTCTTTGCCGCTACGTCTTCAACACACACTTCATAGGCTCGAGAATATTACAATTAAATACTATATTATGAATAAATGTTTTTGTCCGGAATTGAGCAAAAACTACATATGGACTCAATTGGAAATTTGTGTCCTTACAAATCCCAATGAGTGAGTATGGGTTGGTCTCAGTAGGTGTTTTGATGGAGGTCCAATATCCCCATAGTATGTACAGTATTCTGTCATCCCAATAAAAAGATCCTTCGATCATCTTGCTCAAGATAACTTATATGTTCTTATTGGAAAATTCAACAGTTCCATTGGTCTGTGAACGGTAAGAAGATGGTTTATGCCTTTGGATTCCATATTCTCCAATGAGCTCATTGCCTTCTACTTCAAAGTGTCTCCTATTCTTTGAGATCAATTAAAAAGGTGCGCCATACCTACAAATGATGTTCTTCCATATGAATTGAGTTATTTTCTTAGCACTCGACACAATTTATGATTCAGCCTTAATGCACTCGATAAAATAGTCAATGGATACAATAATGAACTCGTGGGTGTTATAGGATTTTGGAGTAACTTTTCTGATGATGTCGATTCCCCAGGTCAAATTTAACTATGGTTACGTCATGTTGTAAAGATCTCTTTGAGGCAGATGTTATAGACTTACCAATTTTTTAGCACTTGGGGCATCTCTAGATGTACTTGCTATAATTATGCTGAAATTTTCCAATAGTATCCTTAGCCGATGATTTTATTTCCTAGCATGTGGACATTCACGTAGGAAATACATTCTCCTCCATGGATTTCTCTCATTACCTTTTTACCTCCTTCTTGGTAAGGTATTGTTAGTGAGTGCAATCGGGATGCCTCTTGTATAGTTTCCCAACACACATGGTGAATTAGGTGGCCCATTACAAGAGTGATTTCTCATACTTTTTATTAGATCTTGAAGGATATTTCCTTGTTAATTGAGTTTGTTGATGTCGAGATAACATATAATGTATTATCTTTTGTGCTACCCACACAATGGGCAAACATGACTTTTCTAGAGCCGTGTACCTTTCTTCGTAGCTAGTTAATTTTTTACTAGCATAGCATGTGTCCCGCTCTTTTCTTAATTCCTCAACATAATAGGCTCATGTGTTTCTGGTTGCTCTGTAAGTGACTGTGAGATATAGGTTTAGTGGATACCCGAATTACAAAGGTTTTTATACAGGGGGATTGGTCATGTATTACTTAACTTAGTAAAAAAAAAAATTTGCATGAAAAATTCCATATCTTGGTAGAGTCTTTACTCAATGATTTAAAAATTAGCTCACATGTAGAGGGCACCTAAGAGATGAACCTATTAATATATTGAAGTTGTCCTAAAAATCCCTTGATTTGGTAGAGGTGAATCTCAATGATGGATTTAACTTTGACAAGATCTACCTCAATTCCTCTTTCACTGACGAGGAAACCTAAAAATTTTCCTTTGGGCATGCCAAAGACACATTTATGATAATTCTGATGCATTTGATACATCCTTATCCTCTAGAATAACTTTCTGAAGGATATTAGACTTAAGAAATCAATTGACTTAAAGGGATCCTCAACTGTTGGTAGGTGGAAGAATATCCAACTACTTTAGTCTTTCATCATTACCTGTCGAAATAGTGCAATGTCCCCCGGGTCTTCGATAGGATCCTAATTTATAGATGACTTTCATATCTACCTAAACAAATCATCTACCTCATAAACTTTCTCTCTAACCATGCTAGGCGATCTTCAAAGAAAATTTTACATTTAGGCATTTGTTTCTCAGAGGCAGTGTCTACTCACGGTTAATAAAATCAATAAAAGGGAAAATATTCTCCTTCTTTGATGAAGCATCTGCTAAGACAAGGATGATAGGTCATCGGCATAACCCCTAGCTTATTGAATTCATACCCTTTAGCTTTTAGTGCCTTAACATAGGAGTTGTGTTTGTTGTTCTTATATCCCATCCCCTTTGGTGTTGGATTGCTGGGGAACCTCGATGGGGTCACTAAGCCCTTGATGATGTTTTGAAATCCCATCCATTATAGGTATCTCATCCTTTTCATTATGTGTGCAATGTTACAGCATTCATAGAGTTGGGCAGCGAAATATGTTCCTTGGTGTTGACAATGATGATTTGCATAGTTGGATCTAGTTACAATACAGTAATACAGATGTACCCACTTTTGTATTGAATCTCAAGAACTAAAGTACTGGGACCTTTTCCTTTGAGAAACTCGACATCTAATGATATAGTGATGAAGTTTTCTTCATAGAATAATCTAAAATTTTTATGCAATGAGGAGGCAACTCCACTGATGTCATGGAGCCACGAACATCCCAATAATAGGTTGAAGGAGTCTAGTATATCACTTTGTAAGGTTGTCAAGAGGGCCTATCCACAATTCAATCCTAATTGAACCCATAACTTCCCTTTTGGTATTATAATAGGCTTTAACAACTTTTGTTGTTGGCATTAGATCGGGATGAATATGCACGGAATAAAAAAAAATCCTATAAATCTTTGATCAATCATGCAATATAAAGTGCAAAAGAAAAAACTAGGTTTGAAAACCAAACCTAGGGTTATGAATATAATAACTTTGTAAATACAGTTACAATCCGAATATGTAGAAAGATATTTTGAAAAGAGAAAGGGATTCCTTCTTTTGATCTTACAAAATCTTGTTTGAATGTTCCACTTGGATCTTCTACTACATGACCCCCTCCCCCCCCATATCTACGTAGGTGCTCACCTTTGGAGGACAAAACCTTTGGTTTTGAGTGAGATATAAACCTCTCTCTCTAAGCCTCTTCATAAAAATGTCACTAGTGTTTTCTCTCCCAATCTTTAACCCCAAATAGTGGATATGCAACTAAAAATCGAAGCTTACACTATTATATGTTTTTATCAGTTGTGATCTTGGGCTAAACTGGGCTTTTAGAGTGTTTGGAATTAACTACATGAGTATATGAACTATACTAGAGACCCAAGTCATATAATTAAATTGCCTTATAGAAGAAATCCCAAATTACAACCCCATAATTTATTACATTTCTTTATTAAATCATAATTAATTCCACTAAATAATTATAACCGCGGTCTAATTTAATTAACTCAAAAGTCACTCGGATATAATGAGGTCTTATTTGCAACATTGATTATGCAAAAGTCACTCTGATATAATGAGGTCTTATTTGCAACATTGAATATGGTGCATAATGTTACTCTCCACATTAAGCTTCCAATACCCTCTTGGTCAAATCAATTTGTTGCTAATTTATTTTGACTAATATCTAATCAATTCCTTGATTCTGAGACTCCACCAGATTGTAAAATAATCCACTAATAAGTTTTAGCTAGTGGAAACAAAATTTATAAGTCTAATAAGGCGGTATCTCAATCCAAGATAACTCTTAGACATGGAATTCTCATAATTACGATTTCAGATGTACTCACACAACTGTTGCCCAATTTGTGAGGATCCATTGACTCGATATAAAATTTAATAGCAACCATAAAAATCAAGGCAAAATTTGTACAAGAATTCCAATCTACATAATTTTCAAGATTATGAATTTATGAACCCTTGTAAATAGTGTGAGATTACATAAGTCCAATCAGGACAACCCTTAGACTTAAATTTGATGGGTGGTCACTTTCAATACATTCCTAGATGTACCGGTCATAGCCCTCTTTCCAACTATCATACAAGTTCTCTAATCATCAGGCATATTCTTGTATTGAGATAAACTTCTAGGACTGTATGTGAAACCATGCTGATTGGATGTCAACACTATATCTAGACTGTGAACTATTCATTCCACTAGAACTCGAATTCAAATCTCTTACGATCAATATGAACTCAACTCACCTAAATTCGTAATAAGTACAATGAACCTACACATCAAAAATATATTTAAAACATAAATATAAAGAATATATAACAAACACGATTCTCATTTCAAATTAATTAGACAATTTTTTATTAAAAAATAAAATGTCATTACATGGTTTTAAAAATAAGACCCCAACAATCTACCACTTAGGCTCAAAGTCGTGTGCCTATGCATTTGACTCCCATTTCCTTTAAATAACTCTTAAAATTCATAATTGGTATGCTCTTTGTAAAGGGATTTGTCAGTTTGTCTTGAGATGTAGTCTTGTCACGATGACGTCGCCCTTTACTCGATCTCTCGAATTAGGTAATGCTTGCTCTTAATGTTCGTTGCCCTTTTATGAGTCCTTGGTTCTTTCAAAATTACAATTGTGCCAATATTTTCACAATAAAGTTTACTATCCAACTGCACCAAAGGAATCACACCCAAGTCACTTAGGAAGTTTTAGAGCTAAAAAACCTCTTTTGATGCCTCCGAAGTGACAACATATTCAGCTTACATGGTCAAATAAACAATATATGATTATTTAATACTCATATAACTTATGATTCCACATTATAAGGTAAACATATATCCTAAGGTTGATCTCTTGTAATCCCCATCTAATTGAAAATTTGAGTTTGTGTACCCGATGAGTACTAGACTATTTTCTAAGTAAACCAACACATAATCTCTAGTCCTTTTCAACTATTTAAAATGTACTTAACAACATTCTAGTAATCCTTATTTAGGTTAAATTGGAATCTACTAACCATGCTAATGACAAAGAAATTTTTGGTCTTACACACAACATAACATACATGATGCTGACCACCTCTAAAGCATAAGGAATATTCCCCCATCTTCTCTATCTAATTAGATGTCTTAGGACATTGATCCTTAGATAAAGAGATTCCATGCCTAAAAGGGAGAAACCCTTTCTTAGAATCATTTATGCTAAACCTTGTTACTACCTCATCGATATAAGTATACTAGAATAAGTCCAACATCTTATTTTTTTTATCACACATAAACTTGATCCCAGGGATGTGGTTAGCTTTTCTTAAGTTCTTCATAACAATCTGACTAGACAACCACACTCTTATACTGGAACATACACAATGAATTCATAATTTTGTATTATTTATGCTTACATATAGTCCTTATTAGTCATTGTATGTTAATTAGGGAGTTTTTAGATCCATTTTAGTAATTTATAAGAAAAATGTAAGTTTGAAGAACTTTTACCACTGTATGGGGATGAAGTTATAAACATTATCCTCATTCTCTCTAGAATCCTTCCCACTTTCCTTGATGCCTACCACCACATCATAATCCCCCCTCCTCCTCCTCCTCCTCCTCCTCCTTATTTTTTTCCTCACACCTATGAATCTCACTACTCTTATGGCCTCAGATTCATAACCTCTGTCTGCAAATGTGATTATTCCTTATGATGTTGTGGTAGTTCTTAAAGATATCAAGAATACCACCCAAACCATTATTGGGTCTACTTCTTCTGCATAACTTAAAGAGGATCAAATATTCCTCATTGAACTAACTAGTAGCATAGAGATAACATCTAAACCCAACCCTAATGTCTAACGTATGCATGAGCTGAATAAAGAAGAGAATATCTATGTTGACTTTTTGAAAAGCAATATTTTCACTCATAATGACATTCTAGAATTCAGATTGAATAAAGGTAGTCCCAACGCTAACTTCGATTCTGTCAATAGATCCGAATGAAGGGGATAACTAGTGATTGTATTGAACCATCTTGTATTGGCCCAACCCCTGATATTCATGTTGCAGCCTTTAAACTACCAAAAAGTCCTACCAACCTCATGTCTCATGTTGTTGCCATCCAATCTACTGTATAAACCACTATTCATTTTGAAACAAATAAATCAAAAACTATTGTATAACCTCCCAAACCATCTCTCAAGCCTACTCATAATACCGCCACTAAGAAAATCATATTTTACCCCTATCCTATGACCTCCAAACTTCTAAACGAATCATCAACCCACACCGGTGTTAGAAACACTTCAAGCACTATAAACATCATCAACTCCTCACCACGAACCACCACCTAAAAAATATAGAGTTCCCTTATCTCCCCCTCTAAAACTCAAAACCTCAAACTCACCTACTAAAAATATGCCCTTATGGAAAGCAAAGTTCAAGTCAGACCTCCTTCTAAGGTTGTTGCGAAAGGAAATACACTGTGGAACAAGAGTGTAGCTGATAATTTTCTTGGAAGGAAATTCCCATTCTTCTTAGTCAACACCATTACCCATAAACTTTGGGCCTCTTATAGCCTTAAGAAGGTACTTGACAATGATAGAAGATTTTATTTTTTCAACTTTGAGAGTATGGAAAGTAGAGATGAGATCATTCATAATGGCCCTTGGCACTTTGTGGGTAACCCCATAATCCCTAAGAAATTGTAGGCTAACTTTAAATTCATCAACGAGCCAATAGAGAAGATTCCTATTAGGGTTAAACTCTATAATATTCCAGTGTAATATTAGACTGAAAAAAACCTCAATTACATTTCTAGTGCTTTTGGAATTACTCTTTATGATTATTCTTCTACTAAAAGCATGAGAAGACTTAATTATGCTCGTATTTGTTTTGAGGTTGAAGATTAAGAAGCTTAACCTTAAACTATTGAGTTGGTTCTTGAAGATGGTGATATGAGTGAGGTTGATGTTGAGTACCAAGAATTTCCACACTCTTGATCCAATTTCCATATTTTTTGCCATAACTACCCAGTGCTTGGGTTGAGAAGAAACCCCAAACGTCTCCCTCCACTTATATTCCCAGCACTACCATTGAACCCATTATTGAGAAACCTCCTAAAGATCAGGAAGAATAGATTCAAATCTTTAAAAAGGGAAAACAAGTTGTTCTTTCCAACCCCACCCCCTCCATCTCACATTGCTCATGTTTCTTGTATTGCCTCCACCCATCATAATAGCTTCACTATCCTCCAAAACTGTGACACTAAGACTGATGCCATTCCTGATCCTAAAAATATACACCTTAAGATAAAAAAAATATTGATGGTTTTAGTGACAAACATAATGGAAACCTATCTAATAAACAGAATAAGAAACTTTAGAAGCAAACGCATAGAAGGCTAAGTACTAGTCCACGTGATGTATTCGTTCCTATAAAACTTAATGATTAATATATCTAACTGGAACATTAAGGGATAGAACTCTCCTTTGATACAAAAATAGCTTCACAAACTTATTATTGATAATAATCTTTCTCTTATCTGCCATGTTGAAACTAAAGTTATAAGGAACAACATGCATAATGTGGTTAATAGATGCTTTCATTAATAGGAATCAATCAACACTTTCCCCATTGAGGGTGGTATTTCTATAATCATTGTGGGATGAGACTCCAACCTTTTCAAATTTGAGACCCTCTCCATAAACCCCTAAGCTATCTCCTACCTCATTATTGTTCTTGGTCTAGATAAGTATTTTTTTCCCACCTTTGTTCATATCCTCAATTTGAGTAGTGGAATAAGACCTATTTGGTTCTATCTTAAATAGATGTACCATTTATATCAGTATCGTAATTGGATTCTCACGGGAGACCTTGATGTGGTGAGAAACTCCAATGAAAATAATGGAATTCTTGGGATTGATACCTAGGCTATTAAAGATTTTAACTTTTGTCCATGTTGATTACCTTATTACCATAGGACCTTGGTTCAATTGGAATAGAAATCAAGATGGTAACTTCAATATTCAATCCAAGATTGATAAGATCCTTGCCAATGGTATTTGGGAATCTAACTACTTTGAATCCCAAGTTGAGGTCTTATCATGGGGCATACCTGACCACAATCCTATTGTCACTGTTAAACTTCCCAAATCTCCAAATCTTTCCAGATACTTCAAGTTCTTCAATTATTGGATGCAACACAATGACTTATCTTCTACTCTCCATGATGCTTTAGAGAATGATTCTCAAGTCAGCCCTATGGTAAAGATTTTCCTCAAACTTAGTAAAACTAAGATAGCTCTTAAAGATTTCAACTTAAGATTCTATAGAAACATCATTTAAAGAGTCATTAATTCCAACAATAAGATGGAGGATTTTTGAAGATTTCTCGATAGAGATTGGTAAAATTCCATTCGTTAATCTAAGGAAATGACTGCTGCTTTGGAGTATGCTGAGCTTA
This sequence comes from Sambucus nigra, assembly GCA_949130495.1. NCBI lineage: Eukaryota > Viridiplantae > Streptophyta > Magnoliopsida > Dipsacales > Adoxaceae > Sambucus > Sambucus nigra. The sequence goes on along the minus strand of OX422211.1, from coordinate 355,639,748 downwards.
GATTGGCAGAGGAATATTTTTTTAAGCATAAAGCCAGAATTAGATGGCTTTAAGTTGGGGAGCTCAAAAATAACTTTTTTCACAAAAGAGTCAAAGGCAACACTGGGAGGAATAATATATTATTAATCCAAAACCACGATGGCATCAAGGTGGAGGGGAACACCCTTCTTATTGAGGAGAATGTTAACTTATTTTCCAATTATCTTGCCAATTCCCCTTCTACCTCCTATTTATCTCAGTCATGAAATCACTAGAAAGTTATCTCCTAGCCAAGCCAACCGCTTGCTTACCCTCATCACTCTTGAGAGATTAAGAAAGCTTTTTTCAACATTGGAAAAGATAAATACCCTGGACCTAATGGTTTTAACACTGAATTCTTAACATGCAATCCATCTCCATCATCAATGATGCTTTGACAAAATTTAAGGTTGTATTTGGGTTACATCCAAATCCCTCCAAAAGCTAATGTTGCTCTACTGGAATACCTCCTAATGAGGCTGCCACTTTGTGTAATACAATGGGATTCATTGAGGGAAACTTCCCAGTCAAATACCTTGGAGTTCATGTTATCTCCACCAAGATGAAGTGTGATGGTTATAAACATTTAATTGAGAAGATCACTAGGAGGGTTAAAATCTAGACTGAAAAACTCTTGAGCTATCCTGGTAGGATGAATCATGTCATCTTTGTTCTAAAGTGTTCTGGTCTAGAATCTTCATTTTACCAAAAAAACATTAATACCATTGATACCATACTTAGAAGATTTCTTTGGTTTGGGACTTTTATGAAGTCTGCAGGAGCTAAAGTTTCATGGGATCATATTTATCAACCAAGGAAGGAAGGGGGTGTTGGTATTAAAATATTTATGAGTGGAAAAAAGATTCCATTCTTAAACTCCTTTGGAACCTATGTAGCAAGAAGGACAATTTATAGGTCAAGTGACATCACATGTAAAAAGTCAAAGGTAGAAGCATTTGGAGCCTTCCACCACCTATCGATCTTGCTTGAAGTGTGACTAAAATCATGAAAATCAGAAGAAAAGATAAACCTTTTATCAAATCCGTCATTGGTAATGGTTTGAATACTTTAATGTGTCATGATTACTGGCAACCTAATGGGCCTCTTTGGGGTCTTTATTATGATATAATCATTTAGGATGCAATACACAAAAAGGCCAAAGTTTCTAACTTCATTTCTAATGGTAACTGGATTGGACATCCACTGTTACTTGGGATTTAAATCATATAAAGAATTCAAATCTACCCCTTATTAACATGGTTACTAATGATAGCCTTTGGTGGACCCCTAATCCTAATGGTAGTTTCACCACTACCTTTGCTTGGAAGGCATAAGGAGCTCCCACCAACCAGATCTTTGGGATCAGATTGTGTGGAAAAACATCAATATCCCAAAATGTTCCTTTATTATTTGATTAGTGTGTATAAATTCACTCAATACTAAACATATAACTCACACTTGGGGCCTATATGATAATAACTTATATGTTCTTTGTGAAGCTACCATTGAGAATAGAAATTATACACTCTTCAAATGTAGTTTCTGAAAGTCCATTTAAGAGAAGATACAGTACATGAATACAACCAATTCAACTGCCACAAATTGGTATGTACATCTTTAGGAAACCTGCCATAACTTCAAAGGAAAGAACTTCAGTGATAAAATTAGAAGATCCTACTTTGCAATTACAGTCTATTGTGTATAGATGGAAAGAAATAACGTAATCTTCCAAAACATGGTCTCTAAATCCCCTAGTATTATGAAGGAGATTTGATTTTTTGTAAAATGTAAAGATCACCATTTAAGGGATAAGAGAAGTTTTAATAACTGGTTGGTTTGTATGAATTTAGGTATTGACGACATCCACATACTTAGTAGTTAGGATTACTTCTCTTAGTTTAGTTTGATGTTTCTATTATCTTGTTTCCTTTAGGCTTAATATGTCCTTTTTCTTTGTAACCTAGGAGGGTATGCCCTTGTACCCCCCCGTGTTTTTAAAACATAAAATTTTCTTGGGAATTTAAAATTTTGGGTAAGAATAAATTTTTGGAAATTAATTACTTTCATATTTAAAAATATTGATCTTGATTTTTATAAGAAGGAATTTTTATTGGAATTGAAATCGAATTTAATTTAATGGAGCTGTGCATTTTATAGAAATAAGGGGAATTTTTGGGTTTCAGGGCATCCGAACTAGTTCAAAGGAGGGGTGAACCAGTTCGCTTGGATTGTTTTACAAAATTAAAACTCTTTCAATTTAGAGTTTTGTAGGACTTAAATTATTTTGGTTATAAAAACATAAAGTGATGGGTTTAGGGATTTATAAAAATATTTCAGCCTTCTCCAAAAGTAAGAACCTCTCATAATTTTCATCCTCTATTTTCTCCCTAACCTAAACTCTTTATACTCAGCTTTCAACTCGAGATTTGAAGAACTTAATCAAGATTTCTCACGATAGTCCAAAATGTATTTTCATTATTTTCTCGAGAGGAATGCAATCATCAAATCAGATTCTTCAAACAATTTTATAGGCATGAATGCTTTTATTATTCTCCTTTAGTATTATGCATTTAAAATGTTTCCTAAACAATAATAATAATTATTTTGCTGAAATAAATTTAAGAGACTAATTAGGAAAAGTGAAACTATATTTGGGACTGTTTTTATTCAAATCTTTAATACAAATGAAAAATTAAAACCCTTGCATGCGTAGATTAGAAATCGGGATTCTGTGAGAATTTATGACATTCATATGTAAGAATAAACCGTAGGGATGTTATGAATTGATTTCAACGTGTAAAACTAAGTTGTTTATGTGCATCTTGTAGAGTAGAGAATTATTATTATATTCTCCCAAAAATATATGCATGTGAATAGAGATTCTATAAATTGATGAGAGAACAAAATATTATAATTAAATGAACATAATTGGGATGAATAATGATCTTTCGATTAATTTAAAGAATGTTCGTGATAAGTTAAAAATATACCAGATGTGATTCGTGAATGTTATTAGTATTTGACACCATGGGGACGACGGGATTCTTGGGATAGTGATCGCTATCACCTTATTTTTAGGTTCCTTGCTAAGTATGTGACTAGTATGTAGGCCTTAGTTGTGGGTAACGTTTTCTAGGTATGTGACTAGATAGTGCGGATTTTTACGGTTGGGTGATCCTGGGGTGGGGCTGATTTGTCCGTCCTTTTCATTGGATCATGAGCTAAGGTGTGAGGCTAGGTAGTAGCTAGTTGTAGGTATTCTTACTAAATGTTAGACTAGGATACGCTTGTATTTTGAAGACCTCTAGGTATGGGAGTAGGGGTAGGTTGAGGAATTTATGCTCGATAAAAGGGTGGGGCTAATAGAAAATAAGGAGAATACGAGATAATTGATAATTAATGCCTAAGATAATAAACGGGTATTCAAAATGAATTTTCGTCGTGAGTATGTGCAGGGATGAGAGAATACAGGATATTGCCTATTGCGACGTTGATGTCTGTTGGCGTCAAGAGTATATGCGGGGATGATAGAATATGGGACGACTGACTATAGTGACGTGTCGTGTGTAGAACCTCACAAGTATGTGTTGAGCTGACATAAATTGGGTTGACTAGTCATAATGAGGGGAATGGGTGTGATGTGTAGAACCTTAAGCGTGCCAAGAGTGTGTGCAGGACCGATAAGGGGTCGACTGTCCATAGTGGTGTCGCACTAATATAAATAATTGGGAAATTAAATTAAGTAAGGATAAGAGATAATTTTTAAATTTTTGCTGAAATGGAATAATTAGACTTGCACCTTGTGGTGGATTAGTCATATGGGTAGATAGTGACAATTTATTTTACTCGCATGTTAATATATCTCGTTTAATTTAAATTAATCTATTGTGGTGTTTATCATGTATAATGCTAATGTATGGGTTTACGAATCCTAATTGGGAGGAGTAGCTAGTATTCATGCCTTGGGCTCTGACCATTGCATTAACTAGCATTTTAGGTATAGTGCCGGAGTAGCTGCAGAGGAGTGATTGAAGATATTTTTGGGAGTGCATCTGGAGATTTATGTTCACTTGCTTTAGTAATTTAGATTTACATTCCATTTCGTCTCTTATTTGATAAGACTTTTATTTATAGATTTGGTGTGCTAATCGGTTCCATAGTATTTTTTTATTTTAGTCAGATATTTATAGTTTGATTATTTCATTTGAGTTTATATTTATTGGAGTTGGATTTATTTTGGAGGTAGCATGGTGACGGATTTTAAATTGCTTGAGTTGGATAAATTTATTATTATCTTGGAGAAATTTTTTTAAATGTCTCATATATCTGTCACATGCTAAGAATGATAAATTATTTAGTGAAGCCCGATTTAGTTTGGTGGCGGTGGTTGGCCACCTCACTTGCCAGAATGTGCGGAGTGTCACATATTGTATGAGAGCATGGTCTTAGGTCTCATAGGTTGTGAGTCCGTTTTAGCTTTTGCATTGCCTGTCTTTGATTCCTTTTGATGATTTGTACTCTTAGTTATTTTGAGTCTGATTTTTGTTCTTTCCTGTCTTTTTAGATGGCAAACACTAGGAGATCTGGAGATAGGGGGTTTGGTTTCTGGTCCTGCGATTCAGGAGAGGCAGGGCCAGTTTATTTTGGATGTTGAGGAATTAGTGACTATCATTCTTAAGGCCACAATGACAAGTATTGAGATGGGAAGATAGAGGTGGGTGACTCTAGAGGCAGAAAAATAGGGTATACCTACTTTAGGGTAAGAGCGAGTTTTCACAAGGGCAATCCTCCTACCTTTCGTGGACGGATCTCACCCATCGATTGTTCACCAATGGAGGAGAGATATAGAGAGGCATTTGAGGATGGTATTTTACTGATGTACAGAAGAAGATGTTGGCTACATTTAAGACCACTGGAGATGTGTTGCAGTCATGGGAGAGTGTCACCACATTTGAGGATAGGGATCACCTGAGCTATGGATATTTTATTGTGAAGTTCAACCACTAGTATTTTCCATATTTGATTAGGAGCATGAAGAAGTGGGAGTTTCAGGACTTAGAGAAAGGTTAGAAATGAGTTACATAGTATGAGCGGGAGTTCACCAATCTGTCGATGTTTTCACTAAAGGAGGTGATTACTGAGGCAAGGAAGATAGAATGCTTCATCAAGGGGCTATCGTGGTCTATTAAGTAAATAGTGTTGGGGAATTTAGCGTACACAACTTACACCCAAGTGGTGGACATTGCATTATTGTTATGGCAAGAGAAAGTGAACTACCAAAAGAAGTTAGGAAATAGGCAAGAGTCGGGAGGGGAGAACAAGGGTCGCAATGACAGGAGCAGCAGAACTTTTAGTAAGGTAATAGTGTTCCGTAGGGCCCTTAGGGGCAGGGGCAGGGACAATAAGGTGAGTGCGGTCCAACTAGAGAGTATGGGAATTTTAGAGGCACTTGTTTCAATTGTGGGGAAGTAGGGAACTGAACTTCTAGGTGTCCGATAGTGTAGGACCAACAGGGTCAAGGCGCATAGAGTCAACGGGCCAAAAGAGCATAGGGCCAACATGTCCAAGGGCCTCCAACACTAGCAACACTAGGTGAACAGGGAGCGCCAACAGTACCCACAGTGGGTAGGTGCTATTCACTTCCGACATGGGAGCCTCAGGTAGGACAGGCTTAGCAGGAGCCAAGGCGTGGCTAGTTAGATATCATGGTAAGTAATTATTTTTCCTAGATATGTCTAGTTAATATATATATATATATATATATATATATATATATTGTATTTTCTATTTTGTTTGCGGTATAGGTGTGTGTAGGATTAGGCGTATGGGCGCCAGAATTACGGTATTCTATGGGTAGGCATATGTGCGTCTTATTTTATTTTACGCACTTACGCATCGTCGAATTTCAAGGAAGATATTCATGTTCTAGTGGGGAAGTATGTAACACCCATTATTTTTAAAACATAAAATCTATTGGGAATTTAAAATTTCAGGTAAGATTTTTTTTAAAAAATTAATATTTTTATATTTAAAAATTTTGATATTGTTTTATATAAAAGGAACTTTTACCGGAATTGAAATCGAATTTAAATTAAGAGAATTATGCATTTTATAGAAATAAGGGGAATTTTCGGGTGTCAGGGCTTCCGAATCGGTTCATAGGGAGGGGCAATCTCTTTCAATTTAGAGTTGTTTAGGATTCAAATTATTTTTGGTATAAAACATAAAGTGACGGGTTTAAGGTTTTAAAAAGATATTCCAGCCTTCTCCAAAAGCAAGAATCTCTCATAATTTTTATCCCTTATCTTCTCCCAAACCTAAACCTTTAATACTCAACTTTGAACTCAAGATTCGAAGAACTTAATCAAGATTTCTGAGGATAGTCCAAGAACGTGTTTTTGTTGTTTTCTCGAGAGGAACATAATCATCAAATTAGATTCTTCAATTGATTTTACAAGAATGAATACTTCTATTGTTCCGCTTTAGTATTGTGCATTTTAAATATTGCCTAAACACTAATAATCATTGTTTTTTAAAAAAAATTAGAGAGACTAATTAGAAAAAGTAAAACTAAATTTGGGACTATTTTTAATCAAATATTTAATACAAATCAAAACACAAAACCCTTCCATGCGCAGATTAGAAGTTGAGATTCTGTTAGAATTTATGACGTTTGCATGTATAATAAATAATAGGGATGTTATGAATTGATTTCGACATGTAAAACCATGTTATTTATGTTCATCTTGTAGAGTAGAGAATTATTGTTGTATGCTCCTAAAAATATATGCATGTGAATAGAAATTCTATAAATTGATGAGAAAATAATATATTATAATTAAACGGACATAATTAGGATGAATAGTGATCTTGCGATTAATTTAATTAATTGTCGTGATAAGTTAAAAATATGCCCTATATGATTCTTGGATGGTATTAATATTTGACACTGCCAGGATGGTGGGATTCTTAGGGTAGTTATCGCTCTCACCTTATTTTTAGGTTACTTGCTAGGTATGGCACTGGATAGTGCCGATTTTTACAGATGGATGATTCCAGGGTGGGGTTGAATTATACATCATTTTCGTTAGATCGTGAACCTAGGTGCGAGGATAGGTAGTAACTAGTGGTAGGCATTCTTCCTCAATGTTATACTAAGATACGCTTGCATTTTGGAGACCTCTAGGTATCGGAATAGTGGTAGATTGAGGAATTATGCTCGATAAAAGGGTGGGGCTAGTAGAAAATAAGGAGAATTTGAGATAATTGATGATTAATGCCTGAGATATTTAACGGGTATTAAAATTAATTTGCGTTGTGAGTATGTACTGGCCTGACAGAATACAGGCCGACTGCCTCTAGCGGCGTGGGTGTGTGTTAGTGTCACGAGTATGTGCGGGGCTAAAAAAATATAGGCCGACTGGGTGGAGTGACGTTTCGTCCATGGAACCTCACTTATTTGTGCATATAGCGGCATGGGTGTGTGTTAGTGTCACGAGTATGTGCGGGCTAAAAAAATATAGGCCGACTGGGTGGAGTGATGTGTCGTCCATGGAACCTCACTTATTTGTGTATAGCTGACAGAAATCGATTTGATTGTCTATAGTGAAGGGGATGGGTGTGATGTGTAGAACCTTAAGCGCAAAAAGAGTGTGTACAGGACCGATAAGGGGTCGACTAGCCATAATGGTGTCGCACGAATACAAATAATTGAATAATTAAATTAAGTAAAGATAAGAGCTAATTGTAACACCCTGACTAATTAAATACCGGGTAGCTACTCCTTTATTAAATTAATTCAAAATGTCAAGTTGGTCCAGTTAATAGCATCACTGTCGAAAACATTTTAATGATTACTAACCACCTAGTATTTAAAAAGTAAGTGCCAAATTTTAATTAAAGTCTGATTAACATGCAACAAGTGTAATAAAGAATAATAACACCATTCACCATAATGAAGTAAATAGAATAACCATCACAAAACGTAAATAAAGTCTGGAGGAAAAACTCCTCACTACAAATCCCAAAACTGATAAGTAAACCGAAAACTAAAACAGTACATGCCAAAGTCTGAAAACTGAAATGGAAATGTAACTCTAATAGAAATGGGCAACATGCCCTACAACTGATAGATAATGAATCTGGAATCCAAGTGATAGAGGCGTCTACAAGCAAATCCCTGTAGCTTCCACAAACAGCTACAGCTCGTCACCTGAATGAGTATCCTATCCTTGGTGTCCTTGTGGCTGGGCACCTAAAATGGTTTTGCAAAGAAAAGTAGATTTGAAAGCAAACGGGTCAGAGCCCGAAAGTGGAGTTATATTTTAAAAACCTGCAAGTGCTTTAAAAACATTTAAAACATTAAATGCAAAGTACATGTTAGGACATGCACTCACATGTTATTCTCACCTCTCGTCTAACTGTGCACTCCTAACCTAAGTACCCATCTAGAGTGATACAAACTACTAGCTAAGTGACAACATATCTAGCTAGACCATCATAGGTCCTACCCTTATTACTCGGTTCTATTAACATTATAACGCTCGTAATTAAGTAGGGGTTCAACGTAAACCCAGATGCTCAATATGCAATATATATCACTATCAGTTAACTCGTTATATTTCTCGAAGCAATACCGTAATTATATTCACAACATTAACATGAAGGTTCTCATTAATTAAGTGTATATTATTCACATCATAAGTATACAATACAAGCACCCCGAGAACTAAGCTGCGGTGCACACATACTCTGCTATCCATCCCGGTACATCACGTACATAAGGATTACATATTCCGAGTCTCTCAGGAATAGTTCACAGATAACAACATCACAAATAATGGAGGCGAACACAGTCACATCACATAGGTCACGCACATACCTACGCTCCTACGATCAGCGGACTTATTAATATCCCAATAAGTCTTTCTATGACCTATGTTCATCAAGGTAACCAGTCTAAATCCGGGCAACACAAGGATTAGAGGGCCCTAAGCGAACGCAAACCTCCCGTGATAGCAAGTATGGTAGGTATGTCATACACACAATTCATATACTAATACTAAGTAAACACACGTCTTAGTAATCCCGTAGTTTAATCGTAGTACATATCGCATTCTCGTACTAACTTATAATTATCACAATTTATACTATTCCGGTTTATAATCATACGCGTCATAATATTCTCTCGTCGTAGTAGACACTCACGTCTCAACCAAACCGTCCATTTAATATAACTCTTGTATATAATTTCCTTCTCATAAATACCCAAAAGTCCCAATTCTATCATTACATCAACATCGGAATGTTATCTATATCCTCGAACAAGTTTACGGGACTCCAAAAATCAAAACAGTTCAAAAAGGCCCAAACTGTCAACTCGTTAGAAGTCTCGTTCGAACGAGACTATTTGAACAAGATTCCTCTGTCAACTCGTTAGAAGTCTCGTTCGAACGAGGCTGTTCGAACGAGATTCCAGTTCGTTCGAATGAACTGTACCTTCTAACGAGATCTCGTTCGAACGAAGTTATCGAACGAGGCTCCCTTTCGTTAGAACGACTGGTCAATTCGTTAGAAGCTCGTTCGAACGAGTTCGTTCGAACGACCTGGGTAGGGGCTTCTAACGACCTACCAGATTCGTCCCAGATTTCTCTAAGTTTTGTTTTTCACCATTTTTACTCCTCAAATCTCCTCTACAATTCGTTCCAACAATGTATTAAGTTCTCTAATCATCCTCAAACATGCTAAGGTGATATACTAACATCTTTTAAGGGTTTAATACATCCTAAACATCATTAAATCACAAGTTTCTACATTTTTTTCCCAATTTTCTTCAAGAACATGAACCCTAGATTTTTCTCATCATAATTTCCCAGATTTTAATCCGTTTTTACATCACATAAATATGAAATCTCTGAATTCAATCTTCAAACAATGTTTCTACATGCAAACCTATCCCAAAATTAAATAATAACTTCCAATTTCATGGGTTTTCTTTTAACTCTTATATAAGATTGATTATCAAGGTTTCTAACATGGAAGAAGCATTCACTGCATAAGAAATGTAATTTAAATCACTTTCCTTGATTTGCTTTCTGATTTTGATGTTGGTTTGGTGAAGATTTCTGCAGAATTTCTTCTCTCCAAGCTTCTTCTCCAATGGTGGCTTAAGGTGGCTAGGGTTTGATTTGGGGAACTTGTAAACCTAATGATAGCCTCCGTAGCTTAATGGGTTAATATGGGTTGGTTAGTGGGTTTAGTGGGTTAAATCCACATCAGATTAAAACTCCCAATTTTCGTCACTTTTAATTCCTCAAAATGTAAAATTACCAAAATACCCTTTATGATGCCGGTATGGCCTAAAAATACCCCGGGGCCCAAACTACACCCCCGGCTAGTGTTTTCTGACTATCTCGACCCTTCCGGACGCGTTGGTGCACTCAAAATGACCATACAGATAATAGAAATAAAAAATCACTTTTATAATTAATATAATATACCATGACGCGGCGGTCACACGCGTCTCAACAAAATTCTCAAATTGTCGTATATTAATCTCACGACAAATTTCATAATTCCAAATTCATATATAATCATATATGCACATAATCAAATACCAACTCACGTCTCATTAGTATTTATAATCCCGGATTAATTTCCAATTAATACGCATAAAATTAATTAATCCCAAAAATAAATATAGCCAAAAGTACGGGGTATTACACTAATTTTAAAATTTTAGTTGAAATGGAATAATCGGACTTGCACTTTGGGGTGGATTAGTTATATGGGTAAATAGTGGCAGTTTATTTTACCCGCATGTTAATACATATCATTTAATTTAAAATGTTATATTGTGTTGTTTAACATGCATAATGCTAATGTCTGGGTTTACGGATCCTAATTGGGAGGAGTAGCTAGTATTCATGCAGTGGGATCTGACCCATTGCTTTGAGTAACATTTTAGGTATAGTGCTGGAGTAGCTGCACATGAGTGATTGGAGATATTTTTTGGAGTGTAACTATAGATTTATGTTCACGTGATTTAGTAGTTTAGATTTACTTTCTATTTCGTCGATTTTATGATGAGACTTTTATTTATGGATTTGGTGGGCCAATTGGTTCCATAGTAGTTTATGCTTTCGGTCAGATATTTATAGTTGGATTATTTCATTTATGTTTATATTTATTGGAGTTAAATTTATTTTGAAAGTAGCATGGTGATGGATTTTAAATTGCATGAGTTGGATAAATTTATTATTATCTTAGGGAAATTTTTTAAATGTCTCATATATCTGTCAGATGCTAAGAATGATAACTTATTTAGTGACGCTCAACGTAGTTTGGCGGCGACGGCTGCCCACCTCTATTGCTAGAATGCACGGGCTGTCACAACCCTCTTTTGTTTGTTATATCTTTTCAGTATCAATTTATACAATCACACTTACTCATAAAAATGCAAGTTTGAAGAGAGTTCAAGTTTAAAATGCAATTTTAGCAACTATAGGGAGCAAAACCATAATTTTGAAAACTTTATGGCACTAAAAGTAATTTTATAATTTGTATCTGGGACATATAAATTTCTCCCTGAAGTTTGGTTGAATTTTAAGTTAAAATGGTTAAAATATAAAGTCTGGGGACTAAAATGAAAATTGGAGTAACATTGTAATTTCCTAATTATTTATGGCCCTAATTTTGAATTAATTATTTTTATTTTGCATTTTTACAAGTACTCTGAAAATATGGTGAGTATTGAAGGCCAAACAATTATTTTAGTAAGTTTTGGGGTCAAAGTGTAAAATTGAAGAAATTATTAGAGATCGGGGTTATAAATTAAATATGGAGAGAGGTTTACCAAAGGGTCTCTTGACATGATGGTACGGAAAGCTAAGGACAATGATGTCCTGGGTTTAACTCTTAGGAACCTAATACATTTTTTGGCGAGAGAGCAGAAAGTAGATGATGTCAACCATCCAGCGGCCTTTTAGCTACATAATCAATCCAAGTCTAGCAAGAAAACTTGTTCCTATGTCCTCCAATCAAATCCGATAGTCCCTTCTCCATCAGATTTCCCCCACTCAAGTCAACAGATAATCAATATTTTTCAATCGCGCTAATAGCCTCCTTTTTCGTGTAAATCATTACAAGGAAACACAATAAATCTACAACTCTTCCCAAAGAAAATTTGAGTGGTCAAATCAATGTGATAAATGGAGTTTTCGAAATTGACCAATCAAAAACCCCCCATTATTTAAAAACACAATTTAATAATTAACTCTTAATTTATTTGGTTGAGGATTTATTATTAACCCTATTACAATTACTAAAATAGAGTTTTGATCCAAATTAAATTCCTCAGAATTTTTCCTATCAATAGGTTGTGGGGATTAGAGTCAAAAAGAACATTTTGAGAGGAATAATTTTTAGGAGCACTAAAAATAACTATTCTTATATTTTATTGTTGAATGTTTGATTAGTTTATTTCTCATTAATTTCATACTTGTTGTAATTTGTTTAAAAATTAGTTATTCACCAATATATTTACGAGAGTAATATTTTAACCCTTGGAATTGAATTATTATATTCATATTATTTGGTTTTATATACTTACGATTGATGGTTTATGCTTATCTTAAATTTTTTGATACTCCATGTTTATGTTTGACATAAAATGCCTAGAATGATACTTTCAAGGGAATAGATATTTATTGCCATCTAAAAATTGAAAAATATTTTGAATCGAACTTCAAGTTTTTACTGTGTGAAATTTATGAGAAGATATTCGATAAATGCCGAGTTACAAAAAGGGAATTTTGAATTGGACTTATTATTCATAACTTAATAAAAAGTGTAAATGGATCTGAAGTCCTAGTAATCTTTCCATATTCGTTACATATCTTGTGGATTCTTTTTCATTTATTCGTAACTTAATCGAACTTTAATGTTTCTGTTTAATATTTGTGTTTAGTCATTTCATCTCTTCATATTGAATCCTAAACAAATATTGTTTAGTTGGAAAGTCTTTAATTTATAAAATTGATTACATCCTCGTGGGTTCAAATCGTACTTGCAATATTTGTATTACAATAGACCGTGCACTTGGGGCAATTATAATAATTTAAAAAAACAAATTTTTGGCACTATTATCGGGAATTTGTTTTTGATTTATAGTTTTTGACTTTCAAAGTAGTTTATTTTGTGTTATCATAAAAAATACATAAAAATTAGGAAATCGAAATAAATAATATATTTTATCCTTTCTGAAAATTTCCAAAATTTGAATTTTAGTTGTTAGTCCCTAAAAAAATCCGCATAATTAAAAAAAATCTTGTAGATTATTTTATCATTCTAGAATATATATAAAAAAAAATTTATTTCATAGTTCATTGTTTTATTCTTTTTACTTATAGATACATCGTTAATGCATTATGTCTTGCAATTTCTATTTTATATTTTTAGTTGCACATTACACTTAGTGTAGTTGTTTTTGTGTTGTTTTTCATTATACCATTCAAAAGAAAAAAATAAAAAAAGAAGAAAATCAAAAGAAAAGTAAAAAGGAAAAAAAGAGAAGAAAAATCCCAAAATAATGAGCAACGATGTGCGAACGTTAAAGACAGTTGTGAAATCTTGCCGCACGCATAAGATACTCTTGGGGACGACTGAAACATAGGCAGCGTTTCCCCCCGTTCGACGTAAACTTAAATTTTGGTTCGTCTAATAGGGCAAAAACACCGTGTCGTTTAAATACGCTTGTTGCTATTGTCGATTTTTCACCTCAATACAAAAAAAAAATTAAACTATAACTACACATTTTTTATATGTATAGAGGAGAATTCGGGCATCGAATCCACGTAGAATGTTGTTTAAATAATAATTTATTTATTACTTTTAAAAAATATAAAAATGATTTTTGGGTTTGGAAATATTTTAATGCTACAATTTATTCTAGGTGAATATTTAAACTAAATTAATTTAAAATTATAAAAGCATAGGTTGAGAATTAAATTTGTCACTATGAAACATGTATCATACATAGTTATATGGTTAGATGCGTTTTAAAACACGATTGATACTTGTTTGAACAATTATTTAAACCTGGAGTGTCACTCCCTAAATTTCATAAAATTTGAAATCGGAGTTTGGCATCAACAATAATCCTAAAACTACATGTGCAGTGTTGCAAATATGGTGCATACATGATATACCCCATTAAGGTCCTTAGGTGTAATTTCTAAAATAATCAACCTGTTAATAACGGGTCTATTCTATCATACCACAGTGAAGTAACTACACACTTGAAATGAGTTCATTAATCAACCTAATTAAAATGAATATAAAATATTTTTAATTAATTAACTATGATAGTGTATGAGAGAAAGCAGTAGGAATTATATCACTTACTTGAACAAAAATGAGAAGAATTTAAATTAAATATTTGAATGCGTCACTTAATCTTCATTTAGAGTCTCGTAAATTTCTCAAAAAATACGAAGCTAATAAAGAATTAAAACAACAACTAAAACTAAGAGAGAGCTTCCTACTTTAGAATTGGGTCTACCTGTAAGAGAAATGGATGTGTAAATGTGTCTCCAAATGGACCTAATTATAGGTTGTAAGAAATAGCTTGGAGGCACAATTAGAATTTTACAAAATGATGCGTGATTTTAATTAGATATTAAAAGGTATGTGATGGACACAAGATTTATTTTGTGTCTTCATGGAGTTGATGAGGGGAATATTACGTGAGAAGAATAAAAAAAGCAAGAAAGAAGAAGGTATGAGAGAGTGTGTGTGTAAAAAGACAGGGAAAGAAACTATGTTGAATTATGGGTTATATATTTCTGGGTGTTACAAGCTTTATGGTTTGAATTAATTTCTGGCAAGAAACTATGTTGTAATGCCCCCACTAATTTTGAAATTTTAACCCTAAAGCTTGTAACTTCTTGATATGACCTCCGATCAATGCACTACAAGAATAGAAGTGACCCACATTTCGAGGTAAATAATTTTTTAACAGTGTTCGGGTTACGAGGTTTGACTTCAAATCTGACTTGGGGCTTTAACTTTGAATTTCTTTCGATTTCCAACTTTTCATGGTCATAATTTTGTTGTTTGACATCAAATTGATATGTCGTTTGAACCTAGGTGTTCCTTGATTCAAGACCTACAACTTCCATGAATAGCTCATTTTCGAAATTGGCCATCTCAATTTACCATTTTTCGCTAAATTTGTGTAAGTGATTGTTTCTTGCCAAAATTTCTTTTTGATTCACTATTAGCACGTGTAAACCCTGTAAGTACTCAAACAAACCTTACACAAGCAATTAACGATGAATATTTAAGGTTGTATGGTAAATGAGTATAAAACGGGAGTTTAATGAACATGGAATTGCATTAATGCATGTAACAAGGGCTAATAAAATGTATTATTTGATACCAATCACACCCTCTAACTAACATGTTGCTAGTCCCTAGCGACATAGTAAAAGATTTGTTTGCATCAAATTTCACCTTTTTATTTAAAAATTATATAAAAAAAAAGTGGTAATGATCCACTTTCGTGAGATGCACGGTTGCATTTAGATTTTGCAATCAACCATCAAATCCTTTGGTTATCCTAGTGGACGGGTTTTGTCTCATGAGAGTTTACAGTGATTATACTTATAAACATCCGATTTTTCTCTAAATAGTTACCCATCTTTTAATCACAAAGCCTTTTCACAATCTTAGATTTTACAAGTAAATAATGATGACTAGTAGATTTTCCCAATAGTTTAATTACTATAACTATTATATTAAAGAAATTTATAAGATGTATATGAATTGGCTGAGTGTGTGGTGTGTGTTATAAAATTTACAAGCGATACGATTTTCATCATTTAATGACTTGATATTTATAATGAATCACACTAGTTCGATTATCGTCGGGGACTACAGTCAAAAAATAAAACACTTTGAATTGGTGTAAGTCACTCGGGACATGTAGTCATAAAGAATAAATTTAATTGAAAACAAAGCCTTGCACATGTCAGTGATGAAAGATGTTCATATAAAATGATAAAATGATAAAATGTAATCTCATAAGAGGATACTGTTTTCTAAAGAATGTGAAAATATTTCTTTTTCAATATGTATAATCATTTTACCTTGTGATCATTTATGAAATTTTCAGGATGGAAAATGTATGAACGGGTGATAAAAGTCCACCTCAAAATAATTTTTGTATTTTTGAAGAAAAGGTGAACTTTTGAAGAGCAGCTTCTTTTTTCTTTTACTTTTCTTTGGAAGTCGTTGATTTTTTTTAATTCCTTTATTTCCATTTTTTCCTTTTTCTTATCTTACTTTATTTTTGTTAATTCCCTATTTCACTTTGCATTTTGTCAAACCAATTTTCAAGGTGTTCGTGAAACGAATGAAATGATGAAACAAATTGCCTTTGATCAAAAGTTAGGTTAAAACATGATTTTTAATTTTTAATTTCGAAATATTATATCACCATTCTTTAGTCGATAGTTAAAATAAGGATATTAAGATTACCAATGACTTAAAATATTTTTCAAACAAATAATGAATAAGTGTACACATCACTCAAAAGTGGAAGAAAACGCAAATCTCACATGGTAGGTATATGAAAGTGCACTATAGCGGAATAAATGCAACTTCTCAAATAAAACCAATTTTAATTGTGTGTTAATGAATCCAATTTTAATTGAACCCAAGTTTTAATTCAGCCATAGCACATTCATCTAAGTGATATGTAATCGTAAAGAAATAAGCATGCAAAGGAAAGCAAATTTCAGGAAAAATCCCCCACAGGGGCAAAACCTTTTATCTCACTATAATTAGTAAATCGCAACTTACAATGCTTATTATGAAATAGATTTTTGACACACGAATACCCTCAGGTGTCGGTCGGTGTCTTCAGCAATGGATTCACATGCAGAAACCCCACAAGAATTAGAGTCCTATTGTCAGCCCGGGAATATCACAGCACTCCCTATGAACCTCAGTCCAAATCAGCAAGGAACCTTCACGCAACAAGATCCTCAATGACACGTAGCCATAATTTCGTAGTGACTACTCCACAATAACACGCATCTCTTGATTGTAGAGATATCCCCACAAAGAATGAATAATAGTAAAGTGAATGTGCTTGGTTTCCACAAAACAACTCACACAAAAGTTCTTGGGATTTTGTGAATTGTAAAACAAGAGATTGAACTCTTCAAATGTTGGAGAATAAACAAAAATACTAAAAATCGTATTCTGTTTAAAACCAGTGTTTCTCCACATGAAAAAGCAGTAAGCTGACACCCTTTAAATACTAAAATTCAAGGCGATGACGTGTCAGGTAAAAATTGTTCTCGTTCGAACTACATATGATGGCATTTGAACGAGATGTTATCTCGTTCGAATAAGATACGATGTCGTTTGAATGACATCATACTCATTTCCCAAAATCCTTGAGTCTTTTATAAAACTTCAAAACCTCAATTGTTAAGACTGTTTACGAGATCAACAAAGTTTATCTAGAAATAAAATGTTTTTGAAACTTTAAAACCTTTTAAAAACATTTCAAAAATCATTTTTCAAATTTAGAAAAATATTTTATTTTTCACAAAAATGTCCCAACACTTTTAATGTAAAATGTAAATGGAACTTTATACACATTTTACCAAATTCATCCTTGTTGGGCTTGATTGTTGAAGGAGTTGATATTCGGATCCGTCTCGATGCATCTTTGATCTTGAACATTCTTCGACGGTGTATCGGTATACGACATATTAAATTGATAACAGACATTTATAAAATCATGTCCTTACAAATCTCCCCCTATGTCTATGCCAGTACAAAATAAAAAAATCTGAATTATCAAATATAAAATGCCTATACAAATCTAATACCCTCCCAAGATCCTAAGAGTGAAAAGGTACTAAACATGTAGGACTAGAACTTTCTCTTCAAAAATCTTCAGCATCAAATCTTCAAATCTCAAAGCTTTTCTCATCAGGGTGTGTAATCCAATAATTTCCAACTTTGTACTTACACACATTAGACAAAGAAAATACATTCGTGGCATATCGAGTTTGAAATGAGATAAACATAAAATCAGATCAAAACATATATAAAATCTCAAATAATCTCAAATCTCCCCCATAAAGTCATAATCTGTTCTCCCCCTTTTTTATTTAATCGAAATAGACAAGGAAAAGAATAGATCACATAAAGCAAATCTGGGTGTCATGTGAAACAAAGCAAACAAACTATTTTTGAGTTTTTCAATTTTGTTTATACAAAAATGCAAAAACGTTGTTACAAAAAAAATAACACACCATGAATTTTTACTAAGATAACCAAATTGGATATATGGAATGAATGTGTGTGAACAATATCAATAGGTAATAAAACTCAATCAAGCATATGTGCACTATGCATACATGTACTCCTATCAAATGAACATCAAAATCATCCTTAGGTGTAAAAGTGTTGAATTTAGATGACATCGACTCAATCAAATCAACAAATCAAATCCTACATGATTTTCACACCAATAACGTCCAAAACAATTTAATGCTGTTTCGAGAATTTTTCAAAGGACGTGCAAACCCATTGATTACTTTTCAACCAAAACTTCCTCATATAAAATAATGCAGTTTTTTTATATCTAATGAGGTACTAAATTCTCAACATAGAGAATACCTATTGGCCATTATTGGCATAGTATTCTTTTTATTGCCATTCAAAATTTTTGAGCTCTTTCCAAGCCTTATTGGACCCCGGATAATTTTTAATTCCTCACCTTTTTAGGCCCTAAAAAAATTTCTCACATGCAAGGGTTTTTACATGCACTACTTTTATTACTCTCGTATTATTGCACTTAGTTCATTTTAAGGACAAGATTGAGATGAAAACACTCGACCAACATGTGATAAGACAAGAACAATAATCAAACAAATTTGTGCACGTGTGCAATAAAGGACATAATGAGTCAAACATATAGGAATTAACAACTAGTTTCATCTCAATGACTCCAAACATTGTTGCATAAGGATGACATGGTATATTATCTCAAAACACTATTAAATTGCCACATGAATTAAATGGAATGAAATTGTCACTTGGTCATCATAAATGTCCATTCATATACGGTGTAAAACAAAATAAAAAAATCTTTTTGTGTTTTTTAAAATTTTTAAAATCGAAAATATTTTTTGTTTTTCAAAATATATGATAAATAAATACAAACATGGTACATACTAGCAATAGGCATAATATCAGCATATAAAACATCATATGGTAGGAAACATAAATCACACAAATGAATTATCAGCTAAAGCAGGTATGATTAAATGAATAATACATTATTAGCAATTAAGCATGAAAACTAAGAAAAACTGCATATAAACTATTCCAGAAGCAACCAGCAGTACCAAAAACCTAAGCAGATGAACACAGGGTACTTCAAACAGAGAAAAAAAATTCTCCATAGGTCGCTCGAACGAGACAGTCTGTTGTTCGAACGATAAGGCATCTCGTCACATAAAATCTCGTTCGAATTAGATATCAAATTTTCACAGTTTGCCTAAAATGTCATGCAGTGTTACCTAGTGAAAAAATTTCCAAAAAAGGATGCCTGAAAGATGCTGGCAAAGTAGATATTATAAGAAAAAGAAATTTAAACTACAACAACGTAAGTCATAACAGTAGTACGAGTATATCATAAGGCATAACTAGCGTATGAAAAATATCATCACAATCAACCAAAAGATCTCACGTGAGGTGAAGCACATGCAAGTAAACGAAAGTCATGAACAACTAGACCATAATCCTCTAAATCCATTTTCCTAACCCAAAGTGATGTGTAACGAGGTGTGGGGGTTGGAGGAATTGAATTTATTCTTTTATTAACCTTCCTAGGTCCATTTTAATGTTTGTAACAGAAACTCCTAAGCCGGCCTTGCTTATCGCAATGTGTGCTAGTGTAAATCGAACTGTGAATGTTACCTAAAGGTGGTCCTCTCCTCAAATTCTTAGGTTGCGTTCTCCTCAAATTCCTAGGTGCCTCTCGCATAATGTTCCTAGGTGGCTCTCGCTTGACAACCCTCAGTGTCTCTCTCTTAACAACCCTAGGTGCCTCTCTCCTAACAACCTTAGGAGGCTCTCTCGCATGTGTGGGGTTGGCTTTTGGAATGGGTGTGACACTTTCATCGAAGACTATGCCAACCCTATCCTCCTTAATTTGGACAGTCCCTAAGATTTTATCAAGCTTTTCAGACCTAGACTCCAGATCAAATTTCACTTTACTCGAATCTCTCAAACTTTTTTCAAGTTCACCTATCCTAGATTCAAGTAAGCGCCTA
Organism: Sambucus nigra; assembly: GCA_949130495.1. Taxonomy (NCBI): domain Eukaryota; kingdom Viridiplantae; phylum Streptophyta; class Magnoliopsida; order Dipsacales; family Adoxaceae; genus Sambucus; species Sambucus nigra. The sequence continues at coordinate 355,619,367 of OX422211.1, read as the reverse complement.
GAATCCTCAAATTCAAGAACATCCTTTTTCATAGCTTCCATCATGCCTTTAATATCATATCTCTCACCCTCGACACATCCAATATTCTCCCTCAAAATTTTCTTTCTTTCCCTAAGCTCTTCAACCAAAATGTCGTTATCATTTTTTACGGCACTCTCTTTCAATTGAGCTTTCAATGTAAAATTTTCTTTCTTTATTTTCAAAGCTTCAACATAATGTTCATTGAAAGCCATTTTAAAGTTACGCTCATCCTCACTCCCATCACCCTCACTATCATCACTAATCACACGAGTGGGAAGCTCTCGCCTATAAGCATAAAAAACTTCTTCTTCCGAATCACTCTCACTAAGGGTAGAAATATGAGACATTAATTTTTTTAATTGCTTCCTTAAATTTGTGGGACACTCATCTATTGTGTGACCAATTCCCTCACATCCCATACACCTCTCAGAATTGTTTTCAACGGGAGATATAAAACAGGAGTTGGTGTGAATCTTCCCATTAGAATTTTCAAAAAATTGACATCGAAAATCATCAAAACCTCCAAAAGTCATTTTTAAGAAAAATAGGATCCAACACAATAATTTAGAGCGACAAGATTTGACACAAAAGTGTGTGCATAAATCAGGATCATGCGATAAATTAGCGTAACCCGATCTCATACCAATTTGAAAGTGCGCTATAGCAGAATAATTGCATCTTCTTAAGTAAAACCGATTTTAATTGTGTATTAATCAATCCAATTTTATTTGAACCCAAGTTTTAATTCAGTCCTAACACATTCATCTAAGTGATATGTAATCATAAAGTAATAAGCATGCAAAGGAAACCAAATTTCAGGAAAAATCCCTTACGGGGGCAAAACCTTTTATTTCACTGTAATTATTAAATCTCAACTTACAACAGTTATAATAAAATTGATTTTTGACACACGAATACCCTCAAGTGTCAGTCAGTATCGTCAGCAATGGATCCACATGCAACAAAACCATAATAACCGCATTCCTATTGTCACCCCAGGAATACCGCATCACTCCCTATGAACCTCAGTCCAAATTCACAAAGAACCTTCACGCAGTAAGATCCTCAATGAGACACAACCATAAACATCGTAGTGACTCACTCCACAATAGCACTCAACTCTCGGTTGTAGAGATCTCCCCATAAAGAATGAACAATAGCAAAGGAATTCTCTTGGTTTCCATAAAATAACTCACACAAAAGTTCTTGGGATTTTGTGAAGTGTAAAACAAGAGATTGAACTCTTAAAATGTTGGAGAATAAACCCAAACACTCAAAATCGTATTCTGTTTAAAACCAGTGTTTCTCCACACGAAAAGTAGTAGCCTGACACCCTTTAAATACTAAAATTCAAGGCGGTGACATGTTAGATAAAAACTATTCTCGTTCAAATGACATACAATGTCGTTTGAACGAGATGCTATCTCGTTCGAACGAGATACGATGTCGTTTGAATGACATCATACTCGTTTCCCAAAATCCTTCAGTCTTTTATAAAACTTGGAAACCTTAATTGTTAAGACTGTTTACAAGATCAACAAAGTTTATCTAGAAATAAAATGTTTTTCAAACATTAAAACCTATTAAAAACATTTCAAAAATCATTTTTCAAATTTAGAAAAATATTTTATTTTTCACAAAAATATCCCAACACTTTTAATGTAAAATGTAAATGGAACTTTGAACACATTTTACCAAATTCATCCTTGTTGGGCTTGATTGTTGAAGGAGTTGATATTCTGGTCCGTCTCGATGCATATTTGATCTTGACCGTTCTTCGACGGTGTATCGGTATATGACATACTAAATTGATAACGGACACTTATAAAATCATGTCCTTACCGTATACTTATGCATATTTAAATTTACCAAGTCAATTAGATTTTAACAATTACATAAATATAATTCATGTTGAGGACAAGGTGTCAATACATGAATCATATGAATTAATAAAGCATAATTTTGATGGTAAAAAATGAACCATCACAAATTTGTAAATAAATATCTTTTTGGGTGATGGGTGGATTGGATGTAACGGGGGGCGAATGCAACTCGATTCCAAGAAAATCAAAATTTTCTCCCAAAGATTTTTCAATTGGAATGGGAGGTGGAGCACGCTAAAGAAAAATTTCCATCATGCAAATCATTTCGAAAAAGCATTCATTGATAAGAATTGGGTTAAAGTCCTTAAGACTTTCATTCAGTTCTTGTGGTACATGTAATGCTGAGGAAAGAAACTCAACTTTAATAGATTTATTATTATTTACAGTGGGTTGAATTATATCCTTTACATTTTCAATCTCTTTTATCAATTGTGTGAGAAGAATAATGATTTGTTTGAAAGTAGAAATCTCTTCAAAGTGCTCAGATTTCTCATTTAGTTCAAAACAATCTTCATCTTCTAAGTTATTAAGAGAAAAATTATTATTAGACTCAAATAAAGCATCTAATTCTATTTTCAATAATAATTTTCTTCACGATAATAATTATCAAATCATTTATTTTTTAGATTTTGTAAATATGCACCAAATGAAGTTGGTGGTAGAGCAATTTCACCAAAAAGAAAGGTTTGAGAAGTATTATTGTACTATTTTTAAAATTATTATAATAATAATTACACGAATTATTGTTATAATGTTTCAAAAAATTATAATAAAAATAGTTTTAATATCATTATAATAATAATTTTGAAGAATTTTGTCATTAGACTAATTTTCATATGTCCCCAAACCATTTCATGATTATGTAAATACTCGCCTAAGGTTATTTGGCATTTTTTGTTTCATTTTGTAAGTATTCGCCAAAAGTTATAGGTTTGGGGGGATTTAAAAATTATTGTTATGACAAAATTGTGTACCCATAATACCATTACAATCACCGAAAATACTAGGCTATGACTTAATTACCTAAAGTTATTCATTGATGAAATTTTTAAAAAGTTATGTGTGATCGAGAGATTGACAGTTCTTAAAGCTCAGTTGTGCATGATCGGTACAAAGTAAAAAAAGTATAAACAAATATATGTATAAAGAAAAATGTAAATCAAATTTCTGAACAAAGTACTCCTCGATAACGGCGCTATTTTGATAGGGTGAAAACCGAGCATCATGTAATTACATTTGTCATTATCGGCGGCTTTACACCTCGATACAAAATAAATCTAAAATTTAACTACACATGTTTTATACGTATAGCGGCGAGTTTGGGTATCGAATCCAAAGAGAATGTTGTTTTAAATTTAATTGATTTATTACTTCTCAAAAGAATGCAAAGGATGATTTTAGGGTTTTGAAATATTTTAATGCTACGATTTATTCTAGGACAATATTTGAACTAAAATAATTTAAAACTATAAAAAGCATAGGATGAGAATTAAATTCGTCACTTCGGAACATGTAGAATAAATATATAAATGGTTAGACACATTTTAAAATACGATTGATACTCGTTTGAAAAATATTTAAATCCAGAGTTTCACTTCCTAAATATCCATAAAATTCCAAATATGAGTTTGGTGTCAACAATAATCCCAAAACTGCACACGCAGTGTCGCAAATATGGTGCATACATGATTTACCCCATTAAGGTCCTTAGGAGTAATTTAAAAAATAATCAACCTGTTAAAAAATGATCTATTCCATCATACCATATCGAAGAAACTACACACTCTAAAGGAGTTGATTAGACTCAACCTAAATAAAATTAACTACAAAGCATTTTTAATTAATTAAATAAAACAGTGTATGAGAGAAAACGATAAAAATAATAATACTAACTTGAACAAAAATGAGAATAATTTAGATTGAATATTTGAATGTGTAACTCAATCATAATATTACAACATCTTAAATTTCTAAAACAATACTAAACTAATAAAACTTTAAAACAACTACGAAACTAAGAGAGACTCTCCTACTCTAAAATTGGGTCTACCACTAAAAAAAAGGATATGTAAATGTGTCTCCAAATGACCTTATTTATAGATTGAAAGAACTAGGTCGGGGGCATAATTAGAATTTTACAAAATGATGGGTGATTTTAATTAAATAGGAAAAAGGAGGTGATGGGCAATGGATTTATTTAGTGTAAGCATGAGGTGGATGATGGGAATATTGTAGGAGAGGAATAAAAAACAAGGGAAATAATGAAGAAGGTGGGAGAGTGAGTGAGTGGAAAAATATGGGGAAAGAAACTAATGTAACCCCCCGCGATTTTAAAACTATAAAATCTCTTATAAATTGAAAATTTCGAGAAAAGTAAACCTTTGGATTTAATTAAATTTTATGCTTAAAAATGTTGGTTTTGATTTAAGTAATATGAGATTTTAATCGGAATTGAAATTAGGATTTAATTCGAGAAATTATCACTTTTTATACAAAATTGGGGGTCTTTGGTTTGTCCGGCCACCCGAACCAGTTTGAACTTAGTGGAGAACCGGTTCGGTCGAACATTGGGTGGAAACTAGGGTTCTTTTTGTAGTGTTTGTGTAGGACCTAAACTCTTTTCTTTTATTGAAATAAATAGGCACAAGTTTAAAAGTTTTAAAAAATATTTTAAACTTCTTAAAAAGTCGTAACCTCCCATGCTTATACATCCTCTCATCTATAAAACCTAAACCCCATTTAAATCAACTTTTAGCCCAAGTTTTGAAGAGGTAAACCAAGTTTTCTCAAGATTGTCCAAGAACGTAAAATATTTCTATTATTCCAACTTAGTATTATGATTTTTAAATGTTTCCTAAACACTAATAACCATTTTTTCTTAAAACAAATTAGGGAGACTAGTTAGGAAAAGTGAAACTAAATTTGTGAATATTTTTATTCAAATCTCTAATATGAATTAAGACTCAAAACTCTCATATGCTTAGATTAGAGGTTGGGATTCTGTTAGAATATATAGACATTCTCATTTTAGAATAAGTCATATGAACTTTATAACTTGAATTCAACAAGTAAAATCATGTTATTTACTTGTTTCTTGTAGAACATGAATTTATGGTACTATGCCCCTGAAATATGCATGTGGATGGAAATTTTATAAGTTGTTGAAAATGAATTGTTTAATTAAGATTATAATTAAACGGACAAAATTTGGTTTATTATAATCTCGTGAGTAATATAAAGGTCTGTTGTGATAAATTGAAGCTATGCCTTATGTGTTCGTGAATTATGTTTATATTCGAAACAGCAGGGTCGACGGGATTGTTGGGGTAGTTATTGCTTTCACCTGGTTTTAGGTTGCTTACTAGGTATGTGAGTAGTAGGTGTAATACCCCGTATTTTTTAGGATTTTTATTTTAATTATGGAATTAGGATTGATTAATTTAAATGGAGAAAAAATTATTTTTAATTAATCCGAATTTAAATGTAGTAATTACTAGCGTGATGAGAGTTAGTAGTTATTGGTGATAATTATGCTGAATATTACTTAGTGAGTAAAGTAACATATGATTACAAAAATATTATTATGGTCGGGTGTAAAAAAATACGACAGTTGCAATATACTTAGTTGGGACGCGCATGTGAGTCGTATCGGTAATACTTTATTGAATTAAATAGATGATTTATTTTTAAGTAACTCGTATGACCATTTCGAGTGATCCAACGAGTCCAGAAGGATCAAGATAGTCAGAAAACTCTACTCAGGTGTTTTATTTGGATTTCGGGTCAATATAGGCCAAACCGACACCCTAGAGGGGTATTTTTGTCTTTTGAGATTTTTAGGAATTAAACGAAAATAGAAAATTAAAAAGGAAGAGTGTGTGGGTAATAGGCTATCTGTCAGTTTCCAAACCTACGGGAGAGAGAGAGAGAGATAACCAAGGAGGAAGAAGAAGAACTCCAGATGAGCCATGGGATAAAGACTCAAGCTCTCACACCAAAAATTACACCAACGCATAGATCGTGAAGAGAGGATCACCCCTCTACTAATATCATCCAGCGAATAAGAAGTTAACAAAAAGGATAGTGTTTATATTTTTGAGTTTTTAGAGCATATATAATTCATATTAATTTAGTTGATGGAATAACCATGATATCATGAATTTGGGATTGAAATTGGGTATTAATCTTTAATTAGGAGTATAGGTTTGAATGTAGTTGAATAACCTTGTTATGGGTATGATAATTCTTGGGTTTATATGTTAATTTCAAGAAATTAAGTCTGGGATTAAATGGTTGTTAATGGAGGTTATGTGAAATTAGGGCGTGCTGAAGAGTTGCGAAAATTTATCGAAATTCATGTTAGAATTTTAAGGATTTGATGTTAAAAACGGATGGGAAAGTGTTATAATACTAGGGGATATGGTTTAAAGTTATTGAATTTGGATTAGAATGTGTTTTGAAGTGATTTTGTGGTTGAATGATTTGGGACAATGAATTTTTGGAAGACAGGGAGGCTCTCGGAATTCTCGTTCGAAAACCTGTCCAGGTCATTCGAACGACCTCGTCCGAACGAGAATTCCAATGAGATTACTAATGAGATTTTGAGAGTTCGTTCGAAGTGAGAATCTCGTTCGAATGACCTTGTTCGAACGAGAATCCTCATGTTCTAACGAGATTTCAAAAACTCTAATTTTTACCTAAACGAGTTAAAAATCCTTCTAGGTTCATTTAAGTGAGAGAATAGGACCTATGCTATTCTGGATGTAGCTTCACTTTCATTAATTAGTAGTGGGATGAATTGTGTAACCTTGTTCTGGGAATGAGAGAACCTTATATAGTATATAGGATAGAGAAGTAAATCGTACGGTTAAAGTATGGTGGGTAGTAGGGACAAATATACTACATACGAATACGGGGACTTATATTGCATGAATACCTAATGAATGTAATAAGTTGTGTGTATTCTTATTGATTGAACTATTATCTGTACGACGTACCTATACTGCATGCTATCGAGCGTAGGTTGCGCATTATGGACAATCATGCCTTGAGGAGCCTTCGAGTGGGATCTTGATTTGTACCACTATAACATAGAACCTAGGTACGGGCTATCTATGAGAATGATAGTGATGGCGGTAGTATGGGTGCGTAGGTATGTGCATAGGTCATTGGCTTGGAACTATGTTCCACTCCAATATGTGTGTTTGTTTTTATGGTTCGCGAGATATTGGACCTATAGTCCTTTATGAAATGAGCAATGCACCAGGACATGATAACAGAGTATGCATTCACCGCAACTGTGTCTCGGGGTGTAGTATTGAATATATATATATATATATATACTTGTGGTACTATCTAGTGTGTGAATTGAGTAGACATGAAATCTGAAATGAATTAAGTTGGTGAACACTTTATCTAAATTAAATTGAAAGAGCGCTTATCCATGTTAAAGGGAAGTTATTTATAGGTATTATGTATATTGCGAGGGAAATACGTGGGAACAATATTTGGCTATGATTAGATGTTAGACGATCCAGAACTAGTTAGCATTGGAATAGAAATTAATAGGGTTTGATGTAACATTAAGCGTAAAAATTAGATGAGAGGTGAGCATCTCAAGTGAGTGCAATAATCTAACATGATTAATATATGTGCTATAAACTCATTTTAAGCAGCTACTGATTTTTTCAAACTGTTTTCAACTCGGGCTCTGACTCGTTTTCTGCAGATCTCTTTCCTTGTCAAATTATTTTAGGTGCCTAGCCACAGGGACACCAAGCATAGGAGTTCCATTCACTCGACGAGTTGTAGCTTCCGTGGAAGTTACAGGACCTTGGTAGTAGATGACTTTATGTCTATCATTTCTTCCTTTTGAGTTACTTCATCGGTTAGGGCATGTTTACCCTTTTCTATTCAGATATTCAGAGATTTTGGATTTAGTTATTTACTTCATTCAGTTATTGAGTTTATTTATGTTGGATTGTTGTAATTGGGACTTAGACTGGAAATGTTTTCTCCAGTTTCATTTATTATTGCATTTATTTCCTATCATATGATATTGATGTTAATGGTGAATGTTTAATTATTTCGTAACCTAGTTTTATATTAATTAAACGATAAAATTTTGACATCAACCTTCTTTAAATATTACGTAGTTAGTATTTAATAATCAAGTTTATGACAGTGATGCATAATCTGAACTAAATGGATATTCTAATTTAATTTAATAAAGGATTAGTCACCCAGTATTTAATTAGGCGGGGTGTCAGAGGTGGTATCAAAGCATCAGTATCTAGAGTCCTTAGGATATGTGAGGCTTGTTATGCTTTTCGTGTAGCTTTCTTTGATATAGAACCCTATATTTAGGACTGTTGTATTCATTAATTGTATGGTTTACGTCTTCAGCTATTTGAGATATTTATTGTGGACTTATAAAGCTTCTCTTTTATTTCAGATGCCTCCCAGACATTCACAACGAGACAATAGGGATGCCCATCTCGAGCCTCAGCCAGCTACGACCTAGGGCACGATAAATGCGATGGACGTTACCTCTATTATGGCACAGGCGGTGAATGCATCATTAGCCGTGGTATAGCAGGCCCCACCATAGGCACCAGAAGTGGCTCCAGCACCAGTCCACGCCTTCCCTTCTTCTTGGGATCATGTTAGAGATGCCTTCCAGAAGTCACATCCTCCAAAGTTTGAAGGAAGTTCATATATGGTGAAGGTGATCCAATGGAGGAAGGATATACAGAGACATCTGAGGATGTATGAGTGCACAAAAGTGCAGAAGTAGATTTTAGCCACCTTTAAGTTGGTGGGGGCAGTGCTATAGTGGTGGGAGTCCACTACCACTACAGAGGAAAGAGACATATTGACAATTCTAGAGTTTTGGGTGCGGTTTGACTGCAAGTACTTCCCCTCTATCGTGCAGATCGAGATGAGCCAGAAGCTGTTGAACCTCAAATAAGAAGGGAGGACAGTTTTTGAGTATAAGGAAGAGTTTATTGATCTTCTGAATTTAGTGCTAAATGAGATACCGAGGAAGGAGAAGAAAATCCAGAGGTTTATGGATGGATTGACTTGGAGGATTCGGCAGCATCTGTTAGTGAATATTTCATTGGACACTTATTCTGATGTGTTTAATGATTCCCTACTACATTATAAGGACCACTGCTTCCATCAAAAGGAAAGAAAATGAGTGGGGGAGTCTAACCAGCAGGGCTGGATAGGAGGTAGTAGTACTAGCGGGGCACCCGCAGCTCAGGGATAGGTCCGTCAAGGTGAGCAGAGTTCCCATCAGGGGACCCTGCTAAGAAATTCTGTTCTAGAGATTTAAGATAGGGGTAGGGAGGTTTTAGGCAGGTCCAGTCATGTTAGTAGGGGAAGCAATAATTTTAGTAGGGCCAGCAGGGCTAAGGGAGGGGTGGAAATGACCATCAGGGCATAGGACAGCAGGGGAAGATGGGAGGACACTTGATAGGGATGTACTTTACTTGTGGTAGCACTGGCCACAAATGCTAGGATTCTGCTCAGAGGGGTAGAGCCCCGCAGCAGCAGGGCGCTCGTCAGGAGCCCCACCGCCCTATATTTCCAGCCACCCTCCTATTACCACCCCAGGTACCAGCTTTGCCAGCCATTCTAGCAGCTCCAGTGTAGTAGGGACAGTTGTAGTATGGACATGTCTACAATGTCATCAGGTCGTGCTCGTACTCGAGGATATGTTTTCTATTCAGGGGACTATGGGGGCGAATATTATTTGACACAGGTCTTCACATAGTTTCATTACCACTAGTTTTGCATGTTCCATAGGGTTATTAGACACGACAGATAGTACATTTACTAGTGTAGACTCACCGATGGATTATGGGTCTTTGATATTCTTTATATGTTAGGGAATAGGCATAGATATTGGAAGATTGATTTTATCAGTGGATATGCTTGTCTTAGAGATGCACGAGTATGACGCTATTATCGGGATGGATTGGCTAGTTATGTATAGGTCTATGATTGATTGCTACAGCCGTAGTATTGGTTTTCCATACCCGGTCAGGAGATATTTTTGGTAGCGATGCCTCATCTTGAGGGAGGTTCGTCGACCCATTTATATTATATAGAGGAGGAGACCTCTAAGGGAGTGGTGATACCTCTTGATTCAATTCCAGTTGTTCGTGAGTTCCCTGATGTATTTGAGGACATACCAGTATTACCGCCCAATAGGTAGATAGAGCTTATGATAGATTTGATTCCTAGCACTCGGCCGATAGCCCGTTCACCTTATCGTATGGCTCCGACAGAGATGAGGGAGCTACGAGATAAAATTGATAAGTTATTAGGCCAGGGTTTCATCCGTAGGAGTACCTCGCCTTAGGGTTCTCCCGTGTTTTTTATGAAGAAGATAGATGGGTCGTTACAGTTATGTGTTGACTATCGAAAATTAAATAAGGTCACGATACAGAATAAATATATGTTTCCCGAATCAATGACCTATCCGACTAGTTGAGGGGAGCTTCTTATTTTTCAAAGATAGACTTGAGATCGGGGTGCCATCAGTTACGTATTAGGGAGAAGGATGTACCTAAGACTGATTTTCTGATGAGGTATGTATCTTATGAGTTCATGGCTATGCCATTTGGCCTAACCAACACACCGACAGTCTTCAGGGACTTGATGAATAGGGTGTTCAGAGAGTTCTTAGATTAGTTTGTCATTATCTTCATTGATGACATTTCAGTTTATTCTTGGGTGGAGGAGGAGCATGCCAAGCATCTAAGGATGGTTTTTATAGACTCTACATGAGCACGTGTTATATGCCAAATATGATAAATGTGGGTTCTGGCTGAGAGAGGTTTAGTTCTTGGGGCACATCGTTTATACGGAAGGGATATCGGTAGATCTCGGGAAGGTGTCAGCGGTGAGGGAGTGGGGATAGGCCATGACGCTGACTGAGATACGTAGTTTCTTAGGGCTGACAGGATACTACGGGCTGTTCATTTGGGGTTTCTCAAAGATAGAGGGTCCGTTGATAAACTTGACTCGTAAGGGGGTGCCATTTATATGGTATGATGCCTGCCGGTTGCCTTTTGACGAGCTGAAGACAACCTGACTTCAGCACCAGTTATAGCCTTACCCAGGCAAGGGGTGGAATACCTGGTTTACATTGATGTGTCCTTACTAGGACTTGAGGGTGTTCTTCAGTAGGAGGATAATGCGATTACTTATGCTTCCCGTAAGCTTAAGAATCACGAGAGGAGTTACCCCACCCATGACTTGGAGTTAGCATCTGTCGTGTTTGCATTGCGGATATGGAGACATTATCTCTTGGGGGAGAAATTTTGCATATTCACGGATCATAAGTCACTTTAGTATCTGTTCACACATAGGGAGCTAAATATGTGTCAGGGGAGGTGGCTTGAATTTGTGAAGGACTACCAGTTCGACATTCATTACCCCCCAGGGAAGGCTAACGTGGTAGCAGACGCATTCAGCCATAGGCCAACAGGTGAGGTGGCCGAGGTTTGGAAGGAAAAATGGAAAGAACTCAGGAATCAGGATGCAGTCGCCCGCTCATTCATATCGATGATGATGATTACATCGGAGATAATTACCAGGGTGATATAGGCTCACATAGTGGATTCCTTCTGTCAGGATCAGATTATTCATCTTCTAGTCAAGGGAGAAGATTCCTTCTCCGCGAGATTGGATGGGGGTTTACACTGGAAGACTATTACTTCCATAGGGGGAGGAGTTACGATATGCAGTGATGGAAAAGTCGCACGGTTCACGATTTACAGTACATCGCGGAGGGGATAAGATGTACCAGGATATGATCGAAAGTATTGGTGGAGTGGCATGAAGAAGGACATCATCGAGTTTATTGCAAATTATGCCTCTTGTCAGCTGGTGAACATAGACCATCAGAGATCGGGAGGATTACTACAGACATTAGAAATCCCTATGTGGAAATTGGAGAGCTTTTCCATTGATTTCATCACAGGGCTGCCTACATCACAGAGCGGTCACGATTCAATATGCGTGATTATGGATCGATTGACCAAGGTAGTTCACTTTTTGCCAGTTTAGACCGCTTATACTATGGGGAAGTATGCTCATATCTTTATTTTTGAGATCGTTAGACTCCACGGGGTGCCCCTTGATATTGTATCCCATCGGGACAAGATTTTTTAGTCCATATTTTGGGAGAGTTTCTAGCAGGCTATGGGTATGGACTTACGATTGAGTTCGGACTATCACCTGTAGACGGACGGGCAGACAAAGCGGAAGAATCAGATGTTGGAGGATATGTTGCAGATGTGTATCCTTGATTTTGGAGGGGGGTGGGAGAAGTACCTTCACCGGTGGAGTTTTCTTATAATAACTCCTACCAGTTTACTATTGGCATGGCTTCGTTTGAGGCGTTATACGCTAGACCTTGTCGTTCCCCAGCATGTTATCTTGAGGTGGGGGACAATAAGACACTTGGCATGGAGGTAATTCAGGAAACCTCGACTAAGATTGAGTTGATACAGAGTCACATTCGGGTTGCTCAAGAGAGGCACAAGAGTTAAGCAGATGCCAAGAGGTTCTTCAGGGAGTTCAGTGTGGGGGATCAGGTGTTGTGAGAATCTCCTATGAAGGGGATAATGAGATTTGGGAAGAAAGGGAATCTGGCGTTCGAGATATCTTGGGCCATTCCCTATTATTGAGCGGATTGGCCCAGTAGCTTATAAACATGGGTGACCGGAGCACCTGCATAGGATTCATGATGTGTTCCACGTTTCCTCACTGAGGAGATATCTTCAAGATGACTTGTCCCACACCCATATATGCCTTAGAGGAGATTGATCTACAGCCCGATAGTTTCTACGAGGAGGGGCCGGTTGTGATTCTATATCATAATGAGAGGAAACTGGGGTCCAAGACGGTGTCGTTAGTACGAGTGCAGTGGTAGCATCATAATGCAGAGGAGTCTATCTGGGAGCATGAGGATGACATGCGGGATAAATATCCATAGTTATTCCAACGAGGTATACCTTTATTCTGTTCTTTTTCAAATTTCAGGACGAAATTATGTTATTAGGGGGGAAGTATGCAATACCCCGTATTTTTTAGGGATTTTATTTTAATTATGGAATTAGGATTTATTAATTTAAATGGAGAAAAAATTATTTTTAATTAATTCGGATTTAATTATAATAATTACTAGCATGATGAGGGTTAGTATTTATTGGTGATAATTATATTGAATATTACTTAGTGAGTAAAGTAATATATGATTACGAAAATATTATTATGGCCGAAAGTGAAAAATACGGAAGTTGCAATATACTTAGTTGGGACGCACATGTGAGTCATGTTGGTATTACTTTATTGGGTTAAAAAGATGATTTGTTTTTAAGTAACTCGTATGACCATTTCGAGTGCGCCAATGAGTTCAGAAGGGGGATAGTCAGAAAACTCTACTCGGGTGTTTATTTGGATTTGGGTCAATTTAGGCCAAATGACACCTCAGAGGGATATTTTGATCTTCTGAGATTTTAAGGAATTAAAATGGATGAAAATAGAAAATTAAAAAGCAAGATTACATGGGTAATAGGCGATCTGTCAATTTCCAAACCTACGTGAGAGAGAGAGAGAGAGAGAGAGAGAGAGAGAGAGAGAGAGAGAGAGAGAACTAAAGAGAGAGAGATAACTAAAGAGGAAGAATAAGAACTCCATAAGAGCACTAGGATAAAGACTCAAGCTCTCACACCAAAAATTACACTAACACATAGATCGTGAAGAGAGTATCATCTCTATACCAATATCATCCAGTGAATTAGAAGTTCACACAAAGGCAAGTGTTTATCTCGCTGAATTTTTAGAGCATATATGATTCATATTAATTTAGTTGATGGAATAACCATGATATTATGAATTTTGGATAGAAATTGGGTATTAATCTTTAATTGGGAGTATAGGTTTGCATGTAGTTTAATAACCATGTTTTGGGTATAATGATTCTGGGTTTTATATGTTAATTTCACGAAATTAAGTCTGGAATTAAATGATTGTTAATGGAGATTGTGTGAAATTAGGGCTTGTTGAAGATTTGAGAAAATTTATCAAAACTCATGTTAGAATTTTAGGTATTTGATGTTGAAAATGGAAGGGGAAGTGTTCTAATACTAGGGGATATGGCTTAGAGTTATTGAATTTGGATTGGAATGAGTTTTGAAGTGATTTTGTGGTTGAATGATTTGGGAAAATGAATTTTTGGAAGACAGGGAGGCTTTCAGAATTCTCATTCGAAGACCTGCCCAGGTCGTTCGAACGATAATTCTAACGAGATTACTAACGAGAATTTTGAGTTCGTTCGAAGTGAGAATCTGGTTCGAACTTCCTCGTTCGAACGAGAATTTCCAGATTTGAACGAGATTTTCAAAACTCTAATTTTTACCCAAACGAGTTAACAATCCTTCTAGGTTCATTTAAGTGAGAGAATAGGACCTGCACTATTCTAGAGTATCTTCACTTTCATAAATTAGTAGTGAGATGAATTGTGTAACTACTAAGGGAATGGGTTGGAATGAGAGAACCTTAAAGAGTATATATGATAGAGAAGTAAATCGTACGGTTAAAGTATTGTGGGTAGTAGGGACAAATATACTACATACAAATTTGAGGACTTAGATTGCGTGAATACCTAATGAATGTAATAAGTTGTGTTTACACTTATTGATTGAATTATTATGTGTACGACATACCTACGCTGCTTACTATCGACCGGAGGTTGAACGTTGCAGACAATCATGCCTTGAGGAGCCTTCGGCTGGGATCCTGATTTGTATCACTAGAGCATAGAACCTAGGTTCGGGCTATCTGTGAGAATGATAGTGATGATGGTTGTATGGGTACGTAGATATGTACGTAGCCCATCGGCTTAGAACTATGTTCGCCTCCAATATGTGAGTTTGTTTTGAAGGTTTGTGATAGTCCTTTATGCAATGAGCGATGACCAGGACATGATAACAGAGTACGCATGCACCGCAGCTGTGTCTCGGAGTGCAGTATTGAATATATATAAAATAGACTGTATGTGTGTATATATATATATACACTTATGATACTATCTACTATGTGAATTAAGTAGACATGAAATCTGAAATGAATTAAGTTGATGAACACTTTATCTAAATTAAATTGAAAGAGAGCTTATACATGTTAAAGAGAAGTTGATTATAGGTATTATGTATATTGGGAGGGAAATATATGGGAACAATATTGGGCTATGATTAGATGTTAGTCAGGCAAGAACTAGTTATCATGGGAATAGAAATTTGTAGGGTTTGATGGAGCGTTAGGCGTGAACATTAGATGAGAGGTGAGCATCTCAAGCGAGTACCATAATCTAACATGATTAATATATGTGCTATAAACTCATTTTAAGCACTTGGTGATTTTTTAAACTATTTTCAACTCGGACTCTGACCTGTTTTCGGCAAATCTCTTATCTTGTCAAATTATTTTAGGTGCCCAGCGACAGGGTCACCAAGAATAGGAGTTCCATTCACTCGACGAGTTGTAGCTACTGTGGAAGTTACAGGACCTCGGTAGTAGACGCCTCTATGTCTATCATTTCTTCCTTTTGAGTTACTTCATCAGTTGGGGCATATTGCCCCTTTTCTATTCAGATATTCAGAGATTTTGGATTTAGTTATTTACTTCATTCAGTTGTTGAGTTTATTTATGCTGAATTATTGTAATTGGGACTTAGACTGGAAATGTTTTCTCCAGTTTCATTTATTATTTGCAGTTATTTCCTATCATATGAGATTGTTGTGAATCGTGAATGTTTAATTATTTAATGACCTAGTTTTATATTAATTAAAAGACAAAATTTTGACATCAACCTTTTTTAAACATTAGGTGGTTAGTATTTAATAATCAAGTTTTCGACAGTGATGCATAATCTGAACCAAATGGATATTCTGATTTAATTTAATAAATGACTGATCACCCGGTATTTAATTAGGCGGGGTTTCACAGTAGGTAGGCCTTTGTTGTTGTTACCACTTTCTAGGTATGGACTAGCGAGTGTAGATTTTTACGAATGGGTATATCTGGGGTGGGTCTAGGTTGTATAATTTTATCATTTTTTCGTTAGCCTAGTCGCGGGACTAGGTCGAAATTTTGATAGGTATTCTTCCTTGGTGATAGGCTAGGATACGCTTTTGGTTTTGGGCATCTCTAGGTATGGGACTAGGGTTGGTTTAGGTTGGGTTATCCAAAATAATGGGTGGGATTATTAGAGAATAATGATAACTTGATAATAAATTGATAAGTAATGCCTAAGATAATTAACGGGTATTATAATTGATCTGCGTCGCAAGTATATGTCGGGCTAATAATAAGAGGCGAACTGTGATAAGAGGCTTTTTTTGTATATGTGGTCGTTTTCTTCGAAAGCCTAGTCTCAAAATCCCTTGAATACCTACAAAACCTATAAAATAACTCGTATTATGGTAAGTAGGGGTATCAATCCAACTTTAACGGTGAAACAAATAGCGTGAATGCTTGAAAATTTAATTTTGTTCTTAAAATATTTTAATTTTTTTAAAACAATTTCAAGGGAGAATTAACTAATTAATGCTAAAAATATGAAGTGACTAAATAACTAAAAATAACACATCACCAGGTATGGTGAATGTGAGAAGGTTCAAGAGATGGTTACACCGTGTGTTCTGTTATTTTAAATTTCATACTTTATTTAATTGAAATATTTTGAGCTAATATTAAATTTATAATCTAACTCTTGTTACAATCATAAATTTAATAATTTCTTTTTTAGAAAACTCATTTAAAAATGTTATTACTCTGCAAAATGAATTTATATTCTCTTTTAAAAAAAACACCCACTAAGATCGATTTATAAAAAAAATATGAATCCAAGAACCACCGATTCGAGTTAATATTCAATTTTAAGAAAAACCTATCTCTAGTTCAATTCCAAAAATAAATATTAAAACAAAATTAATTCACTATCTCTCGATACGTAGATTAACGCGTGACAGTTAAAAATTAAATTTCCTAGAAATATAACAATAAATTAAATTACTCAATTAAACTAACATCCCATGCATTTTCATCCCACCCCTTGAACGGGGTATTTAGACAAACATTCTAATGTTAGAAATAATAACAATCAATAAAATATCAAAAGATGAGATCAAATTGAGAAAGAGAGGAATGAAATACAATAAATAAGTTTCCTTGTCGAATTGTGTTCTTGAAATGCGTCTCAACTCTTCCACAAATATTCGCACTTGATCATACAAATAAAAATGAAAATCAAACCTAGAATCTATTATAATGCTAAACTATTTTTTTTGTATTTTTCTAAATTTATTTTATACTTCTAAGTTGTACAAAATATACACCGACTTCTCTTCGCAGTCTCTATGTGTGAGTCCTACAATCCCCTCCAAATGAGCTTCCCCTCCACTTTATATAACCCACGATTCTTTATTTGTTGATGAGAGATTTTTATGGGATTACACTGTTAAAGGTTCATGGGTTTTAGAGATATGGGATAAGGATAGTCCGATATTTTTGGGTATTTGGTTAAATTACAATATTGGGTTGAGCAGGTGCGGATCGGGTTATGGGGTATGGTGTAGGGGTCTGGTTTGGTCAAGTCGTGGGTCGACCTGGGTCAATTTTCCTAGTGGTATGCAGGTCTATTTATGTTCAAGTTTTGCCCGGTTTTTGGATTAGGATGTGGCCGGATTGAAGTTGGCCGGCTATGTTTAGCTATGGTTGTCGGGTTTAGGTGGAGATTTAGCCGCCGAATATGGATAGTTTAGGCAGGTCGGAACCGGGTGAGTTGGAGTTTTATGGTCATTGGCGGTTCGGGTAAGGAGATGAAGGTGAGGTAGTCTAGGAATATGGGTTTGGGTATAAGCAGGTCGGGGCTTGGACATGTTTGTGGGTATAGTAGAAGAGATGAGATAGGTGAGAAAAGGTGTTCGATATGGGTGTTATTTTGGGTGTTTGTGTGTGTTTAGTTTATACCTAAAAAGTGAAAATAAAACTATCTATGTGTTTAAGACTCAACTAAAAATAAAGTTAATAAAACAAAAAAAATAACACCTACTAAAATTAAATTCCTAACCAATTAATAAAAGGCTCAAAATAAAATAAAATAAAATAATACAACTAACCCAATAAAATTGAATAAAATAAAATAAAATAAAGAAAAACCTAATAAAATGAGCATGCTTATTATATTTATATAAAAAATATAAAAACACTCAACGCACGATAACAAACCCTACTATATATAACCATACAGACACAAATAAAGTATAAACTGAATCCTAAAAATCTACACGACTCAAATTAAAATAATAAAAATAATAAAAACACAAACTAAACACACACGAGGCACGGGTGATGTCTTGGAGTCAGTTTAGTCTTAGGCTTGGTACAGTACATGGTTTAGGGAATCGAAACACATCGGGGCTAGCTCAAAAATGGACTCGACCTTCACAGTCACTTTAATTTTTTTGTTTGGCGCATTTGATCACTACTTTGTCGCAATTGACTTGATTTAACACATTTTGATGTTGGGACTGCATATTGACCTGCAATATACATAAATACCAACATAAGGTCATTTTTAATTAAAATGAATGACTAAAATATTTCTATTTAGGGTATAAAATAGACACTTTTGGGTGTTTATCACACCACCCCAAGCATAACAATTCTAGTCCTCGAGCAAAAATAGAGAGAAAAAGTGATAAGTAACAAAAAGTGTGCCACTTCGCAGGCACTTGTGATTGCACTTTGCATGTGCAACAAACCTCTAAACCTATAGGTTGCCCTACAGGACAAGTGATGTCTCATGAGGGTTTGCAGTGAATGTATCCACATAATTCATTTTTTTTTTATTTAAAAGAAGTTTCTTATTTGACGACGAAAAGCTATACAACCCGAAAAAAGGCATCAAGGAACACCGTATTCAACTATCAAAGTATGGCATAAAATTACTTAATACCAAAAGAGTAATCCTTTCCAAAACTCAGCATGTGTTAGTGTGAAACAATCTTAAGTATCACAATAGTAATTCTTACATCGCCTTTATAGAATCAACTCTTTGACTTCAATTATCACTAGATATATCTCTCTGAATCGAACTTTATGAGAATTAGGTAAGTTTATATCTCTAGTGTGTGAGGAGGTGAGTAAATGTAAACAAGATCAAACATCTCACACACCTATGAAAAATGACGGATATATGAAAGAAATTGATCCCATAAAGGAATACTAACCACTAGTCGAGAATGTTGTGTTATTCAGCATATATACTTCTCGTTTGCGCGAACCCCTTACCAAGAGTGAAAATGGGGTTTATGTAAGGGAGAATGGGAAAATGAAATGAAGAACATATGCTGGTAAGGTTTTTGACAAAAGTAACACAATTTTGAATAACTAATGACTTCATTTTACATTCATGATCGCATTCTTTCTTTTTTCTTCTTCTCTATTTTTTTTCTTTCTTTTTATGCTTCTTTTTCTATTTTTTTGTTTGTTTTTCTCTTTTTACTCTTTTTTATTGCGATGCATTTTTCTTTTCATAACATAAATGAAGATAATTTACATAGACAATTTCAATTTCAAACACTCTTTCTCTCAAAAAATGATGGTAGTGATGGGAAATGATAGGTGGAAGGTATTTGGAATATATGGATAAGGGAAATATGGAAAGATAATGGGTGAAGTGAAAGATATTGTTATATGGGAAAATGATAAGTGTATGGTTAGAATTGGTTTAGTGTTCGGGACAACCTACAAGACATATGTTTCTTACAACTCGAAAGTGACGTCATTCTCAGTGATTATGCCAAAATTGAAAAATAATGAGACCATGCAACGACTAAGTGTAGTACCTAAAGAAAGTTGAGTCATATTTTGACTCGGAGTAACGTACAAACCCTAAAAATGGTGAAAAGTTCAAATTTCACGGATTTAAGTCTCCACTAGTGATCTTTTAAGGCTCTCTGGAGAATGTAGTTTCTCTTCAACTTTTGATTATAAATCATGATAGTAAAAATTTATCGAGTTTAAGAATGCATAGTGCAAGTACGCCTTAATATGTTTTACTTAATTTTATGGTAAAAAAGCATAATCATAGGTACGAACATGGGTCTTTCGAGATTTTTAAAAGAGGGATGATAAAAAATTCATGTCATAATTTTTTTTGTGGAACTGCACAAAAAGAATTTTAAAATGATTTCTTTCTGAAATTTTTTCAAAAGAGGTATGATTTTGATAAATTTCCCACCGCTAAACAAAAGATAACATCATCCCCAATGTTTACAACTATATATAAAGATGGAAAGTGTAAGGGAGGAAATATATTACCATAATGAACTGCTAATGAAAATGTACCGCATGATGGAACAAAGGTGGGACCTAAAGAACAAAGCGACACAAAAATATGTACAAGTCTATAAAGCATGTAAAAATCATTAGGGGAGGATAAAACTCCACCCCTAAATAGGATAAGACTCATACTCAGAAACAAGATACGATGGGTTGCCTACCGTTAGCGTTAAGTTTAACATATTTAGCCAAACCGAAGTATTCTCATCGTAAGGATAAGAAATATGAAAGCACGAGGTGGAGGAAAAATTGGACTGAACAGTCAGTCTTGGTGGATAAAAGATAAAAGGTCAATGCACTCGTATGGCAAAGTGCATCACTCGATGCAAAGTATCGGTAGACCAAGGGTGGGTGGGTAGAAGGGTAGGGCGAAGAAAGATAAGAGTGAGGTTGAAGAGTCACCGATCACGGGCCTTATTGACCATAAAGGTGAGGATAAAAAGGGCCCAGTAAGCATGATAGTCTAATTGTATGGGGAGGCAAAATGGTTTAGCAATAGTGATGGGGTGGTCCTCAGAGAAAGTGCACGTTCGTTCTATAAATGGATGATGATAATCGTTGCCCCATGACACAACAATGAGTTGGATAAAATAAAAATTACCACAACGGGCGAGTGGAAGGCATGTAGGGATAAGCATGGTGTCACATATGGTGAGAGTAGCATGAATACTCTTATGGATGGTGGAGTGCAGGAAAAAATAAGGAGTGGGCTCGTAGACCATTAGGGTGGAGGGGGGTCAGGGGAGGATCCAAATGCATAGATAAAAACATGTGAGGTGCAAGAGCAAGGTCCAAACCTAATGGTGGGGTGGAAGGGAAAATTGGTGGATCGGGTGGGGGAAGATGATCCAACTCAAGAGTAGGGGATGCACACACCTCATGAGTCACTAAGTGAGTCTCAAGGGCAGTCGAAGGAGGAAGTGTGGAAGGCAACAATTTAGTGATAAACGTATCCTCCCTGAAGTTACCATCCGAGGTGGTGGGAAAATCTAATGAGGCATACAAATCCAAGATAGAAGAATAAACATTAATAGATGACTCAAAGGGAGCCAAGAGTGGTGGGACAGGATCCATAGTCGGGGAGGTAGGAACCATCTCAGAATCAATCTCAGGACAATGGTAAGCACTCACAGGCAGAGCTAACCTATAATGAATTGGTTTCTCGGGAACAAACAAGGTCAGCTTAACAGGTGTAGACTCAGGCGCATTTATGGATTCATAGGGAGGGTAAATAGGAAATTCAATGGTAGGTTCCTTAAATGCGATAAGGTCATGATTGATCTCACAATCGATGGATAAATCAACACAATTATCAACTTGGGACCCAAACCACTGGGTGGTCTTAACTTTGAGATTCTCAGGTTGATATGGTTGGTCACACTCAAAAATCGGGTCACAAGAAAACTCATTATCACTCCATATGGGTGCGAAATCTAACTCTTCTGCACACTCAAATTCATATAATAGTTGTTCAAGCCTTTGAAGGGCATCATTTTGAGAGTGAAGAGTGTGCGTATGTTAGAGGATGAACTTTTGCCAGATTTTTTAGAGAGCGGATGTCCAAGGTGGTGGTCAATTGTTATAGCGTGGCGGTGGTGGTTAAGGTGGACGCAAATCACTATTAGTAGGACTATACGGAGAATACTCGTACGAAGTGTGAGGAATGGTGTCATGTTTTTAATACATGAGAGAAGTGTCTCCATGAGAAACAAAAGGTTGATCATTATGAAGAGCATAGTAAGGAGACTTATAACGATGAGGTGCATGAGTACGCGATGACAACTGTTGGAACATGTGAGGATCCATAACATAAGGTTGGGATTCATATTGTGTGAATGAGTGATTAGGCCTCCATGAAGATCTTGGGTACTCACACCACTTGGGATTCGATATATCATCACAATAGGCCAAGGTGGGTTTCAAAACAGTGTCAAATGGATACACTTGGGTCATTGTGGGTTCAGATGGATAGAGAAGATATGGACATTCATGGAACAAGTGATTGATGTGGAAGTAGTGGGTGCACAACGAAGCAATGGATGGGTTGATACTCTGTAACAACCTGTCCTTTGGGGGATAATTAAATTCCATAATTGGGTATAAATTGGAAATTTGAGAAATTTCTCGAAATAGTGATTTTTGGGATTTTTAAGGATTAGATGATTTTTGATAGGTGTTGTAATTACTTTTGGGATTAAATATGATTTTAATTATATGTCGCCGTTGAGTAAAGCGACAAAAGGTAAGATTTTAGTTGGAAAACCCGCAGTAAGATGTAGTGGGTTAAATTAGTGAGTTGCGGTTAAGTGCCTCGGATGGAGATTTTGAGTGCGCGATGAGTCTCAGAATGGATGAGATAATCAGAATAGAGTATTCGGGGGTTGAAATTAAGTTTAGAAAATTTTTGGACCCGTTTGGACTCGTAATTGAGTAAACGAGTCATTTTTGGGTTTTAAAGGGATAGACCCTTATTTTCTTCTTATAAGTCTTGGGAGAGAGAGAGAGAGAGGAGGAGAAAGAAAAGAAAGAGAGAAAAGAGAGAAAGAGAAGAGAAAAGAGGAGAAATTGGGGATTCTGGCCCAAACTCCGCTGGATTCGACTCGAGGTCGTCGGCTTTCATCCTCCAGGCAAGTGTATACTTGCTTTATTTCATTTTGTGCATTTATTTCATATTATAGTTGGTAAACTATATGATTTTGGGTTAGAACCCTTAAAATAAATTTGAAAACATTTGGATACGAGTTTACAAATTGATGTAATGTAAACTCTTAATGATTTCTAGAGTTAAATCCATGTAAATGGAGTAAAGAAATGGATTGAAATGTGTTAAAATGATAAGTTGGAGGTTTTAGGGTTTTAGGGTTTAAATTGAAGAGAAATGGTTTATCACCCCAAATTAATTGATGTATTAGTTATAAAACATAGACTAGATGTTTATAAGGTTGTTGGTTGAGATTAGAAACAATAAAAATGGAGTTGGGTTGATATTTGGGTATTTTGGAGATTGGATAAATCGCCCAAATAGTGCCCCTCGAACAGGCTGAATCGATTCGGGTCTAGGCCGAATCGATTCGCCTAAGGGGATCGGTAAGGCAGCATTGGGCGGAATCGATTCAGATTTAGACCGAATCGATTCTCCATAAAGGACCTGCTTGCAGAACACTTTTCGAATCGATTCAGATTGGGGGCCGAATCGATTCGCCCACTCGAATCGATTCGCAATTGGGGAGAATCGATTCTGTGACAACCCGAATATAATTATGATAAATTATATTTAAATCATGCTTATCTTATGTGATATTAATAATATGATATTAGTATATCTAATGTTAAGTGATTATGTTTATTATAATCCTACTTTCATAAATCAAGAAAGGTCGAATTATTTACGAACACAAAATTTTGTTGTTTTCGGTAGAAATGTCCCTATTAGAGACTAGTTTTGATCCTTATCACATTATAAATGACTTGAGGTGAAAACTATATAGTTGTATACATGTGAGTTAGGGTTGTAACACAACAAACGGATCATCAAATGGATGCCCGAGTAAAGAGTTATACCAAATTTCCGAACAAGGGGCAATTTGGTCAATTCCCTTTTAGTGCTAAATTGTCTTTTATTAAACCAAATGGATTAATTTGATTGGTTGGCTTGGGAGGCAGCCTTGGCCGACCTTATACCCTTGAAATAGACTTATCATTCAGCCAATATCATCCATGAGAGGGTTTTAAGCTTAAGGAAAGAGAAGGTAGAAGTTTAGGAAGGAAAAGTGAGGAGAAAAGGTGTAGAAAAATCCGTAGAAATTACGTAAAAATCCCTGAAGGTAATTCTAATTACAATTATAGTTATTTATCTTATATTACTGATTTATATGATCTAAATCATCATAGGTTTACGAACGTTTCAGCCCTTTATATGTATGTATGGTTATATGCAAGTTTATGTTAAGTTGAGTGTAGAAACCCTTAAAATTGCTTTGTATTGAAATCCCTTGTATTCAAACTTGCATATCTCTTTGTGTGCTTATTGGAATTGAGAAATTACAATTGGATATGAAATTAGACTCATATATTCATATCATAACTGAAAATTAGAATTTATCTCCTTGTGGTTAGGCCGTAATGATGATTTCAAGTTGGTACATGGTTTCTGTTTTTATACTTCATTTCGGTATGCCCTGAGTTTAGTCAAGCTTTTGAGATAGAAAATGAAGTCAAACAATTATGAAAAAAGTATGTGTACTGAAAATGGGTTGAAAATCATGAAAAGTTATGCTGGAGAAAAATTATGAAAATTCTTGGAAGTTGAAGGAACAATAGAGGAGCTTGTAGGGCAGATTTCTTGTGTTGTAGAGAAATGGTCATAACTTGCCCTAGGAAGCTTGAAAAATTACACAATCACTTGTACTGGATAGTATATTCATATATGTTTTCATATTGATGAGGTTGGACCCCTGTATTTGTACAATTTAGGAATATAGGATGGTTAAGTATGTAAGACCATAATTTCAGGCCATACTGGGTACCCCTTGAATGAATGTTTGTATTTTGTCCTTACAAAGGGCACTTTGAGTACATGTTTCATGTGTATATACATTGAGGAGTATAATTTCAAGTTTAATTGACTTTGGTTATAAATTCCTCATAAGGTATTTCCTACGGTTGAATGTCCGTAACTTTATCAACATGTATATCATTGTTTTGCCTTTACCTATGTTTTATGGAATGTGACTTAATTGGAATTATATTGTTGATGTATAGTCATGGAAAGTTACATAATTATGTTTGGATAATATTTATGATTGAGGTTCAGTACTTATTTAGTTGGATTGACAGGTGTAAGGTCTAATCAACCCAGTTCAGCTCCACCAGAAGGAAACGTGAATACATAGTTGTCAACCAAGGTGAGTGTACTCACTGGAAAGAGATATTTGTATCGTGTTGTTGGTATGATCATATTAAAATGAATATGAAATTGTTCATTTCAGTTTATCGAAATGAGGGGTTACTCCTCGACCAGGAATGGGGGAGATTTTTCTATTAATGACAAGGGGTTACTCCTCGACTAGGAATGGGGGAGAATTGTCTATTTAGACAGGATATATGAATCATGATTCGGAAAAGTTGATCATTCATTATGAATGAGCTGGATAAGTTAATACATAAGTATATGGACATGATTTATTGCATTTAAATTCATGCAGTAGTATAGTAGTGATGCATTCACTGGGTTATTTTGCTCACGGTTCCTATGTTCACATTTTTCAGGTAATGCGATGTCACTGCCAAATCTAGGAGGTCGGGTTGGGTTAGCCAGGAATGGGAGAAACTATGATTTTGTGTAAATGTAAATGATGTAATTAAGTTAACTTATCCTTCAAGAAAGTTTTTATAGACATGATTACTCTGATGTTGTAAAAAGGTTTTCAGTTATATGAATTTATAATGATGACTCTGAAATCAAAACTCGTGATTATGGTTTGGTTAGATTAATTATCGTTTGACTCACTTTGACTTTCAAACTTAATTATAAGTAACTGGGTTGGGGTGTGTCAGATTCGCTTTGGTTAGATTTGCCAGTTTTCTTCCCTTAAGAGTATGGGGAGTTAAATTACAACTTAGGGTTTTATATGGGGGATCCTAATTATGATATCGGGACTCCTAAATGATGGTTTTGAGGGTAAGTAAACCATTAGATTAAAGAGAAGGCATTGGATTGGTGTAGGGCATAATCCGGGGGACGAACATAGGTAACGTTCGGGACGAACAAAAGTTGAGAGAGAAAGTTCTGCTACCATCGAGCATAGGTATTGACGTATTTGAATGTATGTGAGTTGAATACCTCTTGGTAAATCCTAGGAAGCGATTTCTAGGGATTTATATATATATATTCCACAGGCTTCCCCTTTGAGTATAGGGTTGGAACAACCAAATTATATATATGCTCTAGTGCGATCTTGGGAGGTTACACGATGTGGGTGAATCCCCTGGCTCAAGGAGCAGGGTGAGTATATTCCCCTGGTCATTATCGTCCTGCGTTCGAGTGCGATTTATGTTATTCCCACTTGCAGGGGGAGTATGATCGCCTCCACCGTTGTGTATATGTTTACCATGACCATTGAGAGAGTCTGGCTTGGTACCGTGGTATATCAAGTAAACTCGAATTTTGGGTCGGCACTATGAGACCGCATCCTCGAGTTATAGCTCGTTGGGATGGTTGTTATGCTTGTGTGTATGGTATATTACTTGTGCATGAGAACAATGTAATATATATATATATATATATATATGAGATTCTCAATCCGGGAGATAGATCCAGATGTGTATTATAAAGATGAATATAAAGTAAACCTCAGTTTGGGAGATAGATCCGGATGTGTATTATAAAAATGAATATAGAGTAAACCTCAGTCCGGGAGATATTATCCGGATGTATGTTGTAAGATGAGAGTGTGTATGATATGTATACTATTATATAAGTATGTTTAGATATTCATTTTGTACCTAGGGTCTAATGGATCTTGATGATCGACCTTGCCAAGGAGTAGTGTATCGAGGGGGTTCCTTGCTTTGATTTCGCTTTGCGAGACACCCCACGCACGAATATGGCATAGCATTGAGATTAGGTAGAAGTTGAGCCCTTAGTACTCGGGTTGTCTAGGATTTCTATAGCTTGAGGGTGATGGATTAGTTAGATAGTGTGGTTTGACTAGGATGTTTAGAGGGATGCGCTAGGTGTGCACTATTAGAAGAGAGGTGAGGGGTATCTCATGGGAGTGCGAGACCAATTTAAATATGAGATAAAACACATTTTCAAAAATATTGCATTTATGCACTTGCAAAATATTTTCATAACTCGGGCTCTGACCCGTTTATCTACTTTTCCCTCTCTTGTTATATATATATATATATATATATATATATATATATATATATATATATATATATATATATATATATATATATATTCTATAGGTGGCTAGACATAGGGACGCCTAGATGACACTTCCTTCGAGTCAGACGTCTGCTGCAGCAGTTATGGATGCATGCAGGTTCTCGATAGACGTTTCTATCCTTGTAATCTAGATAGGAGGTACTGTATAAATATTTGGGCCAATGGCCCAATTGCATTTATTTATTCTTTTCTGCCCTTTAGTGCAGTATTCGATTTGGTTGTATCATATTTGAACCGAGTGTTTGGTTATTTTATTTCATTTCAGTTTCATTTACATAAACTGCGTGGATGTTTTATTTGTGTGGGTGTTTAAAAAGAGTAGTTAAGTAAAATTTTGACGCCAGCCTAATAGGTTATTAGTAATTAAATTGGTTTTCGACGGTGATGCTAAGAATGATCCATATGCGACTCCTGTTTTAATTTGATATAGGAGTGATCGCCTGGTATTTTATTAGGCGGGGTGTCACACACTCATCACTAGAGGCAGTGGAATATGAGATGTGTGCATAGATAACGCAAGAGCAACGATAGTGGGAGTAAGAGAGGTAAATCCACAAAGTAATGTATGGAGGTTCGACTCGGGCCCAATGTCAAACATGCTTCGAGAGAATGGGAAATGGAAAAAGTATTCCCATAAAGGATGTTTTTCGTCCATGATGAGAGGAATATTTTTGAAGTTTTAAATATTTTTCAAAAGAAAGGAAAATATTTTTGGGATTTTTGAATATAAGAAAAGGAAAATCTTTTTGTCATTTTGAATATTGAAAAAGAAAGAAAATCTTATTGCGATCTTTTTTTTAAAATACTTTTAAAAAGGAGGAAAATATTTTTGGGATTTTTCGAAAAAGGGGATAAAATGGACTCTTTTTGAAACGCAAAAGGAAAAACATAAAATCGATTACCAAAAGATTTGAATTAGATACGTACGAGCAAAGAAAAAATCCTGACAAGCACGTAGCCAATTATTATCTTCAATTAAGTGAGAGGGTAGTTAAATTTTTAATTAATCCATGGGAGAGAAAAGCACAGAGCCATAGGTCATTTGTGAAATAATTGTGCTCCTACTTTCTTCCCAAGAGAATAAGAGGCATTATAATTAAGGTTCACCACACTAGCTACTACAACAATCGACTGTCTAGTACGATGCTGGGGAAAGCACAAACCCATTTTACAGGGTGGTCTCACTGAAAACCCAGTTTCCCTAAACAAAATTCTTAAGAAAATCGATTGAAGATTGGTAGGGGTTGAAAAGACTCACTAGAGTATCCTTCGAGTGTCTCATTCGAAAAGGTTGTTAATGAATACTAATCCTACTTGGCTTGCTAGTTAATTTATTTTAATTCAAGTGATAGCATGGGTAACAAGCAAATAGGATAAAGTGATGGAGTTGGTGATGAAATCCCAACTCGTTACAATGATCGGGTATTGTTCTTAGGTAGATTAATTCATTAAACCATTAAAATTAAGTGACGTGCAACAATTAAAAGCAAATATGAGCAATTAATCACACAAAAAATGAACTCGTTTGTAGGAAATTCGCGAGTGACAAAGAAATTTACCTCCCACGGTTTTAACACACGTGGGGTGAAGACCGAGTATAGTCGACTAGGGGAAGCTTGCCTAACTTCAGTCCTCCCCGGGAGTCCTATGGACCCAAAATAGAGAGGCTTCAAATATCCACTCCAAGGGCGCTCTCTCTCTATTTTGTCCCGTTTCCCTTTTCGTGTTTTTGATTTTGAATGAATAATTATTACAAAAAAACATGGTGTCAAAATGCACAAAAATAAATACAAGGCCTGAATAATCCCATACAACTAGTCTAAGGAGGGTGGAGAAGGAACAACTATAATTAAAAAAAATTACAAGTCTTCAACTTTGTCTCCACGTTAAGAAAGCGGCAATGACGCCATTTGATAAGAGGGTTTTTGTGTATATGTGGTCATTGTCTTCAAAAGCCTAGTCTCAAAATCCCTTTAATACCTACAAAACTTGTAAAATAACTCATATTGCGATGAGTACGGGTTTCAATCCAACTTTCAAGGTGAAACAAATAATGTGAATGCTTGTAAGTTCAATTTTTTTCTTTATTTATTTTTATTTATTTTGCTTTTTTTTGAAAACAATTTCAAACGAGTATTAACTAATTAATGCTAAAAATATGAAATGACTAAATAATTAAAAATAATACGTAACCAGGTGTGATAAATGTGAGAAGGTTCAAGAGATGGGTTACACTGCGTGTTCCGTTATTTTAAATTTTATAATTTATTTAATTGAAATATTTTGAGATAATATTAAATTTATAATCTAACTCTCGTTACAATCATATATTCAATAATTTCTTTTTCAAAAAACTCGTTTGAAAATGTCACTACTCTGCAAAATGAATTTATATTATCTTTGAAGAAATCATCCACTAAGATCGATTTATAAAAAAAATATGAATCCAAGAATCGCCGATTCGAGTTAATATTCAATTTTCGGAAACACCTATCTCTAGTTCGATTCCAAAATTAAATTTAAAAAAAAAATTAATTCACTATCTCTTGATATGTATCTTAATGTGACAGTTAAAATAAAATTTCCTAGAAATATAACAATCAATTAAATTACTCAATTAATCTAACATCCTATGCAGTTTCATCCCACCCCTTGAACAGGGTGTTTAGCCAAACATTCTAATGTTAAAACAAACAACAATCAATAAAATATCAAAAGATGACATCAAATTGAGAAAGAGAGGAATGAAATACAATACACAAGTTTTCTTGTTGAATTACGTTCTTGAAATGCGTCTCAATTTTTCCACAAATATTTGCACTTGATCACACAAATAAAAATGAAAATCAAACCTAGAATCTATTATAATGCTAAATATTTATTTCTTGTATTTTTCTGAATTTATTTTATGCTTCTAAGCTGTACAAAATATACACTGACTTCTTTTCGCAGTCTCTCTGTGTGAGTCCTACAATCCCCTCCAAATGAGCTTCCCCTTCACTTCATATAACCCACGATTATTTATTTGTTGATAAGAGTTTTTTTTATGGGATTTCATTGTTGGCCAAGTCAAAATTGAAATGGTTCGTGGGTTTTAGAGATATGGGATAAGGATAGTCTGATATTTTTGGGTATCTTGTTGAATAATTGTATTGGGGTGATCAAGTGTGGATCAGGTCATGTGGTATGGTGTACGGGTTTTGGTTCGGGAAAGTTGTGAGTCGAGTTGGGTCGATTTTTTCGGTGGTATAAGGGTTTGTTTATGTTCGGGTTCTGCCCAGTTTTTGGATTGGGATGTGTCCAGATTGAAGTTGGCTGGCTATGGAAGCAATGGTCACTGGGTTTAGGTGGAGATTTATTCGTCGAATATGGATCGCTTAGGCATGTGGGAACAGGGTGAGTTGGAGTTTTATGGTCACTGGAGGTTTGGGTGAGGAGATAAAGGTGAGACAGTCTAGGTATGGGTTTGGGTATAAGCAGGTTGGGCTTGGACATGTTCACGGGTATAGAAGAAGAGAGGAGAGAGGTTAGAAAAGGTGTGGGTGTTAATTTGGGTGTTTGTGTGTGTTTAGTTTATACCTAAAAATAATGAAAAAAAAACTATCTAAGTGTTTAAGACTCAACTAAAAATAAAATTAATAAAACTAACAAAATAAGACCTACTAAAATTAAATTCCTAATCTATTAATAAAAGACTCCGAATAAAATAAATAAAATAATAAAACTAAGCTAATAAAATTGAAAAAAATAAAATAAAATAAAATAAAGAAAAACCTAATAAAATGAACACGCCTACTATATTTACATAAAATTATAGAAACACTTGACGCATTATAACAAACCTTACTATATATAACTATACGGGTTGAAATAAAATATAAACTAAATCCTAAAAATATACATGACTCAAATAAGGATTCTAAAAATAATAAAAACACTAACTAAACACACATGAGGCTCAGGTGATGGCTTAGAGTCGGTTTAGGCTTAGGTTTGGTACAGGACAATATTTAGGGCATCGGAACACATTGGGGCAAGCTAAAAAATGGACTCGAACTTCACGGTCACTTTGATTAATTCGTTTAGCGCATTTTACAATTACTTTGTCGCAATTGACTTGATTTAGCACATTTTGATGTTGCAACAACATATTGACCTACAATATAGATAAATACCAACATAAGGCCATTTTTAATTAAAATGAGTGACTAAAATACTTCTATTGAGGGTATGAAATTGACACTTTTGGGTGCATATCAAACTGCATATAAAGACGTTAGTGTGTGTTGGCATCACGAATATGTGCATGGCTAACGAAATTGGGCGAACGGGATATCGTGATGTGTCATGAATGGAACCTCACGAGTATGTCCACTGCTGACGAAATTGGGCGAACTGGCTATGGTGAGGGGAATGGGTGTGGTGTAGCGCTTAAGAAGTCCAAGAGCATGTGCAGGACTCGTAATAGGGTGGACTGGCTATACTGGTGTCACGTAAATTAAATGGATGGAATTAAATTAATTAAATTGTGGAATCTGAGTTAATGTTGAAATATCATAATTGGACTTGAACATTGGGGTGGCTTAGTTATGTGCATAGATAGTGGTATGTTATTTTTACTCGCATGTTAATATATATTGCATTTAATTTAAAATACTTTATTGTGATTTTGATAATGTATAATGCTTATGTCTGGGTTTACAGACCCTAATTAGGAGGAATTGCGTGTATTCATACGGTGGGCTATGACCCATTATGTTGAGTGACATTTCAGGTATAGTGCTAGAGTAGGTGCCAAGGAGTGATTAGAGACATTTGGAGTGCAGCTGGATATTTATTTTTATCGCTTTAGTAGTAGTATAATATATTTACATTTCATCATTTTTATTGAGAGACTTTCATTTATGGATTCAGTGGGCCAATCGGTTCTACAGTTGTTTGTGGTTTCAACCATATATTTCTCGTGTGATTATTTCATTTGAGTTTTAACAATTTGGAGTTGGATTTATTTTGGAGACAGTTAGGTGATGGATTTTAAATTGCATGGATATTTATATTGGCTGGATAAATTTGGATATTATCTTGTGGAAGAAGTTTCTAAATGTCTCATATTTCTATCACATGCTGAGAATGATAACTTATTTAGTGACGCCCGACGTAGTATGGCGGAAGTGGCTGGCCACCTCGCTTGAGAAAATGCACAGGGTGTTACATATGGTATTAGGGCATTGTATTTTGTCTCGTAGGTTGTGAGTCCATTTTAACTTTTGCATTGACTATCTTTGATTCCATTTGAAGATTTCTACTCTTTATTATTCCAAGTCTAATTGTTGTTTGTCCTTATCTTTACAGATGGAGAACACTAGGACATTTGGAGATAGGAGAGAGGGTTCAGGTTCTGGCCCCACAGTTCAGGAGAGGTGGGGTCAGTTTGTTTTGGGTGTTGAGGATTTTGAGGCCATCATTCATGAGGCCATTTTGGCTGGTATTGAGATAAGGATAAAGATGTGGGGAAAACTAGAGGCGCAGCAGCAGGGTACATCCTCCTCAGTTTGGGATAGGGTGACGGATAGTTTCCATAAGGGCAATCCTGCCACTTTCATAGGTGAATCTGATCCAACGGTTGATCACCAATGGAGGAGCAATATGGAGAGACGCTGGAGCTTGGTATATTGTATTGACGTGCTGAAGAAGTTGTTGGCTATGTTCAAGTTGACTGGGGATGCATTGAAGTGATGGGAGAGTGTCACCACATCCGAGGATAAGGATTGTCTGAATTATGGAGACTTTTCTGTAAAATTTAATGACAAATATTCTCCTTATGTGATTAAGAGTGCGAAGAATATGGAGTCTATGGGTTTAGAGCAGGGTATGAAGGCAGCTGCTGAGTATGAATAAAATTTCAAACACTTATCGATGTTTGTACCAAAGGAGGTGAAAAATGAGGCAAATAAGATAAAAATGTTTCATTAAGCGTATATCATGGTCTATTCAGAAGATAGTGTTCAGGAATCCAACATACATACTTACACCTAGGTGGTGGACGTCGCGCTGTTATTGTGGAAAGAGGAAGCGAATTACCAAAATAATTTAGGAGAAAGGAAGGATTTGAGTGGACTGAAAGGAAACATGATGAATGGGGAGAACAATGGTTGCAATGACCAACGGTGGAAGAGGCGGCGAGCGGGTCAGGAGAAGAAGACCTTTCAATAAGGAAATGGCATCCCATAAGGACCTCAAGGACAAGGGCAGGGAAAACACGATGAGGGGCACCAACAAGGTAATTTGGACCTTTTGGGGGCACGTGTTATAATTATGGGGAGAAAGGACATCGAGCTACCAAGTGTCCCGAGAAGAAGGACCATTAGGGCCAAGAGCCTCTAGCACCAACAACACCTGGTGCATAAGGAGCGCCAACAGTACTTGGAGTGGGTAAGTGTTATTTACTTCTAACATGTGTGCCTTAGGTAGGGTAGGGGTAGTAGGAGACAAGACGTGGCTAGTGGGGTAGAACGACACATACTATTCTTGTAGATATGTTTATATATATACTTGATAAATATATATATTTCACTTTGCTCATGGGGTAGGTGTGTGTAAAATTGGGTATATGGTCACCAATCCTATCATTTTATGGGTAGGCATATGTAAGCCTCATTTCATTTGCGCGATTTACGTTTGACGTTTATGCTTTGCCGAATTTCGAGGACAAAATTCCTATACTAATGGGGGAGTATCTAATACCCCGTGATTTTAAAACTGTAAAATCTCTTATAAATTGAAAGTTTCGAAAAAAATAAACATTTGGAATTAATTAAATTTTATGCTTGAAAATGTTGGTTTTGATTTAAGTAAAATGAGATTTTAATCAAAATTGAAAACGGTATTTAATTCGAGAAATTAAAACTTTTTATATACAATTAAGGGACTTTGGTTTGTGAGGCCATCCGAACGGGTTCGGCCTAGGGGCGAACCGGTTCCCTCTAACGGTGGGCGAAAACTAGGGTTCTTTTTTTAGCATGTGTGTAGGACTCAAACTCTTTTCTTTTATTAAAACACAAAGGCATGGGTTTAGGATTTTCAAAAAACATTTTAACCTTATCAAAAAACAAGAGCCTCCCATGTTTATACCCTGTCACATCTAGAAAACCTAAACACCATTTAAATAAACTTTTAACCGAAGTTTTGAAGAGTTAAGCTAAGTTTTCTCAAGATCGTCCAAGAACTCGTCTTTATTATTTTGTCAAGAGGAACACAACCATACATTCAGGTTCTTCAAACGACTTTTTACAAGCATGAATACTTCTATTGGTCTCCTTTAGTATCATGCATTGTAAATGTTGCCTAAACACTAATAATCATTATTTTCTTAAAATACATTAGGAAGACTAATTAGGAAAAGTGAAACTATATCTGGGACTATTTCGTTATTCAGATCTCTAATACGAATTAAGACTCCAAAATCTCGAATGCTTAGATTAGAGGTTGGGATTTCGTTAGTATATATGGACATTTGGACGTTAAAATAAATCGTATGAACTTTATAACTTGAATTTGACTCATAAAATCATGTTATTTGCGTGTTGCTTGTAAAATAGGAATTTATGGTTGTATGCCCTAGAAATATGCATGTGGCTTGAAATTTTATAACTTGTTGAAAAATGAACTGTTTAATTAATATTATAATTAAACGGACATAGTTTGGATGTATAGTAATCTATTGATAAATATAAAGGATTATTGTGATAAGTTGAAGATATGCCTTATGTGATCGTGAATTATGTTAATATTCGAAATTGTGGGGACGACGAGATTGTTGGGGATAGTTACTGCTTTCACTTTATTTTAGGTTGCTTGCTAGGTATGAGACTAGTAGATAGGCCTTTGTTGTTGTTGCCACTTTCTAGGTATGGATTAACGAGTGTAGATTTTTATGGATGGGTAATTCCAGGGTGGGGCTAGGTTGTACACTTTTTCTTTTGTTCCGT
This sequence comes from Sambucus nigra, assembly GCA_949130495.1. NCBI lineage: Eukaryota > Viridiplantae > Streptophyta > Magnoliopsida > Dipsacales > Adoxaceae > Sambucus > Sambucus nigra. The sequence goes on along the minus strand of OX422211.1, from coordinate 355,584,091 downwards.
TAGACTAGTTTTGAGACTTGGTCAAAATTTTGATAGGTTGTGACACCCCGACTAATTAAATACCGGGTATCTACTTCTTTATTAAATCAATACAAAATGCCAAGTTGGTTCAGTTAATAGCATCACTGTCGAAAACATTTTAATGATTACTAACCACCTAGTATTTAAAAAGTAAGTTGCCAAATTTTTAAATTAAGTCTGATTAACATACAGTAAAAAGGATAATGAAAGAATAACAACCATTCACCATAACGAAGCAATAGAATAACCAACAAAGTGATAATAAGTCCGGAGGAAAACTCCTCACAACAATCCCACGACTGAAATAAGTAAAACAATGTACCCTGAATTAATTACATGCCAAAAGTCTGAAAATCTGAAATAGGAAATGTTTCTAATAGAAATGGGCGACATGCCCTACAACTGATGAAATCTGAATATAGAGTCAAGGTAGATGAAGCGTCTACTAGAAAAGTCCTGTAACTTCCACAAACAGCTACAGCTCGTCACCTGAATGAAAATCCTATGCATGGTGTCCTTGTGGCTGGACACCTAAAATGGTTTTTACAAAAATAGATTTGAAAGCAAACGGGTCAGAGCCCGAAAGTGGAGAGTATTTTAAAAATAGCAAGTGCTTTAATGACATTAAAACAATGAATGCAAAATACAGGTTAGGACGTGCACTCACATGAAATACTCACCTCTCGACTAATTTTGTGCATTCCTAACGTACCGTACCCATCTAAGTAACATACATATCTAACCAAACCGTAATAAGTTCTACCCCCTTACTACTCGATTCTTATTATGCATTCTAGAGTTATCAACTAAATAGAGGGCTTTACTTAAACTCGGATTCTCGATTATTAGCAATACATTTCATTATAGGTTATCCCTTTATATTTAATCAAAGCGTTTATATATGTATACTCACAATACCAACATGAAAGTTCTCATTAATTTAAGTGTATATTAGTCACGCCATAAATATACAATACAAGCACCCGAGACTAAGCTGCGGTGCACACATACTCTGCTATCCATCCCGGTACATCACGTACATAAGGATCATGCATTCCGAATCTCTCACGAATCGTTCTCAGATAATAACAATCACAAACAATGGAGGCGAATACAGTCACATCACATGGGTCACGCACATACCTACGCTCCCATGATCAGTAGACTTATTCACATCCCAATAAGTCCTTCTCTGACCTATGTTCTCGAGGTACCAATCTAAATTCGGGCAACACAAGGATTAGAAGGCCCTAAGCGAACGTAAACCTCCCGTGATAGCAAGTATGGTAGGTATGTCATACACATAAAATCATATACATATACTAAGTATGCACACATCTTAGTAATCACCATAATTTATTTGCGGTACACTTCTCATTCTCTTACCGACTTATAATGTTACACGATTCACATGTTCCCGATTAATTCAATTATTTAAGCCGACAATAATTCTCGCATCGTAACAGTCACTCACGTCCTATTCCACAATTTCCATTTAATTCAAATCACACTTCTATGTTTTACTCTTCAATATATCCCAAATATCCCAACTATAACAATTTATCATCAAGGGAATGCTATCTCTACAATTAAACAAGGTTACGGGCTACGCGAAATCAAAACAGGACAAAAAGTCTAAACTGTCAACTCGTTAGAAGTCTTGTTCGAACGAGGCTGTTCGAACGAGAGTTCGTTCAAACGAACTGGGCATCTAACGAGATCTCGTTCGAACGAAAGACATCGAACGAACATCCCTCTCGTTAGAAGGCAAACTGTCAACTCGTTAGAAGCTCGTTCGAACGACCTGGGCAGGCCTTCTAACGAGGTGACAGTTTGAGCCCAGAAAATTTCTATTATGTTTTTCCAACTTTTCTTCACCTCTAATCTCATCTAAATGTCATTCCAACAAGGTTTCAAGGTTTCTAATCATCCCTAAACATATTAATTTCGTATTACAACCTTTATATGGGGTCTAATCATCCCAAACCATATCTAATCATCAAATCTCCCCAATTTTCCCCAATTTTCAAGAACATGAACCCTAGAAATTTAAAGTCCTCCATAGTTATGATTAAATCCGTTTTTGTAATATAAAAAGAAGTAATCCTCTTAGTTCAATCATCAAATAACAATTCTACATGCAATCCTACATTAAAATCTGAATTCATATCTCCAATTTCATGGGTTTTTATAGATCTCCCAACAGCAATACAATTTTATGAATTCCTACACATGGAAGAAGCATTCTTTGCAAAAAAGAAATTAAACCACTTGCCTTATGTCTTCCTCTGAATTTTGATGTCGAATCTCGAAGGTTGAATTGTCCTCTCTCTCTCTCTCTGCAGAATTTTCTTTTCTTTCTCTATTTACAAGTTTCTTCTCTAAGGATGACAATGGAGATGGAGGTTGGTTTGGCAAGTTTAAGGTTTCTAAACTTCTCCCGTAGCCCACTACCTAGATTGGGGTTGGAAATGGCTTAGTGGGTTAAGACTAAGTCATATTTTTAACTCTAATTTTAGGGGGTTTTAATTCCCCAAATTCTAAAATTACCAAACAACCTTTTTTCATTGCCGGTATGGCCTAAAAATGCCCCGGGACCCAAACTAAACTCCCAGCTAGTGTTTTCTGACTATTTCGACCCTTCCGAACGCATTAGCGCACTCAAAACGACCATATGGTTAATAGAAATAAAATTCACTTTTTAATTAAACTAATTATATTCCTGACGCGACTGTCACACGCGTCCCAACAAAATTTCCAAATTGCCGTATTTCAATCTCACGAAAAATTTCATGATTCAATACTCATATATATCCATATATACTCAATAAAATCAAATACCAACTCGCATCTCGCTAGTATTTTTATCCGGATTAATTTTCCAATTAATACACATTTAGTTCAATTAATCCCATAAATAAATATTATAAAAATACGGGGTATTACATAGGTATTCTTCCTCGGTGATAGGCTAGGGTATGCTTGTGGTTTAGGTGATCTCTAAGTATGGGACTAGGGATAGTTTGGGCTGGGTAATGGCTGGTATTATTAGAGAATAATTATAACTTGAGAATAAATTGATAAGTAATGCCTAAGATAATACATGGGTTTTAAAATGGATTTGTGGCATGAGTATATGCAGGGCTAACAATAAGGAGTGAATTGCCTATAGCGACGTTGGTGTGTGTTGGCATCATGAGTATGTGCAGGGCTAAGGGCTAACTGGCAGTTGTGACATGTCGTGCATGGAACCTCACGAGTATGTGCAGTGCTAACGAAATTGGGAGAACTAGCTACGGTGAGGGTAATGGGTGTGGTGTAGAGCTTAAGCAGGCCAAGACTATATGCAAGACTCATAATGGTGTCGCATAAATTAAATGGATGGAATTAAATTATGGAATCTGAGTTAATATTAAATTATCATAATTGGACTTGAACATTGGGGTGGCTTAGTCATGTGAGTAGTGGTAGTCTATTTTTACTCGCATGTTAATATATATCTAATTTAATTTAACATAATCTATTGTGATATTTATCATTTATAATGCTTATGTCCAAGTTTATGGATCCTAATTAGGAGGAGTGGCTTGTATTCTTGCGGTGGGCTCTAACCCATTACATTGACTAACATTTCAGGCATAGTGCTAGGGTAGGTGCTTAGGAGTGATTAAATACGTTTGGAGTGCAGCTGGATATTTATCTTTATTGCTTTAGTAGTAGTTTAATTTTTTTACATTTTCCATTTTTATTAGGAGACTTTCATTTATGGATTCAGTGGGCCAATCAGTTTCGCAGTTGTTTATGGTTTCATTCATATATTTATAGTTGGATTATTTCATTTGAGTTATAATAATTTGGAGTTGGATTCATTTTGGAGATAGCATGGCGATGGATTTTAAATTGCATGAATTTTATATTGGTTGGATAAATTTGAATATTATCTTGTGGAAGAAGTTTCTAAATGTCTCATATTTCTGTCACATGCTGAGAATGATAACTTATTTAGTGACGCTCGACATAGTTTGGTGGTGGCAGTTGTCCACCTCGCTTGCCAAAATGCACGATGTGTTACTGATGGTATTAAGTCACAGTCTTAGGTCTCAAGGTTTGTGAGTCCATTTTATCTTTCGCATTGCCTATCTTTGATTCCTTTTGATGATTTTTACTTTTAGTTATTCCGAATCTAATTATTGTTTGTTCTTATTTTTACAGATGGCGAATAGTAAGAGATTTGGAGAGGGTCAGTTTGTTTTAGGTGTCAAGGAGTTAGAGATTATCGTTTGTGAGCCCACTGCAGCTAGTACTGAGATAGGCATATAAAGTTGGGGAACCTATAGGTGCAACAGCAGGGTACACCCACCTCAGTTTGGGATAGGGTGAGGGCCAGTTTCCACATGGGAAATCCTCACACTTTCATAGGGGGATCTGATCCAACGGTTGCTCAGAAATGGAGGAGGGATATGGAGGGACACTTGAGGATGTTAGATAGTAATAATGTGCACAAGAAGATGTTGGCTATATTTAAGTTGACTGGGGATGCATTGCAGTGACGGGAGAGTGTCACCACATCTAAAGATAGGGATCGCCTGAATTATGGAGACTTTTTGGTGAAATTCAATGACAAATATTTTCCCTATACGATTAGGAGTACGAAGAAGAGAGAGTCTCTAGATTTAGAGTAGGGTTCGAAGTCACCTGCTGAGTAAGAACAAGAGTTCACAAATCTTTCGATATTTTTAATAAAGGGGGTGAACATCGAGGCAAAGAAGATGAAATTTTTCATTAAGGGTTTGTCATGGTCTATTAAGGAGATAGTGTTGGGGAATCCAGCATACACTACTTACACCTAGGTGGTGGATGTCGCGTTGTTGTTATGGTAGGAGAAAGTGAATTACCAAAAGAAGTTGGGTAAAAGGTAGGAGTTGAGTGGACTGGATGGGAACAAGATGAATGGGAAGAATAAGGGTTGCAATAACCAATCGCGGAAGCGGCATCGAACGGGTCTAGAGAAGATGACCTTTCAATAAGAAAATGGTATCCAATAAGGCCCTCAAGGTAATGGGCAAGGACAACAGGGCACCCGAAAGCCAATTTAGACCTTTTGGGGGAACACGTTATAATTATGGGGAGAGAGGATATCGAGCTGCCAAGTGTTCCAAGAAGCAGGACTAGAGGGGCCAAGGAGTGCAATGAGATTAGGGCCTCCACTACCGATAATACCTTGTTCACAAGGAGCGCCAGCAGTACACAAGGTGGGTAGGTGTTATTTACTTTTGACTCAGGAGCCGCAGGAAGGACTGGTACAGCAAGAGCCAAGACGTGGCTAGTGGGGTAGCACGATACGTATTATTTTCATACATATGTTTATGTCTATAGTTGATAAATATAAATATTGAACTTTGCTCATGGGGTAGGTGCATGTAGAATTGGGTGTATGGGCACCCAATCGTATCATTCAGTGAGTAGGCATATGTAAGCCTTATTTCAATTGCGCAATTTATGTTTGATTTTTACACTTTGCCGAATTTCGAGGACAAATTCTAATACTAATGGGGGAGTATGTAACACCCCATGATTTTAAAAATGCAAAATCTCTTATAAATTGAAAATTTTGAGAAAAATAAACCTTTTGAATTAATTAAATTTCATGCTTAAAAATGTTGGTTCTGATTTAAGTAAAATGAGATTTTAATCGAAATTGTTATCGATATTTAATTCGAGAAATTATAACTTTTTATATACAATTGGGGGACTTTGGTTTGTCAAGCCATCCGAACTGGTTCGGCCCTGGGGGAGAACCGGTTCACTTGAACAGTGGGCGAAAACAAGAGTTCTTCTTATAATGTCTGTGTAGGACTCAAACTCTTTTCTTTTATTAAAACAAAAAAGCATGGGTTTAGGATTTTTAAAACACATTTTAATCTTCTAAAAAAATAGTAGCCCCCATGTTTATACCTCCTCACATCTATAAAACCTAAACACCATTTAAATCAACTTTCAACCCAAGTTTGAAGAGTTTAACGAAGTTTTCTCAAGATCGTCCAAGAATGCATCTCTATTAATTTCTTGAGAGGAACACAACCATACATTTGGGTTCTTCAAATGATTTTTTACATGCATGAATACTTCTATTGTTCTCCTTTAGTATCATGCGTTTTGAATGTTGCCTAAATACTAATAATCATTATTTTCTTAAAATAAATTAGAGAGATAAATTAGGAAAAGTGAAACTATATCTGGTACCATTTTTTATTTAAATCTCTAATACGAATTAAGACTCCAAAATCTCGCATGCTTAGATTAGAGGTTGCGATTACGTTATAATATAAGGATGTTCTCTTGTTCAAATAAATCGTATGAACTTTATAAGTTGAATTTGAATCACGTTATTTGCGTGCTGCTTGTAGAATACGAATTTATGGTTGTATGCTCTAGAAATATGCATGTGGATTGAAATTTTATAAGTTGTTGAAAAATGAATTTTTTTAATTAATATTATAATTAAACAGACATAATTTGGATATATAGTAACCTGTTGATTATTATAAAGGATTATTGTGATAAGCTGAAGATATGCCTTATGTGATCGTGAATTATGTTAATATTAGACACCATGGGGATGATGAGATTGTTGGGGGTAGTTATTGATTTAATCTTATTTTAGGCTTCTTACTAGGTATGAGACTAATAGGTAGGCCTTTGTTGTTGTTACCACTTTCTAGGTATGGACTAGCGAGTGTAGATTTTTACGGATGAGTATTTTCGGGGTGGGGCTAGGTTGTACACTTTTTCCGTTGTTTCAATAGACTAGTTGTGAGACTAGGTTGAAATTTTATAAGTATTTTTCCTCGTTGATAGGCCAGGGTATGCTTGTAGTTTTGGTGACCGCTAGGTATGGGACTAGGGACGGTTTAGGTGGGGCTAGCCAAAATAATGGGTGGGATTATTAGAGAATAATGATAACTTGATAATAAATTGATAAGTAATGCCTAAGATGAGAAGCGGGTATTAAAATGGGTTTGCGTCGCGAGTATATGCGGGGCTAACAATAAGGAGCAAACTACCTGTAGTGACGTTGGTGTGCGTTGGTGTCACAAGTATGTTCAGGGCTAATGAAATTGGACGAAATGGCTATCTTGACGTGTCGTGCATGGAACCTGGCCAGTATGTGTTGTGCTAACAAAATTGGGCGAACTGTCTCTGGTGAGGGAAAGTGGTTGTGGTGTAGAGATTAAGCAGGCTAAGAATGTGCATGGCTCGTAATAGGGTGAATTGGATATACTATTGTCTCATAAATTAAATGGATGAAATTAAATTAGTTAAATTGTGGAATCTGCATTAATGTTGAAATATCATAATTAGACTTGAACATTGGGGTGGTGTAATGTGAGTTGATAGTGGTAGTTTATTTTTTCTCACGTGTTAATATATATCTCGTTTGATTTAAAATACTCTATTGTGATATTTATCATGTATAATACCTTTGTCTGGGTGTATGGACCCAAATTGGGAGGAGTAGATAGTATTCATACGGTGAGCTCTGACCCATTGCATTAAATAATATTTCAGGTATAGTACTGGGGTAGCAGTCTAGGACTGATTTGAGGCATTTTAAGATTTATTATTAGTTTTATTTAATTCCATTCCGTCATTTTTATTATGAGGCTTTAATTTATGGGTTTGGTGGGCCAATAGGTTCCACAATTGTTTTTTGTTTATGTTTTCTATTTCTAGTTGGATTATTTCATTTGAGTTTTAATAATTTGGAGTTAGATTTATTTTGGATATAGCACGGTGATGGATTTTAGATTGCATGAACATTCATATTTGTTAGATAAATTTGAATATTATCATGTGGAATTTTTTTATAAATGTATAATATTTCAGCCACATCTTGAGAATGATAACTTATGTAGTGACGCCCGATATATAGTTTGGCGGCTATAACAGGTCACTTCGCTTAACAAAACATGCGGGGTGTTACAGATGGTATCAGGACATGGTCTTATGTCTCATAGGTTGTGAGTCCGTTTTAACTTCTGAATTACATATTTTTATTTCCTTTTGAAGATTTGTACTCTTAGTTATTTCGAGTCTAATTGTTGTTTGTTCCTTTCTTTACAGATGGGGAACACCAAGAGATTTGGAGATAGGGGTGAGGTCTCGATTTCTAGACCCGCAATTCAGGAGAGGTAGGCTATGTTTTTTGGGCGTCGAGGAGTTAGAGGTTATCGTTTATGAGACCACTATGGATGATATTAACATAGGGATACATAGGTGGGGAAATCTAGAGGCGCAACAACAGGGTACACCAACCTCAATTTAGGATAGGGGACAACCAGTTCATTAAGGGCAATCGTTCCATTTTCGTATGGGGATTTGATCCAATGGTTGCTCCCAAATGGAGGAGGTATATGGAGAAACACTTGACGATGGTAGATTGTATTGATGTGTAGAAGCAGATGTTGGCTACATTCAAGATGACTGGTGATGGATTGTAGTGATGGGAGAGTGTCACCACATCCGAGGATAGGGAACGCCAGAATTATGGATACTTTAGTGATATTTAATGATAAATATTTTCCTTATGCGATTAGGAGTGAGAAGAAGAGGAAGTCTCTGGATTTAGAGTTGGGATCGAAATCAGCTTCTAAGTATAAATAGGAATTCAAAAATCTGTCGATGTTTGTACCGGAGGATGTGAACACATAGGCAAAGAATATGAAATGTTTCATTAAGGGTCTATTGATAGGCTGGGTTTCTCCGTGATGTGAGAGTCACCTACGTGTCGGTCGTGTTGTTTTCGGCTCACCAACTTTATACAAAAACCTAAACTATGACTACACTCTTTTAAGGGAGTATAGCGGCAAGTCCGAGTATCGAATCCATAGAGATGAGTTGCTAGAATTTAACTAGTTTATTACTTCTCAATAAAAGTGTAAAAGGTAATGCTAAAAAAAGGAAAAGATAACAAAAGGAAAGGATTAATCTAGGTGTGGGAATATTAAACTATCTTAACAAATGAATAAAAACTATAGGTTGCGTCGGATATCCCTCACCTAAACTTAGTTGGTAAAAACGGTTACATGGGCTCACGAGTTATTAAGATTGCATCTTCTTTCGACAGTTAAATAAACCCAGAGTTGTCACACCCCTAAATTCGCATAAAATTCTAATAAGATTTTGGCGTCAACAAATACCCCAAAAATTACGCACGCAATGTCGTAAATACGGGGCATACGTGATATACCCCGTCAAATCTCCTAAGCGTAATAACTAGGACAACCCACTCAAAATAAATACGTAAAACTCCATCACCAAAGAAAAGCAAGCAATCAACCCTTAGGTGAGTTCAATCCAACACAACCTAGACTAAATTAGCCACTAAGCATGAAAAATAATATTAATTAAATCACTAATTAAATTCACTACACAAATTAACTATGCTTAAAATAAATAACAAAAAAATTAAAATAAAGCAAGAAATAGGGCTAGGAGATAATGAATAGTAAATACCTTACATTAATGGTGGAAATACACAAAGAAAATGGAGGAGGGTGAACTCCACAATAAAACCCCAAAATATCTCTCTAAACTAGGTCATAAACTAAAAGAGAAGAGAAAAAATGAATGTCTCAAGCCTAAAAATGATCTCCCCACTTAAGGGAAAGTTTTCCCCTAAATACCGCACTAAAACCCCACCAAAAAAAGAAAATTGCGGACTTTCTAGTGCAAAGAGAATCGATTTGCCCCTAGGTGAACCGATTCTCCCCTACAGGTCTTCAATTCGGCAGCTTTGTCCAACTTTACGAAAAATACCGTAACTTCTTCGTTATAACTCAGAATTAGGCACGGTCGAAGGACACGCGGAGATAACTCAGAGGGCTACAACATCCAAGAAGACATTAGGCCATAAAACCAAAATATGAAATGAATAAAATTCCTTTGAATGAGCCCTTGAGTGTGAATTTGAAGTAAAAATCATCTTAAAAATGCCATAACTCCTTGATTATGCATCAAAATCATGCACCTTCGACCGCCATGCGAAGAGAAATCAAAGGGATTCAAATTCCATGAATGGTTCGAGATTAAAACCCGAATTATAAAGTTAATAAAATGCCCCCAAAATTGCAGTATTCAACGAAATGTTTTCGAAATGCGTCTACACTTCACACCAGGCACCTAAATACCTACAAAGGCCCAATTAGACCTCATATAGTATGTTAAAATATAAAACGGAGGTTGTCTGGTTAATGAGCATATATATAGGAATTAAGGTACTATAGGGGGCTAAAATGCATAACTTAATGGGTGTAAATACGCAATATTTGCACCGTATCACACCCCCTAACTTACACATTGCTAGTCCTTAGAAATGAAGTGGAAAGAAAAAAGGCCTACAAGTAGAACCACAAGAGAGGAGATCTGTACAAAGGGGATAAAAACATATAAAATCTACTTTTGCGGGAAAACGATTGCATTTAGCACATGTAATAAGCCGTTAGACCCATGAGTTACCCTAGTGGACGAGTGTCGTCTTGTGGGAGTTTTCAAGGATGAAACCCACAAACATTAAATAGTTTTCTCAAAATATGCCCAACCCAACATGCGATAAGCCCAACAATATCGAAAAGGATTTCATACACATTATTAACATAATGAACGAATTCGAATGAAAGTCCAAGTCATTAAACATTATAAAATGCACCTCATTGAATTGAAACCTTAAAATGTGGGAGGTAAGCGAGCACATGCAAAGTATGATTTGGAACAAACTTAAATAAACCGGATAAGCGTTAAAGAATGCATATATGTCAATCCTCACCGGGCATTACACTCAACAAATGAATTCACTATGAAAAGGGAGGTAATACACGGGACATGCGGGCATAAAGAGTAAATGTAAATGGAAACTAGGCCGCGCACATATCAAACATGAAGAACGCTATATATAAAATTAAAATTTGTAATATCAATGAAAGATACCGCTCATTCAAGGAGGAGAAATGCATTTTCATGGATTACTAAAACTATTATTACTTTTAAATAAAATTCACCTTAAGATCACATAGGACTTTATATAGTTTTAATGTAGGTTTTGGGTCTAGGTTTATGAAAAGAAAGGAATATGTACGAATTCAAAGTGTTCGGGGATGAAGACTCATGATAATGTGAAATTGCGGGAAATTCCAAAAATTAAAAAATACAATCCATAAAAGGCATTGAATATAAGAATGGGGAGAGTAAACAAAGCTTATTGAACACTATACACAACATATACAAATTTCTCTCTCTTTTTTGTTTCTTCATTTTCTCACTTTTTCTTTTGTTTTCTGCTTTCTCTTTTTCACTCTTTTTTTTCTTCATTTTTTCTTCACTTTTCGCATCTCACATGCCTAAATTGCAACCAGAAAGAAAGACCTCCATTCAATCCTAAGTAACATTCCAAACAAAGGTATGTGAGGTAATATGTATGGTATAAAACTCAAATTTAGAGTTAGTAATGGGATTTTAAGGTTATGAAACGAAAGTCTAATATTTAGGCTCAACGGGATTGATGAGGGGAAACATATGGGTGATATAACAAAGATGGCATGTGATCATTTCCTAAAGTTTACGCAATTCTCGAGTAAAAACAAACTTTGAAAATCATGCTCAAGTAACACATTTCAAGAATGAACTCAATTAATGAATGATTAAATGAAAGAACAGTGAGATTACTGACAATTTTAACATTTTCAATGAGAAATGAATAGTGTATAACACTCACAAATGACGAAAATCACAAAGCTCACTCATTGTATGTATATACAATGCAACAAAAGATTACCGAGTTATAAAAATCTTAAACGAAATCAATAAAGCAAGAAAAAGTGCATGTGCTCATGGAATTAAAGTTTAATTCATGAAGTCATTTATAATGCCAATAATTGAGGACTAAAGTATAATAACTTCTAAAATCAAGAACATGCATCATTGAGTTGTCTATTGAATCGAGCAATTATTAAAATTGATCATCGGAAACAAAGGTAAAATGCAAAATAAAGGAGGAAAAAAAGAAAATCTTTTTGAAATTTTTAATTTTTTTACAAGAAAAGCATGTTTGGGAATAACATATAATCAAATCAAAGAAACTATCAATAATTGGATAGAATATCCCACACCCCTAACTAAAACCTGACATTGTCCTCAATGTTAATTAAGAACCAATTTAAAGAGAGTAAAAGAGCGATACTACCCAAAACGGAGCGATCTCCTGAAAGTACAAGTCCAGTGATTCTAAAAAATATGTTAGTACGAAGGCATAACAAAAAGAAGAAATAAAACTTTAACTAATTACAGTAAACTATAAGTAAGAAGAAAAATAAAGTAACTATTTACAACCTACAATTTTAACTTCTAACTAACTATACACTAGAAGTTGAAATTTTTGAGGGTCCACCCAAAAGACGATTTGAATTTGAAAGATCCACGGGGGACCCTCCCTTTCATGCATGCCTCCCGAAATATAGGAATTCCGTTCGGACAACGAAATCCATGTGTAAGGCGGAAGAAATGAACCATCCCCAATTAAAAATTTTGGAGGGAGGATGGGGGATTTGGATAAAACGAGTGGCAAATACACAAGGGGGCCAAGAAAAATAGAATTATCTTCCAAATATTTTGAAGTTGGAATGGGAGGGGGGCACATGAGGGAAAATATGCCTCCATGGAAGTCGACTCGAGAGAGTACTCCTCGTCAGTGAATGGGTTAAACGTTTTAAAGTTCGGAACCGATTCATCGGGTACTTGCGTCAGTGTGATAGTATAGAATAAAGATGGGGATGAAAGAAATGAAATCTTAAGAGATGAGTTATCATCACTTGAAGGTTGAATTTCGAAGGAAATATGATCGTTTTCAATAAAACTTTCTTCTTTGATAATCAAAGAAGAAACGAGTTCATTGTAAATGGATATTGTGCCCATTTCTTTCTCATTTTCATTCTCTACAATACCATGGGTCAAGTCAAGAATGATTGATTCCAAAGTAGGCAAAAAGGCCTCATTTGGTTCAAAACATTCCTTGACTTCAAAAGTCTTGGAAGAAAAATCGTCATCAGATTCAAATATTAAATCCAACTCATGCTCCCAACAATGATTTTCTTCCCGATTACGGTTTTCAATTTCCTCATTTTTAAGCATACGCAAACCCTCACCGAATGTTATACGGTGAGGTACGGATTCTTGTAAATACGAAATTTGAAAATTATCATTGGAACGACTATCAAAATCATTAACATAAGAATTTTGAAAGGTATTACAATTTGTTTCAAAATTCTTACCTTAAGGATCTTACGACCCAAAATCAAAATGATCATTCCCAAAATTTTTGTAATCCATACTTTGACTTTCGTAATATTCACCCAATGTCAATTTATATGTTGCAATTTTTGGGGCTTGTAAGTATTGACCAAAAGTTATAGGTTTATGTGAATTTTGAGAATTATCATTAGGATTACCTAAAAAATTGGAATAAGACATTCTTACCTCAACAAAGGCTCGAGATGGAAAATTCCACAAAGATATGCACAAAAAAAATTCAAGCGTTTCTTGGCGCTCAAATGTAGAAGTCCTATAAAAATGTTAGCAAAATAAATATAAATAGCAAGAAAATACTACAAAATACTAAATCAAATAAATTCTAAAACATCAAGTCCCCGACAATGGCACCATTAGATAGGCTCGATTTCTCTGCAGCGTGAGGGTCACCTACGCTTCGGTCATGTTGTTTTGGGCTCACCAACTCTATACAAAAACCTAAACTATGACTACACTCTTTTAAGGGAGTATAACGGCCAGTCCGAGTATCGAATCCACTGAAACGAGTTACGAGAATTTCATTGGTTTATTACTTCTCAATAAAAGTGTAAAAGGTAATGCTAACAAAAAGAAAAAGATTACAAAAGGAAAGGATTAATCTAGGCGTGGGAATATTAAACTATGTTAACAAAGGCATAAAAACTATAGGTTGAGTTAGATATCCCTCACCCCGAGTTAATTGGTATAAATGGTTACATGGGCTCACGAGTTATTAAGATTGCATCTTGTTTCGACAGTTAATTAAACCCAGAGTTGTCATGCTCCTAAATTCGCATAAAAGTCTAATAAGATTTTGGCGTTAACAAATATCCCAGAAATTACGCGTGTAAGGTCGTAAATACGGGGCTTACGTGATATACCCCGTTAAATATCCTACGTGTAATAACTAGGACAACCCAGTCGAAATAAACACGTAAAACTCCACCACCAAAGCAAATCAACCAATCAACCCTTAGGTGAGTTCAATCCAACAAAATCTAGACTAAATTATCCACTAAGGATGAAGAACAACATTAATTAAAGCACTAATTAAATTAACTACACAAATTAACTAGGCTTGAAATAAATAACAAAGCATTAAAATAAAGCAAGAAATAGAGCTAGGAGACAATGAATAGTAAATAGCTTACATTAATGGTGGAAATACCCAAATAAATGGAGGAGGGTGAACTCCACAATAAAAACCCCAAATATATCTCTAACCTAGCTCTTAAGCTAAAAGAGAAGAGAAAAAATGAATGTCTCAAGTCTAAAAATGATCTCCCCACTTAAGGGAAAGTTTTTGCCTAAATACCCCACCAAAAAATGAAATTTGTAGACTTTTTGGTGCAAAGCAAATCGATTCGCCCCTACAGGTCTTCAATTCTGCATCTTTGTCCAACTTTTCAAAAAATATCGTAACTTCTTCATTATAACTCAGAATTTGGCATGGTAGGAGGATACGCGAAGATAACTTAGAGGGATAAAACATCCAAGAGACATTAGGCCAAAAAAAATATACGTAAGGACTAAAATGCCCTTGAATGTACCCTTGAGTGTGAATTCGAAGTAAAAATCATCCTAAAAATGCCATAACTCCTTCATTACGCATCATGCACCATTGGCGGCCTCGCGAAGAGAAATCAAAGGGATTCAACTTCCATGGATGGCTCAGGATTAAAACCCTGAATGCTAAAATTACTGAAATGCCCCCGAAGCTGCATTATTCAACAAAACTTTTTCAAAATGCATTTATACTTCACACCAGGCACCTAAATACCTACAAAGGCTCAATTACACCTCATATAGCATCTTAACATATAAAATGGAGGTTGTCTGGTTAACGAGCATATATAGAGAAATTAAAGTACCCGAGGGGGCTAAAATGCATAAGTTAATGGGCGTAAATACGTAATATTTACGTCGTATCATCGGTCATCGTCTATTAAGAAGATAGATTTTGGGAACCCAACATATACTACTTACACCTAGGTGGTGGATGTCATGTTGTTTTTATGGCTGGAGAAAGTGAATTATTAAAAGAAGTTGGGTAAAACGCAGGAGTTAAGTGAACTGGAAGGGAACAGGATGAATGGGGAGAACAAGGGTTGCAATGACCAACCGTGGAAGAGGCAACGAGCTGGTCAGGAGAATCAGAAATTTTAATAAGGAAATAGCATTCCATAAGTCCCTCAGGCATAGGGCGAGCGGGCGCAAACAAGGCTTATACTTATACTCAGAGTGAGATTTATACTCAGAGTTTACCTTACCAATATGATTTACCTTTCCGAATTTCGGGACGAAATTCTATTATAAGGGGGGAAGTATGTAATACCCCATAATTTTTATGACTTTTAAAATGGGTTATATTTTAAATTAATGGATTAATTAGATTTTACTATAAATTAATTCATTTGGATTTTATACGTATTGTGGATATTAAAATGTATGATTCTGTATATTACTTAAAGATATTTATGTAATATATGAATGTGATGTTATTGATATGGCGGTGTGATATTAATTCAGTAATTTGAATTTTTAGTCGGGCGCGGTATGGGACGTGTCAGGACTAATTTGTTAAATTAAACAAGAAACTTATTTTTATATCGACCTGATAGTCATTTTGAGTGTGTCGTTGCATCCGGAAGGGTTGAAATAGTCATAAAAGTCTATTTGGATGTTGGTTTTTGGTCTCGGGTCATTTGGAAATAAAAAGACAACCCAAAAGGGTATTTTGGTCATTTTTACAAGGGGGATGAATAGTGATTTCAGATTTTCTCCTATTATAAGTATTTGGAGATTAGTTGTACGTGGGTTATTCATCTCTTCTACACAAAACTTGAGAGGTCATCTTCTTGAGAGAGTGAAAGGTTGCTTGGAAGAAGAGAAGTTTGCTTGGAAAGGATGAGAACCAAAGACCAAAGGTCACCACCACCAACCACCACCGAAATTTGGCCGGAGAAAGGGATAACCACCTGTGTTATTCAACTCCAAAGATCAGATCTTCATTAGAGTCAAGTTTTTGATAATTGCAATCTAATTTTGTATATTGTCCATGTTAGGATAGTTATAAAAAGAAGAGATTTTTCATGTTTGGAATATAAAGATGGAGTTGTAAATGGATTTCTGGAAATATGGAAATATATAAGAATCAAACTCATGTTATAGGTAGATAGTAATCCATGAAATAATCATAAATCTTTTGAAGAAATTCTTAGAATCAATGGTGTGTTGTTGAAGATATCATGTATATAATTTTCTAGAAAAAGAGGATAAACATATGCTTTTAATTCAAACTCTTGATAATTCTAAGATGTCTAAAGCATTAGAAATCATTTACATATGTTGCTGTATCATATAGTAAGGTTTAGAAGGAATTTGGGTAGTTAATATAAAGGTTTTAATGATCAAAAGTGATGAAACCCGTAGTAGAAGAAATGCAGAAAACTGGGCTGATATCTGGGCGATTGATCGATCGACCCTCTGCCTTCGATCGATCGACCTCCCCAGAATTCATGAAGTTGTTTCTTTTTACTGATTTTTCTTATCCCAAACCTTTTGTAGATCTTTGGTGATTATTAATTGGATATAATGGGACTTAGGAAGGTTCAGGAAGCCCTAGTTAAGAATCGAATTAATTTGATTGGGATTTAATTGATTAGAATTATGTTAATTAAATTGGAAGAAATTTCAGTTGCTAGATTCATGTGTTGGATTATAATTTGTTTGCATGAGGATTAAGGATAGGTCTAGTAGGGGAGATTGAATATAACACTTGGGCAGCCTTAGGTTTACAAGAGGGTTTAATCCTAGGCAATAGAAGATGTGTTTATAAGAGATTTGAAACAATCGATTTTAACCCTAATTAAGGGAGAGTTTAACTCATAGTAATTCGGAGATAAGATGATATGGACTAGTAGGATATTTGTGATTTCTTACTAAATAAATATATTGAGCAAAACCTATTTAAACCTTAGGTAATGAGTGAGACTATGCAATAACTAAATTAAAGAAGTAAAATCATGATAAGTTAATACGTAGGATTCAAAGAGATATAATGCTACATATGGGGATTATCTTAGGGTAGTGGGATTACCTTGTTGATATTGTATCCATAGGTAGATGATAATTCCTATTTGATTGATTGATGATTTATGTCTATGACATATCTAGCTTACTTGCTATCGACGGGAGGTTTGCGCGTGAGGGCAGTCATATCCTGATGAATCCATGGGATTTTTGATTTGTCGCTCGAGAACATAGGTCTATGAAAGACTTATCGGTGAGTTGATAAGTCCGCTGACAATGGGAACGTAGGTATGCGCGTGGCCCATGGGTATGAGAACTATGTTAGCCTCCAAATGTTTGTGTTGATGTTTGTGGTTCGAGGAATCCTTATCGAACCTTTAGTCTTCTATTCGGCGACCATCGATATTGGGAAATGATAGCAGAGTAATGCATGCACCACAGCTGTGTCTCGGGGTGCCGTATTATATATATAATGAATTAAATGAATGAATGTATATATGGTGGGTAGAACAATCTACTATGTGATAATTGTAGATAACGGTGAATTGAGAAAAAGAATTGAAATAAGTTAATGAATATTTATTCAAGAACTTATTTCACATTAATGAGAAACAATTCATGTTAATGAGAAACGTATTGTAATACCCCGTATTTTCATGCTATATTAATTTGGAGATTTATTAAATTTAATGTGAGTTAATTATTTAATAAAAATCCGGAAATTAATTATGTTATAATTATTAACATGACGAGAGTCAGTAATTATATTAAATTTGTTGAATATTACTAATGAGCAAAGTAATATATTATATTGGTTATATTGAATGTCATGAGTGAGTTAAATGACAACTTCGAAAACTTAAGTCGGGACGTGCTTGTGTCGCGTCGGGACTAAATTTTGATAAATAAAAAGTGAATATTTTATAAGTTGCCCGTATGGTCATTTTGAGTGCGACAACGCATCCGGAGGGGTCGAGATAGTCAGAAAAGTGTACCCGGGGGTGTAGTTTGGTTCTCGGGGCGTTTTTAGGCCTAATTAGTAACCCGGAAGGGCATTTTGGTCATTTTACCTTTTTGGGTAATTAAACCCACGAAAATTAGAGGGGCTATATCTTATTTGAGGTTGTCACCTAGGGTTAGAATACCCAAAACCTTGAACGGCCATTGGAGAAGAGAGGAGAGAGCTCTCAAGCAATTCCAAGGCTCAAAACTCAACGGTTTGCACCGCCGCCACCACCAACGCGTAGATCGCGAGATGGGGAACGCAACCACACCAAAATCAGCCGCAATCCAGACTTCTAAAAATCCCAGGCTTGTGTTTATCTTGCTTATTTCGTTGGTGCAATTTCCATATTAGTTTAGGAATGATTAGGGATGAATTATATGGAAGAAAACCCAAATTGTGATAGGAATTTGCATGTAGTAAAGACTTAAACCTTATTCTGGAAATCTTTTGTGATGTAGAAGAATAATCCATGAAATTTTGGTGTAATTAAGAAAGAAATTATGGGGTAAAACATATTAGAACCATGATTTAGAGATTTTTTGGGTTCTTGAGTTTTAAATGAGTTTCGGTATGATTAATCCATGTTTAGTGACGTAAATTGACATGCTTTACGTAGGATGTGTATCATATCATGTTAGGATATTAGTAGTACAAGATTTTGGACGTTTGGGGATGTAAAACTTGAAATTGGATGAGAATAGGTGTTAGAATCCGTAACTGCAATTCTGCAGAAATCGCAATACCTGCTTGATCGATCGATCGAGCCTAGAGCCTCGATCGATCGACCCCTCCTAGCAGACTCCTATTTCCCTTTTTAAATGAGTTAAATTCAATTTTTCGTGATATAATTCTTGGGCATTCTTAATAAAATGATTTGGGAGACATGGAGGACCAGTATGGTATATGAATAAATGTTGGGATTTTTAATATACGACGAGAATGGTATTTATTGGATATTTACTTTAGGGTTGATAAATTTATGTATTAAAGGGTGAAGTGCGTAAGAGAGTTACGTTGGAACATAATAAGGACACCTACTGAATTTTTTTACTTGGGAGGATAGGGTCCACGAGTGTCACGTAATGAGTTGGAGAAACCCTTCGAGTTAAGGTTAGTGACGAACCCTTATAAGAAATACTTAACATGAAAAGTAAGGATAAATATTGTAATTATGGGTGATGAGAGAAACCTGTATTGATATGATAACAAGTGGTATATTTATATGGTTGTGTGTGAATATATCATATACGTGTGAAAACCATGCCCGTGCTACTTGCTATCCCTGAGGTTACCGCGCTGGGACGATCTTATCCTGTGTTGCCTTATGGGGGATATTGATTCGTACCCTAGGAGATAGATATCCTTGGTACATGCTATCGAAATGATAGTTCAGACGGTCCTAAGAGACGTGAAGCTATGTACTGACCTCTTAGAGACTTGGAATCTATGCTTCGCCTCAATGTTGTTTTGTATGTGTTGATACAGTTCGAGAGTGATTCCGAACTTGTATTTCCCTTAGTGTGAGCGATACGGGGATCGGATAGCATAGTATGCCTGCACCATAGTTTTATTTGGGGTGCCGTTATAATATATATATTGTACGAGTAGTTAATTTATATATAAAATCATGAGATTTGGAACTGCCTACTGTGATTTGGTAAGTAGGACATAGTTGATAACTAAAATTGTAAATACTTGATTGAAAAGTATAATATGACACTGGGAAACTTTATAAATTAATGAAGCTAAAACGAGAGTTGTGCTACTAATTGGAAGTATCCTTTTTGAACAATGATATTGTTCGGTTTTGAAATCCTACGAGTAATTTTAGATAATCTAAATTGTTGGGAAGGTTAGGGATAAAATGATAGGATAAACCGTTGGGAAGGTTAGTGCGATAGGTGTGCACATTAGAAGAGAGGTGAGAAATTCTCAAGAGAGTGTCGCACTAATATGTTATTGCATTGTCCTGTATCAATTTAAATACTTGCTAAACGAATTTTAAATCATACACACTATCGGGCTCTGACCCGTTTCTTTCTCTCTCTCTCTCTCTTGTATATATATGTATGTATTACAGGTGCCCAGCCACAGGGGCGTCTTGCTTAGGATCCCTTGGAAGGAATGCGCTGCAGCTTAGGTGGGAGTTGCAGGTCTCTTGATTAGACGACTTCGTTCATTCGGATCCACTCTTAGTACTTTCATTTAGTTGGGCATGTGTATCCCCTTCCATTATTGACTTATTACATTCGGGACATTTGTATTTCAGTTATTTCTATTTCTGTTACTATGGGATTTATTCAGTATGGATATGTTACTTCAAATTTTAATTGTTGGGATGAGATTGAGGAATGTTTTAGATTAATTGGATTATGTTGCAGAATTAATGTGGTGTAATTCTTACTTATTGAATGTTGTTAATAAATAAATATTTTTCTTTAAATAAAATCTGGAAAATAATGGATGGAAATGGTTTTGACACTTAGCTTAATTAATTAGGGTGTTAAATTGGAAATTTATTTTTCGACAGTGATGCTAAGAATGAACCAACTGTTCACCTTGATTTAATTTAATAAAGGAGTGATCGCCCAGAATTTAATTAGGCGGGGTGTCACAGGTGGTATCAGAGCATCAGGTTCTAGTGTCCATAGGATCTGTACGGCTTATTTTCGCTTTTCAGTTTAACGTTATTGCTATAGAGCCCTATTTTTAGGATTGTTGTACTCCGGTTTTATGTTTAAGTCTCCAGCTATTTGAGATTTGATAATAACTGTAGACTAATAAACTTTTTCACGTTTTAGATGCCTCCGAGACGTGCTCCGAGGGATAGGCGTGCCCAGGCCGAGCAGCCAGCAGCTCCGGCACAAGGCACAATGAATGCAAATGAAGTAGCCGCCATTGTTGCTCAAGCGGTGAATGCCGCACTAGCGGTAGTTCAGCAGGCTCCACCCCAGGTTCATGTAGTGGAGCCATTACCAGCACAGCTCCCATCTGCATGGGAGAGGGTTAGGGATGCTTTTCAGAAAGCGCATCCCCCTGAGTTCTCTGGTAGCTCCGATATTGTCACAGTCAGCCAATGGTAGAAAGACATCCAGCGGCATCTCCGTATGTATGAGTGCACCGACGTGCAAAAGCAGTTATTGGCCTCCTTTAAGCTGGTGGGAGCCTCTTTGCAGTGGTGGGAGTCCACTACCACTTTGGAGAAGAGGGACACGATCCCTATTCAGCCGTTCTGGGAGCGGTTTGACCGCAAGTACTTTCCACCTGCAGTGCAGACTGAGATGAGACGGAAATTACTGAATCTGAAGCAGGAGATTCTTACCGTAGCGGAGTATGAGGAGGAGTTCATGAGATTTCTCACCATTGTGCCAGATGAGGCACCTATTGAGAGCAAGAAGATTATGTTGTTTATCGACGGGTTAGCTTGGAGGATCCGTCAGCACCTTATTAGGAATTTATCCCTGAGTACTTTCACTGATGTACTCAATGCCACGTTGTTACATTGCCAGGATCACCGCTTCCATCTTCAGGGAAGCAAAAGAGTAGGAGAGTCCAGCCAGTAGGGCAGGACGAGGGGTAATAGGGCCAGTGGCGGGGAGGTAACGGCCAGCAGGGCCGTGGTCAGCAGGTACAGAGGGGATGAAAAATTCAGAGGCCGATGTTTTGGGTGCGGTAAACATGTCCACAGATGTCAGGATTGTTCGGAGGGTGATAGGGCCCCACCGCAGCAGGGTGCCCGTAATGAGCCACATAGACCACTTTTTCCACCTGCCCTCCCAGCTCCAGCCTAGGTGCCAGCCTTACCAGCCATTCCAGCAGCTCCCGTGAAGCAGGGCAGTTACAGTATGGACGTGTATATAACGTCCATCAGGCAGCAGCTCCACAGGTACCACCCGCGATTGAGGGTATGTTTCCTATCCATGGTACTATGGGTCGAGTTTTGTTTGATACGGGGGAAACACATTGTTTTATAGCTATGCATTTTGCGAAGGCCTTAGGGTTTTTAGCCATAGCAGAGAGCACAGTGACGTGTGTAGACTCACCACTGGGGAGTGGGTCGCTTATTTTCTTTATATGCCGGGAGTGAGGGTAGAGATTGGTAGCTTGGTATTACCTGCAGACATGTTAGTCTTAGACATGCACGAGCATGATGTGATTATTAGTATGGATTGGCTCACAGCTTATAGATCTATGATTGATTGCTTCGGTAGGAGCATTATTTTTGCCATTCAGGGGCAAGAGATGTTTGTAGTTGCGATGCCTCGTCCATAGGGAGGTTCGACCGCTCATTTGTATTACATAGAGGAGGATACCTCTAAGGAGATTATGATTCCCTTAGATTGGATCCCAGTTGTTAGGGAGTATTCCGATGTGTTTCAGGGGATACCAGGCCTACCCCCTAATCGTGAGATAGACTTTGTCATAGATTTATTGCCAGATACGAGACCTATAGCACGCGCACCGTACCGTATGGCTCCGGCAGATATACGAGATCTACGAGATCAGATAGAGCAGCTGTTAGGTCAGGGCTTCATTCATAGGAGTACCTCACCTTGGGGCGCTCCAGTCTTGTTTGTGAAGAAGAGAGATGGTTCACTGAGATTGTGTGTAGACTACCGAGAGCTGAACAAGGTCACGATACGGAATAAGTATCCATTGCCTCGAATCGATGATCTGTTCGACCAGTTGAGGGGAGAAACTTTCTTTTTGAAGATAGATCTGAGGTCGGGGTACCATCAGTTGCGTATTAGAGAGCAGGATGTTTCAAAGACTGCCTTCTTGACGAGATATGGATCCTATGAGTTCAGGGTGATGCCGTTCGGACTCACAAATGCTCCAGCCCTTTTCATGGACTTGATGAACCGAGTATTCAGAGAGTTCTTGGATTAGTTTGTCATCGTCTTCATAGATGACATTTTGATATATTCACACTCCGAGGAGGAACATGCCGAGCACTTGAGGCAGGTTCTTCAGACTCTACGAGAGCATCAGTTGTATGCTAAGTACGAGAAGTGTGGATTCGGGTTACGAGAGGTACTGTTCTTGGGGCATGTTGTTTCTGAGCAAGGGATAGCAGTTGACCCGAGCAAAGTGTCAGCGGTGAGGGAGTGGGGACTGCCCACGACACCGACGGAAGTGCGTAGTTTCTTGGGGTTAGCTGGTTACTACAGGAGATTTATTCGGGGATTCTCCAAAATAGCGGGTCCATTGACGAATTTGACTCGCAAAGGGTTACCGTATGTTTGGGATGATGCTTGTCAGTTGGCTTTCGACGAGCTGAAAGACAAGCTTACTTCAGCACCAGTCCTTGAGTTACCGAAGTCGGCTGTGGAGTACCTGGTTTACACCGATGCGTCTTTATGGGGACTTGGGGGAGTACTTCAGCAGGAGGAGAAGGCTATATCTTTTGACTCCCGCAAGCTTAAGACGCATGAGAAGAATTACCCCACCCACGACCTGGAGCTAGCAGTGGTCATCTTTGCATTGAGGATATGGAGACACTATTTATTGGGGGAGAAATTCCGTTTGTTCACAGACCACAAGTCATTGCAGTACCTGTTCACTCAGCGAGAGCTGAATATGTGTCAGCGCAGATGGCTAGAGTTTGTGAAGGACTACCAGTTCGATATACAGTATCATCCGGGAAAGGCCAACGTAGCTGCTGATGTGTTGAGTCGTAGACCGGTGGACGAGGTAGCGGACGTCTGGAAAGCAAAGTGGAAGGAGTTGGGTCACCAGGATGCAGTAGCCCGTTCTTTCATATCCGTTATGTCAGTCACACCCGAGATTGTTACGAGGGTGATACAGGCACAGACCACAAACCTGTTTTGCCAGGAGCAGATTGTGCGACTTTTAGACGAGGTTGCTGAGTCCTATTCTGTTAGTTCTGACGGGGGTTTGAGGTTTAATGGGAGGTTGGTAGTTCCAGAAGGGGCTGAATTATGTCATGTAGTGATGACCCAATCTCACGGGTCCCGATTAAAGTGCATCATGGAGGGGATAAGATGTATTAGGATATGAGGAGACAATACTGGTGGAGTGGGATGAAGAAGGACATTGCTGAGTTCGTGTCCAAGTGTTCTACCTGCCAGCTGGTGAGGGTGAACCATCAGAAACCTTCAGGGTCGCTTAAGCCATTGGAAGTACCCGCGTGGAAGTGGGAGAGTATTTCCATGGATTTTATTACGGGGTTGCCTATATCACAGCGGGGCCACAACTCTATCTGGGTGATTGTAGACCGTTTGACCAAGGTGGCTCATTTTCTACCGGTGCGGACAGACTATACCACGGGTCAGTATGCTCAGTTGTTTATTACTGAGATTGCCAGATTACACTGGGTGCCCCTGAATATTGTGTCAGATAGAGACAAAATCTCCGTGTCATGTTTTTGGGAAAGCTTTCAGGAAGCTATGGGTACTGAGTTGAGATTGAGTTCAGCTTATCACCCACAGACAGATGGACAGACATAGAGTACTAATCAGATGTTGGAGGATATGCTACGCATGTGTGTTCTTGATTTTGGAGGAGGTTGGGAGCCACACCTTTCACTGGTAGAGTTTGCTTATAATAACTCGTATCAGTTCACGATTGGCATGGCTCCATTTGAGGCTTTGTATGGTAGGCCTTGTCGTTCCCCAGCTTGTTGGCTCGAAGTGGGGGATAACAAGTTGCTAGGACCATAGGTGATTCAGGAGACCTCCAATAGGATTGAGATGATCAGGAGTCGCATTCGGGTAGCCCAGGACAGGCAGAAGAGCTACGCTGATGCGAAACGATTCTTCCGGGAGTTTAGTGTGGGGGACCAAGTGTTATTGCATGTATCTCCTATGAAGGGAGTGATGAGGTTCGGGAAGAAGGGGAAGTTGGCTCTGAGGTACGTGGGACCATTTCCCATCATCGAGAGGATTGGGCCAGTTGCATACAGGTTGGGATTGCCAGAGCATTTACATCGCATTCACGATGTATTCCACATCTCGTCGTTGAGACGATATCTTCGGGATGATATGGCCCATACTCACATCGCGATAGATGAGATAGATTTACAGCCAGATAGCTCTTACGAGGAGAGTCCGGTGGCTATCCTAGACTTTAGTGAGAGGAGATTGAGGTCGAAGATAGTTCCACTTGTGCGGGTCCAGTGGGAGCACCATAATGTGGAGGAATCCACTTGGGAGCGCGAGGCAGATATGCGCGAGAGATATCCAGAATTGTTCTTACCAGGTATGCCTTATTTTCTGAATTTCGGGACGAAATTCCGTTATTAGGAGGGAAGTATGTAATACCCCGTATTTTCATGCTATATTAATTTGGGGATTTATTAAATTTAATGTGAGTTAATTATTTAATAAAAATTCAGAAATTAATTATGTTATAATTATTAACATGACGAGAGCTAGTAATTATATGAAATTTGTTGAATATTACTAATGAGCAAAGTAATATATTATATTGGTTATATTGAATGTCATGAGTGAGTTAAATGACAACTTCGAAAACTTAAGTCGGGACGTGCTCGTGTTGCATCGGGACTAAATTTTGATATATAAAAAGTGAATATCTTATAAGTTTGCCGTATGGTCATTTTGAGTGCACCAATGCATCCGGAAGGGTCGAGATAGTCAGAAAAGTGTACCCGGGGGTGTAGTTTGGGTCTCGGGGCGTTTTTAGGCCTAATTAGTAACCCGGAAGGGAATTTTAGTCATTTTACATTTTTGGGTAATCAAACCCACGAAAATTAGAGGGTATATATTTGATATTGAGGTTGTCACCTAGGGTTAGAATACCCAAAACCTTGAACGGCCATTGGAGAAGAGAGGAGAGAGCTCTCAAGCAATTCCAAGGCTCAAAACTCAACGGTTTGCACCGCCGCCACCACCAACGCGTAGATCGCGAGACGGGGAACGCAACCACACCAAAATCAGCCACAATCCAGACTTCTGAAAATCCCAGACAAGTGTTTATCTTTCTTATTTTGTTGGTGCAATTTCCATATTAGTTTAGGAATGATTAGGGATGAATTATATGAAAGAAAACCCAAATTGTGATAGGAATTTGCATGTAGTAAAGACTTAAACCTTATTCTGGAAATCTTTTGTGATGTAGAAGAATAATCCATGAAATTTTGGTGTAATTAAGAAAGAAATTATGGGTTAAAACAGATTAGAACCATGATTTAGAGATTTTTAGGGTTCTTGAGTTTTAAATGAGTTTCGGTATGATTAATCCATGTTTCGTGACGTAAATTGACATGCTTTACGTAGGATGTGTATCATATCATGTTAGGATGTTAGTAGTACAAGATTTTGGATGTTTGGGGATGTAAAACTTGAAATTGGATGAGAATAGGTGTTAGAACCCGTAACTGCAATTCTGCAGAAATTGCAATACCTGCTTGATCGATCGATCGAGCCTAGAGCCTCAATCGATCGAAGGTTCGATCGATCGAGCCCCAAACCTCAATCGATCGACCCCTCCTGGAAGACTCCTATTTCCCTTTTTAAATGAGTTAAATTCAATTTATTGTGATATAATTCTTGGGAATTCTTAATAAAATGATTTCGGAGACATGGAGGACCAGTAGGGTAAATGAATAAATGTTGGGATTTTTAATATACGACGAGAATGGTATTTATGGGATATTTACTTTAGGGTTGATAAATTTATGTATTAAAGGGTGAAGTGTGTAAGAGAGTTACGTTGGAACATAATAAGGACACCTGCTGAATTTTTTTACTTGGGAGGATAGGGTCCACGAGTGTCACGTAATGAGTTGCAGAAACCCTTCGAGTAAAGGTTAGTGACGAACCCTTATAAGAAATACTTAACGTGAAAAGTAAGGATAAATATTGTAATTATGGGTGATGAGAGAAACCTATATTGATATGATAACAAGTGGTATATTTATATGGTTGTGTCTGCATATATCATATACGTGTGAAAACCATGCCCGCGCTACTTGCTATCCCTGAGGTTACCGCGCTGGGACGATCTTATCCTGTGTTGCCTTATGGGGGATATTGATTCGTACCCTTGGAGATAGATATCCTTGGTACAGGCAATCGGAATGATAGTTCAGATGGTCCTAAGAGACGTGAGGGTATGTACTGACCTTTTAGAGACTTGGAATCTATGCTTCGCCTCAATGTTGTTTTGTATGTTTTGATACAGTTCGAGAGTGATTCCGAACTTGTATTTCCCTTAGTGTGAGCGACACGGGGATCGAATAGCAGAGTATGCCTGCACCATAGTTTTATTTGGGGTGCCGTTATAATATATATATTGTATGAGTAGTTAATATATATATGAAATTATGAGATTTGGAACTGCCTACTGTGATATTGTTCGGTTTTGAAATCCTACGAGTAATTTTTGATAAGCTAAATTGTTGGGAAGGTTAGGGATAAAATGATAGGATAAACCGTTGGGAAGGTTAGTGCGATAGGTGTGCACATTAGAAGAGAGGTGAGAAATTCTCAAGAGAGTGTCGCACTAATATGTTGTTGCATTGTCCTGTATCAATTTAAATACTTGCTAAACGAATTTTAAATCATACACACTATCGGGCTCTGACCCGTTTCTTTCTCTCTCTCTCTCTCTTGTATATATATGTATGTATTACAGGTGCCCAGCCATAGGGGCGTCTTGCTTAGGATCCCTTGGAAGGAATGCGCTGCAGCTTAGGTGGGAGTTGCAGGTCTCTTGATTAGACGACATCGTTCATTCAGATCCACTCTTAGTACTTTCATTTAGTTGGGCATGTGTAGCCCCTTCCATTATTGACTTATTACATTCGGGACATTTGTATTTCAGTTATTTTTTTTCTGTTACTATGGGATTTATTCAGTATGGATATGTTACTTCAAATTTTACTTATTGGGATGAGATTGACGAATGTTTTAGATTAATTGGATTATGTTGCAGAATTAATGTGGTATAATTCTTACTTATTGAATGTTGTTAATAAATAAATATTTTTCTTTAAATAAAATATGGAAAATAATGGATGGAAATGGTTTTGACACTTAGCTTAATTAATTAGGGTGTTAAATTGGAAATTTATTTTTCGACAGTGATGCTAAGAATGAACCAACTGTTCACCTTGATTTAATTTAATAAATGAGTGATCGCCCGGTATTTAATTAGGCGGGGTGTCACACGTATATGAATGATTATAGTACGTATGGTATGGGACATACGGGGTTATGATATGGGATAGAATCATATTATGGAAACTAGTGAGGATGAACCATTAACTAGGAGGTTAATAGGAAACGTTAAGTGTGCACTATAGCTAAGAGGTGAGAATATCAAGTGAGAGTCTGGATACTAACATGTACATAATAAATGCTTTATTGCACTTGTTAAATACCTGATGTTTTCAAAATCATTTCACATCGGGCTCTGACCCGTTTCCTTGCATATTTTTTTCTATTGTACCTTCTATATCAGGTGTCCAGCAACGGGACGCCAACCTTAGAGGATTATGACGAGCTATGGAGTATTTCTTAGACGCCTATCTTCATTTGATTCACATTATGTAGTGTTCTTTTGATTAGGGCATGTCGCCCAAAAGGATTTCAGTTATCTCTTTTCTATCGGAGTCAAATACTCAAGTATTCTTGTCATTTTTAATACATTTATTATTGTTGGGATTACTGTATTGGATTATTTCTTGGGAATGTTTATTCCAATTTCATTTAAATTCTTTTGAGTTATCTGTTCAATTATTATTGTGATAGAATAATATGTGTTGTGTTATTCGGAAAAAAAAAGGATTTTGATTGAAATTAAAATTTGGAAAGTTTTTAACACTAGCTTAATTGGGTATTGGGTGATTTGTAAATGTTTTTGACAGTGATGCTAAGAATGAGCCAACTGTATATTCTGTTTTAATTTGGTATGGGAGTGTCCACACAGTATTTAATTAGGCAGGGTGTTAGAGGTGGTATCAGAGCATCAGGTTCTAGTGTCCTTTAGGGTCTGTACATTTTACTGTGTTTTCAGCTTAGCGTTCTTTGATATAGAGCCCTATGAGTAGGATTGTTGATTTTTTGTTTACGCCTACGCTCTTCAGCTATTTTTTTATATCAAATACTGATAGTATACTCTCATTTCAGATGCTTCCTCGACGTGCACCTTAACCCGCCCCAGCTCAGGATACAATGACTGCGGCCGAAGTTGTTACAATTGTTGCTTAGGCAGTCAATGCAGCTCTAACTTCTATTCAGAAGGATCCAGCATAGGCACCAGTTTTGCCCCCCGCACAAGGGCAAGTGTTTCCTACTGCATGGGAACGAGAGAGGGATGCCTTTCAGAAGGCACACCCACTTAAGTTTCAGGGAGGATCCGATATCGTGACTGCTAGCCAATGGAAGAAAGATATCCAAAGGCACTTGAGAATGCTCAAATGCACTGAGGCTCAACATTAAATACTATCCACATTCAAGATAGTAGGGGAAGCTTTGCAATGGTGGGAAGCTAAGACCACTATTGAAGAGAGAGACACAATGACTATAAAAGAATTTTGGATACGGTTTGATCGGAAGTACTTTCCTTCCGCCATCCAGACAGAGATGAGGCAGAAATTACTTGAGTTGAAATAGGGAGAGAAAACAGTGGCAGAATACGAGGAAGAATTTACGCGACTAACAAATTTGGTACCAGCAGAGGTATCCACTGAGGAGAAGAG
This sequence comes from Sambucus nigra, assembly GCA_949130495.1. Classification (NCBI taxonomy): domain Eukaryota; kingdom Viridiplantae; phylum Streptophyta; class Magnoliopsida; order Dipsacales; family Adoxaceae; genus Sambucus; species Sambucus nigra. The sequence goes on along the minus strand of OX422211.1, from coordinate 355,554,005 downwards.
AATTCTAATGTTCACTAATGGGTTGAGCTACATGATTTGCCAGCATTTACTGGGAAATCTTTCACTTCGAACGTATGCAGATGTTCTTAATGTTGCAATGCTTCACTACCAGGATAACCTCTTACATGCTCAGGGTGTCAAGCGGGGGTTTGGGTCAAGCCTGCAAGGCAAGACTAATAGGGGCAGTTCTAGTGGGACTCAGCGTTAGGGAGAGTAGGGTTCCCAGACAGGGGATTATGTTAAGCATTTACGATCCGGAGATTCTTGAGTTGAGGATAGAGGTAATGGGCAAGGACAGCAGGGCCATCAGGGCTAGAGGCAGGCTTATTAGGGCCAAGGGAAATGAGGTAATGGCCAACAGGGTCGGGGTCAATAGGGACAAAATAGTGGGAAGTTTGCTGGAAAATGTTTCGTGTGCGACAAGTATGGCCATAAACGATAAGATTGTCCTGATAAAGGAAAATTCCCTCGACAACAAAATGCTCGACAGGAGCCACAAAAACCAGTGTTTCCACCAGCCGCTCTTCCAGATGTGACACCCCGACTAATTAAATACCGGGTAACTACTCCTTTATTAAATTAATACAAAATGCCAAGTTGGTTCAGTTCATAGCATCACTGTCGAAAACATTTTTAACAATTACTAGCCACCTAATATTTAAAAAGTGAGTTGTCAATTTTAATTAAATCCCATTAACATGCAAGTAGATAAGAAATGCTAACATAACTACCACAATGGAATGACAATAGTATAACCATACACTAAATAATGAGTCTGTAAGCATACTCCTCACAACAAACCAAATACATGAATAACAAATACTAAGTTTGAATCATAATTGATTACAACCCGAAATCTGAAATAAACTGAATAGATAAAATGTTTCTAAAAGAAATGGGGCGACATGAACAACTGATGAGGAAATCTATTGATAGAGTCAAGATCGAAAGTGGAGGCGTCTACTGACAAGATCCTGTAACTTCCACATCAGCTACAGTACGTCACCTGAATGGAACTACTATGCTTGGTGTCCTTGTGGCTGGGCACCTAAAAGGTTTTTACAAAAAAATATATTTGAAAGAAACAGGGTCAGAGCCCGATTGTGGAAAACATTTTAAAATATAGCAAGTGTTTTAATGACATTAAAACAATGAATGCAAAATACATGTTAGGACGTGCTCTCACATGAAGTACTCACCTCTCGACTATTTGTGCACTCCTAACGTACCCGTACCCATTCTAGTGATTCCCATATCTAACTAGTCCAAAGTAAATTCTAACATTTCTACAAGATTCACACATTAATTCCAACATCATCAATTAAATAGAGAGCTTTACATTTATTCTCAATTTCCCATTATTAGCAATACTAATTTACTAGAGATCAAGCATTTTATCTTTACAGAACGTTGCTATAATTATACTCACAATTAAACATGACATTTCATTTCACTTAATAATATATTATTCTCATCATAAATATACATTACTAGCACCCCGAGACTAAGCCACGGTGCACACATACTCTGTTATCCAATCCCAGTACATCACGTACATAAGGACCCCGCATTCCGAATCTCTCATGAATCACTTTCAGATAATAAAAATCACACAAAATGGAGGCGAACATAGTTCACATCACATGGATCACGCACATACCTACGCTCCCATGATAAGCAGACTTATTAACTTCTCAATAAGTCATTCTCTTACCTATGCCCTCGAGGTACCAATCTAAATCCCCCCGTAGGCACACAAAGATTAGATGGCCCTAATCGAACGCAAACCTCCCATGATAGCAAGTATGGTAGGTATGTTATACACATAAAACCACATATACTAAGCATTCGCACATCTTAGATATCTCGTATTATTAGTATATGTATACTTCTTGTTCTAATACCGTCATTTAATATTATTCGATTACAAGTCCCCGATTTGTATATTAACGTTATCACCCCTCACATCGTAATTAGGTACTCGTTTCCTACTCCACAATTAACATCCAATTTTATTATAAGGTTCTAAGTTTTACTCCTCGACGTACCCCAATTCTCACAATTATACCCACTAATCACTAAGGGAGGGTCAATACTCCAATTAAATAAGTCTACGGATCGTTTGAAATGAAATCAGTCCAAAAAGGCCATTCTGTCAACTCGTTAGAAGTCTCGTTCGAACGAGGTCGTTCGAACGAGTTCGGTCGAACGAAGGGATTCGAACGAACTACCAACTCATTAGAAGGGATACTATCACCTCGTTAGAAGCTCTTCGAACGAGGTCGTTCGAACGACCTGGGCAGGTCTTCTAACGAGATGGCAGTTTGAGCCTAGAAATTTTCTACTTCGTTTTTCTCAATTTTGCTCTTCTCTAAACTCATCCTAAGATCATCCCAATAGTATTTTAATGTTCTTAAACTTCACTACACACTCTTAGGTCGTTTCTTAACATATTTTTGGGCTCAAATCTTCCTAAACAACATATAATTATCATAAATCCCCAAATTTTACCCCAAACCCTATGAATATGAACCCAAAATTTAATGTCTACAATTTTTCCTTATCAATTCGTTTTTACATCATCAAAAGTTGTATTTTGTATAGGACATTCATCCAATAACATTCTACATGCAAATCCCTAAACCACATTATGAATTATACCTCCAATTTCATGGGTTTTCATCAAACTTCCAATATAAGACTAATATTCAATTCTAATCATGGAAGAAACATTCGCTTGAAATTAATGTAATTAAACCACTTACCTTATGTTCTGACTTGATGTTGAAGGATTGAAGGTTGATTCTCCTCCCTCTCTCTACAAATTTCTTCCAAAGATGGTGATGGTGGCTAGGTTTTCCTTTTGGAACTTCTTAAGACTTTCCCTCTAACTCCCGTAGCCCTCTAACTTACCAAATGCTGATAATGGCTTATTGGGTTCTTTTCTAATATAAAAATAACCTCTAAAATTCGTGGCTTTTAATTCTCTTATTTTTAAAATTACCAAACTACCCTTTTGGGTTGTCGGTATGGCCTAAAAATGCCCCGGGACCCAAACTAAACCCCCGGCTAGTGTTTTCTGACTATTTCGACCCTTTCGGACACGTTGGCACACTCAAAATGACCATCCGGTTGATAAAAATAAAATTCACTTTTTAATTCAATTAATTACGTTCCTGACGCGACTGACACACGCGTCCCAACTAAATCTCCCAAATTGATTTAAATATCATCAATACTCATGTATTACCATACATACTCGAAAATAATAAAATTTTAACATCATGATCAAATACCAGCTCACATCTCGTTAGTATTTATATTCGGATTAATTCTCAATTAATTCCCATTTAATTTAATTAATCCATTAAATAAATATCGATAAAATTACGCGGTATTACATGCTTCCCTCCTAATAACAGAATTTCATCCCGAAATTCGAAACTAAAAAGTACCTGGTAAAAATCGCGCTTGCGCATCTCATCCTCTCGCTCCCATGTGGACTCCTCGGCATTATGATGCCTCCACTGAACGCGTACTAATGGTACTATCTTTGACCTCAGTTTTCGCTCGCTTTGGTCCAAAATAGCAATCGGACCCTCCTCGTAGGAACTATCTGGCTGGAGATCGATGTTCTCCAAAGTAATGTGTGTATGGGCCAAATCATCCCTAAGGTAATTCCTTAGCAAGGAAATATGGAACACATCATGAATCCTATGCAAGTGCTCCGGTAACCCAAGTCTATACGCAACTGGCCCAATCCGCTCAATGATAGGAAATGGCCCCACATACCTTGGTGCCAGTTTCCACTTCTTCCCAAAACGCATGATCCCCTTCATTGGAGATACTCTGAGTAACACCTGGTCCCCCACTTTGAATTCTCTTAAGAACCTCCTCGCATCGGCATAGCTCTTCTGCTGATCCTGAGCTACCCGAATGCGACTCCGTATCAACTCTATCCTTGCCGAAGTGTCCGGAATAACCTCCGGCCCAAGGAGTTTGTTATCCCCCACCTCTAACCAACATGCTGGGGAATGACAAGGTCTACCGTACAACGCCTCAAATGGATCCATGCCAATGGTGAACTGGTAGGAGTTATTATAAGTAAACTCCACCAGTGGAAGGTACTGCTCCCATCCACCTCCAAAGTCTAGGATGCACATACGCAACATGTCCTCTAACATCTGACTTGTCCGCTCGGTTTGCCCTTCAGTCTGCGGGTGATAAGCCGTACTCAACCGCAACTCCGTACCCATGGCCTCCTGGAAACTCTCCCAAAATCGTAAAACAAATATCTTGTCTCGATCAGACACAATATTTAGAGGCACACAGTGAAGTCTCACTATTTCCGCAATGAAAATCTGGGCATACTGTCCAGTAGTGTAGTCTATCCTTACGGGTAGAAAATGAGCAACTTTGGTCAACCTATCCATAACCACCCAAATGGAGTCGTGACCCCTCTGTGACGTAGGTAACCCAGTGATAAAATCCATGGATATGCTCTCCCATATCCACATCGGAACCTCTAATGGCTGTAGAAGTCCTGCCGGTTTCTGATGGTCCACCTTTACTAGCTGACAAGTGGCGCATTTAGAAACGAACACGGTGATATCTCTCTTTATCCCGCTCCACCAATACTGGCGTCTCATGTCTTGGTACATCTTATCCCCACCAGGGTGTACCACAAACCGTGAACCGTGCGACTCTGCCATAACCTCGTGTCGCAAGTCTTCCCCTTGCGGAACAACCAGTCTCCCATTGAAGCGTAATCCCCCGTCTGAACTAACGGTATAGGACTCGACTCCCTCTGCTAGTAATCGAACGATCTGCTCCTGACAGAACGAGTCAATTGCCTGGGCTTTTATCACTCTAGTAACAATCCGAGGTGTAACAGTCATCACAAACATGAATGATCGGGCCACTGCATCCTGGTGTCCCAACTCCTTCCACTTGGCTTTACACACCCCGGCCACCTCATCTACTGGCCTACGTCTCAACACGTCTGCTACTATGTTAGCCTTCCCCGGGTGATATTGGATATCAAACTAATAATCCTTAATAAACTTCAGCCACTATCATTGACACATATTCAGTTCCTTCTGCGTGAAGAGGTATTGTAGAGACTTGTGATTTGTGAACAACCGAAATTTCTCCCCCGGGAGATAGTGTCTCCAAATCCGAAGAGCGAATACAACTGCCGCTAACTCCAAGTCGTGGGTGGGGGTAATTCCTCTCGTGAGGCTTAAGCGTACGGGAAGCATAAGCTATGGCCTGACTCCCCTACTGCAGCACACCTCTGAGTCCTTGTAAGGACGCATCGGTGTAAACTAAATACTCAACTCCCAGTTTGGGCAATGTTAACATAGGTGCTGAGGTCAACTTGTCTTTCAACTCATCGAATGCCAACTGACAGGCATCGCTCTAGATGAATGGCAAACCCTTGCAAGTCAGATGTGTCAAAGGACCTGCTATCTTTGAGAAACCCCGAATAAACCTCCTGTAGTATCCTGCTAGGCCCAAGAAACTACGGATCTCAGTCGGTGTTGTGGGCTATCCCCACTCCCTCACCGCGGGTACCTTCCCTTGATCAACAGATATCCCCCGATCTGAAATGATATGCCCAAAAAATTGAACCTCCTTCAGCCAAAACTCGCACTTCTCATACTTGGCATAAAGTTCATTATGATGCAGTGTCTGCAAAACCTGCCTCAAATGTTTGGCGTGCTCGTCTTCTGTCTGGGAGTAAACCAGAATGTCATCAATAAAGACGATGCCAAACTAGTCTAGGAACTCTCTGAACACCCTATTCATCAAGTCCATAAACACGGCGGGAGCGTTGGTCAAGCCAAAAGGCATAACCCGAAACTCGTAGGAACCATATCTCGTCAAGAAAGCAGTCTTCGAGACGTCCTGTACCCTAATACGCAACTGATGGTATCCCGATCACAAATCAATCTTTGAGAAGAAGGAAGATCCTCTCAGCTGGTCGAATAAGTCATCGATTCTGGGCAACGTATACTTATTCCGTATCGTGACTTTATTCAACTCCCGGTAATCTACGCACAATCTCAACGATCCATCCCTCTTCTTTACGAACAACACAGGGGCACCCTACGGAGAAGTACTCCTTCGGATAAACCCCTGGCCCAATAACTGCTCTATCTGATCCCATAACTCTCTCTTCTCTACTGGAGCCATACGGTAAGGTGTGCAGGCAATTGGCCGAGTGTCCGGCGTCAAATCAATCATAAAATCTATCTCCCTACTAAGCGGTAATCCAGGTATATCCTGAAATACATCAGGAAACTACCTCACAACTGGAATCGAATCGAGTGGTATTACCACTTCCTTAGAGGTCTTCTCCTCTATATAGTACAAGTGAGTGGACGATCCTCCCTCAAGGCGAGGCATCGCCACTAAAAACATCTCCTGCCCGGGAATAGAAAAGATAATACTCCTACTAAAACAATCAATCATGACTTGGTACGCAACTAGCCAATCCATACCAATAATCGCATAATACTCAGTCATCTCTAATACTAACATATCAGCGGGTAAAGTAAACCTCCCGATCTCTATACCCAGACCTCTACAAATAAGGGAAATCACAGAACCCCTACTCAACGGTGAATCTACACAAGTAACCGTGCTCTCTGCGGTGTCTAACAACCCAATAGTGCGTGCAAATCTCATGGCGACGAAATAATGTGTGGCCCCCGTATCAAATAAAATATGCCCCAAAGTCCCCTGAATAGAGAACATACCCTCAATAGCAGGTGGATCCTGTGGGACTGCGGCATGCTGGAGCTGGTACACTCTCCCATACTGAAGATGTCCCTGCTAGACTGGGACCGCTGGAATGGGTGGTAATGCTACCATCTGTGGTGGTGCTGGGAGGGAGGCGGGAACCATAGGCCTCTGTGGCTCATGTCGAGCACCCTGCTGCTACTGCTGTGGGACCCTACCCCTATCAGGACAATCTTGGCATTTGTGGCCAGTCTTGCCACAAATGAAGCACTTACCCGGGAAGATTCCCCCTCACTGTCCCTACTGTCCATGGCCCTGATGGTCGTTACCATTCCTACCCTAGCCATGTTGGCCCTGCTGAAACTTTTGCTGTTGAACATTCTGACCCTGCTGGCCCTGATGACCATTCTGACCCTAATGGCCATGTCTGAAACCTCCCTGACCATTCCTGAAACCCCAGATCTGAATCTCTTATAATCCCCCTGTTGGGAACCCTGATCACCCTGCCTGTGCTGTCCCTAAGCAGATTGTGCCCCGCTGGCACCATTTCCCCCGGTCCTGCCCTGATGGTTGGACTCTCCTGATCTCTTGCTCTCAGACATGTGGAAGCGATGATCCTGGCAGTGAAGTAGTGCAATGTTAACCACATCCGAATAAGTGGCCAACGAGAGATTCCCCAACAAGTGCTGACAGATGCTCTAAGTCAATCCATTAGTGAACTTCTGAATTTTCTTCTCCTCGGTTGGAATTTCATCCAGAACAATGTTCAAGAGATTGGTGAACTCAGCCTCATACTCGGCTACGATCTTTCCCTCCTGCTTGAGGTTCATCAACTTCTTCCTCATCTCAGTGTGAACAGCTGACGAAAAATATTTGCGGTCGAATCGTACCCATAACTCCTGAATAGTGAGGGCGTCCCTCTCCTCCGCGGTGGTAATGAACTCCCACCACTGCAATGGTGATCCTACTAGCTTAAAAGTAGCCATTATCTGCTTCTGAACATATATGCACTCGTACATCCTTAAGTGCCTCTGAATGTCCTTCCTCCACTGACTGGATACCACAACATCGGAGCTACCTGCAAACTCCGGAGGGTGTTCTTTCTGAAAAGCATCACGGACGCGTTCCCAAGAAGACGGGAATGCATGAGCCTAAACTGGCGCTACTGCTGGCCCCTGAGGTGGTGCCTGTTGTACAACTGTGAGAGTGGCATTCACCGCTTGGACTACAATGGCTGCAACCTCTGCGGCATTCATGGTGCCCAGAACTGGTGCAGGATATGGCTCGGGCTGAACATCCCTAGGAACTCGCTGTGCACGTTGTGGAGGCATCTGAAATGAGAGTAAAGTCTATAAGTTCACAGTTATTATCTCAAAATAGTTGAAGAGCGAAGCACACACAAAAGAATACAACAATCCTAAAATATAGGGCTCTACATCAAAGAAAGCTCAGCGAAAACATAACAAGCCGTACAAATCCTAAGGACACTAGAACCTGATGCTCTGATACCACTTGTGACACCCCGACTAATTAAATACCGGGTAGCTACTCCTTTATTAAATTAATACAAAATGCCAAGTTGGTTCAGTTCATAGCATCACTATCGAAAACATTTTTAACAATTACTAGCCACCTAATATTTAAAAAGTGAGTTATCAATTTTAATTAAATCCGATTAACATACAAGTAGATAAGAAATGCTAACATAACTACCATAATGGAATGGCAATAGTATAACCATACAATAAATAATGAGTCTGTAAGTATACTCCTCACAACAAACCAAATACAGGAATAATGAATACTAAGTTTGAATCATAATTGATTACAACCCAAAATTTGAAATAAACTGAATAGATAAAATGTTTCTAAAAGAAATGGGGGGACATGCCCAACTGATGAGGAAATCTACTGATAGAGTCAAGTTCGAAAGTGGAGGCGTCTACTGACAAGATACTGTAACTTCCACATCATCTACAGTACGTCACCTGAATGGAACTCCTATGCTTGGTGTCCTTGTGGCTAGGCACCTAAAAGGTTTTTACAAGAAAATATATTTGAAAGCAAATGGGTCAAAGCCCGATTGTGGAAAACATTTTAAAATATAGCAAGTGTTTTAATGAAATTAAAACAATGAATGCAAAATACATGTTAGGACGTACTCTCATATGA